>CAVLGL010000085.1:24714860-26169026 GCA_963668995.1 Parnassius mnemosyne | reverse complement strand
TTCTTTACAGCTTCTTTCACTTCATCATTCAACCATGCATCTCTTCTTTTACTACTGCCTCTTTTTATTGTTCCACACACTTCTTCCGCTGCACTTACCATTCCATCCCTAAGGTTCTGCCATGTTCTTTCTTCACATTCTTTTCTGCCATCGATGGTGTCAAGCTTTCGGCTACCCTCGCATGATATTTGTCCCTAGTATCCGCTTCCTGAAGCTTCCAGCTTCGGATGCGACAGATCGACTGTGGTTCTGTTACTGCCGTCCGGTAGCGCCAACCCGCGAACAGACCCCTAAATCTAGTATATCACTAGATAGTAATCCATTTCCAGGTCAGCAGCCCTGAACGCTCGCGTATCCATCACCTGTTTTCGCAGTCGGTTATCCACCAGGAGCAAATCGATCATACTTCTCTTATTCTTTCGTTCTCTAGTATACATATGGATTTTCTTGTGATTAAACATAGTGTTTGTCACAAGAAGAACCTTTTCCTTGCATACCGCCAGTATAAGCTTGCCAGCATCATTAACCCTTTTATCGCCAAACTTTCCAAGTACCGACTCGTACCCTGGTCGAGCAATACCAACCCATCCATTCAAATCACCACATACAACAATTCTTTCGTTTCCCCTAGCCAAATCTAGAACTTCTCTTACATTCCCCCAAAACTCGTCCAGCTCAGCCCTGGACGACGAAGCTACCGGCGCATAAACAGCCAAAGGGAATATCTTCGTCAGTCACAATTTAAAGCGAACCCAGAGGAGTCTTGAGTTCACAACCTTATATTCAGTCATAACATCGACCAACCGAGAAGACAGCAGCACCCCCACTCTCTGGTAGGCGTTCTCGCTCTCCGGGACTCCGGACCATAGAGCTAACGCCCCGCCAGGGAGCTCTTCAGTACCACCAGCTGTGGCCACCAGTGCCCTTCCGTTTGGTCTCCGACATACATACCACATCTAATTCTCTTTCTTTCATTATTTCGATCAACTCATTCGTCTTATCTCTCATGCCTCCTCTAACACTCCACGTGCCAACTCTGCACTCTGTCTTCCACCTTCCGCCGTATCGGGCTGTGCGTGACGGGTGGCGGTCCCCATCGCCGCTTTACGCGCTGCATTCCACACCAACGGGGACGAGGTGGTGTGCGTCGCCTTGGGGGGACGCCCTAACCCTCGTTGGCATGGGTGCGCAGCTGAGTAGAATTGCAGCCCTGAAAAGGGCTGGCAGGGGTCGCGACGAGCACGCTTCTACAATGACCCCCTGATGATGTTAGTTTCATAATTATAGTGGACTTTAGGACCTAAAAATATTTTATCAATTCCATTGGAGGTTTAAGATTTCCATAACTGTCGAAATATTCAACATAATTATTAAATTTTACATAGGCTACCCAATGAGATCCCGGATTTGAGGAAATATCTAAATTTATAACTCCACATTCTTTTTTAAAAGGGTGTGTTGGGAGCTCATCTCTCATAAAGACACCTCGAAAATAGGGAATATTTTTTTCCTAACTTTAAAATGTCAATGTTAGTTAAGGCGCGTTTGGATAGCCTAAATTCTAGTTTTTTATTTCTTTAGATACAAAATTGCCAAATCTATTTTTATGAGGCTTAAACTGTAACCCATTTCCGATACAAAGAGCTTCCATTTTTTCATTGTATCTCTTCAATTCAGCAAATTGTTTTTTAGCCATTTTGATTTCATTTATAGTTTTAAGTATACCAGCTGCACCACCTGCTAAGGCTCCCGTAGCCGATAATCCGGCAAAAATCGGAATCAAAGGTAGTACTGGTGGGGACCAGTTTTTGGTATAGGAATAATGCGAGGAAATTTTATAACAGAATTATCAACTAGTTCTATAGCAGCATCTATAGCTAGCTCAATTGCTGCTTTCTTGCATTTTGGTTTTAATTTTTGCATACGTCTTTTCGTTTTTGTAATGATATTCTTAAACTTATTTTTAAATTCAGTCCCCAACTTTCTCAGAGACATATTATTACTATTGCCATTATTTAGGCCAGCCCCAGTTTTAATTTTTGATTGCATAGCTTTGCTTACTATCTTTGCTGCTAACTTTTCTCCCAAATTTGCATCGGGAGCAATCTCTCGTGGTTTTGCCATTTTTAACAAAACTAAATCCGCCTTATGTCGATCCTTTAAGTTTGAATATTTGTGATACGCAATGTCGTGTTCTTTACAATATTCGTCTAATTTGTTTATACCTTTGACTCCACGTGATATTTTTTTGATTAAATTTGTACCAGGACCACAATAATTGTATCCCGGTAAATGTAATTCAAATGGTAAATTATTAATCAACCAATTGAGAAGACTACTCTCACCAATGCACATCATAAGACTGTTTGATCGCGCTTGGGACATTTATTAAATTTACCATTTTTCTTATTTGTTCTTAATGTTAAACACAGTGGTCAGTAAGTCTATTACAATATATTTGACTTATCGATCCAACTGTTTTCACTTTCCTTCTTAAAACTTTTTCGACTAAATATATCTTTGGATTTTTGGTCTTTTGTAGCTCTTGCGCATAAAATCCTCCTAAAATTGGTTGACCTTTAATTGTATCTTCAATTAAGTAAATGATTGGAATTGTGTTCTGTAATTTTCGAATTTTAAATATTTCTGTCGACCAATTTGGAGTATATCCTTTTTCGAATGTACCTTTGTATTTGCTTATACGCACATAATCACCTACTTTAAACTTACGTTTTACATTATCGTTCTTTACCAATCTAAGGTATCTCTGTAGTTTTCCCTTTTTAGTTTTATTATTAACATTGGCTGGAATTTCACCAATAGTTCGATGATAAGTGTGATTGTATTCGTAAATAACATTATTAAGAGTATCGCCTATCCAGTTATAATTACCCTGTAAACTAAATGCTTTATATAATTTAGATTTCAAAGTTCGAATAAATCGTTCAACTATGGAAGCCTTATTTGTTGAAAAGGTTGAGTAATGATTAATATTATAAGAATTCATAATTTTTTTAAACTTATCGTTATAAAATTCTGTTCCATTGTCGGTTTGCAGATTTTTGGGTACATGTGTTTTTAGGAGCTTCATAAAATTATAGCATACGTCCTCTTTACTTTTAGTCTTAATTGGAAAAGCCCAAGAGTATTTCGAATATGTATCAATAACGGTAAGAATAAATCTGAAGTTTTTGTTTTCCTTAGAAACTGATTGCATATCAATTAAGTCTGCTTGCAATAAATCATCTATATCTTTCGTAATAACATTTCTACGTGGGAAATTCACCCTAGCATTTCTATGAATTTCATTTACTACATCGGCTTTACTCATGTTCAAAAAAATAATGTATTATATTTTAATCTTATGTTGGTAGTAATTAAAAATAATTCGTTTATGCTGCTTGTTACTTAAATAAATACAGACAATTTTTTAGTAATTTGCAACATGAGCAACTTCACCAATACTGAGTAAAATCTAGTAATAATTAGTATTTTATTCCTTCATAATGATAGTTTCTTTTAATTCTTCAATGATCGATAAAATTTCATTATCATGATTTGTATTGCCCGCATTTCTTGAAGCTTTTAAAAGTTTTAATCTATCAACTAATTCATTTGGATCGTCCCAATATACAATATCAGTGTTGATTTTATATTTCTTAAGCTTAGGTAAATTACCTCCAAGCTTTTCTTCGATTTTTTATATTTGATTAAGGTTTCGGAAAATAATGGCATAATTATTTTTCGATATTTTATTCCCTTACCACCTCTTATTTGACCTCTAGGGTTAAAATCTCTCTTATGAGCGTTAGTATGGTGTAGAATATCTTTGTACACGAGTTTGTCAGCGCTTGATACTAAATTCAAATCAGGTTTTTTTCTAAGTACAAGTTCTCTTAACCCGATATTTAAATTGTAAGATTTGTCTCCAATTTTTATTAAAAATACAGTTTCGTTATCCAAACTGTCAATTTTAGAAAAAGTAACTTCTGAATTTCCCATCATGTAAGTTTTCTTTTCTTTTCTTATCCCAAATGGTATATTTAATTTATCATCGTGAATATCATAGATACAATTCCGATCTAATGAAGCCTCTAAATTGTCTTTAATTTCATTTTTTGGGGATTCTGCAGAACTCAAGTCAGCATCGTAATAGTTCTGAAATTCCGATTCAAATGATCCAGCAGAACTTGCGCATGATTGCATCGATAAATTATGGTCTTGATTTGGTTTTTGCTTATTTACTATGATTTTTAGGGGCTCTGTAACAGGTTTTAGCATTTTATCTAGGGATAAATTCAGTTCATGCTCATTATTTTTCTTTTTTTTTATTTAATCTTTATGGAGTCCACAGACTTCATTAATTCCATTTTAATTTGCTTTTCCATAATACTTTACAATACTTCATTCTATCGCGGCTACAATAAAACTAAATAGTTTTATCTAAAAAACCCGTTTATAATAGTTTACTCTAGGTTAAAAAAAAATATCAAAATTCTTTTTATACCTGCCATTGTTTAACGGTGAGCATTGTTAATACAAACAAAATTATACGGCTTACTCCAAACTATATTACAAATATATTTAAATTGATTCCATGACATATCAGTACTAACATGTTCTTCATAAATATGTTTTAAGTTCACATGATCTTGTTTAAATATTATAATAAAATTGGCATTGTCTCGTAGCAATTGTTTCGGAATTTTTGAGTAGGTCTGAGATAAATAAAAGCAATCGATTTGCTTATGCCTTGTCGTGAAGCGACAATTAAACACAAAAGAGAACCTAACCTAGTAACAGCAAAACAACAAAAATAGAACAAAAACAAATAATATATTCAAGATTTAAAAGATATTTACAATTTTATATAACAAAAATGGAGTATGAAGATGAGGATGGATGATGTGATTTACAAATTATTTAAAAAAGGTAATAAAAAAAAGGAGATTAGTGTCGAAGCTGAGTCTGAAGATCCAAAGTGTGCTCTCAGCGCCTGGAACGAGCACGCACGGCGTAGGTGAGAAGGCGTGGGCGTCTCTAGGCGACGACCTCAGGTGAATGCGGTGATTGCAGGATCCGGCGATTTCAGGCCAGACAGGGGCTTGCAGGATCCTCAGCGACTTCAGACAGCACAGAGGCCTGCAGGATCCGGTGACTGCAGGCGGGACAGAGGTTTGCAGGTTCCAGTGACTCCAGGTAGAGCAGAGACTTGTAGGATCCCGGCGACTTCAGGCAGAACAAAGGCTTGCAGGATCCCGGCGACTTCAGGCAGAGCAACGGCTTGTAGGATCCGGCGACTTCAGGTAGAGCAGAGGTTCGTAGAGTCCAGTGGCTTCAGGCAGGACAGAGGCTTGCAGGATCCCGGGGCAGTGCGGCCCCGGGATAAGGCCTTTAGGAGATGCTTCGAACTCGAGAACTGAGGCGAGACTGCATTTCTTCACCGATTGTTCGGCTTTTATACCTTTCTAGAGAGAACGGAAAAATTATTTAAATTAAACGCAAATTTTTTGTAAATGGTCAAGAGGAAAGAGTATTTATGTGGAATTATCGAAATAGAAACAACAGACCGGTAGCAAATTTGAATATAATTGCCATAGAGACCAAATAAACAACGATGTCAAAACATGTCAAATTTTGGTTTTAGGCTTATAATAAAAAAACGGCAAGATTTAAGTGAAAAATGAGATATTATTGATATAGGAAAAAAGGTAGCGCAACTGCACGCACAAAGCCCGAAATTGCAGAGTTACGGAAAACTAAATAAAAGATCGAAAAAAGGTAGACTCCATTGACATCAATTTAAAAGTGCTGATAATGTGAAAATACGAAGTAGAAATGATTTGTTATTGTGTTCTTATGGTTTAAAATCGTTACAGGATCCTATGGAAATAAAGGTGATGTAAAATATCCAGTTTTGAGGTGAATGCAGAAAATCGAAACAGAATGGAAAAATGAATTTAAAATAATGTAAAATGATAAGTAAGTAGCATAACACTACAGCCTGCCCATAGAAAAATAATTACGAATGTTGATTTGATTTTTACAAGCAACATCATTAAAAATAAATACAGAATTGCTTAAAGCTTCGCTTGGACTTATAACGTCTTTGTTATCATTGAACTCATAAAATGAAATATTAGGTACTTAATTACTTCTCGTAAAAAACGATATTTTGGTTGATAGTTAGTTTTTGAATACAAGTAAAGATTTTGAAATTTAAGCCCATTTTCATGCAACAATAAACTTATTATAACGTTTGTTTTACCGCAATTAGAGGACCGCATATTATACAGCGAATGGTATTAGGTAAGAGAATGCTATGTCTGATCATGTGAGCAGAGTGATCAATATTAATATTGCTAACGCTTAGCGATATGGGTGGTTTGAACAACTTCATCGTGCTTATTGAATGAGTTACTAACCTACAAACATAGGTATATATTTAAATTTTGCATGAACAATATTAGAGAGAAATGCATGTCACATCATGTCTGTTCTGCTAAATGTTCTCCTATTCTCGTGTTACAAATTTCTTAATAGATCTATGCTTACTTTGCAAAATAATGCTATTCTGATCTTACAAATCCTGAGTATATTAAGCATATTCTGTAAATTATACAATTCTCATCTTACAACACGCGATCACGTCATTTCGCTACAGTACTTTCTATAAAGAGCACGTTTGTTTCTTTAGCTAAAATTTGGAGTAAGTACTTTAAATGAAATATTTAAATAATAAAGTAACTTATTCTATTTTCTATTGTAATTCTAACTCTTATAAATGTAATAAAATGTGTAACTTAAACTCATTTTTATTTTTCAGAAACATGTCACATACACCATCTTACAGTCCAGTTTTGGATAGCTTAGATACGTGAGGTAAGTTACTATTTAGTTTTTATTATTTTTAATTGATTTTAAATTCATGAGTAGTAATTTTATATCTGGCTTTCAGAATTTGATAGAAGACTCAAACCCAATTACTAATCCATTTTACTATGCTCAAGATAGGCAAGGCTGGTACTATGAAGTGGCGACAAAGACGTGCGAGCAGAGCCGTCGCCAAAAATCGGAGGAAAAAAAAATCAAATCAAATTCTTTGAAAAATACATAATTTATCATGCGAAAGAAAACGGGTGATGTACGTCATTTAATAAAAGTTATAATACATGATTTAGATGGTCGTAATATCGATGAAATAAATACTGAATCTGGAAATGCAGCTGTGAAGGTGCAATATCTAGTGACAAGTGCATATGATGACATCATGGATGAGACAGAACATTTAGTTTGTAAAGTGGTAAAAAAACTAAGCAAATCTAGTATTTAAGTTTGAAATCAATTAATAAAATTTATGTTAATAAAATGTCTATAAATAAATGATTAATTTTTTCGACATGTAAAAGTTAAGTGTATTTAAATCTATTGTTTTTATGTAATATTTAGTATTTAAGGATCTAATGGGATGATAAATAAAACAAAATATGATTATGATAATACAGTATTTTTATTTCAACTTACATATAAAGGTTTTTATATTTTAGCCAGAGTTATAATTACGATGTACTAGTTACAATGTAGGGCGAATGTTAGGAGAGGAGTTAAACAAACGAATGATGATACAAGACTCTCTTTATTGTATTAATAAATTTGATTATATAGGATTATTATTACACTTGTGTGTGTACTTTTATATACCCTTACTACTACTACTACACCTTCCATCCAAAAGAAAAAAAATGTGTCAATACAAGGATACATTTTTTTTTTGATACATTAAAAGATTTTATTTTCGTAAATATTAGGAACAGTTACATTATAAAATAATATATAAGGTATTTATTTTCAGAACATTTTTTTTTCTTTTTTTTATGATTATTTAATTTAGAATATTTATAATTACGTAATATTAAGTAATCTACAGACAGAAATAATAATAATAACAATAAATGTACTTAGATTCAGCATATAAAATATGTTTTATTTATTATTGGATATACAATTTCGTGCGGTTTTTATGTACTAATTCATTTTTACCATTTTTAATTATTTCTACGTTTGGTGTTACATCTTTAACAACTTTATAAGGACCAGAGTATAGATCACTTAGTTTATTACCTGACTCATTTTTTAAGAGTACTAAATCATTTACATTGTATTTTATAGGCTTGGTATATTTATCAAATATAATTTTTCTCTTTTCTTTAGACTTTATCAAATTATTTCTTGCCTCTCTTTGTGACAATTGTAACCTGTATTTGAGCTCACATGGATAATGATCGTAGTTATAAAGTGGCTCTAAATCTACTGTCAAATTACTAGGAAGTGAACATTTTTTACCAAAGACAAGTTCATAAGGACTGAATTTCGTCTCTGTATGAACTGTCGTATTATAGGCAAACGACCAAAATGGTAACCAGTCGCTCCATGTTTCAGGGTGATTATCAATTTGAATGCGAAGAAAAGCATTTAAATTTTTATGTGACACTTCCAACGCACCTAGTGATTGGTGGTGGTAAGCAGTCGAATTTAATTGTTTTATTTGAAGCAATTTACATACCTCTTGGAATAATGATGCGGTGAACTCTTTCCCTCTGTCCGTAGTTATTACTTTCGGTACTCCATACCTAAGAATAAAGTTAGTGACCAAACTCTTTGCTACTTCGTTGGTTTTTTTAGAAATTAAGGGATATGCTTCGACATACTTAGTGAGTTCGCATTGTAGCGTTAAAGCATAAGAGTAATTATTATTATCAATTTCAAATGGACCTACTAGGTCTAAATATATCTTTTCAAACGCTGTATTAGCTGTCGTTGTTATTTCTAGTGGCTCTCTTACGGGTAACGAAAATTTCTGACGCTGACATTTGTCACAACGCCTAACAAAATTCTTTACATCCTTATCTAACCCAGGCCAATAATAATACTTTTTTATATTGTTGACCATCCTTCTCATACCTGCATGGCCACTGCTAGGTAGGAGATGGAAGTCATTTAATATCACCTTTCTATCATCCTTATTATATATCGTTTTTACATTATTTATTATATGTACACGTGGACCGGTCCTATCATTCATAGATTTGATTTCTTCAACTAGTTTTTTAATAAATTCCTTATTACCATCCTTCTTTATTATATATACTTCATTAACATTTATTAACTTACAAAAATCATCTAATTCCCTCATAAACTCGCGTCGCGTCATTCGTGAGTCGGAACTTAGATATTTAATATAAATTATCTTTTCCTTTTCAACATAACAAAATGTATTATTTTCTTTACTAATGACTCTTAATTTTCTCAATGTTTTCAAATCATCTTTATTAACCACACGCAACTCCACTGATTCTGCTGGTTTGACATGATTACTTACGACTTTCGGTTGATCAGGCCTCAAGTCTGTGGGTATTATGTCCAACGAGGAGGATCCTGGCTTATTTATTTTTCGACATTTTGCTCGTGTCATGACACTAACGATGTTCTCATTTAATTCTTTTAACTCTTTGGAACTCAAACAGATTCTAGATAACGCATCTGCAGCTGCATTATCTGAACCCTTTACATACTCTACGTCAAAATTATATTCCTCTAATACCAACCGAAACTTCATAAGCCTGCTCGATGGATCTCTCATGCCAAATAGGTATACTAGAGGTTTATGGTCAGTCCTGATTTTAAAATATTGCCCATACAGGTACGGTCTGAAATGTTTCACGGCCCATACTATCGCTAACAACTCTTTTTCTATAACTGGATAGTTTAATTCAGCCTTATTTAGAGATCTGCTAGTAAAAGCTATAGGTCTTCCATTTTTATTCGACAGAACTGCTCCAATTGCTTTATTAGATGCATCGGTTTGTAAAATGAAATAATTTTCTTTTGAAAAATCAGGGTAATCTAAAACTGGGGGGGACATAATACGTTTTTTGAGTGTTTCAAAAGACTTTTGACATTTTTCAGTCCAAACAAAATTAGTATTTTTCCTACAAAGTTGGTTTAATGGTTGCGCAATTTCAGCAAACTTGGGTATAAACTTTCTATAATAATTTGTGAACGCCACAAATCTTTTAACTTCGTCGGCATTCTGCGGACAAGGATAGTTTTTTACTGCATTTATTTTTTCAGGATCAGGTAAAATCCCTTCGTTAGATATACAATGTCCCAAATATAAAATCTGTTTTTTAAGAAATGTACACTTTGAAGGATTCAATTTTAAGTTTACTGAACGAAGTCTTTCGAAAACATCCTGTAAGTTTTTATTATGGTGGTCTAGTTGTCTACCAAAAACAATGACGTCATCTAAATAAATCAAGCATTTTTCATTATTTAGTCCTGACATTGCTAAATTCATCATTCGCGAGAAAGAACTGGGACTTGTTTTTAATCCCATGGGCATTCTCGTCATCTGGTATTGACCAGAATTGAAAGCAGTAAATTTTCGACAACTTTTATCTAAATTAACATTGTAATACCCTTGATATAAATCTAAATGTGTAAAATAGACACTTCCAGACAAAGATTCTAAAATTTCTGTAATATCAGGGAGGGGGTACTTATCGTCCTCTATACAGTTATTTAATTTACGGTAATCCACTACCAATCGCCATTTTTTATTACCCGATTCATCTAATTTTTTAGGCACCAATAATATTGGGCTAGACCAGTCGCTTTTACTAGGTTCTATAATCCCTTCTTTAAGCATGTTGCTAATTTGACGATTAATTTCCTTTTTCTGACTAATTGGTAACCTATAGGGTTTCGAAAACACTGGACTAACGTTTGATTTCAAAAAAATATTGTGAGTGTAAATATCTGTTGTTGTCAATTTATCGCCCTCTAAATAAAAAACATCTGCATATTTTGCACAAATATTTTGAATACTTTGACTTTCTAAGTCATTTAAATCATTTAATTTTAATGAGGAAAATAATCGTTTTACTCGGTCTGAATTATTCTCATTTTTCTCAAAACTACAAATATTATAATCGTTAAGATCATGAATTGCAGGATTTATTCCTGACAATGTTACTGATTTTTCGGTAACATTTAATATTTTTATTGGTATTTTTCCCCTAATTGGTGTCGCTATCGAGCTAGCCAAATAAACGCCATCTTGTAATTCTTGTGAACAAATAATGCAATCGGTTTGAAAATCAGTTTGAATATAATGTATGGATTCACTTCTTGGGGGAATTTCCAATACGTTAATATTATAATTATTAGTGAAAGGCAAGAAACAAGTGTGGCCTGACTCTAACTTCAAAGATAAAATATTTTTCTCGAAATCTAAACATGCTCCAAATCTATTCAAAAAGTCTCTACCTAGAATTCCATGCGACGAAATTGGTAACGAATTAAAAACAAAGAACTTGTGATTAATAACAGATCCATGAATCATTAATGGAACATAAACATATCCGATTGTTTGCACCTCGCCACCTAGACCGTTTATAATTACATTCTCTTTATGTAATGAAACACTTAATTCGATAGCATGTTTATATGTTACGGCGGATAAAGATGCGCCCGTGTCGACTAAGAAAGAATAAGTTTTATTGCATGATGAAACTGGTAAATGAATAAAACAATTGCTATTACTACTAGCCAAAATTAAATGATTTTGTTTATTCTCGAAAAAACTTATCTAGTTGGGGTTCATCTGAAATTGATTTTTGGTTTTCATTAATTATATTGACTATATTTCTTTTTATCCCTTGATTTCTGCGATAATTACGAAACGTACCTCGATTATATCGTCCTCGCTGTCCTTGGTCACGTGAGTTCGAGTGGTTCCATGAACTCGATCGCTGCGAGTTTCCGTGGTAGTGTCCTCGCTGTGAAAATGTTTGCCGATTACGCCCGTTGCCGCGTGGGTACCTAGAGTTATAATGAAAATTCCTAGAATAATAAAATTTCTTACTGGACATACCCATCACCTCTCCTGCGGCCGATGATGATGAAGTCTCTTCATCTTGAGCTGCTTGAATGGCATCCTTCAGGGAGCTGTAATTTCTAGCAGATATTATTGTGCTGATTCGACGATTTCGTAAGCCATCGGAAAATTGCTTGATCGCTTGTTTTTCATTAACAGTTTTCAAAATATTGTAATATTCGGTATTACCGTTGGCTTGCGATATCGTAAGGTCCACAAATAACTCTGTTATTTGTTTTCCGTAATCAGCAATTGGCATATCATTTTGGCGTAATTTTTGCAATTTACTTTGAATTGCTGCTGCGCTTTTTCTTGGCAACAACTCTTTCTGCATGTCACTAACCAAGTCTTCAACATTAGAGTAATCGTCTTGAAGACGTAATTTAGCAGATTGAGATAATCTACTTTTTAATATGAATTTAATTAAATTATTTTTGCATTCCTGTTTTGTTAGCAAAGAATTATAATACTGAATATTGTCTACTAATTGTTTTACACTTGTCTCGTCATCTGACATAACAGGTAATAAAGTCAGAGCCGTTTTCAAATCGAAAGTATCCATATTGCTCGGATTTTCAGATTGTACACACTGGGGCTTACACAATTTTATAATATCCTGATATAATGATTCAAAATTCTTACAATAAGTTTGATAAGATGGAATATCAGTAGATTTAATCTTACCTTCCTTTACTTTTACTATTAAAATTTATTAACAACTTAGAATAGTCATTAAATATTTCATTGGCCTCTTTAAGTTTAGTATTTAAAACTTTTCCTTCACGTCTACTCGGTCCAATTTTAATTAAATATGTTCTCACTTCTTTTAATTTCTCATATAATTGTTCTAAAGAAATATTCATAACTTACCACCAATACGTAGAATAGAGTATACTATACATAATTTTACGAAATATTTAATGTAATAATAATACGGTTAACTGACGATTAAAGACAGTACAACGAATATATGATTTAATTTAAAATATAAAGTTCGGTAATATAGACTAGAGTCCCAGATTTATGTAGTTGATTTATAAACACATTACCCTTTTTTTTTCACTATTAATAGACACGCACCTTTTTTACTCATTTTATATACACGTAAACTCCACTTTTAAACACTGATCAGCGCCGGTCATACTTTATAATACGCCCTTGGTTGACTTGCCTCTTCCACATTTGTGGAGGGTTGTGGTTGCCGAAAAATAGACCTTCTCAGGGTATTTCTGTTTATCTCTGTGTTAATCCACTTTATATGACATCGCCTATATGTCAGATAGAAGCAATACAGGGACCCCAGTAGAAGTACTAGCACAATGATAGACAGCAAAATATTACTCGTAGTCAGGTGAAATTGCAATTGTTCAACTCCTGCCTTATTGCTTCCCACTGCGTTTTGCACAATTACGGTATCTTCTTTAGTCTGTTTACCGCCCATCTTGGATGTTATTTTTCGTTAACTTTTTGTTAAACACGTGTACACAGTCGCGCAGCTCAAGATAGAACGCCATAGCTTGATTTAGTTCATCAGTTGCACATAGAAAAAATGTTCCACTCCAAATACGGCGAAGGGTGTCATATTCGCGTCGCGAATTACTTCGGCAGGGTCGCCATGTAGGGCGAATGTTAGGAGAGGAGTTAAACAAACGAATGATGATACAAGACTCTCTTTATTGTATTAATAAATTTGATTATATAGGATTATTATTACACTTGTGTGTGTACTTTTATATACCCTTACTACTACTACTACAACAATATAGAACATATTTGCAGTAAAGAATATTCAAAATAAAGTAATTTGTTTTCATTTTGCATATTATGTTTATGTTTATATTTTGTTTATAAATTACTATTACTTTATTTCATCATTTAATTTTTCATTATTTCATGTTTCATCATTAGTTAAAATATAATGCTATTTAAAATAAATTGCTATAATGCCCCCAAGGCAAAGTTTTATACATATCTTCACATATTTGCCACTTATCATCATTGCCACTAAGAATGAGCTTATTTATTTTTTGCGTATAAAGTATATGATTCTAAGACCGTATTACGTACATAGTGTCTCTATGGGTTTTCTTAGAATTTAAAATATCTCTATACTTTTCAATAGTTAATTTTTTTGCAATATGCTTTTTCAAACCTTTTGCTTTTTTAATTGCTGACTTTAAAGTATTAACGCAGTATAATTTTGCTTTCAAGCCTATAAACTCTGTTATAATATCACCACCTAATTCGTCTTTAAAATACCCTGGTATTTGTTTATTTGCTTTTGGAATATGGTATATATTATTTTCAGGAAAATTACTTGTATCAAAATACTTAATATTATCTTTCATATCTTTATAGAAGTCTTATCATAACATAATACATAAACACTCACGCCTGTCACCCAGAGGGGTAGGCAGAGATTATGGACTTCCAATTGGTACGATCCTGACACACCTCTCTCGCTTCCTCCACATCCATATACCTACGCATACACGCTCGTCGGTTAAAGGTACTCTTGATTTGGCCCATTTTTAATATATCGCCAATTTGGTCGATATACTTTCGCCTAAGGCGACCCTTCCCGACTATGCCGTTCACCTCTGCAACATAAATTTGCTTTGTCACTCTTTCCTCATTCATTCTTTCTACATGGCCAAACCACCGAAGCATTCCTTTCTTAATCCTGGTCACAACATCATCTTGCAAACCACACTCTTCTCTTATTAAACAATTTCTCACTCTGTCATTCAGCTTCATCCCTAACATACTCCTTAATGACCGCATTTCTACAGCATTTATTCTACTCTCATGCTTCTTCTGCCTCACCCAACTTTCATTACCATACATTAAAGTAGGTACTAACACAGTATTGTGAATTGCCATACGTGCCTTTTTGGACACATTCTGACTTTTCACAATAGAGTGCAGAGCCCCATTCACTCTATTTCCTGCATTCACTCGTCGTTCTATATCCTTATCATATATACCATCCCTGATAAACACACATCCCAAATATACAAACTCATCTACTTGCTCTACCAACTCCTCTTCTATTCTTATTTCACATATCGTTTTACTTTCTTCTCTTTCAAAAACCATAACTTTCGTCTTACTTGCGTTCACTTTCATTCCCTTTTCTTTTAATGTCCTGTTCATTAATGTAACCATCATTTGCAACTCGGCTGCCGACGATGCAAGTATGACTTGATCATCGGCGTACAAAAGGCATTTGACGGTTAACTCACCCATTCTTAACCCGCATTCTTCTACTTTCAAATTTTCCAAACAACTGTCCATAAATAGGTTGAACAACCACGGGGAAGACACACAGCCCTGTCTGACACCTTTATGGATGCCAAACCAGTTCGAGTAGGCCCCGTTGATCCTGACACAAGCACTAGAGTCCCTATATAGAGACTTCAATGCCTGTATCAGACCAGCGGTCAACCCAAATGAGTTCAGTGTTTGCCATAACACATCCCTGTCCACTCTGTCATAAGCATTCTCCAAGTCTATGAACGCACAAAAAACCTTTTGGTTTTTGGCCAAAAAATTCTCCGCGATCATGCGCATGGAAAAGACCTGATCCGTACTTCCCATTCCCTTTCTAAATCCCGCTTGCACATCCCAAATATTTCCATCAGTTTCTTTCATAACTCTTTCAATTAGTACCTTAGCATACAGTTTTCCCACAATGCTAAGAAGGCTGATACCACGGTAGTTTTTACAGTCCTGCTGTGATTCTTTTCCCTTATATATTGGGACTATCACGGATTTGCACCAGTCTCCCGGTACCCGCTTAAGTTCCCACATAAATTAAACAAGGTGTACAGCAGGTCTGCCACCACTCCTTCTCCAGCCCTTAGCATTTCATCATAACCGGCTGCCTTACCTGCTTTCATACTTTTCATTGCTTTCATTATTTCATCTATACTTATATCTCTATCTATTTCCTCTTCTTTCGGAATTTTTATTTCATTTAATTCAATCGTCTCATCACTCATAAACACGCTTTCAAAGTATTCCTTCCATCTCCTTAAACTCAAAACTTCGTCATTCAGAATACAGCCATTCTGGTCTCGTATAGCATTCATTCTAGGCTGTTGTGAATGTCCCCTGGTAGTTAGTTTCCAGAACATTTTAATGTTTGCCTGGAAGTTATCCGATATTCTTCTATCATTCTTATCCGTTCTTTCTTGCTTTTTCCTTTCAACTACTTCTTTTACTCTCTTATTTAGGTGTCTAAAAACTGCCTTTTTCCTTTCAATATCATCATTCATACTGCTAGAATTACTAGCCTTGGTTGCTAGTAAATCTAGCCATGCTTTCTTCTTTGCTTCAACTTCCATCCGTACCTCATCATCCCACCATAACGTGTTATTTTTCCTTTCAATAGTTCTCTTACTTACACCACATACTTCGGTAGCTGCATCCACTATACCTTTCTTGACATTATACCACACAGTCTCCAAGTCTAAATCATTCATACATAATTCAGCCATACCACTTATATTTTCTCTCAATCTACATTTGAACTTCTTTTTCACACCTTCATCTTGTAACCTCTCTGTTCTTATACGCTGTAACGCAGTGGTAGACACAGATGTCCGATGCCTCCAACGTCTGAAAAGACCGTTAATTCGGCATAAGACCAAGTAATGATCCGTCCCTACGCTAGAGCCCCGGTAAACCCTTGTATCTACCACCGCGCTCCTCATTCTTTCATCAACAATTATGAAATCTATCATACTTCTATCATCACCTCTTTCCCATGTATACGTGTGAAACTTCTTATGACGAAAGAAAGTGTTCGTCACAACAAGATTCTTTTCCACGCATACGCCGAGAAGGCTTTCACCATTCTCATTTATACTTTCATCACCAAACGTTCCCAATATCCTTTCATAACCAAGCCTCCTCACCCCAACCCTTCCATTAAAATCGCCTAATATTACAATATTTTCATTAACCTTGCATTTCATTAGCACCATCCTTACCAACTCCCAAAAACTGCTCGGATATAAGTGGGCTTAGACATGTCTGAGGCGTAGACCCCTGAAACAAACAACTTCTTTAAGCCCACTTTCATTCGTATCCATAGCAGTCTCGCGCTTACACATTCATACTCTTTCACACAATGACCCATTCTTTCTGAAAGGATGATACCGACTCCCTGGCATGCCCGCTCGGTCTCGTCTACACCAGACCAGTACGCGGTATACATGCCATGTGTAGTGGCATCCTTTCGCTTCCGTTTCGTCTCATTTACACATAACACGTCAATTCCTCTATCATACATCATATCGCATACTTCATCCATCTTATCATTCATTCCTCCACATACATTCAATGTAGCCAGACGGGCTTCCGCAATCCACTTTTCGCCTCTCCGGGGGACAGAACGTGACGGGTAGCGAACCTCGTTTGCCGGTTTTCCTCCCGGAGGTTGTTCGCACCCCTGCCCCATTAAAGGGGCGCCGGGAACTCGGGGCCATTTCGTTACTTTTATGCCTCATGGTGTGAAAGTAAGTTGTGGTATTTTTTACGCCGCTACCACACGGCGATGAGCCGAGTCAGTTCTTTCGGCTTTGCCGCTCGTTTAGCACCACCCGGGGGACACGTGTAGGGTGGGCCTAGGATTAGGTGGTCGAAGCCTACGGACGCGAGCAACTCATCCCCTTCAGTGTAAATTAAATACAAAAGAATATCTGTATCAGTGTAACAAAGTTTGATATTATTATCTTTGTATATTTTCTTCGTTACAGAATAATGAAAATTATATAAATGACTTTTTACAAGTTCCAAAATAGTAAAACCCACATATATTGGACGATCCAAGATCACTTTTGTTGGTCGGAGTTAAATGGCTACGAGGCTATCAGAAATAATTGTAAATTTTTTGAAATTAGGCGCACTAACATATTTTTCGGCACCACAGACTTTATTTGTGTTATTAAAATTATCTTTCCATACATTTACTAGCTTAACATCGACTTGTTTTCTTTTGTTCTCTATAGGTTTTCCAAAAATTGAATTGTTTTGTTTTTTAAAAAAGTCTCTTTCAAAATCAGATTTAGTATTTTGTCTTAAAAATTTATTTAGGGAAATATATGGCTCTAAAAATGCTTTTTGATTAAAAGCTAAAATCCTATGAATCTTCAATAAAACTAGTCCGTTTCTTAGGCATTCTTGTAAATGACGGTAATGGATAACATATTTATATTTATCATAGAGATTCGCAACCAATTTCTTGTTACTAATGTTTGATGTTATTGGAACTGTTAACTTTTCTGCTGCAAACGGTAAGTCAGAATGTTCATAATGAATATTGCGTGGATATTGCATGTCAACTTCGAGTATATATCCCTCATTACTATTAGAAATAATAGAGTTAATATCAGAACTTCTTAATTCTTTTTGTTTTAAAAACCGAAAAATTTTATAAGGTAGTTGCTGCATCTTAGCATAACCATACAAATTTACACTATCTAAATAAACTAAGAAAGAATTTGGATCTTCTTCATTAAAATTTGGTAAGTATTTGTTTTTAGCTTTTCCATACCTTTTTTTACGAGCATTGAGATAGCTCTCCTCTTATACCATTTTCTAAAAATTGATAAATTTGTATATCAGTAATTAAATCCAACTCAATACTTGTCAACAATAGCATAGCATGCCAACTTAGTGAAGGTGAGGAAACATAATGACAAGGATTGAGACCATAATAATTCAAACACATGGATATAAATTTCTCAAAAACGTCGCAAAGTAGTAAGACATTGCATTTCAGATAGCACTCGGTATATTCACCTAAGTTTTTAATACCAAAATTTTGCCACAAAGTTAAAGCATGATTATAATCTTCGCTTGTTATAGATTCTGATGTTAATTTATTATAAAATTTTGATTGCTCTGGTAACTGAGTTTCTTTATACTTTTCCCAAGAATCTACATAGTCTTCCTAAGACATAATCGGAATAAATTTTCATCTGGAAAGAATGTTCGCAAATGTTTTAAGTCTTCAGGGTTTAGAGTTTGTGCTAAATGTTCTAAACTTGAACTCAGGAAATTAAAGGAGTCTATAAATTTTAATTGCGCTGACTTCTGCATATCGATTGGAAAAAACTTTGTAAAAGAAATAAATTTCTCTTTGTTTTTTGGAATTAAATTTATACGACCGCATACACTTGCAAGTTCTTTTATAAATAAATGGCAATCATATGCAGAAAGATTATGAAATATAATAGGAATGAAATTACATTTTCTATTGTTTAAATTACATGAATTATGAGCTGGATCTTTGTATTTACCTGTGAAATGATCATGATCATATACTTTGTAATCAAAACAACAAAACTTTTTTTTACAAATATAACACACTTCTGCATTATTAAAAGAGCTCAGCTCTTCACTATTAAGCGGATTAATGTCTTTGGAAATATTTAAAATTTTATATAATCTTTCTATATCCTTATAAATTGAATTAACAATTTTTTTGGAGCAATTAGGCCCTCGATAAGAAACAAAGTCATTCAATTCGGGATTGGATTCACAGCATATATAATAAGCAAAACAAGTAGCTTCATGAACCTGAACATTTTGTACATGTTGACTTTTATTTTTGTCAGAATATTCTCTAAGTAAACTTTCAAAGTCACCATAAATAACAATTGGAATTCTTTGAGACCTTTCTGGATTAGAAAATCGTAGCTTTGAATTCGTTTCTGGAAGGATAGTTTGCATGCGAGCACAATCATGTGACTCTAACTTTGTCTCAGAATCAAAGTAAAGAAAACATTCATCACATAAATGAACTTTACATTTGTGTTTCGTAGGTTGTTTATGTGCGAGCTTTTCAAAATGTTTGATTAAAACAAAATGAGTCTTGTTTTGTTTATTCAAAAGCAATAAGTTTATGACGGCACGTGCACCATTGCACGTGTGGCGGCGTCGGTGTAGCTAGACAGAATTCTTGTAAATAACACGTGCTCCGCACACCTGCACCATTGCACCTGCGGTGGCGCTCGTTTAGCTTGTATAAAACGGACGGAGCTGCCGCCGTCAGAGCAGTCTTTGCTCTGACGTGGAACGGTACGCTTGTCGTATTCCGTTACTAGGTTATCCTTGACTCGTTGGATAATTAATTCGTGTAAAGTTTACAATTAATTTATTTATTCTTTTCATTTTATTTATTTGAATTAATTAATTCGTTTACACTGTAAACGAATTAATTATTATTCCTAACTACAAAATTAGTCTCTATACTTTCTTTGTGATGTTTTGTACAAAGGTCCTGTTACTGTATTATTTTTTTCTAATCCATATATATTGACACTTATGTTTGTATTCTATTATTCAAAGCGTTTTATATCTTCAAACGTCGGTGGAAAAGACAAACCGAACACATTTAAAACTTTAGAACAGTGTGGATAAGATGTAACTCGATTTGGATTACATTTCGCTGGATACATTTGTGCTATGATACACCAAAGGACGGAAAGGAAACAGAGACTGTCTGTATTATGAATATTAAGACATGACTTTGTTCTGACAATACTTTTTGGTAATGAAATAAAATGACCCGCTCTTAGCGGATTATATTTAGCTATATTTAGTTCTAAATGGTTAATTGACTCAATTGTCCACCCAGATTCAGATAATTCAAACTCCACGCATTTGCTGATTAAATTCTTCGAGTATTCTTCAAAAAGAAACTTTAAATCAGTACTTTGTAATATAGGCGTATATTTAGTATTGAAGCTTTTTAATGATATTTCATCATTCTTTGGAAGCTTGTACAACACAAATAATTCAAAGTTTACCTTGATTGATTTGTGCGTGGTTAGTAATGTTGTAATTATATTGCAAACAGTGCTAGAAATACTAGATAAGAATAACTCTGGCATAATTATGTCACGTGAATCTGGATTTACTCTATAACTTGCAATCCTATTCTTGAAAGCAGTAGCTATAAATTGAACATTATCAAACTCAATTCTAAGTAAACAATTAATTTTATGTATATTACTCTTCTAATGTGATGAATGATTTGATGTATATGCATTACAGTCCTGGCAGAATTTCATTTTCAGATATATGATCTATTATTGACGTTTAGTGTAATACTGCTCAAAACTTGTATATAAATATGTATTTCAATCTTTATTTATATTTGTCTTATAGACTTAAATTCTAATTAACAACTCTAACTTATAATTACTTTGTCTAGATTTTAGGTATTTCAAAATTTAAGTTTCATTCCCGCTTTTGTTTTTTTAGATTCAGATTTTAGTTTTTAATTTTTTCGTTGCTGTAATGAGAGACACAGTTTTGAAAATAATATGGTATATCGCACAGTAATTTAATAAATGATTAACAAATTTAAATTATAATAACTTTATCGAGGTATTTCGAAAAATCTAACTTTCAATATCTGGCTTTTTGTTTTAGATTGAAATTTTTAGTTCTTAGTTTTTCGTTGCTGCAAGGAAAAATAAATGCAATTTTTGACAATAATTACTTCATTCAAGTATTTTAAAATTAAACTTTCAAAATCTGGCTTTTTGTTTTTAGATTCAAATTTTAGTTCTTAGTTTTTCGTTGCTGCAAGGAAAGATAAAAGTAATTTTTGAAAATAATTCCTTCATTCAGGTTATTGACGTTTAGTGTAATACTGCTCAAAACTTGTATATAAATATGTATTTAAATCTTTATTTATATTTGTCTTATAGATTTAAATTCTAATAATTACTTTGTCTAGATTCTTGGTATTTCAAAATTTAAGTTTCAATTCAGCTTTTTGTACTTTTAGATTCAGATTTTAATTTTTTATTTTTCGCTGCTGTAAGGAGAGACAGTTTTGAAAGTAATATGGTGTTTACGCTCGAACGGTGATTTCGGAATCGACGTCAGAGGGCGCGCGGTTCGGTGCAATACCGGTCTGACATTCGGTCGCGCGTAGGACGCGCAAGCGCAGGAGTCGTCTGTAAGCGGTGCTAACGTTAGCACGCTGTCATTTTTGTCGGGAACTCGGAATAATTAGGCGCGGCCAGTAAATATACGGTCTACCATTGTGACGCGCATTCCTGCTGGAGAGCTTCCCAGGGACTCATTGTGTCTGACTCAGAATCTGCATAAGTGCATTCCGCAATATTAGCTAGTGCGGCCTTTGATATTCTAGAAATAACTGTTGCTAAGCGAAACGGTAGTGACCTTTGATCTGGAAACTCCGTGTGTGTTTTGTGCGTTAACCTTATACCCAACGAGAGTTATTGGCTTCTGTAAGTTAGTTAATCGTACGATAGAGTAAATTGACTGTCATCGTGACGAACGAGGAAAGTGACTGTGGACCACGCCGCGGAAGGTTTCCTCAACTTGGAGCGGTGTCGACGCCCGGGCTGCTGCCGACGGCCAAGGTCTAGGGTCAATCACCATCACTACACAACAACATGCGACCTGACCGACTCCGGAGGGACCAGTCGCCTTGGATATAGGTAAGTAAGCTCCGTCTAATATTCTCCCCGTCGACGGGCCGTAATATAGAACGCTCCCCCATATAGTTTAGTGTAATTAGAAAAATTCCACTTTGGCCTGGAGGAGGCCCGACCTACGTCTGCTCGTCGAAACTCAGCTGAATGGGCCGCTGAGGATTTGACCTTTAAGGGAGCACCCGTAGGCCGTAACATATGGTATATCGCACAGTAATATAATAAATGATTCACAAATTTAAATTATAATTACTTTATCGAGGTATTTCAAAAAATCTAACTTTCAATATCTGGCTTTTTGTTTTAGATTCAAATTTTTAGTTCTTAGTTTTTCGTTGCTGCAAGGAAAAATAAATGCAATTTTTGAAAATAATTACTTCATTAAGGTATTTTAAAATTAAACTTTCAATATCTGGCTTTTTGTTTTTTAGATTCAGATTTGAATTCTTATTTTTTCTTTGCTGTAAGGAAAAGACATAAGGTAGGAAAATAATGTGCTACAAGTCAATAACATTTAATATTAAGCTATTATGAGCGCAATTACTTTATTATAGGTACCTAAACAAAGTTAGAAAATATTAACATGGTATAAAATTGACTGTATAGCAGCGTACTCATCCTTTGCCACTGCTACTAACTTTGTCACAGCTTTCCACGTAAGGCTGTTGTCTTCTACAGCAGACTTCAGAGTGACGAGCGAACGCTTCCACCGATCGGAGCCAAGCTTTTCGGCTTCTTTCGTGTTGTACACACGCAGCTCTACATAGTAGTCGCCCGTCTTTGCAGGATCTGCCCTCTGCAGCGTGTAGCCCGAACCCGCATTCCGCGATAAAAAACTTCTCAGCGTCGCCGCTCTAATGGGTTCTTGCAACTCGTTATCTCCCTGTAATTATTTCAAATATTAATGTTAGTATTGTATAGAAAAATAAGCTCATAATATTTATAACTAAAAAGATATTATAGTGCTGTTTGATATCGGTAAGAAATAAAATATTGGTGATGGCGATCTCGATGATAATACTCAAAACAAAGTTTTTTCAAAAGCACTAATTACTAATATGAATGAACTAAAATTGGTTAAATAATTACAAGAATAAAATAAAAACGACAAAGATCCATGACCTGAGTACAAATATTTATCTGTGAAATAAATATCTGCGTCGACCGGAACTCGAACCCACGGCCCTCAGCTTGGCAATTTGGGTCACTGACCAAGACGACAATTGTATTAATAAATTTAAATTGAACTTACTTCTAAATCAAATGCAAACGAAGACCTCTTAAGTCTTTTCTTTTTTATAGACTCAGCTTCTGATTCGCTATGTGAATCCAGAACGACTTTCCTCTTCTTAATATTACTATCTCCACAAGACTTTTTCAACGTTTTCTTTTGTTTGGATTTCGTAATGAGAGTACTACCATCATCCGAGTCAAATGGGTTGACAATTTGGTAGTCAACGTCCTGAAAATCAGTGATTCTATAGTTAATATAACAGGTCATAAATCACTTGTACACATATTATTTTATTACATATTTATATACATAACTAGCTGACCCAAAGTCTCATAAAAAGGTCCACCCGTTTGATCACTAACACTGTGACGCGAGAATTTTATATATTAGATTATATAGTATGAACTCAATAAAAAAGAATAAAAATAATAAAAAGACACATATATACTTACAGGTTTGATGAACACGTTCGCGTCACTTCAATTAAAAAAAAAATTAGGAATGACTTGCAGCGCATTCTAGCTCTCCTTATATATTATGCAGAATTCTAAAGCCCATTACACAATAATACTTTAAACTAATTATTATTTTTTGTTAAGTCACATTTATTACCATTCCTATGAATGCTCCGTATAAAGTCTAAAATCCATTAACTAAAAATTTATCAATGTATCCACACCTTAACCTAATAATATGATACAGATTACACTGCAGACGTCACTCTGTCGCAGATATTTGAGATCAAAATTTGTGTAAGGTAGCTTGCATTGATAAGAGGGTTCTTATTATATTGGTGTTTCTGGTTTTGTGTTATAAAAACTAATAAACTTTGAGCTGTCTAACTTCTGATTTTCTTTTAAGGTGTTTTTAAATTTTTTTAGCCACTACAAGTATTACTTTTATTCTGATTAGATAACCAGATAAAACATTAATCATTAAAAAGTTTAATTTTGAAAGAAATAAAAACATGACGGCTCAATTTATGATGGTATTATTAGTTTGAACTTAGTAACCAAATACATTTGAGCTATCTAGTATGCAACAGGCTCCTACAGGTTAACTTAAAATCCATTTTTTGACTTTTCTGAAAGTTTGGAATGAAAACTTTTCTATGCTTATCGATGCTTAATTTAGGTAAAATATTTTTATATGCATTTACTGTTTAAATAAATTACATAAGTATTTTACGCCTTTCAGTCTAGGTGGTATGTAATAACATACTTATATTAAGAACATACCTACCTACATTGCAAAATTCCTTTATTGTGAACCACTTTTATTGCAAAACGAAAGTATTGTATAATTATACCTATCAAAAAAAACCTTTCTATCGCTGGATTTGGCTGCAAAAAATAAAATATTTGACATAAGTTAAGCTCAAATATATTTAAAATGTGTCAAATATCCATCTCTAGTACGCAAGTCCAAGAATAGATAGGATATTAAAAACGACTGCAAGTGGCGATTCTAGACAACCAATTGACCAATATAAAAGAAATCGCCCTATCGTCCTATAATTAATAATATGTAATACCTAAATGCTAGCACACTAAATACTATAATAGTTACCCTATATAGATAAGGTAAGTTTAAATAATTATGTTATTTAATATCTTAATTAATAGCATGCATAAATACTTGCTTTAAAAAAACCCTCGGAAAGGTTCTTATTCATTCACAATTAATTCAAAAATCATGAAGACTGAACACAATGCTGTTTTCATATGGGAAAAAAATATGTTATTTGCTAGGTATGTTTGTATATCTGCGCAAGAGAGCCCTAGGGCTGGAGTCTCAATTGATCTACTATGGTAAAGTCTCCCTGAATCATATAAAAAAATCCAACATCGTTATGTTAGTCTACCTATTAAAGTATTGGTCTACTAAAAACTCATCAATCAAACATTCATGACAATTGCAATCATCAATAATATCGATAGAGATCAAATACAATAACATGAGCGCCGCGTCCATACGTGTTTTAGAGTAACCAGCTATCTCAGCGAGAGTCAGATTATTGAATCCCACACCGTCGCGCATCGTGTCTGGGAATGTAGAGCTGTTTAATGTAATATTGCGGCGAATTGCATTGCGAGCGGACGAGTGATGCAGAAACCCCAACAATATTGGGGCGAACTGCATCGCGAACGGACGTGAGTGATGCAGCAGCCCCAATATTACCCTACTAGCCCCGTACCGGCAGGCGAAGTGTTAGGCGTCCCCCCACTAGATGGAGTGACGGTAAGATATGCAGGAAGTCGATGGATGCAGGTGGCTCATGACCGTGCTTTGTGGCATTCCTTGGGGGAGGTCTATGTTTAGCAGTGGACTTGTGAAGGGCTGTAATAATGATGATGATGTATGAGCCGTGTGCTCGTATGCTCCCTCTCCTATAAAAAAATGTAGGAATGGGTTCTTTTAATAAAATCTTTTTTATTCTGCTTTTTCTGTTATACTTGTCAAGAAAGTATTTGCTGTAAATTGTTGAGTTCTTCTTTATATTCCAAACAACCCGCCCAATTAACTTTAACCATTTTTTTAAAATTATATAATCCAGAGAGAATCTTTTTGACCAACGTCAAAATAAAATTACCTTAACAGAACGCATATCAAGCAGTTATTTTCTTTTCTCTTCTTGTTATGTAGGCAAGTCTATCGATTCATTATAAACCTTTAGGATAAATATCGACATTAATTTTGATATAGTTGAGTCAATCGCTAACGTACATGTTAAATATTTTGTTTCAAAATGTATTCACCAAAATCATGCAAATTATCATCAACGAGACTTTTTTATTTACAAAATACTATAACTAACAAAATAATTGAAAATATTCCATATTTTAGATTTAGTCTAGTGAACAGTGCAATTGCAACTAGTTTTATTGTACACATAGGACCCCATGAACTTATACTTTGACAGAGGAGAACGCTTGCGTATGGCTGTTTGGTGTGAGAATTTATCACTTTGACGGCGAGCGGGCGAGGCACCCACCCCGAGGCGAACCAAGCGATTCCATCTACACTCTTGGGCCCGATCTCAGGGTGTCTCTCCGAAAGGGTACAGCCACATTTACAGTGTTCTCACTAAAATGATGAAGACGGATAGTAGTGAAAGTGTTTTTTTATTGCTTAATAAGTACTTAGGTCTAACTGCCAATAGTACATATGTGTAGGAAGCGTATAAGAGGATAATCATCATCATCATTACAGCCCTTCACAAGTCCACTGCTGAACATAGGCCTCCCCCAAAGAACGCCACAAAGCACGGTCCTGAGCCACCTGCATCCATCGACTTCCTGCATGTCTTACCAGGTCGTCACTCCATCTCGTGGGGGGACGCCCTACACTTCGCCTACCGGTACGAGGCTGCCACTCGAGAACCTTTCTTCCCCATCGGTTGTCGGTTCTTCGAGCTATATGGCCGGCCCACTGCCACTTCAGCTTACTAATCCGTTGAGCTATGTCGGTTACTCTGGTTCTACTGCGGATATCCTCATTCCTAAGTTTATCACGCAGAGAAACTCCGAGCATAGCCCTCTCCATAGCTCGTTGAGCGACCTTGAGCTTCCTCATACGGCCAGCAGTGAAGGACCACGTCTCAGTTCCATAAGTCATCACTGGCAACACGCACTGGTTGTACAATTTCGTTTTCAGGATTTGAGGTATGTCTGACGACAAGATGTGTCGTAGCTTCCCGAACGCTGCCCAGCCGAGTTGAATCCGTCGATTGACCTCTCGGTCGAAGTTGGACTTACCTAGTCGGACTATTTGTCCCAGGTAAACATACTCGTCAACAACTTCGAGCTTAGTGCTCCCAACAACTACCGGCATAGGTGTGACATGGACATTGAACATGATCTTTGTTTTGTCCATGTTCATCTTAAGACCTATCCGTTGGGAAACACTATCGAGGTCATTGAGCATAGTGCTTAGGTCCTCCAGCGATTCTGCCATAAGGACTATATCGTCGGCAAATCGAAGGTGAGTGATGTACTCGCCATTGATGTTGATACCGTATCCTTTTCAGTCCAGAAGCTTGAAAACGTCTTCCAATGCAGCGGTGAAGAGTTTCGGGGATATGACGTCACCCTGTCTTACACCTCTCTGCAATTGGATAGGTTTCGTACTCTGGTTCTGTACTCGGATAGCCATCGTAGCCCTACTGTACAAGCACTTCAACACTTCGATATACCGACAGTCAACTTGGCACCGCTGAAGGGACTGCAGCACCGCCCAAATTTCGACGGAATCAAAGGCTTTCTCATAGTCCACATACGCCAGACATAGTGGCAAATTGTACTCTTCGGACTTCTGTACAATTTGCCGAAGGGTATGTATGTGGTCTATGGTGCTAAAGCCCTTTCGGAAACCGGCTTGTTCGGGAGGCTGGAAGTCGTCAAGTCTGCGCGCGAGACGATTCGTAATGACTCTCGAAAACAGCACGTAGACGCGGCTCAGAAGGGAAATCGGTCTGTAGTTCTTCAAGAGAGCGTTGTCACCTTTCTTGAAGAACAAGACCACCGCACTTCTGCTCCACGCCTCCGGTGTAATGCCACCATGGAGGACGGAATTAAAGAGCTTCTGAAGGACTTCAAGTACCGGTCTTCCACCCGCTTTCAGAAGCTCCGCTGTAATTCCATCCTCGCCTGGGGCCTTACCGTTTTTAAGGTGCTGGAGAGCCATTCTAATCTCGCTCAGACTGACTTCCGGGATATCTTCGGAATAGTGTCGGATGAGACTCGCTCTTGGATCGTTACTCACACTTGCGTGTGGCTCCAACGATGACGTGTACAGCTGCCCATAGAACCTCTCAATCTCACTCAAAATCTCAGATGTCCCGGAAACGATGCTGCCACATCCTGTCTTCAGCTTTGACAGGTGGCTCTTTCTGGCAGACAGATCTCTGGCAAAGACTTTGGAGCCTTGGTTCCGCTCGATCGCTTCTTCAATACAAGCTGTATTGAAGTTGCGTAAGTCCCGCCGCATGCATTTGGAGATCTGTCTGTTCAGATGCCTGTATGCTGTCAAGTCTGTTGAAGAATGTAGCTTCATCTCCCGTCTAACAGCCATGAGATTAAGAGTGTGATCGGAGAGTTTTTGTGTTCTTCTGCGGCGGGTCTTGCAGAACTTAGCTCCGACCGCATGGACAGTTTCCACGAGCTTGTCATTCATATCGTCCACTTCATTGCAGTCTTCTAGGCACTGAAAACGGTTTTGTAACTCGAGCTGAAAGGTTTCGGGACTTTGGAACAGAGCACGAGGGGGACGGAGCGTTGACTTCATTAGACGAGACCTCTCCAACTTAACGTTTAGGTTCAGTGTGCCTCTAACCATTCGGTGATCGCTACCAGTTTTCACCCTCGCGATCACGGAGACATCACTGAACAGTTGTCGTCTGGTCGTCATAATGAAGTCAATCTCATTTTTTGTCGAACCGTCGGGGCTCGACCAGGTCCACTTCCTGTGGGGCCGCTTCTGGAAGAAAGAGTTCATCATAAAGAGTCCCTCTTTCTCCATGAAGTCGGCCAGCTGCTGGCCCCTTGGGTTCCGTTCCCCTATTCCAAATTTCCCTACTTTCAGCTCACCGTTCTCTCTTGTGCCTAGTTTTGCATTGAAGTCTCCCATTAACACCGTATATTGGGTTTTGGAGGAATGCATGGCTCTAGAGATATCCTCATACATTTCCTCCACCTCCCCATCGGGGTGTGCCGAGGTTGGTGCGTAAACCTGTATGACCTTCAGCGAATACCGTTTGGTGATTCTGAGTATAAGGTACGCAACCCTCGTCGACACACTCCCGATTTTTACAACGTTGTTAACGAGAGACTTGTGGACGATAAATCCGACACCTCCTTGGGACAGATGGTCGCCCTCCCGGTGATAGAGCAAGTTGCCGGATTCGAGGATTACCGTGTCCTCCCCCTCTCTTCGGACTTCGGATAATCCTATAATATGCCAGCGCAACTTGTCTATCTCTTCTTCCAGCTCCACGATCTTCTCGTCAGTCCTCAGGGTGCGTGCGTTGTACGTTGCCAGGTCGAGGCGTCTAAGGTGGCAACCGAACCTCCACCGGAGATTCTTAGCACCCCCTGCCCCGCCGTTACCATGGTCGCCACCGTAGCCAGGAATAGCGGGGCCGCCGGGGACTGGGGGCCGTCTCTTTGTTACATTCATAGGGGGGTATTTGCCATAGTTGCCACGCTTGGCGAGCGGGTTGGCAACCGCAGTTTTTTTTATTGTAATTTTGGCTATTATCAGGAAGATGCTGCTGCCCATCTCCTGCCTTTTTCCCTTTGTCGCCTTTTACGACACCCACGGGAGGATATGGGGTAGTGGTATTCTTGACCGCCACTACACGGCAAGAGGATAATGTAAGGTAATAAATAACACAAACTTCATGATATAGAAACATTTATATTTATTTATTTTGAATTGTATATATTAGATACCCACTGCACTCCTCGATGTTAAATTCAGCGGGTGAATTCCAGGGTTGTGATTGACTTCGCTTCCAATTTCACGGCAGCTTCGCGGTTGTTTATATTGACGTCTACTATAGCGTCGTTGACACTACTGTAAAGTAATAAATATAGAGACTTTAAATTTGACTTGACTTGAAAAGGTTGCAAATGGTGTCCAGAACTTACACGAAGAATCAAAACTCCTCGCACTAGTAATGTTGCTGTCTGAAATCCTGTCTATAAAAAAGGGTAGTTGATACTGATGTCTACTAATATTAATTGAGATATATTGTGTGAGCTCTCAAAATGCAATAACTTTTATGTGAATACCAGTGGGTGACGTCATAGTAAACATCTTGTTTGTAAATTTTTGATTAAAACTAATTTAACTCAAAACGTAGACCCAACCAAGTTTTGATACATTACTAAAAGTAGCAAATTGTAATTATATGATGTATTAATTTTACAATGATGCCTTGTAACGGCGTAAGGGAATGGATTGTTGCATTTCATTCCTTGGGTGTCGTAATAGGCGATAACAACTTTAATTAATGAAAAACTGCGGTTCCCAGCCCGCCTAAACACCCTGCAGATCGGAACACGGAAGCGCACGCACTTATTCTTGGCGCCAGAAATAGATATGTAATAGGTGGTATCTATCCAGGCGGAGTCTTAGGCAGGTAAGGAGCCCTTTCACCTAGAATTATACTTAAAAAAATTAAGAAATAACAGTTATCCTGAACTTGTATATATGCGCTGATGTCATGGTTTCTTTTTTAATTAAATCTACAAACGAGCTTTAACTCCACCTTATAGTAATTGGCAACTGCAGCCCATGGACATCTACAACCAACTTCAAACAAAGAATGCTATGTATCTAAGGCGGCATTATCACCTCTGAGGGTTAAACAGAATGCTTCACAGCCTGCAATTATACTGGCACACAGCTGATACATGAGCTACGGCTTGGTGGCAGAAATAGCTGAGGGTGTGAATGAATAGATGAAACATACTTTATTTTGCCAATAAACATGAAAATAAAAAAAGAAACAAAACTTATACAAATGTACAACTCGCAGCCTTTTCGCTTAGCAGCAATCTTCAGGAAACCATATTACACCACCATACTGGGTAGTAAATAACCAGAATACCAGCGTTAAACAGCAGCTCAATGCTGCTGTGTTTCGTATGGTGAGTGCAGAGAACCGGAGACCCTTTTTACTGGACACGAGGCATTCCATCTTAGCCCTCAGAGGTGACAACGCATTTTCATTTTGATCTAAGCATCCACTTACCATCAGGTGTGATGTGTGCTCGCTTGTCACCCGTATTCTATAAAACCAGACGGATTCCTAGGTGTCCACCAAAAAGGTGTCCATACATTTAGAATTATGGTTAGAAAGGAGAGACTGTTTTATCTTATTTGAGATTGAGAGATTTGCGCATGTATATTGGTTGATAACGTCCATAATACTTTAATATTAAAAAAAAAATAATTACTCATTATAAATCACAAGGACGACGGTATTCCGTGGCGTCAAAAATGCAACCTCGTTAATGTATTTGGACGAACGCTTCTTCTCCACCCTGATCCTTCTGGAACCACGTGGAATGAACTTCGAGAAATGTCCCATTGCGTAGAACATTGGCTGCTTAAGAAATTCCCCTTTTTCTGCATCCACAATTATTGGAGAGTCCACATGATTCCCCGCCCAGTTTGGACCTCCATTTTTATCTAGACAGAAGTTCCAGTCCATCCATCCAACTATATTGTTGTTCAAATCCTGCACATAAATAAATAAACAAAAACTAAAATTAAAGTTGTTTAAGGACTATGAACCCGCTTTAAATTATTATAATAATGGTTTCTAAACTAAATATTGAGCATGAAGGCCAGTCTCAAGGCAAACAAATGTGCAAGCAAAGGTACACTCTCCCAGAAATCCGGCTCAACTAGAAAGACATCACGCGCAGGAACACCGGCTTTACGTGTTTTCTTAGAGGTGAAAAACCGCACACTTCCTGATTCCAGGCTGCTACTGAGGATTTATAGACAAAATACCCAATAACTGATTTTGGCCCGACTCAGGATTTAAACCCGGGACCTGATGATAAGCACTCACGACCAATAGATTTAAACTACTAGACTGAACCAACGAGGTTAAGTCAAGTAAGAATCCGTTGTTGTAAACCAAATAAATATTAGCGCCATCTATCCTTACCATTTGTAAAGCGACATCTATGGTTCTCTTTCCTTGCATAAACTACTTACCTAAGCGGAACAAACAGTTCAAACAGAGAACCATAGATGGCGCTGCATCTGTGCTGCTTGCTTTAGCGACACAGTCGGAAAGGCGGCCATTACATTACATTACATTACCACATTACGATCAAAAAGGTTGTCACGAAGGTGCGTGAGGAAAATATAACAAATCAAAAACGTATGCAGGGTTTCCTTCATAACAAACTACCAAACATTTGCTGGTGACCCCGACGTAATCAGGGAGTTGCTGGTGACCCTGTGAAACGTGGAATCAGCGTGTGACGACAGGTGAAGCCGCCGGAACACGTGCACGCCAACCACAACGAAGAACACTACAACAAGACGCTGAATGATCCCAATTGCGCGGACTGCAGCAAATTACCAAGAAGGAGCAGCGTGGGAACCGAGTGCCATGCCGCAAAAACTACTTGGAGACATACATAACCTCAACGATGACCACGTGCAACCACGACCACACCGCAACGTGCTTCTAAAGGAGAGTGAGCTGGTTCCTTTTTTATTATTTTCTATTCCAATCCCTCTATCTTTTGTTCAATTACAATTTTAACCAATTTTTATCCAATCATGGACGATATTCAACAACTTTCACGCGGTAGAGCAGCCCACAAGGGTAAACTTACCCAATTTACCAATTTTATCGACAACTTGTCAACACCACTCAATGGAGATGGTGTTATAAACCTCGAATTACGTATCGAGAATGTAATAGCAACTTATGATAAGTTTGATTCAATTCAAACCAAAATAGAAAGCCTGTCCGAGGACACCGATACTCAAATCCTCGAACGAGCCGAATTCGAGGAACCTTACTTCGAGAGCCTAGCTAGAGCCAAAGGTCTGATTAAGGCCTTTAGTAATGAACATATTACACCTGGAGGCAAACCATCTCATAGTGAATGTATTGACTCAATAAAATTTCCTGAAATTGCATTACCCAGTTTAAGCGGTGACTTTAGGGAGTGGCTTGAATTTAGGGAGACCTTTGACGCCTTAATAAACCAAAGTTCATTAAAATCAATACCGAAGTTCAATTATCTTCGCAGTTGCCTGAAGGACGGAGCTCTTTAGGTTGTCAATTCAGTGGAATACTCGTCTGATGACTACCAAATGGCATGGAGGCTGTTATGTGAGCGTTACAACAACCCACGCTTACTAGTTTCAAACCACCTGCGATCTCTCTTCGAAATTTCATCCATTTCTACTGAAAACGCCAAGTCACTTAGAGCATTAATTGATAATATAAACAAGAATTTGCGATCACTTCACACTCATAAGATACTTGTCAATGATTGGGACTTAACTATCATTTATTTTATGTCAAACAAATTACCTCCCTTTATGCAACGGTCATGGGAAGAAAATCAAAATTCAAATGTGCTACCTTCATTGCAGGACTTTAAAAACTTTGTACAGAGGCGAGCTGACATTCTCGACAACATGAATGTTACCATACCTGGAGGCTCGGATGTACGGAAAAGCTTGGTAACCACATCCTCAAAGTCAACTATAAATCCTCCGTGTCCACAGTGTAAAGGTAGGCACTATCTTAACCAATGCAACAATTTCTTGGCTCTGAACTTGTAAGTTGTGTACAAACTGCTTTGGTAACAATCACAATGTAACCAATTGTCGCTCTTCGCACTGCAAGTACTGCGAAGCTAAGCATAACACACTTTTACACATTGATAATGTGACTCCCTCTACGATGCATGTTGCACAACCAACTTCAAGTATCTCGCTGCACTCTCACCAGACCAATAAATCAAGTAACCACGTGCCAGTAAGGGAACTTGTACAGCCAGCAGCAAATGCAGGTTCAATCAATATTCATACACATAATAAGGCGGTAACCGCCCCAACCAAAAATGAAAAAATGGTATTTTTGTCTACATCGGTGGTCCGAGCATACGACTCGCGACATCAAACCCACCACTTGATAGTCTTACTAGATAGTGGCTCTTTTATTTCAGAAAAGGCCTTTCAATTGTTGAAACTATCCAAAAGAAATATCAACATGGAAGTGATAGGTTTTAATGATAATTCAACTAAAATAAAAGATTATTGTAACATCAATAGTCAGTCAAATGATAGCCGATTTCAAACCAAACTGACTTGTTTAATTGTGTAACAAATTTGTAACCTATCAAATTATAATTCATCAATAATTAAAGGTAAACTCATGAACGTTCCAGCGCACATCAAATTAGCAGACGAAAACTTCTCCTCAGCGGGCGAGGTTGACTTACTCATTGGGGCCGAGCTATTTTACAACTTATTGTGCATCGGAAGGCATAGTCTGGGAGAGGGCTATCCTATATTACAAAAGACAAAGCTGGGATGGATAGTATCAGGATCTTTAGCAAGTCCCATACAGGTACGATGCAATTTATCATTAAAAGCTCAATTGAAGCACTTCTGGGAAATGGAGGAATGTGGTGATAATCCATTCACCTCCACCGACGACCAAATGTTGTCCCATGATGACAAACAATGCGAGGAAGTGTTTATGACTTTGTTGTAAATTTACCATTCAAACTACCTATTACCTCTTTAGGCGAATCCAAGCACATTTCTAAACAACGTTTTCTGTCATTGGAGAGAAAATTTTCTAAAAACAAAGAGTTTAAACAAATGTATACTCAATTTGTGCGAGAATTTGTACAAGCAGGACGCATGGAGAAATGTACTGCCTCTGACGTCCCTCTTAATATCTTACCACACCATGCTGTTGTCAACCTAGAGAAGTCTACAACACCCCTGAGGGTAGTTTTCGATGCCTCTTGTCCAACCTCATCCGGGTATTCTCTAAATGATGTTTTACACAAGGGCACAATCAAACAGGATACACTTAACTACATTTTATTACGATTTCGATTGCACAAATATGTCATTAAAGCCGAACATACAAAATATGTTTTGTTGCATACACATAAATGCTGATCAGCAACCTCTACAATGCATCCTGTGGAGAGAGGAGCCTCACCATGAGCTTCAAACTTTCAAACTAACAACACTCAGCTTTGGACACGCTGCTTACTGCACTTGGCACAAGAAACTCGCACTGCCTTGCAACAACATCCAGATGCAGCACGGTCGTCAGCCGAGTTGTCAGTGGCAGCCGCAGCGGTCGCAGCGATGGAGGAGCAGTTCTACGCTGCTGACTTACTTCTCTCAGGTGACGATGAGCATAGGATCGCGCAGGTCGCCCTGGAGGTAGAAAGAGTCCTGCGCACAGTTAACTTTCATCTACGTAAGTGGAAAACCAATTTTTTTTTATAGGAGAGGGGCAAACGAGCATGCTGCTCACCTGATGGTAAGTGACTACCGCCGCCCATGGACAGCTGCAACACCAGGGAGGGAATCGCAGATGCGTTGCCGGCCTTTTAAAAAGGAGTACGCTCTTTTCTTGAAGGTCCCTAAGTCGTATCGGTCCGGAAAAATCGCTGATGGTAATCGATTCCACAAGGAAGTCGTGCGAGGAAGAAAACATCTTCTAAATCGCACAGTGGTGGACCGCCAATCATCAAGATGGTGTGGATGATATCGGGAGTTCTACCGCGATGTGCGTTCGTGAAATTTGGCGGCTGGGATTAATCCGAACAATTCCTCAGAGCACTCCCCGTGGTAGATGCGAAAGAAAATGCAAAGGGATGCAACATCTCTTCGCAGTGCCTATGAATCGAGCCGATCGGAAAGGACTCGGTCGTCGACGATTCGAGCCGCTCTGCGCTGGATGCGGTCAAGTGGAAGGAGCTGGCACTGGGGAGCCCCTGCCCAGAGATGGGAACAGTATTCCATGTGAGGCCGAACCTGCGCCTTGTAAAGTTGCAGGCGGTGTGCCGGCATGAAATACTGTCCCGCTCTGCTGAGCACGCAAAGCTTTTTAGAGACCAATTTGGCCTTCTCTTCCAAGTGACCACGAAACTGCACGTCACTCGATATGTCGACTCCGAGGATTCCGATATTGGCCGAGGCAAGAAGGGGAGTGCCTTGAAACTGAGGAGATACGACAAAGGGGTTCTTTTTAGCGGTAAACGCGCAAACTTGTGTCTTCTGAGGATTAAACTGGACTAGATTTAGTCGCCCCCAATCTGAGACTTTGTTCAGCAAAGACTCGACTTCAGACACAAGTTTGTTCCGGTACTCGGCGACGTTTTCCCGAGAAATATTGGCACGGCCGATGTATAGAGCATCACCAGTGCTGTCATCCGCATAGCAATGAATGTTACCAGTTAGCAACATATCATTGATATGCAGAAGAAACAGCGTTGGTGATAGCACACAGCCTTGTGGAACACCAGCGTTAATAGGCTTGTAATCGGAGCATGCACCGTCTACAACGACCTTAATGCTTCGATCTGCATGGAAGCTGGTCATGCAATCGCACATTTTCTCGGGAAGCCCATAGGAAGGGAGCTTCAAAAGAAGCGCTTTGTACCAAACCCGATCGAAGGCCTTCGCAATGTCCAAACTAACGGCCAACGCCTTCCCCTTGGACTCTACTGCCTCCGCTCATCTATGGGTCAGGTAGACCAGAAGATCACCAGGTGATCAACCCCGACGAAAACCGTACTGGCGGTCACTAATCAGCTGGTGATCCTCAAGGTACCGGATGAGCGGGCAGTTAATAATTGATTCCATTATTTTGGAGAACAAGGAGGTGATCGCGATAGGCCTATAGTTGGACGGGTCTGAGCGGTCGCCTTTTTTAGGGATCGGGTGGACAAAAGCTGTCTTCCATGAATTCGGGACTACGCCTTGGGAGTAGGAGTACCGGAAAAGACGCGTTAGGACCAGTGCCAACTCCGGAGCACACGTCCTCAGCACAATTGGCGGGATTCCGTCAGGCCCACTCGACTTCTGGATGTCCAGGGAGAGGAGTGCTTTGCGAACCGAGCGCTGTGAGAACAGCACATCCGGCATGGAGCACTCACACCGCGGGATGGTCGGCGGTGTTTTCCCCCCGTCATCAAGAGTCGAGTTGGACGCAAAAAGGGAGCCTAAAAGGTCGGTTTTGTCTTTTGTGTCTTGGGCCAGTGAGTCGTCCTCCCTCTGCAGAGATAATAGTGATTGCTATCAGAAATTCCCTTGGACAGCCTTGGCGAGAGACCAGAATGCACGGATTCCCGAAGGAAGGCGAACTAGTTTCTCGCCAATTCTGCCCATGTGCTCTGACTTTGCCTTGGCAATAACTCTTTTGAAGGACCTGGAGGCGAAGTTATACTTCTTTTTAAGTGTGCTGGTGTTTACATCCCGAGTCGCCGAAGCCGAAGCCCAGGCTTGATGGGCTCCGGCTTCGTACAACACTCCTGCTTACTGCGTAATGCAGTCTTACAGGAGCGACCAAACCAAGGCTGAGATCTGCCTTCGATGGGAACCACAGATGATGGAATAAATAGTTCCATTCCCTGTAGCACCAGCAGAGTCAGCAACAGCGATGGGATCATCCGGCGAGAAGCAGACCCGCCCCCATGGGTAGGATGCGAAGAAAGACCGCATCCCGTCCCAATCCGGAGACCTGTAATGCCAAACACGGCGGCAACCTGCAGAACGCAACCGCGAGGGGAGCGTGAGTGGCACCACACTCCGGATCAGACAATGGTCCGAAGAGCCGAGAGGGGCATCGACGGAAACCTGATATCCGTCCGGATGAGAGGTCAGCAGAAGGTCCAACAGGGAAGGTGTATGATCCTCCACATCTGGAATCCGCGTAGGCGAAGTAACCAGCTGTGTCAGACCATATGCCAAAGCAAAGTCATAAACAGATCTCCCCGCATGATCGGTTAAACGTGAACCGAGCCATTCGGCGTGGTGGGCGTTAAAATCGCCAAGGATCACGATCTCTGCGGATGGGACCTGTTGTAGCAAAGAATCTGTAGCCATTTGGACGTGGTCAATGAGTCGGTCTGTTTCGGCATTACCGCTATGGGACCTATAGAGGCACCCGTAGACGCGCGGATGGTCGTCGCTGTCTACGCGTAGCCATAGGATGGACAGATCCGAACCTTCAAGACTGCCGAGGCGTCGAGAACAGATGTCCTCTCTGACATATACGCAAACTCCAGCCCGAGGCATAAAGGAGTGCTCCAATTTGTACCCCGGGCAGGAAAGATACGAAATATCAGCCGGAGAGGAAACCTGCGTCTCGGTCAGAAAGAGCAAGCCCGGCTTCACCGTCTCGAGATGGTAGTGGACGGCGTTTAGGTTCGAGTGAAGTCCCCTGATGTTGCAGAAATTCACGGATAGCGTGGCAGGGGTCGCTTTGGCCTTGTTGCTCAGTTTGCCCCGAGCAGTTATGTTTTTGAGCGGAATTTAGCCCCCCCCCCCCCCCCCCCAGAATACGCGGGGCAGCCTGAGCACCCATGCTCAATAGTGAAGTAGTTTACTCGTGGATGCTCATCGAGGGATTCTCCAGGGGTGCTGGTACCCTCCTGGGGTAGTCTTTTATTGAATTCCACTACCATGTTTGAATTGGGCCTCCGGCCACCTGCACTCACCAGACGAAACGCAGAAGCAGAGCTTCTACTTCACGCCGGTATTCTGTGAGTTCGTGGTACCAACCCGGCTCGAGCCGGCCCATACGTGCAACAGCAAAAACTGCTGCTTGGCTTTTTTTTTTTTGCTTTCAACACATATTCAACAATTACTACCTACACAAACAGAAAGTACAACAAGGCGTCCAACTTGGACAAACAGGGAATAGCCCACACAAAATATTAGGACTTGAATGGTCAAACCAAAACGACAATTTGAATTATTCAATTAACTTACAACCTATACCAAATAATGTAACAAAACGAGTTGTTTTATCTCGAGGTTCAAGTACCTTTGATCCTTTAGGCCTATTAGGCCCAAGCTTAATTCTTGCCAAATGCTTCATCCAACGAGTATGGGTGGACGGGTCGGACTGGGACCAACCTATTTAACAAACTCTTTTAAAGGATTGATTAACATTTTACAATTCACTTCAATACCTCAGATTGTTACAGATCCCCAGAGTAGTTACAATAAGCAATTATATAACTTTCAAATTACATGGGTTTACAGAATGCTCCACACAAGCATATGGGGCAGCCATATATGTGCTTACAACCAATGCACAAGGCCAAACTCTAGTTCGATTATTATTTGCAAAAACCCGAGTAGCACCTTTAAAAACTGAAACTATACCCCGCCTCGAATTGAGTGCGGCGTTATTCTTGGCAGTCAATATGAAGGATGTGCAGTCAGCACTCAAAGTACCTATAGACGACATTCAGTACTGGTCCGACTCTACCATCACGTAAGCGTGGATAAACGCAAAACCTCATAAGCTCAATACATTTGTACCCAACAGAGTTACCAAGATTCAAGCTCTTACAGACCAGTCTAAATGGTGCTGGGTTCCTAGTAATGAAAACCCTGCAGATTTGCTTTCAAGGGGAGTTTTACCAGACAAATTGGTTAACTGCACATCTACCTCTAAATTTTGGTTTAAAGATCCAACATTTCTGAGTAAACCACAAGATGAGTGGCCTCTAAATAAACAACAAACCCAAGAATTAATCGAGCTTAAGGCAAAACAATCCCCACACAAAACATTATGCAACACAACACAAAATGGGGCTAACGACAGCACGTTCATAAATGATTTAATTTCAAGGTGGTCCAGTGACACTAAGCTATTTCGTATATTGGCATACATACTAAGATATTTGCACAGTTGTAAAAACAAAAATAACAAAATTACAGGTGCAATTTCATGTCAAGAACAAAAGGAACAAAAAATTTCCTCATGAATAAATAATACTTAAAAATAATTCACAATTGCCTAAAACCTCAAAACTTTTGAGTCTTAAACTATTTATGGACAATGATCTTATAAGGCTGGGAGGTCGTCTTAGTCAATCACACTACGAATTTGACAAAAAACACCCCATCATACTACACAGCAATAACACATTAACTAAGCTAATTGTGAGGAACGAGCACGTCCGCCTCATGCATGCAGGACCTCAGCTGCTGCTGTCTAGCATGAAGGAGCAGTACTGGCCTATCAAGGGTAAGCTTTTAGCAAATAACATTTATAGAGAATGCGTACCTTGCTTCAGAGCCAAGCCACAGGCAACAACGGCGACCTACCAGGTCATAGAGTGCAACCAGCACCACCATTTTACACTGTGGCACTAGATTATGCGGGTCCATTTCTACTTAAGGACAGGCAGGGTCGTAGTTACAAAACGTACAAGTCTTATATAGCCATTTTTATATGTTCTTCAACGTAGGCCGTACATATTGCGCTTGTTACAGGTCTAGAAACTCATAGCTTCCTGTCGGCGTTTAGAAGGTTCATAGCCAAACGCGGGAAGCCACGAGTGGTGGTGAGCGACAACGGCACCATAGGGATGCCGATAGGGAGTTAAGGGAGTTATACGAATTTCTTAACACGAGCTCTAACGAATTGACAACCTCGTGTACCGAGCAAGGTATCGTATGGAAGTTTGTACCTAGTTACTCACCTCACATGAATGGTTTGGCAGAGGGCGCTGTTAAAAGTTGCAAATATCATCTAAAGCGTGTCCTGAAACAAAGTTTACTTACCTATGAAGGTTTTTCAACAGTATTAATTCAGATACAGGAAATCCTTAACAGCAGACCTTTATGTACTATTCTCTTTTCCGATTCCGAAGTATTCCAAGTCCTTACTCCAGCTCACTTCCTGATAGGAAGAACTCCAGTGGCACTACCAGATTATCAATACGACGAAGGCCCTACCAACAGACTTAAATACTTTCAACAACTCTAACAGATCTATCAATCCTTCTGGAAGGGCTTCTCAAGAGAGGGCTACTCCAACAACGAGGCAAGTGGCAGAGCTCCAAGGGACCTACTCTGGCAGCGGGCTCCGTAGTTCTCATCAAGAACAAGCACACTCAACCATGCCATTGGAGACTGGCGAGGATCATCGAGACACGCCCCGGGGGCGACGGAGTGACTCGCGTGGCCACACTGAAGACATCCCAGGGCTCAAGCATCAAGCTTTCGTTCACGAAGATTTGTCCTCTACCAATACAAGATAATCATTAACTTACTTATTTAACTTAGTACATTAAGTATTAACCTTTTGTTGTAACCAAGTAATGTATCCTATGTATCAATTTAAATAACCTAAGGTATCTTTAGTTTCACACTATTATATTATATTATATTTGCTCGTAACTTAGATTCATATTTCATAATATGTAATACTTATTTCAAACAAATGTATCTTAAATTCATACGTTATAATCATGTAGTACTCAACTGTATTGCATTAAGTTAGTACATCCCAATATTTATTTGTGAAACTACAATAAATATTTATGTTGTGTGGGTTTCATTGAAAAATCATCAGAGTAGGTGGACAGGTGGATGGCTTATTTGAAACAAAATAATATTACGCAAGTTATTTTAGATTTAATTTATTATAACCTAATTAAAGTTAGAAATATTTAACTATTTCCAGGAGGGAGCATGTTGTAAACAAAATAAATATTAGCGCCATTTATCCTTACCATTTTTAAAGCGACATCTATGGTTCTCTTTCCTTTCATAAACTACTTACCTAAGCGGAACAAAGAGTTCACACAGAGAACCATAGATGGCGCTGCATATGTGCTGCTTGCTTTAGCGATACAGTCGGAAAGGCGGCCATTACATTACATTACCACATTACGATCAAAAAGGTTGTCACGAAGGTGCGTGAGGAAAATTATAACAAATCAAAAACGTCTCCAGTGTTTCCTTCATAACAAACTACCAAACAGTCCGGTAAACCCGCAGAGGTAATAAAATATGATAGTCTTGTGCAATGCTGCATGACCCATGGTAGGAAAGATTTGCCCTAACTTTTGGATATTACTATGTAATAGTTTTCCCTCACTTAACATTTGGGACCCCAGGAATGATGCGGTGTGTTGTGCACCTTTATTTCTTTAACTTATGAAGGTTCTCTGCTGGACATCGGCTTTTCCATTGTGGAAAAGATTGGCAAGCGTAATGTTTATCCCAGTACCATATATCTTGCAGTACCATATAGCTTACACCTTTCTTTACAGCGGTATCTGTCGCAAGCCATGAGATTTTGTCTCATGTTCCATAGATGTCTCTTACGATACCAACGAAACTAAATAGGGTGATGTACTATATGGTATGGACATAGGTGTATTATGCCACCACCACAAGGGTTTACGCCTTTACTACCTTGAAATAATTAAAACTTTTGAATATACATTTTCAAAAATTTCTGAATATTATCGTAAAACCATTAAATAACAAAAATATTTGTCCATTGTGCACGCAGTAATTCATGATATAAACATACCTGAATAATGTCTTTGATGTAGTCCTCAGCTCTTTCCCAAGATCCTAATACGACTTGCTTCTTATCTGTTGGAAGATTTCCTGAAAGATTTTTAATAATAACTAAACTATATTTTTAAACCCCAATGTCAAAAGAGGGATGTTATAAGTTCCCCCGCTATGTATGTCTGTGTTTCTGTCTGTGAGACCGTAGCTCTTAACCGGAAGAACTGATTTGGGTGTGGTTTTTTTTTCAAAAGCTGGATTTCGAGCGATAGTTCTTAGACATGTTTTATAAAAATTGGTTCAAAGATCATCAGCTCTTATTTTCGGGGGTTTTTTAAATTATCAATTTAAGTTATTATAGAATTAGAATGACAAACGAGTATACAGTCCACCTGATGGTAAATAGATGCTGTGCCCATATTGTCCCATATATACATATAATATAGTCCCGTATATAATAATAATAATAATAATATAATAATAATAATATTCCACAACTATCACACAACGCCATCTAGTCCCAAGCTAAGCAGAGCTTGTGTTATGGGTACTAGACAACTGATAAACATACTTATATATTTCTAAATACATAAATATTATAGATAAATTACACCCAGACACAGAACAAATGATCGTGCTCATCACACAAACATTTGTCCTGGGTGGGAATCGAACCCACGACCTCCGGCATAGCAGTCAGGATCACTAACCACTAGACTAACAGGCCTGTCATAAATATAATACCCCATAGTGGCCCATATATACATATAACAGAGAATGGATGTGCCCGTGGCCCACATCCATTCTCTGTTAAGTATCAAAATGCAGATACGTCGTCACCCCTGATGAGTAAGATGGTATACCTCGTTTCTATTAAAAAAGGGATCTCTGGTTCTCTACATTCACCATACGAAACACAGCAGCATAAGCTGCTATTTTACGCTGATATTGTGTGCGAGCGTGGTTCTTCCCCGGACAACCATAATTATTTATTTATTTATACTCTTTATTGCGCAGAAATTACACAACACAACAAACTTAAATTTATAAATTTATGCACAATTAGGTGGTCTTATCTCTAAACAGCGATCTCTTCCAGGCAAACATTGGTGAAGGAGATTATTTTCTTTCAAACATAATATAGATATATTAAAATAGAAATAGTACATAATATATTGTAGTTTTCTATTGTGTGCGTGCGGTGTAAGAAAGTGATTTTTTTTATAGGAGAGCCTCCCATGAACAACTGTAACACCAGAGGGACCAGGGGAATTGCAGATGCGTTGCCGGCCTTTTAAAAAGGAGTAGGCTCTTTGACGTGACAGAACTAAGGACGGGTTATTTCGGACTAAATGGTATTTCACCTTCATTGTATCTAGACAAGTACCTATATAAAGGACTATATTGCGTAAATCCTATGTCCAGCAATGGACTACCGTAAAGTGATGACATTATTCTCTTCGGTGATATTTCTATTCAGGAAAAAGTGTTGGTTATTCTTACAGCAGAAGACTAAGACTTGAAAAAAGTAAAGCCGACTTTCAAGAACTAGAAAGACGAAAATAATTTCCATATAATAACTTTATTAGCTCGTGTTAAGATAAAGTGTAGCCCCGACTTCAGCAGATATTTTGATCAAATATTTTTTATAATATTATTATTACTTTGAAAATTTTATTAGTTCTTTGAAGTCGGCTTTTACTTTTTTATTAAAAGGCTAATTATATTAACCGACTTCAAAAACAGGAGGAGGTAGGTACTCAATTCAATTGTATTTTTTGTATGTGCAGCACTTTTTTTCATCGAATCGATTTTGATGGTTCTTTTTTATTAGAAAGCTGGTGATTCTTATGTGTCCACAAAAAACCTAGTTGAATTGAGAGCTGCCTCCTTTTTTAAAGTCAGGTAAAATACAATTATCTACTTATTTCAAGAATACATACCTCTACAAGCTTCGGTGGAGATTACAAAGAGTTCTGGGTATCTTCTATGCAAATTCTGGAGGAGCTGAACGGGAGTGCTCGTGTCGTAGTAAAAGTGAAGTGCTATGCCATCGATGTAGTCCAACACCTCAGGATAATCATTTATAATCTGACGAATAAAACAAATTATAGTGTGGGTGTGTTCAAGGCGAGAGTGGATATTCTTTTTTAGTTACGTTAGTGCGCTTCACCTTTTTTATTGCATAAGTGTGACAAACCAGCACACAGTCCACCTGCGGGTAAGTGGGTGCTATAACCCATAGACATCTATATCTATCCTCGATGAAATCAAAATGCAGATGCGTTGTCACCCGTGAGGACTAAGATAGAATGCCTCGTTTCAAGTAAAAAGGGTATCCAGTTCTCTACACTCCCCATACGTAACACAGCAGCATTAAGGTCCTATTTTACACTTGTATTCTGTGAGAGCGTGGTCCTTCCCCGGTCAAGTAGACCGATTCGTGCTACAACTATACCAATAATATACCTGCAGCATGACTCTACCACATAAAAAACACTTACATCACCACTTACCATCAGGTGTGATATTAGTCAAGTTCAGCTTATAATACCATCAGGTGGACGGTGTGCTCGTTTGTCACCATATCCTATAAAAATAGTTGGAAAAATATCTTTTATTTATATATTGACTGAAGATCCTGAACACCCTTAACTAATTTTAAAGCATAGAACACAACAAACGCGTTGTCCTTCCTGATAACTGTGATGGAATAACTCTTAGCCCGTTATTATACGCGCTCTCTTAGCTTTGAAACACAGCAGCACATATACTGCTGCTTAGCGGCAGCAGTAGGTAAAAGGTTGGTGTCAATCTAGACTGAATCTATGTCAGAAAAGAAGCCCTACTACCTAGAAGGTAGAACGAAAACGCATAAAAGTTTTCCTCATTAAATTGAAATTCAAAGTTAAAGTTATGCGTATAGCTTCAGTAGTTGTTCCTTATTATGTTACGTTACATGTATGTTCTTTTTTGTATAAATATGTTACATGTCCTCTATTGCGATCAATTTCAATGATTCCTTTATAATCATATTATAAATCCTCTAGGGAATTAATTTGAAGAAAATATTCCACCCACAAGTGTGCAAAAATAGGGGTTGTTTTAATGTGCCGTATAATTGTAAGACCTTGAGCTTGTGATATTTCGAATTATAGCGTATTTCGAAATATTGTGATATAGCGAAAAGACCCCCCAATGTATCATATTTCTCCTTGCTCCTATTGTTTTTGTTCGCATTTATTGTTATTTTGGCATATGATAAAGTGTTAGCTATCTATCTAAATCAGGAAATGCTTAGAAACATACCTCCTACAAAGTATATTCGGATATACAAAGTACCTACTCTGTTAGGCATACAAAGTTATTTATTACTAAAATCTTAACTTTGTGTTCTCTTTAAGTTGACTTATGAAGAAAAACTAAATATAATATCTCTTACGTCATAGAAATCTCTGGAGATCGAATACCGCTGATCATCCAGCGCAAGGATCTTGATATCCTTAAACGGTGAATTGCGAATCGTCGGCCCAAAATTTTCTGCTATAAATTTACCCTGAAATAAATTGATATCATATTAACACGATGTAACCTATAAATAATGTAATCTTATTGTCAAAACTGCTACGTGAATTTATGATCTCACTTTGACACACACAGATAAAAATAACCAAGTTAATGACTTCTCATACTTAATCCATTCCATTACAGCCTATAAAAGTCCTCTAGGCCACCACTCATAGGTCTCCTCCATATATTGCCTCAGTTAAACTAGCGATACGCCCCGGCTTTGCACGGGTGTTTTCTGGATATCGACCACAACGCTGCCTACCGGGTCCAACTGAGTTTTGAACCATCCAGAGACCCACCCACATACACACAAATAAATTCATCAAAATCGGTCGAGCCATGTTCGAGTTTTTGCGAGACTAACTGACAGCAATTTTTTTAAAGGATCATCATTACAGCCCTTCACAAGTCCACTGCTGAACATAGGCCTCCCCCAAAGAATGCCACAAAGCACGGTCCTGAGCCACCTGCATCCATCGACTTCCTGCATGTCTTACCAGGTCGTCACTCCATCTCGTGGGGGGACGCCCTACACTTCGCCTATCGGTACGAGGCTGCCACTCGAGAACCTTTCTTCCCCATCGGTTGTCGGTTCTTCGAGCTATATGGCCGGCCCATTGCCACTTCAGCTTACTAATCCGTTGGGCTATGTCGGTTACTCTGGTTCTACTGCAGATATCCTCATTCCTAAGTTTATCACCCAGAGAAACTCCGAGCATAGCCCTCTCCATAGCTCGCTGAGCGACCTTGAGCTTCCTCATCCGGCCAGCAGTGAAGGACCACGTCTCAGTTCCGTATGTCATCACTGGCAACACGCACTGGGTGTACAGTCCCGTTTTCAAGGTTTGAGGTATACGTGACGATAAGATGTACCGTAATTTCCCGAACGCTGCCCAACCGAGTTGAATCCGTCGATTGACCTCTCGGTCGAAGTTGGACTTACCTAGTCGGACTATATGTCCCAGGTAAACATACTCGTCAACAACTTCGAGCTTAGTGTTCCTAACAACTACCGGCATAGGTGTGACATGGACATTAAACATGATCTTAGTTTTGTCCATGTTCATCTTGAGACCTATCCGTTGGGAAACACTATTGAGGTCATTGAGCATAGTGCTTAGGTCCTCCAGCGATTCTGCCATAAGGACTATATCGTCGGCAAATCGAAGGTGAGTGAGGTACTCGCCATTGATGTTGATACCGTATCCTTTCCAGTCCAGTAGCTTGAAAACGTCTTCCAATGCAGCGGTGAAGAGTTTCGGGGATATGACGTCACCCTGTCTTACACCTCTCTGAAATTGGATAGGTTTCGTACTCTGGTTCTGTACTCGGATAGCCATCGTAGCCCTACTGTACAAGCATTTCAACACTTCGATATACCGACAGTCAACTTGGCACCGCTGAAGGGACTGCAGCACCGACCAAATTTCGACGGAATCAAAGGCTTTCTCATAGTCCACATACGCCAGACATAGTGGCAAATTGTACTCTTCGGACTTCTGTACAATTTGCCGAAGGGTATGTATGTGGTCTATGGTGCTAAAGCCCGTTCGGAAACCGGCTTGTTCGGGAGGCTGGAAGTCGTCAAGTCTGCGCGCTAAACGATTCGTAATGACTCTCGAAAACAGCACGTAGACGCGGCTCAGAAGGGAAATCGGTCTGTAGTTCTTCAAGAGAGCGTTGTCACCTTTCTTGAATAATAAGACCACCGCACTTCTGCTCCACGCCTCCGGTGTAATGCCACCATGGAGTACGGAATTAAAGAGCTTCGGAAGGACTTCAAGTACCGGTTTTCCACCCGCTTTCAGAAGCTCCGCTGTAATTCCATCCTCACCTGGGGCCTTACCATTTTTAAGGTGCTGGAGAGCCATTCTAATCTCGCTCAGACTGACGTCCGGGATATCTTCGGAATAGTGTCGGATGAGACTCGCTCTTGGATCGTTACTCACACTTGCGTGTGGCTCCAACGATGACGTGTACAACTGCCTATAGAACCTCTCAATCTCACTCAAAATCTCAGGTGTCCCGGAAACGATGCTGCCAAATTCTGTCTTCAGCTTTGACAGTTAGCTCTTTCTGGCAGACAGATCTCTGGCAAAGACTTTGGAGCCTTGGTTCCGCTCGATCGCTTCTTCAATACGAGCTGTATTGAAGTTGCGTAAGTCCCGCCGCATGCATTTGGAGATCTGTCTGTTCAGATGCCTGTATGCTGTCAAGTCTGTTGAAGAATGTAGCTTCATGTCCCGTCTAACAGCCATGAGATTAAGAGTGTGATTGGAGAATTTTTGTGTTCTTCTGCGGCGGGTCTTGCAGAACTTAGCTCCGACCGCATGGACAGTTTCCACGAGCTTGTCATTCATATCGTCCACTTCATTGCAGTATTCTAGGCACTGAAAATGGTTTTGTAACTCGAGCTGAAAGGTTTCGGGACTTTGGATTAGAGCACGAGGGGGACGGAGCGTTGACTTCATTAGACGAGACCTCTCCAACTTAACTTTTAGGTTCAGTGTGCCTCTAACCATTCGGTGATCGCTACCAGTTTTCACCCTTGCGATCACGGAGACATCACTGAACAGTTGTCGTCTGGTCGTCATAATGAAGTCAATCTCATTTTTTGTGGAACCGTCGGGGCTCGACCAGGTCCACTTCCTGTGGGGCCGCTTCTGGAAGAAAGAGTTCATCATAAAGAGTCCCTTTTTCTCCATGAAGTCGGCCAGCTGCTGGCCCCTTGGGTTCCGTTGCCCTATTCCAAATTTCCCTACTTTCAGCTCACCGTTCTCTCTTGTGCCTAGTTTTGCATTGAAGTCTCCCATTAACACCGTATATTGGGTTTTGGAGGAATGCATGGCTCTAGAGATATCCTCATACATTTCTTCCACCTCCTCATCGGGGTGTGCCGAGGTTGGTGCGTAAACCTGTATGACCTTCAGCGAATACCGTTTGGTGATTCTGAGTATAAGGTACGCAACCCTCGTCGACACACTCCCGATCTTTAAAACGTTGTTAACGAGAGACTTGTGGACGATAAATCCGACACCTCCTTGGGACAGATGGTCGCCCCTCCCGGTGATAGAGCAAGTTGCCGGATTCGAGGATTACCGTGTCCCCCTCTCTTCGGACTTCGGATAATCCTATAATATGCCAGCGCAACTTGTCTATCTCTTCTTCCAGCTCCACGATCTTCTCGTCAGTCCTCAGGGTGCGTGCGTTGTACGTTGCCAGGTCGAGTCGCCTAAGGTGGCAACCGAACCTCCACCGGAGATTCTTAGCACCCCCTGCCCCGCCGTTACCATGGTCGCCACCGTAGCCAGGAATAGCGGGGCCGCCGGGGACTGGGGGCCGTTTCTTTGTTACTGTCATTCATAGGGGGGTATTTGCCATAGTTGCCACGCTTGACGAGCGGGTTGACAACCGCAGTTTTTTATTGTTAGTTTGTTGTTATCAAGAAGATGCTGCTGCCCATCTCCTGCCTGTTTCCCTTTGTCGCCTTTTACGACACCCACGGGAGGATATGGGGTAGTAGATATTCTTGACCGCCACTACACGGCATTTTAAAGGATAAGGATGACAAAAGCGCACACAGTCCACCTGATGGTAAGTGGTTGCTGCGGCCCGTAGGCATCTACATCTATGCCCTATTATAAATCAAAATTTAGATGCCTTGTCACCCGTGAGGACTAAGATGGATGCTCTCATTTCCTTACTGGAAAGGGTTTCCGGTTCTCTACACTCGCTGGTATTCTGTGAGAGCATGGTCCTTCCCGGGTTGAGCCGACCCATTCGTGCTACAACTGTGTATACTACTAATATAGCTGCAGCATGGCTCTACCATGTAAAAATTAATTAATAAAAAAACAATTAATTTTTATATATAGAGATATAGTATTAAGCCGTATGACATGATTTTTGTTGATGTTCATCTTAAGATCTATCCGTTGAGAGACACTATTGAAGTCATTGAGCATAGTGCTTAGGTCCTCCAGCGATTCTGCCATAAGGACAATATCGTCGGCAAATCGAAGGTGAGTGATGTACTCGCCATTGACGTTAATACCGTATCCTTTCCAGTCCAGCGGTGAAGAGTTTAAGGGATATAACGTCACCATGTCTTACACCTATCTGCATTTGGATAGGTTTCGTACTCAGGTTCTCTACTCAAGTAGCCATCGTAGCCCAACTGTATAAACACTTCAGCATTTCGATATGCCGACAGTACACTTGGCACCGCAGAAGGGACTGCTTCACCGCCCAAATTTAGACGTAATCAAAGGCTTTCTCCTAGTCCACATACGCAAGGCAAAGTGGCAGATTGTACTCTTCTGACTGTATTCTTCTATTGTACTCTTCTGTACAATTTGCCGAAGGGTATGTATGTGGTCTATGGTTTTAAGCCTTTTCGGGAACTGGCTTATTCAGGAGGCTGGAAGTCGTCGAGTCTGGGTGCGAGATGATTCGTAATGACTCTCGTAAACAGCACATAGACGCGGCTCAGAAGGAAAATCGGTATGTAGTTCTTCATGAGAGCGTTATCGCCTTTCTTGAAGAACAAGACCACCGCACTTCTACTCCACGCCTCCTGAGTAGCACCACCATGGAGGATGGAATTAAAGAGCTTCTGAAGGACTTCAAGTACCGGTTTTCTACCCGCTTTCAGAAGCTCCGCTGTAATTCCATCCTCACCAGGGGCCTTGCCGTTTTTAAGGTGCTGGAGAGCCATTCTAATCTAGCTCAGACTGACGTTTGGAATATCTTCGGAATAGTGTCGGATAACACTCGCTCTTGGATCGTTACTCACACTTGCGTGTGGCTCCAACGATGACGTATACAGTTCCCCATAGAAGCTCTCAATTTCACTCAAAATCTCAGGTGGCCCGGAAACGAACTTGCCATCGGTCTTCAGCTTTGACAGTTGGTTCATTCTGGCACACAGATCTCTGATAAAGACTTTGGAGACTTGGTTCCACTCGATTGCTACTTAAAGACGAGCTGTATTGCAGTTACGCTACTTCTGCCGCATGCATTTAGAGATCTGTCTATTCAGTTGCCTGTACGCTGGCCAATCTGCTGAAGACTGCAGTTTCAACTCTCATCTAACAGAGAGACTAAGAGTGTGGTCGGAGAGTTTTTGTGTTCTTCTGGGTCGTACAGAACTTAGCTTCGACGGCATGGACAGTTTCCACAAGTTTGTCATTAATATCGTCCACTTAATTGCAATTTTCTAGGCGTTGATAACGATTTTGTAACTCGAGCTGAAAGTTTTCGGCGCTTTGTATGAAAGCACGAGGGGGACGAAGCGTTGAATCCATTAAACGTGACCTATCTAACTTAACGTTTAGTTTCAGTGTGCCTCTCACCATTCGGCGATTGCTCTCAGTTTTCACCCTTGCGATCTCAACAGTACGACGAACAAACTGTTGTCGTCTGGTCGTCATAATGAAGTGAATCAAATTTTTTGTCGAACCGCCGAGGCTCGAACAGATCCACTTTCTGTGGGGCTGCTTTTGGAAGAAAGAGTTCATTATAAAGAATTCCTCTCTCTCAATAAAGTCGTGTAGCTGATGGCCCCTTAGATGCCTTTGCCCTATTGCGAATTTCCCTACTTTCATCTCACCGTTCTCTCTTGTGCCTAGTTTTGTTGAAGCCTCCCATCAACACCGTATAGTGGGTTTTAGAGAAATGCATCATGTTTTGGAGGCATACCTCAATATCACTAGTAAACTAGATTGTAAAACCAGTGCGTGTTGCCAGTGACAAGCTATGAATCTAAAACGTCGTCCTTCACTGTTGGCTGTATGAGGAAGTTCAATGTCGCTCAGCGAGCTATAGAGAGGGCTATGCTCGGGGTTTCCATGCGTGATAAACTTAGAAATGAGGATATCTGCAGTAGAACTAGAGTAACCGACATAGCCCAAAGAATTAGTAAGCTGAAGTGGCAATGGGGCGGCCATATAGCTCAAAGAACCGACAACCGATGGGGAAGAAAGATTGTAGAGTGGTAGCCTCGTACCGGTAGGCGAAGTGTAGAGGCCTTCCTTTAGATAGAGTGATGACCTGGTAAGACATGCAGAAATTTAATGGATGAAGGTGGCTCGGGACCGTGCTTTGTGGCATTCCTCGGGTGAGGCCTATGTTCAGCAGTGGACTTGTGATGTGCTGTTATGGTGAATGATAATTTAGCCGTAAATTAGTATAGATCGTATAGTGGGAGTGTAAGAATAAACACCACCCCATATCGTCACGTATGTATCGTAAGTGGCGACAGAGGGAAACAAAGAAGGAGATGAGTAGCAGCGTCCTTCTGATAACAACTCAAATGATAAAAACTGTTGTTACCAACTCATCTGCTAATCTAGGCAACTGTTGCAACTATCCCCCTTATGACGCAATCTATGGAGGAGACCTAATTTTTTGTAAATATAAAAAAGTAAGAAAGCGAAATGTGACAAATAGAGAATGATGTGCTGGGAAAAGTTTTCTTACCATTTCTTTTGCAATAAATCCAATGCAGCTCTTGGCTGGTATATCAGTAAAGGCAATTGTCGGCTCATTAGTCGTTGTGATTCCCCAAACTGGAATACCTTCCGCGGCGTATTTTTCTAAAAATCTATACAATCGTTAAAACTCAGCTTCATAAACTAATAGATACACATTCTAATATACTAAACTGATTATTTGCTACAGCTGAACTATGACTTCAGCATGAATGGATCGGTTCAACAAAAAAACGTTCTTCTGTGTTTCGTATGATGAGCGAGCAGAATCAGAGAACTTTTTTACCGGTAACCTTCTTAACTGGAAACTGGAATCCATTCCAAATTAGAGCTTAGGGATTACAACGCGTTTGAATTTTAATTCTTAATCAAAGATGTACATCTAGGTATGGCCATAGGTGTATGTGAGCCACTTACCATCAATGAGCTGTGAGCACGTCTATTACCCTTAATTGTAGAAAAAATCATATTATGTAACAACATCCAAATGAAATAAATGAACTCGCCGTTTCACCGTGTATTTGCGGTGTAATAAAAAACACCACTTCATGTCGTCTTGAGTGAGACTTGCAACAACATCTTTCTTATAACATCATTAAAATTGCGGTTGGTAATCCACTTGTTAAGCGTGGCAGCTACGGCAAATGAAGCAAGCTATAAGGTAGGCCTATGTTCAGCAGTGGCCTTTTGATAGGCTGTAACAGTAACGTAAATAAATGAACTAGACAATGAACGAGAGGGAACACCTATAGAGGGGATATTGCTTAGCGTGAAATTCTAGGTCTGTGGTTGTAAAAAAGCTGGTCCCCTTGCTAAGCGAATTTTATAAATCTTAGTTGGAGTAAAACCTGCACTTCGTAACCTATGCTGCCTTATGAAGGAACTGAAATAAAACATGTAACTATCGCTGTAATCACAGATGAAAATGCTTTAAAAGCATTAAAAGTCAGTGCTTGACTACTTTTTCTTTCTCAAATGATTTTAAATGTTGATGCAACTAAAGATGACCAACCGCACTAATATAGCTTAATAAAGACCTATTTAATCCTCCTGCTTTAAAGGAACCTACATTGATATGGGATGGAAAGACACATGCTGGCAAATTATTCTACTTAGTTTCTGTACGCATTACGTGTGACAAAATAAGTCGCTTGGTTTGCGCGGTATGACAGCAAAAGTGTAGAGACAGGCTGAGCGTCTGGTAGTCCGATCATGGAAGGGAGAAGGAGGAATTATGTGATTTCAGCGATGCCCTACACTCCTCGTTTACCAATACCTGTTTGCAGGAAAGATTTTGACAAAGATGGTGTATAAGATTAATAATAACAGTCCTTACTTCAAGTGATAGTCAGCATACGTCTGGTAAAACTTATTCTTCAGGAAACCACACGTGGGATTTTTGTCCGTATAGTACTTCATCCACTTAGGAGGTGTCCATGTAGAGACTATGACGTCTACACGTGACTTGGATATGTCCATTATCCTTTTTATTATCGGTATCTGGGAATATGATTGGTAGGAAGTAATAATTATTCCATATAAAAAATTGCCATGTGATGGCGGTTTATAAAAATTCCTTAAGTGATTTCGTCCCGTGGGTATCATGAGAGACGATTATCGGAACAGTTAAATAGACCTCATAGGTTCTGATAGATGGTGGTATAACAAACCTCGCCAGGCATATAATACCAAGACAATAGAAATTAAATCGTCAATTCACACGCCAAGCGTCGTTATTAAGGCAAAGCCTTTCTGTAACTCTAGAAGTTCATGTCCATCAGCAGACTTTTATGTGCTGATGAGGAAGAAGGGAAAAAATTAAGAATATAATTAAATTGCAAACATCCAAAACCACCCAAAGAGGCAGCTATCTGTTTTGAATGACTATATTATGTAATATCTAATACCCAGACGTCTTGGTGTTCAAATAGATTTTAAGTAGTTTGAGTAGTGAACATAATTACCTTATACTCGTAATCTTCCATGGACAGTGTGTAGTTTGTCAAATAATAGTCATCAATCGGCAACTCGTTGTAAGCGAATTCACTCAGGGAAAAGTCACTGCTACCGATTGGAACGCGAAGCATGTTATACTCCAAGCCCTCGTCACTAAAGTAGGATCTAAAATAAAACCTTAACTCTATAGTATCGTTTAACCACTGGGTTATCGAATCGTCAATACATAGCTGATAATATCCTCTGGGAATGAGTGGATCGCTACTGAGCGATTTCTAAAATTACTTATATAAAATTAATTTATCAACGTTATTGTAAAGTTGAGGGATGAGTCGCCCGCGTCCGCAGGTTTCGACCACCTAACCCTAGGCCCACCCTACACGTATCCTCAAGGTCGTGCTAAAAAAGCGACAAAGTCGAAAGGATACACTCGGCTACTCGCTGCGTGGTAGCGGCGTAAAAATACCACCTTCTAATTTCGCACCGTGGGCGCCCCTTTAATGGGTCAGGGGTCCGGGAGAAAAACCGGTAACGAGTTTCTGGCTCCTGGAGAGGCGAAAAATGGATTGCGGAAGACCGTCTGGCTACGCTGAATGTATTTGGAGCAATGAATGATAAGATGGATGAAGTATGCGATATGATGTATCTTAGAGGAATGTGTATTATGTGTAAATGAGACGAAACGGTAGGGAAAGGATGCCAATACACAGGACATGAATACCGCGTACTGGTCTGGTGTAGACGAGACCGAGCATGCCATGGAGTCGGTATCAAAATTTAAGAAAGAATAGGTCAATGTGTGAAGGAGTATGAATGTATAAGCCTGAAACTGCTATGGATACGAATGAAAGTGGGCTTAAAGAAGTTGTTTGTTATAAAGGTCTTAGCCCCAGGCATGTCTAAGCCCACTTATATTCGAGAGCAAATTTGGAAGATAGTAAGTATGGTGTAAATGAAATGTAAGGGAAATATTACACACAAATACTCACGCCTATCACCCAGAGGGGTAGGCAGAGATTACGGACTTCCATTCGGCGCGATCCTGAAACACCTCTCTCGCCTCCTTTACATCCATATATCTACGCATACACACGCTCGTCGGTTAAGGGTACCCCTAATCTGGCCCATTTTCAATGTATCGCCGGTTTGTGGTTTGCAAGATGACGTTTTGACCTAATGGCCTTTGAAATAATGAATGAGGTTAGAGTGATAAAGCAAATTCATGTTTCAGAAGTAAACGGCAGAGTCGGGAAGGGGCACCTTAGGCGAAAGTATATCGACCAAATTGGCGATATATTGAAAATGGGGCAAATTAAAAATACCTTTAACCGATGAACATGTATGCGTAGGTATATAGATGTAGACGAGGTGAGAGAGGTGTGTCAAGATCGTGCTAAATGGAAGCCTGTAGTCTCTGGCTACCCTTCTGGGTGACAGGGGTGAGTTTTATGTTTTATATATTTATTATTATGTAAAGTATTAGGCTTTATACAGCTGTTTAGATCCCTGAATGACATTAAGGTGAGAGAAGCGGTAAAACCGTTCTGCAGGCGACCGCGGATCACTTGGGATAGAGTGGGGAGAGAGCTAACAAACTTTGCACCGACACTACGCCGGCACTCAAATACCTTTAAGTTTTCACACACTGTACCTTTTAGTTCCCAATTATACCCGTTTTTATAAAATTACAAGTATTTGTTTAATGTTATAACATTGAGAACAACATATATAGATCGTTCGAGCCGGATGTAAGCCAGCGACCTATGGATCTATTTTGGGAACTCGATTCCGTTTCGAAAAAACACAAGTTCACAGCGGAAAAACAAACTTGTGAACAATTATTGTATACTCTATACTTCGTAACTTAGATGATTGGTTCGTGGTGATTATTCCTTTTAAAGAATCGTCTACCGCATTACAAGGCAGCTAAACACTGTTAGAATGCATGAACGAATATTTCAAACAAGGATATATGTCTGGAATGTAAGTATAATAAAAAAAGTACTCCATTTCATTGTCTGTCGCATAATTTTATTCTAAAGGAATCTAGCACCTACTTTAGTACTAGTTGTGATTCGTATGGTATATATGATGAAGATATAGAGATATATGGATTATAAAGAACCGGAAACTCTTTTTACTGGTAATGAGACATTCTAACTTAGTCCTCAGGGGTGAGAACGCATTTTCATTATGATTCTTAATTGAGGATAAATATAAATGTCTATGGGCCACAGCATCCAATTACCATCAGTTGGTTTGTGTGCTCGTTGTCAATCTTTATATATTTACAATCTTTAACTTTTAGCTTCATTTAAACTACGCACAATTCGCTAATTTTCTATTGAAGAAAGTGAATACATTTTAACGCTTTCTAATTTAGGGCTAAAACAAAAACTACATTGAGTTCGGTCACCCACTGTTTTCAAGGTCAAATTCCTCACATTATTGAATTATTTTTTTATGATCAGATAAGGCTAACTAGCGAAGCATCGCGTAAAATTTCGTAACCCGTTGCAGTTTAGGTTGTTTGATCTGTATTGTATAAATTGATTAAGTACTGCTTCATGCGAACATCTAAGTAAAAAAAAAATGGTTTATTGGATTGACTTCCTGTTGATCTTTCATAATCGTAGCTGCCTTACTTGAGGAGTTATTTTGTAAAGAAGAAATGGAATTTACTGGTAATCATAGAACAAGACCGACCATTAGTAGACCTATCCACTGCTAATCAGAAAAAAGTGACTCTTTTTCATAGTTGCTGCTCCTTTATATTATGATCACTTCGTTCTTCAAAAACGATTCGATGTTGCTTGGTTCCTATAATCTGCTTTTTGACAATTTTGCCATCTTTTATCATAAATATCGTTGGGACCGATGGAATATGTCTGGTTTCAATAATTTCAATAAAGGATTTGTTTTCTTCTTTTGTAGCTTCATCTGTATTATAGTAAAAAACTAATTGACGGCACCGTGACGCAGTGGCTTAGCAATGAGTTGTTGCGCTGGGGGCCGCGGGTTCGAATCCCGCACGGAACAAATATTTGTATCGCCTACAAATAATTGTTCCGGGTCTGGATGTTTGTCCTTGTGCAATTTGTGTTTTTAAACTGCCTCCACGATACAGGACAAAATCCTAGTGTTGGGGTAACGTTTTAAAAAAAATAGTTTATAAAGTTTCTTTTAAGTATTATTATCGATGTCCACTGACTGCAGTCGCGTTTTATTATCAGGTGGACTGTATATTGATTTCTTACTTCAGTTTATTAAAAAAATATAACAAGAAATTATAATCACTTAATCAAATTTTCCTGCGCGGAACACGGCAAGCTTTTAAGATTATATCCAGCGGTCCCAGTGGCCGCCGTGCCGAAGCCTTCTATCGTCTGATACTTTATATCAGGCTGCAATTCAAAGGAGTATTCGCATTTATCTGTGAACAAAACAAATAAAAAAAATTAATCACATTTTTTTTCTTTGTACAAGAGTTTGCATCCGTTAAAAGAATTTCTCTTCTTTCATTAAAGCGTTTTCCAATAAAATAAACTTTAATTAAAAAATAAAACCAACTTCAAAACTAGAAAAATAAAATAATTTTCCCATAACAACTACTGAAGTCTTTGTTATGAAATGGTATATCGAATAATTACGAGTAAAATCGCGTCTTCTGAAGTATATGAAACCTATAATTTTTGAAGTCTATGAAATATAGGAGTGAAAATTTTACTTTTTATTAAAAGTTTATTCATTTAACCCTTTTGATTGGTCTAAGGAATATCAGAATTTAAAAAAAAAAATTAAATTGTGCGAGCAGGTATGCTGATCTAGAAAACCCAGTGACTAAATTAAACTAAATGACTAAATTTCGCTACTAAGTCCTATGTCCTTAATGGATTGAAGGAGTTGCTTAGCTGTGAGAAATGTCACTTCTTCTGGACTAATAACATAGTTTCCCAGATGAGTGTTACTTTTGCGCATTACGGGTCCACAATCAGTTAGGATATGTAAAGGTGTTACTTCCCTTAAGGAAAAGAATGGGTACATACTGGAGTTGCTTAGCCCCAGTATGTACATGTGATTTTTTAGATAACTGTGTCCATTCAGGGCTCTTGCCAGAATACGAGTTTATTCTTACTTATACCCAGGGCTGAAACGAATTTACGATTATAAGCCCGGATTAAAGTTTTAGAATTGTTTAAGCCTGGTGTTTCAGACCAGATCTTAAGTGATTTTGTGATAAAGAGTTTCAAGGGTCAATCGGGCCAGGCTAAATTCCACAATATGGCTTGGGTCCAAATTATGTACTCTTTGAAACCTTGTCGGCAAGTTCATTGCCTATGATACCCGCATGACGTGGAACCCATCTCAAAACGACCTGTTGTTACACCGCAGAGCGCTTACACGGTTCACGCAGTCTCCAACTAGTTTTGAGGCCACCAAGTATAATTTCTGCGCTAGCAGTGCTGAGTCAGCAGTGTCAGAGTTTCTATAAATAATATGGTTGACGTAGTGTTTTTGGATCTTGATTTACGAAGTAACGTAGTAAGTGCGTTGAGAACGAAGTATGGTGAAAATGTCTGCCTGGACGGTAGAGGTGAATAACCTCAAATTCATACTAAGCTTCAATTTGGGGCCATACCCACAACTTCCAAAGCCTGCGTCGAGGCACATTTTTGAGCTATTGATAAACCACCGACACGTTCAGACTACCCTGGGCGTTAATTCCATACAAACAAGCTCTCACCTTCTTGTCTACAGAAAAATCAAGGGACATAGAGGGGCATTAAGAGCCGCTCCAGGCGATGACTGCATCGCTACAATTGCCATTAAACAGGCATTTCTTTGTAGACAATGTAGTTTGTCAGCGGAGTCGTCTTTTGGTTGGCCTTATTACACCATTATCACAAGTTTCATGATCAGTCCCAGCGGACGTTGTTTTGTCCATTTCCGATAGGTGACGCGATGACTTTTATTCCTATATTATTAACTAATAACTCAAACATAGCACCACATATCGGCGAAACTATTGGTGATGCGTTAGGTTTTCTGTGAACAAAGCCCGAGCTGAGTAGCAAATGGCATACCGCCATAAAACTAGGATCAATTCTTCTTTAAAACCTGTTAAATTTTTAAAATAAAATAGCTTACCTTGACCGCCCATTGGCTTGAATTTTCCAAAGGTTTTCTTAAAACGCGATCCTTCCTAAATAATAGACATTAAATTAGATATAAATAAGAAATTAATAAGAAAAACCTAAAAAGCTGAAGGAAAAGATTAAAGCCGAGATAAACATTTTACTAGCGTATGGCCGGAGCGTTCGGCTTAAGATTTAATTTGGCTTATTTAAAAAAGTTTTACTTAAAAAAGTTTTAGTACCCTAGCCACCCAAAATAAGTGATAAATTAATGATAAATCTTTTTGTGCAATTTTAAAAGTTTCTTTACCACGTGAAACAAAGTATGGAACCTGCATCTCTTAGGGATTTTATAACAATAACCACATGTTCAGATCAGTGAAACAAAGCTAAGTTTTTGTTATTTAAAATATAATATGTGCCTAGCTAAGTTTCATGTCAATAAGTTAGTAGATTATTTTTATTAGAGAGAGTCTGGTACCTATTATTTTCAATCCCGTTACCAAACGTGGTGAAAATAGGGCAACACCCGGCGGTGGATTGTTTTGTGCAGTTTTGCGCAGTATTAAGGAAAAAATACTAAACCAATGCACGTAAATTTACCTTTGATGACGTATAAGTGACGTAGTGTCCTATCTGGGGGATTTCTCTCGTGAACTCGTCGCAGTATGTGGAGTTGCACACACATAATACTGACTGTCCGTCGATCTGTCTCGCCGCACAGGATTTCTCATTTGCTTCACATCGGCCTTCAATCAGAGATAAATTGACATATATACATCTATAATATAAAAATGAATTGCTGAATGTGTTGCTAAGCGCAAATCTTAAGAGCAGCTCAACCGATTTCGCTAATTCTTTTTTTATATCATCCTTGAAATACGAAGATGGTTCTTACGGAGAGAAAATTTTAAAAAATTGCCTGAAAAAGTATAAAAACAACACTTTTCTATATTGCCATACAAAAGATTTGTAATAATACTTAAAAGTCAATTTGAACTTTAATACCATACCATAAAGTTAAAATGTTAGTGGAGGGATTCCGGGAAAGCAAAACAATTGAGTGACGTTAGTATCGTATAAATAATCGTGAGGCTTGGTTGTAGTGGCTGTAGTTGGCCTCTTGCCAACAGAACATCTGACTTCGAATGAAAGTGTTAACTAAGGTTTTCATAGATCCCCAAATTTCTGACAATACGTGTTTATTTTTGACAATTATTTACTTGGTAGAGCCAAGCCAGCTATGTTTTGGTTGGAGTATGTATGAGTAGTTATGGGCATAGTTAACTTACAGTAGGTGGCGCGCGTATAGTACCAATACATTTGTAAGTTATATATCATTCAACATCAATGGATGCATTGTCATTCCTAATAATATAACTCTTCCAAATTTAAAACGATATTACCACAATTATTTCTTCTGCGGCTGCAACGCGCCGGGTACCAGCTAGTATACATGTAATTCTCCTGTATGAGTATTTATAACTGAACTCCTCTTAAACGAATGAAACGATTATCTCAATTTTTTTGTATATGTTTGAGTAGATCATTAAATGGTTTAGACTTACTATTAGACCCGGCAGATGGCGCCGTTGTTGCGATTCAGAAATTGCCCGTGCGAAGCAGGTTCACTAATAAATAAATACTAGCTTTACCCGCACGCTTTTATAGGCTTATAATATATATTCTTACGTATAGGTGCCTACCTAGGATACAGCGTTACGATTCAGTCTCCCATTGGAGTCCTTTTCATTAATTAGCGGCTTGCACAATAGTCGACTGTGAAAATTTTTTAAAAGAGCTCATATCACATGGCCAATTAAAACAGTTGCTCTACTCTAGTACATACGCGCGCGTTTTACATTTCTACTTTGACCACTCCTGGTAAGCTTAGAATGCTCATATTAGGCGTGATTCAGGATATTAGTCAAATAGCGGATTCGAACCCCCGACCTTTTAAGTTCACTAACCTCACCCTGCCATCAGGCTACTGTCGCTTTGAATTTATTTTCAGGATATTGTTTCCAGTACGATATTTTTTTCATAGTGAATTCTAAGCTACCGGATTTACTGGTTTCTTACTGCAGCCAATAATCATCACATGAAGCCAATGGGATTTATACTCTTCACGTTATTTTATCTATACCTTTTATGTTACATATATGTCGCAGCCAACTAGCTAATTAGTCTTTGATTTAATAGCCTAACCTTTTTCCTAAACAGCACCGTTCAACTAACGGTCTGAATTATATTCAGCCGATGCGTCTTATACAATATTGCACCTATCTTGTAACATCAGTGAAAATAGTTTATGGTGCGGCCTGAAACCACGTACATTAATATAATATAGCACATAGCGCATATGTTGGCACAGACCAGTAACATAACATGGCAAGGTCATCTTATTAATTTCATTAAACGAGCTAATGTTCATGCCTTAAGCGCATTAAAAAAATACGTATAACATGATTATACGTAAATTTTTAAAGGAGTTTAATAACACACAAATTTTTACTAAAAATCTTATAACTATTACTATACTTCTAATTTTCCGATAATTAACAAATTGAGGCCAAACTCGGCACACTTAGTTCCACTCTTCAAGGAGTTCCAGTAGCATTCACCAAAGTACATCTTCAGGCCACTCTATCTAGTCAAGAGGTAAGATCTCACCATAACTTACAAAACGAGACCAAACTCGGCACACCTAGTTCTACTCATCGAGGATTTATTTTTTCGAGGCCACTTATAAACGATATAATAAAAAAAAATTGTTGAAATTTTGAAAATGGAAGTTTTTGTTAATATTCCTTTGTTTGGTATATATTTTATAAATTAATAATTGTCTGTGTCACGTCAGCATGAATTTAACGTGAGAAAATTTTCGCACAATGATTTTTTATGTATTTCGATGTCATTTAAGTCAACAAAAAAGCTCTGATAGACTTCGATTGGCCTTTCACAATGAAGCCCCATCTCGTGCCACTGTTTACTACTGGTTTAATGAGTTTAAGCGTGGTCGCACTAATCTCACCGCTGATCTTCGTGAGGGACGGCCTTCTACGGCGACGACTGATGATAACATCAGGAACCTTTGTGCCCGGTGGACACCTAATAATTAAACAAAGAGCCAAAAACTCCGTCGTGTTTAAATGTGTCGTGAAATGGTTCAAAGATTTAACCAATGTGGCTCAAATGCTGTGTTCGACATACTTACGAGTGACGAAAGCTGGACTTATTGTTATGATCCTGACTCTAAGAGACAGTTTGCTTTCTGCGTGTTTTCTTGCGAGAGGTTGCCAACTTAAGTGAAGAAACGTCGAAGCGTGGGAAAAAAGATGGTGGCCTCGTTCTTCGGAAGGACAGTTCACTACGCAACAATTGTTTTAGAAGATTGAAAAACAGTTACTGCAGAGTAGTACACTATCAATTGTTTGCCAATTATATTGGAAAAAGTTCGGGAAAAACGGCCTCGCAGTAGGATCCTCCTTCACCACAACAATGCCTCGTTGCACACCGCCAAGCAAACAATCGACTACTTGGAGACGTTAGACGTAGAATATTTAGTAGGTCATCCGCCCTATAGCCCTGACATCGCACCTTGCTATATTTATTTATTTCCGAAAATAAAGGAAAAACTTCGAGGAAAACGTTTTATGGACGCCGAGGAAGCAGTGGCTGCTTTTTGAAATGCCGTCGAAGAGAACCCTAAGGACGAGTGGGCAAAGTACTTTTCTCAGTGGTTCCATCGGATGCAGCGATGTACTAATGTAAGTGGAAACTATTTTGAAAAGATATAATAAAACTTATAACTGGTTAGTTTGTTCAGTTATTTGATTTTCTTAGAACTTTCAGTGTCGCCCTCGTATCCGTGAACTTTTGCAAGATCAGGGGATTTCAACCTTAACACTTTCCACTTTCATCTGGAGACAGCGAAGCCGGCGTTGCTCTTTTTAACAATCCCGGGGTACAAATTAGAACACTTCTTTGTGCCCGGGCTTTTATTTATGTGGTACCCCCCTATCTGTGTATCTCAAGAAGTAGCAATCAGGGATCTTGGAGTAACTTTAGACACTAAATTACATCTCGACATACATATTGAAAATATTATTAACAAACCTTATAAAATGTATGGTTTCGTTATCCGATCTGGTAATATGTTTAAAAACTGTGTTTAGAACTAGTGCAGAAAATATTTCTTAGATGTATCCAATATAAATATGCCAGAAGAAAAAAAAACCGTATAATGAACTCATGGCGGAATATAATCTTACTACTCTTAAATCAAGGCGTATAATTCATGACGCAATGTTGTTTTATGATCTGTGTCACAATAGATACGACTGTATGGATATAATTGAGAATATAAATTATAGGGTACCTACCAGAGCACATCAGTGCGTGGCCCATTCTCATAATCTTTTTTCAACCAATTTATGCCGAACAAACGCGGGACGAAGGTCCTCTTTATTACGTATGATGCACTCGTACAATGAGAATTTCAATGCTATCGATATCAATGTCACAGGACGTGATTATTATAAGAAGACTGTCACCGAAAAACTTAAGCAAGTAGTCATTGAGTAGATAGTGGAATATATGACACGTCTATTTAAAAAAAAAACTAATGAGCAGTGGTGTCATATATCCTACAATAACCCTACAATATTTGTTAGTCGATGCTAAGTTTCTTAATTAAAAATAACAAGATATTGTCAATGTCATGGTATAATGTGTAACAAGCTTCATCTATCTTTAAAAACTGTAATACTTAAGTTAGTGACCAGCGTTGCTGAGTTCATAATAATAAAAAAATGTGCAGTAATTACATTAGATACCTGGATAATTGTGAACTTGTTTGTGGTCCGAACTTTAATAAACTGGAATTTGCGTAAACGTCAGAGGGGACATCTGTTTTCGACGACTCGGCAGTCTTGAAGATATGGATCTGTCCATACTATGGCTGCGCGAAGACAGCAACGACCATCCCCTTGTCTATGGGTGCCTCTATAGGACCCATAGGGATAATGCCGTAGCAGACTGATTTATCGACCACGTCCAAATAGCTACAGATTCCTTGTTACAGCAGTTCCCATCCGCAGAGATCGTGATACTTGGCGATTTCATACGACACCACACCGAATGGCTCCGTTCATGTTCCGTTTGAATCATGTGGAGAGATCTGTTTATGACTTTGCCTTGGAATATGGTCTTACACAACTGGTTACTTCACATACGCAGATTCCAGTTGTGGAGGATCATGCACCTTCCCTGTTGGACCTTCTGCTGACCTCTAATTCGGACAGATTTCAGGTTTTCGTCGAGATGAAAATAATATCTATAACTATGCCAAATTACAGCATAGTAGCACCTAGAGTCTAACTGATATAAGAGAGATAAGTAAAACTGTAAGGGTTCCTTCTTTTCTGCCGACTTTAAAAAAGAGTAGACACTAAATTGGACTGTATGTTTTTTATGTGTGTTACCTCATAACCCTTTGCACTACGTGAACTGATTTATATAATTCTTTCTTTATTTGAAAGCTGGGGCTTCTCGTGTAGTTGCGTATAAATTTGATCAAGGTCTAACAAATATTTTTTGAGTTATCCTTAATAATACGTGTTGCAGTCGGTTATATAAAAATTTTAATTTAAAAAATTTTATTGAACAACTACTGAACTTTAAAATGATGTTATTGGATACTTTGTTCTACATTAAAAGTTAGATAGATAGATAGATAGATAGATAACACTTTATTGTACGACAAAAAATAACATAAGTATTAACAAAAAACGAGAAAAAGAAATGTGGTAAAATGTGCGGTCTTATCGCTAAGAGCGATCTTTTCCAGACAACCTTTGGGTGGACAGGATTGCAAGAACACAATAAAAACGTGTATGGTTTGGCGACAAAAATAACATTATGTTTATTAAAGCCATAAAGTTGAAATATAGATAAAATAAATACATACATACTTATTAATACATTTGTATATACATATAAATATATAAAAGTACAAATATATACTTTAAAACTATTATTTATACCAAAATGTGCCATACATATAAAGAGTTACTATTTAAATCTTTATATATAAAAATAACGTTGTTTGTCCGCGATGAACTCCTAAACTACTGAACTGATTTCAATAAAATTTTACACACTGTGCAGTTTGGTCCAACTTGAGAGATAGTTTTTATCAAGTGACACAATATTTTTTAATTACGAATTTATGGATTTTTTATATGAAGAGTCGTCGAAAAGTGCAGAACCACGTTTGTCTGGCCAGCTAGTAAGAACATAAAACACATTATCACGTCCATATTTCCTTAACAATATTATGATGATTAAACTATTAGGTACTAACTTTTATTTATTCATAGACGGCAGCAGTTGTTTTTGCCAGTACATTTTAACATTTTTCTAAACTAAAAGGTAAATTGCAAGTAAAAAATGATAAGTAACACACAAAAGACAACAGAATAGCGAAACGCCCCGGCTTCGTACGGGTGATTTCTGGCTTTCTAAAACAGCGTCACCAACCACACCGATCTAAACACACACACAAAAAATCATCGAAATCGTTCGAGCCGCTTTTGAGGTTTAGCGAGACTGACTAACTGTATTTGATTTTTATATATAACATATAACCAACCAAGTATCATCGTTTTTCTTACCGGCTTCTGCATTAGATGAACCGAGAATTAACACCACACTCAAAATTACTAATATTTCATCGATGTGTGAAATCATTTTTACCAACATTAAATTTCTATGAGCAAAAATGCGAAGATCCTAAAAGATCAGAGAAAGAACTAAGACTGTAATGAGACTAAGTATATGAGCGCAGTTAATATATGGTGATTTACGCTGGAATGCAGTAGGTGAATTCTTTTATGACGTTTATTAATTAGTAATAGTGACTGTGTTTAATTATTAAATGTATGAAATATTTTAAATTTAAATGTGAATAGAACGACAAGACAATACCTTGTTATTATATACAAGTGGTTGGTTCGACAGATGAGTCAGCCACTTAAGACACCTTCTTATATATCATTATTATCATTACAGCCCTTCACAAGTCCACTACTGAACTAAGGCCTCCCCAATAAATTCCATAAATCATGGTCCCGAGCCACATGCATCCATCGACTTCCTGCCTATTGTACCAGGTCGTCAATACATGTATGCGCGGACGCCCTTCATTTTACGAGGCTGCCACTCAGCTTCCCCATTGGTTGTCGGTTCTCCAAACTATATGGCCAGCTCATTGCTACTTCAGACTACTAATCCATTAGGATATGTCGGTGACTCTGGTGCTACTGCAGATATCCTTGTTTTAAGTCCATCACGGAGATAAACTCCGAGCATAGCTCTCTCCATAGCTTGAGCTTCCTCATCCGGCCAGGAGTGAAGGACGACGTCTCAGTTTCATAAGACATGACTGCCAACACGCACTAGTTGCACAATCTTGTTTTTGAGTTTTGAGGTATGCCTGACGAGATGTGGTTTAATATTCCGAACTCTAACCAGCCGAGTCGAAACCGTCAATTGACCTCGCACGAAGTTGTACTTACCTAGATGGACTGTTTGTTCCAGGTAACATACTATGTTACATCAACAACTTCGAATTTAGTGCTTCCAACATCTACCGGCATAGATGTGACATAGACGTTATACATAACTTTTGTTCTGTCCATGTTCCTCTTAAGGTCTATCCATTGGGAGACACTATTGAGGTCATTTAACATAGTGCTTAGGTCTTCCAGTGATTCCGCTATAAGAACTATATCTTCGGCAAATCGAAGGTGAGTGATGTACTCGCCATTGACGTTAAACCGTATCCTTTCCAGTCCAGTAGCTTGAAAACGTTTTCCAACGCAGCGATGAATATAACATCACTCTGTCGTACACCTCTCTGCAGTTGGATAGGTTTCGTACTCTGGATCTATACTCGCATAGCCATCGTACTTCTACTCTACAAACACTTCAGTACTTCGATATATAGTTGAATGTTGGAACTTAGCACCACTGTAGAGACTGCACCTAAATTTCGACGGTAACAAAGGTTTTCTCATTGCTCCCATACGCAAGACAAATAGTTGTTTGTACTCTTCGGTCTTCTATACAATTAACCTAAGGGTATGTATGTGCTCTATGATGCTAAAGCCTTTTCGGAAACCGGCTTGTTCAGGAGGCTGGAAAACGTCAAGTCTGCGCGCGAGACGATTCGTAACGACTCTCGAAAACAGCACGTAGACGCAGCTCAGAAGGGAAATCGGTCTGTAGTTATTCAAGAGAGCGTTGTCACCTTTCTTGAAGAATAAGACCACCGTACTTCTGCTCCACGCCTCCGGTGTAGTGCCACCACGGAGGATGGAATTAAAGAGCTTCTGAAGGACTTCAAGTACCGGTTTTCCATCCGCTTTCAGAAGCTCCGCTGTAATTCCATCCTCGCCTGGGGCCTTGCCGTTTTAAGGTGCTGGAAAGCCATTCTAATCTCGCTTAGACTGACGTCCGGGATATCATCGGAATAGTGTCGAATAATACTCGCTCTTGGATCGTTACTCACACTTACGTGTAGCTCCAACGATGATGTGTACAGCTGCCCATAGAACCTCTCAATCTCACTCAAAATCTCAGGTGTCCCGGAAATGACGCTGCCACACTCGGTCTTTAGCTTCGACAGTTGGTTCATTCTGGCAGACAGATCTCTAGCAAAGACTTTGGAGCCCTGATTCCGATCGATCGCTTCTTTGATACGAGCAGTAATACAGTTGCGTAAGTCCCGCCACATGCATTTGGAGATCTATCTGTTTAGTTGCCTGTATGCTGTGAAATCTGTTGAAGACTGCAGCTTCATATTCTGTGTAACAGCCATGAAATTAAGAGCGTGTAGTGATCGGAGAGTTTTTGTGTTCGTCTGCGGCGGGTCTTGCAAAACTTAGCTCCGACCGCATGGACAGTTTCCACGAGCTTGTCATTCATATCGTCCACTGCATTGCAATCTTCTAGGCACTGAAAACGGTTTTGTAACTTGAGCTGAAAGGTTTCGGGACTTTGGATTAGAGCACGAGGGGGTCGGAGCGTTGACTTCATTAGACGTGAATTCTCCAACTTAACGTTTAGGTTCAGTGTGCTTCTCACCATTCGGTGATCGCTGCCGGGTCTCACCCTCGCGATCACTGAGACATCACTGAACAGTTGTCGTCTGGTGGTCATAATGAAGTCAATCTCATTTTTTGTTGAACCGTCGGGGCTCGGCCAGGTCCACTTCCTGTGGTGTTGCTTCTGGAAGAAAGAATTCATCATTCGCCATGGAGTCTGCCAGCTGCTGGCCCCTTGGGTTCCGTTGCCCTATTCCGAAATCCCCTACTTTCAGCTTATCGTTCTCTCTTGTGCCTAGTTTTGCGTTGAAGTCTCCCATTAACACCGTATAGTGGGTTTTGGAGGAATGCATGGCTCTAGAGATATCCTCATACATATCCTCCACCTCCTCATTTATTTATTTATTTATTTAATTCATACACTTGTCGCTTACAGATTATCCAACACGTGCACAAGGTTAAATTTACATGCAAAAATATTTTTCAAAAATTGTGTCCATCCATAACAACAAAATTATTAATTCTCATTTAATTAATTAATTATAAAATAAAAGTAATATAAAATCTCGAAGCTTTTCGCAGCCTGTGTCAGAAATTAAAATGGTAATAAAGACAATTAAAACAATAAAATATTAATAATTATACAATGAAATATTTTGTCACATCTATTTATAATGCAATGTCAATAACAACTAATAACAATCCTGATATGCCCATAATTAAATTACATCTTAAATATAAAGTATAAATAGTACATAGTCAACGAAATTAAATTGTCGAATTATTAATTGTCATATCATCAATAATTTTATAGAAAAGAGTCAGCAGACGTGTTATAATGTCTGCAAATAGGTCAATTTCATCGTGCTGAGTGAGTATGGGGACATACTCACTCAGAATTACTATTAGAATTAATGCTCGATTTGTTGGTGCAAAAGCAGCACGTTTGGTACGCGTAACTGGTCTATCTAGAAGACGCGGCCTACGGCGTGAAGCCACCGTTCCTCCATTATCTCTCTGCAGGTACCTGGGCACCAACAAACTTTTTCTTCCCATAACCGACTTGCAATCCAACTTGTGGTGAATTATAGAAAGATAAGTGCCTAATAGTTGACATCACCCACCTAAACATTAGGGTTTCAAAATCAACCATATCCAAGACGAATAAAGAAGAATACAAATAAGGGTAGTACCCATGATTATTCTTATAAAGCCTACGAGCAAATTTACGTTGTATCCTCTCTAACAAGAGAGTATACTTTTTCTCGTAAGGATTCCAGACCACAGATGCATACTCTAGTTTACTTCGAACATACGCATTGTACAAAGTTTTAGCCACACTTATTTCATCAAAATCAGCAGCAGTCCTCATTACAAAACCCAAAATCTTACTAGCTAACTTGCAAATGGATGTCATATGATTGTGAAAACTTAATTTAGTATCTAATATTAAACCTAAGTCACGTATGTCATATACTCTTACCTAAGGCGCGTCGTATAAGTTATAATTAATAATTACAGGATTCTGTTTTAATGCAAAAGTGATAACCTTGCATTTAGTCACATTAAGAGGTAGATGATTCAGTTCACTCCATTTCGATACCGCATCTATGTCCTGTTGAAGACCCTGTGCATCAGCAACACTACCAATCGCCAAACTTAATTTTAGATCATCTGCGAATAACAGACACTCCGCAGATTTGACTTTGGTAAGCAAGTCATTTACCAAAATTAAAAACAGCGTAGGGCCAAGAGTACTACCCTGACTCACCCCAGATCTAGTGAAATAATCAGCGGGTTTGAAACTACTTACTCTAACAAATTGACGACGATTATCCAAATAGCTAGCGAAGAGTTGAAGAAGTTTCAGAGTAAAACCTATCTTAGCTAGCTTCTGTAACAGTATGTCATTACTCACCCGAACAAAAGCCTTCCTGAAATCGTCTCGTCTGCGTCATCGTCAGCGTCTACCTGTCTCCTAGAATCCATCTCAGCACAAACATAGTCCACGTGCGCTATCAAGTTAGTAGTCGTTGAACGATTCTTTCGAAACCCATGTTGACTCTCATGCAAAATGTTATCTACCTGATTCCTAATGCGAAAGTCCAACATGGTTTCAAATATCTTCGCCAGAACCGAAAGCACCGCATTAGGTCTAAAAGCAGAAACATCTTTTCCAGGTTCTCCCTTTGGAACAGGTGTCACTCTAGATAGTTTTCATTGTTCTGGATATTTAGCATGTCTAAGGGACAGATTAAAAATAAACAAGAGCGGCGAACGAAGAGCTGGCGCACAATCCTAGACCAGAAAAGCGGAAATGCGATCAGGGCCATCAGCAGATTGTAGTTTTAGGCGTCTTATTGCCAATCTAAAATCACTTTCGTCTACTTGCCCGACTGAGATGGGCATCACGTTAATTTTTGAGTTAGCCGTATTTTCGGCATCTACATAATTTAATAGGGGCTTTTCACTATGGAATACTGAGCCAAAATATTCAGCAAAGGCAATAGCCGCATCTTGACCTATTACTTCTGCACCTTTATAACTATACGTTTCAGTATGTCGTCTTTCTTTCTTTTTATCACTAACATATTTCCAAAAAAATACCGGATCATCAGTTATGCTTTTCTGTATCAACTTAAGGTGTTGCTCATATGCGTTGTCAGTTAAGGTTTTAACCCTCCATCGATAAAAGCTAAATAGCTCTTTGTTAAATAATTAGCCTTCTTGCTTAAATCTCTTAAGTTGAAAATATTTTTTTCAATATTTTCTATGATCTCAGGCGTGAACCACTTGGGATAGACATACTAATGATGATTTGAAAAAAAGCTTTTTATTTGGTACATATAAATTAATATTTTTTTCAATTTGTTGTAAAAAAAATTACGGCCGAATTTACGCCTGTAAAAGTCATTAACTCGGACCAATATAATTCAGCTAACGCAGTATATAGACCTTGAAAGTCTGCCTTACGCCAATCCCAATCGGGGATCGCATCCGAACTCTCATCAGGCGAAGACCGCAGCCCAGGCAAGAACTCCCCGTATGAGAGATTGATTTTGACGACCAACGAAGGGTGATACTCATCTATTGGCACAAGTGGATCCAATCCAGGCAACACCTTCAGTTGGTTACGGTCATAGTCACTCAACACGAGATCTAACAAGCCACCGCGAGAATTGAGTACCTTATTATGTTGCTGTAGATTACAGAAGTCACAAAAAATATTAAATTGAGTTTTAACATTAGTGCTGCAAGAATTAAGATAAAAATCACCTAATACTAATACATTCAAATTTGAATAGGTACACAAAGCATTTTCTATGCAGATCAGAACATTAATGTACTGATCGTCGCAATAATTTGGTGGTAGGTACACCACACAACACAAAAACTTTACATTTTTGTAGCTCACAAGTGCAAATATTAGTTCCTTATCGGGTGTCATACCGTCAATATCCGAAATCACCCGAACCTCGCAGCTATCACGCACAACCAACAATAATCATAAAAACAATAAACTCATCAGGGTGTGCCGAGGTAGGTGCGTTAACCTGTATGACCTTCAGCGAATACTGTTTGGTGATTCTGAGTATAAAGTACACAACCCTCGTCGACACACTCTCAATCTTTACAACGTTGTTAACCAGAGACTTGTGGACGATAAATCCGACACCTCCTTGGGACAGATGGCCGCCCTCCCGGTGATAGAACAAGTTGCCGGATTCGAGGATTACCGTGTCCTCCCCCTCTCTTCGGACCTCTGGGGGCCGTCTCTTCGTTACTCTCATGGCCATAGTTGCCACGCTTTACGAGCGGGTTGGCAACCGTAGTTTTTATTATTGCTGTTTTGCTATTATCAGAATTCTGCTGCCCATCCTCTGCTTCAGTTTCCCTCTGTCGCCTCTTACGACACCCACGGGAAGACATGGGGTAGTAAGTATTCTTTCCCGCCACTACACGGGGAACGCTACTCACATCCGATGGAAGGGAAATCTTTAAATGAAATGAAATATAAAATAAAAATATTTCAACCACAAGTGCGACATAAAATAGGTAGGTAAAAGTTTAATTTTAAAGCAAATAAATGTTGTAATTCGGATTTTTAGACATGTTAATCTAAATTTTACTGTAATAAATCAAAAGAGTATTTTCTTTCGAGTAAAATTGCGTGGTAGAGCCATGCTGCAGCTATATTAATAATATAGTTGTAGCACGAATGGGTCGGCTCGACCGGGGAAGAACAACGCTCTCACAGAATACTAGCGTAAAATAGCAGCTTAATGCTGCTGTAATTCGTATGGTGGAGTGTAGAAAACCGGAGACCCTTTTTACTGGAAAAGAGGCACTGTATCTTAGTCCTCATGGCTGACAACGCATCTGCATTTTAATTCGCAAACGAAGATAGCCCATAAATATCTACATTTATGGGCTACTTAACATCATAAACTGTGCGCTCGTTTGTCACTCTTATTCTATAAAAAATTATCTACTTCATTCTATAGGTAAAATCATTTCAAGGAACCAAAATTTATTGATCCTCAAGGTGGTACGTAAAATAAACACTAGACGGCCCAAACACGACTGTCGACACTAAATCCTATAGATTTATATATTTATTTTAATACAATAATTGTTTCAAATACTAAACTAAGTAATTGTCACTTGTTATGACAGTTGCGAAAAAGAACTTATGAAGAAAAACTCGACATAATTACGCTAGTTAATCTTATCAATTAATATTTAGTTTTTTTTTAAACGAGTTTTAAATGTTAAGCTAACTTTAAATTAGCATATATTTATGATATCACTTTACTGAATAACATTAATTTTACTAAATTTTGTTACATCAAACTTATTTATTTTATTTATAATGTACAATATTGAAAAATATAATAATAAAAAAAAAACTAAAACTAAAAACTTAATTATTATATAGTCCTACTCCCCGCGGTATCGTGCCAAGAACGCTGGCCGCGCTTCCCCGCTGAATAGATATACTTAGCCTTTGAGCGAGAAAAGAACCAGCCCTCATATCACCAGCAGCAACGACCAGCCGCGTATGGAGATCCTTTAAGAACTTCACCGCACGTGGACCCCACAGACCGATAGTCTCTACAGCAAATGGCACAAATATGTAGTCATCTCTCAGAGACTCATATTTGCGCCACTTACTCAGTTCAGCTGTCTCTGATGCCGCCCCGGCTCTAAACGAGGTACCCCTGAGATGAGAGGCCGCCAGAGTGTCTACGCAAGTAGCATCCCCCACTAGGGCTTTACCTCTCTCCCAAGGGACCAATGTCATACCGTCGGGTCTCCTGCCATCGTCTCTAAATATTGCACAAGGCTCTAAAACCGAGGGAATATTTATAGAGACAAGAGCTCTTCGGATGACATCGTTTAAAGAACTGTGTTGTGAAAAACTACCAGCGCTTTTCTTACATGAAAGTCCGTGGAGCCAAACTTGTCGACGCTGCTACCACAAGAGCACTCATGGGGTTGACAAAGCGCCGCTCCTAGTCAGATTCCTAGTTAACATTAATTGTAAATCAAAAAACGAAAAAATTGAAAACGGGGCATCTAGGCGCATTTCCGAAATCATTACTGGTGACGAGATATGGATCTATCAATATGATCCGGAAAATAAAAGGCAATCATCGATATCGGTCTACTCAGAAGGACAGTTACCGACAAAACTGCAAAGACCTCGAAACATCGGCAAAAAAAAATGGTGGCTAGTTCTTTTTTGTGGAACGCACATTTTGTCCACGTCAAGGCTGGAAAATTGTAGGTCAAAGCTTTTCAAGCTGTGCGGGAGAGAAGACCATAGACCGGGCTTCGGGGAATCATGCTGCATCACGATAACGCCTCTTCACATACCTCCCTTAGAACAAAAGCATTTATTGAGGAATCTGGTGTTGAAACTCTAAGTCACCCACACTACAGCCCTGACTTATCTTCTTGTGATTTCTTTTTGTTCTCAAAAGTCAAAGAAAAAGTAAAAGGCAAGTTTTTTTCAAGCGCCCAAAAAGCCGTGGCTGCCTACGAAGAAGCGATTTACGAACTGTCAGATTAAGACTGGCAAGTGTTTCTAGAGTGGGTTTAGGCGAATGGAACTTTGTATAGAGCATGATGGAGAATATTTTGAAAATATCTAAAATAAATATTAATAGTATCTAGAATACTTTTTATAGATCTCAAAAGTTATTGAGTGAACTACGTAGGCTCCAATAATGATAAAGATAATGATGATAATTTAGATTAATAAAAAGCCTTGACCGGCTGGAGAGCGTGGAGGTGATGTCTAAGAAACTATTACAAATATACAGAATTTATGGGATTATAAAATGATAATGATTCACTATTTGTTTCATATATCAAACGAAGCCATTGCCACTTGGTATGAGTTGTTAAAATTACTTGTGTGATAAAGAAACTCGACATCATTATTCAAGTTCACCTTATCAGTCAATATTTAGTTTTCTAAACGAGTTTTGAAATTTTTGTATCTAATTTAAACTTGTTTATATTGATTTTATCGCTTAACTGTATAACCTCAATTTTATGTGAACAACCGAAAATAGTATACAAAATTAAAATTTTAATAAAAAGAAATATCTTTAAATACTAAAAAGAAAATAACTTCCTTTCGTAACAGCTCCTGAAGTCGATGCTAAGACATAGTGTATATGAAAAACCCCACCTTAAGGAGCTATATAATAAAGTTACAGCGTATTTACATCACACATCTATATTATACGTCTCTCATTCCTATGAAGGTTTTAGGGCACGGAAATGTCCGCAGCACGGCCCCAATGCGTGTAGACGAACTTCGAAATATTTTTATTACTAATATTTTAGTTATAATATCACCTTATTATAATATTATAACCTCAATGTTAAACCAACAACCGAAAAAAGCATAGAAATTTAACTTTTACTAAAAGAAAAAACCGTCTTCACTAATTTAAAAAAGAATAATTTCCACATAATAGCTTCTGGACTCGGTACTAAGACATGGTGCATCGAAGAATAAAAACCCCGACTTCAGAAGCTAATACATGGTAATTATTTATTCTTTTGAGTTTTTCAATTCTTTTTTTACTTTTTTCTTATTAGTTTAAATATTTTACCCTATCGAGTGGTATAAGGAATAATATCATGTGTTCTAGATAACGTAACGGATAGAACGCCGTCGAAATAGTTTGTAATCTTCGTCCCCTATTTTTCATCCATAGAGATGAATTTTTTTGTTCAAATTCACATGAAACCACCCGTGAACTAAAACTTAATTAGTAAAATAGGAATCATTTCATCCTATTTAGCCGTTTCCGAGAAATTGTTGAACATACTAAAATATTTTCATATATAAAACCCCCTCGTTTATTGAACTGGATTAAAAAGTATAAGTTAAAAATAAGAAAGTTGTATTTTTCTATATATATTTTTTTCAATTATGTAAACTTTATGCACAAAAATAAAATCGTACATAATATAGCGGACTTAATGCTTTAAGACATTCGAATAAGACAAAAATAAACTAATAATGAGAAAAAAAGGTGAAGTTGGAATAAACCAGGTAAGGTATGGTAGTTTGTTCCAGAGTCTTAAACGGTAAAAGCGAAAGAGTGGGACATAAATATAACCAATACGGTGTAAAGTTGTTAGCAACTTCAGATTATTCGAAGAAGGGAGAAAACAATTATGAGTCCTATGTCTATGTCCTTAAGATCTCCTAGGTACTGAAATTGAGATTTCAGAACAAGGGATTGAACAAGTAAAACTTTTGTAGCGATAGGAAGAAAAATTTTCAACCGATAAAGATACCGAAATATTGTAGTAATTATGCGTCTTACCTCCTGGATCTGCTTGTTCTAAGAAAGACAGCTATCAACGTACAGACCGAGATAATTAACATGTGGAGAGTATGGGATAGCATTGTTGTTGTATGAAATAAACGGCAAAGTAGAGATATCTAACTTGGATATGTATCTAGAGCTACCTAAAATAATCGCTTGACATTTAGAAGGATTCCTTTTAATTCCAAACACAGTGGACCATTCAAAGATATAATATACATTTTTGTTTAGTAACGCTATTGAATTAATAATATTGGATGTTTCCCCCTGTGTATATAGTTGTAGAACTTCGGCATACTGTGATATGTGTATATATACTGAATGTGATAAGATTGATAAAGATTGAAAACAGAAAACAGAAACTTAATAATCATATACAACGCGATCGAACCGATTTTGTCTATCGTTAGGTTTGTGAGAGATTGTTAAATGTATAGTGCTACAGCAAGAATATCCACTACCTCATATCATCCCGTGGCTGTCGTGAAAGGCGACAGAAGGAAACCGAGATAAGTGATGGGCAGCAGCATCTACCTGTTAACAACTCAAAATTATAAGTAATACATTATACTTTGAAGTTTATATATTATGTAAATACATATTACTTCAATGTTATTTACTATTTACGTGGTGGTGAAGATAAACATCGCTAGCAAAGTGCATATTTGAATTATTGATGATCAAAAATGATGTGTTTGTATGATTCGTGAATACACCGACAAACAAACAAAAATCACTTATTTTGCTTCAATATCATTCATAAAGTTGCTTGGAATATTTTTCCGAAAATATTACAAATACGAATACAATATCTTCATAGATTTATAATTCATGCACACATTCTTTAAAGCATTTTGAAACTCCATTAATGAACATAGGCTTCCCCATAGATTGCCTCATAAGGGGGATAACTGACATATGGCAATTGCAATTTGTTGACGTGGTAGAGCGACACTGCAACTATATTGTGGTTGTAACACAAATGGCCCACCCATTCTACTATTCTACCGGGGCAGGACCACGCCCTTACAAAATAGTAGCGCAAAATTGCAGCTTCATATTTCTGTCTCGTATGATGAGTGTAGAGAACCGAAAATCCTGTTCACTGGAAACGAGGCGTTCTATTTTAACCCTCAGGGGTAGTTTTTTTTTCTCTGTATTTAATTAGATATCAAATATGCAACATTTTGTATTACTCCGACGTCAACGTTCTTTCACGGTCTAAAGGTTCTGATGCTCACAAATTTTGTTTAGTTAAGTGTTATAAGCAGCTGCGCGGTAAGTAAACGATATAAAAATAATTAATGCTAAAATTATTTTTTACAGAGGTGTAAAATAATATTTACACCTATGCAAACAATTTAACAAATATTTCAATCAAATTAGTATTTCTTACCAATTATAAATAACTCGTGACGTCGACATTCGAAAGAAGAAATATTTAATTTAAGTACGAAAATAAATTTAATAATTTTACGAGTACTAATACAAAAATACCAAAGAACTACATTTCACTCATACTTGCAATGTTTTCAGATACAAAATAACTACTCATGGGATAGTTTTAAGAAGCATAATATGTTATAAAGTTTAAAATTTTTATTAATTTTCTACCATTACATTTACTGGGTGCTAGGACTCCTTTTGTGCCAAAGAATTCACCTGGAATAGTACCATCCTTAGCTGTTCCTGCCGCTAAACAGCAATTTTAAGATAATAGGAGACGGACAAACCGATAAAATTTAGGAAATATAATACTTACACTTAGACTAGGTATAAAAAAAGAAACCTACCTAAAGAAAGAAAACTACCTATTCTAGAAAAATAAAACAATACATTGCTTGTTTTCTATACTTGTCTGCACTTAAAATGGCATTTGATAAAGTCATCCAATTAATAGGTTTAAATAATATATAATTATAAAGAGATTACATTACGACGGCTTGAGTAAATAAGAAAAGATATATGAACCTGTTAGTGTAAAGGCGAATGTAATATAATATATGTACAATATCACTCTGGATAAAATAAATCATCATTTTATCTCTACTTCTCCTTTGGATCCCACAGTTCGTTCTACAACAATAGCTTCCATTCAATTCATGCCTTCTCCTCCTATTCCTATTTTTCACTTTTTAACTGTGACTGAGTATGAGATCCAGAAATCAGTATTAGCTAATAAATCGAAGGCTGTGGGTTGAGATGAGGTTAGTCAGGTTATGATATCTATGATCCTTGAGTGCCTTTGACCTGCAATCACACACATCGTAAACTATTCCCTTGATGCAGGCCAATATCCTACTTAGTGGAAAAAAGCATTGGTGCGACCACTTCCTAAAATACCTAATCCCTTATTACCTAACCATTTTAGACCTATTTCAATTTTGCCATACCTATCTAAAGTTCTGGAAGCCTGTGTTCACAAACAAATCTTTCCGGACCGATACGACTTAGGGACCTTCAAGAAAAGAGCGTACTCCTTTTTAAAAGGCCGGCAACGCATCTGCGATTCCCCTGGTGTTGCAGTTGTTCATGGGCGGCGGTAGTCACTTACCATCAGGTGAGCCGCATGCTCGTTTGCCCCCTCTCCTATAAAAAAAAATGTTCATAACCAAACATATCCTGCTGAAGAAATATCAATCAGGGTTTCGCGCAGGTCGCAGTACTACCACTGCCTTGATAAAAGTCACAGATGACATTCGAATGGGAATGGTTTAGCAGAAGCTTACAGTGGTAGTGCTTGTTGCTTTTTCAAATGCACAGTCGACCACGATATCCTTATAGCCTTCCCAGCTAATCTTAGATTTTCAATCGCAGCTTTGGAAAGGTTTTCATCCTATCTTCGCGGCCGCCAGCAATCAGTTCAATTAGGACAACAGTCCTTAACATGGGCTAACATTGAAACAGGCGTGCCGCAAGGCGGAATACTTTCTCATATAATGTTTTCTCTATTAATAAATTCTATCACTTCAGTTCTCAACTGTTCGTACCATCTGTATGCAGGTGATCTTCAGCTCTGTCTGCAATCTATTGTTAATGACTTTAATGATAATATTAACAAAATTAACCACAACCTGAATGCCATAAGAGATTGGTTGTTCAGACATGGTGTTTCGGTTAACACTTCCAAATGTAAAGTAATGGTTATAGGTAGTAGCAGAATATTTATAACGATTAATAACGATTAATAACGATGATCTTTCTCCCATATTTTACAATGGAACATTGCTGCCATTTTGTAAATCTGTAAAAAATCTTGGCTTACATATGGACTATACCTTAAGCTGGGGAGTTAAAGTTGCTGAAATAAGCCGTAAAATTACTGCCACCTTACTTTCTCTTTGCCGTCTCAAAAACTTTCTGCCTTTTAAAACAAAACTTCTACTTATCAAGACTTTGATATTGCTCATTACTGATTATGCGGATGTGTGTTACCTAGATCCATCTCAATATCTTCTCGATAAGTTGGAGTGCCTTCTCAACAATTGCATTAGGGTCATTTTCGGCTTACGTATGACCTTGTTTTCCAGTACCGTTCTAAGCTTAAATGGCTTTCTATTCGTCAAAGGCGTAGCTCCCGAATTTACAAGTACTACATTCAATTTTAAATGACCCAAATTCTTCTTCTTACCTTAAGGATAACTTTCAGTACCAATATTCTACTCATGATAGAGTTTCCCGTTCCCAAAATAGTCTTAAACTTCGTATTCCACCACATAGGAGTGGTTTCTTTAATTCCTTTTTTACTCCTTACTTATCCATACTGCTCTACTCTGTCCATATAAAAAAAAACCGGCAAAGTGCGAGTCGGAATCGCGCACCGAGGGTTCCGAACAAATCTGTAGGTATATAAGTTGAAAATTATTGAAAATATTTTTATTATATGATGTAACTAAAAATGTATGCTTTTCGCAATTTTTCCTTTATCTGTGCTATAAAACTTTGCTTCATACCAAATTTCAAGATTCTGAGTTCATGGGAAGTACCCTGTAGGTTTTGATTCCCTTGCGAATATCGAAAATTTACGGCATAAACGGCTGTATCTTTTAATTGCGTTGGCTTAGAAGTTTGATTTTTTCACAGATCTAAGGAACAGTATATTTGAGTATTTGGTATAAATTTCAGCTTGATACCTCCACGCGTTCTTGAAAAAAAAGGTTCTTGACAGACAGACAGACAGACAGACGGACAACAAAGTGATCCTATAAGGGTTCCGTTTTTTCCTATTGAGGTACGGAACCCTAAAAACCAGTAACAAAAATTATTTTAAAAGACTATTTCGAGAATTCTTTAACAGGAATAAATAGTACCTGATTAATACGACATTTGTTTTTTCTCCCTCTTTCGCTTTGTAATTGATATTTATTTTTGTATAACATATATTTTAATGTGCATTTAGAGATTTTGTATATATAAGTATCCGTTTATATATTTTCTTTATTATTTATTTTCTTTATTACAAAGTAGATATTAAGTTTATATACTATAAAAATATTTTATTTACTTGCTTTTTGTTGTAAGACCTACTGTTTTTACTTATTTATTAATTCATGGAGTGGTGTCGCACCTACCACAGCTTTTCAAATCATCCAGGGTTGACTGGTAGCGAATGCCACAAGGCATTAAGTCCGCCAAGGCATTATATCCCTTATTATAAGGTAGATGTAAAAAAGAATATATATATATATATATATATTATGCATAAAAAAATAATCCCGCTGGGTTTACGTAACACAGTTATTTGCATACCAGTAGTCAATAAAAAAATTTACTTTCAATAAGTATTATGCAGTTACCCGTATTGAATTAAAAATATTCTACTCTATTCCATAGATTATTATTTTAAACTGGAGAAGATATGAACTTCTTGAAGATAGATGCGATTGTCTATAAGTTGGTGAATATAAAGTAGTTATTAAAATAGGGTGAAGTTGATATGTAACTTGCAAATAACCCCCCTATAAAGCTATCTATGGGGGAGGCCTCCCCCATAGAAAGCTTTATAGGGGGGTTATTTGCCACAGACGTCTGGCAATCGGGTTAGAAACCATAATACAATTTTATTTAAGCTATATTCGTCACAAAGATTCATGTTTCCGTAAGTTACCAACACATCTTTTCTTAAGTAAGAATTTATGATAGATGAGCAGCGCAGGTCGTCCACAACGTTTGCTAGAGGGGCTTCTAAATCTTGAAATTTTATTGGAAGTTGTGAGAGATTCATGAATGTATTTGGAAAAACAGGCATCGATGAATGTCGTAATATTATTACGTTAGAACCCAGTAATAAAATTCCAACTGAATAAGTCTGCGCTTGCAATAAACGCCTGTATGCTGCCTCTATTACTGCGCGCGTGAACTGTCTCGTATGTGCCGTATGGCATAACAGAGATTGTACGCATGCTTCAACTTTATTTTGCCATGTATTTGCTGTACTCAGTGCTTTCAGCAGTGCTTTTTCATTTTTATGCTCGTTGTCTACAAACAAGGAAAACATATTCAGTATCAATGCTTCTTGAAGAGCAGATTCTGTTTTCAGTTCACTTAGTTGTTCCTTTATTGCATATCCAATTTCATCTGGTCCGTCGCCAAGGCAGGAAACAGTGCCTTTTAAACCTATAACCAAAAATTTTCAATATTATTATTTCATATCATATCGTATGTTTTTAATAATTATTTATTGAATTTACTTATAATTAATTTACATTAAATAAGTAAATATGATGTAAAATATTTTAGATCCAACAAAATTTTACATTTATGTTATAAAAGCTCATAATGAAGATATCCGTAGTAAAACCTGAGTAAGCGATAAGGCCCAATGAATACGTAAGCTGAAGTGGCAAAATACCGGCCATTTAGCTCGAAGAATCGAAAACCGATGGCGATCCTCCTGGATCTGCTTGTTCTAAGAAAGACAGCTATCAACGTACAGACCTAGATTATTAACATGTGGAGAGTATGGGATAGCATTGTTGTAGGAAGTAAACGGCAAAATAGAGATACCTAATTTGGATAAGTATCTAGCTACCTAAAATGATCGCTTGACTTTTAAAAGGATTCACGCTAATTCCATACACAGGAGACAATTCAAAGATATAATGTACTTTTTTTTTAGTAACGCTATTGAATTAATAATATTGGATGATTCCGCCTGTTTATATAGTTGTAGAACATCGGCATACAGATGATAAGAGCACTTGAGGTTTAATGTAATAAGAATTGTTAAAATTGAAAACACATAACAGAAATTGAATAATTAGATACAACGCAATCGATCCGTTTTTGCTTACGTTAGGTTCGTGAGTGATTGTTAAATGTATAGTGGCAGTGCAAGAACATCCACTACCTCATATATTGAAAGAAGGAAACCGAGGAAAGAGATGGGCAGCAGCATCTTCCTGTTCACAACTCAAAATTATAAGTAATATAATATACTTTGAAGTATAATATATGTAAATACATATTACTTCAATGTTATTTACTATTTACGTGGTGGTGAAGATAAAAATCGCTAGGGAATGTGCATAGCTAAAGAAATTATGTATTTGTATGATTCGTGAATACACCGACAAACAAACAAAAATCACTTATTTTATATTACATATTTTGCTTTAATATCATTCTATATTCTATACATTCTATATAATGTGTAGCGTCACCGTGGCTGTTTAATCTGTTCATGGACAATTGTATGACAGATTTAAAAGAGAATGAAAGTGGGTTGAGAATGAATGAGTTACTCGTCAAATGTTTTCTCTATGCTGATGACCAAGTATTACTTGCGTCTTCGGCCGAGGAGTTGCAGGAGATGGTAACTGCTATGAGTGGAGCTTTTGTTAGAAAGGGAATGAAGATGAATGTAAGGAAGACGAAAGTGATGGTGTTTGAAAAAGATGAGACAGTGACAGACTGCAATATCTTGATTGAAGATGAACAAATTGAACAGGTGAAAGAGTTTGTGTATCTGGGTTCAAAGTTTACAAGAGATGGAAAGTGTGAGAGTGATATCGAAAGAAGAGTGAATGCAGGAAACATGGTGAATGGAGCTTTGCACTCCTTTATGAGCAGTCGGAAGGTGTCTAACGAGGCTCGTTTGGCTGTGCATGAGGGGGTGTTGGTTCCGACACTCATGTACGGAAGTGAAACTTGGGTATGGCAGAAGAAACATGAAAGCAGAATAAATGCAGTTGAGATGAGAGCATTAAGAAGTATGATAGGAGTTAAACTGAGTGACAGGCTAAGAAATAGTGAGGTAAGGAAACGTTGTGGTCTGAAAGAAGATGTAGTGACAAAAATTGAGAAAGGTATGCTGAGATGGTTTGGCCATGTCGAGAGAATGAATGAAGAACGATTGACGAAAAAAGTGTATAAGGCGAGTGTGAATGAAAGTGTTGGAAGGGGTAGACCTAGGCGGACATTTCTAGACCAAATCAGGGGCGTCTTGAAAAAAGGCCAGGTCAAGAGTACCCTAAACCGTAGAGCATGTATGAAGGGAATAATGAAAGTGGACGAAGCAAAACAAGTATGTAAGGATCGTAGCAAGTGGAAAGAACTGGTCTCTGCCTACCCCTACGGGAAAGAGGCGTGATTATATGTATGTATGTATCATTCATAAAGTTGCTTGGAATTTTTTCCCGACAATATAACAAATTCAAATATAAGCTTTCCATAGATTTATAATTTATTCACACATTCTTTAAAGCATTTTGAAACTCCATTAATGAACATAGGCCATGCCCACAGATTGCCTCAAAAGGGGGTTATTGACATATGGAAAACTGCGATTTGTTGACGTGGTAGAGCCACACTGCAGCTATATTGTGGTTGTAGTTCGAATGGGTCGGTTCCACCGGAGCAAGTCCACGTCCTCACAAAAGAGTAGCGTTAAATTGCAGCTTCATATTTCTGTGTATCGTATGATGAGTGTAGAGAACCGGAGACCCTGTTCACTGGAAACGAGGCGTTCTATTTTAATCCTCAGGGGTGGTTTTTTCCTCTGTATTTAATTAGATATCAAATATGCAACATTTTATATTACTAAGATGTCAACGTTCTTTCGTTCGTTTTTAAGTGTTATGAGCAGCTGCGCGGTAAGTAAACGATATAAAAATAATTAATGCTAAAATTATTTGTTTACAGATGTGTATAATAGTATTTACACCTATGCAAACAATTAAACAAATGTTTCAATCAAATTAGTATTTCTTATCAATTATAAATACCTCGTGACGTCGACATTCGAAAGAATAAATATTTAATTTAAGTACGAAAATAAATTTAATAATTTTACGATTACTAATACAAAAATACCAAAGTACTACATTTCACTCATACTTGCAATGTTTTCAGATTCAAAATAACTACTCATGGGATAGTGCTAAGAAGCACAATATGTTATAAAGTTTAAAATTTTTATTAATTTTGTACCATTACATTTACTGGGTGCTAGGACTCCTTTTGTGCCAAAGAATTCACCTGGAATGGTACCACCCTTAGCTGTTTCTGCCGCTAAACAGCAATTTTAAGATAATAGGAGACAGACAAACCGATAAAATTTAGGAAATATAATACTTACACTTAGACTAGGTATAAAAAAAGAAACCTACCTAAAAAAAGAAAACTACCTATTCTAGAAAAATAAAACAATACATTGCTTGTTTTCTATACTTGCCTGCACTTAAAATGGCATCTGATAAAGTCATCCAATTAATAGGTTTAAATAATATATAATTATAAAGAGATTACATTACGACGGCTTGAGTAAATAAGAAAAGATATATGAACCTGAAAGTGTAAAGGCGAATGTAATAGGAAATGAAAAAATGCCTCATTTTCAATAAAAGGCCCTATTTTTTGGAATTGAGGCATTCCATCTTAGTCCTCACGAGTGACAACGCATCTACATTTTGATTTATAATAGAGGATAGATGTAGATGTCTATGGGCCGCAGCAACCACTTACCATCAGGTGGACTGTGTGCTCGTTTGTCACCCTTATCCTATAAAAAATATATAAAATATGTACAGTATCACTCGGGATGAAATAAATCATCATTTTATCTCTACTTCTCCTTTGGATCCCATAGTTCGTTCTACAACAATGGCTTCCATTCAATCCATGCCTTCTCCTCCTATTCCTATTTTTCACTTTTTAACTGTGACTGAGTATGAGATCCAGAAATCAGTATTAGCTATTAAATCCAAGGCTGTGGGTTGCGATGAGGTTAGTCAGGTTATGATATCCATGATCCTTGAGTGCCTTTGACCTGCAATCACACACATCGTAAACTATTCCCTTGATTCAGGCCAATATCCTACTTAGTGGAAAAAAGCATTGGTGCGACCACTTCCTAAAATACCTAATCCCTTATTACCTACCCATTTTAGACCTATTTCAATTTTGCCATACCTATCTAAAGTTCTGGAAGCCTGTGTTCACAAACAAATATCTATGTTCATAACCAAACATAACCTGCTGAAGAAATATCAATCAGGGTTTTGCGCAGGTCGCAGTACTACCACTGCCTTGATAAAAGTCACAGATGACATTCGAATGGGAATGGTTTAGCAGAAGCTTATAGTGGTAGTGCTTGTTGCTTTTTCAAATGCTTTTAACACAGTCAATCACGATATCCTTATAGCCTTCCCAGCTAATCAAATAAGCTTAGATTCTCAATCGCAGCTTTGGAATGGTTTTCATCCTATCTTCGCGGCCGCCAGCAATCAGTTCGATTAGGACAACAGTCCTTAACATGGGCTAACATTGAAACAGGCGTGCCGCAAGGCGGAATACTTTCTCCTATAATGTTTTCTCTATTTATAAATTTTATCACTTCAGTTCTCAACTGTACGTACCATCTGTATGCAGATGATCTTCAGCTCTGTCTGCAGTCTATTGTTAATGACCTTAATGATAATATTAACAAAATCAACCACAATCTTGATGCCATAAGAGATTGGTTGTACAGAAATGGTGTTTCGGTTAACCCTTCCAAATGTAAAGTAATGATTATAGGTAGTAGCAGAATATTAGCCAAGATTAATAACGATGATCTTTCTCCCGTATTTTATAATGGAACATTGCTGCCATATTGTAAATCTGTAAAAAATCTTGGCTTACATATGGACTATACCTTAAGCTGGGGAGTTCAAGTTGCTGAAATAAGCCGTAAAATTACTGCCAACTTACGTTCTCTTTGCCGTCTCAAAAACTTTCTGTCATTTAAAACTAAACTTCTTCTTATCCAGACTTTGATATTACCCATTATTGATTATGCGGATGTGTGTTACCTAGATCTATCTCAATATCTTCTCGATAAGTTGGAGTGCCTTCTCAACAATTGCATTAGGGTCATTTTCGGCTTACGTATGACCATGTTTTCCAGTACCGTTCTAAGCTTAAATGACTTTCTATTCGTCAAAGGCGTAGCTCCCGAATTTACAAGTACTACATTCAATTTTAAATGACCCAAATTCTTCTTCTTTCCTTAAGGATAACTTTCAGTACCAATATTCTACTCATAATAGAGTTTCCCGTTCCCAAAATAGTCTTAAACTTCGTATTCCACCACATAGGAGTGGTTTCTTTAATTCCTTTTTTACTCCATACTTGTCCATACTGCTCTGCTCTGTTCATAAAAAAAAAAACGGCAAAGTGCAAGTCGGACTCGCGCACCGAGGGTTCCGAACAAATCTGTAGGTATATAAGTTGAAAATTATTAAAAATATTTTTATTATATGATGTAACTAAAAATGTATGCTTTTCGCAATTTTTCCTTTATCTGTGCTATAAAAATTTGCTTCATATCAAATTTCAATATTCTGAGTTCACGGGAAGTACCCTGTAAGTTTTGTTTCCCTTGCGAATATCGAAATTTTACGGCATAAACGGCTGTATCTTTTAATTGCGTTGGCTTAGAAGTTTGATTTTTTCACAGATCTAAGGGACAGTGGACTTGAGTATTTGGTATGAATTTCAGCTTGATACCTCCACGCGTTCTTGAGAAAAAGGTTCTTGACAGTCAGACAGACAGACGGACAACAAAGGGTTCCATTTTTTCTTTTTGTGGTACGGATCCCTAAAAACCAGTAACAAACATTATTTTAAAAGACTATTTCGAGAATTCTTTAACATCTATAATACCTGATTAATACGACTTTTGTTTTTTCTCCCTCTCGCTTTGTAATTGATATTTATTTTTGTTTAACATATATTTTAATGTGCATCATGTTATTTTATTTTTGTGTTATATTATTTTATATTTATTTAGAGATTTTGTATATATAAGTATCCATTTATATATTTATTATTAATTTATTTTCTTTATTACAAAGTAGATATTAAGTTTATATATTATAAAAATAATTTATTTACTTGCTTTTCGTTGTAAGACATAATGTTTTTACTTATTTATTAATTCATGGAGTGATGTTGCACCTACCACAGCTTCTCAAATCATCCAGGGTTGACTGGTAGCGAATGCCACAAGGCATTAAGTCCGCCCTTTATATCCCTTATTATAAGGTAGATGTAAAAAAGAATATATATATAAATGCATAAAAAAATAATCCCGCTGGGTTTACGTACCACAGTCATTTACATTTCAGTGGTGAATAAAAAAGAACGCAGTTACCCGTATTGAATAAAAATTATTCTACTCTATTCCATAGATTATTATTTTATACTGGAGAAGACATGAACTTATTGAAGATAGATGCGATTGTCTATAAGTTGGTGAACATAAAGTAGTTATTAAAATAGGGTAAAGTTGAAATGTAACTTGCAATAAAAGTTGACAATCCAGTTGACAATATTAAAATATAATTACAAGGAAAAAACAAAATCGTTTTTGCGCCCACTATAAACCCTCACCTACGTTACAAAATAATCATCATCAGAATCATCATAACTGCTTATTAGAAGTTCACTGCTGAACATAGGCCTCCCCCATAGATAGCTTTATAGGGGGGTTTATAAGCTATATTCGTCACAAAGATTCATGTTTTCGTAAGTTACCAACACATCTTTTCTTAAGTAAGAATTTATGATAGATGAGCAGCGCAAGTCGTCCACAGCGTTTGCTAGAGGGGCTTCTAAATCATGCGCTTTTATTGCAAGTTGTGAGAGATTCAGGAATGTATTTGGAAAAACAGGCATCGATGAAGGTCGTAATATTATTACTTTAGAACCCAGTAAACAAATTCTAACTGAATAAGTCTGCGCTTGCAATAAACGCCTGTATGCTGCCTCTATTACTGCGCGCGTGAACTGTCTCGTATGTGCCGTATGGCGTAACAGGGATTGTACGCATGCTTCAACTTTATTTTGCCATGTATTTGCTGTACTCAGTGCTTTCAGCAGTGCTTTTTCATTTTTATGCTCGTTGTCTACAAACAAGGAAAACATGCAGTATCAATGCTTCTTGAAGAGCAGATTCTGTTTTCAGGTCACTTAGTTGTTCCTTTATTGCATATCCAATTTCATCTGGTCCGCCGCCAAGGCAGGAAACAGTGCCTTTTAAACCTATAACCGAAAATTTTCAATATTATTATTTCATATCATATCGCATGTTTTTAATAATTATTTATTGAATTTACTTATAATTAATTTACATTAAATAAGTAAATATGATCTAAAATATTTTAGATCCAACAAAATTTTAAATTTATTTTATAAAAGCTCATAATGAAGATATCCGTAGTAAAACCTGAGTAAGCGATAAGGCCCAATGAATACGTAAGCTGAAGTGGCAAAATACCGGCCATTTAGCTCGAAGAATCGAAAACCGATGGCGATCCTCCTGGATTTGCTTGTTCTAAGAAAGACAGCTATCAACGTACAGACCTACATTATTAACATGTGGAGAGTATGGGATAGATTGTTGTAGGAAGTAAACGGCAAAATAGAGATACCTAATTTGGATAAGTATCTAGCTACCTAAAATGATCGCTTGACTTTTAAAAGGATTCACGCTAATTCCATACACAGGAGACCATTCAAAGATATTATGTAATTTTTTTTAAGCAACGCTATTGAATTAATAATATTGGATGGTTCCGCCTGTTTATATAGTTGTAGAACATCGGCATACAGATGATAAGAGCACTTGAGGTTTAATGTGATAAGAATTGTAAAAATTGAGAACACATAACAGAAATTTAATAATTAGATACAACGCAATCGATCCGTTTTTGCTTTCGTTAGGTTCGTGGGAGATTGTTAAATGTATAGTGGCAGTGCAAGAACATCCACTACCTCATATAGCGAAAGAAGGAAACCAAGAAAAGAGATCTTCCTGCAGCAGCATCTTCCTGTTCACAACTCAAAATTATAAGTAATATAATATACTTTGAAGCATAATATATGTAAATACATATTACTTCAATGTTATTTACAATTTACGTGGTGGTGAAGATAAAAATCGCTAGGAAACGCGCATTTCTGAACAATTGATGATCTAAAATGATGTATTTGTATGATTCGTGAATACACCGACAAACAAACAAAAATCACTTATTTTATATTACATATTTTGCTTCAATATCATTCATAAAGTTGCTTGGAATTTTTTCCCGACAATATAACAAATTCAAATATAAGCTTTCCATAGATTTATAATTTATTCACACATTCTTTAAAGCATTTTGAAACTGCATTAATGAACATAGGCCATGCCCACAGATTGCCTCATAAGGGGGTTATTGACATATGGAAAACTGCGATTTGTTGACGTGGTAGAGCCACACTGCAGCTATATTGTGGTTGTAGTTCGAATGGGTCGGTTCCACCGGAGCAAGTCCACGTCCTCACAAAAGAGTAGCGTTAAATTGCAGCTTCATATTTCTGTGTATCGTATGATGAGTGTAGAGAACCGGAGACCCTGTTCACTGGAAACGAGGCGTTCTATTTTAATCCTCAGGGGTGGTTTTATCCTCTGTATTTAATTAGATATCAAATATGCGACATTTTATATTACTAAGATGTCAACGTTCTTTCGTTCGTTTTTAAGTGTTATGAGCAGCTGCGCGGTAAGTAAACGATATAAAAATAATTAATGCTAAAATTATTTGTTTACAGATGTGTATAATAGTATTTACACCTATTCAAACAATTAAACAAATGTTTCAATCAAATTAGTATTTCTTATCAATTATAAATACCTCGTGACTTCGACATTCGAAAGAAGAAATATTTAATTTAAGTACGAAAATAAATTTAATAATTTTACGATTACTAATATAAAAATACCAAAGAACTACATTTCACTCATACTTGCAATGTTTTCAGATTCAAAATAACTACTCATGGGATAGTGCTAAGAAGCACAATATGTTATAAAGTTTAAAATTTTTATTAATTTTGTACCATTACATTTACTGGGTGCTAGGACTCCTTTTGTGCCAAAGAATTCACCTGGAATGGTACCAACCTTAGCTGTTCCTGCCGCTAAACAGCAATTTTAAGATAATAGGAGACAGACAAACCGATAAAATTTAGGAAATATAATACTCGTACTTACACTTAGACTAGGTATAAAAAAAGAAACCTACCTAAAAAAAAGAAAACTACCTATTCTAGAAAAATAAAACAATACATTGCTTGTTTTCTATACTTGGCTGCACTTAAAATGGCATTTGATAAAGTCATCCAATTAATAGGTTTAAATAATATATAATTATAAAGATATTACATTACGACGGCTTGAGTAAATAAGAAAAGATATATGAACCTGACAGTGTAGAGGCGAATGTAATAGGAAATGAAAAAATGCCTCATTTCCAATAAAAGGACCTATTTACTGGAAATGAGGCATTCCATCTTAGTCCTCACGAGTGACAACGCATCTACATTTTGATTTATAATAGAGGATAGATGTAGATGTCTATGGGCCGCAGCAACCACTTACCATCAGGTGGACTGTGTGCTCGTTTGTCACCCTTATCCTATAAAAAATATATAAAATATGTACAGTATCACTCGGGATGAAATAAATCATCATTTTATCTCTACTTCTCCTTTGGATCCCATAGTTCGTTCTACAACAATGGCTTCCATTCAATCCATGCCTTCTCCTCCTATTCCTATTTTTCACTTTTTAACTGTGACTGAGTATGAGATCCAGAAATCAGTATTAGCTATTAAATCCAAGGCTGTGGGTTGCGATGAGGTTAGTCAGGTTATGATATCCATGATCCTTGAGTGCCTTTGACCTGCAATCACACACATCGTAAACTATTCCCTTGATTCAGGCCAATATCCTACTTAGTGGAAAAAAGCATTGGTGCGACCACTTCCTAAAATACCTAATCCCTTATTACCTACCCATTTTAGACCTATTTCAATTTTGCCATACCTATCTAAAGTTCTGGAAGCCTGTGTTCACAAACAAATATCTATGTTCATAACCAAACATAACCTGCTGAAGAAATATCAATCAGGGTTTTGCGCAGGTCGCAGTACTACCACTGCCTTGATAAAAGTCACAGATGACATTCGAATGGGAATGGTTTAGCAGAAGCTTATAGTGGTAGTGCTTGTTGCTTTTTCAAATGCTTTTAACACAGTCAATCACGATATCCTTATAGCCTTCCCAGCTAATCAAATAAGCTTAGATTCTCAATCGCAGCTTTGGAATGGTTTTCATCCTATCTTCGCGGCCGCCAGCAATCAGTTCGATTAGGACAACAGTCCTTAACATGGGCTAACATTGAAACAGGCGTGCCGCAAGGCGGAATACTTTCTCCTATAATGTTTTCTCTATTTATAAATTTTATCACTTCAGTTCTCAACTGTACGTACCATCTGTATGCAGATGATCTTCAGCTCTGTCTGCAGTCTATTGTTAATGACCTTAATGATAATATTAACAAAATCAACCACAATCTTGATGCCATAAGAGATTGGTTGTACAGAAATGGTGTTTCGGTTAACCCTTCCAAATGTAAAGTAATGATTATAGGTAGTAGCAGAATATTAGCCAAGATTAATAACGATGATCTTTCTCCCGTATTTTATAATGGAACATTGCTGCCATATTGTAAATCTGTAAAAAATCTTGGCTTACATATGGACTATACCTTAAGCTGGGGAGTTCAAGTTGCTGAAATAAGCCGTAAAATTACTGCCAACTTACGTTCTCTTTGCCGTCTCAAAAACTTTCTGTCATTTAAAACTAAACTTCTTCTTATCCAGACTTTGATATTACCCATTATTGATTATGCGGATGTGTGTTACCTAGATCTATCTCAATATCTTCTCGATAAGTTGGAGTGCCTTCTCAACAATTGCATTAGGGTCATTTTCGGCTTACGTATGACCATGTTTTCCAGTACCGTTCTAAGCTTAAATGACTTTCTATTCGTCAAAGGCGTAGCTCCCGAATTTACAAGTACTACATTCAATTTTAAATGACCCAAATTCTTCTTCTTTCCTTAAGGATAACTTTCAGTACCAATATTCTACTCATAATAGAGTTTCCCGTTCCCAAAATAGTCTTAAACTTCGTATTCCACCACATAGGAGTGGTTTCTTTAATTCCTTTTTTACTCCATACTTGTCCATACTGCTCTGCTCTGTTCATAAAAAAAAAAACGGCAAAGTGCAAGTCGGACTCGCGCACCGAGGGTTCCGAACAAATCTGTAGGTATATAAGTTGAAAATTATTAAAAATATTTTTATTATATGATGTAACTAAAAATGTATGCTTTTCGCAATTTTTCCTTTATCTGTGCTATAAAAATTTGCTTCATATCAAATTTCAATATTCTGAGTTCACGGGAAGTACCCTGTAAGTTTTGTTTCCCTTGCGAATATCGAAATTTTACGGCATAAACGGCTGTATCTTTTAATTGCGTTGGCTTAGAAGTTTGATTTTTTCACAGATCTAAGGGACAGTGGACTTGAGTATTTGGTATGAATTTCAGCTTGATACCTCCACGCGTTCTTGAGAAAAAGGTTCTTGACAGTCAGACAGACAGACGGACAACAAAGGGTTCCATTTTTTCTTTTTGTGGTACGGATCCCTAAAAACCAGTAACAAACATTATTTTAAAAGACTATTTCGAGAATTCTTTAACATCTATAATACCTGATTAATACGACTTTTGTTTTTTCTCCCTCTCGCTTTGTAATTGATATTTATTTTTGTTTAACATATATTTTAATGTGCATCATGTTATTTTATTTTTGTGTTATATTATTTTATATTTATTTAGAGATTTTGTATATATAAGTATCCATTTATATATTTATTATTAATTTATTTTCTTTATTACAAAGTAGATATTAAGTTTATATATTATAAAAATAATTTATTTACTTGCTTTTCGTTGTAAGACATAATGTTTTTACTTATTTATTAATTCATGGAGTGATGTTGCACCTACCACAGCTTCTCAAATCATCCAGGGTTGACTGGTAGCGAATGCCACAAGGCATTAAGTCCGCCCTTTATATCCCTTATTATAAGGTAGATGTAAAAAAGAATATATATATAAATGCATAAAAAAATAATCCCGCTGGGTTTACGTACCACAGTCATTTACATTTCAGTGGTGAATAAAAAAGAACGCAGTTACCCGTATTGAATAAAAATTATTCTACTCTATTCCATAGATTATTATTTTATACTGGAGAAGACATGAACTTATTGAAGATAGATGCGATTGTCTATAAGTTGGTGAACATAAAGTAGTTATTAAAATAGGGTAAAGTTGAAATGTAACTTGCAATAAAAGTTGACAATCCAGTTGACAATATTAAAATATAATTACAAGGAAAAAACAAAATCGTTTTTGCGCCCACTATAAACCCTCACCTACGTTACAAAATAATCATCATCAGAATCATCATAACTGCTTATTAGAAGTTCACTGCTGAACATAGGCCTCCCCCATAGATAGCTTTATAGGGGGGTTTATAAGCTATATTCGTCACAAAGATTCATGTTTTCGTAAGTTACCAACACATCTTTTCTTAAGTAAGAATTTATGATAGATGAGCAGCGCAAGTCGTCCACAGCGTTTGCTAGAGGGGCTTCTAAATCATGCGCTTTTATTGCAAGTTGTGAGAGATTCAGGAATGTATTTGGAAAAACAGGCATCGATGAAGGTCGTAATATTATTACTTTAGAACCCAGTAAACAAATTCTAACTGAATAAGTCTGCGCTTGCAATAAACGCCTGTATGCTGCCTCTATTACTGCGCGCGTGAACTGTCTCGTATGTGCCGTATGGCGTAACAGGGATTGTACGCATGCTTCAACTTTATTTTGCCATGTATTTGCTGTACTCAGTGCTTTCAGCAGTGCTTTTTCATTTTTATGCTCGTTGTCTACAAACAAGGAAAACATGCAGTATCAATGCTTCTTGAAGAGCAGATTCTGTTTTCAGGTCACTTAGTTGTTCCTTTATTGCATATCCAATTTCATCTGGTCCGCCGCCAAGGCAGGAAACAGTGCCTTTTAAACCTATAACCGAAAATTTTCAATATTATTATTTCATATCATATCGCATGTTTTTAATAATTATTTATTGAATTTACTTATAATTAATTTACATTAAATAAGTAAATATGATCTAAAATATTTTAGATCCAACAAAATTTTAAATTTATTTTATAAAAGCTCATAATGAAGATATCCGTAGTAAAACCTGAGTAAGCGATAAGGCCCAATGAATACGTAAGCTGAAGTGGCAAAATACCGGCCATTTAGCTCGAAGAATCTAAAACCGATGGCGATCCTCCTGGATTTGCTTGTTCTAAGAAAGACAGCTATCAACGTACAGACCTACATTATTAACATGTGGAGAGTATGGGATAGATTGTTGTAGGAAGTAAACGGCAAAATAGAGATACCTAATTTGGATAAGTATCTAGCTACCTAAAATGATCGCTTGACTTTTAAAAGGATTCACGCTAATTCCATACACAGGAGACCATTCAAAGATATTATGTAATTTTTTTTAAGCAACGCTATTGAATTAATAATATTGGATGGTTCCGCCTGTTTATATAGTTGTAGAACATCGGCATACAGATGATAAGAGCACTTGAGGTTTAATGTGATAAGAATTGTAAAAATTGAGAACACATAACAGAAATTTAATAATTAGATACAACGCAATCGATCCGTTTTTGCTTTCGTTAGGTTCGTGGGAGATTGTTAAATGTATAGTGGCAGTGCAAGAACATCCACTACCTCATATAGCGAAAGAAGGAAACCAAGAAAAGAGATCTTCCTGCAGCAGCATCTTCCTGTTCACAACTCAAAATTATAAGTAATATAATATACTTTGAAGCATAATATATGTAAATACATATTACTTCAATGTTATTTACAATTTACGTGGTGGTGAAGATAAAAATCGCTAGGAAACGCGCATATCTGAACAATTGATGATCTAAAATGATGTATTTGTATGATTCGTGAATACACCGACAAACAAACAAAAATCACTTATTTTATATTACATATTTTGCTTCAATATCATTCATAAAGTTGCTTGGAATTTTTTCCCGACAATATAACAAATTCAAATATAAGCTTTCCATAGATTTATAATTTATTCACACATTCTTTAAAGCATTTTGAAACTGCATTAATGAACATAGGCCATGCCCACAGATTGCCTCATAAGGGGGTTATTGACATATGGAAAACTGCGATTTGTTGACGTGGTAGAGCCACACTGCAGCTATATTGTGGTTGTAGTTCGAATGGGTCGGTTCCACCGGAGCAAGTCCACGTCCTCACAAAAGAGTAGCGTTAAATTGCAGCTTCATATTTCTGTGTATCGTATGATGAGTGTAGAGAACCGGAGACCCTGTTCACTGGAAACGAGGCGTTCTATTTTAATCCTCAGGGGTGGTTTTATCCTCTGTATTTAATTAGATATCAAATATGCGACATTTTATATTACTAAGATGTCAACGTTCTTTCGTTCGTTTTTAAGTGTTATGAGCAGCTGCGCGGTAAGTAAACGATATAAAAATAATTAATGCTAAAATTATTTGTTTACAGATGTGTATAATAGTATTTACACCTATTCAAACAATTAAACAAATGTTTCAATCAAATTAGTATTTCTTATCAATTATAAATACCTCGTGACTTCGACATTCGAAAGAAGAAATATTTAATTTAAGTACGAAAATAAATTTAATAATTTTACGATTACTAATATAAAAATACCAAAGAACTACATTTCACTCATACTTGCAATGTTTTCAGATTCAAAATAACTACTCATGGGATAGTGCTAAGAAGCACAATATGTTATAAAGTTTAAAATTTTTATTAATTTTGTACCATTACATTTACTGGGTGCTAGGACTCCTTTTGTGCCAATGAATTCACCTGGAATAGTACCACTCTTAGCTGTTTCTGCCGCTAAACAGCAACTTTAAGATAATAGGAGACGGACAAACCGATAAAATTTAGGAAATATAATACTTACACTTAGACTAGGTATAAAAAAAGAAACCTACCTAAAAAAGAAAACTACCTTTTCTAGAAAAATAAAACAATACATTGCTTGTTTTCTATACTTGCCTGCATATAAAATGGCATTTGATAAATTCATCCAATTAATAGGTTTAAATAATATATAATTATAAAGGGATTATATTACGACGGCTTGAGTAAATAAGAAAAGATATATGAACCTGTTAGTGTAACGGCGAATGTAATATAAAATATGTACAATATCACTCTGGATGAAATAAATCATCATTTTATCTCTAGTTCTCCTTTGGATCCCACAGTTCGTTCTACAACAATAGCTTCCATTCAATTCATGCCTTCTCCTCCTATTCCTATTTTTCACTTTTTAACTGTGACTGAGTATGAGATCCAGAAATCAGTATTAGCTATTAAATCCAAGGCTGTGGGTTGCGATGAGGTTAGTCAGGTTATGATATCCATGATCCTTGAGTGCCTTTGACCTGCAATCACACACATCGTAAAGTATTCCCTTGACTCAGGCCAATATCCTACTTAGTGGAAAAAAACATTGGTGCGACCACTAAAATACCTAAGCCTTTATTACCTACCCATTTTAGACCTATTTCAATTTTGCCGTACCTATCTAAATTTCTGGAAGCCTGTGTTCACAAACAAATTTCTATGTGCATAACCAAACATAACCTGCTGAAGAAATATCAATCAGGGTTTCGCGCAGATCGCAGTGCCTTGATAAAAGTCACAGATGACATTCGAATGGGAATGGTTTAGCAGAAGCTTACAGTGGTAGTGCTTGTTGCTTTTTCAAATGCTTTTAACATAGTCGACCACGATATCCTTATAGCCTTCCCAGCTAATCTTAGATTCTCAATCGCAGCTTTGGAATGGTTTTCATCCTATCTTCGCGGCCGCCAGCAATCAGTTCGATTAGGACAACAGTAACATTGAAACAGGCGTGCCGCAAGGCGGAATACTTTCTCCTATAATGTTTTCTCTATTTATAAATTCTATCACTTCAGTTCTCAACTGGTCGTACGATCTGTATGCAGATGATCTTCAGCTCTGTCTGCATTCTATTGTTAATGACCTTAATGATAATATTAACAAAATCAACCAAAACCTTGATGCCATAAGAGATTGGTTGTACAGACATGGTGTTTCGGTTAACCCTTCCAAATGTACGAGTAAAGTAATGGTTATAGGTAGTAGCAGAATATTAGCCAAGATTAATAACGATGATCTTTCTCCCGCATTTTACAATGGAACATTGGTGCCATTTTGTAAATCTGTAAAATATCTTGGCTTACATATGGACTATACCTTAAGCTGGGGAGTTCAAATTGCTGAAATAAGCCGTAAAATTACTGCCACCTTACGTTCTCTTTGCCGTCTCAAAAACTTTCTGCCTTTTAAAAGTAAACTTCTACTTATCCAGACTTTGATATTGCCCATTATTGATAACGCGGATGTGTGTTACCTAGATCTATCTCAATATCTTCTCGATAAGTTGGAGTGCTCATGATAGAGTTTCCCGTTCCCAAAATAGTCTTAAATTTCGTATTCCACCACATAGGAGTGGTTTCTTTAATTCCTTTTTTACTCCATATTATCCATACTGCTCTGCTCTGTTCATATAAAAAAATCGGACTCGCGCACCGAGGGTTCTGAACAAATCTGTAGGTATATAAGTTCAAAATTATTAATAATATTTTTATTATATGATGTAACTAAAAATGTATGCTTTTCGAAATTTTTCCTTTATCTGTGCTATAAAAATTTGCTTCATACCAAATTTCAAGATTCTGAGTTCACGGGAAGTACCCTGTAGGTTTTGATTCCCTTGCGAATATCGAAAATTTACGGCATAAACGGCTGTATCTTTTAATTGCGTTGGCGTAGAAGTTTGATTTTTTCACAGATCTAAGGGACAATAGATTTAAGTATTTGGTATGAATTTCAGCTTGATACCTCCACGCGTTCTTGAGAAAAAGGTTCTTGACAGACAGACAGACAGACGGACAACAAAGTGATCCTATAAGGGTTCCGTTTTTTTCCTTTTGAGGTACGGAACACTAAAACCAGTAACAAACATTATTTTAAAAGATTATTTCGAGAATTCTTTAACAGGAATAATACCTGATTCATATTTTGTATAACATATATTTTAATGTGCATCATGTTATTTTTTTTGTGTTATATTATTTTATATTTACTAGAGATTTTGTATATATAAGTATCCGTTTATATATTTATTATTAATTTATTTTCTTTATTACAAAGTAGATATTAAGTTTATATACTATAAAATATTTTATATACTTGCTTTTTGTTGTAATAGATAATGTTTTTACTTATTTATTAATTCATAGAGTGGTGTCGCACCTACCACAGCTTCTCAAATCATCCAGGGTTGACTGGTAGCGAATGCCACAAGACATTAAGTCCGCATAAGGTAGATGTAAAAAAGAATATATTATGTATTATGCATAAAAAAATAATCCCGCTGGGTTTACCTACCACAGTTATTTACATACCAGTGGTAAATAAAAAAAATTACTTTCAATAAGTATTATGTAGTTACCCGTATTGAATAAAAATTATTCTACTTTATTCCATAGATTATTATTTTAAACTGGAGAAGATATGAACTTCTTGAAGATAGATGCGATTGTGTATAAGTTGGTGAACATAAAGTAGTTATTAAAATAGGGTGAAGTTGTAATGTAACTTGCAATAAAAGTTGACAATCCAGTTGACAATATTAAAATATAATTACAAGGAAAAAACAAAATCGTTTTTGCACCCACTATAAACCCTCACCTACGTTACAAAATCATCGTCATCAGAATCATCAAAACGGCTTATTAGAAGTTCACTGCTGAACATAGGCCTCCCCCATAGATAGATTTATAGGGGGGTTATTTGCCACAGACGTCTAGCAATCGGGTTAGAAACCATAATTCTTTTCTGCTATCCATCTCCAGTTTTGGCAGACAAATTATCAATAAGTCCCATATACTATCTTTTTTCTTTATAATATGTTAATATCAGATTTTGGACTTTTTGATTCTAAAATAATAAAACATTTTCTATACTTCACTGCTAAATATTTACAAATTTACTGTTATGAACATTTAAATTTATGGAATTAATATACAAATAAAAAGTTGTTCGATAGAGGCTTTATTTTAAAATATATATATTTTTTTTACAAATGAAACCTATTAAAACTCATTTTTCTTCATCATCCGGAAACGATAATACAATTTTATTTAAGCTATATTCGTCACAAAGATTCATGTTTTCGTAAGTTACCAACACATTTTTTCTTAAGTAAGAATTTATGATAGATGAGCAGCGCAGGTCGTCCACAGCGTTTGCTAGAGGGGCTTCTAAATCATGCACTTTTATTAGAAGTTGTGAGAGATTCAGGAATGTATTTGGAAAAACAGGCATCGATGAAGGTCGTAATATTATTACTTTAGAACCCAGTAAACAAATTCTAACTGAATAAGTCTGCGCTTGCAATAAACGCCTGTATGCTGCCGCTATTACTGCGCGCGTGAACTGTCTCGTATGTGCCGTATGGCATAACAGAGATTGTACGCATGCTTCAACTTTATTTTGCCATGTATTTGCTGTACTCAGTGCTTTCAACAGTGCTTTTTCATTTTTATGCTCGTTGTCTACAAACAAGGAAAACATATGCAGTATCAATGCTTCTTGAAGAGCAGATTCTGTTTTCAGTTCACTTAGTTGTTACTTTATTGCGTATCCGATTTCATCTGGTCCGCCGCCAAGGCAGGAAACAGTGCCTTTTAAACCTATAACCGAAAATTCTCAATATTATTATTTCATATCATATCGTATGTTTTTAATAATTATTTATTGAATTTACTTATAATTAATTTACATTAAATCAGTAAATTTGATGTAAAATATTTTAAATCCAACAAAATTTTAAATTTATGTTATAAAAGCTCATATTGAAGACATCCGTAGTAAAACCTGAGTTAGCGATAAGGCCCAATGAATACGTAAGCTGAAGTGGCGAAATACCGGCCACTTAGCTCGAAGAATCGAAAACCGATGGCGATCCTCCTGGATCTGCTTGTTCTAAGAAAGACAGCTATCAACGTACAGACCTAGATTATTAACATGTGGAGAGTATGGGATAGCATGGTTGTTGTAGGAAATAAACGGCAAAATAGAGATACCTAATTTGGATAAGTATCTAGCTACCTAAAATGATCGCTTGACTTTTAGAAGGATTCACGCTAATTCATTACACAGGGGACCATTCAATGATATAATGTAATTTTTTTTTTAGTAACGCTATTGAATTAATAATATTTGATGGTTCCTCCTGTGTATATAGTTGTAGAACATCGGCATACAGATGATAAGAGCACTTGAGGTTTAATGTGATAAGATTTATAAAAATTGAAAACACATAACAGAAATTAAATAATTAGATACAACGCAATCGATCCGTTTTTGCTTTCGTTAGGTTCGTGAGAGATTGTTAAATGTATAGTGGCAGTGCAAGAACATCCACTACCTCATATAACGAAAGAAGGAAACCGAGGAAAGATATGCGCAGCAGCATCTTCCTGTTCACAACTCAAAATTATAAGTAATATAATATACTTTGAAGTATAATATATGCAAATACATATTACTTCAATGTTATTTACTATTTACGTGGTGGTGAAGATAAACATCGCTAGCAAAGTGCATATTGGAATAATTGATGATCAAAAATGATGTGTTTGTATGATTCGTGAATACACCGACAAACAAACAAAAATCACTTATTTTGCTTCAATATCATTTATAAAGTTGCTTGGAACTTTTTCCGAAAATATTACAAATGCTAATACAATCTTTCCATAGATTAAAATTCATGCACACATTCTTTAAAGCATTTTGAAATTCCATTAATGAACATAAGCTTCCCCATAGATTGCCTCATAAGGGGGATTATTGACATATGGCAACTGAAATTTGTTGACGCAGTAGAGCCACACTGCAGCTATGTTATGGTTGTAACACAAATGGGTCGGTTCTACCGGGGCAGGACCACGCCCTTACAAAATAGTAGCGCAAAATTGCAGCTTCATATTTCTGTGTCTCGTATGATGAGTGTAGAGAACCGAAGATCCTTTCCAATGGAAACGAGGCGTTCTATTTTAATCCTCAGGGGCGGTTTTATTCTCTGTATTTAATTACATATCAAATATTCAACGTTTTGTATTACTCCGACGTCAACGTTCTTTCACGGTCTAAAGGTTCTGATGCTCACAAATTGTATTTAGTTAAGTGTTATAAGCAGCTGCGCGGTAAGTAAACGATATAAAAATAATTAATGCTAAAATTATTTGTTTACAGATGTGTATAATAGTATTTACACCTATTCAAACAATTAAACAAATGTTTCAATCAAATTAGTATTTCTTATCAATTATAAATAACTCGTGACGTCGACATTCGAAAGAAGAAATATTTAATTTAAGTACGAAAATAAATTTAATAATTTTACGATTACTAATATAAAAATACCAAAGAACTACATTTCACTCATACTTGCAATGTTTTCAGATACAAAATAACTACTCATGGGATAGTTTTAAGAAGCATAATATGTTATAAAGTTTAAAATTTTTATTAATTTTCTACCATTACATTTACTGGGTGCTAGGACTCCTTTTGTGCCAAAGAATTCACCTGGAATAGTACCATCCTTAGCTGTTCCTGCCGCTAAACAGCAATTTTAAGATAATAGGAGACGGACAAACCGATAAAATTTAGGAAATATAATACTTACACTTAGACTAGGTATAAAAAAAGAAACCTACCTAAAGAAAGAAAACTACCTATTCTAGAAAAATAAAACAATACATTGCTTGTTTTCTATACTTGTCTGCACTTAAAATGGCATTTGATAAAGTCATCCAATTAATAGGTTTAAATAATATATAATTATAAAGAGATTACATTACGACGGCTTGAGTAAATAAGAAAAGATATATGAACCTGTTAGTGTAAAGGCGAATGTAATATAATATATGTACAATATCACTCTGGATGAAATAAATCATCATTTTATCTCTACTTCTCCTTTGGATCCCACAGTTCGTTCTACAACAATAGCTTCCATTCAATTCATGCCTTCTCCTCCTATTCCTATTTTTCACTTTTTAACTGTGACTGAGTATGAGATCCAGAAATCAGTATTAGCTATTAAATCCAAGGCTGTGGGTTGCGATGAGGTTAGTCAGGTTATGATATCCATGATCCTTGAGTGCCTTTGACCTGCAATCACACACATCGTAAACTATTCCCTTGACTCAGGCCAATATCCTACTTAGTGGAAAAAAGCATTGGTGTGACCACTTCCTAAAATACCTTATCCCTTATTACCTACCCATTTTAGACCTATTTCAATTTTGCCATACCTATCTAAAGTTCTGGAATCCTGTGTTCACAAACAAATCTCTATGTTCATAACCAAACATAACCTGCTGAAGAAATATCAATCAGGTTTTCGCGCAGGTCGTAGTATTACCACTGCCTTGTTAAAAGTCACAGATGATATTCGAATGGAAATGGTTTAGCAGAAACTTACAGTGGCAGTGCTTGTTGCTTTTTCAAATGCTTTTAACACAGTCGACCACGATATCCTTATAGCCTTCCCAGCTAATCTTAGATTCTCAATCGCAGCTTTGGAATGGTTTTCAACCTATCTTCGCGGCCGCCAGCAATCAGTTCGATTAGGACAACAGTAACATTGAAACAGGCGTGCCGCAAGGCGGAATACTTTCTGCTATAATGTTTTCACTATTTATAAATTCTATCACTTCAGTTCTCAACTGTTCGTACCATCTGTATGCAGATGATCTTTAGCTCTGTCTGCAATCTATTGTTAATGACCTTAATGATAATATTAACAAAATCAACCACAACCTTAATGCCATAAGAGATTGGTTGTACAGACATGGTGTTTCGGTTAACCCTTCCAAATGTACGAGTAAAGTAATGGTTATAGGCAGTAGCAGAATATTAGCCAATATTAATAACGATGATCTTTCTCCCGTATTTTACAATGAAACATTGCTGCCATTTTGTAAATTTGTAAAAAATCTTGGCTTACATATGGACTATACCTTAAGCTGGGGAGTTTAAGTTGCTGAAATAAGCCGTAAAATTACTGCCACCTTACGTTCTCTTCGCCGTCTCAAAAACTTTCTGCCTTTTAAAACTAAACTTCTACTTATCCAGACTTTGATATTGCCCATTATTGATTATGCGGATGTGTGTTACCTAGATCTATCTCAATATCTTCTCGATAAGTTAGAGTGCCTTCTCAACAATTGCATTAGGGTCATTTTCGGCTTACGTATGACCATGTTTTCCAGTACCGTTCTAAGCTTAAATGGCTTTCTATTCGTCAAAGGTGTAGCTCCCGAATTTACAAGTACTACATTCAATTTTAAATGACCCAAATTCTCCTTCTTTCCTTAAGGATAACTTTCAGTACAAATATTCTACTCATGATAGAGTTTCCCGTTCCCAAAATAGTCTTAAACTTCGTATTCCACCACTATTTCGAGAATTCTTTAACAGGAATAAAACCTGATTAATACGAATTTTGTTTTTTCTTCCTCCTTCGCTTTGTAATTGATATTTATTTTTGTATAACATATATTTTAATGTGCATCATGTTATTTTATTTTTGTGTTATATTACGTTATATTTATTTAGAGATTTTGTATATATAAGTATCCGTTTATATATTTATTATTAATTTATTTTCTTTATTAACTACCGCCCAATTAATATATGTAATATGTATACAATCAAATACCTTTATAGCGTTATTTACTTTTTAAATTAATTAATTAAATATTATAAATAATTAAAAAAATTAATCTACTTTATATGTTACATAATACTTAAATTTTATCTACAATATTAAAAACTATGATAATAAAAATAAAAAAATAAATAAAACTAGAAACTTAATTATCATATAGTCCGACTCCCCGCGGTATCGTGCCAAGAACGCTGGCTGCGTTTCCCCGCTGAATGGCTATACTTAGCCTTTGAGCGAGGAAAGAACCAGCCCTCTTATCAGCAGCAGCCACGACCAGCCGCGGATGGAGTTCCTTTAGGAACTCCACCGCACGTGGACCCCACGGACCGATAGTCTCTACAGCAAATGGCACAAATATGTAGTCATCTCTCAGAGACTCATATTTGCGCCACTTACTCAGTTCAGGTGCCTCTGATGCCGCCCCGGCTTTAAACGAGGTACCCCTGAGATGAGAGGCCGCCAGAGTGTCTACGCAAGTAGCATCCCACAAAGGGCTTTACCTCTCTCCCAAGGGACCAATGTCATACCGTCGGGTCTCTTACCATCGTCTCTAAATATTCCACAAGGCTCTAAAACCGAGGGAACATTTATAGAGGCAAGAGCCCTTCGGATGACATCGTTGAAAGAACTGTGTCGTGAAAACCTACCAGCGCTTTTCTTACATGAAAGTCCGTGGAGCCCAAACCTGTCGACGCTGCTACCACAGGGGCTCTGATGGGGTTGACAATCCAGTTGACAATATTAAAATATAATTACAAGGAAAAAACAAAATCGTTTTTGCGCCCCCTATAAACCCTCACCTACGTTACAAAATAATCATCACCAGAATCATCATAACTGCTTATTAGAAGTTCACTGCTGAACATAGGCCTCCCCCATAGATAGATTTATAGGGGGGTTATTTGCCACAGACGTCTAGCAATCGGGGTTAGAAACCATAATAAAATTTTATTTAAGCTATATTCGTCACAAAGATTCATGTTTTCGTAAGTTACCAACACATCTTTTCTTAAGTAAGAATTTATGATAGATGAGCAGCGCAGGTCGTCCACAACGTTTGCTAGAGGGGCTTCTAAATCATGCGCTTTTATTGCAAGTTGTGAGAGATTCAGGAATGTATTTGGAAAAACAGGCATCGATGAAGGTCGTAATATTATTACTTTAGAACCCAGTAAACAAATTCTAACTGAATAAGTCTGCGCTTGCAATAAACGCCTGTATGCTGCCTCTATTACTGCGCGCGTGAACTGTCTCGTATGTGCCGTATGGCGTAACAGGGATTGTACGCATGCTTCAACTTTATTTTGCCATGTATTTGCTGTACTCAGTGCTTTCAGCAGTGCTTTTTCATTTTTATGCTCGTTGTCTACAAACAAGGAAAACATGCAGTATCAATGCTTCTTGAAGAGCAGATTCTGTTTTCAGGTCACTTAGTTGTTCCTTTATTGCATATCCAATTTCATCTGGTCCGCCGCCAAGGCAGGAAACAGTGCCTTTTAAACCTATAACCGAAAATTTTCAATATTATTATTTCATATCATATCGCATGTTTTTAATAATTATTTATTGAATTTACTTATAATTAATTTACATTAAATAAGTAAATATGATCTAAAATATTTTAGATCCAACAAAATTTTAAATTTATTTTATAAAAGCTCATAATGAAGATATCCGTAGTAAAACCTGAGTAAGCGATAAGGCCCAATGAATACGTAAGCTGAAGTGGCAAAATACCGGCCATTTAGCTCGAAGAATCGAAAACCGATGGCGATCCTCCTGGATTTGCTTGTTCTAAGAAAGACAGCTATCAACGTACAGACCTACATTATTAACATGTGGAGAGTATGGGATAGATTGTTGTAGGAAGTAAACGGCAAAATAGAGATACCTAATTTGGATAAGTATCTAGCTACCTAAAATGATCGCTTGACTTTTAAAAGGATTCACGCTAATTCCATACACAGGAGACCATTCAAAGATATTATGTAATTTTTTTTAAGCAACGCTATTGAATTAATAATATTGGATGGTTCCGCCTGTTTATATAGTTGTAGAACATCGGCATACAGATGATAAGAGCACTTGAGGTTTAATGTGATAAGAATTGTAAAAATTGAGAACACATAACAGAAATTTAATAATTAGATACAACGCAATCGATCCGTTTTTGCTTTCGTTAGGTTCGTGGGAGATTGTTAAATGTATAGTGGCAGTGCAAGAACATCCACTACCTCATATAGCGAAAGAAGGAAACCAAGAAAAGAGATCTTCCTGCAGCAGCATCTTCCTGTTCACAACTCAAAATTATAAGTAATATAATATACTTTGAAGCATAATATATGTAAATACATATTACTTCAATGTTATTTACAATTTACGTGGTGGTGAAGATAAAAATCGCTAGGAAACGCGCATATCTGAACAATTGATGATCTAAAATGATGTATTTGTATGATTCGTGAATACACCGACAAACAAACAAAAATCACTTATTTTATATTACATATTTTGCTTCAATATCATTCATAAAGTTGCTTGGAATTTTTTCCCGACAATATAACAAATTCAAATATAAGCTTTCCATAGATTTATAATTTATTCACACATTCTTTAAAGCATTTTGAAACTGCATTAATGAACATAGGCCATGCCCACAGATTGCCTCATAAGGGGGTTATTGACATATGGAAAACTGCGATTTGTTGACGTGGTAGAGCCACACTGCAGCTATATTGTGGTTGTAGTTCGAATGGGTCGGTTCCACCGGAGCAAGTCCACGTCCTCACAAAAGAGTAGCGTTAAATTGCAGCTTCATATTTCTGTGTATCGTATGATGAGTGTAGAGAACCGGAGACCCTGTTCACTGGAAACGAGGCGTTCTATTTTAATCCTCAGGGGTGGTTTTATCCTCTGTATTTAATTAGATATCAAATATGCGACATTTTATATTACTAAGATGTCAACGTTCTTTCGTTCGTTTTTAAGTGTTATGAGCAGCTGCGCGGTAAGTAAACGATATAAAAATAATTAATGCTAAAATTATTTGTTTACAGATGTGTATAATAGTATTTACACCTATTCAAACAATTAAACAAATGTTTCAATCAAATTAGTATTTCTTATCAATTATAAATACCTCGTGACTTCGACATTCGAAAGAAGAAATATTTAATTTAAGTACGAAAATAAATTTAATAATTTTACGATTACTAATATAAAAATACCAAAGAACTACATTTCACTCATACTTGCAATGTTTTCAGATTCAAAATAACTACTCATGGGATAGTGCTAAGAAGCACAATATGTTATAAAGTTTAAAATTTTTATTAATTTTGTACCATTACATTTACTGGGTGCTAGGACTCCTTTTGTGCCAAAGAATTCACCTGGAATGGTACCAACCTTAGCTGTTCCTGCCGCTAAACAGCAATTTTAAGATAATAGGAGACAGACAAACCGATAAAATTTAGGAAATATAATACTCGTACTTACACTTAGACTAGGTATAAAAAAAGAAACCTACCTAAAAAAAAGAAAACTACCTATTCTAGAAAAATAAAACAATACATTGCTTGTTTTCTATACTTGGCTGCACTTAAAATGGCATTTGATAAAGTCATCCAATTAATAGGTTTAAATAATATATAATTATAAAGATATTACATTACGACGGCTTGAGTAAATAAGAAAAGATATATGAACCTGACAGTGTAAAGGCGAATGTAATAGGAAATGAAAAAATGCCTCATTTCCAATAAAAGGACCTATTTACTGGAAATGAGGCATTCCATCTTAGTCCTCAGGAGTGACAACGCATCTACATTTTGATTTATAATAGAGGATAGATGTAGATGTCTATGGGCCGCAGCAACCACTTACCATCAGGTGGACTGTGTGCTCGTTTGTCACCCTTATCCTATAAAAAATATATAAAATATGTACAGTATCACTCGGGATGAAATAAATCATCATTTTATCTCTACTTCTCCTTTGGATCCCATAGTTCGTTCTACAACAATGGCTTCCATTCAATCCATGCCTTCTCCTCCTATTCCTATTTTTCACTTTTTAACTGTGACTGAGTATGAGATCCAGAAATCAGTATTAGCTATTAAATCCAAGGCTGTGGGTTGCGATGAGGTTAGTCAGGTTATGATATCCATGATCCTTGAGTGCCTTTGACCTGCAATCACACACATCGTAAACTATTCCCTTGATTCAGGCCAATATCCTACTTAGTGGAAAAAAGCATTGGTGCGACCACTTCCTAAAATACCTAATCCCTTATTACCTACCCATTTTAGACCTATTTCAATTTTGCCATACCTATCTAAAGTTCTGGAAGCCTGTGTTCACAAACAAATATCTATGTTCATAACCAAACATAACCTGCTGAAGAAATATCAATCAGGGTTTTGCGCAGGTCGCAGTACTACCACTGCCTTGATAAAAGTCACAGATGACATTCGAATGGGAATGGTTTAGCAGAAGCTTATAGTGGTAGTGCTTGTTGCTTTTTCAAATGCTTTTAACACAGTCAATCACGATATCCTTATAGCCTTCCCAGCTAATCAAATAAGCTTAGATTCTCAATCGCAGCTTTGGAATGGTTTTCATCCTATCTTCGCGGCCGCCAGCAATCAGTTCGATTAGGACAACAGTCCTTAACATGGGCTAACATTGAAACAGGCGTGCCGCAAGGCGGAATACTTTCTCCTATAATGTTTTCTCTATTTATAAATTTTATCACTTCAGTTCTCAACTGTACGTACCATCTGTATGCAGATGATCTTCAGCTCTGTCTGCAGTCTATTGTTAATGACCTTAATGATAATATTAACAAAATCAACCACAATCTTGATGCCATAAGAGATTGGTTGTACAGAAATGGTGTTTCGGTTAACCCTTCCAAATGTAAAGTAATGATTATAGGTAGTAGCAGAATATTAGCCAAGATTAATAACGATGATCTTTCTCCCGTATTTTATAATGGAACATTGCTGCCATATTGTAAATCTGTAAAAAATCTTGGCTTACATATGGACTATACCTTAAGCTGGGGAGTTCAAGTTGCTGAAATAAGCCGTAAAATTACTGCCAACTTACGTTCTCTTTGCCGTCTCAAAAACTTTCTGTCATTTAAAACTAAACTTCTTCTTATCCAGACTTTGATATTACCCATTATTGATTATGCGGATGTGTGTTACCTAGATCTATCTCAATATCTTCTCGATAAGTTGGAGTGCCTTCTCAACAATTGCATTAGGGTCATTTTCGGCTTACCTATGACCATGTTTTCCAGTACCGTTCTAAGCTTAAATGACTTTCTATTCGTCAAAGGCGTAGCTCCCGAATTTACAAGTACTACATTCAATTTTAAATGACCCAAATTCTTCTTCTTTCCTTAAGGATAACTTTCAGTACCAATATTCTACTCATAATAGAGTTTCCCGTTCCCAAAATAGTCTTAAACTTCGTATTCCACCACATAGGAGTGGTTTCTTTAATTCCTTTTTTACTCCATACTTGTCCATACTGCTCTGCTCTGTTCATAAAAAAAAAAACGGCAAAGTGCAAGTCGGACTCGCGCACCGAGGGTTCCGAACAAATCTGTAGGTATATAAGTTGAAAATTATTAAAAATATTTTTATTATATGATGTAACTAAAAATGTATGCTTTTCGCAATTTTTCCTTTATCTGTGCTATAAAAATTTGCTTCATATCAAATTTCAAGATTCTGAGTTCACGGGAAGTACCCTGTAAGTTTTGTTTCCCTTGCGAATATCGAAATTTTACGGCATAAACGGCTGTATCTTTTAATTGCGTTGGCTTAGAAGTTTGATTTTTTCACAGATCTAAGGGACAGTGGACTTGAGTATTTGGTATGAATTTCAGCTTGATACCTCCACGCGTTCTTGAGAAAAAGGTTCTTGACAGTCAGACAGACAGACGGACAACAAAGGGTTCCATTTTTTCTTTTTGTGGTACGGATCCCTAAAAACCAGTAACAAACATTATTTTAAAAGACTATTTCGAGAATTCTTTAACATCTATAATACCTGATTAATACGACTTTTGTTTTTTCTCCCTCTCGCTTTGTAATTGATATTTATTTTTGTTTAACATATATTTTAATGTGCATCATGTTATTTTATTTTTGTGTTATATTATTTTATATTTATTTAGAGATTTTGTATATATAAGTATCCATTTATATATTTATTATTAATTTATTTTCTTTATTACAAAGTAGATATTAAGTTTATATATTATAAAAATAATTTATTTACTTGCTTTTCGTTGTAAGACATAATGTTTTTACTTATTTATTAATTCATGGAGTGATGTTGCACCTACCACAGCTTCTCAAATCATCCAGGGTTGACTGGTAGCGAATGTCACAAGGCATTAAGTCCGCCCTTTATATCCCTTATTATAAGGTAGATGTAAAAAAGAATATATATATAAATGCATAAAAAAATAATCCCGCTGGGTTTACGTACCACAGTCATTTACATTTCAGTGGTGAATAAAAAAGAACGCAGTTACCCGTATTGAATAAAAATTATTCTACTCTATTCCATAGATTATTATTTTATACTGGAGAAGACATGAACTTATTGAAGATAGATGCGATTGTCTATAAGTTGGTGAACATAAAGTAGTTATTAAAATAGGGTAAAGTTGAAATGTAACTTGCAATAAAAGTTGACAATCCAGTTGACAATATTAAAATATAATTACAAGGAAAAAACAAAATCGTTTTTGCGCCCACTATAAACCCTCACCTACGTTACAAAATAATCATCATCAGAATCATCATAACTGCTTATTAGAAGTTCACTGCTGAACATAGGCCTCCCCCATAGATAGCTTTATAGGGGGGTTTATAAGCTATATTCGTCACAAAGATTCATGTTTTCGTAAGTTACCAACACATCTTTTCTTAAGTAAGAATTTATGATAGATGAGCAGCGCAAGTCGTCCACAGCGTTTGCTAGAGGGGCTTCTAAATCATGCACTTTTATTGGAAATTGTGAGAGATTCAGGAATGTATTTGGAAAAACAGGCATCGATGAAGGTCGTAATATTATTACTTTAGAACCCAGTAAACAAATTCTAACTGAATAAGTCTGCGCTTGCAATAAACGCCTGTATGCTGCCTCTATTACTGCGCGCGTGAACTGTCTCGTATGTGCCGTATGGCGTAACAGGGATTGTACGCATGCTTCAACTTTATTTTGCCATGTATTTGCTGTACTCAGTGCTTTCAGCAGTGCTTTTTCATTTTTATGCTCGTTGTCTACAAACAAGGAAAACATGCAGTATCAATGCTTCTTGAAGAGCAGATTCTGTTTTCAGGTCACTTAGTTGTTCCTTTATTGCATATCCAATTTCATCTGGTCCGCCGCCAAGGCAGGAAACAGTGCCTTTTAAACCTATAACCGAAAATTTTCAATATTATTATTTCATATCATATCGCATGTTTTTAATAATTATTTATTGAATTTACTTATAATTAATTTACATTAAATAAGTAAATATGATCTAAAATATTTTAGATCCAACAAAATTTTAAATTTATTTTATAAAAGCTCATAATGAAGATATCCGTAGTAAAACCTGAGTAAGCGATAAGGCCCAATGAATACGTAAGCTGAAGTGGCAAAATACCGGCCATTTAGCTCGAAGAATCGAAAACCGATGGCGATCCTCCTGGATTTGCTTGTTCTAAGAAAGACAGCTATCAACGTACAGACCTACATTATTAACATGTGGAGAGTATGGGATAGATTGTTGTAGGAAGTAAACGGCAAAATAGAGATACCTAATTTGGATAAGTATCTAGCTACCTAAAATGATCGCTTGACTTTTAAAAGGATTCACGCTAATTCCATACACAGGAGACCATTCAAAGATATTATGTAATTTTTTTTAAGCAACGCTATTGAATTAATAATATTGGATGGTTCCGCCTGTTTATATAGTTGTAGAACATCGGCATACAGATGATAAGAGCACTTGAGGTTTAATGTGATAAGAATTGTAAAAATTGAGAACACATAACAGAAATTTAATAATTAGATACAACGCAATCGATCCGTTTTTGCTTTCGTTAGGTTCGTGGGAGATTGTTAAATGTATAGTGGCAGTGCAAGAACATCCACTACCTCATATAGCGAAAGAAGGAAACCAAGAAAAGAGATCTTCCTGCAGCAGCATCTTCCTGTTCACAACTCAAAATTATAAGTAATATAATATACTTTGAAGCATAATATATGTAAATACATATTACTTCAATGTTATTTACAATTTACGTGGTGGTGAAGATAAAAATCGCTAGGAAACGCGCATATCTGAACAATTGATGATCTAAAATGATGTATTTGTATGATTCGTGAATACACCGACAAACAAACAAAAATCACTTATTTTATATTACATATTTTGCTTCAATATCATTCATAAAGTTGCTTGGAATTTTTTCCCGACAATATAACAAATTCAAATATAATCTTTCCATAGATTTATAATTTATTCACACATTCTTTAAAGCATTTTGAAACTGCATTAATGAACATAGGCCATGCCCACAGATTGCCTCATAAGGGGGTTATTGACATATGGAAAACTGCGATTTGTTGACGTGGTAGAGCCACACTGCAGCTATATTGTGGTTGTAGTTCGAATGGGTCGGTTCCACCGGAGCAAGTCCACGTCCTCACAAAAGAGTAGCGTTAAATTGCAGCTTCATATTTCTGTGTATCGTATGATGAGTGTAGAGAACCGGAGACCCTGTTCACTGGAAACGAGGCGTTCTATTTTAATCCTCAGGGGTGGTTTTATCCTCTGTATTTAATTAGATATCAAATATGCGACATTTTATATTACTAAGATGTCAACGTTCTTTCGTTCGTTTTTAAGTGTTATGAGCAGCTGCGCGGTAAGTAAACGATATAAAAATAATTAATGCTAAAATTATTTGTTTACAGATGTGTATAATAGTATTTACACCTATTCAAACAATTAAACAAATGTTTCAATCAAATTAGTATTTCTTATCAATTATAAATACCTCGTGACTTCGACATTCGAAAGAAGAAATATTTAATTTAAGTACGAAAATAAATTTAATAATTTTACGATTACTAATATAAAAATACCAAAGAACTACATTTCACTCATACTTGCAATGTTTTCAGATTCAAAATAACTACTCATGGGATAGTGCTAAGAAGCACAATATGTTATAAAGTTTAAAATTTTTATTAATTTTGTACCATTACATTTACTGGGTGCTAGGACTCCTTTTGTGCCAAAGAATTCACCTGGAATGGTACCAACCTTAGCTGTTCCTGCCGCTAAACAGCAATTTTAAGATAATAGGAGACAGACAAACCGATAAAATTTAGGAAATATAATACTCGTACTTACACTTAGACTAGGTATAAAAAAAGAAACCTACCTAAAAAAAAGAAAACTACCTATTCTAGAAAAATAAAACAATACATTGCTTGTTTTCTATACTTGGCTGCACTTAAAATGGCATTTGATAAAGTCATCCAATTAATAGGTTTAAATAATATATAATTATAAAGATATTACATTACGACGGCTTGAGTAAATAAGAAAAGATATATGAACCTGACAGTGTAAAGGCGAATGTAATAGGAAATGAAAAAATGCCTCATTTCCAATAAAAGGACCTATTTACTGGAAATGAGGCATTCCATCTTAGTCCTCACGAGTGACAACGCATCTACATTTTGATTTATAATAGAGGATAGATGTAGATGTCTATGGGCCGCAGCAACCACTTACCATCAGGTGGACTGTGTGCTCGTTTGTCACCCTTATCCTATAAAAAATATATAAAATATGTACAGTATCACTCGGGATGAAATAAATCATCATTTTATCTCTACTTCTCCTTTGGATCCCATAGTTCGTTCTACAACAATGGCTTCCATTCAATCCATGCCTTCTCCTCCTATTCCTATTTTTCACTTTTTAACTGTGACTGAGTATGAGATCCAGAAATCAGTATTAGCTATTAAATCCAAGGCTGTGGGTTGCGATGAGGTTAGTCAGGTTATGATATCCATGATCCTTGAGTGCCTTTGACCTGCAATCACACACATCGTAAACTATTCCCTTGATTCAGGCCAATATCCTACTTAGTGGAAAAAAGCATTGGTGCGACCACTTCCTAAAATACCTAATCCCTTATTACCTACCCATTTTAGACCTATTTCAATTTTGCCATACCTATCTAAAGTTCTGGAAGCCTGTGTTCACAAACAAATATCTATGTTCATAACCAAACATAACCTGCTGAAGAAATATCAATCAGGGTTTTGCGCAGGTCGCAGTACTACCACTGCCTTGATAAAAGTCACAGATGACATTCGAATGGGAATGGTTTAGCAGAAGCTTATAGTGGTAGTGCTTGTTGCTTTTTCAAATGCTTTTAACACAGTCAATCACGATATCCTTATAGCCTTCCCAGCTAATCAAATAAGCTTAGATTCTCAATCGCAGCTTTGGAATGGTTTTCATCCTATCTTCGCGGCCGCCAGCAATCAGTTCGATTAGGACAACAGTCCTTAACATGGGCTAACATTGAAACAGGCGTGCCGCAAGGCGGAATACTTTCTCCTATAATGTTTTCTCTATTTATAAATTTTATCACTTCAGTTCTCAACTGTACGTACCATCTGTATGCAGATGATCTTCAGCTCTGTCTGCAGTCTATTGTTAATGACCTTAATGATAATATTAACAAAATCAACCACAATCTTGATGCCATAAGAGATTGGTTGTACAGAAATGGTGTTTCGGTTAACCCTTCCAAATGTAAAGTAATGATTATAGGTAGTAGCAGAATATTAGCCAAGATTAATAACGATGATCTTTCTCCCGTATTTTATAATGGAACATTGCTGCCATATTGTAAATCTGTAAAAAATCTTGGCTTACATATGGACTATACCTTAAGCTGGGGAGTTCAAGTTGCTGAAATAAGCCGTAAAATTACTGCCAACTTACGTTCTCTTTGCCGTCTCAAAAACTTTCTGTCATTTAAAACTAAACTTCTTCTTATCCAGACTTTGATATTACCCATTATTGATTATGCGGATGTGTGTTACCTAGATCTATCTCAATATCTTCTCGATAAGTTGGAGTGCCTTCTCAACAATTGCATTAGGGTCATTTTCGGCTTACCTATGACCATGTTTTCCAGTACCGTTCTAAGCTTAAATGACTTTCTATTCGTCAAAGGCGTAGCTCCCGAATTTACAAGTACTACATTCAATTTTAAATGACCCAAATTCTTCTTCTTTCCTTAAGGATAACTTTCAGTACCAATATTCTACTCATAATAGAGTTTCCCGTTCCCAAAATAGTCTTAAACTTCGTATTCCACCACATAGGAGTGGTTTCTTTAATTCCTTTTTTACTCCATACTTGTCCATACTGCTCTGCTCTGTTCATAAAAAAAAAAACGGCAAAGTGCAAGTCGGACTCGCGCACCGAGGGTTCCGAACAAATCTGTAGGTATATAAGTTGAAAATTATTAAAAATATTTTTATTATATGATGTAACTAAAAATGTATGCTTTTCGCAATTTTTCCTTTATCTGTGCTATAAAAATTTGCTTCATATCAAATTTCAAGATTCTGAGTTCACGGGAAGTACCCTGTAAGTTTTGTTTCCCTTGCGAATATCGAAATTTTACGGCATAAACGGCTGTATCTTTTAATTGCGTTGGCTTAGAAGTTTGATTTTTTCACAGATCTAAGGGACAGTGGACTTGAGTATTTGGTATGAATTTCAGCTTGATACCTCCACGCGTTCTTGAGAAAAAGGTTCTTGACAGTCAGACAGACAGACGGACAACAAAGTGATCCTATAAGGGTTCCATTTTTTCTTTTTGTGGTACGGATCCCTAAAAACCAGTAACAAACATTATTTTAAAAGACTATTTCGAGAATTCTTTAACATCTATAATACCTGATTAATACGACTTTTGTTTTTTCTCCCTCTCGCTTTGTAATTGATATTTATTTTTGTTTAACATATATTTTAATGTGCATCATGTTATTTTATTTTTGTGTTATATTATTTTATATTTATTTAGAGATTTTGTATATATAAGTATCCATTTATATATTTATTATTAATTTATTTTCTTTATTACAAAGTAGATATTAAGTTTATATATTATAAAAATAATTTATTTACTTGCTTTTCGTTGTAAGACATAATGTTTTTACTTATTTATTAATTCATGGAGTGATGTTGCACCTACCACAGCTTCTCAAATCATCCAGGGTTGACTGGTAGCGAATGCCACAAGGCATTAAGTCCGCCCTTTATATCCCTTATTATAAGGTAGATGTAAAAAAGAATATATATATAAATGCATAAAAAAATAATCCCGCTGGGTTTACGTACCACAGTCATTTACATTTCAGTGGTGAATAAAAAAGAACGCAGTTACCCGTATTGAATAAAAATTATTCTACTCTATTCCATAGATTATTATTTTATACTGGAGAAGACATGAACTTATTGAAGATAGATGCGATTGTCTATAAGTTGGTGAACATAAAGTAGTTATTAAAATAGGGTAAAGTTGAAATGTAACTTGCAATAAAAGTTGACAATCCAGTTGACAATATTAAAATATAATTACAAGGAAAAAACAAAATCGTTTTTGCGCCCACTATAAACCCTCACCTACGTTACAAAATAATCATCATCAGAATCATCATAACTGCTTATTAGAAGTTCACTGCTGAACATAGGCCTCCCCCATAGATAGCTTTATAGGGGGGTTTATAAGCTATATTCGTCACAAAGATTCATGTTTTCGTAAGTTACCAACACATCTTTTCTTAAGTAAGAATTTATGATAGATGAGCAGCGCAAGTCGTCCACAGCGTTTGCTAGAGGGGCTTCTAAATCATGCACTTTTATTGGAAATTGTGAGAGATTCAGGAATGTATTTGGAAAAACAGGCATCGATGAAGGTCGTAATATTATTACTTTAGAACCCAGTAAACAAATTCTAACTGAATAAGTCTGCGCTTGCAATAAACGCCTGTATGCTGCCTCTATTACTGCGCGCGTGAACTGTCTCGTATGTGCCGTATGGCGTAACAGGGATTGTACGCATGCTTCAACTTTATTTTGCCATGTATTTGCTGTACTCAGTGCTTTCAGCAGTGCTTTTTCATTTTTATGCTCGTTGTCTACAAACAAGGAAAACATGCAGTATCAATGCTTCTTGAAGAGCAGATTCTGTTTTCAGGTCACTTAGTTGTTCCTTTATTGCATATCCAATTTCATCTGGTCCGCCGCCAAGGCAGGAAACAGTGCCTTTTAAACCTATAACCGAAAATTTTCAATATTATTATTTCATATCATATCGCATGTTTTTAATAATTATTTATTGAATTTACTTATAATTAATTTACATTAAATAAGTAAATATGATCTAAAATATTTTAGATCCAACAAAATTTTAAATTTATTTTATAAAAGCTCATAATGAAGATATCCGTAGTAAAACCTGAGTAAGCGATAAGGCCCAATGAATACGTAAGCTGAAGTGGCAAAATACCGGCCATTTAGCTCGAAGAATCGAAAACCGATGGCGATCCTCCTGGATTTGCTTGTTCTAAGAAAGACAGCTATCAACGTACAGACCTACATTATTAACATGTGGAGAGTATGGGATAGATTGTTGTAGGAAGTAAACGGCAAAATAGAGATACCTAATTTGGATAAGTATCTAGCTACCTAAAATGATCGCTTGACTTTTAAAAGGATTCACGCTAATTCCATACACAGGAGACCATTCAAAGATATTATGTAATTTTTTTTAAGCAACGCTATTGAATTAATAATATTGGATGGTTCCGCCTGTTTATATAGTTGTAGAACATCGGCATACAGATGATAAGAGCACTTGAGGTTTAATGTGATAAGAATTGTAAAAATTGAGAACACATAACAGAAATTTAATAATTAGATACAACGCAATCGATCCGTTTTTGCTTTCGTTAGGTTCGTGGGAGATTGTTAAATGTATAGTGGCAGTGCAAGAACATCCACTACCTCATATAGCGAAAGAAGGAAACCAAGAAAAGAGATCTTCCTGCAGCAGCATCTTCCTGTTCACAACTCAAAATTATAAGTAATATAATATACTTTGAAGCATAATATATGTAAATACATATTACTTCAATGTTATTTACAATTTACGTGGTGGTGAAGATAAAAATCGCTAGGAAACGCGCATATCTGAACAATTGATGATCTAAAATGATGTATTTGTATGATTCGTGAATACACCGACAAACAAACAAAAATCACTTATTTTATATTACATATTTTGCTTCAATATCATTCATAAAGTTGCTTGGAATTTTTTCCCGACAATATAACAAATTCAAATATAATCTTTCCATAGATTTATAATTTATTCACACATTCTTTAAAGCATTTTGAAACTGCATTAATGAACATAGGCCATGCCCACAGATTGCCTCATAAGGGGGTTATTGACATATGGAAAACTGCGATTTGTTAACGTGGTAGAGCCACACTGCAGCTATATTGTGGTTGTAGTTCGAATGGGTCGGTTCCACCGGAGCAAGTCCACGTCCTCACAAAAGAGTAGCGTTAAATTGCAGCTTCATATTTCTGTGTATCGTATGATGAGTGTAGAGAACCGGAGACCCTGTTCACTGGAAACGAGGCGTTCTATTTTAATCCTCAGGGGTGGTTTTATCCTCTGTATTTAATTAGATATCAAATATGCGACATTTTATATTACTAAGATGTCAACGTTCTTTCGTTCGTTTTTAAGTGTTATGAGCAGCTGCGCGGTAAGTAAACGATATAAAAATAATTAATGCTAAAATTATTTGTTTACAGATGTGTATAATAGTATTTACACCTATTCAAACAATTAAACAAATGTTTCAATCAAATTAGTATTTCTTATCAATTATAAATACCTCGTGACTTCGACATTCGAAAGAAGAAATATTTAATTTAAGTACGAAAATAAATTTAATAATTTTACGATTACTAATATAAAAATACCAAAGAACTACATTTCACTCATACTTGCAATGTTTTCAGATTCAAAATAACTACTCATGGGATAGTGCTAAGAAGCACAATATGTTATAAAGTTTAAAATTTTTATTAATTTTGTACCATTACATTTACTGGGTGCTAGGACTCCTTTTGTGCCAAAGAATTCACCTGGAATGGTACCAACCTTAGCTGTTCCTGCCGCTAAACAGCAATTTTAAGATAATAGGAGACAGACAAACCGATAAAATTTAGGAAATATAATACTCGTACTTACACTTAGACTAGGTATAAAAAAAGAAACCTACCTAAAAAAAAGAAAACTACCTATTCTAGAAAAATAAAACAATACATTGCTTGTTTTCTATACTTGGCTGCACTTAAAATGGCATTTGATAAAGTCATCCAATTAATAGGTTTAAATAATATATAATTATAAAGATATTACATTACGACGGCTTGAGTAAATAAGAAAAGATATATGAACCTGACAGTGTAAAGGCGAATGTAATAGGAAATGAAAAAATGCCTCATTTCCAATAAAAGGACCTATTTACTGGAAATGAGGCATTCCATCTTAGTCCTCACGAGTGACAACGCATCTACATTTTGATTTATAATAGAGGATAGATGTAGATGTCTATGGGCCGCAGCAACCACTTACCATCAGGTGGACTGTGTGCTCGTTTGTCACCCTTATCCTATAAAAAATATATAAAATATGTACAGTATCACTCGGGATGAAATAAATCATCATTTTATCTCTACTTCTCCTTTGGATCCCATAGTTCGTTCTACAACAATGGCTTCCATTCAATCCATGCCTTCTCCTCCTATTCCTATTTTTCACTTTTTAACTGTGACTGAGTATGAGATCCAGAAATCAGTATTAGCTATTAAATCCAAGGCTGTGGGTTGCGATGAGGTTAGTCAGGTTATGATATCCATGATCCTTGAGTGCCTTTGACCTGCAATCACACACATCGTAAACTATTCCCTTGATTCAGGCCAATATCCTACTTAGTGGAAAAAAGCATTGGTGCGACCACTTCCTAAAATACCTAATCCCTTATTACCTACCCATTTTAGACCTATTTCAATTTTGCCATACCTATCTAAAGTTCTGGAAGCCTGTGTTCACAAACAAATATCTATGTTCATAACCAAACATAACCTGCTGAAGAAATATCAATCAGGGTTTTGCGCAGGTCGCAGTACTACCACTGCCTTGATAAAAGTCACAGATGACATTCGAATGGGAATGGTTTAGCAGAAGCTTATAGTGGTAGTGCTTGTTGCTTTTTCAAATGCTTTTAACACAGTCAATCACGATATCCTTATAGCCTTCCCAGCTAATCAAATAAGCTTAGATTCTCAATCGCAGCTTTGGAATGGTTTTCATCCTATCTTCGCGGCCGCCAGCAATCAGTTCGATTAGGACAACAGTCCTTAACATGGGCTAACATTGAAACAGGCGTGCCGCAAGGCGGAATACTTTCTCCTATAATGTTTTCTCTATTTATAAATTTTATCACTTCAGTTCTCAACTGTACGTACCATCTGTATGCAGATGATCTTCAGCTCTGTCTGCAGTCTATTGTTAATGACCTTAATGATAATATTAACAAAATCAACCACAATCTTGATGCCATAAGAGATTGGTTGTACAGAAATGGTGTTTCGGTTAACCCTTCCAAATGTAAAGTAATGATTATAGGTAGTAGCAGAATATTAGCCAAGATTAATAACGATGATCTTTCTCCCGTATTTTATAATGGAACATTGCTGCCATATTGTAAATCTGTAAAAAATCTTGGCTTACATATGGACTATACCTTAAGCTGGGGAGTTCAAGTTGCTGAAATAAGCCGTAAAATTACTGCCAACTTACGTTCTCTTTGCCGTCTCAAAAACTTTCTGTCATTTAAAACTAAACTTCTTCTTATCCAGACTTTGATATTACCCATTATTGATTATGCGGATGTGTGTTACCTAGATCTATCTCAATATCTTCTCGATAAGTTGGAGTGCCTTCTCAACAATTGCATTAGGGTCATTTTCGGCTTACGTATGACCATGTTTTCCAGTACCGTTCTAAGCTTAAATGACTTTCTATTCGTCAAAGGCGTAGCTCCCGAATTTACAAGTACTACATTCAATTTTAAATGACCCAAATTCTTCTTCTTTCCTTAAGGATAACTTTCAGTACCAATATTCTACTCATAATAGAGTTTCCCGTTCCCAAAATAGTCTTAAACTTCGTATTCCACCACATAGGAGTGGTTTCTTTAATTCCTTTTTTACTCCATACTTGTCCATACTGCTCTGCTCTGTTCATAAAAAAAAAAACGGCAAAGTGCAAGTCGGACTCGCGCACCGAGGGTTCCGAACAAATCTGTAGGTATATAAGTTGAAAATTATTAAAAATATTTTTATTATATGATGTAACTAAAAATGTATGCTTTTCGCAATTTTTCCTTTATCTGTGCTATAAAAATTTGCTTCATATCAAATTTCAATATTCTGAGTTCACGGGAAGTACCCTGTAAGTTTTGTTTCCCTTGCGAATATCGAAATTTTACGGCATAAACGGCTGTATCTTTTAATTGCGTTGGCTTAGAAGTTTGATTTTTTCACAGATCTAAGGGACAGTGGACTTGAGTATTTGGTATCAATTTCAGCTTGATACCTCCACGCGTTCTTGAGAAAAAGGTTCTTGACAGTCAGACAGACAGACGGACAACAAAGGGTTCCATTTTTTCTTTTTGTGGTACGGATCCCTAAAACCAGTAACAAACATTATTTTAAAAGACTATTTCGAGAATTCTTTAACATCTATAATACCTGATTAATACGACTTTTGTTTTTTCTCCCTCTCGCTTTGTAATTGATATTTATTTTTGTTTAACATATATTTTAATGTGCATCATGTTATTTTATTTTTGTGTTATATTATTTTATATTTATTTAGAGATTTTGTATATATAAGTATCCATTTATATATTTATTATTAATTTATTTTCTTTATTACAAAGTAGATATTAAGTTTATATATTATAAAAATAATTTATTTACTTGCTTTTCGTTGTAAGACATAATGTTTTTACTTATTTATTAATTCATGGAGTGATGTTGCACCTACCACAGCTTCTCAAATCATCCAGGGTTGACTGGTAGCGAATGCCACAAGGCATTAAGTCCGCCCTTTATATCCCTTATTATAAGGTAGATGTAAAAAAGAATATATATATAAATGCATAAAAAAATAATCCCGCTGGGTTTACGTACCACAGTCATTTACATTTCAGTGGTGAATAAAAAAGAACGCAGTTACCCGTATTGAATAAAAATTATTCTACTCTATTCCATAGATTATTATTTTATACTGGAGAAGACATGAACTTATTGAAGATAGATGCGATTGTCTATAAGTTGGTGAACATAAAGTAGTTATTAAAATAGGGTAAAGTTGAAATGTAACTTGCAATAAAAGTTGACAATCCAGTTGACAATATTAAAATATAATTACAAGGAAAAAACAAAATCGTTTTTGCGCCCACTATAAACCCTCACCTACGTTACAAAATAATCATCATCAGAATCATCATAACTGCTTATTAAAAGTTCACTGGTGAACATAGGCCTCCCCCATAGATAGATTTATAGGGGGGTTATTTGCCACAGACGTCTAGCAATCGGGGTTAGAAACCATAATAAAATTTTATTTAAGCTATATTCGTCACAAAGATTCATGTTTTCGTAAGTTACCAACACATCTTTTCTTAAGTAAGAATTTATGATAGATGAGCAGCGCAAGTCGTCCACAGCGTTTGCTAGAGGGGCTTCTATATCATGCACTTTTATTGGAAATTGTGAGAGATTCAGGAATGTATTTGGAAAAACAGGCATCGATGAAGGTCGTAATATTATTACTTTAGAACCCAGTAAACAAATTCTAACTGAATAAGTCTGCGCTTGCAATAAACGCCTGTATGCTGCCTCTATTACTGCGCGCGTGAACTGTCTCGTATGTGCCGTATGGCGTAACAGGGATTGTACGCATGCTTCAACTTTATTTTGCCATGTATTTGCTGTACTCAGTGCTTTCAGCAGTGCTTTTTCATTTTTATGCTCGTTGTCTACAAACAAGGAAAACATGCAGTATCAATGCTTCTTGAAGAGCAGATTCTGTTTTCAGGTCACTTAGTTGTTCCTTTATTGCATATCCAATTTCATCTGGTCCGCCGCCAAGGCAGGAAACAGTGCCTTTTAAACCTATAACCGAAAATTTTCAATATTATTATTTCATATCATATCGCATGTTTTTAATAATTATTTATTGAATTTACTTATAATTAATTTACATTAAATAAGTAAATATGATCTAAAATATTTTAGATCCAACAAAATTTTAAATTTATTTTATAAAAGCTCATAATGAAGATATCCGTAGTAAAACCTGAGTAAGCGATAAGGCCCAATGAATACGTAAGCTGAAGTGGCAAAATACCGGCCATTTAGCTCGAAGAATCGAAAACCGATGGCGATCCTCCTGGATTTGCTTGTTCTAAGAAAGACAGCTATCAACGTACAGACCTACATTATTAACATGTGGAGAGTATGGGATAGATTGTTGTAGGAAGTAAACGGCAAAATAGAGATACCTAATTTGGATAAGTATCTAGCTACCTAAAATGATCGCTTGACTTTTAAAAGGATTCACGCTAATTCCATACACAGGAGACCATTCAAAGATATTATGTAATTTTTTTTAAGCAACGCTATTGAATTAATAATATTGGATGGTTCCGCCTGTTTATATAGTTGTAGAACATCGGCATACAGATGATAAGAGCACTTGAGGTTTAATGTGATAAGAATTGTAAAAATTGAGAACACATAACAGAAATTTAATAATTAGATACAACGCAATCGATCCGTTTTTGCTTTCGTTAGGTTCGTGGGAGATTGTTAAATGTATAGTGGCAGTGCAAGAACATCCACTACCTCATATAGCGAAAGAAGGAAACCAAGAAAAGAGATCTTCCTGCAGCAGCATCTTCCTGTTCACAACTCAAAATTATAAGTAATATAATATACTTTGAAGCATAATATATGTAAATACATATTACTTCAATGTTATTTACAATTTACGTGGTGGTGAAGATAAAAATCGCTAGGAAACGCGCATATCTGAACAATTGATGATCTAAAATGATGTATTTGTATGATTCGTGAATACACCGACAAACAAACAAAAATCACTTATTTTATATTACATATTTTGCTTCAATATCATTCATAAAGTTGCTTGGAATTTTTTCCCGACAATATAACAAATTCAAATATAATCTTTCCATAGATTTATAATTTATTCACACATTCTTTAAAGCATTTTGAAACTGCATTAATGAACATAGGCCATGCCCACAGATTGCCTCATAAGGGGGTTATTGACATATGGAAAACTGCGATTTGTTGACGTGGTAGAGCCACACTGCAGCTATATTGTGGTTGTAGTTCGAATGGGTCGGTTCCACCGGAGCAAGTCCACGTCCTCACAAAAGAGTAGCGTTAAATTGCAGCTTCATATTTCTGTGTATCGTATGATGAGTGTAGAGAACCGGAGACCCTGTTCACTGGAAACGAGGCGTTCTATTTTAATCCTCAGGGGTGGTTTTATCCTCTGTATTTAATTAGATATCAAATATGCGACATTTTATATTACTAAGATGTCAACGTTCTTTCGTTCGTTTTTAAGTGTTATGAGCAGCTGCGCGGTAAGTAAACGATATAAAAATAATTAATGCTAAAATTATTTGTTTACAGATGTGTATAATAGTATTTACACCTATTCAAACAATTAAACAAATGTTTCAATCAAATTAGTATTTCTTATCAATTATAAATACCTCGTGACTTCGACATTCGAAAGAAGAAATATTTAATTTAAGTACGAAAATAAATTTAATAATTTTACGATTACTAATATAAAAATACCAAAGAACTACATTTCACTCATACTTGCAATGTTTTCAGATTCAAAATAACTACTCATGGGATAGTGCTAAGAAGCACAATATGTTATAAAGTTTAAAATTTTTATTAATTTTGTACCATTACATTTACTGGGTGCTAGGACTCCTTTTGTGCCAAAGAATTCACCTGGAATGGTACCAACCTTAGCTGTTCCTGCCGCTAAACAGCAATTTTAAGATAATAGGAGACAGACAAACCGATAAAATTTAGGAAATATAATACTCGTACTTACACTTAGACTAGGTATAAAAAAAGAAACCTACCTAAAAAAAAGAAAACTACCTATTCTAGAAAAATAAAACAATACATTGCTTGTTTTCTATACTTGGCTGCACTTAAAATGGCATTTGATAAAGTCATCCAATTAATAGGTTTAAATAATATATAATTATAAAGATATTACATTACGACGGCTTGAGTAAATAAGAAAAGATATATGAACCTGACAGTGTAAAGGCGAATGTAATAGGAAATGAAAAAATGCCTCATTTCCAATAAAAGGACCTATTTACTGGAAATGAGGCATTCCATCTTAGTCCTCACGAGTGACAACGCATCTACATTTATAATAGAGGATTGATTTATAATAGAGGATAGATGTAGATGTCTATGGGCCGCAGCAACCACTTACCATCAGGTGGACTGTGTGCTCGTTTGTCACCCTTATCCTATAAAAAATATATAAAATATGTACAGTATCACTCGGGATGAAATAAATCATCATTTTATCTCTACTTCTCCTTTGGATCCCATAGTTCGTTCTACAACAATGGCTTCCATTCAATCCATGCCTTCTCCTCCTATTCCTATTTTTCACTTTTTAACTGTGACTGAGTATGAGATCCAGAAATCAGTATTAGCTATTAAATCCAAGGCTGTGGGTTGCGATGAGGTTAGTCAGGTTATGATATCCATGATCCTTGAGTGCCTTTGACCTGCAATCACACACATCGTAAACTATTCCCTTGATTCAGGCCAATATCCTACTTAGTGGAAAAAAGCATTGGTGCGACCACTTCCTAAAATACCTAATCCCTTATTACCTACCCATTTTAGACCTATTTCAATTTTGCCATACCTATCTAAAGTTCTGGAAGCCTGTGTTCACAAACAAATATCTATGTTCATAACCAAACATAACCTGCTGAAGAAATATCAATCAGGGTTTTGCGCAGGTCGCAGTACTACCACTGCCTTGATAAAAGTCACAGATGACATTCGAATGGGAATGGTTTAGCAGAAGCTTATAGTGGTAGTGCTTGTTGCTTTTTCAAATGCTTTTAACACAGTCAATCACGATATCCTTATAGCCTTCCCAGCTAATCAAATAAGCTTAGATTCTCAATCGCAGCTTTGGAATGGTTTTCATCCTATCTTCGCGGCCGCCAGCAATCAGTTCGATTAGGACAACAGTCCTTAACATGGGCTAACATTGAAACAGGCGTGCCGCAAGGCGGAATACTTTCTCCTATAATGTTTTCTCTATTTATAAATTTTATCACTTCAGTTCTCAACTGTACGTACCATCTGTATGCAGATGATCTTCAGCTCTGTCTGCAGTCTATTGTTAATGACCTTAATGATAATATTAACAAAATCAACCACAATCTTGATGCCATAAGAGATTGGTTGTACAGAAATGGTGTTTCGGTTAACCCTTCCAAATGTAAAGTAATGATTATAGGTAGTAGCAGAATATTAGCCAAGATTAATAACGATGATCTTTCTCCCGTATTTTATAATGGAACATTGCTGCCATATTGTAAATCTGTAAAAAATCTTGGCTTACATATGGACTATACCTTAAGCTGGGGAGTTCAAGTTGCTGAAATAAGCCGTAAAATTACTGCCAACTTACGTTCTCTTTGCCGTCTCAAAAACTTTCTGTCATTTAAAACTAAACTTCTTCTTATCCAGACTTTGATATTACCCATTATTGATTATGCGGATGTGTGTTACCTAGATCTATCTCAATATCTTCTCGATAAGTTGGAGTGCCTTCTCAACAATTGCATTAGGGTCATTTTCGGCTTACGTATGACCATGTTTTCCAGTACCGTTCTAAGCTTAAATGACTTTCTATTCGTCAAAGGCGTAGCTCCCGAATTTACAAGTACTACATTCAATTTTAAATGACCCAAATTCTTCTTCTTTCCTTAAGGATAACTTTCAGTACCAATATTCTACTCATAATAGAGTTTCCCGTTCCCAAAATAGTCTTAAACTTCGTATTCCACCACATAGGAGTGGTTTCTTTAATTCCTTTTTTACTCCATACTTGTCTATACTGCTCTGCTCTGTTCATAAAAAAAAAAACGGCAAAGTGCAAGTCGGACTCGCGCACCGAGGGTTCCGAACAAATCTGTAGGTATATAAGTTGAAAATTATTAAAAACTAGCTGTGCCCGCGGCGTAGCTCGCGTATAGAGGTTTTACATAAAGAATTTGTCGTTTAGGTAAGAGAATATTAAACGATTTATTTCATTACTGTATCAATAAGTGGTAACTAAATAAATCATTATCATCAAAGTTCTAAGTCGTTTATGATAGAGCTTCTGTGTAAACGACGTTAGAAGTAGGCTTAGCCGGGGTGTACACAAAAAGGTTATGAGGGCTACTAACGCGGGAAAAAGCAACATAGAGTTGGCCATGTGCAAAACAGTCAGTACTGAGGTACACTCCTACAACGCGTAAAGTTTGACCTTGCGCTTTATTTACGGTCATCGCATAACACACGCTCACTGTAACTGGGAACTGAACGCGCTTAAAACTGAAAGGAAAGTTACTTCTTAATAGAGTGTTTTTGGGCAGTGCTGCCAGATAAAAAAAAACTCATTCAGCTCTAGGACAACACAAAAAGCGCTAGATTTCATGAAAACAGCGCTTTAAAAAAGCCCTAGATTTCGCGCTAAATTAACTACAAACAAAGTTTGTGTTTTTTTATATAATCATAATTAAGAAAACAACATTAAGTTTTTTTTCTGGCAATATTTTTTTGATGTATCAATACTTCGCAGGACATCGACTTATAATTATAGCAATTGCTGTCAACAGTAGTTAGTATTGTACGAACAATAAAAATGTCATTAATTGTTTTAAAGTGCAATGTATTTCGCAACTTAGTTTCAGATGTCAGCATCTGATTGCGGTTGCTACACAGTTTCTTTGTGTTATAACTACTAAGTAACTTTTAACTTAGCTGTGCTCTAAGCAACTGACTGAAACTGAATAAAGCAAAATAAATGCGTTGCCAAAACCATGAACGAAAACGTTAATAAAGGGGATTTCCCCACTTATAGTCGTCGGTAAAAAATCAAGTTGATCATCCTAAAGGGGAAGCCAGGAGATCCATAGCACAGGGTATCCTAGTTTGGACTCGTCTCGCATGCTCTTTGTTTTGTGGAAAAAATATGTTTGAAAAAGATAAACTGCAATGTATTATTTGTGGGAAAAAATAATAAAGGTCATTATTATTATTATCGGTAATGTGGACTAACATCTAACAGTGCTGCTATAAAAGAGTTAATAACCCGCTAGTCGCTAAAATATTGAAATGTGTGCTAAATACACCAAAAAGCGCTGGATTAAGCGCTAGGTGCTTAAATTTCGAAATGCACGCTATACATTCCAAAAAAGTGCTAAATCTAGTTCCCAAAGCGCTAAAATGGTAGTTCTGACTTTGCGTATACGATAAATACAATATCAGGGCATTTCGTTGCAAAATTTTTATTTTTGGTCGGGTTCCGTCGTATGGCTTTGATGGATACTAATTTCTTCAGTAAGTTTCAATACGATTCATCGGTGAAAAATCTCAACACCGCAATTCAGAAAAGTTTGTAATTTGTACAACTCCATCTATTACGTCCTTTGTGTGAGAAAATAAATGCGTTGTTGTTCGTCTCTTTTTGTGTTTTAAGTATAAATATATTAATTATTATGGAACGTTTTTTTTACACAGAAATCTTTTTATTACTATTTCTGAGATTTTATGGCACCATTGAACAAATTCGAACCTACATTTCAAAATAATAATCATTACTTTCGATAGAATTAACCAATTTTAATAAAACAAAGATTAAATGTAACTCGAAGATACGCTTTATGATAATCTTAACGATTTCTTTGAAAATAAAAGATGTTTACTTTAGACGTGATGCGTTCATGCGACAAATAGACAGACAATTCTAAAAATTATAAAATGTTCTTATTTAATTATTTTCAGTTCCCCATAATGATTTTAGCCACCAAAATATATATACAATGTACAGAAAGAGACACAACATGTTATCATCATTTTTATTATATGTTTATATTTAAAGAGAGATGGCGCTGCTAACATCATCAATTCTAAAAATAAAAGAGATTAATTGACATGATTGATACATTATATAAAACGTAAGAGAACTTATAAATCAGTGCCTGCACAGTAAGCAAAAAATAAAGTTTGACTCTCGCCAAAACCAATGCAATTGTTAATAGCTCTTTTAAAATTTGATTTACCACATAGAGTACTCGGCGGTAAAGAATAAATTGAGTTTGTCAACAGGCAGTAGGGCAGCGAGTAATATAATAAAGATTAGCAGTAAATATGAAAACTCATCTACAGGAAAAAACCACATTTGCATTACATTTTCACAACACCACCATCTATCGAAGAAATGGGTTAACTATTATGCTTCAGATTTAGTTAATAAGGTTAATATATTTTTGTATAATAATAATATATTTAATACGTTCTTTATTACTTTTGTTTACTGCGTTTTAGATATACATAATTATATCATTATTTTACATAATTTAACTATGATTTATGATATGATATTAGTTTAAAATGCACTTGATGACTCAAACAAAGCCACCGTTGAGCAAATTCGTACCTATACTTCCCTACCCATACTTCAGAATATTTATCATAACTTTTGATGGAATGAACTGATTTTAATGAAATAAAGACTAAATGTAACCCGAAGATACACTTTATAATTTCCTTAACAATTCTTATGATATAAATTAGTACTTTATACGTGATACGTTAACAAACAAACAGACAGACAGACAGACAGACAGACAGACAGAAAATTCTAAAAATGGTATAAATGTATTTAATTACTTATTTTTAGTACCCCTTAATCACTTTTATTACAAAAATATAAAATGTACAGACATCTGCTATTTACAGTTTTATTATATGTATAGATATTTTTATTATATGATGTAACTAAAAATGTATGCTTTTCGCAATTTTTCCTTTATCTGTGCTATAAAAATTTGCTTCATATCAAATTTCAAGATTCTGAGTTCACGGGAAGTACCCTGTAAGTTTTGTTTCCCTTGCGAATATCGAAATTTTACGGCATAAACGGCTGTATCTTTTAATTGCGTTGGCTTAGAAGTTTGATTTTTTCACAGATCTAAGGGACAGTGGACTTGAGTATTTGGTATGAATTTCAGCTTGATACCTCCACGCGTTCTTGAGAAAAAGGTTCTTGACAGTCAGACAGACAGACGGACAACAAAGTGATCCTATAAGGGTTCCATTTTTTCTTTTTGTGGTACGGATCCCTAAAAACCAGTAACAAACATTATTTTAAAAGACTATTTCGAGAATTCTTTAACATCTATAATACCTGATTAATACGACTTTTGTTTTTTCTCCCTCTCGCTTTGTAATTGATATTTATTTTTGTTTAACATATATTTTAATGTGCATCATGTTATTTTATTTTTGTGTTATATTATTTTATATTTATTTAGAGATTTTGTATATATAAGTATCCATTTATATATTTATTATTAATTTATTTTCTTTATTACAAAGTAGATATTAAGTTTATATATTATAAAAATAATTTATTTACTTGCTTTTCGTTGTAAGACATAATGTTTTTACTTATTTATTAATTCATGGAGTGATGTTGCACCTACCACAGCTTCTCAAATCATCCAGGGTTGACTGGTAGCGAATGCCACAAGGCATTAAGTCCGCCCTTTATATCCCTTATTATAAGGTAGATGTAAAAAAGAATATATATATAAATGCATAAAAAAATAATCCCGCTGGGTTTACGTACCACAGTCATTTACATTTCAGTGGTGAATAAAAAAGAACGCAGTTACCCGTATTGAATAAAAATTATTCTACTCTATTCCATAGATTATTATTTTATACTGGAGAAGACATGAACTTATTGAAGATAGATGCGATTGTCTATAAGTTGGTGAACATAAAGTAGTTATTAAAATAGGGTAAAGTTGAAATGTAACTTGCAATAAAAGTTGACAATCCAGTTGACAATATTAAAATATAATTACAAGGAAAAACAAAATCGTTTTTGCGCCCACTATAAACCCTCACCTACGTTACAAAATAATCATCATCAGAATCATCATAACTGCTTATTAGAAGTTCACTGCTGAACATAGGCCTCCCCCATAGATAGCTTTATAGGGGGGTTTATAAGCTATATTCGTCACAAAGATTCATGTTTTCGTAAGTTACCAACACATCTTTTCTTAAGTAAGAATTTATGATAGATGAGCAGCGCAAGTCGTCCACAGCGTTTGCTAGAGGGGCTTCTAAATCATGCACTTTTATTGGAAATTGTGAGAGATTCAGGAATGTATTTGGAAAAACAGGCATCGATGAAGGTCGTAATATTATTACTTTAGAACCCAGTAAACAAATTCTAACTGAATAAGTCTGCGCTTGCAATAAACGCCTGTATGCTGCCTCTATTACTGCGCGCGTGAACTGTCTCGTATGTGCCGTATGGCGTAACAGGGATTGTACGCATGCTTCAACTTTATTTTGCCATGTATTTGCTGTACTCAGTGCTTTCAGCAGTGCTTTTTCATTTTTATGCTCGTTGTCTACAAACAAGGAAAACATGCAGTATCAATGCTTCTTGAAGAGCAGATTCTGTTTTCAGGTCACTTAGTTGTTCCTTTATTGCATATCCAATTTCATCTGGTCCGCCGCCAAGGCAGGAAACAGTGCCTTTTAAACCTATAACCGAAAATTTTCAATATTATTATTTCATATCATATCGCATGTTTTTAATAATTATTTATTGAATTTACTTATAATTAATTTACATTAAATAAGTAAATATGATCTAAAATATTTTAGATCCAACAAAATTTTAAATTTATTTTATAAAAGCTCATAATGAAGATATCCGTAGTAAAACCTGAGTAAGCGATAAGGCCCAATGAATACGTAAGCTGAAGTGGCAAAATACCGGCCATTTAGCTCGAAGAATCGAAAACCGATGGCGATCCTCCTGGATTTGCTTGTTCTAAGAAAGACAGCTATCAACGTACAGACCTACATTATTAACATGTGGAGAGTATGGGATAGATTGTTGTAGGAAGTAAACGGCAAAATAGAGATACCTAATTTGGATAAGTATCTAGCTACCTAAAATGATCGCTTGACTTTTAAAAGGATTCACGCTAATTCCATACACAGGAGACCATTCAAAGATATTATGTAATTTTTTTTAAGCAACGCTATTGAATTAATAATATTGGATGGTTCCGCCTGTTTATATAGTTGTAGAACATCGGCATACAGATGATAAGAGCACTTGAGGTTTAATGTGATAAGAATTGTAAAAATTGAGAACACATAACAGAAATTTAATAATTAGATACAACGCAATCGATCCGTTTTTGCTTTCGTTAGGTTCGTGGGAGATTGTTAAATGTATAGTGGCAGTGCAAGAACATCCACTACCTCATATAGCGAAAGAAGGAAACCAAGAAAAGAGATCTTCCTGCAGCAGCATCTTCCTGTTCACAACTCAAAATTATAAGTAATATAATATACTTTGAAGCATAATATATGTAAATACATATTACTTCAATGTTATTTACAATTTACGTGGTGGTGAAGATAAAAATCGCTAGGAAACGCGCATATCTGAACAATTGATGATCTAAAATGATGTATTTGTATGATTCGTGAATACACCGACAAACAAACAAAAATCACTTATTTTATATTACATATTTTGCTTCAATATCATTCATAAAGTTGCTTGGAATTTTTTCCCGACAATATAACAAATTCAAATATAAGCTTTCCATAGATTTATAATTTATTCACACATTCTTTAAAGCATTTTGAAACTGCATTAATGAACATAGGCCATGCCCACAGATTGCCTCATAAGGGGGTTATTGACATATGGAAAACTGCGATTTGTTGACGTGGTAGAGCCACACTGCAGCTATATTGTGGTTGTAGTTCGAATGGGTCGGTTCCACCGGAGCAAGTCCACGTCCTCACAAAAGAGTAGCGTTAAATTGCAGCTTCATATTTCTGTGTATCGTATGATGAGTGTAGAGAACCGGAGACCCTGTTCACTGGAAACGAGGCGTTCTATTTTAATCCTCAGGGGTGGTTTTATCCTCTGTATTTAATTAGATATCAAATATGCGACATTTTATATTACTAAGATGTCAACGTTCTTTCGTTCGTTTTTAAGTGTTATGAGCAGCTGCGCGGTAAGTAAACGATATAAAAATAATTAATGCTAAAATTATTTGTTTACAGATGTGTATAATAGTATTTACACCTATTCAAACAATTAAACAAATGTTTCAATCAAATTAGTATTTCTTATCAATTATAAATACCTCGTGACTTCGACATTCGAAAGAAGAAATATTTAATTTAAGTACGAAAATAAATTTAATAATTTTACGATTACTAATATAAAAATACCAAAGAACTACATTTCACTCATACTTGCAATGTTTTCAGATTCAAAATAACTACTCATGGGATAGTGCTAAGAAGCACAATATGTTATAAAGTTTAAAATTTTTATTAATTTTGTACCATTACATTTACTGGGTGCTAGGACTCCTTTTGTGCCAAAGAATTCACCTGGAATGGTACCAACCTTAGCTGTTCCTGCCGCTAAACAGCAATTTTAAGATAATAGGAGACAGACAAACCGATAAAATTTAGGAAATATAATACTCGTACTTACACTTAGACTAGGTATAAAAAAAGAAACCTGCCTAAAAAAAAGAAAACTACCTATTCTAGAAAAATAAAACAATACATTGCTTGTTTTCTATACTTGGCTGCACTTAAAATGGCATTTGATAAAGTCATCCAATTAATAGGTTTAAATAATATATAATTATAAAGATATTACATTACGACGGCTTGAGTAAATAAGAAAAGATATATGAACCTGACAGTGTAAAGGCGAATGTAATAGGAAATGAAAAAATGCCTCATTTCCAATAAAAGGACCTATTTACTGGAAATGAGGCATTCCATCTTAGTCCTCACGAGTGACAACGCATCTACATTTTGATTTATAATAGAGGATAGATGTAGATGTCTATGGGCCGCAGCAACCACTTACCATCAGGTGGACTGTGTGCTCGTTTGTCACCCTTATCCTATAAAAAATATATAAAATATGTACAGTATCACTCGGGATGAAATAAATCATCATTTTATCTCTACTTCTCCTTTGGATCCCATAGTTCGTTCTACAACAATGGCTTCCATTCAATCCATGCCTTCTCCTCCTATTCCTATTTTTCACTTTTTAACTGTGACTGAGTATGAGATCCAGAAATCAGTATTAGCTATTAAATCCAAGGCTGTGGGTTGCGATGAGGTTAGTCAGGTTATGATATCCATGATCCTTGAGTGCCTTTGACCTGCAATCACACACATCGTAAACTATTCCCTTGATTCAGGCCAATATCCTACTTAGTGGAAAAAAGCATTGGTGCGACCACTTCCTAAAATACCTAATCCCTTATTACCTACCCATTTTAGACCTATTTCAATTTTGCCATACCTATCTAAAGTTCTGGAAGCCTGTGTTCACAAACAAATATCTATGTTCATAACCAAACATAACCTGCTGAAGAAATATCAATCAGGGTTTTGCGCAGGTCGCAGTACTACCACTGCCTTGATAAAAGTCACAGATGACATTCGAATGGGAATGGTTTAGCAGAAGCTTATAGTGGTAGTGCTTGTTGCTTTTTCAAATGCTTTTAACACAGTCAATCACGATATCCTTATAGCCTTCCCAGCTAATCAAATAAGCTTAGATTCTCAATCGCAGCTTTGGAATGGTTTTCATCCTATCTTCGCGGCCGCCAGCAATCAGTTCGATTAGGACAACAGTCCTTAACATGGGCTAACATTGAAACAGGCGTGCCGCAAGGCGGAATACTTTCTCCTATAATGTTTTCTCTATTTATAAATTTTATCACTTCAGTTCTCAACTGTACGTACCATCTGTATGCAGATGATCTTCAGCTCTGTCTGCAGTCTATTGTTAATGACCTTAATGATAATATTAACAAAATCAACCACAATCTTGATGCCATAAGAGATTGGTTGTACAGAAATGGTGTTTCGGTTAACCCTTCCAAATGTAAAGTAATGATTATAGGTAGTAGCAGAATATTAGCCAAGATTAATAACGATGATCTTTCTCCCGTATTTTATAATGGAACATTGCTGCCATATTGTAAATCTGTAAAAAATCTTGGCTTACATATGGACTATACCTTAAGCTGGGGAGTTCAAGTTGCTGAAATAAGCCGTAAAATTACTGCCAACTTACGTTCTCTTTGCCGTCTCAAAAACTTTCTGTCATTTAAAACTAAACTTCTTCTTATCCAGACTTTGATATTACCCATTATTGATTATGCGGATGTGTGTTACCTAGATCTATCTCAATATCTTCTCGATAAGTTGGAGTGCCTTCTCAACAATTGCATTAGGGTCATTTTCGGCTTACGTATGACCATGTTTTCCAGTACCGTTCTAAGCTTAAATGACTTTCTATTCGTCAAAGGCGTAGCTCCCGAATTTACAAGTACTACATTCAATTTTAAATGACCCAAATTCTTCTTCTTTCCTTAAGGATAACTTTCAGTACCAATATTCTACTCATAATAGAGTTTCCCGTTCCCAAAACAGTCTTAAACTTCGTATTCCACCACATAGGAGTGGTTTCTTTAATTCCTTTTTTACTCCATACTTGTCCATACTGCTCTGCTCTGTTCATAAAAAAAAAAAACGGCAAAGTGCAAGTCGGACTCGCGCACCGAGGGTTCCGAACAAATCTGTAGGTATATAAGTTGAAAATTATTAAAAATATTTTTATTATATGATGTAACTAAAAATGTATGCTTTTCGCAATTTTTCCTTTATCTGTGCTATAAAAATTTGCTTCATATCAAATTTCAATATTCTGAGTTCACGGGAAGTACCCTGTAAGTTTTGTTTCCCTTGCGAATATCGAAATTTTACGGCATAAACGGCTGTATCTTTTAATTGCGTTGGCTTAGAAGTTTGATTTTTTCACAGATCTAAGGGACAGTGGACTTGAGTATTTGGTATGAATTTCAGCTTGATACCTCCACGCGTTCTTGAGAAAAAGGTTCTTGACAGTCAGACAGACAGACGGACAACAAAGGGTTCCATTTTTTCTTTTTGTGGTACGGATCCCTAAAAACCAGTAACAAACATTATTTTAAAAGACTATTTCGAGAATTCTTTAACATCTATAATACCTGATTAATACGACTTTTGTTTTTTCTCCCTCTCGCTTTGTAATTGATATTTATTTTTGTTTAACATATATTTTAATGTGCATCATGTTATTTTATTTTTGTGTTATATTATTTTATATTTATTTAGAGATTTTGTATATATAAGTATCCATTTATATATTTATTATTAATTTATTTTCTTTATTACAAAGTAGATATTAAGTTTATATATTATAAAAATAATTTATTTACTTGCTTTTCGTTGTAAGACATAATGTTTTTACTTATTTATTAATTCATGGAGTGATGTTGCACCTACCACAGCTTCTCAAATCATCCAGGGTTGACTGGTAGCGAATGCCACAAGGCATTAAGTCCGCCCTTTATATCCCTTATTATAAGGTAGATGTAAAAAAGAATATATATATAAATGCATAAAAAAATAATCCCGCTGGGTTTACGTACCACAGTCATTTACATTTCAGTGGTGAATAAAAAAGAACGCAGTTACCCGTATTGAATAAAAATTATTCTACTCTATTCCATAGATTATTATTTTATACTGGAGAAGACATGAACTTATTGAAGATAGATGCGATTGTCTATAAGTTGGTGAACATAAAGTAGTTATTAAAATAGGGTAAAGTTGAAATGTAACTTGCAATAAAAGTTGACAATCCAGTTGACAATATTAAAATATAATTACAAGGAAAAAACAAAATCGTTTTTGCGCCCACTATAAACCCTCACCTACGTTACAAAATAATCATCATCAGAATCATCATAACTGCTTATTAGAAGTTCACTGCTGAACATAGGCCTCCCCCATAGATAGCTTTATAGGGGGGTTTATAAGCTATATTCGTCACAAAGATTCATGTTTTCGTAAGTTACCAACACATCTTTTCTTAAGTAAGAATTTATGATAGATGAGCAGCGCAAGTCGTCCACAGCGTTTGCTAGAGGGGCTTCTAAATCTTGCACTTTTATTGGAAATTGTGAGAGATTCAGGAATGTATTTGGAAAAACAGGCATCGATGAAGGTCGTAATATTATTACTTTAGAACCCAGTAAACAAATTCTAACTGAATAAGTCTGCGCTTGCAATAAACGCCTGTATGCTGCCTCTATTACTGCGCGCGTGAACTGTCTCGTATGTGCCGTATGGCGTAACAGGGATTGTACGCATGCTTCAACTTTATTTTGCCATGTATTTGCTGTACTCAGTGCTTTCAGCAGTGCTTTTTCATTTTTATGCTCGTTGTCTACAAACAAGGAAAACATGCAGTATCAATGCTTCTTGAAGAGCAGATTCTGTTTTCAGGTCACTTAGTTGTTCCTTTATTGCATATCCAATTTCATCTGGTCCGCCGCCAAGGCAGGAAACAGTGCCTTTTAAACCTATAACCGAAAATTTTCAATATTATTATTTCATATCATATCGCATGTTTTTAATAATTATTTATTGAATTTACTTATAATTAATTTACATTAAATAAGTAAATATGATCTAAAATATTTTAGATCCAACAAAATTTTAAATTTATTTTATAAAAGCTCATAATGAAGATATCCGTAGTAAAACCTGAGTAAGCGATAAGGCCCAATGAATACGTAAGCTGAAGTGGCAAAATACCGGCCATTTAGCTCGAAGAATCGAAAACCGATGGCGATCCTCCTGGATTTGCTTGTTCTAAGAAAGACAGCTATCAACGTACAGACCTACATTATTAACATGTGGAGAGTATGGGATAGATTGTTGTAGGAAGTAAACGGCAAAATAGAGATACCTAATTTGGATAAGTATCTAGCTACCTAAAATGATCGCTTGACTTTTAAAAGGATTCACGCTAATTCCATACACAGGAGACCATTCAAAGATATTATGTAATTTTTTTTAAGCAACGCTATTGAATTAATAATATTGGATGGTTCCGCCTGTTTATATAGTTGTAGAACATCGGCATACAGATGATAAGAGCACTTGAGGTTTAATGTGATAAGAATTGTAAAAATTGAGAACACATAACAGAAATTTAATAATTAGATACAACGCAATCGATCCGTTTTTGCTTTCGTTAGGTTCGTGGGAGATTGTTAAATGTATAGTGGCAGTGCAAGAACATCCACTACCTCATATAGCGAAAGAAGGAAACCAAGAAAAGAGATCTTCCTGCAGCAGCATCTTCCTGTTCACAACTCAAAATTATAAGTAATATAATATACTTTGAAGCATAATATATGTAAATACATATTACTTCAATGTTATTTACAATTTACGTGGTGGTGAAGATAAAAATCGCTAGGAAACGCGCATATCTGAACAATTGATGATCTAAAATGATGTATTTGTATGATTCGTGAATACACCGACAAACAAACAAAAATCACTTATTTTATATTACATATTTTGCTTCAATATCATTCATAAAGTTGCTTGGAATTTTTTCCCGACAATATAACAAATTCAAATATAAGCTTTCCATAGATTTATAATTTATTCACACATTCTTTAAAGCATTTTGAAACTGCATTAATGAACATAGGCCATGCCCACAGATTGCCTCATAAGGGGGTTATTGACATATGGAAAACTGCGATTTGTTGACGTGGTAGAGCCACACTGCAGCTATATTGTGGTTGTAGTTCGAATGGGTCGGTTCCACCGGAGCAAGTCCACGTCCTCACAAAAGAGTAGCGTTAAATTGCAGCTTCATATTTCTGTGTATCGTATGATGAGTGTAGAGAACCGGAGACCCTGTTCACTGAAAACGAGGCGTTCTATTTTAATCCTCAGGGGTGGTTTTATCCTCTGTATTTAATTAGATATCAAATATGCGACATTTTATATTACTAAGATGTCAACGTTCTTTCGTTCGTTTTTAAGTGTTATGAGCAGCTGCGCGGTAAGTAAACGATATAAAAATAATTAATGCTAAAATTATTTGTTTACAGATGTGTATAATAGTATTTACACCTATTCAAACAATTAAACAAATGTTTCAATCAAATTAGTATTTCTTATCAATTATAAATACCTCGTGACTTCGACATTCGAAAGAAGAAATATTTAATTTAAGTACGAAAATAAATTTAATAATTTTACGATTACTAATATAAAAATACCAAAGAACTACATTTCACTCATACTTGCAATGTTTTCAGATTCAAAATAACTACTCATGGGATAGTGCTAAGAAGCACAATATGTTATAAAGTTTAAAATTTTTATTAATTTTGTACCATTACATTTACTGGGTGCTAGGACTCCTTTTGTGCCAAAGAATTCACCTGGAATGGTACCAACCTTAGCTGTTCCTGCCGCTAAACAGCAATTTTAAGATAATAGGAGACAGACAAACCGATAAAATTTAGGAAATATAATACTCGTACTTACACTTAGACTAGGTATAAAAAAAGAAACCTACCTAAAAAAAAGAAAACTACCTATTCTAGAAAAATAAAACAATACATTGCTTGTTTTCTATACTTGGCTGCACTTAAAATGGCATTTGATAAAGTCATCCAATTAATAGGTTTAAATAATATATAATTATAAAGATATTACATTACGACGGCTTGAGTAAATAAGAAAAGATATATGAACCTGACAGTGTAAAGGCGAATGTAATAGGAAATGAAAAAATGCCTCATTTCCAATAAAAGGACCTATTTACTGGAAATGAGGCATTCCATCTTAGTCCTCACGAGTGACAACGCATCTACATTTTGATTTATAATAGAGGATAGATGTAGATGTCTATGGGCCGCAGCAACCACTTACCATCAGGTGGACTGTGTGCTCGTTTGTCACCCTTATCCTATAAAAAATATATAAAATATGTACAGTATCACTCGGGATGAAATAAATCATCATTTTATCTCTACTTCTCCTTTGGATCCCATAGTTCGTTCTACAACAATGGCTTCCATTCAATCCATGCCTTCTCCTCCTATTCCTATTTTTCACTTTTTAACTGTGACTGAGTATGAGATCCAGAAATCAGTATTAGCTATTAAATCCAAGGCTGTGGGTTGCGATGAGGTTAGTCAGGTTATGATATCCATGATCCTTGAGTGCCTTTGACCTGCAATCACACACATCGTAAACTATTCCCTTGATTCAGGCCAATATCCTACTTAGTGGAAAAAAGCATTGGTGCGACCACTTCCTAAAATACCTAATCCCTTATTACCTACCCATTTTAGACCTATTTCAATTTTGCCATACCTATCTAAAGTTCTGGAAGCCTGTGTTCACAAACAAATATCTATGTTCATAACCAAACATAACCTGCTGAAGAAATATCAATCAGGGTTTTGCGCAGGTCGCAGTACTACCACTGCCTTGATAAAAGTCACAGATGACATTCGAATGGGAATGGTTTAGCAGAAGCTTATAGTGGTAGTGCTTGTTGCTTTTTCAAATGCTTTTAACACAGTCAATCACGATATCCTTATAGCCTTCCCAGCTAATCAAATAAGCTTAGATTCTCAATCGCAGCTTTGGAATGGTTTTCATCCTATCTTCGCGGCCGCCAGCAATCAGTTCGATTAGGACAACAGTCCTTAACATGGGCTAACATTGAAACAGGCGTGCCGCAAGGCGGAATACTTTCTCCTATAATGTTTTCTCTATTTATAAATTTTATCACTTCAGTTCTCAACTGTACGTACCATCTGTATGCAGATGATCTTCAGCTCTGTCTGCAGTCTATTGTTAATGACCTTAATGATAATATTAACAAAATCAACCACAATCTTGATGCCATAAGAGATTGGTTGTACAGAAATGGTGTTTCGGTTAACCCTTCCAAATGTAAAGTAATGATTATAGGTAGTAGCAGAATATTAGCCAAGATTAATAACGATGATCTTTCTCCCGTATTTTATAATGGAACATTGCTGCCATATTGTAAATCTGTAAAAAATCTTGGCTTACATATGGACTATACCTTAAGCTGGGGAGTTCAAGTTGCTGAAATAAGCCGTAAAATTACTGCCAACTTACGTTCTCTTTGCCGTCTCAAAAACTTTCTGTCATTTAAAACTAAACTTCTTCTTATCCAGACTTTGATATTACCCATTATTGATTATGCGGATGTGTGTTACCTAGATCTATCTCAATATCTTCTCGATAAGTTGGAGTGCCTTCTCAACAATTGCATTAGGGTCATTTTCGGCTTACGTATGACCATGTTTTCCAGTACCGTTCTAAGCTTAAATGACTTTCTATTCGTCAAAGGCGTAGCTCCCGAATTTACAAGTACTACATTCAATTTTAAATGACCCAAATTCTTCTTCTTTCCTTAAGGATAACTTTCAGTACCAATATTCTACTCATAATAGAGTTTCCCGTTCCCAAAATAGTCTTAAACTTCGTATTCCACCACATAGGAGTGGTTTCTTTAATTCCTTTTTTACTCCATACTTGTCCATACTGCTCTGCTCTGTTCATAAAAAAAAAAACGGCAAAGTGCAAGTCGGACTCGCGCACCGAGGGTTCCGAACAAATCTGTAGGTATATAAGTTGAAAATTATTAAAAATATTTTTATTATATGATGTAACTAAAAATGTATGCTTTTCGCAATTTTTCCTTTATCTGTGCTATAAAAATTTGCTTCATATCAAATTTCAAGATTCTGAGTTCACGGGAAGTACCCTGTAAGTTTTGTTTCCCTTGCGAATATCGAAATTTTACGGCATAAACGGCTGTATCTTTTAATTGCGTTGGCTTAGAAGTTTGATTTTTTCACAGATCTAAGGGACAGTGGACTTGAGTATTTGGTATGAATTTCAGCTTGATACCTCCACGCGTTCTTGAGAAAAAGGTTCTTGACAGTCAGACAGACAGACGGACAACAAAGTGATCCTATAAGGGTTCCATTTTTTCTTTTTGTGGTACGGATCCCTAAAAACCAGTAACAAACATTATTTTAAAAGACTATTTCGAGAATTCTTTAACATCTATAATACCTGATTAATACGACTTTTGTTTTTTCTCCCTCTCGCTTTGTAATTGATATTTATTTTTGTTTAACATATATTTTAATGTGCATCATGTTATTTTATTTTTGTGTTATATTATTTTATATTTATTTAGAGATTTTGTATATATAAGTATCCATTTATATATTTATTATTAATTTATTTTCTTTATTACAAAGTAGATATTAAGTTTATATATTATAAAAATAATTTATTTACTTGCTTTTCGTTGTAAGACATAATGTTTTTACTTATTTATTAATTCATGGAGTGATGTTGCACCTACCACAGCTTCTCAAATCATCCAGGGTTGACTGGTAGCGAATGCCACAAGGCATTAAGTCCGCCCTTTATATCCCTTATTATAAGGTAGATGTAAAAAAGAATATATATATAAATGCATAAAAAAATAATCCCGCTGGGTTTACGTACCACAGTCATTTACATTTCAGTGGTGAATAAAAAAGAACGCAGTTACCCGTATTGAATAAAAATTATTCTACTCTATTCCATAGATTATTATTTTATACTGGAGAAGACATGAACTTATTGAAGATAGATGCGATTGTCTATAAGTTGGTGAACATAAAGTAGTTATTAAAATAGGGTAAAGTTGAAATGTAACTTGCAATAAAAGTTGACAATCCAGTTGACAATATTAAAATATAATTACAAGGAAAAAACAAAATCGTTTTTGCGCCCACTATAAACCCTCACCTACGTTACAAAATAATCATCATCAGAATCATCATAACTGCTTATTAGAAGTTCACTGCTGAACATAGGCCTCCCCCATAGATAGCTTTATAGGGGGGTTTATAAGCTATATTCGTCACAAAGATTCATGTTTTCGTAAGTTACCAACACATCTTTTCTTAAGTAAGAATTTATGATAGATGGGCAGCGCAAGTCGTCCACAGCGTTTGCTAGAGGGGCTTCTAAATCATGCGCTTTTATTGCAAGTTGTGAGAGATTCAGGAATGTATTTGGAAAAACAGGCATCGATGAAGGTCGTAATATTATTACTTTAGAACCCAGTAAACAAATTCTAACTGAATAAGTCTGCGCTTGCAATAAACGCCTGTATGCTGCCTCTATTACTGCGCGCGTGAACTGTCTCGTATGTGCCGTATGGCGTAACAGGGATTGTACGCATGCTTCAACTTTATTTTGCCATGTATTTGCTGTACTCAGTGCTTTCAGCAGTGCTTTTTCATTTTTATGCTCGTTGTCTACAAACAAGGAAAACATGCAGTATCAATGCTTCTTGAAGAGCAGATTCTGTTTTCAGGTCACTTAGTTGTTCCTTTATTGCATATCCAATTTCATCTGGTCCGCCGCCAAGGCAGGAAACAGTGCCTTTTAAACCTATAACCGAAAATTTTCAATATTATTATTTCATATCATATCGCATGTTTTTAATAATTATTTATTGAATTTACTTATAATTAATTTACATTAAATAAGTAAATATGATCTAAAATATTTTAGATCCAACAAAATTTTAAATTTATTTTATAAAAGCTCATAATGAAGATATCCGTAGTAAAACCTGAGTAAGCGATAAGGCCCAATGAATACGTAAGCTGAAGTGGCAAAATACCGGCCATTTAGCTCGAAGAATCGAAAACCGATGGCGATCCTCCTGGATTTGCTTGTTCTAAGAAAGACAGCTATCAACGTACAGACCTACATTATTAACATGTGGAGAGTATGGGATAGATTGTTGTAGGAAGTAAACGGCAAAATAGAGATACCTAATTTGGATAAGTATCTAGCTACCTAAAATGATCGCTTGACTTTTAAAAGGATTCACGCTAATTCCATACACAGGAGACCATTCAAAGATATTATGTAATTTTTTTTAAGCAACGCTATTGAATTAATAATATTGGATGGTTCCGCCTGTTTATATAGTTGTAGAACATCGGCATACAGATGATAAGAGCACTTGAGGTTTAATGTGATAAGAATTGTAAAAATTGAGAACACATAACAGAAATTTAATAATTAGATACAACGCAATCGATCCGTTTTTGCTTTCGTTAGGTTCGTGGGAGATTGTTAAATGTATAGTGGCAGTGCAAGAACATCCACTACCTCATATAGCGAAAGAAGGAAACCAAGAAAAGAGATCTTCCTGCAGCAGCATCTTCCTGTTCACAACTCAAAATTATAAGTAATATAATATACTTTGAAGCATAATATATGTAAATACATATTACTTCAATGTTATTTACAATTTACGTGGTGGTGAAGATAAAAATCGCTAGGAAACGCGCATTTCTGAACAATTGATGATCTAAAATGATGTATTTGTATGATTCGTGAATACACCGACAAACAAACAAAAATCACTTATTTTATATTACATATTTTGCTTCAATATCATTCATAAAGTTGCTTGGAATTTTTTCCCGACAATATAACAAATTCAAATATAAGCTTTCCATAGATTTATAATTTATTCACACATTCTTTAAAGCATTTTGAAACTGCATTAATGAACATAGGCCATGCCCACAGATTGCCTCATAAGGGGGTTATTGACATATGGAAAACTGCGATTTGTTGACGTGGTAGAGCCACACTGCAGCTATATTGTGGTTGTAGTTCGAATGGGTCGGTTCCACCGGAGCAAGTCCACGTCCTCACAAAAGAGTAGCGTTAAATTGCAGCTTCATATTTCTGTGTATCGTATGATGAGTGTAGAGAACCGGAGACCCTGTTCACTGGAAACGAGGCGTTCTATTTTAATCCTCAGGGGTGGTTTTATCCTCTGTATTTAATTAGATATCAAATATGCGACATTTTATATTACTAAGATGTCAACGTTCTTTCGTTCGTTTTTAAGTGTTATGAGCAGCTGCGCGGTAAGTAAACGATATAAAAATAATTAATGCTAAAATTATTTGTTTACAGATGTGTATAATAGTATTTACACCTATTCAAACAATTAAACAAATGTTTCAATCAAATTAGTATTTCTTATCAATTATAAATACCTCGTGACTTCGACATTCGAAAGAAGAAATATTTAATTTAAGTACGAAAATAAATTTAATAATTTTACGATTACTAATATAAAAATACCAAAGAACTACATTTCACTCATACTTGCAATGTTTTCAGATTCAAAATAACTACTCATGGGATAGTGCTAAGAAGCACAATATGTTATAAAGTTTAAAATTTTTATTAATTTTGTACCATTACATTTACTGGGTGCTAGGACTCCTTTTGTGCCAAAGAATTCACCTGGAATGGTACCAACCTTAGCTGTTCCTGCCGCTAAACAGCAATTTTAAGATAATAGGAGACAGACAAACCGATAAAATTTAGGAAATATAATACTCGTACTTACACTTAGACTAGGTATAAAAAAAGAAACCTACCTAAAAAAAAGAAAACTACCTATTCTAGAAAAATAAAACAATACATTGCTTGTTTTCTATACTTGGCTGCACTTAAAATGGCATTTGATAAAGTCATCCAATTAATAGGTTTAAATAATATATAATTATAAAGATATTACATTACGACGGCTTGAGTAAATAAGAAAAGATATATGAACCTGACAGTGTAAAGGCGAATGTAATAGGAAATGAAAAAATGCCTCATTTCCAATAAAAGGACCTATTTACTGGAAATGAGGCATTCCATCTTAGTCCTCACGAGTGACAACGCATCTACATTTTGATTTATAATAGAGGATAGATGTAGATGTCTATGGGCCGCAGCAACCACTTACCATCAGGTGGACTGTGTGCTCGTTTGTCACCCTTATCCTATAAAAAATATATAAAATATGTACAGTATCACTCGGGATGAAATAAATCATCATTTTATCTCTACTTCTCCTTTGGATCCCATAGTTCGTTCTACAACAATGGCTTCCATTCAATCCATGCCTTCTCCTCCTATTCCTATTTTTCACTTTTTAACTGTGACTGAGTATGAGATCCAGAAATCAGTATTAGCTATTAAATCCAAGGCTGTGGGTTGCGATGAGGTTAGTCAGGTTATGATATCCATGATCCTTGAGTGCCTTTGACCTGCAATCACACACATCGTAAACTATTCCCTTGATTCAGGCCAATATCCTACTTAGTGGAAAAAAGCATTGGTGCGACCACTTCCTAAAATACCTAATCCCTTATTACCTACCCATTTTAGACCTATTTCAATTTTGCCATACCTATCTAAAGTTCTGGAAGCCTGTGTTCACAAACAAATATCTATGTTCATAACCAAACATAACCTGCTGAAGAAATATCAATCAGGGTTTTGCGCAGGTCGCAGTACTACCACTGCCTTGATAAAAGTCACAGATGACATTCGAATGGGAATGGTTTAGCAGAAGCTTATAGTGGTAGTGCTTGTTGCTTTTTCAAATGCTTTTAACACAGTCAATCACGATATCCTTATAGCCTTCCCAGCTAATCAAATAAGCTTAGATTCTCAATCGCAGCTTTGGAATGGTTTTCATCCTATCTTCGCGGCCGCCAGCAATCAGTTCGATTAGGACAACAGTCCTTAACATGGGCTAACATTGAAACAGGCGTGCCGCAAGGCGGAATACTTTCTCCTATAATGTTTTCTCTATTTATAAATTTTATCACTTCAGTTCTCAACTGTACGTACCATCTGTATGCAGATGATCTTCAGCTCTGTCTGCAGTCTATTGTTAATGACCTTAATGATAATATTAACAAAATCAACCACAATCTTGATGCCATAAGAGATTGGTTGTACAGAAATGGTGTTTCGGTTAACCCTTCCAAATGTAAAGTAATGATTATAGGTAGTAGCAGAATATTAGCCAAGATTAATAACGATGATCTTTCTCCCGTATTTTATAATGGAACATTGCTGCCATATTGTAAATCTGTAAAAAATCTTGGCTTACATATGGACTATACCTTAAGCTGGGGAGTTCAAGTTGCTGAAATAAGCCGTAAAATTACTGCCAACTTACGTTCTCTTTGCCGTCTCAAAAACTTTCTGTCATTTAAAACTAAACTTCTTCTTATCCAGACTTTGATATTACCCATTATTGATTATGCGGATGTGTGTTACCTAGATCTATCTCAATATCTTCTCGATAAGTTGGAGTGCCTTCTCAACAATTGCATTAGGGTCATTTTCGGCTTACGTATGACCATGTTTTCCAGTACCGTTCTAAGCTTAAATGACTTTCTATTCGTCAAAGGCGTAGCTCCCGAATTTACAAGTACTACATTCAATTTTAAATGACCCAAATTCTTCTTCTTTCCTTAAGGATAACTTTCAGTACCAATATTCTACTCATAATAGAGTTTCCCGTTCCCAAAATAGTCTTAAACTTCGTATTCCACCACATAGGAGTGGTTTCTTTAATTCCTTTTTTACTCCATACTTGTCCATACTGCTCTGCTCTGTTCATAAAAAAAAAAACGGCAAAGTGCAAGTCGGACTCGCGCACCGAGGGTTCCGAACAAATCTGTAGGTATATAAGTTGAAAATTATTAAAAATATTTTTATTATATGATGTAACTAAAAATGTATGCTTTTCGCAATTTTTCCTTTATCTGTGCTATAAAAATTTGCTTCATATCAAATTTCAATATTCTGAGTTCACGGGAAGTACCCTGTAAGTTTTGTTTCCCTTGCGAATATCGAAATTTTACGGCATAAACGGCTGTATCTTTTAATTGCGTTGGCTTAGAAGTTTGATTTTTTCACAGATCTAAGGGACAGTGGACTTGAGTATTTGGTATGAATTTCAGCTTGATACCTCCACGCGTTCTTGAGAAAAAGGTTCTTGACAGTCAGACAGACAGACGGACAACAAAGGGTTCCATTTTTTCTTTTTGTGGTACGGATCCCTAAAAACCAGTAACAAACATTATTTTAAAAGACTATTTCGAGAATTCTTTAACATCTATAATACCTGATTAATACGACTTTTGTTTTTTCTCCCTCTCGCTTTGTAATTGATATTTATTTTTGTTTAACATATATTTTAATGTGCATCATGTTATTTTATTTTTGTGTTATATTATTTTATATTTATTTAGAGATTTTGTATATATAAGTATCCATTTATATATTTATTATTAATTTATTTTCTTTATTACAAAGTAGATATTAAGTTTATATATTATAAAAATAATTTATTTACTTGCTTTTCGTTGTAAGACATAATGTTTTTACTTATTTATTAATTCATTGAGTGATGTTGCACCTACCACAGCTTCTCAAATCATCCAGGGTTGACTGGTAGCGAATGCCACAAGGCATTAAGTCCGCCCTTTATATCCCTTATTATAAGGTAGATGTAAAAAAGAATATATATATAAATGCATAAAAAAATAATCCCGCTGGGTTTACGTACCACAGTCATTTACATTTCAGTGGTGAATAAAAAAGAACGCAGTTACCCGTATTGAATAAAAATTATTCTACTCTATTCCATAGATTATTATTTTATACTGGAGAAGACATGAACTTATTGAAGATAGATGCGATTGTCTATAAGTTGGTGAACATAAAGTAGTTATTAAAATAGGGTAAAGTTGAAATGTAACTTGCAATAAAAGTTGACAATCCAGTTGACAATATTAAAATATAATTACAAGGAAAAAACAAAATCGTTTTTGCGCCCACTATAAACCCTCACCTACGTTACAAAATAATCATCATCAGAATCATCATAACTGCTTATTAGAAGTTCACTGCTGAACATAGGCCTCCCCCATAGATAGATTTATAGGGGGGTTATTTGCCACAGACGTCTAGCAATCGGGGTTAGAAACCATAATAAAATTTTATTTAAGCTATATTCGTCACAAAGATTCATGTTTTCGTAAGTTACCAACACATCTTTTCTTAAGTAAGAATTTATGATAGATGAGCAGCGCAAGTCGTCCACAGCGTTTGCTAGAGGGGCTTCTAAATCTTGCACTTTTATTGGAAATTGTGAGAGATTCAGGAATGTATTTGGAAAAACAGGCATCGATGAAGGTCGTAATATTATTACTTTAGAACCCAGTAAACAAATTCTAACTGAATAAGTCTGCGCTTGCAATAAACGCCTGTATGCTGCCTCTATTACTGCGCGCGTGAACTGTCTCGTATGTGCCGTATGGCGTAACAGGGATTGTACGCATGCTTCAACTTTATTTTGCCATGTATTTGCTGTACTCAGTGCTTTCAGCAGTGCTTTTTCATTTTTATGCTCGTTGTCTACAAACAAGGAAAACATGCAGTATCAATGCTTCTTGAAGAGCAGATTCTGTTTTCAGGTCACTTAGTTGTTCCTTTATTGCATATCCAATTTCATCTGGTCCGCCGCCAAGGCAGGAAACAGTGCCTTTTAAACCTATAACCGAAAATTTTCAATATTATTATTTCATATCATATCGCATGTTTTTAATAATTATTTATTGAATTTACTTATAATTAATTTACATTAAATAAGTAAATATGATCTAAAATATTTTAGATCCAACAAAATTTTAAATTTATTTTATAAAAGCTCATAATGAAGATATCCGTAGTAAAACCTGAGTAAGCGATAAGGCCCAATGAATACGTAAGCTGAAGTGGCAAAATACCGGCCATTTAGCTCGAAGAATCTAAAACCGATGGCGATCCTCCTGGATTTGCTTGTTCTAAGAAAGACAGCTATCAACGTACAGACCTACATTATTAACATGTGGAGAGTATGGGATAGATTGTTGTAGGAAGTAAACGGCAAAATAGAGATACCTAATTTGGATAAGTATCTAGCTACCTAAAATGATCGCTTGACTTTTAAAAGGATTCACGCTAATTCCATACACAGGAGACCATTCAAAGATATTATGTAATTTTTTTTAAGCAACGCTATTGAATTAATAATATTGGATGGTTCCGCCTGTTTATATAGTTGTAGAACATCGGCATACAGATGATAAGAGCACTTGAGGTTTAATGTGATAAGAATTGTAAAAATTGAGAACACATAACAGAAATTTAATAATTAGATACAACGCAATCGATCCGTTTTTGCTTTCGTTAGGTTCGTGGGAGATTGTTAAATGTATAGTGGCAGTGCAAGAACATCCACTACCTCATATAGCGAAAGAAGGAAACCAAGAAAAGAGATCTTCCTGCAGCAGCATCTTCCTGTTCACAACTCAAAATTATAAGTAATATAATATACTTTGAAGCATAATATATGTAAATACATATTACTTCAATGTTATTTACAATTTACGTGGTGGTGAAGATAAAAATCGCTAGGAAACGCGCATATCTGAACAATTGATGATCTAAAATGATGTATTTGTATGATTCGTGAATACACCGACAAACAAACAAAAATCACTTATTTTATATTACATATTTTGCTTCAATATCATTCATAAAGTTGCTTGGAATTTTTTCCCGACAATATAACAAATTCAAATATAAGCTTTCCATAGATTTATAATTTATTCACACATTCTTTAAAGCATTTTGAAACTGCATTAATGAACATAGGCCATGCCCACAGATTGCCTCATAAGGGGGTTATTGACATATGGAAAACTGCGATTTGTTGACGTGGTAGAGCCACACTGCAGCTATATTGTGGTTGTAGTTCGAATGGGTCGGTTCCACCGGAGCAAGTCCACGTCCTCACAAAAGAGTAGCGTTAAATTGCAGCTTCATATTTCTGTGTATCGTATGATGAGTGTAGAGAACCGGAGACCCTGTTCACTGGAAACGAGGCGTTCTATTTTAATCCTCAGGGGTGGTTTTATCCTCTGTATTTAATTAGATATCAAATATGCGACATTTTATATTACTAAGATGTCAACGTTCTTTCGTTCGTTTTTAAGTGTTATGAGCAGCTGCGCGGTAAGTAAACGATATAAAAATAATTAATGCTAAAATTATTTGTTTACAGATGTGTATAATAGTATTTACACCTATTCAAACAATTAAACAAATGTTTCAATCAATTTAGTATTTCTTATCAATTATAAATACCTCGTGACTTCGACATTCGAAAGAAGAAATATTTAATTTAAGTACGAAAATAAATTTAATAATTTTACGATTACTAATATAAAAATACCAAAGAACTACATTTCACTCATACTTGCAATGTTTTCAGATTCAAAATAACTACTCATGGGATAGTGCTAAGAAGCACAATATGTTATAAAGTTTAAAATTTTTATTAATTTTGTACCATTACATTTACTGGGTGCTAGGACTCCTTTTGTGCCAATGAATTCACCTGGAATAGTACCACTCTTAGCTGTTTCTGCCGCTAAACAGCAACTTTAAGATAATAGGAGACGGACAAACCGATAAAATTTAGGAAATATAATACTTACACTTAGACTAGGTATAAAAAAAGAAACCTACCTAAAAAAGAAAACTACCTTTTCTAGAAAAATAAAACAATACATTGCTTGTTTTCTATACTTGCCTGCATATAAAATGGCATTTGATAAATTCATCCAATTAATAGGTTTAAATAATATATAATTATAAAGGGATTATATTACGACGGCTTGAGTAAATAAGAAAAGATATATGAACCTGTTAGTGTAACGGCGAATGTAATATAAAATATGTACAATATCACTCTGGATGAAATAAATCATCATTTTATCTCTAGTTCTCCTTTGGATCCCACAGTTCGTTCTACAACAATAGCTTCCATTCAATCCATGCCTTCTCCTCCTATTCCTATTTTTCACTTTTTAACTGTGACTGAGTATGAGATCCAGAAATCAGTATTAGCTATTAAATCCAAGGCTGTGGGTTGCGATGAGGTTAGTCAGGTTATGATATCCATGATCCTTGAGTGCCTTTGACCTGCAATCACACACATCGTAAACTATTCCCTTGATTCAGGCCAATATCCTACTTAGTGGAAAAAAACATTGGTGCGACCACTTCCTAAAATACCTAATCCCTTATTACCTACCCATTTTAGACCTATTTCAATTTTGCCATACCTATCTAAAGTTCTGGAAGCCTGTGTTCACAAACAAATTTCTATGTGCATAACCAAACATAACCTGCTGAAGAAATATCAATCAGGGTTTCGCGCAGATCGCAGTGCCTTGATAAAAGTCACAGATGACATTCGAATGGGAATGGTTTAGCAGAAGCTTACAGTGGTAGTGCTTGTTGCTTTTTCAAATGCTTTTAACATAGTCGACCACGATATCCTTATAGCCTTCCCAGCTAATCTTAGATTCTCAATCGCAGCTTTGGAATGGTTTTCATCCTATCTTCGCGGCCGCCAGCAATCAGTTCGATTAGGACAACAGTAACATTGAAACAGGCGTGCCGCAAGGCGGAATACTTTCTCCTATAATGTTTTCTCTATTTATAAATTCTATCACTTCAGTTCTCAACTGGTCGTACGATCTGTATGCAGATGATCTTCAGCTCTGTCTGCATTCTATTCTTAATGACCTTAATGATAATATTAACAAAATCAACCAAAACCTTGATGCCATAAGAGATTGGTTGTACAGACATGGTGTTTCGGTTAACCCTTCCAAATGTACGAGTAAAGTAATGGTTATAGGTAGTAGCAGAATATTAGCCAAGATTAATAACGATGATCTTTCTCCCGCATTTTACAATGGAACATTGGTGCCATTTTGTAAATCTGTAAAATATCTTGGCTTACATATGGACTATACCTTAAGCTGGGGAGTTCAAATTGCTGAAATAAGCCGTAAAATTACTGCCACCTTACGTTCTCTTTGCCGTCTCAAAAACTTTCTGCCTTTTAAAAGTAAACTTCTACTTATCCAGACTTTGATATTGCCCATTATTGATAACGCGGATGTGTGTTACCTAGATCTATCTCAATATCTTCTCGATAAGTTGGAGTGCTCATGATAGAGTTTCCCGTTCCCAAAATAGTCTTAAATTTCGTATTCCACCACATAGGAGTGGTTTCTTTAATTCCTTTTTTACTCCATATTATCCATACTGCTCTGCTCTGTTCATATAAAAAAATCGGACTCGCGCACCGAGGGTTCTGAACAAATCTGTAGGTATATAAGTTCAAAATTATTAATAATATTTTTATTATATGATGTAACTAAAAATGTATGCTTTTCGAAATTTTTCCTTTATCTGTGCTATAAAAATTTGCTTCATACCAAATTTCAAGATTCTGAGTTCACGGGAAGTACCCTGTAGGTTTTGATTCCCTTGCGAATATCGAAAATTTACGGCATAAACGGCTGTATCTTTTAATTGCGTTGGCGTAGAAGTTTGATTTTTTCACAGATCTAAGGGACAATAGATTTAAGTATTTGGTATGAATTTCAGCTTGATACCTCCACGCGTTCTTGAGAAAAAGGTTCTTGACAGACAGACAGACAGACGGACAACAAAGTGATCCTATAAGGGTTCCGTTTTTTTCCTTTTGAGGTACGGAACCCTAAAACCAGTAACAAACATTATTTTAAAAGATTATTTCGAGAATTCTTTAACAGGAATAATACCTGATTCATATTTTGTATAACATATATTTTAATGTGCATCATGTTATTTTTTTTGTGTTATATTATTTTATATTTACTAGAGATTTTGTATATATAAGTATCCGTTTATATATTTATTATTAATTTATTTTCTTTATTACAAAGTAGATATTAAGTTTATATACTATAAAATATTTTATATACTTGCTTTTTGTTGTAATAGATAATGTTTTTACTTATTTATTAATTCATAGAGTGGTGTCGCACCTACCACAGCTTCTCAAATCATCCAGGGTTGACTGGTAGCGAATGCCACAAGACATTAAGTCCGCATAAGGTAGATGTAAAAAAGAATATATTATGTATTATGCATAAAAAAATAATCCCGCTGGGTTTACCTACCACAGTTATTTACATACCAGTGGTAAATAAAAAAAATTACTTTCAATAAGTATTATGTAGTTACCCGTATTGAATAAAAATTATTCTACTTTATTCCATAGATTATTATTTTAAACTGGAGAAGATATGAACTTCTTGAAGATAGATGCGATTGTGTATAAGTTGGTGAACATAAAGTAGTTATTAAAATAGGGTGAAGTTGTAATGTAACTTGCAATAAAAGTTGACAATCCAGTTGACAATATTAAAATATAATTACAAGGAAAAAACAAAATCGTTTTTGCACCCACTATAAACCCTCACCTACGTTACAAAATCATCGTCATCAGAATCATCAAAACGGCTTATTAGAAGTTCACTGCTGAACATAGGCCTCCCCCATAGATAGATTTATAGGGGGGTTATTTGCCACAGACGTCTAGCAATCGGGTTAGAAACCATAATTCTTTTCTGCTATCCATCTCCAGTTTTGGCAGACAAATTATCAATAAGTCCCATATACTATCTTTTTTCTTTACAATATGTTAATATCAGATTTTGGACTTTTTGATTCTAAAATAATAAAACATTTTCTATACTTCACTGCTAAATATTTACAAATTTACTGTTATGAACATTTAAATTTATGGAATTAATATACAAATAAAAAGTTGTTCGATAGAGGCTTTATTTTAAAATATATATATTTTTTTTACAAATGAAACCTATTAAAACTCATTTTTCTTCATCATCCGGAAACGATAATACAATTTTATTTAAGCTATATTCGTCACAAAGATTCATGTTTTCGTAAGTTACCAACACATTTTTTCTTAAGTAAGAATTTATGATAGATGAGCAGCGCAGGTCGTCCACAGCGTTTGCTAGAGGGGCTTCTAAATCATGCACTTTTATTAGAAGTTGTGAGAGATTCAGGAATGTATTTGGAAAAACAGGCATCGATGAAGGTCGTAATATTATTACTTTAGAACCCAGTAAACAAATTCTAACTGAATAAGTCTGCGCTTGCAATAAACGCCTGTATGCTGCCTCTATTACTGCGCGCGTGAACTGTCTCGTATGTGCCGTATGGCATAACAGAGATTGTACGCATGCTTCAACTTTATTTTGCCATGTATTTGCTGTACTCAGTGCTTTCAACAGTGCTTTTTCATTTTTATGCTCGTTGTCTACAAACAAGGAAAACATATGCAGTATCAATGCTTCTTGAAGAGCAGATTCTGTTTTCAGTTCACTTAGTTGTTACTTTATTGCGTATCCGATTTCATCTGGTCCGCCGCCAAGGCAGGAAACAGTGCCTTTTAAACCTATAACCGAAAATTCTCAATATTATTATTTCATATCATATCGTATGTTTTTAATAATTATTTATTGAATTTACTTATAATTAATTTACATTAAATCAGTAAATATGATGTAAAATATTTTAGATCCAACAAAATTTTAAATTTATGTTATAAAAGCTCATATTGAAGACATCCGTAGTTAAACCTGAGTTAGCGATAAGGCCCAATGAATACGTAAGCTGAAGTGGCGAAATACCGGCCATTTAGCTCGAAGAATCGAAAACCGATGGCGATCCTCCTGGATCTGCTTGTTCTAAGAAAGACAGCTATCAACGTACAGACCTAGATTATTAACATGTGGAGAGTATGGGATAGCATGGTTGTTGTAGGAAATAAACGGCAAAATAGAGATACCTAATTTGGATAAGTATCTAGCTACCTAAAATGATCGCTTGACTTTTAGAAGGATTCACGCTAATTCATTACACAGAGGACCATTCAAAGATATAATGTAAGTTTTTTTTAGTAACGCTATTGAATTAATAATATTGGTGGCATACAGATGATAAGAGCACTTGAGGTTTAATGTGATAAGATTTGTAAAAATTGAAAACACATAACAGAAATTTAATAATTGGATACAACGCAATCGATCCGTTTTTGCTTTCGTTAGGTTCGTGAGAGATTGTTAAATGTATAGGGGCAGTGGAAGAACATCCACTACCTCATATAACGAAAGAAGGAAACCGAGGAAAGAGATGGACAGCAACATCTTCCTGTTCACAACTCAAAATTATAAGTAATATAATATACTTTGAAGTATAATATATGCAAATACATATTACTTCAATGTTATTTACTATTTACGTGGTGGTGAAGATAAAGATCGCTAGGGAACGTGCATATCTGAAGAAATGATGTATTTGTATGATTCGTGAATACACCGACAAACAAACAAAAATCACTTATTTTATATTACTTATTTTGCTTCAATATCATTCATAAAGTTGCTTGGAATTTTTTCCCGACAATATTACAAATGCAAATATAAGCTTTCCATAGATTTATAATTTATTCACACATTCTTTAAAGCATTTTGAAACTCCATTAATGAACATAGGCCATGCCCACAGATTGCCTCATAAGGGGGTTATTGACATATGGCAAACTGTGATTTGTTGACGTGGTAGAGCCACACTGCAGCTATATTGTGGTTGTAGCTCGAATGGGTCGGTTCCACCGGAGCAGGACCACGCCCTCACAAAATAGTAGCGTTAAATTGCAGCTTCATATTTCTGTGTCTCGTATGATGAGTGTAGAGAATCGGAGACCCTGTTCACTGGAAACGAGGCGTTCTATTTTAATCCTCAGGGGTGGTTTTTTTTCTCTGTATTTAATTAGATATCAAATATGCAACATTTTGTATTACTCCGACGTCAACGTTCTTTCACGGTCTAAAGGTTCTAATGCTCACAAATTTTGTTTAGTTAAGTGTTATAAGCAGCTGCGCGGTAAGTAAACGATATAAAAATAATTAATGCTAAAATTATTTGTTTACAGAGGTGTAAAATAATATTTACACCTATGCAAACATATTAACAAATATTTCAATCAAATTAGTATTTCTTACCAATTATAAATACCTCGTGACGTCGACACTCGAAAGAAAAAATATTTAATTTAAGTACGAAAATAAATTTAATAATTTTACGAGTACTAATACAAAAATACCAAAGAACTACATTTCACTCATACTTGCAATGTTTTCAGATACAAAATAACTACTTATGGGATAGTTCTAAGAAGCATAATATGTTATAAAGTTTAAATTTTTTTATTAATTTTTACCATTACATTTACTGGGTGCTAGGACTCCTTTTGTGCCAAAGAAATGGAATGTGGAATAGTACCACCCTTAGCTGTTTTTGCCGCTAAACAGCAACTTTAAGATAATAGGAGACGGACAAACCGATAAAATTTAGGAAATATAATACTTACACTTAGATTAGGTATAAAAAAAGAAACCTACCTAAAAAAGAAAACTACCTATTCTAGAAAAATAAAACAATACATTGCTTGTTTTCTATACTTGCCTGCACTTAAAATGGCATTTGATAAATTCATCCAATTAATAGGTTTAAATAATATATAATTATAAAGAGATTACATTACGACGGCTTGAGTAAATAAGAAAAGATATATGAACCTGTTAGTGTAAAGGCGAATGTAATATAAAATATGTACAATATCACTCTGGATGAAATAAATCATCATTTTATCTCTAGTTCTCCTTTGGATCCCACAGTTCGTTCTACAACAATAGCTTCCATTCAATTCATGCCTTCTCCTCCTATTCCTATTTTTCACTTTTTAACTGTGACTGAGTATGAGATCCAGAAATCAGTATTAGCTATTAAATCCAAGGCTGTGGGTTGCGATGAGGTTAGTCAGGTTATGATATCCATGATCCTTGAGTGCCTTTGACCTGCAACCACACACATCGTAAACTATTCATTTCCCTTGATTCAGGCCAATATCCTACTTAGTGGAAAAAAGCATTGGTGCGACCACTTCCTAAAATACCTAATCCCTTATTACCTACCCATTTTAGACCTATTTCAATTTTGCCATACCTATCTAAAGTTCTGGAAGCCTGTGTTCACAAACAAATCTCTATGTTCATAACCAAACATAACCTGCTGAAGAAATATCAATCAGGGTTTTGCACAGGTCGCAGTACTACCACTGCCTTGATAAAAGTCACAGATGACATTCGAATGGGAATGGTTTAGCAGAAGCTTATAGTGGTAGTGCTTGTTGCTATTTCAAATGCTTTTAACACAGTCGATCACGATATCCTTATAGCCTTCCCAGCTAATCTTAGATTCTCAATCGCAACTTTGGAATGGTTTTCATCCTATCTTCGCGGCCGCCAGCAATCAGTTCGATTAGGACAACAGCCCTTAACATGGGCTAACATTGAAACAGGCGTGCCACAAGGCGGAATACTTTCTCCTATAATGTTTTCTCTATTTATAAATTCTATCACTTCAGTTCTCAACTGTTCGTACCATCTGTATGCAGATAATCTTCAGCTCTGTCTGCAATCTATTGTTAATGACCTTAATGATAATATTAACAAAATCAACCACAACCTTGATGCCATAAGAGATTGGTTGTACAGACATGGTGTTTCGGTTAACCCTTCCAAATGTACGAGTAAAGTAATGGTTATAGGTAGTAGCAGAATATTAGCCAAGATTAATAACGATGATCTTTCTCCCGTATTATACAATGGAACATTGCTGCCATTTTGTAAATCTGTAAAAAATTTTGGCTTACATATGGACTATACCTTAAGCTGGGGAGTTCAAGTTGCTGAAATAAGCCGTCAAATTACTGCCACCTTACGTTCTCTTTGCCGTCTCAAAAACTTTCTGCCTTTTAAAACTAAACTTCTACTTATCCAGACTTTGATATTTCCCATTATTGATTATGCGGATGTGTGTTACCTAGATCTATCTCAATATCTTCTCGATAAGTTGGAGTGCCTTCTCAACAATTGCATTAGGGTCATTTTCGGCTTACGTATGACCATGTTTTCCAGTACCGTTCTAAGCTTATATGGCTTTCTATTCGTCAAAGGCGTAGCTCCCGAATTTACAAGTATTACATTCAATTTTAAATGACCCTAATTCTCCTTTTTACCTTTTGGATAACTTTCAGTACCAATATTCTACTCATGATAGAGTTTCCCGTTCCCAAAATAGTCTTAAACTTCGTATTCCACCACATAGGAGTGGTTTCTTTAATTCCTTTTTTACTCCATACTTGTCCATACTGCTCTGCTCAGTTCATATAAAAAAAACCGGCAAAGTGCGAGTCGGACTCGCGCACCGAGGGTTCCGAACAAATCTGTAGGTATATAAGTTGAAAATTATTAAAAATATTTTTATTATATGATGTAACTAAAAATGTATGCTTTTCGCAATTTTTCCTTTATCTGTGCTATAAAAATTTGCTTCATACCAAATTTCAAGATTCTGAGTTCACGGGAAGTACCCTGTAGGTTTTGATTTCCTTGCGAATATCGAAAATTTACGACATAAACGGCTATATCTTTTAATTGCGTTGACTTAGAAGTATGATTTTTCACAAATCTAAGGGACAGTAGACTTGAGTATTTGATATGAATTTCAGCTTGATACCTTCACGCGTTCTTGAAAAAAAGGTTCTTGACAGACAGACAGACAGACAGACGGACAACAAAGTGATCCTATAAGGGTTCCGTTTTTTCCTTTTGAGGTACGGAACCCTTTTTTTTTTTTGGGTACGTGGGGAAATCCTCATGGATACCTTCCGCTACGGGGGCAACGAAAAGGTTATGCCGGACTCATACCGGCTAAAACCCCACGGTGGTCACCATCAGCGTATAAGAGGGGTCCCGGGATCTCCGTTCGGAACGCAACCGGGGCCCCTCCGTCGCTTTGCTACACCTATAGCACGTCCCAGGGACAGTAATTGCTGCCCCCAGCACCCTCGCAGTGCTATTACGATGTCTCGAGACCACTTCCGAGTCATCGTCCTCCTCAGGGGTTACATAGCTAGACGCTCGAGGCCCCCGCCCCGAGCGTCTGCAACCCCGGAGGCCCCGTTTCTGGTAGGGGAACACCGTTTTCAATAGGAGGGCCGTGACGAACGCCTTGGCGACGTCGTCTCCGTGCGGGATCCGCCCTCTCCCGATCCCGCTCAGAAGCCTCCTTCTGAGTCATAACAGATTCACAGAAGGTGGCTACGGCCCTCCACGCCGAATCCCCGCTCAGCATCGCTGACACTACTGCTGGCAGGGAGAGGTCCCGTCCAATGCGGTTCACCAGGATTGTCCGCTCCCGTTCCCACGCTGGGCATACTGCGAGCGTATGAGAAGTGGAGTCCTGGTCCTGTCCACCACAGTGGAAGCAGTTCGCCGTCGCCTCGAGTCCGATCTTACACAGATAATCACCGAAGCACCCATGCCCGGTAATTATCTGTGTAAGTCTGTAGGTGAGTCTTCCTACTCGTCGCTGCATCCAGGCATCGAAGACCGGCAGGATTGCTCCAATGACGTGTTTGTATTCATAGCGCTCCTCGAGTCGAGTGCGCCATGTCGCTAGGGCGTTTTGTCGTTCCTGCCGTTTAACTGATTCGAGCGCCTCTTCTGGCTCGCTACCACCGCTCTGGCGGAGGGCACGGATTCGGTCGTACACCCTCGCGTCCATCTCCGCCAGTATATCTAGTGGTGGAAAGCGAGGCAGGATTGTCGCTGCCTCAAAGGATATGGTGCGATATCCTCGTACGATCCGTATGGCCATCCTCCGCTGGACACTGTAAATTTTAGTTCTACAGCGTTGGATGGCCAGCCTTTTTGCCCATACAGGCGCTCCATACAGAGCTACGGACCGTATAACTCCTGCATAGAGGCGACGTACTTCCTCCGTCGGTCCCTCTAGATTGGGCAGCAGTCTATGCATAGCACCCACCACCCTTTCGATCCGGGGGACTAGGCGCTCGAAATGTTCTTCGTAGCCCCAGCGACTGTCAAGGTGGAGGCCTAGGTACTTCATGTACCTCCCCACTCTGACTTCGGACCCACCCACGCGGACGCACGAGTTGGGTGGTTCCCTGCCCCGTGGTAATTTATGGAACCATAGGGCCTCGGTCTTGTGAGGCGCTATTTCTAGACCCAACTCGTGGATTTTGGCGACGACGACTTCCACCCCAAGTTCGGCGAGCTCCTTGGTCCTCTCGAAAGTTATCCCGCTGGCGATCACCAAGGTGTCGTCGGCATAGCACACGATATTTACGCCAGCGGGAAGGTCGACTCGCAGAACCGCATCGTACGCGAGGTTCCACAGTAGTGGTCCCAGCACCGAGCCCTGTGGAACCCCACGTCTGATCTCCCTCCGAATCTTTCTACCATCTTTCGCCATGTACACAATGTACCTGTCGCGCAAGTAGTCCCCAATAATACCATGCAGGTAGGGGGGCACTTGATGATGTGTCAGTGCCCTCCTGATTGCGTCCCAGGGTAGAGAGTTAAAGGCGTTGACGATATCAAGACTTATCGCCAACGCCACGCCACCCCGTGATACTGTTTGTTCCGACAGGGAACGGACGCGCATAATCGCATCTACAGTGGAACGCTCCCGTCGGAATCCAAACTGGCTGTCAGCCAAATCGGGACCGACGCGCGACAGATGCCCGCTGAGCCGAGTGGCAACTATCCTCTCGAACAATTTGCCAATCTCGTCCAGCAGGCATATGGGTCGGTACGCAGAGGGAGAATCTGCAGCCCTGCCGTCCTTTTTCAAGAGAACCAGCCTTGCCTCTTTCCAGGCTGTGGGGAATTTGGCACACCGCAGACAGCTGGTAAACAGTTGCCTGAACCTGTTCCCCAGAGCAGCCAGACTCAGCACTAGGGCCCGGCCCGGCATTCCGTCGGGACCCGGTGCTGTGTTCCGGACTTTTAGGCGGCTAATGGCTCGGTCCAGCTCCTCAACGGTCACCCCCATCTCCTCTTGCCACTCCCATGAAGACGGCAGGTGACCTTCGGGACTTGACCGGTCCTCTGGAAAGAGCGTGCTGATTACCCTTTCCAGAAGATCCGGGTCGAGAATCTCCGTCAGAGGGGGCGACCAGGGTCGGAGCTTACCCAGCACCATCCTGTATGGGCGCCCCCAGGGATCTTTGTTGAGTCCCTCCAGAAGCTCTTTCCAGGACCGAGACCTGGCGTTGGTGATGGCGATTTGCAACGCCTTTGTAGCCGCTCGGTATGCCCCGTAGAGTCTGGCTATCTCTTCAGGCGGAGCTCGCCGTCTTCTCCTGCGGGCTCTAGTGTACTGGCGCCGACACCGTAAGCAGATTGCACGGAGCCGTGCGATTTCTGCTGACCACCAGTACGCTGCTTTGCGCTTAGGGCGACTGATTCTGGGCATCGACAGGTCGCAAATTTGCGCCATCGTACCCCGAAACCAGTTCGCTTCCCCTTCAGGATCGGACTGGACCTCTTCGGCGTTTTCTGGCCAGGACGCGACGATGGCGGCGGCTTCGAGCTTATCTTGATCGAGCCGCTTGAGACACCAACGTCGCGGTGGGCTGCTATCTCGGCGACTGGGATTACTGTCGGGCTGTCGAAGTGCGACATTGAATACGATGTGGCGGTGGTCAGACAAAGTGACCACCTCCTCCGCCACTCGCCAGCCCGACAGCATTTGCATTGCAGGAGGAGTTGCCCACGTAAGATCCACGATGGACTCCCCCTGCCACCGTACACATGTGCTTACGGACCCCTGATTCATCAATCGGAGGTCTAATCCAGCCGCCCATACCATCACTGTCTCTCCCTTGGGATCGTCTCTAGAGTTGCCCCAAGCCCTTGTGTGGGCATTAAAATCTCCCAGAGCGATCAACGGACGAGGTTGACATTCGCGAATACAATTCGCCACCTCGTCTAGGTACGCCTCGTAGTCGGCAAGGGACCTATTAGGAGAGACATAGCAGCCCACTATGGCCAAGGGGCCCCATTGCACTGCAACAAAACCCTGCCCTCTTCTCAATAGAGCGCAGGGTGGGGCACCCTCTCCACCACTCCAGTAGATGGCGACGGAGCCCGATTCGTCACCGAACCAACGAGGATGGTCGGGGACGGCATAGGGCTCTGCTACTACTGCAAGGGCAACCCGCCACTCCGCAATGGTTTGCATGAGCAAATGCTGCGCATTACGGCAGTGGTTCAGGTTGCCCTGGAGGACTTTAAGGGGTGCGAATTTCTAACTCAGCCACCTCCATAGCCGAGCTAGTACTCGGAGCAGCGACAGAAGTCGTTGTGGCCGCCTTGCTGGTGGGTGCAGAGATCTCACCATTCTTCCTTCCCTTTTTTTTGGGAGGAGGCATACACTTCTTCCCTAATCTGTGGCCAGCAGAATGCCCAAGATCGGAACAGAGGGGACATTTTAGTGCCGACGCAGTACACTGTTTCGCCCTATGTCCTTGCTCTCCGCAAGCATAACAACGTGCGCCTCTGTTTGTTTCACTGGAGCACCTGCTGGCAACGTGCCCCCTTTCTAGGCACCGAAAACAGTGCATGGGCCTGGGCTCCAGTAATTCTACTCGAGCAGACCCCCAACCCACGCGCACTTGCCCAACAGCCGTAATCTTGCGGACTGCCGTAACTGGGCACCGCACCCAGCATGTCCCCATGCTAGTGGGATTTCGGCGGATTTCCCCGACTTTTATATCATCCACCGAGCAATCTCCTGCCTCAGCCATAGCCGCCGCAACCTCCAAAGTGCTGACGGCGTCGTCGAGGTCCCTCAGTCGAACATCGCTAGTTTTAACTGACCGATTGATCCGCACGTTTAGGTCTGAGAGAACCTCACGCATTTTGGCCGCCAGCTTGTCCGCCTTCGCGCCGCAATCCGGACCCTTAATTTCCAGCAGGAGTCCTCCGGTTACTGCCCGCTTCTGGCGGACTGTTTCGATGCCAAAATCTGCCAAGTGTATTTTGGCCTTTGCCTCCTCCATTACTTTGGCATAAGTGACAGTGGAGCTGTCTGACACCGTAACTGTTACGGCCGCAGATGTTGGGGCACGCAATAATTTCTTGTTTTTCCGCCTTTCTTTCGGAGTACCGGAAGGTGATGCCATCGCGGCGATCTGCTTATCGGTGCCCCTTGGTTTTTTGGGCTTTTTAGCCACTTCAACCCACGAAGTGGCATTGTGCGGTACCGAGTTATTCGATACCGTCGCAACCACAGGGGGAAGATCGACCAGCGGTGGGTAGGCAGGCTTCTTTTTCCTCTTCGACCTTTGCCTTTTCGTCTTCTGTGGCTGCGACGATGGAGCCGATTGCAAAGGTGGTGATAGCCGTTGAGGTAGTGATAACTCACCTCGACTCGCACCTGCCAATGGAGGTCGGATCACCCTATCGGGAAATATCTTGGCCTCAAATATTGCCAGCTTTTCTTCGATTAGGGACCCAATGCGCTCCATGAGGTCCCCCTCTCCATGCTTGGCCTTGTGTTGTGCTAGCACCGGTCGGTTGGACATGGCTGCTATGTTCGGAGGATGGGTCTTTTGCGTTTCCTGCTTGCGGAGGAGATAAATCTCCTTGGTTAGTTTTTCCGTTTTGGCCGCAAGACTGGCCAGCTGTGATCGCAATTCCTCGTTCTCCTTTTCAAGCCTTTTAATGTTTTCGCTTGTCGTGGTCCTTCGCGCAAGTTCTTCGGTCGCCGCCTTTATATTACGCACAGCTAGCCTTATACCCCTCACGAAATTGCCTTTTAGGTTGCGAGATCTATCTGCTACCTTTTCAACGGCCTGAAGATTTATTTCAATTTGTTGGCCTAGCTCACTGTCACTATGCGTCGACATTTCGCGGGCCAACTCCTCCGGGTCAGGCAGGCTTTTCTTCGCCCTAGTGTTTGTGAGTGTTACGGAGGGGTCGAAAAGATCCTCCTCTGTTTCGATGCCTGTTGCGGCCTCTTCTTCAGAGGCTGTGGCTGACACTGCCGCAAATTTAGCGGCCACAACCGCAGCACTTGGGGGCTTGGCCTTACGCTTTCTTCCCCCTTCCGATGGGGCCGATTTAAGCGATATGGACGAACAATCGGACACGCCTCCATCGCTTACAATCGCCTGATTTGCCGGCGTATTGGGGCGCTTAAAGCGCCCACGCTTTTCTCGTGTCGGCACCGTTGTAACTCCCGACACGGCTCCTTCCTTATTACTTTGCCCCTTAGATGTTGCGGGACCCGCGGTTGACGCTTGTGCGTCCCCACGATGCAGTGGATTGCCCCCCCCCCAGATACGATGGGGCTGCCACAGAGCTTACTTAAGCTGCTGGGGGTGGACTCCCCGCTTTTGGCGGGACCACCCTGGGGAATAGATTTTTTGTCGCACTGCATTTTTGTATCCTTTTTTTTTATACAGGGTGAGGTCCCTGAACCCCTAACCCCCCAAAGGCTTGGGACTGGGCTCCCCCCTAGCCATTCATCCCCTTGGCACCTAAGACCTTAGGATTAGGGTTATTTTTGAAGAGGTTTTCTTCCTCGCGGCCTTGCAGAGTCCCCGGGCCCTAGTGGGCTTACGGGTTGTCCGGCATAGGTGCACTTGGCACATCGCCGCACAGAGGTTGCCCGGAATCGGTGCGCTTGGCACATAACCGCGCGGGGTCTCCCAGCATTGGTGCGCTTGGCACATCGCCGCGTGTGTTGCATCCCGTGTTCGCTCTAATCAAAGAGCGATACCGGGAGCAACAACAAGCCTGTGAAGGCCCGTCTCTTAGAGTGTTAAGCCCCGGCCGTTTCTGGTCCTATTGGAACCACGGGTACGCCCATACCCGGCCAGTTTTGGTCCGCGGCGGTTTCCCGCTACCACCCATATCTGAGTGGCGTTCCCCTATCCGCCACCTGGCGACGCGCCCGATGGGAGCTCTGGCAACTCCACACGGGTTGAGGTACGGAACCCTAAAATACCAGTAACAAACATTATTTTAAAAGACTATTTCGAGAATTCTTTAACAGGAATAATACCTGATTAATACGACTTTTGTTTTTTCTCCCTCTTTCGCTTTGTAATTGATATTTATTTTTGTATAACATATATTTTAATGTGCATCATGTTATTTTATTTTTGTGTTATATTATTTTATATTTATTTAGAGATTTTGTATATATAAGTATCCGTTTATATATTGATTATTAATTTATTTTCTTTATTACAAAGTAGATATTAAGTTTATATACTATAAAAATATTTTATTTACTTGCTTTTTGTTGTAAGACATAATGTTTTTACTTATTTATTATTATTATTATATATTATGCCTTATACCACAGTTATTTACATACTATGGTGAATAAAAAAAAATAATTTCAATAAGTATTATGCAGTTAACCGTATTGAATAAAAATTATTCTACTCTATTCCATAGATTATTAATTTATACTGGAGAAGATATGAACTTCTTGAAGATAGATGCGATTGTCTATAAGTTGGTGAACATAAAGTAGTTAATAAAATAGGGTAAAGTTGAAATGTAACTTGAAATAAAAGTTGACAATCCAGTTGAAAATATTAAAATATAATTACAAGGAAAAAACAAAATCGTTTTTGCGCCCACTAGAAACTCTCACCTACGTTACAAAATCATCATCATCAGAATCATCATCACGGCTTATTAGAAGTTCACTGCTGAACATAGGCCTCCCCCAAAGATCGCTTTATATAGGGGGGTTATTTGCCACAGACGTCTAGCAATCGGGTTAGAAACCATAATTTTATTCTGCTATCCATCTCCAGTTTTGACAGACAAATTATCAATAAATCCCATACACTATCTTTTTTCTTTAAAATATGTTTATATCAGATTTTGGACTTTCTGATTCTAAAATAATAAAAAAATTTCTATACTTAACTGCTCAATATTTACAAATTTACTGTTTACGCCCACCCTTGCTGGACCAAAAAGGAGGTGCGACGCGCGGGCGCGGGAGGACGGCTGAGACGGACTGACTGGCAAAAACTACCGCCGTGCATTATTATACTTAACGCGGCTATATCTACATCATTATTGTAACGAGGATTAATACAGTTTTGTCATATATATATATATATATATATATATATATATATATATATATATATATATATATATATATATATATATATATATTTGTTGGAAGAAATTATAAGTATTCGTCATAAAGAAGAGTTTTATTGAAGAGCACCGAATTACCGAACATAATTTTTGGTGACCCCGACGTGATGTGGATGACGCAACAGGAAGGCGCCAGAAGTCCCGGAATAAGTGCATAGTGCCGGAATAAGTGGTAAACACGGACCCGAGGGAAGTACGCCCGTTCCTAGTAAATCTATTCATATCCTTGTCCATATAATTGTGCTCAATTTGTGTAAATATAGTTCGTTAATTCCGATGCCATCGTTAGTTATACTTACCCACATAGTTCGTTGCATAAACAATAAATTGTACTTAATCCTCGTAAATAAGCAACAAGTAATATTTAAATAACTTCATTTTCATTCGAAAGTAAACAAAAGTCAACATTAATATCGTAAAATCATACAACTTAGTGTAAATCTTAATAAATAACTTGTAAACACAGTGTCTACAATCGATATTTTATCTTCGTTAAATCATTGATTTTGCATTAGAATCATTTAAAATATTAATACAAACATATAGTTAAACATATCGGCTAACTATTCCAGGCATTTGTTGGGAGTAAGCGGGCGAGAAAGTAAGTGCTTTCTTCATCGACACGGCGGACCTGTTTCCTGCTACCGTGCCGTGTTACACCGTGTCGCTGCGCCTGCGGCCGGCCGGTACAAAGGTCAGATCGGCGGCCAAGTGACCGGCGCATTGTTTACGAGGTTGGATTCACTTCATATTTTATTTACAAGTTAATACTTGTTTGCTAGTTATTTCGCCCACATTATGTCCGACTTAAAAGAACTAATAAAACAGAGGGGTAACATTCGCGGCCGAATAACAATATTCGAAAAGTATTTGACGCCATTAACGTTAATTAATAGTGAGTCTGAGCGCAACAAATTAATAAATAATGAATTAAATTTGAGATTAACAAAATTACAAGAATTATCGTACAGTTTCGATGAAATTCAAAGCAAAATTGAACAATTAGATCCCGATATATCGAAACAGTTGGAAGAACGGGAGGTAACCGAAAACCAGTTCTTTTATTTGATTGCTCAAGCTCAAGAGTTTTTAGATGCATACACAGATAGTAAAAATAAACATAGGGATGATGTTTCATGTCGTGGTAGTACTACATCTGTTACAAATCATAATATAAAACTGCCACCGTTGAAAATTCCTCCCTTTTCTGGCGATTCAAATACTTGGCTTCAGTTTCGAGACATGTACTTGTCTTTGATACACAATAATGAAAAAATAGATGAAATCAGCAAGTTTCATTATTTAAAATCATATCTGGAGGGACCCGCTCTGTCAGTGATTAACTCTGTCACTGTTTCAGCCGATAAATATGAAATCGCTTGGGCGTTGCTCTGCGATAGATATAATAACAAGCGTCTTTTAATAAACGAGCATGTTAAATGTTTATTTTCGATTGAAGCGCTTCATAAGGAGTCCGACCGGGGCCTGCGCAACCTAGTCGATACAATTTCGAAAAACCTGAGTGCGTTAAGGGTGTTAGGCGAGCCGACTGATAGTTGGAGCACGCTTATTATTTATATTGGGTCATCGAAGTTGGATTCCGTGACCGCGAGAAGTTGGGAAGAGTTCCGTAGCAAATTGGAAACGCATAGTTTGGACGATTTCTTCGATTTTCTTCGTAAAAGGGCAACTGTATTAGAAACAGTCTACGCCGCTAAAGCTACAAATAATAATAAAACAGAAAATCGTCAAAACTTTGCGCGATCGAAATCGTTCATGTCTACTTCGCTCGATTCACCATTCCGTGGTCTTTGTTTGGCATGTAAACAAGATCATAAGTTATATGACTGTCATAAATTTAAATCTATGTAAGTCGAAGAACGAAATGCTAAGGTGTATCAATGGAAATTATGTAGTAATTGTCTTCGTAACGATCATCTATCTTATCAGTGCAGACTGGCAGGTTGTCGTATCTGTAAAAGAAAGCATAACACTTTATTACACAGGCAACACAAATTACAAAATAACCAACAGTCATTCCAAGGTCAACCATCAACACAACACGATACGCAAAACAACATAGACAACGTAGGTACATCTACGTCTACGTCTACATCATTAACGACTACTACTAACCCGACTTCAAACAATGAGTTTGGATCTAACACTGCTGATTCTTCATCTAATTGCCCCACTCCGGTAGTTACAATGTCTGCTGGCGTCTCAAACTTGGTTCTTCTTTCTACGGCTTTATTCGAGGTGTCAAACAATGGCAAAATATTTAAATTGCGAGCTCTGTTAGATAGTGGCTCACAATCCTCCTTCATTACGGAGGCGGCTCAAGCTAAATTGACATGCGTTAAGAATAAAAACCAATATAAACACGTGTCCGGTCTTAATAATGCAACAATAAGCATTGCCGAGCGCTGCAACATCAATATTAAATCAACACACAATCAGTTCACTACTTCTGTCAGATGCTATGTCGTTCCCACCATTACTGACAACCTTCCTCAAACAGAAGTACATCTTCCTGAGCTAAATATCCCCAGCCACATCGAGTTAGCTGACCCAACCTTCTTTCACCCATCACAGATTGATCTGCTATTAGGAGCAGACATCTTCTGGGACGTTATGGGATCATCTCGTGTGCAGCTCGGACAAAACAAACCAGTCTTACAGGAAACTCTCTTAGGGTGGATAGTAGCTGGTCCCATTGGGGGAAATATTTAAAGAGTACAAAAAATAAAGTACACTGTCACTTCAGTCGAGACATACAACAACAGCTCGTCAAGTTCTGGGAACTTGAGGAGGTTCCTGTTAGCAAACCTTTCTCAAATAGCGAAGATTATTGTGAAAATCTTTACAAAGAGACCACTCACCGCGAAGCAAACGGTAAATTTTGCGTTCAAATACCTCTTTGCGATTCACCAGATGTTCTAGGCGACTCGTATAATATGGCTGAAAAGCGTCTACACCAAATGGAAAGAAAAATGAAAACTAAACCAGTTTTTAAACAAGAATATACTAAATTCATGCAAGAGTACGAGCGCTTAGGACATATGAGTGAAGTTAGTAAGCTAGAGCGTGGATACTACTTACCTCATCACGCTGTGATAAAGGATAGTAGCGAAACAACGCGTCTCAGGGTCGTTTTTGACGCGTCAGCTAAAACAACAACAGGTATCTCGTTCAACGATATTCAGCACGTGGGCCCGGTCGTCCAGGATGATTTGTTTTCAATCCTGGTATGATTTCGGCAATATAAATACGTTGTGACAGCTGACGTGGAAAAAATGTATCGACAGATTTTAATACAGCCTGAACAACGGCATCTCCAGATGATTTTATGGCGTGAGCATGAGGACGAACCGATTAAGATATTCCAACTCAATACGATCAGTTACGGAACCTCCTCGGCTCCCTTCTTAAGTACGAGATGTCTAGTTCAGCTAGCTGATGAATGTCACGACAATAGGATTGCTAATATCATAAGGAACGATTTTTACATCGATGACGTAATTACGGGAAGTAATTTGAAAGAGGATCTACGTTATATAATAAATTCTGTAACAGATACTCTTCATTCAGCACATTTGTCATTGCGAAAGTTTCGTACTAATGTGGCTTCAGTCCTCCAGGATAACTCGAACTCCCTGATACCCAAGGATTTAGATTTCAGTGCCCAGTCCAGTGCATTAGGACTTAAACGGGATCCAAGCACAGATACCTTCAATTTCCATGTCGACATAAAATTTTCATCAACAGCCACTAAGAGATCAATTTTGTCAAATTCAGCTCGGTTATTTGATCGTCTCGGATTATTAAGTATATGTACCATAGTGCCTAAAATAATCCTTCAAAACCTGTGGATGTCTCAGGCAGATTGGGATGATCCTATTCCTGCAGATTTAGCTCAAAGATGGTTCAACTTCGTATCAGGGCTCAGGTGTTTGGTGAACTTCCAAATACCTAGATTCGTCCTCGATAACGACCCTAACGCTATTGTTGAGATGCATACATTTTGTGATGCCTCACAAGATGCATATGCAGCTTGCGTCTACGTTCGTTCAATCAGTAGCTCAGGCAATATAACTATAAATCTACTGTGTGCAAAAACAAAGGTTTCTCCTATCCGAGCTCAAACCATTCCACGTCTTGAATTGTGTGGCGCCTTATTAGCGGCACGTCTGAGCTCGAAGGTACTAAAGGCATTAAGATTAACATTCACAAATATTTATTACTGGACAGACTCGTCTGTTGTGCTTGGGTGGATTCATACAGCATCACAGAATCTTAAAAATTTCGTGTCCAATCGTGTCTCAGAAATCCAAGAACTAACAGCAACTGGCTCCTGGAGGCACGTTCCAGGTATCCTAAACCCGGCCGATTTAGCGTCACGTGGTCTAAATCCCACCCAAGTACACGATGCCAGTTTATGGTGGCATGGACCTTCCTTTTTAGAGGATAGTCCATCGGCATGGCCAGAAGTTATAAAACCTACTCTCCATGTACCTGAAATTAAAACTTACACAACTAAGCCTAAACCTAATAAACTAACTACCAAAACTACAACATGCACTACAGTTACATCTAGCAGCACAACGACAAACACTTCTGATAAACTAGTGAACTTTGAGAATTACTCAAAATTCACGAGTTTACTGCGAAGCTTGACTTATGCTTTGCGGTTTATCTACAACATAAGACACTCTAAAGATAAAATTACAGGACACCTCACTACAGATGAAATTGAGAAGTCCTTGCATCATTTAATCAAACAACACCAGGAGGAGTGTTTCGAATGCGAACTTAATCTACTAAATAATAAAAAATGCTTACCTTCGAAATCACGACTTTTATCACTCAGACCATTCGTTGATGAGAAGGGCATTCTCCGAGTTGGTGGTCGTATTCAAAATTCACCTGAAATCTTTAGTAAAAAACATCCCATCATACTTGAATCAAAGAATCAGTTTACAAAACTATTGTTTGTTCACGAACATAAGAAATTGTTCCACGGAGGTGCACAGCTTCTGCTGACTAACGTCAGACAATTATTTTGGCCCATCGCGGGAAGGAGATTAGCTAGATCTACGGTTAATAATTGTAGAATATGTAGAATATTAAGGGCTAAAACTATAACACCAATAATGGGAAACTTACCATCAGCTCGCACGAATCCTAGCTTTGCGTTTGAAGTCGTCATTTTTGACACGTGACTGAAAGGGACGTGGTTGAAAAATTATAAAAAGCTATTTATGAATATTCGTGTGTTTTACAACGAAAGCACTTCATTTAGAAATTGCATCAGACTTGAGTGCGGAGGCATTTATTATGTGTTTAAACCGCTTCATCTCTCGCAGAGGCAAACCTAGCGAGATCCACTGTGACAATGGACGAAATCTTGTGGGCGCAAATAATGAGTTCAAAAGATTTCTTGAATCATGTAGTGAATCAATCTCGTCATATGCTGCCGGAGAATTCATAAAATTCAAGTTCTCGCCCGCTTATTCTCCGCATTTCAACGGTCTTAGTGAAGCCGGTGTTAAGGCAGCTAAGCACCATCTAATACGTATGGTAGGGAATACGCATTTAACTTTTGAGGAGTTAGCGACTTTATTTTCACAGATTGAGGCAATATTAAACTCCAGGCCCTTAACTCCCCTATCATCCGATCCGACAGACTTATACCCATTGTGTCCAGGGCACTTCCTGATCGGCAAGCCGCTCACTTCACTACCATCTCCCGTACTAATCGATACAAACCCAAGATATCTGGCTAGATATGAACTCATCGATCAGATACGTCAGCAATTTTGGGAGAGATGGCGCACTGAATTTCTAAATGAGCTGCAGCAGCGATCAAAGTGGCGCATTAGTCAAGGACAAATTTCCGAAGGCGATATGGTGGTACTCAAGGAGCCCAATTTACCACCACTCAAATGGCGCATGGGACGCATCCATCGGCTGTATCCAGGGACCGATGGCGTTGCACGCGTAGCAGATGTCAACACTTCAAAGGGTGTCATCCGGCGTGCAGTTACAAACCTCTGTCCATTGCCCAATGAGCAATGACCAAGAAGATACCTCGAAATCCCACAGTCTTCGAGGGGGGGGGAGATGTTTACGCCCACCCTTGCTGGACCAAAAAGGAGGTGCGACGCGCGGGCGCGGGAGGAAGGCTGAGACGGACTGGCTGGCAAAAACTACCGCCGTGCATTATTATACTTAACGCGGCTATATCTACATCATTATTGTAACGAGGATTAATACAGTTTTGTCATATATATATATATATATATTTGTTGGAAGAAATTATAAGTATTCGTCATAAAGAAGAGTTTTATTGAAGAGCACCGAATTACCGAACATTTACTGTTATGCACATTTAAAATTATGGAATTAATATACAAATAAAAAGTTGTTCGATAGAGGCTTTATTTTAAAATATATTTTTTTTTTACAAATAAAACCTATTAAAACTCATTTTTCTTCATCATCCGGAAACGATAATACAATTTTATTTAAGCTATATTCGCCACAAAGATTCATGTTTTCGTAAGTTACCAACACATCTTTTCTTAAGTAAGAATTTATGATAGATGAGCAGCGCAGGTCGTCCACAACGTTTGCTAGAGGAGCTTCTAAATCATGCACTTTTATGGAAGTTGTGAGAGATTCAGGAATGTATTTGGAAAAACAGGCATCGATGAAGGTCGTAATATTATTACTTTAGAACCCCGTAAACAAATTCTAACTGAATAAGTCTGCGCTTGCAATAAACGCCTGTATGCTGCCTCTATTACTGCGCGCGTGAACTGTCTCGTATGTGCCGTATGGCATAACAGAGATTGTACGCATGCTTCAACTTCATTTTGCCATGTATTTGCTGTACTCAGTGCTTTCAACAGTGCTCTTTCATTTTTATGCTCGTTGTCTACAAACAAGGAAAACATATGCAGTATCAATGCTTCTTGAAGAGCAGATTCTGTTTTCAGTTCACTTAGTTGTTCGTTTATTGCGTATCCAATTTTATCCGGTCCGTCGCCAAGGCAGGAAACAGTGCCTTTTAAACCTACAACCGAAAATTCTCAATATTATTATTTCATATCATATCGTATGTTTTTAATAATTATTTATTGAATTTACTTATAATTAATTTACATTAATAAGTAAATATGATGTAAAATATTTGAGATCCAACAAAATTTGAAATTTATGTTATAAAATCTCATATTGAAGATATCCGTAGTAAAACCTGAGTAAGCGATAAGGCCCAATGAATACGTAAGCTGAAGTGGCGAAATACCGGCCACTTAGCTCGAAGAATCGAAAACCGATGGCGATCCTCCTGGATCTGCTTGTTCTAAGAAAGACAGCTATCAACGTACAGACCTAGATTATTAACATGTGGAGAGTATGGGATAGATTGTTGTAGGAAGTAAACGGCAAAATAGAGATACCTAATTTGGATAAGTATCTAGCTACCTAAAATGTTCGCTTGACTTTTAAAAGGATTCACGCTAATTCCATACACAGGAGACCATTCAAAGATATTATGTAATTTTTTTTAAGTAACGCTATTGAATTAATAATATTGGATGGTTCCGCCTGTTTATATAGTTGTAGAACATCGGCATACAGATGATAAGAGCACTTGAGGTTTAATGTGATAAGATTTGTAAAAGTTGAAAACACATAACAGAAATTTAATAATTAGATACAACGCAATCGATCCGTTTTTGCTTTCGTTAGTTCGTGGGAGATTGTTAAATGTATAGTGGCAGTGCAAGAACATCCACTACCTCATATAACGAAAGAAGGAAACCGAGAAAAGAGATCTTCCTGCAGCAGCATCTTCCTGTTCACAACTCAAAATTATAAGTAATATAATATACTTTGAAGCATAATATATGTAAATATATTATACTTCTAATATTCTAATACTTCAATGTTATTTACTATTTACGTGGTGGTGAAGATAAAAATCGCTAGGGAACGTGCATATCTGAAGAAATTATGTATTTGTATGATTCGTGAATACACCGACAAACAAACAAAAATCACTTATTTTATATTACTTATTTTGCTTCAATATCACTCATAAAGTTGCTTGGAATTTTTTCCCGACAATATTACAAATGCAAATATAAGCTTTCCATAGATTTATAATTTATTCACACATTCTTTAAAGCATTTTGAAACTCCATTAATGAACATAGGCCACTCCCACAGATTGCCTCAGAAGGGGGTTATTGACATATGAAAAACTGCGATATGTTGACGTGGTAGAGCCACACTGCAGCTATATTGTGGTTGTAGCTCGAATGGGTCGATTCCATCGGAGCAGGACCACGCCCTCACAAAATAGTAGCGTTAAATTGCAGCTTCATACTTCTGTGTCTCGTATGATGAGTGTAGAGAACCGGATACCCTTTTCACTGGAAACGAGGCGTTCTATTTTAATCCTCAGGGGTGGTGTTTTCCTCTGTATTTAATTAGATATCAAATATGCACCATTTTGTATTACTCAGACGTCAACGTTCTTTCACGGTCTAAAGGTTCTGATGCTCACAAATTTTGTTTAGTTAAGTGTTATAAGCAGCTGCGCGGTAAGTAAACGATATAAAAATAATTAATGCGAAAATTATTTGTGTACAGATGTGTAAAATAATATTTACACCTATGCAAACAATTTAACAAAAGTTTCAATCAAATTAGTACTTCTTACCAATTATAAATACCTCGTCACTTCGACACTGGAAAGAAGAAATAATTAATTTAAGTACAAAAATAAATTTAATAATTTTACGATTACTAATACAAAAATACCAAAGAACTACATTTCACTCATACTTGCAATGTTTCAGATTCAAAATAACTAGTCATGGGAAAATGTTTACCATTCTAAGAAGCATAAGTTATAAAGTTTAAAATTCTAATTAATTTTGTACCATTTCTTTTACTGGGTGGTAGGAGTCCTTTTGTGCCCAAAAATTCATCTGGAAAAATACCACCCTTACCTGTTTCTGCCGCCAAACCGCAATTTTAAGATAACAGGAGACGGACGAACCGATAAACCTTTTTCTTTAGTAAATAATAGTTTATATTAATAAAGTACAATTTCGTAACAATTAACTTTGAATAAGTAAAGTTCAGATTTTTTTTTATAGGATAATGATTAAAAACGAGCACACAGTCCACCTGATGGTAAATGGTTGCTGTGGCCCATAGACATCTACATTTATCCTCGATTATGAGTCAAAATGCAGATCCGTTTTCACCCGTGAGGACTAAGATAAAATGCTTCGGTTTCAGTAAAAAGGTTCTTCGGTTCTCTACACTCACCATACGATACATAGCAGCATTAAGCTGCTATTTTACGCTGGTATTCTGTGAGAGCGTGATCCTTCCCCGGTCGAGCCGACCCATTCGTGTTACAACTATACTAGAAATATAGCTGCAGCATGGTTCTATTACGTAAAAAAATCTGTAATTGTATAGTTAATATTACTATCGCGATGTTCGACGATTTAGTTTCATGAGTGCAGCGTTGCACTGGAAACGTGCTGAGAAGAACGAACATATTTTGGCCAGTTTTATTAACTGGCTTCCCCCGAGTTATGCTGACCGTGTATTTGCGGTGTAAGAATATCTACGACCCCATATCATCCCGCGGGTGTCGTAAGAGGCGACAGAGGAAAAGTGGTACAAGAAATAGGCAGCAGGATCTTCTTATTATCAACTGAAAATTATAAAATCTGTGGTTGCCAACTAGCCTGCCAAGCGTGCCAACTATGGCATAATGCCCCCTATGAGGCAAGCTAAGCCTATGTTTAGCAGTGAATTTTTATAGACTATAATGGAGATTTAGTTTTTTTCGCTGCTTCTTCGTTTGGTTTATTTGAACATTTACCGACAGGTGTCACTATCCACTATTAAATATATTTACATGTAACTGCCAAATCTTTATAAGGTACACGACTTAAATAAGTTATTTCTTAAAACAACGTGGTAGAAACAGATATTGCCATCGTTTATGGTGTCGGTGGGAAGTATTTTTTTCTCAAGAATTCGCTTAGAACGAATAAATTCGGAAAGAATTAGCGAATGAAGACTTTTGTCGCATTACTTTATGATTCAAAAATGTCAAAAGAATTATCTTATCTTAGTCCACTGTTAGACGTGGACCTCTCCCACTGTAGGAGTGATTTCAGGCTATAATTTTCACGGCTGGCAGACAGATTGACGATCGCAATACAAGACGTCTCGGACCCTTGACGTTCCTGTCCGTAGCAGTCTAAATATTTTACGTCTAGCTCTAACGAAACCGATTTGGTTCAAAAATCGAAAGCCTCTTACTACACCCCTGAGACGTAAAGGAGTGATGTGGATTTATTTACGCTGCAACTACACGGCAAAGGAAATTTTGGTTCCCTCCTTACGTTTTCTTTAGTTTCTTTTTTACATAATTTTAGTGCATAGATATCTTCATTGGGTAGTTTTATTTAACTATAATATTGAATACCACAACCTCGGTGTTGAAATCATGCAAGCACTTGATCGGTTTTTCTCTTTACTATTGCAGTTTGAGTTCGAACAGTGGTGTAGTTTATAAAATCAATAGTCGCAAGATATAAGCTTTCAAAACAAATTCTATTTGTTTTATTTTTTTTTATTCATTATTGCAAGCGAAGTCGCGCACATAGCTAGTTTTATAATAAAAGGGGATAAGACGGAATCTTCAGGTTTCGCCTAGATTTCGCCTAATATTCAGGTGGACAGTGTGGCAGTTTATCACTGTTCTTTCTCAGGGTTATGAAGTATAAATTAAAGGAAAAAATTATAAATAATATATATGATGCTGTAAGCTTGTAAAGTAAACAGGTCAGTTAAGATATTAAATTAGTGAAGGATTATAATAAAGCGGGTACAAGTTTAAATCTTATTGCTGAGTAAGGATACCACTTGTGTCGTATGGAAAATAAATAAATCTTAAAATTTAATGAGTATGTGTACAGCTGCGAAGAGGAAGTCGTAGGTGTGTAATGTAGGTGGGTAATGTTCATTGATGTACGTTGGACCCCACTAATTTTAGACCTATTTTTGAAGTACTACCAACTCTAAGTAAAATTTTTGAATTGATAATTTTGGTTCTAACGTTAAGTGTTTGTAATATAAATAAATTTCTCCTTAAAATCAATTTGATTTCACAATGAGTCTCTCGGAAACTGACGATGATGTGGAGCTTATTAAATATATTTTAATGCCTGGGAGAGTTCATAAAATGCTTATTTGTATTTGACATTTTGTAATATTTACAAGACTTTCGACCGTGTTCATCATGAGATATTTATCAGGAAACTACAACAAAACAAAATGTATAAAAACTACAGTACCTACTGTTTCGTTCGAATACCAATGTGCTTTAAAATTGGAAGGGGTTGAGTCTTTTGGATACCACTGTTTTTTTTTTTTAATAACTTTCGACGCGATGCTCTAACGGAGCCCCCATACATCTAAATTTGCAAACAGACTTAGTTTTGTAGGATATGCGATAAGAAGAGGTAAAATTCTCACCAATTTTGAAACAGCTAGATTACTTTTTTGTTACTTTCATATCGTAATGGAGTCTTATGGAATATTGCTATGGGGTAAAGCGACTGACATTGAAACCATATTTGTTTTTCAAAAGGGCCGTACGTGTAATTTATAACTTAAATTGCAAAGAATCCCTTAGAGAAAAAATTTAATAAATAAACATATTAACGTTAGCATCGCAATATACTTATGAAAATGTAAATGTTAATGTATGTATATAAAATCATGAAAAGTTTTAATAAGAACAAAGTTTCATACTTTAAATACTAGAAACAAACACAAGCTAGTAATGTCAGTAACTAGACTCCACAGAATTTGTTTAGGCAAAAATATTATACATTTGAAACGTGAATCTTTTAACTTGCGTTCGTAACGTAGCATCGATAGCAAGGTCACCCGCCCCCCAACAGGTCGCATTCCACGGCGATATCGGCCGGATTTCTCGAGAAACATTGTAAAGTTTTTTGCGATCTATACTGACGTCTTAGTGATTAGCGCCTATTTTTGTTACGAAAGTATAAACCCGCGTAAATCGTTGCGCCTACGAGGACACGTTTTGTTCTTTAGGACTTATTAATTTCTGTCAAATTAATTGTGCAACTCTGATAGTGATTTTCCTTTGAAGTTCTACGTTTGGCTGTACCATTACGTGACAAAACGGAAAGAGTTCCTCAAGAGGGGAATAGTTCCGGGGCTACCAGCGGATACCTTCTCCGGGACAGTATTGTGTCATCTAGCCCAGGTCACTTACACACAGATTCATACAAAGTACACACACATTCAATACACTTCCATCAGCCGGGCAGATCCTGGTGAATCGTCTCCGCTCCAGAAGCAGGTAAGTGCCTTTCCCTTATCGGTCTTTCCCCCTTATTGTTTATTTTAATTAGAGACCTTCCACTTTGGCCTTAAAGGCCCGACCTGCATCTGCCTGTAGATTCTTCCTACCATGGGCCCGGAAGGATCCTACTATTAGATAGGCAGCTGCACGCCGTAACATTAGCAGAGCGTGGTTGATTGTGTCTACAATCACGCCCGGCCGTAATACGTAAAATTAATATAATATAATTAATATAAATAATAATTCTTTTCTTTTGTTGCTTTCTTGCTCGCCTTTTTCTTTGTTGTTAGTGGGTAGTTACTAACGCCACGACCGTAGGTTAACAAGCGGGAATTTTGTTGAGGCGAAGTACTTTGATTAGGTAGATAAGGTTGTCACGTAATCGGATAATTTGTTGATCGTACTAGGGTTGTTACTTGCTAATTTTATTTGTGTTTTTTCGTGTTAACTTGTATTTAATTTAATAATTGTATAATTTCTATTTAACTTTATTGATAGGAACTGTATTTGTTATTTTTGTTATTTGCTAATTTGAGCAGCGTAGTAATTGTATTTAGTAGGGATGCCGTCACATAAGCTACTAATTCGTTGCTTGCGGACTAAGCTGCGCTGGGCTACCAGCGCACACGCTTTGATATGCCGACCGGATAGGGTTTATGACATGAGGAAGAGGCTCGAGCAGGTCGATGCTCGAAGGGCTGCCGTGGAGGAGGCTTACGCTGAGCTCGAGGACTCGGAGGTGGAAAAGGGAGTCCTGGACTCCTGCCACGTGGACTACGAGCAGTTCCTCGCGCTCACAGACGACTTGATCGAGGCGGGGGGCCAAGGACGCGGAGAAGGAGCGCGAAGCTCGGCTGAGTGGCCTGCTCGATTGCCCTCGGAAGCCGCCCACTCAGCCAGAGCCTGCCAAGGTTCTCCGGGGTCCTCTCGGGATGGCTGACCTTCGTCGGTATGTTTGATAGCCTGGTGGACGCCCGGAGGGACTTGACCCCCTGCCAAAAAATGGGGTACCTACTAGCATCACTGGAGGGGTAGGCCCTGGGCGTCGTCGGCCACCTTAAGTTGTCGGACGACGCCTACCAAAACGCCAGGGACCTCCTCACTGGAAGATACCCCAACGTCCGGCGGATTGCTGACGAGCATGTTCGGAGGCTGCTGAACCTCCCGCTGCTGAGGGACTGGACCAGACTACGTGAGGACATAGTGAATCCAGTCGTCGTAGCGTGCAACTCGTTGCGGCGGCTGGATTTACCGGTGAACGAGTGGTCTTTTTTGTTACTCCATATCGTGCTGTCCTGCCTGCCCCTCAACCTTCGGCTCCATTTTGGGGAGAGGTACGGAGGGGATGGCGCCTCGTACATTCCCCCCTTTAGGGACCTGCTGCGGTTCCTGGAGGAGCAGTGTAGGCAGTTAGAGAACGCAGCAGGCGCCGTCGAGGGCCCCTCGGCCGCCGCCCGAGCGGTGCCCAGGGAGAGGCGGAATCAGACGGCCAAGGCGTCGCCCACCTCCTGAGGCCGAGCGGAGCCCCCGTGGGAGGGCGCCTCCCTTACCCTCCTATAGTGGCCTAGCGGCCCGGGAGTCGTTCCCCCAGGGGCGGGGGGGTCTTCACCCCCCTCAGCGGGTTAAGAGTGGATTCGCAGCCACTCAGGGGTCAGCTAGACCGTTCTCAATCCCGTTGGCTGAGTGGCCGCGACTGGAACGCCGCCCGCCCCCCTTTGGTCGGTGCCGGTATTACCGGGTTCCGGAGACCGCGTATCGGCCCCGGGCCTCGGAGCCGAGGATACCCGAATTTCCCCAGGTCGGCCCGTTCGGGGAATTCCAGTCGAGGGTCATCGGGACGCCGTCGGAGTGCCGCTCACGGGGCCCCTGGTTCGGGTGCCGGTCCAACAGAGGCAGCTCCAGATAGGAGGCTGCCGCCCTAGCTCCCGCCATGGTCACCTCCACTGAGCCTTTGAGCCGTCAGCAGTCCACCTGTCAAACTGTTCTATTGCCGACGGCCTCAGTGAAGGTGTACAACCCGAGCGGCGACCGCTTAACGGTTTGAGCTCTATTGGATTCGGGTTCCCAACGTAGTGTGGCCTCCACTTGGTTGGTGGGAAGACTGGGGCTCCTCTGGAGCTCTGAATCACGTCCGATGGTAGGTATCGCCTCCTGCTCCTAGGGGACAAGCGGAGTTGGTGTTCAGTCCTGCCAGCGAACACCTTCGCATTTTAGTCAAGGTAAATGTCCTCGATGACATTGTAGGGCTTCTCCCGAACGTTCGTATAAATGACAGCGCGGTTCGCTGTGCGTCGGCTTTGAGACCGGCAGACCCTCGGTGGGCCTGACCTGGGCCTATAGATTTGTTACTGGGGGCCGACACGCTGGGGGTCATCTTGTTAGGTGAGATACGAGCTCGACAGCCCGATGGCCTCTCAGCCATTTCCACGATATTTGGGCACAGCTTCTTTGGACCGGTTATGTGGTCTCCTCCCCCTCCGACGGCCAACCCGCTTTCCGTTGTGGGCGTGTCCCTTTCGGACGCCGTCCAGCGGTTCTGGGAAATTGAGGAACCACCACAGGTGGCGCGAATCAACCCTCTGGACCGTGAGTGCGAGTTGTTCTTCTAGAACAATACCAGCCGTCGGGTCGACGGTCGTTTCGTCACTCGCTTACCCTTTCTGGACTCACGTCCTTCTTTGGGCCAATCTCGTGCACTAGTCAAGAAGAGGTTGCTTTTCATGGAGCGCCGCATGCGGTTTTTGACGGTTCCGCCCCCACATCAAATGGTGTGTCTCTGAACCAGTGTCTTCAGTCGGCTCCTAAACTGATCAAGGACATATCCGACATTTTGACTCAATTCCGTCGACACCAAGTGGTTTTTGTAGCGGACATTCGGATGATGTTTCGCCAATCAGTGGTCTATGGTGATGACCGTCGATATCAGCTGATATTGTGGCGCGAGAAGCCCAGCGATCTTATACAGGTGGTTGAGTTGAACACCACCACATACGGACTCCGGTCCAGCCCGTATATCGCCATGCGAACCCTACTTGAACTCGCTGAGAGAGAGCGCCTGAGATACGCTCGGGGAGCTTCTATTTTGGAGACTTCGGTCTACATGGACGACATTTGTACGGATCCATCGGATTTGTGCGCATCCACCGTCGAGGAGGCTCTTGTCTTGCGAGACGAATTAATTGCCATCCTGAAGTCCGGAGGCTATGAGTTGCGCAAGTGGTTGTCGAACTCCCCTTATATTTTGAAGGACCTCCCAGGAGAGGCTCCACAAGACCCTCATCTTTTCGAGCACCCTGAGAATCCTAATTTGTTGACTGTGCTGGGCATTAAATATCAGCCTGTTCAGGACACCTTCACGTATAGAATGAAACTTGACCCACCGCCCAAAGCATGGACCAAACGCTCCGTGCTGTCTACCGTAACCCGCACCTCCGACCCTAATGGATGGATCACCCCGGTCATCTTTTTGGCTAAGTGCTTTCTTCAAAAGCTCTGGATGTCCGGGTTGGTTTGGGACGAGCCTATTAGCGGAGTCCTCTTGCGAGGGTGGCTCTCCATGCTCTCCTCCCTTCCGGACATCAACCGGGTTTCCATGCCAAGGTGCTTCCTCCCCCCCGGGAAATGCAGGGCTACCCTACATGGGTTTTGCGACGCCTCTAAGAAGGGCTATGCTGCTGCCGGATATTTGCGGACTGTGAGTTCCTCTGGTCATACTGCCGTCCATCTCGTACTCGCTAAAAGCAAGGTTGCTCCCATTAGGTCCCGCTTAACTATCCCTAAATTGGAACTGTCCGGTGCCGCTCTTCTCACGCAACTCCTCAACCACGTTCACTCGTCCTTGAAGCCTGTAATCGACATTACGGGCGTCTACGCATGGTTGGACAGTGAGATAGTACTTTGTTGGCTCCGAGCTGCACCTCACAATCTTGAGGTCTTTGTGGCGAACCGCGTGTCTCAAATCCAGAGTTCTGAGACTTCTCTCAACTGGAGACATGTCCCAGGGGAGTTGAATCCCGCAGACTGCGCTTCTCGCGGCTGTGAGGCCTCCTCGCTGGTTGACCACCCACTGTGGTGGGGTCCCGGTTGGTTATCTGAGTCTCAGTCATTCTGGCCCCCAGGTAATTACTCCGAACCTACCGAGTTGCCGGGCCTACGAGCCCGAGTAGCAGTGGGCAAAGATAAGCCCACTCGGGATCTCTCTCTTCTGGAACGGTACGGCTCTCTCGATAAGCTCTATATAGCTATAGATAGCTAGGAGTTACTGCTTGGTTGCGCCGCTTTGGCCGCAATTCGAGAGACCCGTCCAACCGACTCTCTGATTGCGTTTTGTCCCCTAGCGAGCGTCGTGAAGCTTTGATGCATTGGACCCGTATGGTCCAAACGGAGCATTTTGAGCCCGTCATTGAAAACTTGAAGCGTGACTCCGTTATCAAGGGCGCCCTGGCCCGCCTGAACCTCTTTCTGGACGACGCTGGGATGCTGCGTGTTGGCGGAAGTTTGAAAAATTCTCAACTGCCGTATGGGGCTCGACACCCGCTGCTGCTCCCTAAGGACGGCGCCCTTATCCGGTTGCTGGTAGCCCACCACCAAGTTAAGAATGCCCACGCTGGGTGTAACGCTCTTTCGGCTATTTTGCAGCGGGAGTTTTGGATTTTGGCAGGCCGACGCACCATTCGGAGCGTCATCTTTAAGTGCATATCCTGTTATAAACTGAAGGCCACCATATCGCAGCCTCTCATAGGTGACTTGTCGCCCGACCGCGTCAGGGCCATCCGACCATTCGCTGGAGTCGGAACCGACTTTGCTGGCCCCTTCCTCGTCAAGTCCTCTATCCTTCGTAACGCGCGTTCGCATAAGGCCTATGTTTGCGTCTTCGTGTGCCTCTCCACTAAAGCCGTTCACTTGGAACTTGTAAGCGCCCTCAGCACGGAAGCCTTCTTGGCCACGCTTGGCCGTTTCGTATCGCGGCGCGGTTTGCAGGACTTGATCCGGTCGGATTGCGAAACGAATTATAAGGGCACGGATAGGTATCTAAAAGAGGTCGTCGAATTTCTGTCTAGCCACCGGACTTATTTAGGCAATGCTATGTCAAAAAGGGGAATCCAGTGGAAATTCGACCCTCCGGCGTGTCCCCGCTGGGGCGGTATTTTCGAGGCGGTGGTTAAAGTGGCAAAAACGCATCTCCGTCGCGTTATTGGTGAAACTATTTTGACATTTGAGGAGCTCGCCACTGTATTCTGTAAAATTGAGGCTGTACTCAACTCTCGGCCCCTCTGTCCCCTCTCATCCGACCCGAATGATTTGGAAGTTCTAACCCCGGAACACTTCCTGATTGGCCAGCCGCTTAACGCTCTGCCCGAGTACCCCTTCAGGGAAACAAACGCTTCTCGGCTGAGCAGGTTTGCCCTGCTGCAACAGATAACTCAGAGCTTTTGGCACCGATGGTCTCTGGAGTACCTACATCTTTTGCAGCAGCGCATTAAGTGGTCTGACAAGACGGAACCTCTTCGGGTGGGAAACCTCGTGTTGGTTAAAGAACCCAACACTCTACCTTTGTATTGGCGCCGTGGGCGCATTGTGAAGTTGTCGTATGGAGCGGATGGGGTGACTAGAGTGGTCGAGATTTTGGTCGGAGATTCGGTCTTTTAACGTGCCGTCGCGTCCTTGTCCCGTTTGCCAATCTACTCGCGGACATAATTCCTTGTGTCCGGGGCGGGGGTTTGTTTAGGCAAAAATATTATACATTTGAAACGTGAATCTTTTAACTTGCGTTCGTAAAGTAGCATCGATAGCAAGGTCACCCGCCCCCCACCCGGTCGCATTCTACGGCGATATCGGCCGGATTTCTCGAGAAACATTGTAAAGTTTTTTGCGATCTATACTGATGTCTTAGTGATTAGCGCCTATTTTTGTTACGAAAGTATAAACCCGCGTAAATCGTTGCGCCTACGAGGACACGTTTTGTTCTTTAGGACATATTAATTTCTGTCAAATTAATTGTGCAACTCCGATAGTGATTTTCCTTTGAAGTTCTACGTTTGGCTGTACCATTACGTGACAAAACGGAAAGAGTGCCTCAAGAGGGAAATAGTTCCGGGGCTACCTACATAGAAGGTATCCTCTCCAGGACAGTATTGTATCATCTAGCCCAGGCCACTTACACACAGATTCATACAAAGCACACATACATTCACTACACTTACATCAGCCGGGCAGATCCTGGTGAACCGTCTCCGCTCCAGAAGCAGGTAAGTGTGCCTTTCCCTTACTGGTCTTTCCCCATTAATGTTTATTTTAATTAGAGACATTCCACTTTGGCCTTAAAGGCCCGACCTGCATCTGCCTGTAGGTTCTTCCTACCATGGGCCCGGGAGGATCCTACTATTAGATAGGGAGCTGCACGCCGTAACAGAATTAGTAATTCATTTATGGGGCAATGTATACGCTTTTACAACAAAATCCCAAAAACATTTGTCATGCCATGCTGCAGCTGTATTAGTAGTATAGTTGTAGAAAGAATGGGTCGGCTCGACCGGGGAAGGACCACGCTCTCACAGAATACCAAATAACTTTATAATTATTGTTATATTTGTGGGATAATTTAGTAATGAGTAGTTTGTTTTTATTGTTTGTTGTAGAATACTGACCTCCTTGGTTTATTGAACTGAAAATAAAATTGTAAGATGTCAGTTTTAAATAAAATGTCATTATAATCAAGAAGCATTATAAAAGTGAGTGTTTCGTCTCAAATTCTTGAAATATCCACATATATATAGACTTAAAATATACTAGCGAATAGACCACCTGACAGCCCGAAAACGCGTGACCAATTTTAATTTTTTATTGTGTGCGTTAGCTAGTGATGTATATTTTACTTACAAGGGCTATCGAATAAATGATTGTTAAGGAAGCGGTAAAAGGATTTAAAAAAGTGTTTAGTGTATGAAGTTGAATAACTTCAAAAATTAACTGAATTTTATCATAATAGTTCTAAAATAATTAAAAAGTATTCATATAAAATGTTCCTGGGAATAAACTGAACCTACCTGCCTTTTGTTGAATTTCAATTAATGTATAAAATCCCAGGTGAATTTACAGATAAACTTAAAAAAAACTCCCCAATAATCAGATCGGAAAGTTGTATTTTCGAGCTATGATCTTCGGGAAAAAGTATTTACAGCCGTGGGCAGTTTCCCCGAAATTAGGTAGGTAAGGTAGATACTTAACTAAGTATATAATTATTTATATTTTATAAAATGTTTTGATGGGGAAATAAAAACGGGGACACAGGAGTACATAACGGTTGCTTTATTTTTCATATAAGTATTACTTGTGATAATTATAAACATTTAATAATTAAAAATTAAATAAATTATAGAACTTTATTTTAACATTCGACTTAAGTATAAATGTAAACTTAATAATTCAAGGAAGGAAACTTGTAGGAATCAGTTAAATAAGATTGCTCTGCTTAAAGGCCAATATATTTATGAGGCTTTATCACGCTTCATGTTTATATTATTTCATCTGTCCTTGAAAAGTATAAAGTAATAATAAACTTATTATCATTTTAGCTGCATGAATTTTAAAAACATAATGACATTGTTACGAGCTTGGGGTTCGAGACAATTAAAAACTGCCGATTGAATTACCAAAATTGACACTTTAATTACACAACACTAATTACAATCCAAAATCACACTAATAATAAAACACAGTTCGCCGTTATTTCACTTCGAAGTATTCTCTTGTATCGCCAATTCAATACTGCCCCGGTCGTGGTCTATACCGGCCTTATATAGGGCCTCAGATAGTTTCCAGAACCTTCTACTGTAGCGACATCTAGAATGTTCGAGTACATATCGGTCCCGAAATTTCTGGAAGGATCTCGACTCTCCTAGTTCTGCTACTCGACACTAGAGGGCGCTAGTGTAACTAGTGTTGCCATGTCCAAGATATTAATAGTGGCGCGCAATACTTTCATTGACTCGACACTAGAGGGCGCTAGTGTAACTAGTGTTGCCATGTACCAGACATTAATACAAGCATTATTGGCCCCATAATAACGCGCCAGTCGATCCACATGCACAATCTTAGGAGTACCTCTGGCACCTTTCTGTATCCGGTAGGTTACGTCATTTATCCTTGTCACAATCCGGTACAGTCCGTCCCATTTAGCTTGAAGCTTAGGAGATTTCCCTTTTCTGCGAACTGGATTGTGTAACCACTCTAGTGAACCTTCATCAAACCCCTTGTTGTTCATTTTGCGGTCATACCGTGTTTTCATCTTCTCAGACGTTTGCTGGCCCGTCTGTCTGACGTGCTCATAAATGTCATTCATTTTGTTCCGCAAGTCATTTGCATAATCGGTTATGCTGCGTGGGGTATTCAGGTGGTATTCCGATGATCAGGTTTGCAGGCAGCCGTGATTCTCTCCCAAAGTTTGCGAAAGCTGGCGTCACTGATGTACTTTCGTAAACAGCGCTTCGATATGACAACAAAAACGGTTGTATGTGCCTGTCCCAGTCTCGTTGCCGTTTTTCCACAACTTTTGCCAGGTACCTTTCCAATGTCTGATTAAATCGTTCTACCATTCCATCAGATTGTGGAATATAAAATAAGTTAATTAAACGCGATAAAATCCGTAAAAAATAGCTTTATTCAATGGTAAGAAGTTGTTTGTGTTTTATGAGTACACATAACTCGGCAAGTTTCCTGGAATATTTGAGACTCGAAATTCTTTTCTTGATCGCTGTGAATCTCTAAGGGTACTCCAAAACGACAGAAGACTTCATGAACTAGTTTATCTGCAACTGTTGAAGCTTCTTGATTTGGAATGGCGAAGACTTCTGGCCACTTAGTGAAGTAATCCATCACAACTATGAAATACTTGTTACCACTTTCACTTTCAGGAAACGGCCCCGCAACGTCAATGGCTATCCTCTTCCATAGTGCACCCACATTGTACAATTCCAATGCGCCTCTACTACGAATTTGAGGTCCCTTTACAGCCGCACAACTTGTACATTTGCGGCACCAGTCCACGATATCATCACGACAGTGGACCCAGTAAAACCGTTCTCGAATCTTCAGGAGAGTTCGTTTAACTCCCAGGTGGCCTCCTGAACAACCACTATGGTACAGCTGTAGAACATCCGGCACTTCAGCCTTGGGGACAACCATTTGCAAATGACACCTGTCTCCCTGACCATTTTCCCATTTATGGCACAGGACTCCATCCTGAATCAGCAAGCGGTCCCATTGGGCCCAATAGCTTTTCGTGGTCGAACTCATAGCTGAGACGTCGCTCCACTTGGGCTTAGGAGCACTGGCCTTCATCCATTCCAGAATCGGCTTAATGTCCGAATCTTCCTGCTGTGCATGTTGTAGGCTGTCCTTCCATTCATTGCTGAGCTGGTCTGTCCTGAATATCCTCGCAGATACCACTTCTTTACCCTCTTGCCTAGTACAATGCTTGCAATCTTCAGGGCAATGTCTTCTTGATAATGCATCTGCATTGCCATGCGATTTCCCGCTGCGATGTTCGAAGTCGTATTCCTGTAGTAGTTTAATCCATCTCGCAACTTGTCCTTCCGGATTTTTGAACTGCAATAGCCATTTCAGTGCAGCATGGTCAGTTCGTAAGTAGAATTTCCGCCCCAGGAGATATTTGCTAAAATGCTGCAAGGACTTTACCACAGCAAGCAATTCCCGTCTTGTGACACAATAGTTCCTTTCCGGCTTTGACAATGACTTGCTGAAGTACGCTATCACAATCTCTTGATCACCATTCCGTTGAGACAACACACCGCCAAGTCCTATATCACTTGCGTCTGTGTCAACTATGAATTCCTTGCCCGCATTAGGTTACCCCAAAATAGGTGTTTTGCACAGACGGTTCTTGAGCTCCTGGAATGCAATATCGCAACTTTCATCCCAGCAGAAATGTCGCTTCTCCTCGGTTAGCTTGTGCAGAGGTTTGGCTATATCTGCAAAGTTCTTCACAAATCGCCGATAATAAAAGCACAAACTCAAAAATGCTCTAACCTGTGTCTTGTCTTTTGGAACCGGCCACTCCTTGACAGCGGCAATTTTTTCTGGATCCGTGCGGATACCTTCTTCCGACACTACATACCCCAAAAAACTAACTTGCCGTTTGAATTGTGAGCACTTCTTTGTACTCAACTTGAGGTTGGCACTCCGGATCTTCATGAGCACGCGTTCAAGGTTTTGAAGGTGTTCCTCAAATGTACGGCCTACGATGATGAGGTCATCCAAATAGACGAGACAGGCATCTCCAATTAGACCGGTAAGTACAAGCTCCATCAACCTTTCAAACGTTGCTGGAGTATTGCACAATCCAAACGGCATGACTTTAAATTGCCACAGACCCTTTCCTGTGGAGAATGCAGTTTTCTCCTTGTCCTTAGGGTCAATTTCAACCTGCCAGTAGCCACTTTTCAGGTCCAGCATACTAAACCACTTTACGCCTGTAAGCATGTCCAGCGTGTCATCAATTCTTGGCAAGGGATAGCTGTCCTTCTTTGTAACGTCGTTCAGGCGGCGGTAGTCAACACAAAACCGCATGCTGCCGTCCTTCTTCTTTACCAGCACCACAGGTGAACACCATGGACTAGATGAAGGTTCAATAACACCATCCTTCACCATTCCCTCAATCATGGTTTTCACTTCCTTTTCACGTGCTGCAGGCAATCTTCTTGGCCGCTGACGAATAGGCAATTCTTGTCCTGTGTTTATTTTGTGTTGAACTAAGCCAGTCTTTCCTATGTCAGCTTCGTTTGACGAGAAAACATTGGCGTAAATTGGAGTAACAACTTCTTCGCCTTGACCATTTCATTCAGGGAAAGAACGCTGCGACAGTCTTCTAAAAGTGTGGTCACTCTCGTTTGTCCATCCTTGCTGGGGGTCCCGGTCGATAAATATTCGCACCGACGCAACCAATCCACTTCCTCACTAGTACCAACCAATGTGCCTTTTCCTATAATTTGTTCCTGATCACAAAGGTTCAACACACGTACACCTGAGATGTCGGTGGTTTTGACCAAGGTTCGAGCCACTTTCCCTTTCCACGAGTACACAACGATGAGCTTGCCCAGGACTCCGAGGAAGACTAACCGGCACAATCGTTTCCGATCTTGGCAGAAGAACAATCTTCTTAAGGCTGTACACATTCCCTGGTAACGCCCCTTCCACGAAAAGTTCCTCTTGTCCACATTTCAAAACACCTTGCTTAACGTCGATCTCACAACTATTCTTCCTCATAAAGTCTAGGCCCAGGATGCAGTCGTCCATTATATCAGCCACGATGGCATTATGCAGGTAGATCATGTTGCCTAGCTTCAACTCCATCTCCTTTTCTCCACGGACGGGTATACGCTGACCGGTGGCTGTCACCAAATTAATGCGTTCGCGGTTGTATGCGGAGTCCCCGAGAAACTGATTTATAAGTTGGGAACTGACAACCGTGCGAGAGGCTCCAGTGTCTATGGTCAGTTTATACGGCTTTCCGTTGACCTCGCCCTTGATGATCAGGCTGTTTCCATCACGGGTTTGTGAGATTGAAATCCTTGGGGCTCTTTTAACATCAGCCAGTACTCGCCAGTTTCCCTGCTGCTGCTGGGCGGTGCTGTCAGCCACACTACCCTCTCCATATCGATCACCTTCCCTTTCTACAGTTCGTTTAGGGCAGCTGGATCGAAGATGGCCCCTTTCGCCACAGCCGTAGCACCTAGGGCTGTAGCCCTTATTGCGATCCTGAACTGTAGCTGCTGCAACCTCCCTGACGCGGTGGGAACGATGATCCTGCCGCACGGCTTCCACCTCCAGTGCATGAGCCAACGCATCCTTAAGCGTCTCGTGGTGCCCGAGCCTCACAGTACGTTACTGCGTTGCACGCGATATTTGAGCTGCGCACGAAAGACGTGTTCCAGGTGAGCATCGCCATATCTCGCCTCCAATGACTCAAGGAGCTGCTCGTAAGTCACTTCCTTACCGAGAGCTTCCAGAACAGTTAATGCCTGGTCGCGTAGGCCTAGGGTGAGAGCAGTCATGGCCTGACTTTTATTCCAGCCGCTCGCTTTCATGACAGCCTCGAACTGGATTTTGTAGGCCGACCAGGAAGAACTCCCGTCGAACGGCGGCACTTTGAATCCACGTAGCGAAGGTGTTGTAGCTATCACGGGAGCTGTAATTCCAACCCCAAGTTTGAGGTCGTCCAGCGTTTTCTTCACATCAGCCATCACGTTGTCAACCCGATTGTCACTTGGTCGATTCGGGTTTCAGCTTCCGACAGGCGGTTGTCATGTTGAGCAACCCTATCCTTCACCTCTTTTATCTCTTTCCCGAAGGTAGCGTGACGGTCCTTCCTAAGGAGCATCTGTTCTTCCATACCGCGCTGTAGCTGCTCTTCCAACCGACGGGTCTGTTCCTCCTGTCGGCGGGCCTGTTCCTTCTGTCGGCGGGCCTGTTCCTCCTGTCGGCGAGCCTGATCCTGCAGCATCATCATCAGAGCACCTAAGTCAGGTGCTGCAGATGCAGGAGCTGCTGACGGGCCGGCCTCCGTGGTTAGCAGCTGACCCTCCGACGTTTGCGGCGTTGCATTACCAAATCGTCTCTGGTCCGTCTCCTGTTGGCGTTGACTTCGGGTACGGATACCCTCCGTATCGTCTTTAAGTAAATTCGGCATATTTGATCCCACTTCTGACACCAATTGTTACGAGCTTGGGGTTCGAGATAATTAAAAACTGCCGATTGAATTACCAAAATTGACACTTTAATTACACAACACTAATTACAATCTAAAATCACACTAATAATAAAACACACTTCGCCGTTATTTCGCTTCGAAGTATTCTCTTGTATCGCCAATTCAATACTGCCCCGGTCGTGGTCTATACCGGCCTTATATAGGGCCTCAGATAGTTTCCAGAACCTTCTACTGTAGCGACATCTAGAATGTTCTAGTACATATCGGTCCCGAAATTTCTGGAAGGATCTCGACTCTCCTAGTTCTGCTACTCGACACTAGAGGGCGGTAGTGTAACTAGTGTACGGTCCAACCGTACATTTCTGCTGGCGTTAACATTTTACGCAATGTATAGCGATTGCATTGCGTAGTTGGACAATTATAAAAACTGAGTTAGTTCACGTTTTCACCGTAAACGCGACGGACGCGAACTCATCAACATAACATTTAACATTAACATTTAGCATTATTCAACATATTTTAATCTTATATTTTTTACTTGTTTATTAAACTGTTTTAACATAAAATCTAAATTATTATTGAACAGTCGTCCATTACCCGAACATTTTTGGTCCTTCGAGCGAAACATTAACATTTTTGGTCCTTCGAGCGAAACATTAACATTTTTGGTCCTTCGAGTGAAAAATAAACATTTTTAGTTCTTTGAAAAGTGAATTGGACCCTCGCGTGTTTCAAGGACAGTGAGCTGACAGTGAGAACTAGCGAACTCAAACATAACAGTGGTCATCTTGCTCAACATCCTCAACATTTGGCTTGGCAAAACAGCAGCTTTTCAAGGTCAAGAATCAACGTGTCGGCAAGTTGGTCAGCAGCAGAACCAGCATCAGCAGTAATCAGCAGTGTCAAAGTAAGATCTTTCCTTTTTTAACAGTTTTCATTTTAGTAACAAAATGGAAAACGTACACGCTAATCAGGTGGAGATTGTAGGAGCTATTCGTAAAATTGGTGTCAATATTAAAAAAGATGGGTCAGAGCGTAAAACAATAGATTATTTTAAAAGAAAACTTGAGGTTTTGGAATCGTATTGGCAAGATTATCAGAACAATCACAGCAAACTGGTAAAAAGTGAGAGTCGTACACATCCCTACTTTACAAATTCCGAGTACGACATTGCAAGGGAGCAATATAACTCGGTAAAAGAAATCATTAATCAGCAGTATCAGGATCTCCTGGCTAGCCAGAAATATTATCCAGCCCTTGAAGGTAAAACAAGTCAACAGGTGGAACAGCGTGGATTAGGTGAGCCGTCTTCAGGAAGGTCGTCGGAACCGCAAGAGGCTCTTCGCTCACAGGCACATCGAGGAACAACAAGTAAGTTAGATGACATGTTGCGCAAACAATATATTAATTTTAAGGCATTTAAAAGGTCTGTTAGTTGCATAAACATAGATAACATTACGGAAAAATGGGAATTCGAAGATTCTTTAAAAACATTAGAGTCGCGGTGGTCGGCTATAGATTCCCTGCATTGGGAAATTGATCATGATCTCAATGGGGATGACGAAGAGTATGCAACTACGTTTAGTGTGTATGAACAGGAATTTATGGATTTAAAGAGAAAACTCAATTCCAAAATGTGGTCTGTCAATCACCGAGAATACAGTACGCCCAGAATGGATATCCCTACATTTAACGGCAATTATAACCAGTGGATACCATTCAAAGATCTTTTCACAGAAACAATTCACAATAACCTGTCGCTTTCAAATGCTCAAAAAATGCAATTTTTAAAGAGTAAGCTTCAAGGGGATGCCGAGCGTTTAATACAGCATTTGAATATTAGTTCAGAAAATTACGTAACTTGTTGGGAAATGCTAAGTCATAGGTTTGACAACAAGCGAAGAATTTTCGTATCTCACATTAGCCTATTGCTTGGTTTCCCTAATATTCAGCAGCAGGCGGTAAATCAAATTAAAAAATTACATGATACAACTTTAGAGTGTTTAAACGCGATTAAAAACTTAGGCGTAGACATTAACACATGGGATCCGTTACTAGTACACATATTGTCGCAAAAATTAGACATGGAAACATATACAGGATACATAGAATCGCAAAAAAGGCCTAGAGATCTACCCGTGCTGCAGGAGTTTTTGGACTACTTGGAAAGCAAATTTACAACACTTGAATTATGTCGGCGAAAACAAGAAAATACATCAAAATTAAACGTTCAGTCTCAATATAACTTCAATAATTCATCATCGAGTAATAATTACAAAAAGCAATTCAATTTTAATCAAAATACGACGAACAAACATATTGCAAAATCATATAACGTTACTGGAATCAAATGTCCTCTTTGTAATGATGATCATGGCATTTACAATTGCAAAACATTTTTAGCAATGCCAAATGGAATTAAATTAAAAACTACCAACAAATTGAAACTTTGCATAAATTGTTTATTTAGCCACAACGGAAATCCATGTATTTCAACACAAAGGTGCCGTAAATGCTTGCAGAAACATAATACTCTGTTACATGACGCGTGCACAAAGTCCATATCCGGTACACAGGTTGCGAAAAAACTTATCGAGTCCGTGACAAACACTTCGCACGTATCACAAAATAATTTTGGAGGAGAAGTTTTGTTATCGACAGCTTTGGTGAAAGTTAAGGCGTTAGATGGAACATATCAGATCAAAAGGGCGTTGATAGATCAAGGATCCCAAATTTCGCTCATTTCGGAAAATGCCGCACAAACCTTAGGCCTAAAAAGACAGCACTGCAAGGGAGTTATATATGGCGTCGGGGAAAAAGAAAACACTTGCAAAGGCATGTTAAATATTACGTGTACATCCATGTTTAATGATTATTCTTTCAGCACTCATGTTTATATAATGAACAACTTAATTAAACATTTGCCAAACCAATCGTTCGCAAAGCCTTCTTGGTCATTTATAGAAAACATAAACTTGGCGGATCCTGAGTTTTATAACAGTCGTCCCGTGGACTTACTCTTCGGTGCTGATATTTATTCTATGATCATGTTAAGTGGCATTTCAAAGGGAGATTCATCGCAGCCTATCGCACAACAAACGCAGCTAGGGTGGTTGTTGTGTGGTAATGTTAAAACATTTCAATGTAACGTTATCACAAACGACATAGAAAACATTCAGAAATTTTGGGAAATAGAACAAATAACGGAACATCCAGAGTTGTCTTTAGAAGAACAGCATTGTATACAATACTATACTTCAACTACGAAACGTCTTGAAAATGGTCGTTATGAGGTTAGGCTACCCTTAAAACCCGAAATTAAAACAAAATTGGGATCAACAAAATCAATGGCAATTGCACAGTTTCGGAATTTGGAAAGAAAACTTGTAAAAAATGATAATTTCGCGGAAAAATATAAAGCCTTTATTAAAGAGTATGAACAATTGAATCATATGAAACAATCAGACGGTCATACGATGCCCGAGTGTTATCTTCCTCACCACGGTGTCGCGCGTGCCGAGTCAATGACCACAAGCCTTCGGGTCGTTTTTAACGCATCAGCAAAAACTTCGAGTGGATACAGTCTTAATGATTTAATGTATAAAGGGCCTAATTTACAACAAGATTTACAGTGCTTATTATTAAAATGGCGTCAATATAAATATGCTTTCACCGCGGATATTGAGAAAATGTATCGGCAGATTATGGTAAATGAACAAGACCAGCGTTATCAAAAAATTATTTGGAGAGAGTCACCGGAACAACCTTTGCAATCATACCAACTTTGCACAGTTACATATGGCACCAAGTCTGCACCATTTTTAGCAATGATGACGTTAAAACAGCTAGCAGAAGACGAACAAGCCACCTACCCGGAAGCATCATTGGTTTTAAAAGAGGCTTTTTATATGGACGATCTCGTCCATGGAGCTCACAGCATTCAGCAAGGTAGAAAGTTGTTTAAAGACTTAAACAGATTATTACAATTAGGAGGATTCACATTGAGAAAATGGGCGTCGAATAGCAATGAACTGTTTCATACCTTAGAAAAAAGTCAGATCAAAGAAGAAAACATAATTTTTAATTTTAAAACTGAACACGCAACAAAGACGCTCGGACTCTGCTGGTTAAGCAACAGGGACACCTTTACTTTCTGCTGTAACATGTCTATTCAGGAAATTAAGCCCACAAAAAGATGTTTGCTTTCCGAAATTTCAAAATTATACGACCCATTAGGCTGGTTGGCACCTATTTCAACAAAATTAAAAATATTATTTCAAAATGTATGGAAGTTAAATATTTCTTGGGATGAAAAAATACCAGAAAACATACAACAAGAATGGCGGAAAATTCGAAGCGATATGAATGATATTCAAGAATTTGAGATCCCTCGATGGATAGGGTGTAAGGAAAATGAAGTTTTCGAGTTACATGGTTTTAGTGACGCATCCGAACATGCCTTTGCCTGCGTCGTTTACGCAAGGACAAAAAACCAACCTGAAGCAGTACTTTTAGCGGCCAAAACACGACTCGTACCAAATAAAAAAGAGATATCATTGCCTAGGTTAGAGTTAAATGCGGCTCATTTATTATGTAAATTGATAAATAAAATAAAACAATGTATGTGTCAACATAAAATCGAGATATATGGATGGACGGACTCCATGGTCGTTTTAGGTTGGCTTAATAGGGATCCAAGTCGTTGGAAAGCTTTCGTTGCAAACAGAGTTAAGTATATTACTACAATTATAGCTGCAAGCCATTGGAGTTACGTTAAGTCGAAGGAAAACTCCGCGGATGCTGCAAGTAGGGGGCTATACGTATCACAACTTAAAAACAACCAATTATGGTGGCACGGACCCACATGGCTACAAACATTTTCTTACCGACCTAATGAAAAACAAGTTTATCAAACAAAAGAAGAAATTCGATCAAAACAAACAAATTTTATACAGAAGGACATACATAACAGTATTATATATACATTATTAAATAAATTCAGTTCATTTACAAAAATAACTCGTATTGTAGCATGGATATTACGTTTTTTGACACCTAAGCAGAAAGGTAAACAATGGCCTAGCTACCTTACGATACGGGAACTAAAGCATGCAAAATTAGTTATTATTAAACATGTTCAGGAAAACGATTTTCAAGTGGATATAGAATATTTATATAAGTACAACACAGTGCATACGAGTAGCAAATTACGGAGTTTGAATCCGGTATTAAGTGAGGGAATACTTGGAGGAAGATTAAAAAACGCCAACATCCATCACGATATGATGCACCCTATATTAATACCTCATAAAAGTAGATTGACGGATCTTCTAATAGATCATGCACATAACATGACATTTCACGGTGGTCCTCGACTTACTTTAGGTTGGTTACGTCACAAATATTGGATTGTAGGAGGCAACAGAGCCGTTAAATTACGTTTACGAAACTGCGTCAAATGCAGAAAAAACAGTCCCTCTACACAACATCAATTAATGGCTGATTTACCAGAGTCAAGGGTTAATCCAGCACCACCCTTTCAACACACAGGCGTTGATTATACGGGTTTCGTTGAAATAAAGTCAAGCAAAGGACGAGGAATAAAAACTACCAAAGGATATATAGCAGTTTTTGTGTGTATGGTTACCAAAGCCATACACTTGGAATTAGTGTCCGATTTGAGCACCTCAGCATTTTTAGCAGCGCTTCGTCGCATGGCAGCGAGAAGAGGAGCTCCACGTCATATCTACAGTGATAATGGCTCAAATTTTGTAGGCGCTAATAGGATCTTGCAGGAAGAATACCAACAACTTCAACACATATTTAACAACAACCTTTTGATGGAGCTTTCAGAGTTGAACATCGAATGGCATTTCAATGCTCCCTCGTGGCCAAGCGCTGGAGGTTTATGGGAGAGAGCTGTGCGCAGTTTAAAACATCACCTGAAGCGTGTGGTTGGTGATCAAAAGCTAACATACGAAGAATACTCGACAGTTTTGAGTCAGATAGAAGCGTGCTTAAACTCAAGACCCTTGTGTCCGCTAACTGAAAACGTAGAAGATTTGGAGTTTTTGACACCTGCACATTTTTTAACAACAAATGTAGGTTCCACCATAATAGAAACGCCCGAAGATGCCAGGACAAGATGGCAGCTAACAAAACAAATATTTCAAGGTGTGTGGAAAAGGTGGAAAGCGGAATACCTTACTCAATTATCTAGTAGGAGTAAGTGGCTAAGACCGCGACCAAACATGAAGATCGGTGATATGGTCATCATTCAAGACGACAACTTACCACCAGGAAAATGGGCGATGGGGCGAGTAGTAGAACTTCACCCAGGTAGCGATGGACATGTAAGAGTGGTAACATTAAAAACAAAAAACGGTAATCTTAAAAGACCAGTCAGTAAACTGTCATTACTACCCATTGAAACATCATCACAACAAAATGAACAGAAAGACAGGTCGAACAACTTTACACAAAAAATAACCCATAAACAAGAAAATAAGCTACAAGGCCCCCGCTCCAAATTCAGCTCTATTGTTATGAGTTTAATGTTTTTTATATGTTTATTTACACCAGCATTTAGTACAAGCTCATACAATATTACAACTTTTAATAATAATCAGTCAATTTACTTCGATCCGATAGGTAAAATGCAGATAATCCAGGATAAATGGACACTTATTGTGTATTACAACTTAGAACCTTATTGGGAAGGAATTAAAGCATTTGAAATATTTTTAAAACATTTAAACGAAAGATGTATGAACATAAACGCAGATCACTTATGCCATATGATATTGTTACAACTACAGCACGAGTTCTCGGAACTGCAATACTACAATGAGCTCCTATTGAATCAGCATTTCATCGGACGCTCCAGACAGCGACGGGGACTTGTGAATGGAATAGGCTACTTGGCAAATAATTTGTTCGGCGTACTGGACGAACGTTTCGCGGAACAGTATAGTAAGAATATTGAACTTGTTAGACAAAACCAAAACCATTTATTGAATTTATGGAAGAAACAAACGTCTGTATTGGAATCTGAATATAATTTATTAAAACGTACCGAAGATTTGGTAGCCAAACAACATAAAATTATTAACAGACATTTGATAAACTTGGAAAAACAGACCAACAACATTCAAAAGGAAATAAAAAATATGTCAATGGCGCAAGATTTTACTATGTCTTCTTTAATAGCCAGCAATATGCTTCAAAATATAAAAATCACTCAGGAGAATCTTCTTGAAACTCTAACAGACATATACCATGGTCAATTTAACATGCATTTATTAACAGCCGAACAACTTCGAGAAGAACTCCACATAATCTCTGGTCATTTAACAGAAGATATAACATTACCAATAGAAAATATACAACAAGAAGTTCATAAAATTTATAAACTACTTAAGGTCAAAGCTAGAATGATGCAAAAATATCTTATATTCGAGGTAATATTTCCCCTTCTGAATAGAGACAAATACAAATTATACAAAATTATAACAATTCCTCACCAGGTAGAGAATAATATAGAGATAAGCATTTTTCCAATTGCAGAATACACAGCTATTAGTTTACGAAAGGATACTTATTTAAAAATCACAAACAAGGACTTATATTTATGTTTACATGAGGAGGATGTTTATTTGTGTCCTATCCGACAGCCCATTTACCATCTTTCAGAAGACAAGAATTTTTGCCAATTAGATCAAACAACAAGTAGATGCAGGATCTATAAGACATCTTGTACAAATAAATGGCTACCGCTGAATAACCCTTCACAATACCTATTCCACTGCTGCAACACATATGATGTTAAAATTATTTGCTCTGATCGTGTAATTGGGGAACGCCTAACTAAAGCAGGAGTGATATCTCTCGATAAGGGATGTTTGCTAAAAGGTCAAGATTTTACGTTCCTCTCCCACCAAATTTACACCCATCAAATTGAGATGAATAAGGACTTAATTCTTCCAAAAATTGACCCATTGAATAACATCATCAAAATAAGCATACCTTTAGAAACATTTGACGAAAATGACACCAACTTATCAGATTTGAACAGTTCCTTACATAACTTAGACCGTCAAATAAAAGACCTGAAAAAGAATAACGTGCAATTAACAACATTATCGTCGCACGACATCCATCACTATGCAATCAACTACGTGTTAATCGGAGTGGCAGCAGTCTTGGCAGCGGTGTTCGTGTGGAGATGGCGGCGACGGCGGCGGCGTGCACCCATCTCCCCAGACTTGGAGCTGCAGTCGGCGAGTAGTGTTAGTGCAGTGAGTGCGCGAAATCAAAGAAAGGCTTACCGTAAGCCTAGTGTTTTCACAGTGAGTGCTAGTGCGCGAAATTGTGATGTTAACCGTCAACATATGGGCAATATAGGTGATGTGTCGTGTGAAATTGAAAAACAAAACAAAGCGTGTTCTCCCATACCGCAAAGACATTTTAATATCTAATTATAAAAATAATTGTTTAATAATAAGTTAGATACTGTAACCATTTTCATCTTACAAATAACAATCATTCACTAGGTTAAGTTACAAATTGTTTATCACCTTGTTACTTAAATAAGATCATCTCATCAATCACATATCACCTAACTTACATTATAATCATCTCTTCACATTTTGGCCCGGCAGCATGTACGGTCCAACCGTACATTTCTGCTGGCGTTAACATTTTACGCAATGTATAGCGATTGCATTGCGTAGTTGGACAATTATAAAAACTGAGTTAGTTCACGTTTTCACCGTAAACGCGACGGACGCGAACTTATCAACATAACATTTAACATTAACATTTAGCATTATTCAACATATTTTAATCTTATATTTTTTACTTGTTTATTAAACTGTTTTAACATAAAATCTAAATTATTATTGAACAGTCGTCCATTACCCGAACAACTAGTGTTGCCATGTCCAAGACATTAATAGTGGTGCGCAATACTTTCATTTACTCGACACTAGAGGGCGCTAGTGTAACTAGTGTTGCCATGTACAAGACATTAATAGTGGCGCGCAACAATATTAACACAGTAAAGTGGACTAAGTGTCTGAGGATATAGATTCATTCTCTATTCCCTCAATCTCAGTATGTTAAGAAAATTGTCACTCGTTCATGGACTGACCATGGCTAGCGCAAATTAATCTCGTAGATCTATTGATCTGCGCAGCTATTACTTAACCACGAGTTCTTCTTCTCTACGACTAACGCTGTAGGCGATGAACCAAGCAATTTAAGCCCTCAGCACAATGTCGTCGGCCTTTATACTATCATACTACCATTACTAAATATCTATACCTAACTACGCTAAAAGTTTTATCATTTTGACTTGGGAATGTTCCGAGTTTAGGGTTCGAGACAATTAAAAACTGCCGAGTGAATTACAAAAATTGGCACTTTAATTACAGAACATTAATTACAACTTAAAACCACACTAATAATAAACCACAATTGTACAGCTCATTTTAGTTCGCAGTTGTATCGCTTAGTAGTTTACGCTTGTATCGCCAATTCAATACTGACTCGGTCGTGTTCTATACCGGTCTTATATAGGGCCTCAGATAGTTTCCAGAACCTTCTACTGTAGAAACATCTAGAATGTTTGAGTAGATATCAATCCCGAAATTTCTAGAAGGATCTTGACTCTTCTAGTTCTGCTACTCGATACTAGAGGGCCCTAATGGTAACTAGTGTTGCCATGTACAAGACATTAATAGTGGCGCGCAACAGGAATATAATACGAAGTTCCGAAGCTCCGCTCAACCCCTTGGGGAAAATAGCGTGATGCTATGAATATTGTACTAGTATGAACGTGAGGCTGTTAAGTTAGGTTATATATTTAGTTATTATAGGTTATACATTTATTTTGGGTGATAAATAAATACTTAGTTGGTTTCATAATGGCTTAAAGAGGATAATCCCAAGATTTTTTTTGTCTTTAATGTACTACAGTTTTATAATGTATGAAAATCTATCTCTATATTTATCTAGGTTTGGATTTAGAATCGTTTGGCAGGAATTTGGGGGAGTAAGGTATTTTATTTAATAGAGGTTTGGTCCCCGATTATAATAATACTACTCACATTAAAAGGTAGTGCACCGTTATCGAATAAATAAATAAAAACTATTATAACCTAAAACGCGTAAAACATGGAAAAACGCATGCAATATTACTGTGAAAGCTGGATAGCACACAGAATTTTGTGTAAGTGCGACAAGGACATAAGACTAGTGTCACATTATTCTACTGTCTATACTCTCTGTCAAGTGTCAAATAAGAAATGATATTTTAATATAATATTATACTGTTTTATTTCAGAATTGTTTAAAACTGCCCAGAAATACTTGAACACCCAGATACACTTTCAGTTGTAATAGGTTAAACATGCAAAAAATTATTTAAACAAAAAATAGAAATTATTAAAAACAAATCAATTAACTGGAGTCAAAATTATAATGTCAATTCAAACGACAAATTTTAAAATGTCAGATTATTTAGTAAGGTTATAATTATTAAAAACAAATTAATTAATTGCAGTCATAATTATACAATACAATACAATACAATATTCTTTATTGTACACCAAGAAAAGATAACAGAATCAAAAATAAAAAAATAACAACTATTGAGGAAAATACAAAGGGCGGTCTTATTGCTACATAGCAATCTCTTCCAGACAACCCAGAAGAAGAAATAAATACAAAATAAGAAAAAGAACAATGGGTAGGGTGCACTAAAATAAAAAATAAAAATAATAAACACAAATAAAAATAAAATAAAGATACAAACTTATGCATTAAAAAGATAACATTCTTCAGGCAGATCAGTGACCATAATTAAGCGGAGGAAGTGAGAGGAGTTAGAGAGACAAATAGTATTCTTTAATCTGTTTCTGGAATACATTTAAGGATTGAGCACTTCTAATTGACTGGGGTAAGGAGTTCCAAAGTCTTACTCCAAGAACAGAGAATGATTTGTCATAATAAGTAGAAGAGTGCACAGGACATTGGAGGGAAAGATTTTCTTTGGATCGTAAGGAAAAATTATGACGGGAGCTGAGAAATCTAAAACGTTCTTTAAGATAGGAAGGACTAGCTATATTAAATAATACGCAGTAGAGAGCAGAAAGTATATGAGTATTCCGACGAAGACGGATTGGGAGCCACTTGAGCTTAGTGCGGTATTCTGAGACATGGTCATATTTACGAAGTCCAAATATGAACCGAATACAGAGATTTTGGAGGCGCTCAAGCTTGTTAAGTTGCTCCTCGGTGACATCAAGGTAACAAATGTCAGCATAGTCGAGGATAGGGAGTAGTAACGATTGTGCAAGCGTAATTTTGGTGGCAATGGGTAAAAAGTAATTAAACCTCCGGAGTGAAGCATAAGCTGCAAACATTTTACGGCTCACTGCATTAACTTGGGGTGCCCAAGAAAGACTTGAATCCAAGAGGATACCTAAATTTTTAACAACGTCATTATAAGGGATGGCAACTCCATTATATACAACGGGTTGTAGTTGACATTTTTTTATTTTGCAAATCATTCTTGGACTCCCAATGATTATGGCTTGGGATTTTAAAGGGTTCACTGTTAACCCATAAGAACGACTCCAGTCGAGAATACATGTCAGATCCTTATTGATACATTCCACTGCTTTGGGAAGATCTTCAATGGTTGTTTGTAAGTATATTTGGAGATCATCTGCATACAAGTGGTAGAGAGAAGATATTTGGGATGTAATCGTATTAATAAAGATTGCGAATAAAAGAGAGATGGAACGCCAGCTACTGTATCAAGCCACGAAGAAAGTCTATCGTGGACACGAATACGTTGCCGGCGCCCATACAAATAACTATGAAACCAGGTAATTGCAGTTGGAGATATGTTAAGAGAACGCAGAATCCCTAACAGGATGTCATGATCAACAGTATTAAAGGCATTGCTGAAATCCAGCAACACCAATAATGTGACTTGATGATTTTCCATACCGTGGCGAATGTCGTCCGTGATTTTCAATAGCGCCGTAGTCGTACTATGACCAGATCTAAAGCCAGATTGGAAAGGGTTGAGGATGTTATTTCTTAAACTAAAGGAATTAATTTGTTGTTGCACTAGTCGTTCTAAGACTTTGGAAAGGAAAGGAAGAATCGAAATAGGACGATATTCAGAAAAACTTGAAGGATTTGCTTTTTTGGGTATAGGTATGATTTGGGCATCCTTCCATTGGTTAGGGAAAGAAGATGAGGATATGGAAAAGTTTAAGATAAAGGTTATAATAGGTGTTAAAAAATCTAACAAGGGAATGATCATTTTACGACTGACGTCATCACATCCGACAGCGTCAGAATGGATAGAGAGAATGTGTTTCCTAACATCACAATCTGCAAATTGCCTAAATACGAATGGGGAAAAGTCAGGAGTGGGAAACAATGAAAGTTGAGTAAGTGTTGTTGATTTTGCCATATTATCCAAGCAAGAAACAGAAGAAAAATGCTTATTAAGCAAATTTAAATCGACGTTATTTGGTATAGGGCATGAACGTGTTTTCCCAACTCCTATGGACCTTAAAAAGTTCCAAACACGACATGGATCTTCCTTTTGTACTGATTTATGGATATGGCGGCGTCGTAAATCTCTACACAACTTGTTGCATTGATTCCGCAGGAGTCTGTACTTTTCCCGAATCCTGTCAATCTTTGGATCTGACCTGTAACTCGACTTTGCGTTATTCTTCCTAACTATCAATCTTTTAAGATCTTCAGTCAACCATGGGGCTGGAGGATGACGTGTTCGCACTGGGCGGACAGGAGCATGTATATAATAGAGCTGAACAAGAAATGAATTAAACAATGCTACCTGTTCGTCCACTGAGCAAGCCTTAGTTATAACACTCCAGTCCATGTTAGCAGCGTCTTTTTGTAGCTTTTCCAAATCCATTTCCTCAAAATTACGCTGCAGAAGTATCCTTGATTTGGCTTTCGGTGGTCTTATTTTATAAGATAGAAACAGGAGGTCATGATAGGAAAAGGCGTTGGCAGCACATTGACCAAATTTATCAACATGGTCGAGAGAAGAAACGATAACCAAATCAAGGAGGGATGGAACACAGTTAGGAAAAAAATGACTTTCAGAAAGAGGAAGGATATTTAAATTGGCTGCTTCTATAAGGGACTTAAGACGAAGAGGTCGGGCGTCATTCTTAAGAAGGCAAGTATTAAAATCGCCCATTAGCACTGTATGTTTATATAATGGAGTTAGCTCTTCAAGAAGGTTATCCAATGTGGTAAAATAGTCAACTGTGGAAGAAGGACTATAAAAAACTCCGATGAGTAATTTGTTGTGCGAAAGAAGCACTTCAATAAATAAGTATTCCGCTTCGTTCTCAGCTGGAAATTGAGATGATAAACGAACAATGGAAAAAGGTATATGCGCACGAAGGTAAATGGCAACACCACCACCACCCCGTGCAGTTCGGTCGTTGCGTATTAACTGGAATCCTGGAATGGAATAGGATATGGATGGAAGACATGGCTTTAACCATGACTCCGAAACAAGAATTGCATGAACATTATCACTTACAAAGCTAGCTAACATATCAGGATAATGAGCCGGAATACTCTGTGCATTTATGTGAACTATATTGAAGTTTCTTAGAGCTTGAGAAAAATGGGAGTCAAGAGTATCTTTTAATGGAGGAATGCTCTCAAAACTGTCGTCATTACGTAGTACATCGGATGCTGAAATGAAAGAAGAGGAGCTTTGATTATGATCACTTTCATCAAAAGACATGTTATCTTTTACAAAAAGAAAAAAAAAACAATAACTACAAACTAAAAAAAGTATACTAATAACTACAAACAAATAAAAATTATAAACTACAAAGATTTACTTTTGATTACATCTATTACCTACCAGCACTAACAGAATAGAAAATAGTGCAAATATTTAAAATAAAAAATAAAAAAATTAATACTACACACATAGATGATTCACATCATAATTGATTGAATAAAGAAAGAAATATACATATAACACATGGTACTCAATGATAAAAAAAAAACTGAAATTACCGATACACACATCAAATAGAATTACGTTCTGTGGTTAAAATATTAGAACACACACGTTTGCGAGTATATATATATATATTAAAACATAAAAACTTAAAGTCAAAACTACTGTTATGCTCTTAGTATTCGAAACAAAATACACGTCCGACAGGGCATCACGAGCATGGATTCATTTACAAAAACACTTAAGACTCCCAAGAGAGATCACATCTATAGACTTAGAATACACTGGCGTAATATTCTAAGTCTGTGGTAGATTTACCATGATAGTACCAAAGACTATATTATACTCTGAATCGAGAAGATATTACTCTAAGGCAAAAAACATAGCGATTATATACTCTTTGCTCAATTTTTTAAATCGAAGTTTTATAATCTGTGATAAAAACTCTCAATTGAATGTTTATAATCTATGATCAAAACATTGTTATTTTTATTTATTACCTACCTATATATATACCATATAGATTATAATTTCAATTTAAAATATTACAGATCTCAAATTAAATTGTCATGTAAATAATTCAATACTTGTACTTTTGGTTGGAACTTAGAACACTAAACACAATGTAATGAAAATAGGTACTTCTTACTTTTACTTATTTCACGAATACAAATAAGTCGTATTTAACAACTTTAACTCAAAATTAAGGTGGATATTATCAATTTACAATATTTAATTTTTAAAAATAGTTCATCATTCATCATCATCATTACAGCCTTTCATAAGTCCTCTAATTAAGGCATGCATGCTGTACCCTTCGTTTTGGGTATGACCAAAGCCAAGGAAACGATAAATAATAATTATATTATATTTTTTACATACATACATACATATACATTAAAATACGACTCTGTTACAATTCTAGCCTCCACAACTGTCAGACCAGAAACGATACTCTTTTATACATTTGGGTATTGTCATTTTAATGAATTTATAAACACTGTTTGCAATTTAATTAGCTCCCCTTTTAGCTGTCTGTTGATTTCAAAAATAGCAAACCTTGTAAAGATACCATATCAAAAATGGTAACCTTTTACATGGACGATTTTCTTTTACAATAGAATGTACATATAACATTTCTGTAAATCAAAAGTACATGCTAAAACTTCTTTATTTGCATTGCTAATTCCTTGTCCTTTTTTTAATTTGCTGATGCTGCTTTCTTTCAAATCATTTCTTTATTTCCTTTTCTTTCAAATAATTTTTACCGAAGAAGAAATAGAAAATAAATTTCCATAATTTTGTTTTTCTATTTCTTCTTCGGTAGCCTGTCTTTTATTTCGAAATGTGTGACATTTTTTGGGCCTATGAAAGGCAATATTTATATTTTGTTTACAATATCACGATATTGTCGTACATATTTTTGCCAGAATAAACATTTGAATCAAACCACTCTTCATAATGCTTGTACATGTTAGGAAATGGCAATGAGCCATTCAAAAACTTACATTTCGAATCTTTGCGAGTGTAATGAGCTTTAAAAGGCGCGAGAGCTTCAATGATATGATCAATCACACCACGTACCATATTGAATGTGTAGTTTTTGGATGGTGATCGGATTCTACAAACACTTTTCCACAATCAAATTTTTCTAGAGCGGTATAAACAAAATTGAAAGTTATCGAGAGCGTTCTGAGAAACATTGTTTTACAAACAGATGTTCTTGTTATCTCAGCATTGTCATTTGATTCCAGCCATTGTATATAATATTAAATAGTATAAAGCTGCTTAGAATTTTCAGAAACAGTAATACGCACTTTTGGTATTTTCATAACGTACTTAACTAGTGATAAAATCCAATCCTCCAATTATTGCCAATCCTCCAAAATATCTCAAAAAGTATTTTTAACTTCTGTTCTGATATCTTATCATAACATTTTTGGCATTTAGGATTTTTGGATTTGATTGGATTGAGGAGGTAGCATTTAGGACCAGGGCAGGATGTATTTTTTCATTTGTACTGGTATACTCCATACCTCTATTCATTTTGTATTTTCTCTGGCTCATTCTTCCATTCTTGCTTAAATTACTCCCTTAAGCAACCCTTGTCTTTTTCCAATCAAACCAATCGCTGGTATGACTATCAGGTACAGTAAAACTAAAGTTTATGTAACTATTTAGACTAGAAAATGAAATTGCTGGTGAAGGTATGGGATTATAATGCTCTTCTTAAGTCCATTTACAGGTATCTCGATAGATTAGGATTCTCTTGAATTTTCTATTATTGATGGCGAATAGGCTGACTCAGGTGACGTATCAATAATAATATCAGGAAATGTAGAGGCTTTGGATGGCAACATTTCTATAATACGTTCACTATATTCTAGGTCTACGTGATCCATAATTGACAGTTCATCTTTGGTGAAGTAAGCATCAGGTGGCAAAGGGGACTCTGAAAATAAAGTAAACATGTTTTTTATATCATGCAGTTATTGAGGCAAATTATGGCAGCACAGACGGACAGACAGACGACTGTTTGCAAATAATCCCTTTACTACTAAAAATAAAAAAACTAAGTCATGTGTAATATTACTGAAAACTTTTAATAATTTATAATCTAAAAATAAAGTAATTATTTACTGTCATAACTAAAATTTATATAAGCTAAGGTAATGAAAAACTTAAACTACTTACCATTTTTATGAAAAGATTCCACTTACTCGTTATTTTCAAAATTTTCGTGAATCCCTAATACAATTTGGGTGTTTTAAATCTACTAAATTAAGCATAAGTTTTGCTCTAGCATTTTGCAGTGTTCCCTCCATGCTTATTTATATTAAAATACAGTGATTTTATAAATTAAATCTAATATATTGATCGCAAAAACATGCACCTAAATTGAAATACTTACGTGCCACGTGAACGCTGTATACTGGTCCAGTTTGCAAATATCGCTCATAGTACCCCACCCGCGTCCCGCGTATACTGAATCCGAGTAGTTAGCTTAGAATACGTCGTATTGAAATTTTAAATAACACTACAGGAACCAGTATACGTGAGATTATTTCCGAAAGTACTTATGAATTTAAGGTTTTTTCGACATATAAATATGATAAATAACATGTTTTACAATCAATACCGTCAAAACCTGAAAATACCTGTAACTAAATACCTATACCCATAATAATTTAACAGTGGTAGAGCCACGCGGCAGAATTGCTGTCGCACGGATGGGCCGGCTCGAACCGGGGTGGTACCACGACCTCACAGAATACCAGCGTGAAGTAGAGGTTTACCTCAGCGTTTCGCTTGGTGCATGCAGGTGGCCGGAGGCCCTTTTTACTGGAAATGAGGCATTCCATCTTAGTCCTCACGGGTGACAACGCATCTGTATTTTGATTCGCAAACGAGGATAGATGTAGATGTCTATGGGCCGCAGCAACCACATTCCATCAGGTGGAATGTGTGCTCGTTTGTCACCCTTATCCTATAAAAAAAACCTAAAATTTTTGATGACTCACTATACTTAGAAGGTATCGAGGTGTCGGCTGGTCGTCATAATGAAGTCAATCTCATTTTTGTCGAACCATCGGGTCTCGACCAGGTCCACTTTCTGTGGGGCCGCTTCTGGAAGAAAGAGTTCATCAAAAAGAGTCCCTCTTTCTCCATGAAGTCGGCCAGCTGACCCCTTGGGTTCCGATGCCCTATTCCAATTTTCCCTACTTTCAACTCACCGTTCTCTCTTGTGCCTAGTTTTGCATAGATGTCTCCCATTAACACCGTATAGTGGGTTTTGGAGGAATGCATGGCTCTAGATATGTCCTCATACATTTCCTCCACCTCCTCATCGGGATGTGCCGAGGTTGGTGCGTAAACCTGTATGACCTTCAGCGAATACCGTTTGGTGATTCTGAGTATAAGGTACGCAACTCTCTTCGACAGACTCTCAATCTTTACAACGTTGTTAACGAGAGACTTGTGGACGATAAATCCGACACCTCCTTGGGACAGATGGTCGCCCTCCCGTTGATAGAGCAAGTTGCTGGATTCGAGAATTACCGTGTCCTCACCCTCTCTTCGGACCTCCGACAATCCTATAATATGCCAGCGTAACTTGTCTATCTCTTCTTCCAGCTCCACGATTTTCTCGTCAGTCCTCAGGAAGCGTGCGTTGTATGTTACCAGGTCGAGTCGTCTTAGGTGGCAACCGAACCTCCACCGGAGAATCTTAGCACCCCCTGCCCCGCCGTTACCATGGTCGCCACCGTAGCCAGGAATAGCGGGGCCGCCGGGGAATGGGGGTCGTCTCTTTCTTGCTCTCATCATTGGGGGGTATTTGCCATAGTTGCCACGCTTGGCGAGCGGGTTGGCAACCGCAGTTTTTTTATTGTAATTTTGTTGTTATCAGGAAGATGCTGCTGCCCATCTCCTGCCTGTTTCCCTTTGTCGCCTTTTACGACACCCACGGGAAGATATGGGGTAGTGGATATTCTTAAACGCCACTACACATTAAAAATAGTTGGGAGCATATATTTTGCAACTTGTCACCGAGGTTGCTACAGGAAAAAAAATATATATAGATAAATACAGTTACATAGATTATCATTGTGTTTTGAGTTTTATTTTACCAATTGGTTCTTTTTCATTATTTTTATACGTAGTCACGTTGTAATCTTGTTAATAACTTTAAATAGTTTAGACTTTATGATCTAATTAGAAAAATCCAAATAACTTCAAGTTTACAAATTTACGTAATTTTATTGTCAATTATTTTTCTCGGTCTTAATGGTCTTTGACAGAGGAATTGTGAGTGCACCTGTAGATAGTGCGATACACATACATACGGCTGATGTCTTTTGATGCGCCTTAAAAATGACTGACTCTTCGTACGAAACAAACACCGCAATTCCTTATTCTTTAACGCTCCATTGTAACTTTATAAATATAAGCACCTTAGCATCCAAGCCTTCGCATGGATGACATCTATCAATATAATATATGAATGCCATATAGCATTAAGCTCGCCTTTTGTACAAATATTTGGTGCAATATATGCAATATATTATATGCCTCCACCCGTTTGCAGAGACTATCTTCTTCAGTTCACGGAGAAATTAAGCAATGTCATTAACATTGTGACAGAATCAATACTTTTAGTCGGCGACTTTAATTTTAGTAACTTAGAATGGGCAAAAGAATCCACAGATAATATAATTCCGAATAATTTTAAGGGGACATTAAGTCAAATGTTCGTGGACTTCATGTCATTAAATGATTTACAGCAATATAGTCTCATCAAAAATAAACAACATAAGATTTTAGATTTAGTCTTGTCAAACATCAAGTTGCCTATTCATGTATCAGAGTCAAACGACGCCCTCTCAGTTGTAGATGGGTATCATCCACCATTAGAGATCGATATTCCATTTAAGAAACATTCTCCTCTCAAGTATAAAGACAACCGTGTATATAAATTCTACAAAGCAGATTATAATGATGTTAGAAAAAGCTTGAATTCTATCAATTGGGACGATGAACTGAATATATGCTCTACCACGGACGAATCAGTAAACAAACTATATGAAATTACTAATAAAATAATAAAGGACAAAATACCGTTACAACACTCACAAAAACATAAGTACCCACCTTGGTTCAGTATCAATCTTATAAAAAATTTAAAGGAAAAGGAAAAGTGTCGACAAAAATGGAAAAAATTTAAAAACTATCTAGACAAATTCGAATATGATATATTAAAAAAACGAACTAATATGCTTATAAAAAATTGTACAATAAATATATTAATGATGTTCAGGATAATCTAATAAAGAATCCAAAATTGTTCTGGTCTTACCTAAAACAAAAACGTCAAAACTCCAATAATATACCACAAAACATGAAACTCGACAATATTAAAGTAAATGATGGAGCCAGTATTGCAAACTTATTTGCTAAAAAATTTGCTAGTGACTACACTCTTCCTGCAAATTCACATCAATTTAATAGCACAATACCATCTTGCACTCAGTCATTAAATAATATATATATATATATATATATATATATATATATATATCACAAGAAAAAATTAAGACAACCTTAAAAAACCTAGACGTTAAAAAGAGCGCAGGCAGTGATAGTATACCTCCAATATTCTTCAAAAATTGTGCAAATCAGTTCTCTAGACCCTTATATATCATATACAATAAGTCACTTTCTGAAGGATATTTTCCAACTCAATGGAAAGAAGCTCTTGTTGTGCCTATACCTAAATCCGGTGATCGATGCGATATTAAAAATTATCGACCAATCAGCATTCTTCCAGTACTGGCTAAGGTCTTTGAGTCCCTCATATGTCCTACCTTAAACTGGCATATAAAACAACACATCACTGATCGACAACACGGTTTTTTCAAACAACGTTCAACTGCAACTAATCTAACTGCATTTGTTGAAAGAACGATTACAAGCATGAGCAACGGTGATGAAGTTGATGTAATATACAGTGACTTTAGTAAAGCCTTTGACAAAGTTGACCATTTAATCCTCGAGCATAATTTGCTGATGCTGCTTTCTTTCAAATCATTTCTTTATTTCCTTTTCTTTCAAATAATTTTTACCGAAGAAGAAATAGAAAATAAATTTCCATAATTTTGTTTTTCTATTTCTTCTTCGGTAGCCTGTCTTTTATTTCGAAATGTGTGACATTTTTTGGGCCTATGAAAGGCAATATTTATATTTTGTTTACAATATCACGATATTGTCGTACATATTTTTGCCAGAATAAACATTTGAATCAAACCACTCTTCATAATGCTTGTACATGTTAGGAAATGGCAATGAGCCATTCAAAAACTTACATTTCGAATCTTTGCGAGTGTAATGAGCTTTAAAAGGCGCGAGAGCTTCAATGATATGATCAATCACACCACGTACCATATTGAATGTGTAGTTTTTGGATGGTGATCGGATTCTACAAACACTTTTCCACAATCAAATTTTTCTAGAGCGGTATAAACAAAATTGAAAGTTATCGAGAGCGTTCTGAGAAACATTGTTTTACAAACAGATGTTCTTGTTATCTCAGCATTGTCATTTGATTCCAGCCATTGTATATAATATTAAATAGTATAAAGCTGCTTAGAATTTTCAGAAACAGTAATACGCACTTTTGGTATTTTCATAACGTACTTAACTAGTGATAAAATCCAATCCTCCAATTATTGCCAATCCTCCAAAATATCTCAAAAAGTATTTTTAACTTCTGTTCTGATATCTTATCATAACATTTTTGGCATTTAGGATTTTTGGATTTGATTGGATTGAGGAGGTAGCATTTAGGACCAGGGCAGGATGTATTTTTTCATTTGTACTGGTATACTCCATACCTCTATTCATTTTGTATTTTCTCTGGCTCATTCTTCCATTCTTGCTTAAATTACTCCCTTAAGCAACCCTTGTCTTTTTCCAATCAAACCAATCGCTGGTATGACTATCAGGTACAGTAAAACTAAAGTTTATGTAACTATTTAGACTAGAAAATGAAATTGCTGGTGAAGGTATGGGATTATAATGCTCTTCTTAAGTCCATTTACAGGTATCTCGATAGATTAGGATTCTCTTGAATTTTCTATTATTGATGGCGAATAGGCTGACTCAGGTGACGTATCAATAATAATATCAGGAAATGTAGAGGCTTTGGATGGCAACATTTCTATAATACGTTCACTATATTCTAGGTCTACGTGATCCATAATTGACAGTTCATCTTTGGTGAAGTAAGCATCAGGTGGCAAAGGGGACTCTGAAAATAAAGTAAACATGTTTTTTATATCATGCAGTTATTGAGGCAAATTATGGCAGCACAGACGGACAGACAGACGACTGTTTGCAAATAATCCCTTTACTACTAAAAATAAAAAAACTAAGTCATGTGTAATATTACTGAAAACTTTTAATAATTTATAATCTAAAAATAAAGTAATTATTTACTGTCATAACTAAAATTTATATAAGCTAAGGTAATGAAAAACTTAAACTACTTACCATTTTTATGAAAAGATTCCACTTACTCGTTATTTTCAAAATTTTCGTGAATCCCTAATACAATTTGGGTGTTTTAAATCTACTAAATTAAGCATAAGTTTTGCTCTAGCATTTTGCAGTGTTCCCTCCATGCTTATTTATATTAAAATACAGTGATTTTATAAATTAAATCTAATATATTGATCGCAAAAACATGCACCTAAATTGAAATACTTACGTGCCACGTGAACGCTGTATACTGGTCCAGTTTGCAAATATCGCTCATAGTACCCCACCCGCGTCCCGCGTATACTGAATCCGAGTAGTTAGCTTAGAATACGTCGTATTGAAATTTTAAATAACACTACAGGAACCAGTATACGTGAGATTATTTCCGAAAGTACTTATGAATTTAAGGTTTTTTCGACATATAAATATGATAAATAACATGTTTTACAATCAATACCGTCAAAACCTGAAAATACCTGTAACTAAATACCTATACCCATAATAATTTAACAGTGGTAGAGCCACGCGGCAGAATTGCTGTCGCACGGATGGGCCGGCTCGAACCGGGGTGGTACCACGACCTCACAGAATACCAGCGTGAAGTAGAGGTTTACCTCAGCGTTTCGCTTGGTGCATGCAGGTGGCCGGAGGCCCTTTTTACTGGAAATGAGGCATTCCATCTTAGTCCTCACGGGTGACAACGCATCTGTATTTTGATTCGCAAACGAGGATAGATGTAGATGTCTATGGGCCGCAGCAACCACATTCCATCAGGTGGAATGTGTGCTCGTTTGTCACCCTTATCCTATAAAAAAAACCTAAAATTTTTGATGACTCACTATACTTAGAAGGTATCGAGGTGTCGGCTGGTCGTCATAATGAAGTCAATCTCATTTTTGTCGAACCATCGGGTCTCGACCAGGTCCACTTTCTGTGGGGCCGCTTCTGGAAGAAAGAGTTCATCAAAAAGAGTCCCTCTTTCTCCATGAAGTCGGCCAGCTGACCCCTTGGGTTCCGATGCCCTATTCCAATTTTCCCTACTTTCAACTCACCGTTCTCTCTTGTGCCTAGTTTTGCATAGATGTCTCCCATTAACACCGTATAGTGGGTTTTGGAGGAATGCATGGCTCTAGATATGTCCTCATACATTTCCTCCACCTCCTCATCGGGATGTGCCGAGGTTGGTGCGTAAACCTGTATGACCTTCAGCGAATACCGTTTGGTGATTCTGAGTATAAGGTACGCAACTCTCTTCGACAGACTCTCAATCTTTACAACGTTGTTAACGAGAGACTTGTGGACGATAAATCCGACACCTCCTTGGGACAGATGGTCGCCCTCCCGTTGATAGAGCAAGTTGCTGGATTCGAGAATTACCGTGTCCTCACCCTCTCTTCGGACCTCCGACAATCCTATAATATGCCAGCGTAACTTGTCTATCTCTTCTTCCAGCTCCACGATTTTCTCGTCAGTCCTCAGGAAGCGTGCGTTGTATGTTACCAGGTCGAGTCGTCTTAGGTGGCAACCGAACCTCCACCGGAGAATCTTAGCACCCCCTGCCCCGCCGTTACCATGGTCGCCACCGTAGCCAGGAATAGCGGGGCCGCCGGGGAATGGGGGTCGTCTCTTTCTTGCTCTCATCATTGGGGGGTATTTGCCATAGTTGCCACGCTTGGCGAGCGGGTTGGCAACCGCAGTTTTTTTATTGTAATTTTGTTGTTATCAGGAAGATGCTGCTGCCCATCTCCTGCCTGTTTCCCTTTGTCGCCTTTTACGACACCCACGGGAAGATATGGGGTAGTGGATATTCTTAAACGCCACTACACATTAAAAATAGTTGGGAGCATATATTTTGCAACTTGTCACCGAGGTTGCTACAGGAAAAAAAATATATATAGATAAATACAGTTACATAGATTATCATTGTGTTTTGAGTTTTATTTTACCAATTGGTTCTTTTTCATTATTTTTATACGTAGTCACGTTGTAATCTTGTTAATAACTTTAAATAGTTTAGACTTTATGATCTAATTAGAAAAATCCAAATAACTTCAAGTTTACAAATTTACGTAATTTTATTGTCAATTATTTTTCTCGGTCTTAATGGTCTTTGACAGAGGAATTGTGAGTGCACCTGTAGATAGTGCGATACACATACATACGGCTGATGTCTTTTGATGCGCCTTAAAAATGACTGACTCTTCGTACGAAACAAACACCGCAATTCCTTATTCTTTAACGCTCCATTGTAACTTTATAAATATAAGCACCTTAGCATCCAAGCCTTCGCATGGATGACATCTATCAATATAATATATGAATGCCATATAGCATTAAGCTCGCCTTTTGTACAAATATTTGGTGCAATATATGCAATATATTATATGCCTCCACCCGTTTGCAGAGACTATCTTCTTCAGTTCACGGAGAAATTAAGCAATGTCATTAACATTGTGACAGAATCAATACTTTTAGTCGGCGACTTTAATTTTAGTAACTTAGAATGGGCAAAAGAATCCACAGATAATATAATTCCGAATAATTTTAAGGGGACATTAAGTCAAATGTTCGTGGACTTCATGTCATTAAATGATTTACAGCAATATAGTCTCATCAAAAATAAACAACATAAGATTTTAGATTTAGTCTTGTCAAACATCAAGTTGCCTATTCATGTATCAGAGTCAAACGACGCCCTCTCAGTTGTAGATGGGTATCATCCACCATTAGAGATCGATATTCCATTTAAGAAACATTCTCCTCTCAAGTATAAAGACAACCGTGTATATAAATTCTACAAAGCAGATTATAATGATGTTAGAAAAAGCTTGAATTCTATCAATTGGGACGATGAACTGAATATATGCTCTACCACGGACGAATCAGTAAACAAACTATATGAAATTACTAATAAAATAATAAAGGACAAAATACCGTTACAACACTCACAAAAACATAAGTACCCACCTTGGTTCAGTATCAATCTTATAAAAAATTTAAAGGAAAAGGAAAAGTGTCGACAAAAATGGAAAAAATTTAAAAACTATCTAGACAAATTCGAATATGATATATTAAAAAAACGAACTAATATGCTTATAAAAAATTGTACAATAAATATATTAATGATGTTCAGGATAATCTAATAAAGAATCCAAAATTGTTCTGGTCTTACCTAAAACAAAAACGTCAAAACTCCAATAATATACCACAAAACATGAAACTCGACAATATTAAAGTAAATGATGGAGCCAGTATTGCAAACTTATTTGCTAAAAAATTTGCTAGTGACTACACTCTTCCTGCAAATTCACATCAATTTAATAGCACAATACCATCTTGCACTCAGTCATTAAATAATATATATATATATATATATATATATATATATATATATATATATCACAAGAAAAAATTAAGACAACCTTAAAAAACCTAGACGTTAAAAAGAGCGCAGGCAGTGATAGTATACCTCCAATATTCTTCAAAAATTGTGCAAATCAGTTCTCTAGACCCTTATATATCATATACAATAAGTCACTTTCTGAAGGATATTTTCCAACTCAATGGAAAGAAGCTCTTGTTGTGCCTATACCTAAATCCGGTGATCGATGCGATATTAAAAATTATCGACCAATCAGCATTCTTCCAGTACTGGCTAAGGTCTTTGAGTCCCTCATATGTCCTACCTTAAACTGGCATATAAAACAACACATCACTGATCGACAACACGGTTTTTTCAAACAACGTTCAACTGCAACTAATCTAACTGCATTTGTTGAAAGAACGATTACAAGCATGAGCAACGGTGATGAAGTTGATGTAATATACAGTGACTTTAGTAAAGCCTTTGACAAAGTTGACCATTTAATCCTCGAGCATAAGTTAAAAACACAGTTTGGCATAGAAGGCTCACTTCTAAAATGGTTTCACTCATACCTCTCAAAGAGGACTATTAAAGTAATAGTAAATGGTTTTATTTCAAACACTTTCATTCCGACATCGGGTGTTCCACAGGGATCTATCCTTGGCCCTGTTCTCTTTATTATTTTTATAAACGATATTAAATATATAATAAAAAACTCTGAATTCGAACTTTATGCAGACGACCTAAAAATATCAAAGATTGTCAAAACTGAGCAAGAGCAAAGAGCTTTACAAGATGATATCGACAAATTTTACGATTGGTCCCAACATAATAGAATGGAGCTGAATATCAAAAAATGTTTTCATATCAAATTCTCCCGAAAATACCATATATTCCAAACTAGTTATAACATTGCAAAACAACCACTTAAAAAGGTCGACGTGGTTCGTGATCTGGGCGTCCTTATCGATTCAAAAATGAATTTCGGAGAACACATTGATGCAGTTGTAAATAAAAGCCTGAGGATGATTTCATTCATATTGCGAAACACCAGAGAATTTAAATCAGTCATTGCATTAAAGACTCTTTATTTTTCATTGGTTCGCTGTAACATAGAATATTGTTGTAATGTATGGTATCCCACTTATCAAAACAATATTCAACGATTGGAAAATGTTCAAAAGAAGTTCATTCGCAGACTCTCATACGTTGCTGGAGTGCATCGCACTATAAGGGGTTATGAGGAAAAGCTCGATTATTTCTCCCTAAGATCATTACATCAGCATGCAGACAAACTCAGACTGGTTTTCCTTTACAAGCTCCTTAATGGTGCCATTGACTGCCCTGAATTACTTTCCCTAGTTGGAATAAGAATCCCCAGACCATCGACTCGGCTGCACACCTATGCCCCATTATTTGTGCCTAGAAGAAGGAACAATTATGGAAAGAATAGCCCCATATCACTTGTTTTATCCAGATATAATCGACTTTTTAGAAAGGCAAGCATAGATATAGATATTTTTTCAGACAGTGTTAGCCAATTTCTAGTGAATGTTGAAAAGCACATCGAGTAACTCGGTATAAACATTCATCCTAAATGATAATAAAATTAAATAGCCATACTTAATGTATCTTTATTCTATATTTTACTTAAAAAATATGTCTTTTCTTAAATCTTAACTTAAATCTCACACATAATTTTTAGTATTGTTTTAAATAAAGTAATTGCGTTAATGTTAAAGTGTTGTACTCACCTATAATTTAAGTACATATATATAATGTTATACAAAATGTAGCTGAAATGTTTTCATATGTACTTAGTTGGTAAGTCTAAATAAATAAATAAATAAATAAATAAATAAATAAATAAATAATAAAATAAATAAATAAATAAATATCTACATGGAAAATATAATAGGAAAGTAAAACATTATCTAGTTATCAGTTCTTGTTTTCTTGTCGTCACATCAAATTTAATCAATAACTTCTACAGATTTTTTTTTCGGTACTAATTCTTCTTATCACTTCTTTTTTTCTTTTTTTACATTTGGCCATTTATTGATTTCTTATATTTGTGTAAATAATTAAAAGAAATCTGTTGTTTAGAAAAGAATATTCAATCCTAATGTTCTGTAATGCAAATTAAGTGATTTTTTATCAAGACGATCAGCAATAGGCAATACGCATAAAGGCATTCCATCTTAGTCCTTACGGGTGACAACGCATCTGCATTTTGATTTATAATAGAGGATAGATGTAGATGTCTATGGGCCGCAGCATTCACTTACCATCAGGTGGACTGTGTGCTCGTTTGTCACCCTTATCCTATAAAAAATAGTTCAAGACGATATAAGTTTATAAGGGGTATACTCATGATCAAGGAGGGACATTTCAGTCCCTCCTTGATCATTAACTCTCCTTGAGTACCTATTACAAAGCATATGAAACATAGGGTATTAACAAATTTAAATTAAAGTTTATTTAACTATTTAAGTAGTTTTGATCATCTTCATCATCATTATTACAGCCCTTCACAAATCCACTGCTCTCCCAAGTAATACCACAAAGCACGGTCCTGAGTCACCACCATCTATCTGCTTCCTGCATCTTTTATATGTAATTGTGTATAGTGATGACATAGGCAAAAATGCATATGTAATTGTGTATAGTGATGACATAGGCAAAAACTTGGGTATATCATTGAATAACTGTTTAAAAAGGCAACAGATAAGTAATTACTGCATGCCTGGAGCATCATTCAGTGATATTATAAATAAAATTTTAACTAGTAAATTTATCCCTAATAGTATATTAATAATTTTTGTCAGGAGAAGAGGCAATATGAACAAGAATCAATTATTAAAATATATTTAATATCTCAATAACATAAATGTGGTTCAAGTTATCTTATTTACATTACCTTACATAGAGGGGTGGCCACAGGAAAATAAGCTAAGACATAATTTAAATTTAATGATGCATAACTTGACATGTAACAATAACTTAAATTTGACATTTAATTGTAAGAATAATAATGATAAATTTCATTTGATTGATATTAATAATTTAACTAAGAAGTTTTTGACAAGAGATAGGTATTACCTATCAAAGTATAGTTTAAGACTGGTAGCAAATACGCTATCTTATTATTTATATTTTAACTCAGCCAATGATTTGGCTACCTTGACACCTGCTTCTTTTGAGCAACAAAATAATTTTACATTTGATTTGAAACCAGTTCCAAGTAATTTAAATTAGATAATAAGACAATAGAGGTAATCTCTAGCAAAGGTAATTGAAATAGCTTAGAATGCAACTTACCAATACATAATTATGCAATTTCACAAAATAACAATAATAAAAACTGTATCAACCTGGTTCATCAAAATATACAAGCTATGTTAGGCAAATAATTAAAAATTAAATTATTTTTAAATAGTAACAGTATACATATTTTATGTATTATAGAACATTGGTTGAAAGATTACAACTCCATATTTAATTTCAGTAATCACCAGGTGGTCAGTTCGTTTAATAGAAATACTAAATTACGTGGTGGCTCCTTAACATTAGCTAATAAGTCCTTATGATGTAAAGAACGTAAAGACATTGTGAGCCGCTCTGTTGAGCGTACTGTAGAAATGGCATGTGTTGAGCTTGAGCACCTTATTGTTGTCAGTGTTTACAGACCCCCATGTTCAAGTTATGATACTGAAAAAATTATGGAAGAAGTTTTAGTTAAGCTTAATAAACAGAATAAATCTCTTGTAGTGTGTGGAGACTTTAATATCAGCCTCCTGGAAACTTCTTCCATCAGTATTAAATTTTTTTCTTTGTTCAAATCCTTGAATCTTAATAATTTATTCTTTGAAGCTACACGTATTGCAGGGTGTAGTGCAACTTGTATTGATAATATTTTTACAGGTGTTGTACCAATCAACAAATCAATAATTCAAAAACTTAGTTCAGATCACTGTGGACAACTGGTTCCGTTACTTTATATGCACAAAAAACAGGTAATTGAGAAAATTGTGTTTGTTTCTATTAATGCAAAACGCCTGGAGAGATTTATAAGTAATATGGTTAAAAACTTTCCTTCCCTTTCTTATAAAAACAATGCAGACTATTTATATAGAGAATTATTTACCAAAAACAGAAACAGTCGCAAGACGTTTAATGAGTTGGCGACAGTAGGAATTCATAAAAGCAGACGAAGGTTATATGACCTTTACCATGAAAGATCGTATAATCTTTCCGATGCTTTTAAAGAATATGTAAAAAATTATTCTAAAATGTTTAAAAGAGATTGCTCCACAGCCAAATCATTACATATTAGTAACAAAATTAAGACGGCTAAGAATAAAATTAAAATGACGTGGAGTATAATTAACAGCGAAACCGGTAAAGAGAAACCTCGTAACTCAAACTATCAATTAAAAATTAATAATGAATTGACTAAATCAAATCAAGAAGTTGCAGCAGGTGTTTGAAAAATATTTCACTGATGTTCCATCTTGACAACAGAGTCATTGAATACTTCTCCAACTGTCGCCGAGTCATTACTTAAACAGAATGTTAATACCTGTTTAAAAGAATTTAGATTTGAAAAAGTATTACCGCATAATATTGTAAAATACTTCAAAACCATTGATTTTAAGGAAACCGCAGATATGTGGGGGATTTCCGTTACAGTGATTGCGTCCATAATAGATTTAATTGCACCTCATCTTGCTATTATTTTTAATACTTGTATCAATTCTGGTGTGTTTCCTGATTTAATGAAGTATAGTAAAATAATACCTTTATTTAAATCTGGTATTACATTAGACCCTGCTAATTATAGACCTATTTCTGTACTACCAACTCTCAGTAAAATTTTTGAAAAAATAATTTTGGTTCAATTGTGAATTTATTTTTAATACAAATAAATTACTTCATAAAAATCAATTTGGTTTTACAAGGGGTCTGTTCGCGCCACTCGCGCGCGACGATTGATTCCCTGATTCGCTTTCTCTCTCTCATTCATTGATTCGGCGCGAGCGCTGTATCGCGTCAGTCGCAACCCCGGAAGGAAGTCACGCGCCGCCCTTGTTCGAGAAAAGGTGTAAGAAAGCGCGTCCGCGACCTTCAGCTCATCGGCTCGCATTATTTATGTATATATTGCCGGCCGGTATCTAATATATCTAAGTGATAATCATTACGAACAAGAAAACATTAAAGTGAAAGTGACAGTGTATGATATAAGACTTTAGTTGCACGTGTATACATTCAACGGCATAACCAGCTCAGGAGCGTGCCAGCCACCCAGCACCATTCATTTATCATCCGCCCATCTGCATTCCAAGTAAGTGCACACCCTTACATTTCCTCTCCAATTTCGTTCAACCCGCACTTCAGCTCACCGTCGATGTGAGGCTTTCCCTCACATTTTCTGGCCCTTCGAGCCTCTGAACCAGCGACCCCTGCTCATTTTACGGTCCTTCGATTATAAGAAATAAGCCCCTATGGATAAACAGTGTCCTAAGACCGGGAAATAAACCCAACCACACCCATAAAGTTACCCACATTTCCCTCAACAAAATATTAAAATCTTTTAAATAGATAAAAACTTCCTTAATAATCTCAGCCCATATATTAAAATTCATTAATACTTATTTAACATTAACATTTATTAAAAAATAGTTCACATCTCCATACATTGTTTCTCTTTAAGTAGGTACTAAGCTAACGCTTTCGAATATAATATTATATCGAGTCACAAGTGTGTAAAATTGTTACAAAATAAAGTCTCGTATTTCAACAAAAGTGTTTGATTGCATCATTTTTAAACATATAATATAATTAAAAGTTCATAAAAAAGTGTTAACAATCGGCTCAACACTGCCCTTTATTGTACGATCAGCTGAGTCGTGGTAGGTCAAGGACTCGCCGTCCCGTCTCGATCATTTGTAGAAAAGAAGCAAGCGTTAAAATATTTTGTTGTTTAATTTAATAGGTAATAAGTAAATAGTATTAATATTATTAATTATAATATGTACTTACTCGTGTTATTTCTTTCTCAATAGGCATTATTATTAATTTTGTATATTAGTTTTTTATTATTATTATCGTTCTGGTGACTAATACACGGCGATTGAATTGTAATATTTTCGTTGCAAAAATTATATTGCCTGTTTATTCTACTGTTAGTGTTAACTTTTAAAATACTTTTACATAATTTAGGTTGTAGGTATATTCTGCTCACTTTACATTCTCTGCTCCGCGCTTATCTTAAGTTCTGCTCAGTAACATATTATAACATTTACAACACACACTCGCATTTATTTATTTTTTTAACCGACTTCCAAAAAAGGAGAAGGTTCACAATTCGATTGTATTTTTTTTCTCTCATTCTTCTTTTATAATAATTTACATACCATGCCGTCCAAGTCTAAAGCGGCCATTTTTCGTGAGGCGATAAAGGCAATTAACCAGCTGAAGGAAATTGCCTTGGCGGTAATAGCTAAGGATACGAAAAAGTATACTATAACGGACTTTACTGCTAGGTACGCCAAGCTAGAGGAACACAAGCACAAATTGGAGAACGTCTTCTACGAGATCCTGGATGATGAGGACCTCACCGATGAGGTCGAGGCCACCTATACAAAGAATTATGAGAAGGCAATTTCAGATTACAATGACATCTTAGTTGCATTTGAAAAATTAAGTGTGGCTTCAGCTCTTCCGGAGACTGCTCACCCGTCCACGTCAGCCACACCTGCTCACGTTCTGCCCAAAATTGCTCTGCCGAAGTTCAGCTCTAAAATTGAAGACTGGCCTTCCTTCATAGCCATCTTTAGAAGTCTTACCGATGACATGACCACCATTTCGGATTCTGTGAAGCTTCATTACCTGCTTTCGTGCCTATCAGGCGAGGCACGCAGTATGGTATCTCATCTTCAGCTAACCAACTAGAATTTCGCCGTGGCCATGGATATTCTGACCAGACGATATGGAAACCGTCGCGTCCTGATCGATCGGTTTGTGGACATTATACTAGAGCTACCACACATGCATACGCGCTCTGATATCCGCACACTCTTCTTGACTCCGCTCATTTCTGCGCAATGCGCCCTCAACAATCTCGATCTGCCCATGAAGGATAGTGACTACGTTTTCGTATCGATAGTAGTACAAAAGCTTAAGGGTCAGCTTCGCACCCTCTTTGAGCGTAAATATGGATCACGTCAGACTCTGCCAACTCTCAAGAATTTAATCACCTTCTTGGAAGAGCACGCGCGTTGTGTGGAGACCGAGTGGTCCAGCCCACACTCTTCACAAGCCAGTCGGCACTCCCCACAGACCAACCAATACCGCAGGCGGTCCTCCTCTTCTTCTCCACAGGTTTCACCTCGTCAACCCGCTCATCATCAATTTCGGCCCATTCACCCGACTACAAGTCGGCACGACTATAAAACCCCGCAACCGGCTCCGCTCAGGCCGGTATACTCGGCTCAACCATCAGCTCCTGCCGCTCCCATTGCGGATAATATGCCCTGCCCATTCTGCAGACATAGAGGGCACAAGCTCATCGCCTTCCCGAGGTACAATGACCAACCGATCCAGGGCCGATGGGACTTCATCAACGCTCGCAACCGATGTCGACGCTGTTTAGGCCCTCATTATGAGAATGAGTGCAAGTCCACGAAGGCTTGCAAAGAGTGTGGAAATAGAAAACACCACACATCATTGCATCGGCCCAATGTTCCTTCTTCAACTCACTCGAATGCTCATCTTCTACCCTCGCATTTGAGAGAGCAACCCAGACAGCGCTCAGCTCAAGAGCCCTAACATTTTTCAGCACACGCCGCACATGTCAACCCCAGGCCACACAACAATGAACCAAGTCATTCGCGCTCTCCTAGTAGGTCTCGTGTAGGTGGTCAACAATGACAATCTACAATAAACGAACACTACGAACCAGAAACTAATCAGCACACTCACTCAAACTCAGCTCACACACAGACATCACAAGCTTACTCTGCGATATCAGCTCCAACTATGAATAGTTATTTTTGCAATTCCGCTCAACGTGAAGGGCACGTTACCAATTTACAAATTTTATTGCCCACCGTCTCGCTAAAAATAGCAGACGTACATGGCCAGTTTCACACAGCTCGAGCATTGTTAGATTGTGGTAGCATGATAACACTTATAACTCAGCGCATGGCTCGAATTTTGAATTTACCGCTAAATCAAACATCTCTAAAAATCGCAGGAGTGGGCAACCACCACACACAGGACTCAAAGGCATCAATCACAGTAGTGTGTAGACCAACACACCATGACACACCTACGATTACGGCTACAGCGCACATCTTAAATAAATGTTACAGGTTATTTGCCATTACAAAAAGTTCCGCGCATAGCAGATGCAGAGCCTCCGATTCCCTTGGCAGATCAAGATTACCATACACCAGCTCCGATCGATCTCTTATTGGGTTCCGACGTTCTCGGCCAAGTTCTGGACGGGACTAAGGTTTCTTTAGGCCGGGGGAAGCCTATAGCCTTCGGCACGATTTTCGATTATGCATTGATAGGACCTATTGAGGATTTATATACAAAGTCTGCGAACCAGCCCATTTTAGCTCACGTTATCAGCTCACACCCAGAATCCGACGTAACTACACGCGAAATTTGCAAGCGCCTTGAGAGGTTCTGGGAGTCAGAAGAACCCCAACCTCATATAGCGACCAGTCCTTTGGAGGAGCAATGCGAAGAAATTTACCGCACCACAACAACTCGAGAACCATCAGGCAAATATATGGTAACATTGCCTTTTCTACCAAATGCACCGACCTTAGGCAACACTCATGCTATTGCGTTATGTAGATTTCTCAATCTCGAAAAGAAGCTTCAAGCAAATCCGCCCCTCCGCTCTCAATATGTTGACTTTATGAATGAGTATCTCAACTTGGGACACATGTCACCTTGTCACCCAAGTACCTTTGCAGGTAGGCCGCACTTCTATATTCCGCATCATGGCATCTTTAAGACGGGATCAAATAAGCTACGCACTGTATTTGATGGTAGCAGTAAAAGCTCAAATGGCGTAAGTTTAAATGATTGCTTGCACACAGGTCCAGCTCTCTAACAGGATATTGTCGATATTATTATGTCATTTAGAACACACCCTGTAGTCTTCAGTACTGACATCAGAAAAATGTTCAGAAACATACTCATTCATCCAGACCAAGACAGTATCAACTTATTCTCTGGCGGTCGTCACCTGACCAGCCTCTGCTCACATATGCGCTAAATACAGTCACGTATGGTTTACGGTCCAGCCCGTACCATGCCATCCGCACACTGCTACAATTAGCTGATGACGAAGGTAATCGTTACCCACAAGTTGCTCAGATCCTACGCAATTCTATCTTCGTTGACGATATACTCTGTGGCCATGACTCTGTGGAGTCTGCTCAGGTACTACAAACCGAGTTAATTAATTTGCTTGGCATGGGTGGCTTTCAGCTCAGTAAATGGACTTCAAACTGTTCCCACCTCCTGGAACGGTTTCCAGACGACCAATGTGACATGTCTAAGGACTTTGACATCAGCCCAGAATCAAACACCATTAAAGTGCTTGGACAATGGATTCCTCAATCGGATGAGTTCACTTATCGCATCTCTCTCCCTCCAATAACCCAAATCACAAAGCGCTCAATTCTCAGCACAGTAGCATCACTCTATGACCCCAACGGTTGGGTCACACCGGTCATTTTCCGCGCAAAGCTCCTTTTACAGAAGTTATGGATTCTGAAACTGGGATGGGACGAACCCCCTGGCAATGAAGTTTACACAGAGTGGCAGCACATTTCACAAGATCTTCCTCAACTCTCGAATCTCCGCTTACCTCGTCACATTTGCAAATATAAGCCGACATCCACTTACTCACTCCACGGATTCGCGGACGCATCAGAAGCTGGATTTGCGTCTGTCATTTATCTTCATGAGCTCAATGCCAATGGACAGGTCAATGTACACCTGGTCATTGACAAGTCAAAGGTCGCGCCTATTAAGAATCGCCTCTCAATTCCTAAACTGGAACTATCAGCTGCAGCTCTTTTGTCACAACTCATGACTCGTGTGTCCACTAAATTATCAGCTCATATTGCGATTGACCAGCATATCTGTTGGTCGGATAGCACAATAGTTATAGCTTGGCTTAACACGCCCCCTCATCGGCTCCAGACATTCGAGGCCAATCGAGTGTCAAAAATAACGTCTAGTCCGACTAGCACTATATGGAGACATGTTCCCACGAATCTCAACCCTGCAGACTGTGCAAGCAGGGGCATGTCAGCACAATCTCTATCAGCTCATGATCTCTGGTGGTCTCCCAGTTGGCTCAAAGAGCCCCCTAGCACCTGGCCCAAGATGCCAGTTGCTTTAGGCCATCATGCTTTACCAGGCCTTAAACCGAAAAAGGTGCCAGCGCATATAGCGATTCCGGATGTTGACCATGATCTGCTCACTCGTTTCAGCTCACTTGACAAGCTCGTCGGGGTGACGGCTTGTATCAGGCGTTTCATTTTCAATTGCAAGCGCGGTCCAGAGGCACAACGCACTGGTCCGTTGACAGTTAGTGAACGTAGGGACGCTCTGTTATTTTGGGTCCGCTCCGTTCAACGAAATGAGTTCGCAGAGGACTTTCACCGTCTTCAAACAGATAAACTTTTTACCGCTCGACTGCAGCTTCTTTCGCCATTTATGAAGGACGGTCTCTTGAGAGTCGGTGGTCGTCTCTCTCATGCTTCGATTAGGTACGATGCTCAACATCCACTCATTCTGCCCAGCTCCAGCCCACTCGTAGACCTCATCATTGACCACTATCACAAAATATATTGCCATCCTGGCTCAGACACTCTACAAGCCATTCTACGCCAGCAATTCTGGATACTATCCGCTCGCCGCGTGATCAGACGCAGGGTGCTTAAATGTATAAGATGTTTCCGATGTCGCGCTCAACCCGAAGCCCCGTTAATGGGTGACCTTCCCGCGGACAGGGTTAACCCTCAACCTGTATTTAGCCAAGTCACGACTGACTTTGTCGGCCCGTTTCTCATTAAGTCTAGCACATTACGGAACGCTAAGCTCTTAAAAGCGTACTTTTGTATATTCGTGTGTCTCTCAACGAAGGCGGTTCATTTAGAGGCCGTCTCTGCTCTTACCACAGAAGCCTTTCTCGCAGCGTTACAACGATTTATCTCACGGCGCGGTACGCCGGTACTAATTAGATCGGATTGCGGCACCAATTATGTAGGCTCCAGAAATCACCTCATAGAAGTTCAAAATTTTCTCACTGCTAATAATGATGCAATCACACACAAACTAGCCAACCAGCACGTAACCTGGTTGTTGAACCCCCCAAAAGGGCCCTGGTTTGGCGTGTTACATGAAATTAACATTAAATCTACGAAACAATTACTTTATCGGGTAGTTGGTGAACAACACCTTACATTTGAAGAATTTTCCACACTTCTGACACGAATTGAGGCTGTACTTAACTCCAGACCTCTCTGCCCACTCTCATCCGACCCGTCGGACCTTCAGCCCTTAACCGCTGGCCATTTTATTATAGGCCGTCCGCTCACAGCTCTGCCCGAGCCGTCCTTTTATGACAGGCCATTATCTGCTCTTAAACGTTTTCAACTCATACAAGCCCTTTCTCAACGCTTTTGGACACTGTGGACCAGATCCTACCTCAATACCCTACAGACCCGCTCCAAATGGCTTTCCCCTTCCTCACCTCCTCAAGTTGGCGAACTTGTACTCATCAAAGAAGATAACCTGCCCCCGCTCCAATGGAAACTGGGAAGAATTACCCGCACAATACCTGGGAAGGATGGAGTAATCCGAGTTGTGGATCTGGACACGGCCTACGGACATCTGCGCAGACCTGTGCTCAAGATAGCAAGGCTGCCGTTGGATTCAGCCCAGGAAGAGGTGCTCTCTCGGGCCCCCCAGGATGTTCGCGCCACTCGCGCGCGACGATTGATTCCCTGATTCGCTTTCTCTCTCTCATTCATTGATTCGGCGCGAGCGCTGTATCGCGTCAGTCGCAACCCCGGAAGGGAGTCACGCGCCGCCCTTGTTCGAGAAAAGGTGTAAGAAAGCGCGTCCGCGACCTTCAGCTCATCGGCTCGCATTATTTATGTATATATATTGCCGGCCGGTATCTAATATATCTAAGTGATAATCATTACGAACAAGAAAACATTAAAGTGAAAGTGACAGTGTATGATATAAGACTTTAGTTGCACGTGTATACATTCAACGGCATAACCAGCTCAGGAGCGTGCCAGCCACCCAGCACCATTCATTTATCATCCGCCCATCTGCATTCCAAGTAAGTGCACACCCTTACATTTCCTCTCCAATTTCGTTCCACCCGCACTTCAGCTCACCGTCGATGTGAGGCTTTCCCTCACAGGGTCGCTCGACGTCTGACGCCGGTGTTGAGCATATGAAATATATTTTTAATGCCTGGGAGAATTCACAAGATGCCTTAGGTATTTTCTGTGATCTTTCTAAGGCTTTCGATTATGTTTATCATGATACATTAATCAGGAAACTACAACATTACGGTGTAAAAAATTTGGTGCTTAGACTTATTACTTCATATTTAAGTAACAGAACTCAAGAAGTCGTCATCAATGGTAAATGTTCCTCCGGATCGGTAGTATCAATGGGCGTTCCTCAGGGCTCGATTCTTGGCCCATTCCTGTTCTTAATCTATATTAATGACTTACCTTATCTTGTAGGGGACAATCACGATATAGTTTTATTTGCTGAAAATTAAAGAGGTATCCTCTTTAATTTTCAAACTGAAACGGCAGTCAAATATATATGATGATGTAAATAATGCTCTATCGAAACTAGTACATTGGTTTAACGCCAACAATTTGCTCTTAAACGGCAATAATACAAAATATATTAAATTTACAATACCTAATGTAAAACATTCCAAAACCAATGTGCTCTTAAATAGGGAGGAGTTGAGTCTTGTGGATACCACTGTTTTTCTTGGTATTACTATTGAGGCGAAACTTCAATGGGGCCCCCATATATCTAAATTAGCAAGCAGACTTAGTTCTGTAGCATATGCTGTAAGAAATATTAGAAGTCTCACAGATGTTGAGACAGCTAGGTTAGTGTATTTTAGTTACTTTCATAGCGTAATGTCTTATGGAATTTTGCTATGGGGTAATGCGACTGATATTGAAGCTACTCGTATATTTGTTTTGCAAAAGAGAGCCGTACGGGCGATTTATAATCTAAATTGTAAAAAGTCCCTCAGAGAAAAATTTAAATAAATAAACATATTAACTTTGGCATCGCAATATATTTATGAAAATGTAATGTATGTACATAAAAACATAAATAGCTTTAATAAGAATAAGAATGTTCATACCTTAAACACTAGGAACAAACATGAGCTTGTAATGCCAGTTACTAGACTCCACAGAACCAGTAATTCATTTATGGAGCAATGTATACGCTTTTACAACAAAATCCCAGAACATATTCAAAGTTTGTTAATAAACAAGTTTAAAAGTTTTATTAAAGAAAAACTTTACAAAAAGGGTTATTATAAAATCAAGGAATACATGAATGAAAATAACCCCTTGGAATAAAGTGATCGCCACCATGCTAGTTCTATGAAAATTCATTTAAAATTGTATAAACAAAATTATTGTTGAGTGAAATTATGTTTAAAAAAAAGTCCCGCTGGGTTTCTTGCTAGTTCTACCCAGGACAGAGGTATTTTCCGAACCAGTGGTAATGACTTTATATAACGACTTTCAATAAATATTATGTAATAATCCATATTGAATAAACATCATTCTATTCTATTCTATTTATCTTGTCGTCTCTTCAACCAGCGAGGGGCCGCCATAAATTTTGCTAATAGGTAAGTGGCTGCCGCTCGAGAAACTTTCTACCCTATTATTTGTCGGTTCGTTGTGTTATATGGCCGTTCCATCCATAAGCGGTCCACCCAAGCTTACTGATCCGTTGGGTTATGGATCAAATTAGTTTTTGTCAATACAATAGACATAATATATAGCTAGTAGTACCTGTATGACTACATGATGAAATTTGAGCTTGCTCTAAGCAATTTCATTATATTAAACGAGAGAGATATTTATTAAAACAAAAAATATTATTTCATGTAATTTATTTAAATACATCATCACAAATATTAAGATTAAAAAAAACACATATCATTTATCAAAATACGAAACTTAAGATGCATCCATTTTCACAAATAATTTAGTGTTAAGCAGGTAAGTGTCACAGAGATTTTTATTTTCAAAGGCCTCCAATATTTCGGTATTAAGATGGCTGTTAATAATAGCAGAGCAACGCAAATCCGCAGTAGTATAGGCTAAAGGAGCCCGCAATTGATATACACTAATAGGTTGCTGTGAATGACGTTGCAAGGAAAGTGCTTCTGGATTTTCTGTGGATGATGCTGCTCGTATTAATACTAATTTAGATCGCAGTTCTTTTACTTTCAAATTATAATGCTTCACTTGCTTAATTCTACCATATGCAGATTCTATAAGTTCTTGTGCGTACTGTACAGAGTGTGACACTCGGCCTAAGATGGAGCGAAGACATGCTTCAACTTTTTCTTGCAAAGTTGATGCACCGCATAGAGCGGTTTCTAATTCATCTGTACTACCACCTATCATTAACTTGACCATATGTCTTGCGACTGCTAGCTGTAATGCTTCATCAGAGTCATACTCCCTAAGGCGTTCTTTTATAGTGCTTTGGATTTTTTCTGGAGATTCTCCGACCAAAAACACGGTCCCGCTGAAACCTGGAGTGAGAAAAAGAAATAAACATCTAAATTTTAAATTTATTTATTTTACGTGGTAGAAGCTAATATAGCTGCAGCATGGCTCTACCACGTACTTTTTTACGTGCTTGAGCTATGCTGCAGCTATATTAGTTGTATAGTTATAGCACAAATGAGTCAGCCCGGCCAGGGAAGGACCACGCTCCCACAGAATACTAGCGTAAAATAAGAGCTTAACGTTGTTTTGTTTCGTATGTTGTGTTTAGAGAACCGGATATTCTTTTTACTGGAAAAGTGGCATTCTATCTTACCTTACCATCAGGTAGACTGTGTGTTCGTTTGTCACCCTTACCCATAAAAAAATATAGTTTGTTACTTTCTAAAATACATACACTAAGTTAGTACTCAAAAAGAATTAAACAAAAACAACAACTAAAATAAACGGGAATAAGTCATGATGATTTTACTCTTTACGAGTTATTCTCATGCATATTCGAACGAAACAAAATATATTGATCGTAAGTTATATTCATTACCATGATCTTCTAAAATAGCAGCCATTTCTAATGCCACTAATGATCCGCTTTCGTAACCCAAGAGATAAAAGTTTTCTTTCAGTGGAGCCTTTTTTAATAGTATCTGTAAACAGACAATTTATCGATCAATAAATATTTATTGTAAGACAGATTCAAAAAGCAAACATGTTAAGTGCTGATACGTGATAAATTAATATGAAAAATGATTCATTGATCCAATTTTGTATTCTATGTACGAAGGCAATAATCGAAACACTAAACGAGGATATTAGCTGGTGTTTTAAGGCAAATTGTCCGAGTAGTAAATACTGACTAGTGCATTTTTGTAATGGTCTATGTGCAGCTTTGAATTTTAAAAGGCTTTTAAAGAAGAATTAGAAGAAAAACAATATTACTGTAACTATAAAATTATGAAGTAGGATATAATTATAAAATTATTTTAGTACACAAAAAGACACATAAGTTTGCGAAAGTTTTGAAATTACCTCGACATATCGCTGAGCCAGATTAGATATAGTTTCATCAGGGCGATCAAGTCCCGGCTGCAATATCATAGCGGGCACTTTCAGGCGTTCACAAAGAACACGGAAACGTCCATGATGTCCTTCTAAGCCAGGGATAATGCATAAGTAAGTCTGACTAACATCAAACTCGTGGTCACGCTGAAATAAGGAAAATAATTAACATGATATAATAAATAGACTTATGGCCTCTAAGCAACAAAAGAACGATGAACCCTTGATTATTTTTTAATTTCCTCACCATTGCAGAACTATTTGCTAGGGTTGGCAAAAACACCATTTCAGTAGTCACAAGTAGTTCGTCGGGGTCAACATTGGAGTAAAATGTCTCTAAGCCTTTTGTTTCCTTAAATTCCATATCATTTATTGTTTCGTCTATTTCCCGTATTCTGTAAAATATATAATTATGTTCAAACAAACAATGCATTTATAAACGTTTACAATAAATTAAAGACCAAATACATTATAATTAAAACAAAACTTACTTTTTGGCTGTCAATTCGGGTATTACTTCTTCTGATATAGAAATGTTATGAATATCACTCAGGTAGGTAGAAACCATTTTAGATCTATCAACTTGAAAGTCTAAATTTGATAGAGTAGCTGTTTCCGCAACATCATTAGGTACTTCAATTCCTAGAAAGTTTCAACATAAAAAGTGTAAATGGTAGTTTTGATTGTCTAATAAACATAAAAAATACTGAATATTACCTGCTACATTTGCGATTTCGTTTAAAAGAGTATGAGATTGCGTTGGGCGAACTCGAGCAAATATTACAGGTTCATGGGATCGCAATGCACGTTCAAACGTATTAATTGCATCTACTTCTGATATCGTTTCATTAGTAGACGGATCTTCAAAGACACCCATCTAAGTAATGAAAAAGTAGAATTATCTATACAAAGAAATGAAGTGTCACTTTACACCTTTTCCAAAATTACGGCTTTTTACTAAATGCATATGAAAGTATATATGGTAGTTATAACAAAAAAAACTATTTTTAGAATATTTGAATATCTCTTTGTCTGGCTAATCTTCAAAATGACTGGACCGATTTTAACGGGACTTACACTGGCTAATGGCAGATTTTATAGGGAGTAACTTAGACTACTATTATTTCAGAAAAAGAATTAGAGTAACGCACAAAAACATTAAAATTCATGAAATTCAATGGCAGTTAATTCTACATAAAGTCGCAAGTAACAGCTACTATTTATTGAATAATAATAATATTTATTTATTTCTCCCACTTTTTACACAGTTACATTTCTTACATAAATAGTTTAAGAGTTTTAGGTTTTTGTGGGAGACAGGAGTTAAAACTAGGTTACCCTGTGCTATGGGTCTCCTGGCTCCCCCTCTTGGCTTTATTACAATTCGATGAATATATATTTAGACATGAAGTGAGCGTTGCCTGTGAAGATCGAATACAAAGTGTAAATAACAATAATAGACATATTGAATTTATATAGCTTGCAATATGTTTTAAATTATATATATATATATATATATATATATATATATATATATATATATATATATATATATATATATATAGTGTACATATGTGTGTGTGTGTGTGTGTGTATGTGTGTGTCTGCCAATCTGTTAACTTTTTTATATTTATATTTTGTTAGTTGAAAAATTGAGTATTGTCTATTAATTTTATTATATAACCTGCTTATTCTGTACCTATAAAACTTTTGGGCGAAAGTAGATTTTGCTTGTATCGTTTCGCATACCTCATAATTTCTTCTCCTTGTTTGTATTAAATTAGGTGTAAACACAGTGCAAGTGTGTTTTTTTTTAATTGTAGACAATATATATAATTTCCGTACTGTAAGCACTTTAGCTTCCCTGAATAAACTGGTAGTTGCGAAAATTTTGGCTTATAAAGTGCAACTTTTAGAATCATTCGTTGAGCTCTTTCCGATTCAAGCATGTGTGTTTTATTGGAACCTTCCCAAACAGTGATACCGTAGGTTAATATAGATTGGCACAAAGATATATAAACAGTTCTTAACAAAGTCCAATTTGTGACATGTCTTAAGTTTTTAAAAATGTAAGTTAGTTTTCTGACTTTTGGGTTAATTTTCTTATGTGTGCTTTGAATTTAAGAATAGAATGGAATAGAATATCATATTTTTATTCAATTTTGATTCTTACATGATTCTTATTGAAAGTCTTTTTTTGTTAACCACTGGTTCGGAAAATATCTCTGCCCTGGGAAGAACCAGCAAGAAACCCAGCGGGACTTTTTTTTTCAAACATATTTCACTTAACAATAATTTCGTTTATACAATTTTTAAATGATTTTTCATGGAACCAGCATGGTGGGGATCACCTTATTCCCAGGAGTTATTTTAATTCATGTATTCCTTGATATTATAATAACCCTTTTTGTACAGTTTATCTTTAATAAAACTTTTAAACTTGTTTATTAACAAACTTTGAATATGTTCTGGGATTTGTTGTATACTTTGCCCTATAAATGAATTACTGATTCTGTGGAGTCTAATAACTGGTATTACAAGCTTATGTTTGTTTCTAGTATTTAAAGTATGCATATCCTTATTCTTATTAAAGCTATTTATGTTTTTCCGTACATACATGACATTTTCATAAATATATTGCGATGCCAAAGTTAACATATTTATAACTTTAAATTTTTGTCTGAAGGACTTTTATAAAAAAATAAAAGTAACAAAAAACTCCATTTTTATTATTTTGTTTGTAATAAACAAATTATAATGTTGCCTACTTTTTATTTATACTTCTGTATTTTTACTAATAAAACTTGTTAAGGCGTGTACAGCATCAGTTACAATCATATTGAGCATTCGAAATTATTTCATTTGCTTCCAGATATTTAACAAGCCTACAATTAATAATCTTTTCAAAGATCTTAGAGAGGCAAGGCAATATTGAAATATGACAATAATTTAAGATATAGCTTTTTTCGCCAGTTTTAAATATGGGAATGACTATATATTTCTTTCGTGAAGGAGGAAAGATGCCTTTTGTTACACATACATTAAAAATATGTGTAAGGAGGCGTACAATTAAGTCTTATAGAAGCTTTAATACTCTAGCAGAGATCCCATCCCATCCTGCACCGCTATATGACTTAAAGCCTAAAATGTGCCTTTCGATTTCTTCTTCACTAGTGTTTAGGAGAACAAACGAGTTACACCTTGATGTTCTTTTATAAATTTTTGAGGAAGTAAGGGAATATTTAGTGGATTTTTGTTCGCCTGTTTTAGCAAAGTATTCATTCACCGCGTTTACAGATTTAAAGGGACTTAATTCAGCTTTAAGAAGTTCTAGCGGTGAATTCTTAGGATGCTCAAGATTATTAATTTTTTTATAGCACTCCAAATATTTTATTATCATTACCTGCTATTTTTAATTCGTTACTTTCATAATTTCTTTTATATTATTTAAGAATGTTATTACGATAGTTTCTATATCTTAAATATGTAATTTTTTGTATCTCATTAAAGGGGTCTTATTTAATTTAAAGTGTATTCTGTCTCTTGTTCTTATTCATCTAAGTAATCCTATTGTTATCCATGGTTTTATTGTTATTTTAATTCTACGTATTTTTATGTTAATAGAATTTTTTGAAACATTTTTTGTAAGTTTTCAATAATAAAGTTAATGGATTGACTTGGATTCCCATCATTGTTAAATATTATATTGAATTCAAAATTATTGCAGCCTTCAAGTAAAGTCTTATAATTAAGTTTTTGTTTAAGTTTTATTTTCAATTGTATTAAACATTTTTTTTTGTACTTAAACAAAAAAATATAGGTTCATGGTCTGTAATGGCAGATTGCAAAATAAAAGTATATGAATTTAATTTCGTTTTTAATATGATATGATCTAAGCAGCTATTACCTCTAGTAGGTGTGTAGTAAGTAGTGGTCAAACCAAGGAAAGATAAAGTTTCGAGATAGCTGGATGTTGTTTGGTTAAGGTCTGCAATATTAATATTTATATATAACTAGGACATTTTTGTATTGAGTGTGTTTTACTAGTATATTATGCAAAGACTGAATAAAATTTTCAATGTCATGAAAACTGGGGAGTCTATAAATGGCAATTATAACGGTGTCGTTATTTATTTTCAAAAGTAGACAATTTGCCTCTAAAATATTTGAATCTTCAATTTTAGAGACAGGATTATTATTAATCAAAACGATTACACCGTCGTTTTGATTGTAGTTAAAAGTTGAACTAAAGGTAGAATATCCTGAATATACTATGAAATGATATTAATATTCATTCGCATTTCAAGTGCACGGGCAAACTGAGTTTGATTCAAACAAACACCACTGGTATTGTTAAATGCAAGTTTAAGAACTGATTTATTACATGCTGGAGGTTAAAGGAAAACATCGTGAGAAGAAAACCTACATTTCCGACATTAAAAAAAATTTCAGGGCATGTGAAATCTAACAACACATAATGGATCAACGTAGCGGACTCTAATTTGTAGAAAAACCATCTCAGAAATGAGAGGTTATGCTCAAACTTTTTAGCTTTTTTTTAATAGTTTTTTTTAATAGGATAAGGGCGACAAACGAGCACACAGTCCAACTGATGGTAAGTTGTTGCTGTGGCCCATAGATATCTACATTTATCCTCGATTACGAATCAAAATGCAGATGCGTTGTCACCCGTGAGGACTAAGATGGAATGCCTCGTTTCCAGTAAAAAGGGTCTCCGGCTCTCTTCACTCACCATACGAAACACAGCAGCATTAAGCTGCTATTTTACGCTGGTATTCTGTGAGAGCGTGGTCCTTCCCCGGTCGAGCCGACCCATTCGTGTTACAACTATACCAAAAATATAGCTGCAGCATGGCTCTACCACGTCTAAAGCTTTTTAAATATAAAAATAATAGATAAAGTCCAATAACCGCTATACCTTATGATACAGTACTATTTCACGGTATTGGCTTTCTGTCCCATTAGCGTTTCCACTGGCGTTAAAATAAACTGAGAGACCTAATACATTTGTAAATACATTTGCTTGCATAACGAAGACGACGAAGGGAGACGGTTAGTGCCCAGCAATGGAACATTTTGAGGCTTCTTACTTTACAAATAGTTATTAAATTTTCTGTCATTTTATTATACAGTATCTTAAGATGAATGTTATTGTTTAATATAACTTTTACCCTTTTAATAGCCGGTACTTTCAGTAGTGTCACTGGCAATTTATCTTGAGATCTGGAGATACAAGCCTGAATACCAGTGTCCACGTCAATGCTGAGCACTCCAAAATGCCTATAAATTATTAGTGTTTTAAATTATCAATATATTTTGAGAATATCTCATCAACAAATTTGAGGTTTTAAACTCAATTTATAGTTGTGGTATTAAGTATTTACATTTTGTGTTATGTAAATGAACATATATAACACAAATTTATATTAACTTGAGAATCGAGATTGTCACCTTAATATAGAAGGATAGAGGAGGATACCCTTAGTTTTTGTACAATATTTTTGCTCTTGTACTACAAATTCTATAGAAAACAAATAAAAGTTAATTTTTAATAATTACTTACTTGATGTGTGGACAAATTTTTCTTGAAACTAAATCCATTATTTGAATTAAATTATCTGATTCAGCATCAGATATTTCTTTGGTTGCTACTATGTAAACCCCTTCAACGGTGCCGAGATTGTTGCAATCATTTACTAAGTGTGTAACATCGTTGTCACTTTTTAATATTTCATTAGTGAGCTTTACTTGAACACCTTGTTTTACTAGTGACCTGTAAATCAAATCGTTGTATTAGAAGTTACATCAACGATAAATAAATTCAATGCAAATAATTAAAACATTACATAGCCATACCGAATTTCAAGGTCAAGATATTCAGAACTTTTCAAAGAGTGCAAGTAAACTTTACGGGCGCCACGGCTTACTAATCTTTTTGCAAATTGTAAACCTAAATATTCATTATTGCATAATATTAGTTGACTTAAATCTGGAGAGCAGGACAACCTGAAAAATATTAAATATAATAATGTATAAATACGTTATACAAGGATATAACCAATCATGTGTTTTTATTTGCAACTGGTTCATAACGGCAAGACAAAATCTAAAACTGTAAAACACTGTAAAATCAGTTACTGGCTAGGTATATGATTTTTAAATCAGTGGCAGGTTAGGCTAAACCATTTTTTAATGAAATGGCAAATGATAACATTAAGTGACAAACGAAATCAAACAAAGATAACCCACATGCTTATTCCTTAGTTATAAAGTAATTAATATGATCAGGCGTTATTTTGCGCAAATCAATTATATCTACGATGTAAAAATCAACTAGCGAAATCCTCAGGATACCGTCCGCTTCGAGTCATCGTAGTAGACTCCTACCGCCTAAAGCCCCAAGGTTGTCACCATCAGCGTATATGAAGGGTCCCGAGATTTCCATTCGGAACGCAACCAGAGCCCCTCTCTCGCTTTGCTTTATTAAAGCCCGTCCCGGAGACAGTCCTTTCTGCCCCCAGCACCCAGTGCTATCACGATGTCTCGGGACCTCTTCCGAGACATCGACCTCCTCGGCGATTACATCTGATCATCTGATGAACATGTAGTAACTTAGGGGCTAAGCGCTAGCCCCTAACTACCACGTCTTCGCCAGACGCTCGGGGTGGGAGCCACGACCGCCTCTCTAGACGCCCTTGCGCCGAGCGTCTAGCGAAGACGTGGTAGTTTAGGGGCTAGCGCTTAGCCCCTTAGTTACTACATGTTTATCAGATTGGTAGGTTACTGATGAGTAGGTATTAAGCAGTAATAGATTGTTTAGTAGTTGAAAATATATAAAATTTACCTAGGTTTATAGTATGGTGTAAGCCCGTCTTTAGGATTGTTATTAGCTCGAAGTTGTACTAGTGCACGCCCACGATGCTGACTTGCGGCTAATAGGCGGAAGGCACGGGAAACGTCCATGGGAGCATATATGACTCGTGATAACGGTCGTACGTAACCTCGCTTAATACCCTCAGATACCATCAACTGTAGTTTCTATTAAAAAAATAAAGTAAAATTTCTGATTTAACTTGCGAGCTTGGAAAAAAGAAAGAAAGCATTTGCAAGCAATTGCAATATATAAATATTATATATCTTATGTCACTCTCTATACGTGGTAGAGCCATGCTGCAGCTTTATAACTGGTATAGTTGTAGCACGAATGGGTCAGCTCGACCGGTGAAAGATCACACTGTCACAGAATACCAGCGTAAAATAGTAGCTTAACACTGTAGTCTTTCATATGGTGAGTGTAGAGAATCGGAAACCCGTTTTACTGGAAATGAAGCATTCCATCTTAGTCCTCACGGGGACAACGAATCTGCATTTTCAATTCAAAAAAATCATAGGTCTAAAACCATATTAGCATTATTATAATGAATCTGGATTTGGCCGCATCGGTTGGATGGTTTCAAAGTATATAACGGACATAGGTAGAAATATGTTTTGTGTTTTTCAACCTACTTCAAAAAGGAGGCGAGGTTTACAATTCATCGGAATCTTTTTTTATGTATAATCACCGATTATTCAAAGACGCCTGAACGGATTTTGAAAATTCTTTTTTTTTGTTTCAAAGGCAATTTTCCATTTAAATTTTATCGAAATCGGTCGAACGGTTTTTAAAAAATCAACAATACATTATATTTATATAGAAGTTATAGTGAAACGTCAGTGGTCTAATTGCAGGGCGCGAACCGCGAACTAGAAAGGTCGTGGGTTCGAACCCGCCATTCACCTACTGTCGTGTACCACTTCTTATGCTAGCATTTTAAGCTTACCAGAAGTGGTTAAAGAGAATATTAGTAATGTTTAATAACATTACTAGTATTTTAAAAAAAAGTCGGTTGTACAAAATTTTTAATTTTACCACTAGTATTTTATATATAGACAGATTAATTATGAACTGCTTACTTTCAATTCCGCGTTACTTTCTTGAGCTAACAGCTGACTGAAGTGGACAGCTATGTACGACCTCTCTTTAGTCATGCTGTGTAATCCATAAGAGAAATCCTCTCGGGTTGTCATTTGCGACGTATCAATCGTTACACCGTACAGTGCAGCGCATTTTAGGGAAATCTGAAAAGAAAACATTAAAATTGCCTACTTATTTTCATTATTTCCTTTTTTTAGATATTAAAAAAATACTACTGCCTCGATGGTACAGTGGTCGTAAACGCGACTGATGATCATGAGGGTTCGAATCCCAGGGCGCGCCAAAAAATCCATTATAGAGTATTTCTGATAAAAAAAAATTCAGTATCAGCACGGTGTCAGAATATTGACGGTTTTTCACCCGCAAGCAAGCAAAGCCGTTGGTCCTACGTCTGATCTCTCTCTGCCCGAGTCCACCTCCCTTCGGGCTATGAGAGTATGAGAGTAAGAGCTCACCTGTGCATGCGCACTCACCCGAATACTATAATTCTATCCTGTGCAGATGGCTAGCTTAGCTATTGCTCATTGGGCGAGGCTGCCTTGACCGAAATTTTGTCTGAAGTACGTCATTCCTTTAAAAGCGAGGAGGTGGTAAGTCAGCACTTAAAATAATAATATTTTGTCGGAGCCTACGGAGATTAATCTCTGATTGCCCGAGTACTATAAAATCTACGGTGAGCGCTTAGCCCCTGCACTACTTCATGTGTGTCTGTTAGCTCGATTATTATCATAGATAAAACTAGCGGGCCTGACGTGACGTCACGAATAGACGTTGTACTGACCTGAACATAAAAAAATGTATTAAGAATGAATTGACTGACTTGATGGAGTCGAGTAACTGGTACTACTAGCTTGTGTGTCTGTTCCTAGTATTTACAGAATGAATATCACTTATTTTTGTAAAACTACTTTTATTTTTGTGTGCATACACTACATTTTCTTAAATGTATTGAGAGGCCAAACTTAATATATTTATTTCCTTAAATATTTGTCGCAGCGCCTCTTTACGCTTTAAATCATAAAATTCTCTTATGACCTTCTTCTGTAAAACAAACATAATTTCAGTGTCAACTGCGTGTCCCCATAGCAAAATACCATACGGCATTATGCTATGGAAATAGCTAAAGTAAACTTGTCTAGCTATTTCAACACTGGTAAGACTTCTAATCGTTTTTACAGCATATGCTGCAGAACTAAGTCTGCTTGGTAGTTTATCATCATTTATCGTCATATTTTAGTAATTGTAGACCTAATTTGAAAACTAAACAAGTTTAATCTGCAAGTAATACTATATCATGTTTATCCCCTACTATGTAAGGTAAGTCATTAATGTATACAAAAACAGAAAAGAGCCGCGAATTGAGCCTTGAGGCACGCCCATTTGTACCGTCGACCCGATAGTGCTCATACTGTTAATGCGTTCTCTTACCTAAATATGAAATAACTAACTTAAGATCATCATTTCTTACACCTTAGTGTTGAAGTTTCCTGATTGATGTTTCATGGTGAACACAATCGTGGGCCTTGGATAGGTCACAGAATATACCTAAAGCATTCTGTGAATTCTACCATGCATTAAAGATATATTTAATTAGCTCAACACCGGCATCAGTTTTCGGGCGACCCCTTGTGAAACCAAATTGATTTGTATGAAGTAAATTATTTATATTAAAGAAATTTAACATTTGATCAACAATAATCTTTTCAAAAATCTTACTAAGTGTTGGTAATGCAGAAATAGGTTTAAAATTGGCGGGGTCTAATGTACTACCAGATTAAAAATAAAGGTATTACTTTACTATGCTTCATTTAATCTTGAAACACACCAGATTCGATACTAGTATTAAAATAATAGCTAAATGAGGCGCGATTGTATCTATAGTAGACGCAATAACTTTAACGAAAATCCCCTACAGATCCGCAGTTTTCTTAACATCAATAATTTTGAAATATTTCAAAATATATTTCGATGATACTTTATGAAATGTTAAATTCTTTGTAGACGTATATACATTTTGGTTAAGTAATGATTCGGCGACGGCAGGAGAAGAATTCAGTGACTTAGTGGTTAATATCGGAATATCAGTAAAATATTTCTCTAAAACCATTGCAACGCCCTGGTCTGATTCAGTTAATTTGTTGTTAACACTAGTAGTACACACGTAGTAGTAACACAGGTAGTTTGAATCGCGAGAATTGATATTACCAGATTCGCTATTAATTATACTCCATGTCATTTTAATTTTATTAGAAGCCGTCTTAACTTTGTTGCTTAAATGCAAAGACTAGGCTGTGAAGCACACTCCTTTAAATATTTTCTTACATATTCTCTTAATTCGACGCTATGATTATATGACCTTTTATGGTTAAGATCATATAACCTATGTTTGCTCTTATGGACTCCCACTGTCGCCAATTCATTGAATGACTTCCGACTGTTCAAGGAGAATGTTTTAGAAGTAAAAGTATTACAAAAAATTTGTATCTCAATTTCTCCAAGCGACGTGCATTTACTGGAACAAACACAACTTTCTTGAAAAGGCTTCACATTTGTAAAAATGTTATCTATACACGTTGCACTAGATTGAGGAATACGCGTTTGCTCTAAAAATTAATTAAAAAGACCATATGATTTAAACAATGATCTAAATTTTATATTGATGGTGGAAGCTTCTAGGAGATTGATATTAAAGTCTCCACATATTACAGCAGATTTATTCTATTTATTAAGCTTAGCAAAAACTTCCTCCATATTTTTTTCAAAAATATCATATATAGAACATGGGGGTCTGTAGACGCTCACAACAACCACACAACAACAAACAAACTCGACACATGCCATTTCTACAGTTCACTCAACAGAAAGGCTCACAATATCTTTACGTTCTTTACATGATAATAATTTACTAATTAATATTAAGGAGCCACCTCTTAAAACCGATTCTCTATTGAAAGAACTGACCACCTGGTAATTACTGAAGTTAAACATTAACTTATAAGCTTTTAAACAATGTTCAGTAATACATTAAAAATGAATATTGTTGCTGTTTAAGAACAACTAAATTTCTAGCTCTTTCCTATCATGCCTTGTATATTTTGATGCATCAGGTGTAAAAAAAATTCATTATTACTCTGTGGAGTCATACAAATAAAGATTTTTAAGCTACATTCTAGATTATTTAAATCATTATAACTGCTAAAGATTACGTCTATTTATCATTTTCTAATTTAAATTACTTGGAACTTATTCCAAAATACATATTAAATCATTATACTGCTCAAAAGGAGCAAATATCTGTGTAGCCAAGTCCTTGGGTGAGTTAATATATAAACAATAAGATAGCACATTTGCTATCTATCTTAAATTATATTTAGACAGGTAATACCTATCTCTAGTCAAAAACTTCTTAATTGAATTATTTATGTTTATTAAATTAATTCTATTATTTTTTATTTTATTATTATTCGCGCTCACTTGCAAGAGGCACTCGTGTCGTGGAAACATCAGTTACAGACCGGTGGCCTAGTGCTGAGTGTGGCAAAGACTCAGTTCATGTCCTTCAACGACCCAGATACAAACAACAGTCCGATTTCCATCGATGGACAATTGGTGAACTCGTGTGATCAATACAAGTATCTGGGTAGTATGATGAGCGGTTCTGGGGACTTGGAAATTAACATTCAGCACCGAATAGCCGCAGCGTGGCTAAAGTGGCGAGAAGTGACTGGTGTCACGTGCGATAGGAGAATGCCGGTCAAACTTAAAGGTCTAATCTATAAGACCATCATCAGACCAGTCCTATTGTATGGCAGTGAAACATGGGCCGTAACTCAAAAGAATGTGCATACCATGCAAGTTGCTGAGATGAAGATGCTGAGGTGGATGTGCGGCGTTACCAAGCGCGACAAAATCCGCAACGAGTACGTGCGAGGAAGCTTGGGCGTGCGCGACATCGCTGACAAGATGCAGGAAAGTAGGCTGCGATGGTATGGGCACGTGAAGAGGAGGCCACCCGACTACGTAGGGAACTTGGCACTACAACTCTCCATCCCATGTCGAAGATCCAGGGGCAGACCCAAAACACGATGGAAAGATGTAGTGGTAAAGGACATGATAGAGTGCGAAGTCTCCGAAAATGAAGTCGAGGATAGAGCGAAGTGGAGGCGTAAGACAAGAAAGGCTGACCCCACCACCATGTGGGACACATAGCCAGGAAGAGAGAGAGAGAGAAATTAATTCTATTATTATAATTATAACAATTAAATGTCAAGTTTAAATTATTATTACATGAAAAGTTATTCAATAATAAATTTAAATTTAAATCTAAATTTAAATGTGGATCTAAGCCATTCACGGACCCACTCAAATACACAAAAAAGTTCAGTGACAAATACATGTACAAAAGAATTATATATAAAGATATCATCATAAAGATACTAAGCGGTAATTATTAATTTAGTATCTGAAATGATGAAAAATTATGTTTCGTACACTCGGGCACTATACTTATATACTATATTATGATACGGGTTTCACCCGCGTCATCACATGTCGGAGGTGCGCGACATGACCTAGTTCAAGCATTTTAGAATTGCAATTAAATATTTTATTTGATAGCAATGGATGGAAAAATTGGCATAATTAATGGAGTACTTTTATCTGTCGGCATATTGTGTATGATGTAGAGCGAAGTTAAGTTTTATCCACTTTCCTTCTCCCTCCCGGTTGAGCGTCCTCCCCCCCCCCCCCCCTCACTTCCCGGCACGTCCCAGAAAGTGTCCAGAAGCGCCGTTTTTTCCAGTTTTAAAGAAAACCGTACACGATACATGAAAAGTCTGTAGGCATGAAATGATTCTTAAGCTATCAAACTCTTATACTTATTAATCAATAAAATAAAATAGCAAAATACCATAGCAACGTGAAATGAAAGAGTTCAGAAATTAAGATGTAACTAATCATTGTCATAAAAGTACTCAATTAATTTTTAATTTATTTTAGCTATAATATTGAACTAACATCGCTCTTAGAAGCTTTCTATACTCGTTTCTCGCAGTTCTCACCGGGCGGCTAGGGTTTATGCGTCGTTCGCGCGCCCAGCCAAGTATTGAATTATTTTAATTTTACATTATCTCTTAAACTATGCGTCCAAATAACATGGTATAAGGAACAAAGTTTATCTTTATAAAATTGTCTTTATGATGAAGTAACTTTCGTCCGTAAGGATAAATAGGCCATGCCTAATAATAACGCTCATAAATCACTTTAAAATTTTCTATATTTTTTGTCACAAAATACCTAATTATGGCTTATGTATAAGAAATAGACATATGGTATCACGGGATTTTTTTTTGACGGAGTAAAGGTCTATATTTTTCTAGAACATTGTATATACGTATCCCTAACGATAACACCAGCGTACGCGGATAAATCATTTCAGGAGTGCTTTTTCTTCTGACTTGCTTAACAAATATTCATATTTAAGGCTAGCTGAGTGACATAGCTTAATGCTAGGTAGCCTATACTATTTCACATGAATCTGGCTATAATATACAAAAAGAATTTTGAAAATCGGACTGGTAGTTCCAGAGATTAGCGCGTTTAAACAAACAAAAAAACAAAAAACTCTTCCGCTTTATTATATTAAAAAATATAATCATAGATTATTATTACTATATCCTGTACTGCGCAAATTTGTGATCGATATTTGGTCTGGAGGACATTTAAAACAAAATAGAAACTTACGTGTTTAAGATCACCAGAAATACAGCTAATGACGATGTTGCAACCATTTCCATTCGTTGCCGTTAATACCATGTCCGCAAATGTTGAGTCGCGTGAATTCCCTATCTGGTCATCTGAAAATTTCAAATGAAACTTGAAAAAGTTCATTACCACCTATTATAGTCCACCTTTGAACATTGGTCTCCCCACAGATGGGACCACATGATCATTAGATAGTCAATTAATTATCATCATTACAGATTATCAACATCCACTGCTTAATATAGGCCTCCCATGCATTGCCTGATAAGCGGGTATTCACCGTAGTTAACACACTTTGCAGGCGGATTTGGCGGCAGAAAGATGCTACTGCTTAGTTCCAGGCTGACCATCAACCCGAGTTCAATTCGCGCCAGCAACAACGAAATTGTTAACTGCAATTTTAAATGCCAACTTACCACCTACTCGTCTATGAAGAAAACTAGGAGGAAACCTTTATCTCTGCGGGATAAAAATATTTCAGGAAGTCCACCAACACGTAATAAAACAACGCGGCCGATCGATTTTTTTTAATAGAAGAAGGACAAACGAGCATGCAGTTCAACTGATGGTAATTGGTACAAAAACCTTTCTTCATAAATAAGAGTAAGCTCATGAGTTCATAATATATAGGTTGTAACTTTACTTAACCTTAGATTTTTAAATACCAGCAAACCAGCAATACTACTTACATTACTAATATTACTGTTAACCAAACTAGATAAGCCTAAAATGAAATGAAATGAAAGCCTTGTGTTGGGAGTGGTGAATGATTACGACGGAAGTCGAATGGCGGATTAGAACTCTCGGCTTCTCGAATTTTCGATCCACACCATAACATTAGCAACCGTCGCTTGTCGGATTAAAAAAATAATTTCAAAATGTGAAATGATTTAAATGTACCTTTTAACTTCGGGAATAATTTAAGCAGAAAACGTTTTTTGTTGATATCACTGACAGTCGTAAAGACTGTGCAGCCTTGGCTCAAAGCGATCGATATTACCGCTTGTCCCAACGCTCCCGCACCTCCGTGAACAAGTACGGTCGAACCGGGATTAAGTTTGTACTTTATGCCCTGAAATAATATATTTCGTGTTATAATAGGGTTAGATTTACAGTAAATATGCATATACTTACATATTTTTAATAATCTAAAGTGACAAACGACGAATGCTATCCCGCCTGATGGTTACTGAATACTGCAGTCCATGGATACCCACAGCCAAGTTTAAACAAAGAAAGCTACAGTACAGTACTCTCTACAACCATCAGACTAGAATTTAGTTATGCATGCACTGCTATTTAGCTACAGGAATATGTAAGAAGGTAGTACCTACCGAGACAGACTCCTAGCAAAGAGCTAATAAAGATTGTAAAATAATTAATTAATCAATCAAATATTAAAAGTTATTATTTATACAATTTTTAAAATAACTACTATTATATATTAATGATACTCACAAGACAGTAGAACGCTAAACAGTAAGCAAGAGGTACTGTAGCTGCTTCCTCGAGACTCCAATACTCTGGTACGGGCCATAGCAAATCGGGACGAGCCATAACACGTGAACTAACAGCACCACCCGCGACTATTCCCATCACACGTTCCCCACTGAAAAATTCAATTTAAATAAATTTAATAAAATTAAAAAAATAAAACATCAAGCGCTCCAAGCACCCGGCACCAATTAAATTATTATATGCAATTTTAAGTGAAGATTTACCACGTGCTCCGCGGTCAAGGAAAACATCGGGAGGAAGTCTGCATTTTTTTATATAATAAGGGTGACAAACGAGCACACAGTCCAACTGATGGAAAGTGGTTGCAGTGGCTCATAGACATCTACATCTATCTTGGTTTGCGAATTAAAATTCAGATGAGTTGTCAGCCGTTAGGACTAAGATAGAATGCCTCCTTTCCATAAACAGGGTCTCCGGTTCTCTAGAGTCACCATACGAAACACAGCAGCATTAAGCTGCTATTTTACCCTTGTATTCTGTGAGAGCGTGGTAATTCCCCGGTCGAGCCGACCCCTTCGTGCAACAACTATACTATTAATATAGCCGCATGTCTGAGAAATAAGAAAAAAATATATTTCGGGGACATGTGCAGTTCACCAACACGCATTGTGGCAGAGCGGCGGATATTTGCTTGCCCTAAAAACCCTCTCAGAAATGAAAGTAAGCCTGTGCCCAGCGGTGCGATGTATATAGACTTTAAAGTTATGAGTAAATCTAAGGCCTACATGCGGCCAGCTCCTGGGAACAGGCGGAGGCCTGTGGACAAGTGAAGAGTATATTTTCTAGAAAGGAGTGTCCGCTACTCATCTGAAGTCCACCAATGTGTATTGGTGGACTAAAGACGTCTTTATGTAGTGGCTGCGAAATCTGAATGCCTAATAAAACAAATATATTTGGAAGACACGTGAAATTCGGCACCGTTATCCGATATCCGGTAGCGAAGCACACTCAAAACCACTTGAGAAATGTGAGGTATCTCCAATTATCATATACGTAATACAAATGTTACTTATTTTTAACATAATAATAAGAGGTAATATCATTGGAAGAACTTCGCGTTAAATGATCGCCAGCAGCTGATTTACCAAGTACATGATTGTGGAGGTAAACCTCGTGAGGAAATCTATTCCATAACCCATGTGAGAGGAGGCCTATACCTAGCGATGAAATTTCCACAGGCCATAACCTTACTTCCGTCTTTGTCATCATTACAGCCTATCAAAAGTTTACTGCTGAACATAGGTTTCCTCCAACGAATGCCACAAAGCACGGTTTAGCACCACATGCATCCGTCGACTACCTGCATCTCTTACCACACATCACTTTAATAAAATTGAATTATAAAAAGAAATTGCATTTTACCTTTCAGTTACCCCACTGAAGTCCATTCCGAAATTATTTACATTAGTCTCATTTTTATATGGAATTATTCCAGTACATTTTTTAACATCAGTATCGTTCAATCCAGCGAAATGTACCTGATTTTACGAAAAAAATATTTTTATGTGGTAATTATGAAAACAAATATAATATTACAAAATGAACTATGAATACAATAAACGTACGGTTACTTTCACGCCAGGAACGTTAATACGTGGCATTTCAACCCAATGTAAGGAGTTAAAATCTCCAATACAAGAGTTCTGAAGAGTGATGTCATAAATTGAAGATAATTTTTGCTGTAACGGTATGAAGAACAGCCCACCCCATTGTCCCTGAATAGTTAAATCATTGATTAGATTCAAATATCACATATTTTTATCAAATAAAGAATCAAAGTAAGTATAACAGTGATCTTACATGATCTAGCACATTAAACGCCAAATCCAAATTAGGCAGTTGATCTAAATTTTGATCTTCGGTAATTGTGTGATTTATCATAATTACATAGATTTGGTTGCGATCCTTACGCCATTGCTGAACAAGATTTTTCAATCCATCTATAGGCGGATAAGATGTTATAATAAGAAGCTTCTGTCTTTGTGGTAATGTTGCTTGAGTAGAAGATAACCAGGCAAGATCGGAAGAAGAGCGCACAGTAAATGTGCTCGTAGCGACTGCATTAGAGGTAGGTCTCCAGCGCACTAGTTCGAGCCTCTCACCTTTCATATTCTGTGCACTTACGATACGATATAGTGCTGAAGGTCTATTGAATAACGAATCCTTTGTATATTTCCCTATATTGATGATGAAAGTGTCTCTAGAAAGCACGCGGTACAGAGTTTGACATAACTGGAAATAAATCAAAACTAAATTAAATATATCTTGTTTTATATAAATATTTAAAGAAAATAGATGTATTTATCAGTATACAATAATCCTCTTACCTTATCATCTTTTGATAAGTTTGTAACTAGCATCAAATCGACATCTGTTAAAAAGTTGGTTCGTTCATCTAAAACATTTTTTCTATAAATTATTCTGTGTTGGACCTCTATAGAAAGTACGTTCGTAAAAACATCATTAAGATTCCGGAAATGAGCTTCGTCACTCTTCTGATCACACAATTCTAGTATAGTAATCACATTCTTATTCAAATTTTCTGCAACGATTTGCAAATATACCAACATAGCTGTTTTGAACTGAAATAAACATTACTTGTTAAAAATGTTAAACAATGAAAATATTCCAACACATTTTGCTATAATACTAACATCAGTTTTGTCTTGTTGGAAGTATGGAACAAATTTCAAAGTCACCAAATCTGTTTCCTTTTCTAATGGTGGTAAATCGCGGAACTTAACATCCTCTATTGTAACACCTCCGCATCTGTAAGTAATTTTTTTTATAGAAGAGATGGCAAACGAGCTTACGGCTCACCAGATGGTAAGTGACTACCGTCGCCCATGAACAACTGCAACCAATGGAATTGCAGATACGTTGCCGGTCGTTTAAAGAGGAGTAAGCTCTTTTCTTTAAGGTCCTTAAGTTGTAGCGGTCCGGAAAAATCGCCGGTTGTAAATGATTCCACAGAGAGGTCATACGCGGAAGAAAACTTTTAGTGAAATGTACAGTGGTGGACCGCCAAGCATCCAGATAGTGTGGAAGGTATCGGGAGTTTTGTCGCGATGTGCGTTCGTGAAATTTGGTGGCTGGGATTAATCCGAACAATTCCTCAGAGCACTCCCGTGGTAAATGCTAAAGTACATGATTTTGAAAAAATGTCATAAATTTCTCTGCAGTAAGCCAAAGATATGAATAACATATCATACAATATGTACAATAATATTCAAAGTTGATCATTCGTTTAATTAGTTTATAGTAATATTTAATAACACTAACTTACGCAACCACCACATGTAAAATAACTATTTACATAATTTAAATAAAACTGATTTTACGGATTTTATCGCGTTATTAACTAATTTTATATTCCCGAAGTTTCGGGTGCTTTCCAGCACCCGTGGTCACGGGGGATGAGGTGTTTGACGTCCTGATGTCACAGTTAGCTCGGCTACCATCAGTTTTTTAATATTAATTTTTTGGTTCGATTTACGCAGAATGAGCTTACAGTATCTTGAAGTCTAGCAGTGGTACACTTTGGTTTGGATTTGACTTTATTAATTATGGGATCCCAAGCAGATGGCAGCACCCATCCATCTTCTCTATTGAAATTAGAATGTTTTTTTAATTTCAATAGCCTCGCGAATCATCCTTGGGAGGAATCGGTGTTCTTTTGCGAGGATTTGTGGTCTATCAAATCTAATATAATGGCGGGGATGATCTTGAACATATTCACAAACTGCAGACTTCTCGATACGTCGGTGCTTCACATCAGCTATATGTTTTTAACGCGGGTTTTTATAGATCTTTTTGTACAAACAAAGTCCCTGTTTAAATGTGTAGTGTTCACGTAAATATGAGAAATCATTATTTACATAATATTACCTGATGATGTTATATGTCTCAAAAACATTAGCAGTTATGACTCTTTCATCACCCACTGATATATCTTGATTGTTGAAATGTCTTTTGATATCAATTATAATATTTCTAATGTTTGTTGGTTGAGATACAGAGTGATCAGAATGCTTTAGAGCATTTAATTGCAGCATACCATCAAGGAATGTTACCCAGTTGTTACGCCAATATATTTGCGCTTCCGTAAGAGATTTGTTAGCGCTGTGAATGCTTTGAAACTGGCCGCTAAAAATAAAAATGAAATTAATTGATTTTGGTGCACGAAGTTCGATCATATCTACACAATTAAATATACAATAAATAAAAACATATAACTAAATTATAATTCTTGAACAAAATATATATTTGTTAACAATATAATTACAATAACTGTCATCAACCGAGTGGGATATATAACTGACCGAGTAGCTAATTATAGTCAAAAGCACGAATAATGTTTCAAAAGTTACTCGTAAATGTCGTCATCGTCATCATTACAGACTGACACAAGTCCAAAACTGAACACAGGGTTTCCCAAAGGAATGCCACAAAGCATGGTCTTGAGCTATCTGCATCCATCCTTCTTGCGTCTATTACTAGGTCGCCACGCCAATTTAAGTATGAGAAAATAAATTTATAAATTTTATTTTACATCTTAAAAAAGGCATAAAACTTAAAATCATGTATATTTTCAACTTACTTATAATGATAACCCCTGTTGTGTAACAATTGATAGATATCGTCCGATTTTAAATCAAGTTCTTCAGTCGAAGTAAATTCTAGTTCAAATGGTCTGATATCATCGACATCCCCTTTGATGTAACCCGTAGCAATCTTAGAATACTCGTCCGTGACCTGTTCATTTCAATAAACAGCTATTATAGTTAGTCAATGATTTGTTATTTATTTATTTAATTCAATAAAAGATTAACCGTGTAATGGCAGTGAAAGGAATATTGTAGATGGGCAGCAGCATCTTCCTAATAATAACACAAAATTATACAACAGTGTGGTTGTCAACCCGCCTGCTGAGTGTCAATCGTCAACGATCGTCCGTGGATGAAATTATTAAAGGAGAAAATATTTTTTTATCCGTTTATGTATATATTTAATTTAGATATCTAACTGCATAATTTAAAAAAAAAATCTGTTTTAGCTACTGCTCTCTTTAGTCGGTTTGGGTATTTTCGTGTATTGTAGATAGACTTTGCTGTGTATTTGGCGATGTGAGAAGATTCACTACCTCAGATTATTCTGTGGGTGTCACCAGAGGTGACTGAGGGAGATTCAATTCATAGCGGCTCAAAATAATAATCGCCAAATTCAAAAACTAATTAAACACAAATTATCTAAAAAAATATTATGATATTACGGAATTTATGAAAGTCCTATAGGCATTGCCCCACATATTTCTTGAAATTTGACATTTTTTTACCAAACTCCATACTAAGTATTTTGGTTCATGTCGGCGCCGTTACGACAGCACCGACGGTGTTTGCGGGGAGTATGTGAAGTGCGGGGGGTTTCTCACCGCCACGCCTGGGACCGGCACTCGCCGATAGCTCGCGACCCGATCGCCACCAAATATTTTGTATTTTTCATTCCTTTTAAATATACAATTTGCCTATCGTGTGAGTCGCCTATTTTATTCATGTTCCCTAATTGAACATAGTGGCGACCGTGACAGGACAATATTTATATAATTATTATTATAATTAATATTAATTATTATTTTGAATATATTTAATAATTGCTTTCAATACTTACAAAATTACATTTCACTGGGGAATTTAAATTGAGATTGTCATTTTGAATATAGTGCATGGGACCTGCGATAAGCCATCCTAATTTAGACTCATGTAGAATAGGATTTCCTTTGCCTAAAGAGTGCTGTTTGGTTCCAATAATGGACCAAAATAGGTCAGCACCGAATAGCAGTCCTATGTCAGACGGCTCATAGAAGCTGGGGTCTGCTAATGCAAAGGACTTCAGGTTAAGGTGTGTAATAGACACAAGAGACTTAGGTATCTTACCTGATATTTGGGGTATGACTAAACATGACGTCATAACGCTGAAAGAACCTACCTTTGAATGAATTCGAACATTGCAACGTTCAGCATTAAGCTTGACAATAGTGTTACATATGCCGACCACATTCCTAACATCAGACGTGGAAGAAGTTAAATTTAACTTTGATTTAAGTGATTCTGTAATAAAGCTAGACTGACTACCGTTGTCTAAGAGAGCTTTAGTGGTAATGTAATTGATTGTTTTGGGATTAAAAATATCAACCAAAGCCGTACATAGTAGTGTCTCAGAAGCAGAAACAGCTGACATTGAAACTGGCTCAGAGACTGCAACGTTAGTGACTGCCACATTGGTATCAGAATCCGTAGGTTTGTGTAAAAAGGTATTGTGACGTTTTTTGCATATCTTGCACGTACCTGGAAGCTTGCATGCGCGCGTATTATGCCCTTTGCGCAAACAGTTGGGACACAACTTTAGCTCGGACACTAATGAAAGTCTATCATCAATAGATTTCGATTGAAATTGTGAGCAGTCATAATTACGATGACCTTGACCACAGAAAATACTTTAGTTGAGCTTCACAATGATTTGAAGAGGTTTTGGGAGCTTGAAAGCTTGCCACAAAGGCCCCTTCTTACAGACCAAGAGAAAGCTTGCGAACAACATTTTTTACAGCACACAAAACGCACTGAAGAAGGTCGTTTTTGTGTCAAGCTGCCATTGATCGACAAACCAGACTGCCTAGGCACTTCCTATTTCATAGCCAGGCGGCGATTTATAAACCTGGAACGTCGCTTTCGCAAGCAACCGGAACTTAAGTCCGCCTATGTTGATTTCATTGAGGAGTATCGCAAACTAGGACATCTAGCAATATCTGAGGTAGACCGACCTGAGCTTGCCTATTTTGTTCCGCATCATCCTGTCATTCGTGAAGACAGTGAGTCAACACGTCTACGCGTCGTTTTTGACGCATCAGCTCGCACTTCATCTGGTTTGTCTATAAACGACATTCAAATGATAGGCCCTACAGTTCAAGACTCTCTTTTCAATATCCTCATCCGGTTCCGGCAATATCGTTATGTGTTGTCAGCGGATATTGAAAAAATGTACCGGCAGGTTTTAATAGATGAGTCTGACCGAAACCTACAGCTGATTTTATGGCGTGATGCGGAGGACAAACCATTACAAACACTCAGGCTTAACACGGTCACCTACGGATTTGCTAGCGCTAGTTTCCTTGCCACCAGGTGTCTCTGGCAAGTGGGCGAGGAGTGTGACGATGACGTACTTAAGGCAGTCATACAGGAGGACATATATGTTGATGACTTACTAACTTCTAGCGATGATGAAGATCAATTACAGTCTATACAGAAATCAACACATGTGGCTCTTTCTATGGCTGGTTTTGACTTGCGTAAGTACCGATCCAACTTACCTTCTTTACTGCCTTCAGACGTTGTCCAGTCATCCGGCAACCTGACATTGAGTCAGTCTACAAATACGCTGAGCCTAGATTGGAGTCCTTCGACCGACAGCATTAATTTTCCCATTACAGTGGATCAGTCTGACGTCGTCACCAAGCGCACTATACTTTCTTCAACTTTCAAGATCTTCGATCCCTTGGGCCTCCTATCCTTGTCCACTATCGTTCCCAAAATTTTAATTCAGACCTTATGGTCTCTCAAATTGGACTGGGATGAGCCCGCTCCAAAGGATATTGTCGATGTCTGGAGACCTTTTGTTGATGGACTTAAATGCCTTTTTTCGCTAAATATACCTAGATGGGTATCAATAGAATATCCAGTCTCTGCTGAAATCCACTGTTTTTGCGATGCATCGCAACGCGCCTATGGTGCATGCTTGTACCTTCGCTCTACAAATAAAGAAGGACAAATACATGTCCAACTTTTATGTGCGAAATCTCGCGTTGCCCCAGCATCCAGCCCTATTACAATTCCTCGTTTGGAGCTTTCAGGTGCCCTTCTGGCAGCTGAAATGAGCTCATCTGTGACCAAAGCCTTGCGACGTAAAATATCGCGTCATGTCTATTGGACTGACTCGAGCGTAGTTCTTAGTTGGTTGCGCTGCGGTTCTTCTAACTTGAAAGCATTCGTTGCCAACAGAGTCGCCGCCATTAGAGAGCTGACTGACGCAAATTCATGGCACCACGTTCCTACAGAACACAACCCAGCTGACCTGCTATCCCGTGGCGTGAACCCACAACAGATCGCTGCATGTGATATGTGGTGGTATGGACCTAAGTTTTTATCGTTGCCAGAGTCCGAGTGGCCTTCTATGCAGTCGCAGACTATTATTGAGATGAAGAATTTGCCGGAAGTTAAAGCACATCCAGTTGCTATTTGTGATAATTATCAATCAATTATTAACTTTAACAAATATTCTAAATTAAAACAATTACAACACATTTTAGCCTATGTACATAGATTTATTAATAACTGTAAAAGTTCTAAAACTAAAATTACAGGTTCCTTAACTACCGCCGAGCTCAATAAAACTCTTAATTCATTAGTGTATATTTCCCAATTAGAGGCATTCCCTAAAGAATACGACTTATTATTAAAAGGAAATTCCCTAAGTCCTAAGTCGCACATTTCGGCACTTAATCCATTTTTACATGAAGGAGTGATAAGAGTAGGTGGTCGAATTCAGGCTTCTGAATATAGTTTCGATATGAAGCATCCCATGTTGTTAAGCTCTAAACACCATTTTACTCAACTTTTATTCCAACAAGAACACGTACGGCTTCTACATCTGGGGCCCCAAGCCTTACTGGCTTCTATTAGAACGCGTTTTTGGCCCATTAGTGGAAGAAGTCTGGCTAGACGTACTGTGCATAATTGCACCGTATGTAGGCGTTTTAAGGGTCAGTCTATGAAAAACATAATGGGCAACCTACCTGCTCAAAGACTAATGCCCGACTTTCCTTTTATTACAGTAGGGACTGATTTCGCTGGGCCATTTATGGTCACGGATCGCAAAGGTCGTGGTTGTAAAATTACAAAATGTTATTTGTGTATTTTCATATGTTTTAGGTATAAGTGCATCCATTTGGAGGCTGTTAGTGAGCTGTCCAAGGATGCTTTTATATTAACTTTGAGACGCTTTGTTTCACGGAGAGGGCTACCAAAGCAGATATTCTGCGACAATGGTGGAAACTTTGTAGCTGCTTCAAAGGAACTTAAAGAGTTTTTTGAAGTTAATGCCAAAACTATCGCTAATTTTGCCGCTAACGAAGGCGTTGAATTTTGTTTTTCGCCTGCATACGCTCCTCACTTCAATGGTTTGATGGAGGCCGGTGTAAAGTCAGCCAAATTCCACCTGGCTAGGATATTAGGGACTACGCACCTAACCTATGAGGAATTGTCATCTTTGTTCACACAAATAGAATGTATCCTAAATAGCCGCCCCCTATGTCCATTAAGTTCCTCTCCCACGGACTATTATCCCTTAACTCCGGGCCACTTTTAATTGGTAGACCACTAAGCTCGCTGCCATCTCCGTGTCTACAATCCGCTAATGCCAATCGTCTCGACAGATTCCAGCGCATCGAGCAGTTTAAGCAACACTTTTGGCGACGCTGGAGCCACGAGTACATTGCGGAGCTGCAGTTGAGGACGAAGTGGCGCACGAAGTCCAAAGAGAGCCTACAAATTGACGACCTAGTCCTCTTGAAAGAGGAAAACGCTCCACCGCTCTATTGGCGTCTCGGACGTGTAAGAAAACTCTTCCCGGGATCTGACGGATTGACACGCGTCGCAGATATAGACACTGCAAGAGGAATTGTGCGGCGCGCCCTAAACAGAATCGTCCTACTACCGAAGCCCGATGAGTTGGAAGATCTTGAAAGCTGTTAAGCTTTCCAGCGCCGGGAGTATGTCGGCGCCGTTACGACAGCACCGACGGTGTTTGCGGGGAGTATGTGAAGTGCGGGGGGTTTCTCACCGCCACGCCTGGGACCGGCACTTGCCGATAGCTCGCGACCCGATCGCCACCAAATATTTTGTATTTTTCATTCCTTTTAAATATACAATTTGCCTATCGTGTGAGTCGCCTATTTTATTCATGTTCCCTAATTGAACAGTTCATGTATTTCCATATGACTTCTTTCGTAAAACAGATGCTAGTTTAAACCTGCAAGTATTTATAATATCCTCCAGACAAAATTACAGTCACGGTGGCCATTCTCAATGGAAAATAGACATCCGCGCAGGGCAGGATTGCAGTGGCCAAGTTTATGCGCAAACATAGGTGCACTCTCCATTCTGTAACTTTCATAGTGTGATGGGACGGTTATCCGGCACGACCGTAGAGAAATATGGTGCAGGACCAACGGCTTTATGTGCTTTCTTAGGCACGGGGGGTGGCTCCGGCTTACTACCGAGAATTTCTTGGCAGAACATCCCAATAACTGATTTTGGTCCGACCTGGGATTGGAACCCGGGACCTCATGATCAGCAACCACGTTCACAACCACTGGACCAACGAGCCAGTCAAGCAAATAATTATAAACTACTTATTGTAATAAAAATGATAATATTTAAAAAGTTCTCACCTCGAAATACCCGGTACCTCTTAGAAAAGATACCAAAAGTCGTAACTGACGTTGATAATGAAGATTGGGTTGGGAATAAAGCTTAACATCGTGGTATTGAACTGACAATTGTTTCTTTGGCACCCCGATGGTCATCGCCAGTACATCCCAAACTGCAATTAATGCAGCTGCGAACGGGAATGTATTCTTTCCTGTTAGAATTAAAATATTTCATTTTAAATTTGAAGTCGGTTAATATACGTTTTAAAAAATCTAATATAAAAAAATAGTTTTGGTTTGTTGGTATTTTATACGCTGCCATACCGTTCATCAGATTGCGCTAAAATTGTCAACTTATTGCTTGTACTTGCGCGAAGGTTATAGACATAGCACAATTTATTTACAGAAGGTGGCGCGCCTATCGTACCGACAAATTTATTTGATAATTATATATCATTCAATGTCATTGAATGTTTTATCATTCCAAATTCCTAATTAAACAATATAATTCTTTCGAATTTAAAACGATATTTCAACAATTATAAAATTTCTAAAAAATCTTATAAAATTGGCATTTTTTATGAGATCGAAGTAAATTATAAAATGCATGCTATCTCTATTTTCACTAAATGACAACATAAAGGGACATGTATAAAAATAATAATACTTAATTAAAAAAAAGTTATTGCCGACGATTATAAATAAGTCCAGTCAAATCAAGTTTTTTCGTGCATGCAGACCAATAAAAGACAGAGCGCTGCGTACATTTTAAGGGCGCTGAAAACAAGCCAGCAAATAAGTCGAGCATGTTTCTATAATGTTCAACTTATTGTAAGAACACGCACTTACGCACACATTTGTATTTAATATAATTTGCAACCAATAACATGGTTAGGTGAATACTCGTATGTGTGCGTCTAGTAATGGACTTTCACGGGCTGTTAAAGAAAGAAGAAAGACGTGTACACGAGTGTGAGTCAACATGGGCATTGTTTTAGCTTCACTTGAAAACGCAGCTTTGTATTTCCTATTCTCATATATCTTTTTTTTTCCATCCGTATATATTTTTGTATTATTCTCTTGGAAATAAACGTCATACGTGGTAGAGTCATGCCCCAGCTATATTATTAGTATAGTTGTAGCACGAATGGTTTAGATCGACCGGGGAAAACCACGCTTCCACAGAATACCAGCGTAAAATAGCATATCAACGCTGCACTGGTGACAACGCATCTGCATTTTGATTCATAATCGAAGATAAATGTAGACTACTTGCCATCAGGCGGACTATTTTCTCGTGTATTACCCGTTAAGCTGCTATTTTATTATGCATGCATGCTATTTGGTATTATGTGAGAGCTTGGTCGTTCCCCGGTCCAGCCGACTAATTCATGCTACAACTACACCAGTAATATAGCTGCAGCGTGGCTTTACCACGTAAATAAAGATATAGTTACTACCCTCTTTCCTACCGGTGCTGCCTAGCGACATTAAAATTTTTGCTGTAATTTGTACTGTTGTTAGTTGTATCTGGTTTAAAAGATATGGAGTGTATGTGTTACAGAATGTAAGGCATCTTAGTTTTCGGAGGTGACACGTCTAGCCTCCTTTACTCGAAGTTAGTTGCAGGTGCTTGCGGGTTGCAGTAGCCACTTGCAATCAGGTTAACATTTTTTTTAAATATTTATTTGAGGAAAAAGGATACAAAGGGGGACTTAATGCCTAAGGGCAACCAGTCAACCCATGGAATGGTGAGAGTTTTTATAGTAATTATTGTGTAGCAATTATAAGAGACGAAAAAAAGAGAAACTAAAATTAATACACATAATATGTAACAAGAGAGATTATGATATAATATTGTAAGTAAATGCATATATATATATATATATATATATATATATTCATACATTTACATTTATTATAACATATTGAGAGAGTCAGCTCTTTTACCATGTAGTGGCGGTGTACGAATATATTATACTACTTCATACTGTCCAATGGGTGTCGCAAGAGACGCCAGGGGGAAATAAACCAAGAAGTGTGTAGCAGGTCCTTCCTGATATCAAGTAGAAAATAAAACATCTATAGCACCCGATCCGCCTATTAATCGTAGCAATTATAGCAAATGTAACAATCCCCCCTATGTAACAATCTAAGGGGAGGCCCGTGTTCAGCTGAGACATTTGATATACTGTAACATGCTTAATCTTACTTTCACATATTTGATTCTTTTAAAACATTATTTTACTAACAATACCCAAAACAATCGTTTCTTCGTACCTCGTAAAACATTTCCAGCCAAATATTTATTTTCCACATCATGTACCGAATAGACGAAATTACACGATGCAGCAAATCTTCGGAATGCGGACACGTACAGTGGCATATACCTACGAATAAAAGCGTTTTATGAAAATAATAATTATGTTATATTTGGCAGTATATTATAAAACACGTTATAATATTTTTAGCATCGATAGCTCAACGGCTAAGCGCTTCCCGTAAATTTCCAACACCAGTGAAATTGATGCAATTTTTACTGCTGAATTATCACGTGGTCGGCGGTGAAAAAAAACATCAAAAGTTCCGACAAGATGCATTCTTTTTCTTCCTTTTATTCTTTTTTTTGAAAGACGTTACTTTCACACCATGATTTTCTCATGTAACGTGGGGGCAGTTTACATACATACATTTCACAAGGACAAACATCCAGCCGCGGAAAATTTTGCAGGCCATACAAATATTTCTGTGCGGAATTCGAACTAGCACTGCAACTCATTGCTAAGCCACTGCGCCACGGAGCCGTCCATTGAGGTAGCACAGCGGACTAATAGCTCTATTATCATCTCGAAAATGAAAGGAGGCTTTGCCCAGAACTATATCACTTCATAATCTATACAAATAAATAAAATTGAAGTGTCTGTTTGTAATGTCAAAATAACAGCTTATTACTAAATGCATATAAAAGTATATACGGTACTTATAACAAAAACAAGTTTTTAAATTTTTGTCTGTCTGTGTGACTGTTTGTTCCGGCTAATCTCCGAAACGTCTATACCGATTCTGGTTGGACTTTCATAGGCAGAAAGGTGTCATAGTTCAGGGCAAAAAATAATAAAACCATAAAGTAATAAATTCAACGCGGACGAAACCGCGGGGTACAGCTAGTTTTAAATAAAAGATAAAGGTCGTAAAACTTACCACTTTTCCTGATGAGCCCATTCCACCAGATGAGATAACAATGGAGTTCCAGTTGAAACAGGAAATTCGATCTTAGGATAAAGCGCTTGCACTTTAGGATTGTATCCTTCCATGAATAATCTGAAAGAATACGAGTTTATTTTAATAATGCACTTTTAGTAGTAAGGTAAATTTTCAAAGTATGAAGCATTTGAAAATCAATTTATTTATTTTTATTTTTCCTATTACTATATAATTGTAATTATATATAACAATAATAATGAATTAATTAATATATTATATTATATCCCCAAATGTTTAATGTCCATGTCACACCTATGCCGGTAGTTGTTGGGAGCACTAAGCTCGAAGTTGTTGACGAGTATGTTTACCTGGGACAAATATTCCGACTAGGTAAGTCCAACTTCGACCGAGAGGTCAATCGACGGATTCAACTCGGCTGGGCAGCGTTCGGGAAACTACGACACATCTTCTCGTCAGACATACCTTAAAACCTTAAAACGAAATTGTACAACCAGTGCGTGTTGCCAATGATGACTTACGGATCTGAGACGTGGTCCTTCACTGCTGGCCGTATGAGGAAGCTCAAAGCCGCTCAGCGAGCTATGGAGAGGGCTATGCTCGGGGTTTCTCTGCGTGGTAAACTTAGAAATGAGTATATCCGCAGTAGAACTAGAGTAACCGACATAGCCCAACGGATTAGTAAGCTAAAGTGGCAGTGGGCCGGCCATATAGCTCGAAGAACCGACAACCGATGGGGAAGAAAGGTTCTGGAGTGGCAGCCTCGTACCGGTAGGCAAAGTGTAGGGCGACCCCCCACGAGATGGAGTGACGACCTGGTAAGACATGCAGGAAGTCGATGGCTGCAGGTGGCTCAGGACCGTGCTTTGTGGCATTCCTTGGGGGAGGCCAATGTTCATCGGTGGACTTATGAAAGGCTGTAATGATGATGATGATGATTATATCCCCATATCGTTCCATAGGTTTTCGTAAGAGGCGACAGAAGGTAACTGAAAAAGGAGATGGGCAGCAGTATCTTCCCGATAACGACGTAAAATTATAAAAATATTAATTTGCAAACCCGAGTTTCAAGCGTGGCAACTATGGCAAAAATATAAATAAAGTTATTAACAACAAGTATATATAGTATGAGGGATGATGGCGAAAATGTGAGATATTTCATCAATGTAATAAATTGATGAATTTATTGATAATGATTTTTTTTACTAATTATAAGCTAGTACTTGACCACAATCCCATCTGATGGTAGTAGTGATGTAGCCCTAGATGGTATATCGTTCTATCTTAGCTTAACAAAGGCCTATCCACTCTTGCCCTGAAGATTGTATTCAGATGGAAAGGTAGACGCTGGCACGACTCTGGTCGCGTCATCACAAACCTTAGTGGTTTTCTGTGTGCGACTTTTTAGTAGTTTTTTTTGTAATGCTTTGTAATATGGTAAATAAATTAAAAAAAAAGTATTTTTCTCATTTTCTGTACGCATCACAAAAGACGAAGCAAACCGTTTGGTTCCAATGCGTGGAATATTGACAACAAAAGGGTGAAGAGTGAAGACCCGTCTACCGATAATCACGATCATAATGATTATTCATCTTAAACGTTGTATGGACATATCCAGCTGTGGACATTTACGGGCTGATCAAGAAGACAAAATATGTTTTGCAGGAATATCTTTCACTCACTGCAATGCACACAACAATTGTCCATATTTCAAGGTAATTGATAAGATACGTAAGTACTAACTTTCCAATAGCTTCTAGTAAATACTGCACGCTATCAGAATGTCCCCGACGAGTGAGTGGTATGTGCCGACAAGAGTCTGCCAGAGACCGCTTCAGAATCGCTTGAAGTAAACCATGTGGTGCTATTTCCACAAGCACAGCATCGGATGGTATCAATCTAGAAGTTTCCTCGAACAGCACGGAATTCTAAAAAAGTAAATTAAATTTTATACGTCAAACATGAAACTGCAGTATGAATTGGCTGGCTCAGTCGAGGAAAAACCACGCTAGCACGGAATACCAGCGTCAAATAGCAGCATAACTTAGCTGTTTTCGAATACCTGCTATACTTCATTATGTTTTACAATTAGTTACATGTGCATTTTGATTTATATTCAAGGATAAATGGAAGTAAGTAAACTAAGTTAACTTATCTAACTACAATCAAAATCTTTTAAGTTAATTTGCAAGTAAACAACTTACGAGCAAATTATTGGTGTGATATTCTGCAGAGGAATATTTCGCAATTGGCTCGTTCCATTTTTCTTGCGGCACTGAAGTCGATACCCATTTTTCGCTACGGAGTTTAGGAGTTTTGATGACCTCACTTAAATATTTCAATAGTCCAGGGCCTGTAAATCGAAGTAGTAATTATTAAATATTTATCAAAATACTCAAGATTAAATAGATTTGAATATAATATTCATGCGACAGACTAATAATAAAATGTCCTCCGTGCCCAATTTCAGAAGCAAGTCATCTCCGGTATAGGAGTACATCGTTAATCACTTCTAACATATGAGTTTTAAGCTTAAAAAAATTTTAGAAATACCAATTACATAACGTTAACGTTGGAAACGTTATTATATCAGAATCTTGTTTCCCTTAACACCTATCGTTCATTGCTAAGCTTTCTCAAAACTAGAACCATATAAACAAAGAGGTTGAGCGTAATAATTATATAAAAAAAGAGATATTTATTTGGCACAAAAGACAGTATTACTAATATAATTACTTAGAACTTTAAATTCCAACGAACAAGAATACAGTACAGAATACAAAAAAATAAAGCTAAGCCATTTAAATAAAACTAATTTTTCCGATTTTATCGCGTATTAGCTTATTTTATATTCCCGACGTTTCGAACATTTTACAGCACCCATGGTCACGGCTCTTCTGAGGTGTTCGACGTCCCAAAGTCATAAATAACCACCGCTACTCGTACCTCCAGGTTAAAATTATTAATTTTTGTTCCGATCTACACAGTATGAACTTATAGTACTTTGATGTCTTGCAGTTGTATGCTTCGGTTGTGATTTCATTTAATTAATTTTAGGATCCCAAGCAGGTAGCACCCAGCCATCTTCTCTATTGAAATTAGGATGTTTTTTGATTACAATAGCCTCTCGAATCATCCTTAGAAGGAAGCGTTGTTTAAAGCAAGCTTTTGTGGTCTAACAAATCTAATGTAGTGACGCGGACGATTGTATACGTATTCACAGACTGCAGACTCTGACGGCATCTCCGCTCTGGGAGGTCTGATGCTGATGTTGATCCAATAATTTCGAAAAATCACCCAAATTTAGAAACCATAATAACTATAGTTTGTTTAAATAATTCACTAAAACTCACCAGCTTCAGCAATGTACCGTGAATGATAAGCAATATTTGAACATGGGACCTCCTTCGCAAATATCTTCTTAGCAGTCAATTGTGCTACGAATTCCCTCATTACATTTGCGGGGCCTGAAATCGTACTTGAGTCTGGTCCATTATGACATGCAACCTCTATTTCAGGAGGGCACATCTTTAAAACCTGTAAGAGGAAATTTTTTATGGCAACGGCAACATATAGGGTGAGGGCGATACGTGGTAGAGCTACTAGGTAATGTATTATGACTGTTGCACGAATTGGTCGGCTCTACCGCGGAAGGACACGTTAGGACAGTTCCGTTACCCTTATATTTTGTTAACGTCCACTGCTTAACACAAGCCTTCCCCATAAATTGCCTGATATGAGGGATATTTGCCATATCTGCCACGCTTTACAGTGGGGTAGTAACCGCAGTTTTTATTTTAAGTCGTTATTAGGAAGACGCTGCTGCCCATCTACTGATTTTTTCCCATTGGAGCCTCTAACGACACCCACGGAATGATACGGGGTAGTGGATATTCTTGCACCGCCACTACGCGGCACCTAACACTGTATACTAGCGTAAAATAGCAGCACGGTGCTGTTGTATTTCGTATGATAAGTGACGAATACCGGACTTTTACGGTCGCGGCTGCTGTCCGTGCCGCGCGTACTTTTCAATTTACTAGACAAGGAGCGTTTAACTAATGGCTTTAGATTTTTTTAAATTGACTGACTTATTATGTCACACCGTTAGAGAATTAATTAGAATAGGATTTTTTATAGTTAATTATCACATTTTTGTTAAACATAAAAATAATAACACCTTCATATTAGGTCATTCCTGTTATTTTAGTTTAAAGATTTCAATAAAAAAGATCTGTATTTCCATTCATAATAAAATATAGATATAGGCGTCCAAGGGCAACAGTAACCTCTTATCTGCTAACATCCACTTAGTAGATTCCAGGTGGCCTGTATTCTAAATTATCATCCCGTACTTCTTTAAATCATCAAGATGATTTTCATTCAAAACCAGTTAATATAAACGCTCTTAGTATAAAAGTAGTTAGCCACATAAATTACGTAAATTCATCATCATTCATCATCATCATTACAGCCCTTCACAAGTCCACTGCTGAACATAGGCCTCCCCCAAGGAGTGCCACAAAGCACGGTCCTGAACCACCTGCATCCATCGACTTCCTGCATCTCTTACCAGGTCATCACTCCATCTAGTGGGGGGTCGGCCTACACTTCGCCTACCGGTACGAGGCTGCCACTCGAGAACATTTCTTCCCCATCGGTTATCGGTTCTTCGAGCTATATGGCCGGCCCCTTGCCACTTCAGCTTACTAATCCGTTGGGCTATGTCGGTCACTCTGGTTCTACTGCGGATATCCTCATTTCTGAGTTTATCACGCAGAGAAACTCCGAGCATAGGCCTCTCCATAGCTCGCTGAGCGACCTTAAGCTTCCTCATCCGGCCAGCAGTGAAGGACCACGTCTCAGTTCGGTATGTCATCACTGGCAACACGCACTGGTTGTACAGTCTCGTTTTCAAGTTTTGAGGTATACCTGACGAGAAGATGTGCCGTAATTTTCCGAACGCTGCCCAATCGAGTTGAATCCGTCGATTGACCTCTCGGTCGAAGTTGGGCTTACCTAGTCGGACTATTTGTCCCAGGTAAACATACTCGTCAACAACTTCGAGCTTAGTGCTCCCAACAACTACCGGCATAGAAGTGACATGGACATTAAACATGATCTTTGTTTTGTCCATGTTCATCTTAAGACCTATCCGTAGGGAAGCACTATTGAGGTTATTAAACATAGTGCTTAGGTCCTCCAGCGATTCTCCCATAAGGACTATATCGTCGGCAAATCGAAGGTGAGTGATGTACTCGCCATTGATGTTGATACCGTATCCTTTCCAGTCCAGAAGCTTGAAAACGTCTTCCAATGCAGCGGTGAAGAGTTTCGAGGATATAACGTCACCCTGTCTTACACCTCTCTGCAATTGGATAGGTTTCGTACTCTGGTTCTGTACTCGGATAGCTATTGTAGCCCTACTGTACAAGCACTTCAGCACTTCGATATACCGACTGTCCACTTGGCACCGCTGAAGGGACTGCAGCACCGCCCAAATTTCGACGGAATCAAAGGCTTTCTCATAGTCCACATACGCCAGACATAGTGGCAAATTGTACTCCTCTGACTTTTGTACAATTTGCCGAAGGGTATGTATGTGGTCTATGGTACTAAAACATTTTCGGAAACCGGCTAGTTCGGGAAGCTGGAAGTCGTCAAGTCTGCGCGCGAGACGATTCGTAATGACTCTCGAAAACAGCACGTAGACGCGGCTCAGAAGGGAAATCGGTCTGTAGTTCTTCAAGAGAGCGTTGTCGCCTTTCTTGAAGAACAAGACTACTGCACTTCTACTTCACGCCTCCGGTGTAATGCCACCATGGAGGACGGAATTAAAGAGCTTCTGAAGGACTTCAGGTACCGGTTTTCCACCCGCTTTCAGAAGATCCGCTGTAATTCCATCCTCGCCTGGGGTCTTGCCGTTTTTAAGGTGCTGGAGAGCTATTCTATTCTCGTTCAGACTGACATCCGGAATATCATCGGAATAATGTCGGATAAGACTCGCTCTTGGATCGTTACTCACACTCGCGTGTGGCTCCAACGATGACGTGTACAGCTGCCCATAGAACCTCTCAATCTCACTCAAAATCTCAGGTGCCCCGGAAACGATACTGCCACATTCTGTCTTCAGCTTTGACAGTTGGCTCTTTCTAGCAGATAGATCTCTGGCAAAGACTTTGGAGCCTTTATTCCGCTCGATCGCTTCTTCAATACGAGCTGTATTGAAGTTGCGTAAGTCCCGCCGCATGCATTTGGAGATCTGTCTGTTCAGTTGCATATAATATGCTGTCAAATCTGTTGAAGAATGTAGCTTCATCTCCCGTCTAAACGTCATGAGGTTAGGAGTTTAATCCGAGAGTTTTTATGTTCTTCTGCGGCGGGTCTTGCAGAACTTAGCTCCGACCGCATGGACAGTTTCCACGAGCTTGTCATTCATATCGTCCACTTCATTGCAGTCTTCTAGGCACTGAACACGGTTTTGTAACTCGAGCTGTAATGTTTCGGGACTTTGGATTAGAGCACGAGGGGGACGTAGCGTTGACTTCATTAGACGTGCCCTCTCCAACTTAACGTTTAGGTTCAGTGTGTCTCTCACCATTCGGTGATCGCTGCCGGTTTTCACATTCCCGATCACTGAGACATCACTGAACAGTTGTCGTCTGATCGTCATAATGAAGTCAATCTAATTTTTTGTCGAACCGTCGGGGCTCGACCAGGTCCACTTCCTGTGGGGCCGCTTCTGGAAGAAAGAGTTCATTGTAAAGAGTCCCTCTTTCTCCATGAAGTCGGCCAGCTGCCGGCCCCTTGGGTTTCTTTGTCCTATTCCAAATTTCCCTACTTTCAGCTCACCATTCTCTCTTGTGCCTAGTTTTGCATTGAAGTCTCCCATTAACACCGTATATTGAGTTTTGGAGGAATGCAAGGCTCTAGAGATATCCTCATACATTTCCTCCACCTCCTCATCGGGGTGTGCCGAGGTTGGTGCGTAAACCTGTATGACCTTCAGCGAATACCGTTTGGTGATTCTGAGTATAAGGTACGCAACCCTCGTCGACACTCTCTCAATCTATACAACGTTGTTAACGAGAGACTTGTGGACGATAAATCCGACACCTCTTTGGGACATATGGTCGCCCTCCCGGTGATAGAGCGAGTTGCCGGATTCGAGGATTACCGTGTCCTCCCCCTCTCTTCGGACTTCGGATAATCCTATAATATGCCAGCGTAACTTGTCTATCTCTTCTTCCAGCTCCACCATCTTCTCGTCAGTCCTCAGGGTGCATACGTTGTATGTTGCCAGGTCGAGTCATCGTAGGTGGCAACCGAACCTCCACCGGAGATTCTTAGCACCCCCTGCCCCGCCGTTACCATGGTCGCCACTGTAGCCAGGAATAGCGGGGCCGCCGGGGGCCGTCTCTTTGTTACTTTACTTCACCGTACGCGGTGCTAATTGAAAAACGGGACATATATTGGGAGCAATTTAAGTTTTTTTAGTTTGAAGTGGTTATTATTAAGTTGTCACTCACACACCTAAAGATTTTTAACACACTAACTTTACGCCACTCACAGAAGGATAATGCCTCTGAAATGCTACTATAACGTACTTGTTTTATTGCTAAACAAACGTTAATTAGTAAATTTTTGTACCTCGTGATATCCAATGCCAACTGCCGCCATGGAACCACGAATAAACGGAGTTTGCACTGATACAAGCCCACGGTAATAAGCAGCAAGTATCATCTCTTCTGCAGTGAAACATCCATCTGCATACGCACATCCCAATTCACCAACACTGTGACCTAAGGCAGAAGTTAAATAAATATACATTAGTATTTATATTAAACGCATAACACATTAGGACTTTTCTATCCTTGTAATTTTCACCTGTTATTATAATTTATAAACGTTCCATATCCTTAACAGTAAGACTTTTTAGTATAGTAATCTTAAAAGGTACTTCAATATTTAAACCATAGTAAACAAAGGCGAATTATAATATCTCAGACCAACAAACAATGATAGGAGCTCTATATATGTTCAAATGATTCTGAAACCATCTTCAACTTTTTAATGCGCACTCATGCGCACATCTTTTTTTTTCTTTCTTTACCAGCCAGTAAAATTTTACTGCTATACACACGAATATGCACCTAAAACAATGTTGTTAGTTTCGAACTATTTTATATTGCGCAACTTGAAATGAACGCAGCGCTCCGTTTTTCTTTCTTTGTTAGTCTGAGAACTATAAAAGCAATTGAACCAGCTTGTAATATTTTACCGATGATTTTATCTGGCACTAGTCCCAGCTCCCAAAGAATGTCAGTAAGTCCAATTTGAATGGCAGCTATTCCGACGAAAGAGTTTAGAATGTTGTCGAAAGTAGATTTATCGGTTGAAGTGATAATATGTACAATGTCAATGCCTTTTGGCTCCAAAACTCGACGGCATCTAGGATTCAAATAATTATAACTTTTAACAAAAGTAAAAACCGACTTCAAATTGTTAAAAAAAAGAAGTTATTTACTATATATGTTTATATATCGACGCTGGAAAGGAAACAGTTACCAAGCGACACTTTGGTCGATATTGAGTTATATTATCATTGGAATCAGCTTTTTTTTTCTGCGTCTTTTGGTTCGACTTTCGTGCTTCTACGATGAATTTAATGTCGTTTAGTTATTTTAAAATTCGAGAATTTTAGTAGTTTTTGGCGAGCAACCGACGATAATTTTCATCATTTAAAAAAATATTGCGTTTAGGACAATTTTCAATCTACCGTATTTCTACTTAGTAAATTTATCCTGATTTTGATATAAATTATTTTTCGTTTAAGTTAGACCTTTTGAAAAATCTATTCCTATGTAAAAATTTTACCAGGTCTGATTAACAAAAAGATGTCGTTTAGTGATATTTTTCCTTCCTGTAATTTTGTCGCTTAGATGAATGTGACCTGCCGTTTTCTAATATATTGTGGCGTTAAGATATCTCTTCCAGGAATATTTATTTAATAAAAAGTCAGATGAGCCTTCCGCGTTGATCTTGAACTGTCGTGTAGCTAGGTTGTGATTTAATATTGAAGTGGTCGTTAGGAACAAAAAATTGAATTACCGTGCTACAAGCTGGCGCTTGGTGAATAGGTGTGTTACCGCGCGTCCCAATGACCGCCGCTTGGTCTAGAGAAGCGGTAATTATTTTCATTTAAGTGTTACATAATATTCTTTAGTTGTGTGCTAATGTTTGAGTTACTCATATTTTACAACTGCGAAAGGACCTGCGTTTATCGAAATTAATAGACCTAGCTTTAATTAATGCCGGTATTAGTCTCAAGTACCTCGTTAGAAGATTATATACCTACCAAGGATTAGTTAATATAATTAATTTTTATTTTGTTGATAACATAATTTTGTTTTTCTTAGCAGGACTCCTTACCAATACAAAATGTTTCTGAACATTGTAATGTCGTGTCATTCTAAGAAAAATATTTGATAATTTTGAAGTATTTCAAAGTTGCTTCTCACCGGATGATTCCAACGTTTTTGCTGATTTTGTCGCTGGTATGGAACTTCAGGGAATTTACCTTTTTATTTCATCATCTGTAGTGCCCCTCGGAGGTAGATCCCAGCTATGATTTGATAGCTCACTTAAAATTGCATCTTGTCATAAGCAGGAGTGCTACTGGGCCTGGGCTGACGTGTCGGTATCCCAAGATGTAAACACCAAGCAGAAAAGAAGTTAAATAAAATATAAGAAGTATAATAAAATTAAGAAAGTTCCGCTTCTAGGTCCTACAAAAGAGTCATTGCTAACGCAAAGCAGTGCACTAATTCGAACTTAAATCTGAAGAATTGGCGAGATATAAGTCCCGTGTCGTAGAGAATTCTAGTCTCTCGCCAAGGCTGTACAAGGGAACTTCTGTCAGCCATATTTTTCATCTCTGCACAGGGAGGACGATTCATTGGCCCATGCCGCAAAAGAGAAAACCGATCTGTTAGGCTCTCTTTTTGCATCCAAATCGACTCTCAGTGACGGGGGGAACACACTGCTGACCATTCTGCAGTGTGAGTGCTCAGTGCGCAAAGCACTTCTCTCTCTGAATGTTAACAAGTCGGGTAAACCTGATGAAGTTCTTCATATTGTGCTAAAGACATGTCCTACTAGACGTAGGGGTAGTCCCGAACTCATGGATATAGCTTTAGTGTACCCGATATCTGAAAATAGCGATAGTTCAGCTACAGACCTATTACCTCCTTGTCCTCCAAAGTCATGGAAACCATTATAAACTTCCTGCCGATTATGTACCTGTGGACCACCAGCTGATTAGTAATCGCCAATACTGATTTTGCAGCGGTCACTCAGCTGGTGATCTTCTAGTGTACCTGACTCCCAAGATGATGGATGCAGTAGAGTCCAAGATGAAGACCTTGGCCATTAGTTTTGACATAACTTACTTAAAGTAGGTAATAAAGTGTCCAAACAGCTTTTTAATCATGTAAGAATCATTCCAATAGGGTAAATAGTACAATAAATATGATTTTTTTTTTCAAAATTTCAAACTTTAATCAGCTCTCCTGTAAACTTGCCTATATGTCGCTTGGTAATTTTTTCCTTTCCACCATCGATATATATCTCCAAATTTATATGGGACCACCCACGAAGTATAGGGTATAGGTATTTAATAAAATAATAATCGTCAAAATTGGTTCATATCACGTTACATATACAGGCATTTTGTGAAACGCTCCCGAAAACGAAAACAGACGATAATACCAACGATTCCTTTGAAGATTTGTCAAAAAGAAAATCGATCACGAGGAAAATAATCATCTTTTCACAACTTTTATTAGCTTAATTCACGCTCCATCATGTTAGTACAGCTAAATGAAAAGTAAAAATAATTTCATAAATAAATCATGAAAATACTTAAATATAAAACCAGCAGTGATTTTAAAATCAACTGACTGGGGTCAATATTCGCGCGGACGCCGAATTCTTTTATCCAGCTCGGTACTAAACAATGCATTAGGTATTACTACTAACTCTACCCTTCCTTTTCAGACAAGCGCTGCTGGGATCGATTTTCTTTTTGACTCGTCATCAAAGGTATCGTTGGTACTATCGTCTGTCTTCGTTTTCAGGACAATTTCACAAACACTAGGTATACAAAAAAAAAATCACTCGTATTGAGAACGTCCGCCTTTATGAAACGGTTAAAATCAATTTAAAGTTCATCTTGATAAACATTGAACAGAATAATTAAAATGCAGTATCCAGAATATTATTTGAATTATGTTAAATATATAAATATAATAAAGTTAAAGAATTAATTCTACCGTTCAATAGCTGCAGCAAATATTGGAATACGCATTAGCTGTGTGCCCATGCCGGCCCACTGTGATCCCATTCCACTGTAAACAAACCAAAGAGGTCTTTTTGCGTTGTCAAAATAATCTACTTTTTCACATAGGCTTATTGTCTGTTGGTCTGCGTTGGTATCTGTAAAAATAATAAATTCGATCAAATGTTGGCATTACGAACGAAAATCAATAATACATTATATAGCAACTGGATACAGCTCGAAAATCTTCACTTCTAAGAAACTTTTTGAGCTGGTAAGAATCCATCTTCTTATTATGTACTTAAAATATTTTTATTTTCTCAGATATATGGTTTTATAAACTTACGCTGTATTCCTTATTCCGAGCACGTGGTGAATTAGCACAAAAAATTCAATTGGACATTTCAATGTTACCATTGGAAATTGAATTCCTGCTACTCGTGTACTGTGAAATTTACAAACAGGCATTCGCCACACCCGATGGCAAGTAACAACCAACGTCGCCTATGAACATCCTTAACAAAAGGGGATTGCAGCTGCGGATTCTTAGCCTTTCAGAAAAAGGAAGCTGTAGGATTTGGATCGAATACTTTTCTTTAGCCATTTTAAATCAACAAACATTAAAATAAGCTGCCATTTGACATCACGCGGAGTGTTAATTCGGTTGACAGTACAATTTCATTAAAAATATGGTTATTCTGCCATTTCTCAAGTTTCTGATGTAATAAAATCACTTACTATGCTATTGTTTGGATTTAAACGTGGTGTTGATAAAATTTGATAAACAGACTTGTTAAACATACCTAATATAGTAAATCCCCTGCCCATATGACCAGAAATTTTTGTCTGATGGATGTTATGCAATAACGCAAGCTCTTCAGGATCGATGGGTCGGGATTTTAAATCGTCTAGAATTTTCTGAACCGATGAGTCTTGGCGCGCAGAAATTGTTACTAAGTGCGGTATGTTTGACTTGTATCGAGATAAATCCTGTTGAAAAGATGAAAATCGTTTATTATGAGTAGTATCTATACAAATAAATAAAATTGAAGTGTCTGTTTGTAATGTCAAAATAACAGCTTTTTACTAATTGCATATAAAAGTATATACGGTACCTATAGCAGACACACAATTTTTAAAATTTTTGTCTGTGTGTCCGTTTGTCTGTCTGTCTGTCTGTTTGTTCCGGCTAATCTCCGAAACGGCTGGACCGATTTTGACGGGACTTTTACTGGTAGATAGCTCATGTTATAAGGAGTAACATAAGCTAATTATATTTTTCAAAAATAATTAGGGTACCGTGCAACAAAATTAAAACCTTAAATTACACGCGAGCGAAGTCGCGACGAACAGCTAGTTATTATATAAAATATTTTATTTTTATTTGTTGACAGTGTAGTGGTGGTGTAAGAGGGCGGTGCAATAGTAGATATTCTTCTAATATCTTACATATTCCCTTGGGGTATCGTAAAAGTTGTCAGGGGAAACAAACCAGGAGATGATAGACAGCAGCTTCTTTCTAATAATAACTAATAAAAAATTTATAAAACTGCAGTTGCCAACCAACCGTGTTCGAAGGCTAAGCGTAGCAGCGATTGCAAATATCTATCATATCAGAGTCTATCATATCAAATATATATCAGTTAACATAGATATTTGAACTGATTGCTGATCGTAATGGCCCCAGACTTTTCAAAATTTTAATGCTACCTGTGGTAGTTCACGCTTTTCAATTAATTTAGTCTAGGACAATAGGTGCTAATAAGCCACCACAAAAATATTTATATAAGCCTAATACATTCTGATATTAAATTGTATAACCGGTTAATACTTAAAAATGTTCGTTTCTTTTTCTTTCTTATATAATTTTTATAATATATCTTATATATTTTTATAATTAAATTCTTATATAATTCATATACGAGAGACAAGTTAACAGTTTAGGACAGTCTAACACTACAATAATCACTAACTCGCATCAAAGTCAGGTATTAAAATGTGAGCTTTATGTCATGTTGGATATAGATCTAAATTGAAATTAAAGGTCAACGTCTTTAAGTACTCTATTTAAATTTTCAGTTCTTATAGTGTACGATTACCGCTGGAACCACAAGTTTATTTTTGTTATTATTATTTTTGGTTGATTAAATACCTTAGGTTTGTAATGCCCATATAAGAGTGTGTGGGAATTGATTCCAGTAAGAGATAAGCCATTTACGGCAGTATAGGTACGCCCAAATGGTTGGTTCTCAGTAATGATGCGCATGCGTCCTTCACGCAATGCTTCAACGTCACGTCTTGGCGTTTCACAGAATAGGTTTGCTGCCAACTCGCCTTTGTGGTACCCCAAAAGAACCTAAAATCAAATTATTAAAGAAATAAACTAAATTAACCTTAATTGATACCTGATGATTCTTAGCAACATATCAATAAAGATACTGGATATTTTGCTAAACCTTTTGATAAACCAGTAATACTTTTTACTGGTGTGTATAAATAGGTGCAAATTCTCCATCTTATATTACATTGCACGCATCGTAACGCAAAGCATAATTAGGTAGTGCATTACTCTCGACACATCAAGGTCAAGCAATTCCATGGTATTATATGTAAAACGCCTCTGTCATAACCATATTGCACTTTAATTAATCCATCCTATATTTTTCTAGAAAATCATTTTATATTGCTACATTGATATAAAACGGTTTAAAAAACATTTACGTGGACGTCCAGATGTTGGTTATGTGGTTATGATAACTACCGAGAAAATGTCGTATCGAGACCGGGTTTTTTTTACTAACTTCAGAATTACATCAACTGGTTCCCTATTTCATATCAATAGCCTAGTACGCGCTATTCCTTAATAAAATATTTTCAAGTTTTATTGCTATTAAAATTTTAATGGAACTTCTATGGTTTCCTTAGCTTTCAATAGACAAAGGACAAATGTACCATACCGCCTCTATCAATTTTACACTTTGTGTAATCGATTTATCTTGGTAACTTATTTTTTTCATCAAAATTAAATGAAACGCTCATGAGGCGTGCACTTTTGGATTTTCCAAATTATTCATAAATTAAGTTTCCATTATTTTCAAGTTTTGTCTAAAGGCTAGGTCAACTATGTATTATTAAGATTATTAGTTTTTTTTTAAATATTTAATGTAGATTAAGCGCTATGTACATATAAAATAACTTTAAGAAATCAAAGAAAATATTCTTTTCTGCTTATTTTAATAAACAAAAGTTATAACGACTTTACCTTTATAACCGCAGAAATTCCAGATGCGGCTTCACCATAGCCAATATTAGACATAACACTACCGACAAGAAGTTGTTTTTTTCTATCCTTGCAAAATACAGCATCGATCGACTCTAATTCACTTTTATCAGCTTCGGGTACAGCTGTAGCAGAGAACTTGTTTTTAAAAGACAGTTATTTGACATTTAAAAGATTTGATTTTTAAAGTAAATATTATAATCTATATACCTGAACCAAATGCTTCAACGTATTCAATAGCCTGAGGTGGTACTTTTGCTTCTTCATAAAAGTTTTTTAAAAATGTAGATAATTTCACAGGATCGCGAAAGAATCCAAATTTTGGACCTGTTTTGCCTTCGATAAGGCGTTGATACTCGCACTTTACGTGGACAACATCGGCATAGATTCTATAAGAAGTATTGGCATTATATGTTTAATATTTTTTATAGAATATGGGTGACAAACGAGCACACAGTCCACCTGATGGTAAGTAAATTCTGTGCCCCATAGACATCTACATTTATTCTCAATTAAAAATCAAGATTTATATAAAACTAGTTTTAGGTATTTTATCGCGTATATTAACTTATTTAATATTTCCGACAATTTGAGAACTTTACAGCACCCATTCTCACGGGGGGATGGGGGGACTAAGTTGTTTGACGTACCAATGTCATAGGTAACCACCACTACATCCAGATTAATATTATTAATTTTTCTTCCGATCTACACAATATGAACTTATAGTATTCTGATGTCTTGCAGTTGTATGCTTCGGTTGTGATTTAATTTAATTAATTTTAGGATCTCCAGCAGATTGTAGGACCCAGCCATCTTCTCTATTGAAATTAGTCTTTTGATTTCAATAGCCTCGCGAATTATCCTTAAAAGGAATCGGTGTTCTTTAACGAGGGTTTGTGGTCTATCAAATCTCATGTAGTGACTGGGGCGATCCTGTACGTGTTCGCAGACTGTATACTTCCCGGAGCCTCGTTTCTATTTACCAGTTATGTGTACTTTAATGCGGGTTTTATTGATATTTTAGTTTGTCCTATATAAGAGAAACCAAAATCACCACCAAGCTTGTACACTCCTGCATCTTGAAAAGCAACATTACACTTGACTGATGGTAAAAACTGACTAATCTTCTCCAGCGGCTTGATGTATGTTTTAATGGAAGCATGCTTCAGGGTGTAGCCAATCTTGTCAGTGACGCCTCTGATATATGGCAGTACAGAAGGTCTCTATAGTAAAGTATGGTCTCTCTTATATAGGAAAAACTAATATCATCATCATCATCATAATCATCATTACAGCCTTTCATAAGTCCACTGCTGAATATAGGCCTCCCCCAAGGAATGCCACAAAGCACGGTCCTGAGCCACCTGCATCCATCGACTTCCTGCATATCTTACCAGGTCGTCACTCCGTCTAGTGGGGGGACGCCCAACACTTCGCCTGCCGGTACGAGGCTGCCACTCGAGAACCTTTCTTCCCCATCGGTTGTCGGTTCTTCGAGCTATATGGCCGGCCAACTGCCATTTCAGCCTACGAATCCGTGGGGCTATGTCGGTTACTCTGGTTCTACTGCGGATATCCTCATTCCTAAGTTTATCTCGTGGAGAAACTCCAAGCATAGCCCTCTCCATAGCTCGCTGAGCGACCTTGAGCTTCCTCATACGGCCAGCAGTGAAGGACCACGTCTCAGATCCGTAAGTCATCACTGGCAACACGCACTGGTTGTACAATTTCGTTTTAAGGTTTTGAGGTATGGCTGACGGCAAGATGTGTCGTAGCTTCCTGAACGCTGCCCAGCAGAGTTGAATCCGTCAATTGACCTCTCGGTCGAAGTTGAACTTACCTAGTCGGACTATTTGTCCCAGGTATACATACTCGTCAACAACTTCGAGCTTAGTGCTGCCAACAACTACCGGCATAGATGTGACATGGACATAAAACATAATCTTTGTTTTGTACATGTTCATCTTAAGACCTATCCGTTGGGAGACACTATTGAGGTCATTGAGTACAGTGCTTAAGTCCTCCAGCGATTCTGCCATAAGGACTATATCGTCGGCAAATCGAAGGTGAGTGATGTACTCGCCATTGATGTTAATACCGTATCCTTTGCAGTCCAGAAGCTTTAAAACGTCTTCCAATGCAGCGGTGAAGAGTTTCGGGGATATAACGTCACCCTGTCTTACACCTCTCTGCAATTGGATAGGTTTCGTACTCCGGTTCCTGTACTCGGATAACCATCGTAGCCCTACTGTACAAGCACCTCGGCACTTCGATATACGGACAGTCAACTTGGCATCGCTGAAGGGACTCCAGCACCGCCCAAATTTCGACGGAATCAAAGGCTTTCTCATATTCCACATACGCCAGGCATAGTGGCAAATTGTGCTCCTCGGACTTCTGTACAACTTGCCGAAGGGTATGTATGTGGTCTATGGTGCTAAAGCCCTTTCGGAAACCGGCTTGTTCGGGAGGCTGAAAGTCGTCAAGTCTGCGTGCGAGACGATTCGTAACGACTCTCGAAAACAGCACGTAGACGCGGCTCAGAAGGGAAATCCGTCTGTAGTTCTTCAAGAGAGCGTTGTCGCCTTTCTTGAAGAACAAGACCACCGCACTTCTGCTCCATGCCTCCGGTGTAATGCCACCATGGAGGACGGAATTAAAGAGCCTCTGAAGGACTTCCAGTACCGGTTTTTCACCCGCTTTTAGAAGCTCCGCTGTAATTCTATCCTCGCCTGGGGCCTTGCCGTTTTTAAGATGCTGGAGAGCCATTCTAATCTCTCTCAGACTGACGTCCGGGATATCTTCGGAATAGTGTCGGATAAGACTCGCTCTTGGATCGTTACTCACACTTGTGTGTGGCTCCAACGATGACGTGTATAGCTGTCCATAGAACCTCTCAATCTCACTCAAGATCTCAGGTGCCCCGAAAACGATGCTGCCAAACTCGGTCTTCAGCTTTGACAGTTGGCTCTTTCTGGCAGACAGATCTCTGGCAAAGAACTTGGTTCCGCTCGATCGCTTCTTCAGTACAAGCTGTATTGAAGTTGCGTAAGTCCCGCCGCATGCATTTGGAGATCTGTCTGTTCAGTTGCCTGTATGCTGTCAAATCTGTTGAAGAATGTAGCTTCATCTCCCGTCTAAGAGCCATGAGATTGAGAGTGTGATCGGAAAGTTTTTGTGTTCTTCTGCGGCGGGTCTTGCAGAAGTTATCTCCAACCGCATGGACAGTTTCCACGAGCTTGTCATTCATATTGTCCACTTCATTGCAGTCTTCTAAGCACTGAAAACGGTTTTGTAACTCGAGCTGAAAGTTGTCGTGTGGTCGTCATAATGAAGTCAATCTCATTTTTTGTCGAACCGTCGGGGCTCGACCAGGTCTACGTCCTGTGGGGCCGCTTCTGGAAGAATGAGTTCATCATAAAGAGTCCCTCTTTCTCGATGAAGTCGGCCAGCTGCTGGCCCCTTGGGTTCCGTTGCCCTATTCCAAATTTCCCTACGTTCAGCTCACCGTTCTCTCGTGTGCCTAATTATGAATTAAAGTCTCTCATTAACACCGTATATTGGGTTTTGGAGGAATGTATGGCTCTAGAGCCATACATTCCACCAAATTTCCTCATTTCCTCCACCTCCTCATCGGGGTGTGCAGAGGTTGGTGCGTAAACCTGTATGACCTTCAGCGAATACCGTTTCGTCATTCTGAGTATAAGGTACGCAACCCTCGTCGACACACTCCTGATCTTTACAACGTTGTTAACGAGAGTCTTGTGGACGATAAATCCGACACCTCTTTGGGACAGATGGTCACCCTCCCGGTGATAGAGCAAGTTTTTTTTATATAGGATAAGGTTGACAAACGAGCACACAGTCCACCTGATGGTAAGTGGTTGCTGCGGCCCATAGACATCTACATCTATCCTCGTTTGCGAATCAAAATGCAGATGCGTTGTCACCCGTGAGGACCAAGATGGAATGCCTCATTTCAAGTAAAAAGGGCCTCCGGCCACCTGCACTCACCAAACGAAACGCAGAGGTAAACCTCTACTTCACGCTGGTATTCTGTGAGGTCGTGGTACCACCCCGGTTCGATCCATCCGTGCGACAGTTAAAGCTGCCGCGTGGCTCTACCACTGTTAAAAAGTTGCCAGATTCGAGGATTACCGTGTCCTCCCCCTCTCTTCGGACTTCGGATAATCCGTATATGCCAGCGTAACTTGTTTATCTCTTCTTCCAGCTCCACGATCTTCTCGACAGTCCTCAGGGTGCGTGCGTTGTACATTGCCAGGTCGAGTCGTCTAAGGTGGCAACCGAACCTCCACCGGAGATTCTTAGCACCCCCGCCCCGCTGTTACCATGGTCGCCACCGTAGCCAAGAATAGCGGGGCCGCCGGGGACTGGGGGCCTCCTTTTTACTTTATTATTGTAATTTTGGCTTTTATCAGGAAGATGCTGCTTTCCATCTCCTGCCTGTTTCCCTTTGTCGCCTTTTACGACACCCACGGGAAGATATGGGGTAGTGGATATTCTTGACCACCACTACACGGCTAGGAGGACATATTACACACACACACACACATATATATATATATATATATATATATATATATATATATATATATATATATAATATGTCCTCCTTGAATATGGATATAGACATAAAATTAGAGCATCTACAACGTCTTATGGCTGCAACACAAATGGCACGATTCGACCGGGTGAGAAACACGCTATCACCAAATACCAGCATGAAATAGCAGTATAATGCTCTTTTTGTTTCGTATGGTATGTGATGATAACTGGATATACTTTTAAAAGGTCACATGGGCTACAACCGACAGGTGTATATCATATGCTTATTGTCACCCGTATTTCTATAAAAAAATTAGTAAACATTAAATTAAATACAGGGGCAGTAAGAAGTTTTAAATGGTGAATCGCACCATTATCCATCACAGTTAGCTACTTTATGAAAATATTTGTTTCAGAGAGCATGAGGGATCTGTGACAGAAAACATCTGGCCGCCGAACTTCAGCACGTCGAGCAAGTACTGCAAAACAACAAGCTTCGGGTCCCGCGCCTATGTCACAGTGACCGAGTGAAGCCACCCACAGTCGAGCGTGTGCCTGCTATACTACCCTATGTCAGAGGAGTCACAGACGAGGTTGGCTACATCTTGAAGCGAGCTTCCATTAAAACATACTTCAAGCCCCCGAAGAAGATTAGTCAATTTTTACCATGCCTCAAGTGTCATATCCCTCTACAAGATGCAGGAGTGTGAATGTGGTCTCTTTTACATAGGACAAACAAAAAGATCTATTAAAACCCACATGAAAGAACATATAGCTGACTTGAAGCACCGACGTTCTGGGAATTCTGCAGTGTGTGAACATGTTCTAGATCATCCCCGCCATTACATTAGATTTGATAGACCATAAATCCTCGCAACAGAACACCGATTCCTACCAAGGATGATTCGCAAGGCTATTTAAAAAGAAATCCTAATTTCAATAGGCAAGATGGGTGCTGCCATCTGCTGGGAATCTTTAAGTAATAAAATTGAATCCAAAAGCAAGCATACCACTGCAAGACTTCAAAATACTGTAAGCTCATTGCGTAGATCGGACCAAAATCTAATATTCAAAAACTGAAGGTAGCCGGGCTAACTATGACATCGGGACGTCAAACACCAGGGTACCCCCGTGACCGTCGGGAATTGAAGAGTTAAATTAAACGCGATAAAATCCGTAAAAATTTGTCTCATTTAATGTGTAGTCTTCGCTTAAATATATGAAATCATTAGTAAACATGACAAAAACCGGCGACATTCCATCTTAGCCCCCAGAGGTGAAAAGGCATCTGTATTTTGATTCTTAAATGATAATAGATATATGGGCAGTGTACTTTCCACCACGTGAATTGTGCAGTCGTTTGAAGCTATTACTTCTATTTTAAAAAAGTTAAAATAAAAGTAATAAAAATGCATGAGAAATATCAACTTTTTTGCTCCAAGTGCTGCTAAAATACCAACAAATGATGTTATGTTCATCCGAAAATATGAAACTTAAATTCCACAGACCAGCTATGGAGAACAAGTTCACTATTTACTACTAAGGGCTACAGGACTCCTTTTCTACCAAGGAGCCTGACTGGGCAGATACGACCCCTTGACTGTTTCTACTGCCAAGAAGCAGTGTCTGCACTGCTGTGTTCCGATCTGTTAGTATAATTACAGCAAGATTTATATAAATGGATAAACATATTATTAAAAACAACGACTACTTTATTTGAAGTTGATTGCACGTATCCATTGGCTGTAGTATCCAATTACTATCAGGTAGTCTGTGAATTTATTTGTTTCTCTAATTTTATATTTAAAAAATTATTTTGATATCATTCATAGGTATACACCGTGGTCATAAGTGAACAGTTGAAAACTATCAAGCGTGCACTGCTGTGTTAAAGTCTGAATGATAAAGCGGCAAGTCTTTTTTGTTTCAATTTGGCTTCAAGTGTTCGCGGTCTGCAGTAGCACTTACCATTAGGTGGACTGGAAGTTGGTTTACCACTTCGGTTTATAAAATAAATCACGATAGAATCAAGTCTGCAATCACCAACCCACCTACCCAGCACAATCAGTATGAGCAAATCTTTCGGCTAAGTACGTCAAAACTTGTGTGATTTAGGTCATTCTTGAAAATACTTGCGCTTGACTATCTTCGGCTGCATAACCACTTACAATCAGGTGGAATATTATTCAAGCACTGGCTTATAAAATTAAAAAAAAAAACCTATCTCCAGTAACAGTAATGAGACTGGCAAAGAAGAAGATAGTTTATTAGTTATATCTGTTAATGTTTCAGTAATATTTATAATAAATTAACGCGTTTTGCTATGACTTACCGCAAAGCATCCTTAGCCTTCTGGAGAAACAAAACATTAATAGCTTCAGTTTTTACGCAACCAGACGCATTCTCGTCGAAAGATTTGGTTTTACCATCCACACTATTGGTCACAATCCTAAAATGAAATAGTTCAGCATAAGAAAAAGCTAATGATATAATTAGGGCTCTTTTTCTGCCTCAATGTCGAGTCAATCTAGGATCAAGAATCAGACTTGTCCCTAGAACGGGTGGTGGAATAAATATCCTTAGCTTGATCGTTAACGGTAACAAAGTGGATTCTTGTAGGCTGGCTTGACGGGAAGAGCCGGCCTGAGGTGGCCACAATTTATACAAGAAGGGGCAAACAAACATGCGGCTCATGTGATGGTAAATATCGACCACCGGCCATGATCAACTGTAATACAAAGAGAATCGCAGAAGCATTGCCGGCATTTTAAAAAGAGGAGGCTCATTTCTTGAAGATCTCTTATTCGTATCGTTTTTGGGAAAATTGCTGGTGGTAGACGATTCAACAACAAAGTTGTGCGAGAAGGAAAACTTCGCACAGTTTTTACGTGGTAGAGTCATGCTGCAGCTATAGTACTAGTATAGTTGTAACAAGAGTGATGCGGTTCGACCGGTGAAGGACCACACTCTCGCAGAATACCAGCGTAAAAAAGCAGCTTAATGCTGCTGTGTTTTGAGATTAGAGAACCGAAGACCTTTTTTACTGAAAAAGAGGCAATCTATCTTAGTCCTCACGGCTGACAACGCATCTTCATTTTAATATGCAAACGAAGATAGATTTAGATGTCTATGGGCCACAGTAACCACTTAACATCTGTTGGACTGTATGCTCGTTTGTCACCCATATTCTTTAAAAAAAACGGTGATGTACCGCCAAACATCCAGATGGTATGGATGGTATTGCGAGTTACGTCGCGATGTGCTATGGTGAAATTCAGCAGCTGGAATTACTCCGAACAATTCCTTAGACCACTCCCCGTGGTAGATTCGATAAAACACGCAAACAGATGCCACGTCTCTTCGCGGTGCCATTAAATCAAGCCAATCAGAAAGAGCTTGGTCATTGACGATTTGAACCGCTCTACGCTGGATGCGATCAAACGGAAGGAGCTGGCACTGGGGAGCCCCGGCCCAGAGATGGGAACAGTATTCCATGTGAAGCCGATCCTACCTCTTGTAAAGTTGCAGAGGGCGTGCCGATATGAAATACTGTCTGCTGAGAACGCCAAACTTTTTATAGGTCGATTTGTGCTTCTCTTCCATGGTGCCACAACACGTCATTCTATATGTCAACGCCCAGGATTCCGATACCGGCTAATGCAACAAGGATAGTCCCATGAAAATGAGGAGATACGACAAAGTAGTTCTATTTATCGGTAAACGCGCAAACTTATACCCTCTAGGGATTGAACTGGACTAGATTTAGTTGCCTCCAATCTGAGACTGTGTTCAATAAAATTTCGACTTCAGACACAAGTTTGTTCCGATACTTGGCGACGTTATTCTGAGAAATATCGGCACGGTCGGTGTATAAAGCATCACCAGTGCTGTTATCCGCATAGCAATAAATTTAACATATCATTGATATACAGAAGAAACAGCGTTGGTGATAGCACGCAGCCTTGTGGAATACCAGCGTTGATAGGTTTGAAATCAGAGCATGCACCGTCTACTGCAAGCTTGATGCTTCGATCAGCAAGAAAATTGATAATCAATTTGCACAATTTCTCGGGATGCCCATAGGAAGGAAGCTTCAAAAGAAGCGCTTTGTGCCACACCCGATCGAATGCCTTCGCTATGTCCAAACTAATCCCTCTTGGACTCTACTGCCTTAGCTCATCTATGAATCAGATAGACCAGAAGATCACCTGCTGATCGACCCCACGAAAACCGTATATTGGAGTTCACTAATCAGCTGGAGATTCTCAAGGTACCTCATGAGCTAGCAGTTTATAACGGATTCAATTATTTTGCAGAACAAGAGGTGATGGCCTTTAGTTAAACGTATCTCCGGGAGCGGTCACCTTTTTTAGAGATTGGGTGGACCAAAGCTGTTTTCCATGAATTCAGGACTACGCCATGGGAGTAGAAGTACCGGAAAAGACGTGGTGAATCGGTGCCAACTCCGGAGCACACGTCTTAAGCACAATAGGAGTTACTCGATCAGGCCCACTCGTTTTGTTGATGTCCCGAGAGAAGAGTGCTTTGCGCACCGAGATATTATAGAGGAGGGTGAATACGTATTGGTAGAGTACATTGGTTGTGGTATGCCATCACCGATCCTCCGCAGCCATGGTAGAAATGTGGAGAAAGTGTAGTGAAGTATGGCCAGTCACTCACTCTACACTCCACGACTCTAATTTCCGAGCGCACGTTATTCCTGGCCCCATGGTCTTCATGTATTGAACTCAAAAAGTCCGCTGCACAAGTACGGTAAAGGCCGTATAAAAAGGCGTGCCTTGCCGGCAGTTTATGCTGCAAGAGCATCATCGCTCCGATCAGGCCCACTCGTATTGTTGATGTCCCGAGTGAAGAGTGGTTTGCGCACCGAGATATTATAGAGGAGGGTGAACACGTATTGGTAGAGTACATTGGTTGCGGTATGCCCTCACCAATCCGTCGCAGCCAAGGTAGAAATGTGGAGAAAGTGTAGTGAGGTATGGCCAGTCACTCACTCTACACTCAACAATACCATAATGTTTTATTCGGTGCGAATTCGAAACAATCAATCCTTGGCCCTATGAAACAAGTTTGGGTAGGCATTTCTCCATGAAAAAATAAAACCATACTTTACCCATTTTTTATCTCAAGCAACCTTGTAAAGACTGACTCACTGATACTGTCGTTGTCTTGGTTATTACTGCAAACTCACCATAGCAGAGGGTAATGATGATAATTTCCTCGACTTTTTAAGTTAATATAATTAAAATAACCTTCCATAATGCACCGATAATAGAGGATGCAAACAAACACATCCACCGCCAACAATAGCTGCTTCACATTCTCCACGGGTCATCGCAAGGTAAGCTTGTTCCAGAGCCGCAATAGAGCTGCAGCAGGACGAGTCGATAGACATCGATGGCCCCTTGACATTTAGCCAGTAGGATATGCGATTTGCGAACATGGATTTATTGCATCTGAAATCATTATATACATTCCTTATTTTAATAGAAGCGATGGGTCTAGTTTGAACCCCTCGGTTAAAGTCAACATTTAATTGAGATGTGATTGATGTGTGTGTCTGATTGTTGCAGAGCGCCTGCGACCGTACTACTAGCAATTTACCGTCACGGACTGTGTTGTTTGATGAATAATCGTAGTGCATTATTTTTTTTATTTTACCTACCATATTGTGTATTTAGATATAGAATTCTTTGTAACTGTAGGGCGTCAACCTAATTACACGTTTTTAAAGTTTTAGCACATAATTTTTCACCTCAGCCATCTTTCTCCAATATAAATTTGGTCCATCTCATGGATTTAAACCAGCGAGCTGAAGATTACTTAATTATATATTATAAGAAGATTAAAAAGTTGGATTGGAGTTATTTATACGTAATCATCGCCGTTTTAAGAGGAGTGGCTTTCATTATTGATGCAGGTTTGAGCTATTTTCGTATATTTAACCCATTACTCAGGTAGGTAGTGTTTAGCTACAACAAGGTTAGTACATTCATAATATTATATGCTATATAATTAGTTAGTACTAGTTATTAAGTCGAAACTATATTAATTGTTCCTAAGCTGAAACGTGGTGTAAATTAATAATAAAACTTACTATTGATATGTTACTAATTTCATGCCTCCATATTATATTGTTTCCTTAGAATAGTTTGGGTTGTTAATTAATTATTGTTCTTATTTTTTTTTATTTTGTGATGAATCCTTACTCATTTTGTATTCTATAATAAGAATCATCCCTCTAATATATATTTTCTTAGAATAGGTTTAATGACGCCATTTAATTTGTTGTTTAGTTCAATCTAACCATTTTATTGTACGTAATTATTGAGGCGGCGCAGCGGTTCAACAGTTATGATTTCTAATAAGAAGAATAAAAATTCTCTGTAGAAAAATATTTTATATTATAATTTTGTAATTTGTTTTGTTTTACTATCTTTACGTACTACCTTCGTGTTAATGTTATATTACATTGAATAAGTAATTAAATTTAAATTGATTTGGTTTAAATATACTTGAGTGTTTATAATTAATATTGTATTAGATCGTTAGAAACATTAGATTTGCCTATCTTATTGTAATATATTAGTAGATAATTACAATTGTTAAAAGTTGTAACCGTACCAATTCAAGGCCTAAGCGCGCACTTCCTAAAATCACTAAATGGCGGAGGAAAAGGATTTAATAAAGAAACGAGCTAGTTTTAAAGGTCGACTCACCGCATTCACTAATTATTTGAATGAATTGAATAATATTTTGAGTTTTTCTCAGACAAACGAATTGCAACTACGAATTGGTAACATTGAACATTTATTTAATCAATACGATGAGGTACAGTTACGGTTAGAATGTGTTGTCGAAGATATCAGCGCGCAGATTTCCGAAAGGAATGAATTTGAGACAATTTATTTTAGAGTTCTCGATAAAGCTCAGGGCATACTGATACGTAACTCTGAAACATTTAATGAAAATTCAGATAATTGTTCTTCGAAAAATCAGAAGCCTGTTAAATTGCCAACTATTCAAATGCCTAAATTTTGTGGCTCATACGAAAAGTGGGTTGATTTTCGCGATACATTTTCGAGTTTTATACAGTCAAAATTATGATATGGATAATATAAATAAATTTCATTACTTAAAGACTTCTCTAGAGGGTCCGGCTGCACCTGTTATTGAATTAATGGAATTATCCGCTTTAAATTATCCCGTAGCCCGTAGCGTGGAAGCTCTTATGTAAGTGATTTGATAACAAAAGATTGTTAATACAAAATCATGTAACAGCATTATTTAATATTGAGGCGATCACTAAGGAATCCTCCATTAGCTTAAACACCATAATTGATCAGCTGAATAAAAACCTGCATTCATTAAAGTCTTTAGGACAACCTACGCAACATTGGGATACCTTACTTATTCATATTATTACACAGAAATTCGATGGCAAAACTTTTCGTGAATGGGACGAATATAAAAGTCAATTAGATAGTGAAAAATCTATTATTTTAAAGGTTCTTATCGATTACTTAAGAAGTCGTGCGGTAATGCTTGAAATGGTGTTCTATGGGTTTATTGTCGCCTTGTGTCGTGACAATGAAAATTTTTCTACAAAGGATAGGGTTACATAAATTGTGCTAGGACGAACCGTTGCCACCACATATTGCTCAGACTTGGGTTGAAATCCGTGAATGTTTACACTTCCAAAGTACTGTTGATAATGGCGAAACGTTGGTACGTTTATTGTTGGCTAAAAGTAACGTAGCTGCCTTAAAACCAACAACAATTCCCCGAATTGAACTTTGTGCAGCATTGATTGGTGTGAGGATTTATAAAAGGGTTGTGAAAGCACTAAGAGTTAACATTCGATATACTACATTTTGGGCTGATTCAACGATAGTGTTATGGTAAAATGTTGCCATGTAGACTTCACACTTTTGTACTTAATCGAGTTGCCGAAATTCATGAAAAAAAATGATAATTATTCTTAGGGACACATTGCTACACATGATAACCCAGCAGACTATTTATCACGTGGTGTTAATATTAGCAAAATTAAATCTCTGGACTTATGGTGGTCAGGTCCTAGGTTTTTAAAGGTTGACGAATCACACTGACCCACTAATATACAATGTGCCGAAAAACTGCCAGAAGTTAAGTCTGAAATCTTCCTTGATGCATGTGGTAAAACGGTTTACAATAATTTCATTGACTTCTATCGGTTTTCCAATTTTCAAAGATTAAAGCGAACAGTGGAATACTTTTTAAAATTTATCGAGATTTGTAGAAATAAAATTATAAATAATAAATTTCTTGATAGTAATGAGTTTAATAATGCTTTAAATGTACTTATAAGCATATCTCAAACACAATAATTTCCAGAATATAATATTTTAATACAAATCCAAAAATTGTCTCCCAAAAGTCAATTAATCAATTTAACGTATTTTTGGATAACTTTAATATAATGCGTATTGGAGGCCGTTTATGAAGCTCTTTGTTTCTCTGCGAGAAAAAAATATTTAATTTTACTACAGTCCACTCATCCTTTCACTAAGCTGTTATTTAACTAAAAAAATGAAAAAATATTTATTCAGTATATTTTACATCATTCTTACATTACTAATGGCCGGAATCTCTTTTTAAGTATGATACTTGTGTAAGAAGACCCCGCTCCTTCTTAAGATTACAAAAAGATACATTTTGTAACAGTAAGTATTAACTACAGCAAGACGATATCGACAGTTAAGAGTAAACGGGGTCCAAAAGAAGCATTATAGTTAATTATTTAGTGCTAACTGAGAAAGCGCAAAAAGAATTAATTAACAATTTAATTTAACAAAAGAACTTCAACAACTTAAGTTAATGATATGTATGAGCGTGCGCGCGCGCGCGTGTATGTGTGTGTGTGTGTGTGTGCGTGTGAGAGAGTGTGTGTGTGCGTACTTAAGAATGTGTGCGTTTGCATGTGAATGTGTATGTGAGTCAGTGAATAGAATTATGACTTTACACTATATTTGTTAATGTAAGATAAGGATCTCAATTTCATCATATTTTTTTACCTCGAAGCCAGCTCTGTAGTGTGTTCTTGCAAGTATGTGTCGCTGTTGGGTAAAAATTAATAATTTTATTTAATTTGTTATAAATATGTGCGGATTTTCTTCCAAACTGTCTCCTGGCGTAGGCAGTTTTAACCTGGGTTATAGGTGCAATATTTAATATTCTTCTTTTATTTTGTCTAGGGGGGTTGTAGGGGAGTTTTCTATGAAGTTTTAAAATCGCGTGTCAAATGTAGTTTCCTTACAGATAGTAGGCAACATTGGGAATATAGACTGACGGTTGAAAACCTATAAGGTTTAAAATAAATCACTTTAAGCAAAGATCTGTGAGCCCTTTCTAGTTCTAGAAATTTGGTTTTGGTGGCTCCACCCCAGACTGTGATACAGTAATTAATAATAGATTGGGCTAGCGATATATATATTTGTTTTATTAAATCTGCGTCGGCAACGTGGCTTGAAGTCCTAAAAATCCAAGTAAGTTTGCGAATTCTGCAAATGAGTAGGTCAATGTGGGCACTCCAAGCAAGGGGCTGGTCAATCATTACTCCAAGATACTTGGTTTTAGATATTTTATTTATGCTATCACATGAGCAATTTTGGTTAGTGATATTGTTACATGGGTGAATTTTTATTTGGAAGTCTGAATTTGGCTGAGTACTGTTATAATTTGTGAAACATATATAATTGGTTTTAGAGACGTTTAGAGTCAATAAGTTTTTGTCTAACCAACGAGCTATTCATGCCAGACCTTCCTGTGCAAAGCCATATACTTCGTCCCATGTTGAATTAGAGAAAACTACAGTGGTATCGTCTGCATATGAAAATAATTTACCATTGAGAATATCCAAGTTACGAAGGTTATTAATGTAAATTAAGAAGAGCGTTGGTCCCAGCACACTCTCCTGGGGGACACCATATGTTGTGTCGGCTAGCTCACTGATACAGTCACCATCTCTAACACTCTATTTACGATCACGCAAATAATCACACAGTAAAGCTAGGGGAGTGTTCCTGACACCCATTGATTCCAATCTGCGCATAAGGATGGGGACAGAGACGGTATCGAAAGCCTTCTGAAGATCAAGAAAAACTGTAATGCACTTTTTATTTGTATCGACATTTTCAGTAATGTAATATTTATTTAAGAAGCTGATTAATCTGTTATTTATTATTTTTTCTAATATTTTTGAAAGAACTGGATGACAGTTCTTCCAGTTCTTCAAAGTTCTTCAAACCACCAACTATAGACCTATATCAGTATATAGGTCTATAGTTGGTGGTTTTGTCTTTGTCTCCACCCTTATGTATTGAAGTGACAATAGCATGTCTGAGCGCAGTAGGTAAGATACCCTTTGCTATGCAGAGGTTAGCTAAGTGAACAATAACGGGGGCTATTTCTTGGCCAACATGTTTCAGAAATTTCGTTTGTATACTGTCCCAGCACGCAGCGCTGAATAACGGGGGCTATTTCTTGGCCAACATGTTTCAGAAATTTCGTTTGTATACCGTCTCAGCACGCAGCGCTGTCCGATTTTAATCCTATTAAATTTCGTAGACCTCATCCGGGTCAGTTTCTAATAAGACAAAGGAAGAGAGTGGGTGCAAATCACTAGAATTATCAGAAAGTGTGTCCCAATTTGTTGGACGCATTAAAATATTATCAGCTAGGGATTTACCAATATTAGCAAAATAGGCATTTATGTAATTTACATATTCTTTAGGGGTTGATTTAAGATGCGTGATGTCATTTATAGATTTCCAGAGGAACCTAGGATTCTTTTTATTTTTAATTAGTTGATCTCTTTCGTAATTCCGTTTTAACGTTTTAATCAAAGCATTATAGTGATTGCGATAGCGTCTATATGTTATTTTTAGAATTTCATTTTTTGGGTCACGTTTCAGTTTTTTCTGCATATCGTTTCTATTTCTTCTACAACGAAGAATGCCCATCGTAATCCATGGTTTTAATATGCGATTTTACATGGATTGTCGTTATTATTGCATTTGTTAAAATACATTGCCTCAGTTTATTAATTAACACTTCAGTGAGACTATTGGGATTATTATGTAACAACATGTCATGAAGATCCAAACATTAAAGGATTTGATTGCTTGTAGAAGGTTGATATAGGTCCTTATTTTAAGGGAATTAATTACATCTTTTATATTGGATAGTTTTAGAAAAATCATGTTATGATCAGTAATAGTTGTATTTATAACGTATATAGCATATGGACGCAACATTTTTAGGTTTTATTTAGTTTTAAAATGAAATGATCCAAACAATTTTTGTTTCTAGTTGGTATGGTGTGTGTCCTGGTAACATGGCATGCATTGCTAGCATGTTTAAGTAGTTTATTTTATTTCTACGTTCGTTTATATGTATGTTGTCATTGTTTATTATATTTATGTTTATGTCTCCTTTAGTTTTAAATGTTTTTATAGTTTTAAATGTTTTTAGGTTATTTAAGTGAATATCTAGCGAATATATGAATTTTTCTGCATCGGAAGTTGATGGTGAGTGATAAACCCCTAGGATAGTCAGGTTATTTATAGTAATTTGGAGACATGCAGCATTCGAAAGCAAGATCTCGGTAACCGGTTAACTTTATAATCCGTTTTTACATAGATTACAACACCGTCACACTGATTCAAATGATTTGTTGTTGTAAATGATGTGCGATTATTTAACTGTGGTATGGTTTTATTAGGGTTAATTTGGCACTCAGTTAATACTATCACATCTACCGAAAAGTTGAAGTGTGACAATGTAAAGATCATCAAAATTACAATATACCTCTTATATTTTGAGAAATAATTGTGAGTTCTGTGTTAAGTATTTTAACTACCGAGGATAAAAAACTAATAACATCTCACATACTAGAATTCGCCATTTCTATTTTATCAATCTCTGTAACGGTATTTAATAAGCTATCCATATAAAGTTAGGATTAGATACTTCCTGACGTTACACCTCAATTATATTATAAAAAGAAGGGGTTATTAGACAATTTTGGCAGTTTTTATAGGACACATTCATAATATGATTATATAAAGTACAAGTGAACAGCATTTTATAAATTATAACATGGTTATTTTGCATAGACTTGAGGTAATTGTTTATGTATGTTTGTGTTAATAAATATGTGTAAGTAAATTAAAGTAATTTTTTTTTTGGAACTTAAACAATAAATATTAAGTGTATAATTTTTCTATACCTTACCTTTAAAGAACGTCTTAAAATGTTTAGTATATATGCGCGAAGCAAGCATATATCATGAGTACAAATTGAAGTGATATTTAAAATATACACTAAATCTTGTTATCGTCAATATATACTCTGTAAACACCTAAAGGGAAAAATAGTAACCCCTATAGTGGGAAATCTACCTCGAGCACGACTTGTACCAGGTGGTTTCCCATTTGAAAAAGTAAGAGTCGACTATGCTGGCTCAAGTTCATCTGCTAGCCAACAGGGTCGCGGATGTCGCACTGTGAAGGTGTATATTGCCGTTTTCGTATGTTTCACGAGAAAGGCAACTAGTGGGTGACTTAACAACTAATCATTTTATATCAGCTTGATAACGTTTTATGTCTCGTATTGGAAAACCGACAGACATTTTTTCTGATAACGGTACCTCATTCTGCGATTTCTGGATCTCAACAGCAGCACCATCTACCGGGTGCAATTGTGAACCTAAACCATCCAGAGACCACAAATCCACTCAAACACTGTGTGTGTTAAAAGTTTAATTTCATCAAAATCGGTTTAGCTATTTTCGAGTTTTTGCGAGACTAAAGGATTTCAATTGATGTTTTTGTATAGAGATTATTAACACTTGTTTTTTAACTTAAATAGTTTTTTATATGTCCTTACGTTTGGGGGCGGCGCAAAAATATCCATCGCCTGTATGTTTCGTAGTCACAAGAGACGATATACAGGAAATTTTGCAAATGTTGGAAATGCTACACAGAGTAATATGTTATGTGGAATATTCAAAGCAATATATTATGTATTATATTTATAAAATAACTAAGCTCACCCAGCGATACCGAGCCCATTTGCAGAGCGTGACTTGTAGAAGGAATTCTTCTCAGTTTCAGAAAAACAAGTGCCTATGTACACTCCAACTTTCTTTCCTGAGAAATGTTCCGGGTTCACACCTAAACAAAAATTTATAGCATGTTCAGTATACTGTTGACTCATGTATTGAATGGTTAAATTCGATTTTGACAAATTTGATTATATTTCTATGCTTCTTTTTTCATTAAAATAAATTGCTGTTATTTTTTCTGTTCCTTTGCTTTTAGTCTAGTGGCTAACTTTCTCGTTGGTCTAATGGTCTAATAGTCTGAACTATATCCGGTCGTGTCGGATTACCATCCTATCGGACTATGAGCATGAGGGAATAGAGAGTGAACCTGTGCTTGTGCATACACTTGGGCACTATAACCCTTTCCTGCACAGATGGCTAGCCTACGTTGAGAGGGGCAGTCGTGACCGAAATTCGGTCTGGAAAACATTGTCCTTGGTAAGCGACAAAAAGAAAATTTTTTATAATGTGATGCAACCCACACTACACTGTTGTCACAAACTCAAACTGATAAGGCGACAAAACTATTGTTGTACTATATTATTGTTCATATACTCGCACTGTATTTAAAATAAATAACGCTTTATAACCAATGCAATAAGACATCCTTTTTGTATTCATTTTCATTTAAAAAATATAATTCTGTTATTAAACAACAATTTGACGAGCCTTAAGCTTATAACCGATGCTAGTTCACTGCAAAGTAGATAAATAATGCGTCTTACGTATATTTTTTCAAGAAACATACATATTGACGTTGTAATTCCGTAAGACTAATACTTTATTTGGTATATTCAAGATTATTCATTATATATAGTCTCCACCGCTTAAAAAGGGCAGTTAACATACCCGCATCGTATATCGCTTGGTATGCTTGTTCAAGAACCTTGCGAGCTATCGGGTCCATTGACTGTCCCAGACGATAGTGAACTTTGAAGAACTGGGCATCAAACAGATCCAAATCTGGTATTCGGCCAGCATATTGTGCGACTTCAGGATGATTGTAGTTCCACCGTGGATTCAATGAAACAGGATTTTTCTGGACAAAATTGGGAGACATTTTAAAATATCTGTCAAGCAAACTTAAATCAATTATAGTCTGATATACTCGTATCAACATTTAAAATATCTTAATAAACAATTCAAAATCGTTTTTAGTTTCATATTACTAAACTAGCTGTGCCCGCGGCGTAGCTCGCGTATAGAGGTTTTACATAAAGAATTTGTCGTTTAGGTAAGAGAATATTAAACGATTTATTTCATTACTGTATCAATAAGTGGTAACTAAATAAATCATTATCATCAAAGTTCTAAGTCGTTTATGATAGAGCTTCTGTGTAAACGTCGTTAAAAGTAGGCTTAGCCGGGGTATACACAAAAAGGTTACGGGGGCTACTAACGCGGGAAAAAGCAACATAGAGTTGGCCATGTGCAAAACAGTCAGTACTGAGGTACACTCCTACAACGCGTAAAGTTTGACCTTGCGCTTTATTTACGGTCATCGCATAACACACGCTCACTATAACTGGGAACTGAACGCGCTTAAAACTGAATGGAAAGTTACTTCTTAATAGAGGGTTTTTGGGCAGTGCTGCCAGATAAAAAAAAACTCATTCAGCTCTAGGACAACACAAAAAGCGCTAGATTTCATGAAAACAGCGCTTTAAAAAAGCCCTAGATTTCGCGCTAAATTAACTACAAACAAAGTTTGTGTTTTTTTATATAATCATAATAAAGAAAACAACATTATGTTTTTTTTCTGGCAATATTTTTTTGATGTATCAATACTTCGCAGGACATTGACATATAATTATGGCAATTGCTGTCAACAGTAGTTAGTACTGTACGAACAATAAAAATGTCATTAATTGTTTTAAAGTGCAATGTATTTCGCAACTTAGTTTCAGATGTCAGCATCTGATTGCGGTTGCTACACAGTTTCTTTATGTTATAACTTCTAAGTAACTTTTAACTTAGCTGTGCTCTAAGCAACTGACTGAAACTGAATAAAGCAAAATAAATGCGTTGCCAGAACCATGAACGAAAACTTTAATAAAGGGGATTTCCCCGCTTATAGTCGTCGGTAAAAAAATCAAGTTGATCATCCTAAAGGGGAAGCCAGGAGATCCATAGCACAGGGTGTCCTAGTTTGGACTCGTCTCCCATACTCTTTGTTTTGTGGAAAAAATATGTTTGAAAAAGATAAACTGCAATGTACTATTTGTGGGAAAAAATAATAAAGGTCATTATTATTATTATCGGTAATGTGGACTAACAGTGCTGCTATAAAAGAGTTAATAACCCGCTAGTCGCTAAAATATTGAAATGTGTGCTAAATACACCAAAAAGCGCTGGATTAAGCTAGGTGCTAAAATTTCGAAATGCGCGCTATACATTCCAAAAAAGCGCTAAATCTAGTTCCCAAAGCGCTAAAATGGCAGTACTGATTTTGCGTATATTATAAATACAATATCACGACATTTCATTGCAAAATTTTTATTTTTGGTGGGGTTCCGTTGTATGGCTTCGATGGATACAAATTTCTTCAGTAAGTCTCAATACGATTCATCGGCGAAAAATCTCAACACAGCAATTCAGAAAAGTTTGTAATTTGTACCACTCCATCTATTACGTCCTTTGTGTGAGAAAACATCCTTTTTAAATCTCTTATTGTGTTTTAAGTATAAATATATTAATTATTATGGAATGTTTTTTTTACACATAAATCTTTTTATTACTATTTCTGAGATTTTATGGCGCCATTGAACAAATTCGAACCTACATTTCAAAATAATAATCATTACTTTCGATAGAATTAACCAATTTTAATAAAACAAAGATTAAATGTAACTCGAAGATACGCTTTATGATTTTCTTAACGATTTCTTTGAAAATAAAAGATGTTTACTTTAGACGTGATGCGTTCATATAATAACAGACAAATAGACAGACAGACAATTCTAAAAATTATAAAGTGTTCTTATTTAATTATTTTCAGTTCCCCATAATGATTTTAGCCACCAAAATATATATACAATGTACAGAAAGAGACACAACATGTTATCATCATTTTTATTATATGTATATATTTAAAGAGAGATGGCGCTGCTAACATCAATTCTAAAAATAAAAGAGATTAATTGACGCGATTGATACATTATATAAAACGCAAGAGAACTTATAAGTCAGTGCCTGCACAGTAAGCAAAAAATAAAGTTTGACTCTCGCCAAAACCAACGCAATTGTTAATAGCTCTTTTAAAATTTGATTTACCACATAGAGTACACGGCGGTAAAGAATAAATTGAGTTTGTCAACACGCAGTAGGGCAGCGAGTAATATAATAAAAATTAGCAATAAATATGAAAACTCATCTACTGGAAAAAACCACATTGCAGTTGCATTCCATTTTCACAACACCACCATCTATCGAAGAAATGGGTTAACTATTGTGCTTCAGATTTAGTTAATAAGGTTAATATATTTTTGTATAATATATTTAATACGTTCTTTAATACTTTTGTTTACTGCGTTTTAGATATACATAATTATATCATTATTTTACATAATTTAACTATGATTTATGTGCATTTTAAACTAATATCATAATATGATATTAGTTTAAAATGCACTTGATGACTCAAACAAAGCCACCGTTGAGCAAATTCGTACCTATACTTCCCTACCCATACTTCAGAATATTTATCATAACTTTTGATGGAATGAACTGATTTTAATGAAATAAAGACTAAATGTAACCCGAAGATACACTTTATAATTTCCTTAACAAATCTTATGATATAAATTAGTACTTTATACGTGATACGTTAACAAACAAACAGACAGACAGACAGACAGACAGACATAAAATTCTAAAAATGGTAGAAATGTATTTAATTACTTATTTTTAGTACCCCTCAATCACTTTTATTACAAAAATATAAAATGTACAGACATCTGCCATTTACAGTTTTATTATATGTATAGATTATTAAATCTATACATGTAACAAATCTGTAGAAAAGTCTTGTCTGTAATTCTAATATATTCTTAAAAAAAAACGAGTCCAGGGGACTAAATAAAGGGTTCTAAAGCCAAATTAGTTGTTTCTAGAATTTAGGTCTGTATGTCTGTCTGTCTGTGTATTCCGGGTTCACGCAAAAGCGACTGAACCGATTAACATGAAATTTTAATGTAGGTATCTTATTTTCTTTAGGTGTAAATTTTCTATTATATCTTATTTATAGGCGGGATGACGGGTGTTTTTCAAATAAATACCATAATTGTAAATAAAGTTTAAAATATAGTTATAACCTTGGTAAAATAATTTGAAACTACACCGATTTGGTTATGAAAACAGCGCCATCTATCATCAAATGGAAAAGTAGTATATTATGCCTTAAGTTACTAATAAATTAAATAATATAAATAACTTACATTTATATGATTAAATAATTAAATTTTTAAAATTATTAAAAAATTCTAATGTTTATGTAGTTTTTTAGTATTTTTGTTGTTATTTTATTTTAAAAGTGTAAGTATTCAATAGGTAATAGTGACGTCTATCAAAAATATGAAAATTGATAAGGTACATATTTATTTCAATTACTAGTATATATGTAAAGTGATTAAAAGAGGTATATCTGCAACTGTTGCAAAATTTTCATTATCATTATAGTTTTGTTAAAGAGATTTTTATGTATGTCGTGGCCATATCGTAGAATTGATCATATATCATAAAGTAGTCTATCATTTCCTAAAGTGGTGTGGTAATTTTATGATATTTAACACTATTTGTTGACAATATCATGCTTGACCAAATCAATACATAGAAATCGTTTGAAGATATTAATAACTAAACACAACGTTGCTATTTCCAAAGATTTTATAACTTTGGCTATTTCATAATAGGATCATATGACAATATCATTAAATCGTCTTTCACCGCTAGAGGCGCTGATAGCGTATTTTTAAAATAAACAGAACTTTTCAGAGAATCGACATCACTTTATCCCTTATTGATATATTAAATAAATGTTAGCTTCTATTGCTGATATTACTAGATAGTTTGGTTTTGGCTTTCATTATTTCATCTAATATTAGCGCCACCTACTTACTTCTAAATAAACTAAAATGGCAAGTCATTGATAAAATGAAATAATACAATGCTATTGAATGTACAATGTAAATAATTGAATCATTTACATTACATTCATCCCGCATTGGAATCAGCGCAGCAACACTTTTTTGACCAAAAACTCTGCGACCTGTGCCCAGTAGTAACATGTATGTAAGCTGCTACTTTTTTACTTTTTATGGGACAGTATATGCTGTTTTTATTTCATTCGTGTTTTCGGGTATGTTACTTTTTGTGTTCACTCTACCGTAAATATTAAGGGTTGCAAAGATGAGTTGAACTCATTATCATCAACCTATCAAAAGTCCACTGAAGTGAACATAGGCCTCCCCCATAAATTGTCAAGTAACTGGATATTTGCTATAGGTGCCACGTTTGGTAAGGCGGGTTGGTAACCACAGCTACTATTATTTTGATCTGTTGTCAAGAAGATGAGGTACGCCATTCGATCTCCTGTTTGTTTTCCAATGTTGCCTCTTACGACGGGATGATATGAGGTGGTGGATTTTTTTTCACCCCCACAACATTTTTCTACACCCGTTCATGAGTGTAGTGCTCCTCACGTTCACTTTAAATAAAATTTATAAGGAATAAAACTAATTTTAAGAATTTTATCGCGCTTAATTTTTACTTTTTAAATACCCGATGTTTTGGGCAAAATCACGGGATGGGCGGGAGAACTGAGGTGTTTGATGACCTGATGTCATAGCTAAAATAGAAAAAAATAAATGCAGTAGTAGTTTGAATTAAATTTTATTAATTATGGGGTCCTTAGTAGACGGTAGCACTTAGTCATTTTCCCCATTAAAATTAGGATATTTTTATCAATAGCCTCGCGACTCATCATTGGTAGGATTCGGTGTTCTATTGCAAGGATTTGTTGTCTATCAGATCCGATATAATGGTTGGGAAGATAGTAAATATTAAACATGTTGACATACTTTAGACTTCCTGGAGCTTCGATGCTTCCCATCAACGATATGTTCTTTTACTCGGAACTTTTATCCAAGATTCGTTAAAAAACCCTTAACATTAGTTTTAATCCATGTGTAGTATTCATTATTATAAAACTGTATATATGAAATTTTCAAGTCTACTCGTAGTAAAAATAAATATCTACATCTATTTTATGGTGCCAAGCAATATTAAATAGCACCAATGATATGAATAAAATGTCTCAAATAAGCATTATATTACTTTGTTGAAACTAAATTAACTTTAATTAAGAATAAATCTAAAGAGTTAAATGTAAATAATAATAATACATTTTGATTTCAAGACTATTTACCTTTCTTATGGTTACATCGGAAGACACACACAGTGCTTCTAGACATATATATTCACGTGTTTCTATTGCATGTCTTATAGTATTTTTGAATAAAAAAAATTTTTTGACAGACATAGAGACACAGACACCGCTGTGACTCTAAAATTGATCGATTTTTTTTTAAATTTGGCATGGAAAAGCATTTTATGATGTTCGTAAATTCAAGCGTACTCGAGCGGAGCTGCGGATAAAAAGCTAGTACAAAATAAAAATTATTATGAGTTTGAATGAATATAGTAATTGGTGTATAACAATTCCTTAACTTAAAAGCTTTTAGAAAAATTTACTTCGAAAATATCCGCGTTATAAAATAAAATGATGTGTCTTACCTAGTATGAAGAGCACCTCCCGCCCTCCCTCAATTGCGTGCACTATCCCCGTCACCACTAATCCCAGCACCGATACTCCCAACACCACTAAACTAGGCAAGACACAGCACTGACGATAATACGACACGTATTTCGCCTCTACACGAGGCATCCTCAGGTGATATAGACTCTACGGTGGCTAACCGCTAAGTGAGCGGCGAGCCAAAACAAGTGCCTTTTATGCAACCGCTCTCTACTTAAGGAGCGGGCGACTGCGTCATGCGATAAAACATGCGACCAGTCACCGCCGGACTTACGCAGCCGTTTGTAAAATTAAAAACAAACAGTCGCGCAACGCCCACCCTCCAACCACGCAACCAATCGCCGAACACCGTGAGGGTGACAAACGACCATATTGCGAGGCTCACTATCATTGGAGAGCAGGCCTAAAGATATTTAAGAGAGGTGAGTTAGTAACATTTGTTTGTTCATTCCGCAATGCAACGGTACTATTGTTACTTATTAATATCTCTAACTGTTCCAGCACACACAGCCGCAGCCCTTTATTACACGTATGTAAGACTTTAAAGGAGCGTCGTTGGCTAGGTTGTGCCCAGTGTCCAAAAGATGTTTGGCAAAATGGGATTGCAATTCCTGTACGCGGCTAAATGCTCTTTATAACGTGTCTCGAAATTGCGACCAGTTTGAACCCAAATGTTACTAACTCACCTCTCTTAAATATCTTTAAGCCTGCTCTCTAATAATAGAGAGCCTCGCAATATGGTCGTTTGTCACCCTCACGGTGTTCGGCGATTGGTTGCGTGGTTGGAGGGTGGGCGTTGCGCGACTGTTTGTTTTTAATTTTACAAACGGCTGCGTAAGTCCGGCGGTGACTGGTCGCATGTTTTATCGCATGACGCAGTCGCCCGCTCCTTAAGTAGAGAGCGGTTGCATAAAAGGCACTTGTTTTGGCTCGCCGCTCACTTAGCGGTTAGCCACCGTAGAGTCTATATCACCTGAGGATGCCTCGTGTAGAGGCGAAACACGTGTCGTATTTTCGTCAGTGGTGTGTCTTGCCTAGTGTAGTGGTGTGTTGGGAGTAGCGGTGCTGGGATTAGTGGTGACGGTGGTGGTAAGACACATCATTTTATTTTATAACGCGGATATTTGCGAAGTAAATTTTTCTAAAAGCTTTTATATAATGGATTTCCGCAAAGTAACGCCTGATTCTATTAATTCCTTAATTGCTTTTTTTGATAATCAGCTGCCCAGATCTTAATGCTGCTGTATTTCGTATGGTGAATGTAAAGAACCGGAGACTCTTTTTACTGGAAACAAGGCAATTCATCTTAACCCTCATAGGTGAACACGCATCTGAATTTTGATTACTAACCGAGGATAGATGTACTCGTAGATATCTATGGGCCTCAGTATCTACTTGGCATGTGGTGAACCGTGTGTTCGTTTATCAACGATAAACTACATAAAAAATTATAAGTTATTTATTTTACTCTTTGAGTGGGCTAAGGAATATGACAATCTCAATGCCATATAAACAGTAACATTAAAAACCTCTTCCTCTATTTTGCGACCCTAAGAAGTGGATTTTTTTTTAATTTTTTTTGTGCCATTTTATAAGTGTAACTATTTAATAAAAAAAGGAATCATCAAAAGCGGTTCACGATTGATGAATGTATCGCGTATACAATACAACCAAAAAAACATGCAGATGAATTGAGAACTTCCTCATTTTTGAAAGCGGCAAAAATATATTAAATGCATTGCAATGTTTTTTAAATGAAGATAATCTTGCTAAGTATAAGGATAAGTATAAAAAATATATTATAATTTATCAGACCGACAAAGACAGAAAGACGGAGCGATTCGCACATTTGAAGTGACGCAAAAACCAAGCCAAAACCATGTAATTAAGTAATTACAATAGTAATATTAGCAAAGTTTTGGCTTGATTTTTGCGTACCTTTTATTGAACACACAGCAAACATTAATACTAAATAGTATAAAAAAGCCGGCCAAGAGTATTAAAATGGCAAGTCAGAGTAAAAGTCAATATACATTTTTTCAAAAGTGGCCCAATACAAAGCACTTTTTACAATTATCGACACTTACCACACGAAACTGTTGAAGTGAAAGTGAAAGTGCGAGTTGGACTCGCGCATGAAGGGTTCCGTATTATCGTAATACACGTTTCTAGTAGGAAACCCGCTTTAATCTTATTTACTTTTATTTGTATTACTTGTTGTTATAACGGCAACAGAAATACACATTCTGTGAAAATTTTAACTGTCTACCTATTACGGATCATGAGATACAGCCCGCTGACAGACAGACAGACAGACGGACGGTCGGACGGACAGGTGGACGGGCGGACGGACGTACGGACGGACAGCGAATGCTAAGTAAATGCTATTTTTAGAGACCTATTGTATGATATAATAACTTACCTTGTTATATAAAATGTCAGCAAGATCCTTTACATGGTTGGAATCAGGAAAGAGACCTGACATTCCGGAAATAACAATTCTTTCTCCGGATTTGAGGCATTCCTCCCTTTCGTGCAGAGTTACAGCTACCTTTCGAGGTGTCGGTACCATTTTTCTGTAATAATAAAGAATATTAATGATATACGAACTTTTCCATGAAGCGGTCGTACCTCTTCAGGCGCTCTTCGTCAATTTCATAATACGCGAGCAATTTCGCTTCGATACCCGCCCATACTAAAAAATTTATTAGCCTAATTTAGCTTAAATAATAAAATTAAACATAATGAAATCTATTTTAATACACTAAATGGGAGAAGGGACACGTTAGGCTATAATTTTCTTTACATAATAGCTATGGTTAAGTTATTAATTTTTAATAATTAAAATAATAATATTTATTTGCACATCATACAAAGTCCCTAAATAATAATAAAAAATGTTTACTTGTTCTACATAGCAGTATATCAGCTGACGCTTACATTAGGAAAATCTGAGCTGTAAACGTCAAATTACCAATGTAAAGCTTCAAGATAGATAAAAAAGAGTTCACTAACTCTACGTTCTCGATTTTTTTTTCTCATATTTATAGAGGTACATCAGAATATTTTCCTTCACCTATGATCACATAAAAGATAAATCGGCTGTTTAAATTACAATTAACAATTCCGATTCGAACACAAATCATAGTATAGTATATTAATTTTAGTCGAGTTTATCTATTATCAGCAGTGTATTTAGGTTTACACCCAGAAGTTTAATGCAGCAGGATTTGTGGAATGGCAATATTAGAATTGGCGTCTATACCAGAAGCGATCGGGATTACTGTTTACTGTATGAACTAATTTTAAAACTATATTATCTATAATCGTTGGTGCGTCTGGTATTGATCGTTTAAGTTCTGACTTGTTTTGTCTAGACGTTGATCATAGCATAGCGATATCGAGTCATACGAGGACTCTATCTATTGCGCTGTAGTCAAGCTATTAATAAATTAAACATATATGGACCAAAATTACTCATATTTACAATACATAACACCGCAATACATAATAACGTAAAGCAATAGGTGGCGCTGTGGTCGAGTTATCAAAAGACTTAATATTAATACCGTCAAACAATTACAGAATGATGAACATATCGTTACCGACCCACTAAGAAGAACTTTTGGGACAGACAGACACGCTGACAGACAAAGAGGTGATCTCGAATTTCGGCTTGGAAAACTAATGATACTCGAAAAGTGATATGTTTAGCACACACAAGCAATGCGACAGAGGTACTGCGTCAAAGTTAACTAAATTCCTTTTTATATGTTACATTGTGATTACAAGTCGAACGATACATTTATTCCAATTATTATTTTCGTTCACTTGTGCATCATTCAATTTACACACAATAGTTGTTCTTACATTGTTAGGAATATTTAATAATTGAATTGCATCGATTATTTGCATATGCAAATACAAATGTAATACAAATAATAGAAGAATACGATCAAATCCAGCCACAGTGAATGTACGTCACACGGGTTAAAAAAGCCCTCCGTGAGCGCCACCACCTGCCAGACCGTCGTTCCTACAGACGTGATGTAAGTGTAAGGCACCACCACCAATTGCATGGTCAGCACGGCCAATTGGCCGCAGAGCGTGTTATGAGTCTACCGCTCACCTCAAGGGAATGGGGTCCCACGTTGCGAGGCTTTCGGCCGCAGCCTTGAGAGCCTCCTTAGATTCTCCCTCCAGCTACCACCCGCATGAGGTCGACACATATGCTCCACCAACCAATACAATGGCAGATATAGCCAATAGGCAGTTATAAGATAATAGTAATATATCGCCATCAGAAAGGGTTTGTGTCACTGACGTGGAGTATATGCATTTTTCGATCATTTTTGTCTCACCCACCAACAAGTTGCCTTCAATCTTTCAAAGGTGGGAACTTTATAGAGATATAATTATTATGTTGTTATGTAAAACATCATGGAGGACAGACAGTCTGCAGCCCCGCAATGAAGGAACCCGACTTGGGCAAAGCTACTTAGTTTGTGAGTCAAACCAAGACGCAATGAGCGACATTGAGGAGAATAGCGACCCGCCAAACAACCATCGCAGAGACGCAATGCTGCAGAATGCAACAAGCATCAATAGGACTATCGTCGGGCTTACATCATCCCAAGGTCCCCCATACAGTCCCAGCAGACAGCACCACCCGCAAAATACCACAAACGTGTCATAGTACTATGTCCTGCTGTACTATGTCCTGCTCCAGGACTATGTCCTGCTTAATAATAAAGTATTGAGTATAAATTATATTACTAACATAGATATAAGTTTTTCTTTACTACCAAATTCTATGGATCTTGTTGTCCGAAATAAATAATTTTTATTTTATTTATTATTTATAGTAACACGCTACTGAGACGTCAGTAGCCAAAAGTCCACGTATCATAGCGCTATTGCACTAAGACATGGAGTTGAGTATGCTTGCTGCACTTAAAAGTACTACCAAACATACTCACCCCAATCCGAAAGATAGCCAACGTATCATAACGCTATGCGGTAGGACGCTGCCCACAAACGGTAGGGGTGTGCGATGTCCACGGGCAAGTCGTATTGCTACAACAAACCCGCTTACCACCGACACTAAGATGAAATATCTAGGACACATCGGTTAGCGAGTTCAAGTTTACCTCGGTCTCGGACGCTATGAAACAACCTACACGCCACTATAATAATCCTTTTCAAGTCCCATTTCTTTCAATATAATGCTTTTACATATTTGAGACCTTCCACATATTTGCTTTATTTCATAGACCATGCTATTGTATATCTTATTCATATGGCACTTCAAGTCATAACTCTGCTATCATAATGCTTATGAATCATAGAGACCTTCTATATTAATGCTTTGGTTCGTTAGACCTTAATATGATAAGTCCCTAATATAGGACTAGTCATTGTGCAACCTTACTACTAGCAGTCAATCAGACGACCACCCTTGTATGATATGTACAACCTTGGGTATGCGTCTCCGGCAACGCCCCCATATAAGGGAACATTACAAGAATACGTTCATCAACTTAGAAATTTTCCGATTATTACAAGAACACCTTCATTAACTTGAAAATTTTGATCCATTTTTTCTATTATATTACAAAATGTTATTTATCTTTATTATTGCCATATAATCGACTTGGATTTATATGATTTGATACATTTTGAATATTTTAAGCAGAATTTTAATAAATATAGAGATTTTTAGAGACAATTTATGCGTTTACTAATACTATAATATTCAATATTCCAAATGAATATATTTGAACTTTATACTTATTATATGCATTTTATTTGTTTAAATTATAATTTCTATGACATTTTTAAATGTCTCTATAATGAATTTAATTATTATTTATTATTAATATTTATGAAGCGTCACACCACGTAATACATGGACACGAGGCAAGATCCACAGGATCTAGGATCCAGGAAAATGGTAACGGTCACACACGGTTAGTTGAAGTATACTAACACAGGTATCTTGAGGAGACCTACGTCCTGGTACCCGCGACGCCTCCCAAATGATGGTGCTGATGCACAGGGGCAGATTGTTGGCGACGCACTTAAAATTTTTATTTTTATTCAATTTCATAAAAAATAAGTAAATTTACACTTATAATTATTTACTTTTAAAAGTTTAAAAACATTTCAAATGATAAAGCAATCTATGTTAAAGGTCCCAGTCTAGAGTTAATTCCACAAAAGTTTGTTTATAGATTTACTTAGAGACATGTGTTACATAGTTATTGGCTATGTAATATGAATAAAAGCTTTATATTAAATTAGTTACTTATTGTTCGCGACAGCAAAGTAGAGAAACGGAGTGATTAAAGACAATATTAAAAGTAAAATTGGTGACAAAACTAAGTGAAAAGTGCATTAATATAATTTTACAACATATTTATAACCTTTATATGTTGGTACAGAACATCGTTTTGATGATAGTTAAGAAAATAACTCTTATTGTACAAAAAAAGTCGACCAATCAGAGCGCGACGTATTGTAGAACTTTCTAGGCGTTTTTAATCAACTGCGTAATAGTTGATCACGAAAATGATGGAATAATTTTTATGTTCTGGAAGAATCATAAACATAATATTGAATTAGATTAAGGTTTATAGATTAAGGAAATAAAATAATATTTAGCGCAATTAGACTTATTTCCTATTTATAATAAAATTAAAGAATTAATGTACCCAAATATTATGAAAATTCGGGATATTTTGTGTAATAACCTTTTATAATGTTAAAATATTGAATATCCTTTATGGTATACTAATAAAGGACTAAATTTCCGATTTAACAATGTATATTACATTAAAGTAGGAATTAATAATGTATGGAAAAAATTGTAATTTAAGACAATTGTATAGAGAAAATGTTATGCAATAAAGAGGCAAAATGGACAGTGGCAAGCGGCTCACTTTAAAATTTCAAACGCTCAAGTCATTATTCAGATATTCATGTTTATTAATAATGATTGTTATTTTGAACATGTTAGTAGATATTTAAGATTTATAACTTTAAAAATGTTCTGTAAAATTGGTGTATTTTGTTGAATATCTTAATATGTCTTTATGTGATATCGATGTAATGTATATCATGATAATTTGACTTTGTTCCAATATTATGTAAGAACAATTTTTGAACACAGCGGAACAGCAATATATGTAAAAAATACTATAGAATATAAAATTAGGAACGACATAAATAAACTATCATTTGAAATTAATTGTGAATTAGTAACAATAGAATTAAGATCCTCAAAAACAATCATTGCACTTTACCGACCTGACTATGATATGAGTCTATTCTTTGAAATACTTACAAAACTTTTAAAACATTGTCAAAAGAACAGAAAAAATTATAATAGCAAGTAACTTGAACTTAAATGTTTTAAAATGTCAAAAATAGTCTATAAGAATAATCAATGGTCTGAAAAAAAGGAGTCCGGCAAGAAAACATTTTAAGAACGATAAAATAATGAGAGTGGTTTCGCTTTATATATATAATAGTTTATTAGAGGTACAGGAGGATAAAGACATACCGAAAAAGAAAGACATAAATCAATACAATCTGCGTTATAATGAAAAACGTGTCCTACCAATGAATAGATTAATAAAAGTAAAAAAAAACAAGGGTGTAATAAATTACCAAAAAGTATAACCAGCCTAAACTATAGCATATTTAAACGGAAACTTAAGTATTTTTTTTGAAAATAACCCGTTTTACAAAGTAAGCGAATACTGCAACTCTTGGAATCATCATTCTTGTGCAACGTGCAAACAGAATAACTTACCTAATTCTATGATTTAAAGCGTCAATGTAACTAAATTAAAGTACAATAATGTAATTAAATAATGTAATTTAACCATATAAATTTGAAAACTTTTGTAACCAATGACTTGCCTGTAACGATTGTTATATTATGGCCAATAAATATTTCTGCTTCTGCTTCTGATTGTATGTGTTTATATAAGTAAAATTATGTAACCATATTTTTTAAGAAATAAAGATATAGGGTTAAAGTGAGAGTGTGATGATGAAAACTAGTGTCAGATATTATGTCAATTTGGCGCGCGGGGCGCAGTTACCTTTCGCTTATAGCTCACGTACTAGGATAGGAAGCTGGTAATTTGGAAATTCGTTTGGGACAGTTCGGGATAGATCACGACAGTTCAGGATAGTTTGGGACAGTTTAGGACAGTTCGGGAAGTTCGGGACCAGCTACCAGTTTTCCAGTATAAATGAAGATAGAAGACAGTAGAGAAAGTTGTAGGAAAAACTAGTGAAAGTTAAAAAGTTATCAATGTTAGGGAGAAATTACAAAGATATGAAAGTTTCATTTTCAACTCCATTCTTAATGATTATCTTCATTGTCTCATGACAACAGGCGTCAAGACCGGGACCATTCCATAGCGACCCGTAATCTTAGTCGTCTAATCTTTCTTCTCAGAAAGGGGCAGACGAGCTTTGAGTTGCACACCTTCTCAGGGGTCACGCCCACCTTGTTGTTCCCGAAACAAACGTGGTGCAGTATCAGTTTCTGATTATAGAAGGTCACTGACCGATTTATCTCTGCTGCAGTGAGGGTCACCGGAGTCGCTGTACCCCTTCCAGTCGTACCTTCGCAGCCGGATCAAGAAGCCAGATGAAAGAAGACCAGGCCAGCAAAGTAGGCCTACTGGTTCTGACTCAGGACCAGGCGAAGTCGCAAACTACCAGGCCAGCATAGGAGAACTGTGGATTCTGGATTGCTGCCGAACGCGAGTGCTTGTGTAAGGCACTCACTGAGGCCAAGCAAGGGGCTTGGCATTTTTCCTTACAGGCAAGTGTGCACGGCATTTTTGCCGCCGGGCAAGTGTGCTCGGCATTCCTGCCGCTGGGCAAGTGTGCACGGCATTCCTGTGGTCGAGCAAAGACTTTGGCATTCATTCCTGCTGGGCAAGGGTGCTCGTTATTTTCTGTCGCTAGGCAAGGGTGTTTGTGAAAGGCACTCACTGCTGCCGCTGGTTGAGGGTGCTTATGAATCACTCACTGCTGCCGGGTGAGGGTGCTTGTGGAAGGCACCTGACTGCGTTGCGGCTGGGAGAAGGCAACTGGGCAAGGCGTCACCGGCAACTGGGCGGCGAGTCACTAGCATACCATGCGACGACACCTAACGGTGCTAAAGTCATAGCTTGGGTTTTAAAACCTTACGAGCATTTCTTTCGAGCAAGACTGAATTTACACAACTCGACTGCTTCGTCATGTTCACTGACGAGCAGTACCCAACCTTTCCCTTTTTCATTCTTGCACGAATCCATTCATGGGTGGTTCTCCGCGGTAGGCCCCGTCCAAGATTGATAGGGCTGTAGGGCTGTAGGGCTGTAGTGGCTGTAGGGCTGTAGGAACCTTAGGGACATTAGGGACCGTAGGCCAACAATCACCCTCGTGTAAAATGAAGAGGGCACAAGACCAAAATGAGAGGGTCGAATGGACCAGAACAAGGACAGGAGTTTCAAGGGAGGCCAAAGAAGCGGAATCATCTGGAATGACCACAACTACAACTTTTAGTGTGGCACCACCGAGACATCCACGAACACATGGGACTCAGTAACGTCTGTGGCATCGACAAGCAACAAGACCGACACCAGTGGTACGCAGGCCAGCCAGCAGAAATCCGTCGTAACCACGAGTGAAGTAATAGCTGAAAAAGTAGGTCATGTTGAAACCGAAGAAGTGGCATCAACAAAAACGGTGATCAGGCAGACAAATGAAAATGGGCCCTGCGAAGGTAGTAGGTCGTCGTGATTAGGGAGGCTGAGAGCCGAATTGGAGGCGTGTAAAAAATTTGAACGCTCAGAGCTCGAACAAGCAGAAGCACCTGCTGCTTTGACTAAGACATAATTGGAGTTGGCACGCCTCAACCGAGAAGAGGGGATCGAATCGAGCAAGGATGATGAAGAGCAGAATACTCAGGCGGAACCTTTCGTGAGGAGTTGGTTTCGACAGACCATAATGAGTGCGCCGATTAGTTTAACGCAACCCGACACGGCAGATAAGGAAGCGTCTAGGGGATCATGTTACAAGGAGGCGGAGTTCGAGCGCAACCTAGAAAATGCACAAAAAGCACACACGGATGAAGTGTCAGAATTGAACGACGCGATTGTGAGTACAAAAAGATAGCGGCTAAAGATAAGACTTCCACACCTCATTTCTTCCAAGATTTACCGGTTTACGATGGAGACGCGGGTGAATAGATAATTTTCAAAACGATTTTTGAAGATAGACGTGGCCATTTTTCAGGAGTGCAAAATGTAGCACGCCTTAGAAGGGCAATAAAAGGCACCGCTAAGGACGCGGTTTAGTCACTGTTGTTTACTTTACGTAAACCGGACGAAATAATGAACACTCTCGAAAGAAATTTCGGTAGGGTTGAGATGCTCATTCTACCGGAGATCGAGAATGTAAATCGAATGCCAAGACTGGCAGAAGATAGCAGAAACATCTGCATTTTTGCTAGTCGCGTAACGAATATGGTTGCATTGATACAGCATTGAATCAACCACAGTATTTTACTCGGCCGAGTTGTTAAGTCGTATGGTGCAGAACCTCGGAACTATAATTAAATTTAAATGGTTTGAGTATCAAGCTCAACATCCCATGGAGCCAAATCTACAGAAGATGTCGAAATTTTTGAACTCGTTGATAGAACAATTTGATGCATCATTCAACGCTGAAAAGGTGCCTGAAAAATGGAAACGGGACCATGTGAACTGTGCACACCGCAAAGGGGTCAGTACGCGACGGCGTTAATAGTAAGCTTTATGAAAGCCGAGACTATAAGAGGCACGACCGACAAGCGGTTATGACAACTCAGGATAAACCTGCAAGTCGGCTGTGTTATATGTAACAAGAAACACTGAGTTGTTACAAAATTTAAAAATATGGATAACCGTAAGAAATGGGAAGCGGTTAAAAAAGCAAATATATGCTTTCAATGTCTAACACATTAACTTAACAACTTATATACATCCTCGAAACAGCAAAATTTGTGAAAAACAATTCTGACCTGTTTATAACTGCTGGAGATATTATCAAATTCAAACCTTTAAGGAATCCAGATAAAATAATCATTGATTAAGTACCAAAACCAGTTAATTATCATAAAAATTGCTATGCAATGTGCATAAAAGTGTTTAACGCAATACCCAGTAATATAAAACTACAACCAAGGAAGCGTTTCGGGAACGAGTTGAAATAGTGGTTAGTTAATAAATCTTTTTATTCGGTTAGCGAGTTTTTGGAAAAACAATATCTTTAATTTTTTTTAATAAAAATATTTTGTCAATTGCAGGGCTAAGTGGACTGTTCTGACAAAATTAAAATCCGACCTTTTGCATGAACATAGGTTTTAACTGATGGTAAATCAATTCATGATATTAAAACACGCCAATTCTAATTCGTTACAAAATTACAGACGCTAGCAAAGGTGTTAATTCAAATTCAATTATATATTTCAAATGAATTATCAGCAGAAATATTTTCAGAGAATCATTATCATTGCTACTTTTGGCATAATATAAGGTGATGATTATCAATAAATAAATCTTCTGCATCTTTATAAGGATAACATGATTTAATATATAATAAAATAAACAAAGGTGTTATTAGCTATAGTTTACGATTGCTAATGTAAAATAGAATAATTTTTTTTCAAATCCTCTTTTACAACGGTTGTATTATCTTTATTCACCTGTTTTATGATGTGTTTTTAATCGAAGTATTGGTTTTATATTTTCAATTATAGCATTATAACACGTTAACATATTTCGTGACAACGAAATTTAGTTCAGTTCAAATGGATTTTTTTTTCTTGCGGTTGGAGGTTTAAATATCTAATTAAAACAAAATGTCATCAAGTTCACGAGCACGGCAAATATTAAGCTTAGTGGCGAATAATAACATATATATAATAAATGATACCATGGACGTAAATAAAAAATATTTTTTTATACATTCACGATGATAGCAACAACTGTGAGAAAGGTACTCTATATATTTAAAAAAAAAACATTTCATTACTACGTGAAGATGTTGATGTTGTTGTAATACTTTTATCTTATATATTTTTATCAGTTTCAGCTTATGATGATCCAAAAAATTGTGATTTAAATCCGAAGGTTTACCAAGTACCAGTAAAACCAAGTAATGGTTTTATAAAAAGTAAGTTGAAACTTAAAAACTTTCCTCGGCAGTTGATTTGTGACTTTTTACACGTATTATCTTATGTTTTAATTATGTGAAATAATGCCACATACGGATAATACAGGAAGTGGTGACAATATTACATAGAGGTGTGATTCATCATCTAATTTAGCTGCAGACCATTGTCAACATGGTTACAAAATTTAATCTATCTTTTGAGCAGCTTAGGACTGATGTCTGTAACAAATGTGATTCAAATACACACACTGAAGAGCATATTGATAACTACAAAAGATTATATATATTTGAATTACAAAAACAAGAGAGATGCGTATTAGTTGACAATATAAAACATATATTAGTTTTGACATACAACAGACTCAGCCTCTAACTAAAATTCCCATATTAAAAGCATTTTATTTGAGGTTTTATAATGAAGGTATTCATATCATTAATAGAGATGGCTATAGGTCTTATTTTTGTACTTGGACAGAAGAATGTGGTGGAAAGGTTAGTGTAGAAGTTCTTAGTTCACTTTTTTACTGTTTAAATAATCTAACTAGTTAGGAATGTTCTCAACACTTGATAATATGGTCAGATTCTAGAAGAGAGCAAAATATATATCAATTTCTAATTGTTTTATATCAGTACACGATTTCACATAAAATGTTTGCATCTATTGAACACAAATTTTCAGAAGTTGATCACACATTTTTAGATTGTGACAGAGATTTTAGTCGCACTGAAAAACTTTTAAGAAAAAATGAAAAAAATATTTACTTCTCATAGTTACAGAAATATTATTAGAATAGCATTAAATAAAGTTCGGTTATTGATGATATGAATCACCAATTTTACGATTTTAACAAATTAAAAGACGATTTGGGGATAGTAATACCTAACACAAATATATTAAAACAAAAAATTAACTTTAAAATTAATGCCAAGTGGATTCGCATTGAAGACCGGCAGATATTTTTATAAGACAAACTATGACCCCCTACACACATTTTTGGAAGTCTCTTTTGTAAAAAAATGTGATGTTATCCCAACAGTGTCCGTTAGATGTAATATGAATAAAAGTACATTGAGCAGGAGTCTCAGTGGTTTTACATAAATATTTTAAATTCTCAATAATTAATAAATAGTCTTAGAAAATTATAAAAATCATATAAAATTAATACAATCTTTATTACTTTCTAATTTACATAATACTTATTTTTATCTACAATATTAAAAACAATGATAATAAAAAAAAACTAAAACTAGAAACTTAATTATCATATAGTCCTACTCCACGCGGTATCATGCCAAGAACGCTGGCTGCGTTTCCTCGCTGAATGGCGATACTTAGCCTTTGAGCAAGGAAAAAACCAGCCCTCTTATCACCAGCAGCAACGACCAGCGGCGGATGGAGTTCCCTTAGGAACTTCACCGCACGTGGACCCCACGGACCGATAGTCTCTACAGCAAATGGCACAAATATGTAGTCATCTCTCAGAAACTGATATTTGCGCTACTTACTCAGTTCACCTGCTTCTGATGCCGCCCCGGCTCTAAACAAGGTATATTATTTTATTTATTTATAGGTATATTATTTTGTTAATTTTATTTTTTTACCACATAAAGCCTTTGTAAGGTCTTCTGAACAAAATTTAATATGGTTTGTAGTAAACAAAGGTGGTTTGTTCATATTTTCATTGTTTTTTTTTTTAAATAAATTTGCATAGAATAACCTATTTTTAAATATAATATACATAATAATGAATCTTAACTAAGTATTGGTACTAATACTGTATTTTAAAATTATAAGATTAAATTACTAAGTTCATTTGATTATTTATAATTTTCAAACGCTTATTACTCGTTTCGAACTATTTGCAAGTTAACACCGTTGTCCGCTTAACCCTTCATTATACATTATAATGAGGTTCAAGAAAGGTTAATGTGACATGAAATTATAAATATTAATGATGTGGTAGTGCAAATAGTACATGTTTTTGTTGATTAAGTCACTTTCTATTTTTTTTTGTTTATTTATTTTGCAATGTCTGCATTTTTTTTGTAATCTTAATTTATAATATACTTAATATTTATAAAATTCAATAATTTTGTACATTAGAAATGGTTAATGTGCTGTAATATATTTTTTTATAACAACTGTTAAACACACACACTATGCAAAATAAATAAATAAATAAACACCCTTCCATAGAAGATCGAACTGTAGGGCGAAAAAATGTGGTGTAGATGAATGTCAAATGAATTTTTTCATCATCGTATTCTGCACCTATAACCCATTAAAAAAATCTTGCCGCAAAGGAACGAGGGGGTAAGGAACCTCAAATTACGAGTGTGAATACAGTAAATGCACTGGTATGTGCATATTTAAAGATTATACTAGTCGAGTTGTACGGGCCTAAAGGAAAGGTTAAGACCACGGCTCTTCTGGATGAAGGTTCAACCATGAAGCTCATAGAGCATATAGGAGCAGTTGGCTCAGAAGTTAGCACCCCGTGGGCCCAAAGAAAAATTACGAATTGAGGGCATAGGGGTCAAGCGAATTAAAGACAGTAGTTCGTGTCGCTTGAACATCAAGAGTAAAGGATTTTTCACAAGTTACTTAAAGGATATAAGTGTGCAAACGAACCGAGAATTATTGCGACGGTGTCCTAATTTAACACTCATAGAAGAGAAGTTAATTTATAAAACTTCCAGACCTACCATATTCATTGGTCAGGATAATTGGCATCTCATAGTTACTCGTGAATTAATTTCAGGACGTAAGAACCTACCTGTGGCATCATTCACTAAGCTAGGATGGGTTGTACATGTGTCACCTATTAGGTGGCATTAAACCAATTAAAATCGTTAACCACATTTCCACCAAGAGAGAAGAGGATATTTTGAGGTTAATTAAGGATTATTTTAGCTTAGCGTCTTTGGGCGTATCTGCGCCTAAGCCGGTGAATGACCCCGAAGAAGGAGCGTTGAGTATTTTGAATAAAACTGTACGTCGTATACCTAACAACAGATATGAAGCTGGCTTGCTATGGCGTACGGATAACGAATGCATGCCGTCAACTAAAACGCAGGTTGAAAGCCACCTGATCAACATGGAAAAGAAACTCGATAAGAATATCGAATTAAAAAAGAACTGAGAAACAAGTCAAAAATCTTATTGTTAATGGTTACGCAGAGAAAGCGAACCATATCTCCATTTCCACACGTACGTGTAATCTTCCTCATTTCGCGGTGACGCATCCCCAAAAAAAGAAAATAAGTTTTGTTTTCGACGCAGCCGCAAGCCAATAGGCGTACGCTGTCTTAATGATGCAATGTTGATCGACCTGATTTGTTGAAGTCAGTAAAGTCGGCTCACTGCTACGATTCAGAGAAAGAAGCGTGGCAGTAATGGCAGATATTAAAAAGATGTTTCCGCAAGTGATATTTCGCGAGGAAGACAGGGACAGTGTCCGATTTCTGTAGCGGCACAATCGTGACGCGCCACCAGAACAGTATTGAATGCTGTCACTTATATTCAAAGCAGCGTTACATCCGTGCACCGCTATTTATGTGAAAAATGTAAATGCGCAAGATAACGTATGTACATATCAATTGAGAAGTAGCTTTATTTTTATATGAATGACTATCTACATGCATTTCCCGACATAAAGACGAAACGATAGTAAACTATATATATGAATTACATCAACGTGCTTCTTTCCAACTGAGTAGATGGGCCAGTAGCCGAGCCGAAGTTTTACGTAAGATGGAAGATAAATATAAGATCGACAGTGTTTCGCTAGGCGATAGGAAACACGCTGAGCGCACGTTAGGTTTGATTTGGAATATCAAACGAGATACGTTAAGTTTCTCCAGAAGTCTTCTTCATACACCTACGGAAGTAATCGAAGGTTTACAATCGCCTACGAAGAAGGAGATAACGAGCGCTGTAATGTCAGTTTTCGAACAATTAGGACTCGCATCACCTATAACGGTGCTAGGGAAGGCGCTGATTCAGCAAGCATGGGGATTGGGCATCTCTTGGGATGATCAAGTTCCACATGAATTGGACGTGTTACGGTAGACATGGTTAACGGCAGTAAGAAGTTAGTTCATCTAGTTCACCTAGACCCCTTGCAGAAGACATCAGCAGGGGGGAGTTACATACGTTTACGGACGCTAGTGAGAGAGCGTACGCTGCTGCAGAATATTATGTCACCACGGACAAGAAATAAGAAAGACGAATTACATTACTCACCGCTAAGGCACAAGTAGTGCCGTTAAAGTGGATTTCCATTCCAAGGCTCGAATTACAAGCAGTTCTTTTGGGCAGCCGACTAGCTGCATCGGTTAAGAGCGTAGACGGCAGCAATTTTTCCATACAAATGTATTCCCCTATTTTCTTCCTGGATAATGCCTCTAGAGTAATCGTTTTTGTTTATAAAAATCTAGGTCTATTGAAGCCATGACCCTGTCATTTATTTTTTTCCAAAAGATTATTACAAAAATAAATATGACTTTCCAAAAACCTAAAAAAATGCCCCGTTTTTACCTCCGTAATCAGACGACTACCAAACAAATTTGAAAAGATTTTAAGACAAGAACAAGTGATAGGATCATAGATCTATTCTTCCTTTAAATTTTGATACCAAAAATAATTTAATCGGCTTAGTTTTCGAGGAGAAAACAGGGGAATACGAAATGTCGATCGGTCATGATTTTTGTAGGTAAAATCGTTCTGAGTTGTCCCTATCGCACTCTACGGAGGGAGAACAGGGGTGAGGGATGGTTAGACTAATAAGTACATAAGTACTAAGTAAGTCTAAACAATTAGGAAAGTGACAACTGTCGAAGTTTTTATCGATATCATAGTGATGTCAGTCGATATCGACGTTTATCCTATACTGATTTACAGGCGGCACAGAACCTAACAATTCAGTGAGTTTACGTTTAGTATTATTTGAAATGACCTTTAGCGAACTTTAGTGAAATAATACGTAACTAATGTTCGCATTCTGCTTGGTGAATAATTCTGCTTACTTGATTTGCCAGCTTTACTGCGGAGTGTATAAAATAATGACTGCTCTTATCAAGTAAATTCTTAATATTTATGTGGCCGAAAAGGTGCTTGTGGGTATTTTAAATAAGTTAAGAATAATTATATATATGATACGTAATATAATAATTAATATGTACATTTATTCTGTCGTCATTTCCATACTTTCTCTTACAGGTAAATTTCGTGGTATCCGACCGTCAATTATTTCAGGGAGAAGGCATTCGTGGAATTTTTTTCAAATATTGGTTCCATGTTTTGCCAAAATTCGTCGTCTTTTTCAATTTTTTCATAGAATACACCCCTGTGGCTCCACAAAACAAAGTAACAAAAGCTTCGGCATGTGGTGTATAATTGGCCTTGTACTTGATAATAGTAGTTGCGATTTCTTTTTATTAACTTGTCGTTGTGGAGTATTAAACCGGCAAATGTGCAGCCTAAATGTTGGTGCTAAATGTTTGAAATAGCAGACAAACAAATATTTTATATCTACATCTCTGCGTCCTGATAATTTGTCGTTTTGAATTCCTTCATTATGGGAACCATCATCGTAATCACAAACTAAATGCAAGTCATTGAGTGTAGTGGTCAACGATGAGGAGCTTTTTTTACATGAGAGGGGCAAACGAGCATGTGGTTCACCTGATGGTAAGTGACTACCGCCGCCCATGAACTATTGCAACACCAGGGGAACCAGGGGAGTTGCAGATGCGTTGCCGGCCTTTTAAAAAGGAGAAGGCTCTTTGCTTGAAGGTCCCTAAGTCGTATTGTTCTCGCTGATCGCTGATGGTAATCGATTCCACAAGGAAGTTGTGTGAGGAAGAAAACATCTTCTAAATCGCACAGTGGTGGACCGCCAATCATTCAGATGTGCGTTCGTGAAATTTGGCGGCTGGGATTAATCCGAACAATTCCTCAGAGCACTCCCCGTGGCCGTAGCGCCAATAAATCGAGCCGATTGGAAAGGACTCGTTCGTCGACGATTCGAGCCGCTCTGCGCTGGATGTAGCGCAGATCAAGTGGAAGGAGTTGGCACTGGGGAGCCCCAGCCTAAAGATGGGAACAGTATTCCATGTGAGGCCAAACCTGCGCCTTGTAAAGTTGGAAGCGGTGTGCCGGCATGAAATACTGTCCCGCTCTGCTGAGCACGCCAAGCTTTTTAGAGGCCAATTTGGCCTTCTCTTCCAAGTGACCATGAAACTGCACGTCACTCGATATGTCGACGCCGAGGATCCCTCCCCTTGGACTCTACTACCTCCGCCCATCTATGAGTCAGGTAGACCAGAATATCACCAGCTAATCGACCCCGACGAAAAAAAAGCTTGCGTTTTCTTCAAAAGGCTCTCGACTCTCTCTGAAGTTGCATGAAAAAAACATTTAAAAATGCCTATGCAATTTAAGTGTTTCTCTTGATTTTCCTGGGATCCCATCATCAGATCCTGACTTATAACTTTCATCATCAGCTCAGCAACATGATATGGTGATTACCAGGTATAATGCCTACATGTGTCTATAAAGTTTGGAGAGTTCCCTCGATTTATCCATGATCCCTTCATTAGATCCTGACATGATGACCATGGGAACACATGAGAAGTATGTTGTTTCAAACAATGCCCATAAAATTTGTGGATTGCCATTAATTTTCTTGGGATCCTATCCATCCTAACTTATACTTTCCATCATAATCTCAGCAACATGAGATGAAGATTACCAGGCACAAATAGATGCGTTAGAAAGTACATTAAAAACCATTATAAGTGCCTATAAAATTTGAGGGTTGCCCTCGATTTCCCTGGGGTCCCATCATCAGATTCTGACTTGGTGGCAATAGGACCACCTCAAGAGTGTAAGCTTTCGAATAGAAAAAAGCATTTTGAAAATCGGTCCACAATTGGCGGAGAAATCGGTGAACATACATAAAAAATACACAGAGTCGAGCATATAACCCTCTCCTTTTTTGGAAGTCGGTTAAAAATTATAAAACAAGTACAAGCCGTATCACCGATGGTAACCCCAGTCGGAAGGTGAATTTCAATTATACAGTTTTATAATATTTGATTGCCATAGAGATTAATTAAATGCATATTGTAATTTGACATGAATGCATATTACGAGCGTCCGCAACTGGTGGTATTTTATCCGCTGGTATGGGATAAATATGGGATAAACCACGTGCGAAATAAAGATACTAAGCATTGTTGTTGCTGCTTTTATATTGTTATCGCTTTATGACAAGTAGGTACCATCTTGAGTAGAATCCAGCCATGCCATTCAAAATTGACCACCTTACGCTCCTTTGACCATAATAGATATGAAATTTTAATTACTTGGACTTGGACTTGTACTGTACACGGTGCAAAATGAAGCTTCCGTTTTATATGTAAATACGTAAATGAAGGTTTTTTCTCGAATAGACGCGTTTTATTCCCTTATCTTCGACCCATTATTAACGAAAAAGGGTTTACCTGAAAAAAATTATTATGATATGATTATATATGTAAGTTGACATTTTATCAAAAAAATTCAGTAATTTAACAAAACACTACTTGTACTTTACAAGCAGTGTTTTGTTAAATTATTGAATTTCTTTTGTCGATTTGAAGGGGGTAAAATGATAAAATTTATTTACAAATAAAATAATACTCACGATTTTTCTCATCGTTGGAACAAATTGGTATTCAAATTCAATCCACAAGCCGAGTCAAAACAGGGGAGCAAAAAATCAAATCCGTAAACATGGTGCGCGCGGAAGATGCGTGGTACTGCGCTACGCACACAAATACAGAATATTCACTCACATATTGATACCTCGGTTGCTCGGGCGCAGTGCGACGGCAATAGTTTCATCAAATACCTATTTCTCAATTCCCGCGCAGACCGACTACGCTCTTAAAGAAGAATGTAGATATGAAAACTCAGAACTAGTATTCTAAACGGACTCACATCTACTATGATGGCGTGGATTAAGTCAGATCCTCGTACTTTTAAGCCATTCGTTGCCATCGACTGGCTGAGATCGAAGATCACAGTAGGCCATGTGAATGGCGATGGGTACCGACGTCATAAAACGTGGCAGATGACGCCACTAGAAGCTTTCCTTCCACCTTCGATGGGAATCATCGCTGGTTTCAAGGACCTGATTTCCTCAGGTTAAGTCCTCATTTATGGCCCACGCAAGTGGATATAAAAGAAAGTTTAGAAACGTGTGAAGAAAAATCACCGCAAATCGTAAATACGCTAAGAAAGGGAGAATCGTTAAGTCTACCTGACTACGGACGATTTATCAGCTTTAGAAAATTCCTTGGGGCAACTGCGCGTACCTTACAAGTGGTACAAAAATTTAAAACATTAGGAAAGTCAGTTAAAAGACCCGACAATCGGCCGGAAAATTCGGTTACATGTTCCGACAATTCATTAGAAAAGTCGGTTAAAGGACCCGACGATATGTTGGAAATAGCGCTTTTAAAAAAGGCAGAACTGTTAATCTGGAACTTCGTTCAAGACGAGTGTTTCCACTCAGAAATAAACTGCTTAAGAACGGGCAGAAGCTTTGAAACAAGTTCACATTTAAGCAAATTCGCTTTAGAGCTAGGAGAAGATTACTTACTTCGTTTGAACGGACGTTTACCTTTTAAGTCTAATTTGACAGAGGAAAGTAGAAAACCTGTCGTCTTAGACGGTAAACATGAAATTGTTAAAATGATGATAAGAGAAGTTCATCATCATTTCGGACATGATAATCACTAAACGGTGATGAATGAGGTGAACCAGAAATTTTATGTATTGAATTTATATAATAGTTCGTAGTGTATCACACAACTGTCAGTGATGCAAGACATACAAATCAACGCCGCAGATAGTGCCACAAGGAAAAGGAAACCTTCCATTGGAAGCAATAGCTCATCAGTGTCACCCTACACGTGTTCAGCCGTAGATTATTTCGGACATATGAGTGTGTTTTATTCACGTGTCTGACCACCAGAGAAATACATCTGGAGTTCGCAGCATGATTGACACCAGCTTCAATGATAATGACATTAAGGCGATTTATCGCCAGAAGAGGAAAACCAGCCGTTATATACATAGGCTGCACTAAAAGTATCGGGAATGGAATATTCCATATTATATTTCACTGTTCCTGTCATATTAAAATCTTGTCACAAGGTTTTGTCAAACTTGTTTAGTCGTTGAGAAAATGGAATTGACTCGAGAAAATTCAAGAGCGATAATTTATTATGACTTTCGAAGTGGTTTAATACAAAAACAGTGTATTGACCGGCCCCATCCAAAACCACAATTTATCACTAGTTTGCTGAATTTCAACGTAGACCACAGACCACAGATAATCCTATTATATTCTAGCGCAATTTATCTATGTCTTCTTCCAGCTCCAGGATGTTTTCGTCAGTTTTCAGGGTGCGTGCGTTATCCTCATATATTTCCTCCATCTCCTCATCGGGGTGTACCGAGGTTGGTGCGTAAACCTGTTTGACCTTCAGCGAATACCGTTTGGTGATTCTGAGTATGAAGTACGCAACCCTCGTCGACACACTCCCGATCTTTACAACGTTGTTAACGAGAGACTTATGGACGATAAATCCAACAAGTTGCCGGATTCGAGGATTACCGTGAGGATCCCCTCTCTTCGGACTTCGGATAATCCTATAATATGCCAGCGTAACTTGTCTATCTCTTCTTCCAGCTGCACGATCTTCTCGTCAGTCCTCAGGGTGCGTGCGTTGTAAATTGCCAGATCGAGTCGTCTTAGGTGGCAACCGAACCTCCACCGAAGATTCTTAGCGCCCCCCGCACTCCAGAGTTTACACAACGGTATTTAATGACAGTGGCCTGAAGCAATTTAGATGTATTTTGCGCGTTACCCTTGTCGAAAATAAGACAGAATAACAAGAAATAATTAAGAAATATCATATATATATACAAAGCGAAACCAGGCAGATAACATTCTAGAGAGGTGAAACAGTTTATAAGCATGTGGCCAAAACAGCAAGAAACGACAAAACTAAACCCGTATTTAAAGGACCGTATTAGATTATTCATTTACATCCTAATAATGTAGCAGAGATAGTAAGGAAGCATCCTAATTCTAAGTCTATTCGGGTACATTTCAAGCTTCTACGAAGATCCCATCTTGTTCCAGGAAAACCATCTTCGGAGCCTTGGTGTTCCAGGTAAGATCTGACATAACATTTCAACCCGTAGACAATACGAACGAGTTCTATTACTTAGACAATGTCATATTCTGAAATAGACTGATTCCTTCAACCTTGCTTATGTTCATAATGTTACGCACTTGAATTTAATATCGATAAAATTAATGGCATTATACGCAAGTGCTAAGATAACTGAAAATAACACCAGTTCAGAAGAATTACATAAAACATACAGGGATCAGATAGAACACTAGTTAGATTTATTTAATAAGAAAATAATTTTTATTGAACCTAGGATTACATTTAGGCGCGATATTATAAATGGACTAGGTTCCGTAGTGAAGTCAATAACTGGTAATCTAGACAACGAAGACGCTATTCGATTTGAAAGCGAAATCAATAAAATTCGTAATTTGGTCTATAAAATCTCACAGAAGGGAACCCTGTCTAATGATTTCTTATATTTACGCGGACACTACTAACATTTAAATGTAACTATTTTTACGGATTTTATTGCGTATATTAACTTATTTTATATTCCCGACGTTTCGAGTACATAACAGCACCCATGGTCACGGGTAATTTTTGTTCCAATCTACGCAGTATGAACTTACACTATCTTGAAGTCTTGCAGTTGTATGCTTGAGTTGGGATGTAATTTTATTAATTATAGCATCCCAAGCAGGTGGTAGCACCCAGCCATCTTTTCTATTAAAATTAGGATGTTTTCTGATTTCCATAGCCTCGTGAATCATCCTTGGAAGGAACCGGTGTTCTTTAGCGAGAATTTGTGGTCTATCAAATCTAATGTAGTGACAGTAGCGATCCTGTACGTGTTCACAGGCTGCAGACTTCCCGGAGCGTAGATTCTTCACATCAGCTATGTGTTCTTTAATGCGAGTTTTTATTAATATTTTAGTTTGTCAAGCTTGTACACTTGTGATGTCCCTCTGCATCTTGCAGAGGGACAATTCTATAGCTCCGGATTCTCGTTTCTCACTACAGCCAATAATGAACACATTTAGCCAAAGTGAATTTATACTCTACTCTTTACCTATGAGGCTATGTTATAACATAGCCTCATAGGTAAAGAGCCTACACAGCAGCAACCCCGATACATTGCAGCGGCATGATCGCAACTCAGCAGAACGTAAGCATTGACGTCAACGGATACAATCGGAGCTCTGCAATACAACAATAAAGATTTAAGTTGTTATTTAGAGTTAGATATCGAGAAATCAAAAATGGCCCACGACCCTGACACTATTTTCAAAGTTTTACGCCCAGTGCCAGAGTTTGACGGTAACCCTAATGTAATAACTAGATTTATAAAATTATGTGACCAAATATGTGCTGCATATCTAAGTAATGAACCTGGCAATGAACTATCGAACTTATGCCTGCTTAAGGGTATATTAAATAAAATAACTGGACCCGCCGCGACTACTTTAAATTCAAATCGTGTTCCTGAAGGCAGGCATGGCATTCGTACAGCTTTAATCAATAACTTTTTGGATCAAAGAGACGAAACGGCCCTCTATAATGACCTCACGTTAGCTACTCAGGGAAACAACTCTCCCCAAGAATTTTATGCACGATGTCAGACACTGTTCAGCGCTATCATGACGTATGTTACGCTTCATGAAACCTTGCCTACTACACAGCAGACACACACACACACACGCACAACATATACACTCACGCCTGCTACCCGGAGGGGTAGGCAGAAACTACGTACTTCCATTTGGCGCGATCCTGACACATCTCTCTCGCCTCCTTTACATCCATATATCTACGCATACACGCTCGTCGGTTAAGGGTACTCCTAATCTGGCCCATTTTAATGGATTCTACTACAATAGAAGCCAAACGTGTATTATATAAAAATCTAACGAAGCAAGCTTTCGTACGCGGTTTTAAGGAGCTACTTGGCTCACCAATGTCCTAATACCGTTGAAAAAGCCTTGGAGTTTGTACAGGAAGAACTAAATTCTATGTACTTGCAACGACACGGTAAACTTTTCGCCGAGAGGAAACTTCAAGCTCCTAAGCCTCTTCAGCCTAGCTACATTACCTTACCTTTGAAAAAACCATTCAGTTTTCCTGCACCGATGCCAATGCCCAATTTACAGCGACCTTTATATGTACCACAGCAACAAGGTTTTAGGCCTAACGTGTCACCACAGTATAACATACCTACGAGAACTCAACAAATGTTCCGCGCTTTGCCACCTAATTATAAACCCCATAGTAATACGTTTAGATTACTAAATAGGAATCCACCCCATGACTCAGGTCCGAAACCTATGAATGGGGTTAGCCATTACGTACCCAAACCAATGCCTCCGACAGGTCTGACTGGTCATGATTGGCGCAAATACGGTAAACCGCCGCCTTCAAATTACTTCAAAAGTAGGGAAAATAATTTTAACGAATGTGCTAATTACGATAGTTACAACTATCCTGAACAGCAATACGACTGTTTATGCCCAAATTTGGTCATGTTTTAACGCCACCCAATTGCGTTCGAGCTGGCACCTCACCCGATGGTATGCAGGTGAGAAAAACGCCGAGGTGGGGCGACTGCGTCACAGTCAGTCGCTCAACGCGTGGTCAAGGGGTCGGTGCCCCGCCAGCCACGATGCGGGGAGACCGTCAAGCCCTCTTCCCTAAATTTACGGGCCCGTCGTGGATCTAGATAGCTAGATGAAGTACGTGCTTCTTCGTCCGGTAGATATGTGCATTGTGCTATATTTAACTCGTGCGAGAATGCGGAATAGTGTACGCGCGTCGAGTAGATATACGGTCTAGGATTCGAGCCGTGCATTCCTAGTTTGAGAGCTTCTCCCGGTTAATTGGCAGGATATCGTTATAATTGGGTCGTCGCGTTAGTGCCTTTTTGTATTTTGGTTGCCTAGTTAAATTAATTGGCGTGTCAACGAGGCGTATTTTGAATCTTGTGCGACGTGTTATTCTGTGTCGAATTTATAATTTGTGATAAGTGAACTGACATTGAACTTTGAACTACTGTCCGTTGCCGTGTCGGGTATTACGTGTTCAACTCTGCGATGAGTGTGGAATTAGGCGAATTGAAGTTAGTTAAATGTACAATGAAGCTAAGAGACTGAATAGTGACAATGAAGAAAGAAGTGGTCCTGCGCTGAAGCAGTCTGGAGCGATGCAGTATTTTGGAGCAGCCTGGAACTCGGCCGCTGCTGGTCGCCTATGCTTGCCAAGGCCCCACACATTCACACATCACTGTACACGACTCGCTATCTACCATTACACACACTCACGGCCTGCCCAAGCCTTGGAGCGAAGTTAGCTCCTGATACAGGTAAGTAAGTACCTTTGTTTTATAGTTTGCTCCCATATAGTTTATTGTGATAGAACATATTCCATGTGGCATATTGAGCCCCACCCTTAGTTGTCCGTCGAATCTACAGCTGTATGGGCCCCTGTATGGTCGACCTTTATCGGGGCAACTAGGGGCGTGTACAACGACTATTACGACTATAATGATAATGACGACTATACCAATACCTATGACTATAACGACACACAGCATTACCAATACCATGACGCAACTGAGATAAACGAACAAGATAAAGTAGACTGCCAACCTTCTACAAGCAGTTCGACTCAGGATTTTCAAAAAAACTCGTTCTTCAGAAAAGCTATCAGTACCCTTATGTTTATAGAGATGAAGTTAAACAACAAATTAGTAAAATGTTAGAGCAAGGAATCTGCAAGGAGCTCTCCCATCTGGATAGTTCCTAAAAAAGTTGATGCTTCTGGCAAGACTAAATGTCGACCCGTAGTCGACCTTAGGAAGCTAAATGAAAAACCATTAGTGATAAATACCCAATACCGAATATATCGGATGTACTAGATAAGTTAGGAAATTGCCAATACTTCACAAACTTGGATTTAGCCAGTGGATTTTACCAGGTCGAAATGAACCCTAGTGATATACCGAAAACCGCATTCAACGTTGAACATGGGCATTTCGAGTTCTTACGGATGCCCATGCCATGCCCATGAAGAGCTTGCCATCTACGTTTCAGCGTGTCATGGATAACGTGCTCCGTAAACTCCAAAATAAAGTTTGTCTCCTGTAATTAGACGATATTATTGTGTTCAGCACTTCCTTGCAAGAACACATGGTAAATCTCGAGAAAGTATTTCAGAAACTACGGGAATACAACTTTAAAATACAAATGGATAAATCCGAGTTTCTTAAACTAGAAACCGCTTATTTAGGACATATAATTAATAAAGATGGCATTAAGCCAAATTCTAGCAAAATATCAGCCATAGAAAAGTATCTATTACCCAAAACCGCAAAAGAGATTAAACAGTTTTTAGGCCTTTTAAGTTATTATCGGAAGTTCATCCCAGACTATGTTCGAATTACTAAACCTCTGACACAATGTCTAAAAAAGGGACGAAAAATAACTCTTCACATAGACTATATTAACTGCTTCGATAAGTGCAAGACTCTCTTGACTAACGACCCAATCCTTCAATATCCTGACTTCAACAAAGAATTCATCCTGACCACTGACGCATCCAATGTAGCGATAGGAGCCATCCTATCTCAAGGACCCATAGGATCAGACAAACCTGTATGTTACGCTTCCATAACCCTAAATGAGATCGAAGTGAACTACAGCACTATAGAGAAAGAACTACTTTCAATTGTGTGGGCAACCAAGTACTTTAGACCCTATCTATTTGGCCGTACTTTTAAAATCTTAACTGATCATACACCCCATCAGTGGGTAATGAATCTTAAGGAACCGAACTCACGACTTACTAGGTGGAAATAAAAATAAAAGGATTAAGTTTTTTCTGTCATATACAAAAAATGAAAAAATACCACCAATGTCGATGCGTTTTCCCGGGTGGAAGTACATAACGAAGAATCATGTTCTATGTTAGCTAACCCATCAGTAAAAACAGACCCTAGCACTGGCTCGCCTACTCAAACAGCCCACACAAGCCAAGAAAATCCGATCCTCGAAATTCCCTCTTAATAAATTCCACAGACAACTAATATTAACAATTGTAGGTGACATAAAAAGACGACCAATAGTGACCAAACCTTTTGATACACATATTCGAACAGCTGTAAAGATAAGACAACCGGAAATGAAAGTAGTACCTTGTCAACGCCATAAAAGAATACGTTAACCCAAAAGTCAAACCGGATTATTAATTAAACCCCCTCTTTGCATGTATGACGTCATTCCATTCTTACAAGATGAATTTAGAAGTTCGTCTATGAATCTTTTGTTAACTAAATTTGAAGTCGAAAATGTAAAAGAATTAGTTGCGTGGTAGAAGGGTAGGCGGGCGTTGCGCGGTGGTTTGGTTTTAATTTTACAAACGGCTGCTTAAGTCCGGCGGTGATTGGTTGCATGTTTTATCGCATGACGCGGTCGCTCGCTCCTTAAGCAGGGAGAGGTTGCGTCATCGGTCTGTATAAAAGTCAGTTGTTTTGGCTAACCGCTCACTTGACGGTCAGCCACCGCAGAGTCTACATCACCTGAGGATGCATCGTGTAGAGGCGAAACACGTGTCGAATTGTCGTCAGTGGTGTGTCTTTCCTAGTGTAGCGGTGTTGGGAGTAGTGGTGCTGGGATTAGTGGTGACGGGGATAGTGCACGCAATTGAGGGAGGGCGGGAGGTGCTCTTCATACTAGGTAAGACACATCATTTTATTTTGCGACGTCATTTTTTTAAAAGCTTTTATATAATAGATTTCCGCTAAGTAAAGCCTGATTCTATTAATTATATGAAAACTTGTTGGTTTGGTTGGTATTCAACCTCTAGTTCCGGCGATTTATTCCGATTATTTATTAATGCCGAACGTTCGGATAAAGAATGTACATTAATTATTTCATACACTGTTTTCATTAGATCTCGTTGTGTTAGTATGTATTGCTGCAGTAAATGTTTTGTCAAGTCGATGTCGATTGGGTCTCTTGGGTTGAAATGTCCATTGACAATATCGTACCTTTAGTAAAACTATGTAGAGAATTGTTGTATCTTAAGATAGCATTAGGAATCAGGTTTACTAAATGCTCGTCTTTCTTTTGTAGTTTTAGGATTCGCAGATGTTCCAGTATAGTCAAATGAAACCGCTCTATGTTACCATTGTCGTTGGGACAGTGGGCTAACTTTGTATGATGGTTAATTTTGTGTAATTGTACAAACTCAGTAAATAGCTGGTTCGTAAATTCGGTCCCACTGTCGGTGACAATAGAAAAAGGAAGACCATGATGCGTACAGAAGGTAAGTAGGCTTTGTAAAATGCTCAATGCTGTTCCGTCTCTTAAATGATACGTGTTTAGGCCAAAAAAGGTAATTTGTCCGATATCCAATCACGTTCAACCTCGTGAGTCGCACGATGGCACCATGTATCACGCGCATCGAGGGGAGGGGGAGCGGTAGGCAGCTTCCCAGCGTGTGACGCTCGTGGGCGAGAGAGAGTTGCCCACTGTCCGCGATGCGGGGAACCCGCGTAGCTCGTTATCGCGGCCGAAGTTCACGCGACCGTTGTAGGGTTCAGATAGTTAGATTAAGTGCGTGTTACTTCGTTACGTTGATATGTGAATTTTGCAATATTTAACTTGTTCGGGATGCGGAATTGTGCACGCGCGCGTCGAGTAGATATACGGTCTAGGATTCGAAACGCGCATTCCTTGTTCGAGAGCTTCTCCCGGTTGATTGTCAGGAAATCATTATAATTGTGCCGTTGCGTTAAGTGCCCCTTTTGTGTGTTGGTTGGCTTGTTAGTTTACGTGTCAACGAGGCGTATTTTGAATTCTTTTCGCGACGTGGTGTTTTGGTGTCGAATGAAGGAACTTAGTTGTGTTTAACGCTGAACCGTATGACTCATTAAGAGATCGCTTTAATTCCCTATTTATAATTTTGTGATAAGTGAATCCGGGACATTGAATGTTGAATTTTGAACTACTTTCCTTACTGTGTCGGGTATCACGTGTTCGATTCTACGACGAATGTGGAATAAGGCGAGTTTAAGTTAGTTAAATATACAATGAAGCTAATAGACTGAAATAGTGACAATGAAGAAAGAAATGGTCCAGTGGTGGAGCCTGCTGGAGTGATGCAGCATTGTGGGGCATCCTGGAACTCGGCCGCTGCTGGTCGCCTAACTTGGTCAAGGTCTCAGACATTTACACATCACTGAACACTACTTGCCATTCACCTTACACCCACTCACGGCCTGACCAAGCCTTGGTGCGAAGTTAGCTTCTGATACTGGTACGTACTATGTGTTTCTAGCATTCTCCCATATAGTTTATTATGATAGTGAATAGAGTGAATATGACATTTCTATATAGCCATTCGGGTTCGAACCCGCGGCTGCCCGTTGAACCTTCCGCTCAGGAGCCCCGGATATTGAACCTTTGCAAGGGTAGCTGCGGGCCGTAACATTACGCTTGAGCATATTTGGAGAATACGTCTATAAATGTGAGATACTTTTCATTATGTACTGTGAACATGTCAATATATAAAGTTTAATATATGTCAATATATAAAGATAATCTAGAAAGGTTTGCTAGCGGGGGGAACGATATTGATTGAAACCTCAATTCAATATCGTTAGAGGTTTCCTATCGTACTTAGCCTGACTACATATGGTAAATTCATTAATATATTTCGTAATGTGTTCCCTCATTTTAGGCCAATAATATCATTTGGAAGGGCCAGGAAACTCTCGTTGATACCGCGATGGTTGGTTTTACCTTCGTGGTAGTTCTTTATTATTTCTTGTTGTTGCAAATATTCTTTTACATTTTCGACTTCAACATTAGTTAAGAAAAGATTCATAGACGAACTTCTAAATTTATCTTGTGAGATTGGAATGACGTCATACACGCAAAGAGGAGGGGTTAATTAATAATCCGGTTTTGACTTTTGGGTTAACGTATTCTTTTATGGCGTTAACAAGGTCTACTTTCATTTCTGGTTGTTTTATCTGTATAGCTATTCGAATATGTGTATAAAAAGGTTTGGTCACTATTGGTCGTCTTTTTATGTCGCCTACAATTGTTAATATTAGTTGTCTGTGGAATTTATTAAGAGGTTCGTCGGTAATAGGAATTTCGAGGATCGGATTTTCTTGGCTTGTGTGGGCTGTTTGAGTAGTCGAGCCAGTGCTAGGGGCTGTTTTTACTAATGGGTTGGCTAACATAGAACATGATGTTATTTGCAGCATTGCATTGGTGTTATTTTTTCCTATTTTGTATATGACAGAAAAAACTTAATCCTTTTATTTTTATTTCCACCTAGTAAGTCGTGAGTTCGGTTCCTTAAGATTCATTACCTACTGAAGGGGTGTATGATCAGTTAAGATTTTAAAAGTACGGCCAAATAGATAGGGTCTAAAGTACTTGGTTGCCCACACAATTGAAAGTAGTTCTTTCTCTATAGTGCTGTAGTGCACTTCGCTGTCATTTAGGGTTCTGGAAGCGTAACATACAGGTTTGTCTGATCCTATGGGTCCTTGAGATAGGATGGCTTCTATCGCTACATTGGATGTGTCAGTGGTCAGGATGAATTCTTTGTTGAAGTCAGGATATTGAAGGATTGTGTCGTTAGTCAAGAGAGTCTTGCACTTATCGAAGCAGTTAATATAGTCTGTGTCAAGAGTTATTTTTCGTCCCTTTTTTAGACATTGTGTCAGAGGTTTAGTAATTCGAACATAGTCTGGGATGAACTTCCATATCATCTCGTGCGTGTCGTAAGATTTGCCTATGGGAAATGCCAAAAAGGTTTCAACATGAGCTGCGATAGGCTGGCTCACGCTAAATTTCATAGCACTCGAGCAAACTGGCGCCAAAAGTAGATGTCTCTGTCTTAATGGCTTATCAATGAGTTGCGCCGCTGAAGGCCGCGAGTTCAAATCCTGTATGGAACGAGGTTTAAAGACCTACAAATAACTGTTCCGGCTCTGAATGTTTGTCTATGAGAAAATGTATGTAAGCTGTCTCCACGATACAGGAAAAAATCTTAGGGTACCATTTAATTTGGTGATCTAACATGATTGACCATAAAGTTGTAAAGCTGTGGCAGCACTGTCGTCGCGCCACAAGCAAAAGTAAATCGAAGCCTAAATCGCGCTATCAAAGCTCCGAAGTTAAAGCAGTATCTATAAAATTGCTCCAAACTACCACTCGGAGCGTTGGCCGCCCCTCGGGCAGAACACCTTGCACCAACAACCTTCGGAAACTACAACTTCAAACCTTCGTCATCATCCTTAAGTACCCCATTAATTCACTCCCAAGCAGATATCGTCTGCATTTTTCACATTCTGCAAGCCATCTAGCTTTACAAAGGTTCATCGCAGCTGTCGGCGCACATCATCGCGCCTCGGCCAAAATGGAGGACGCGTGGGGGCGTGGAGCGGTCGCTGACCCTGCGACAGCGCAGGAGCTTCTTTCCGACACTCAGCTGCGAGGCGCAGTAGCAGGCGGGCTCTTCATTATTCAATTTATTGTAATATCTTTGTTTTAGAGGTTTTACGGCATTAAACCTATTGTTAATACAGTCGACTCTTTTTATTTCTAAAGTCCCGATAAGGCCTAAACATATGGTCCTTCGATCGCGTAAAACATTTACTAGTTTTTGCCGTAATTAACGTCGACAACGTCAACGGTCGCCGAGCAAAGCTTGAAACCACGGACACATATATTGAAGAAGGAAGTCGTTCCCGTAGCAGCCTGCGTCATCATTGAAGACGCTGATGTGATCCTGGGAGTATAAAAACTGTATTTGAGTGAGTTCGTTCCAATTAGTTATTTTCCCGCTTTCTTTTCATGCCGAGAAAATCATTTCTACATATTTCATTGGCTAAGTTACATAAGTAATATTTCATTTACTTTAATAAGTAGGTACGTAATTAACTTCAGTGGTTTAAAAATTGCTTTGTCATTGCAACGCTCGCTTGTTTAAATTTAAATGCTTATTCCATTACAAATATCAAGCTTTCAAGTGTCCATTTGTTTACCTTGCGCTGATTCATATTTTACCTGAGTGCAACAGTCCCTTTTGTTCTCGCACACCTGTACGAGTAGTCTTTTTTATCCTAAAGTAATCAACGTTTTCTTTTCTTTTGCTGTGTTTATATAAAAATAAAATAGCAAATAGCTTAAAAACTTTATTGAAGAAACGTAGTTCGATAAAATCAAAGCTTACAATTTACAACATTATTTAAATCTAATTAAAAGTAGTTGTGATATTTCTGAGTTGCAACGTCTAGACTTAGCGGAGCGTTTTAATAAATTTGAAACTTTATATTCCGAATTTGAGAATTACAGACAAACATAGAAGTGCTTGCCGATGATGCGGGGTCTGCGTTAGTTGAGCGTGAGGACTTTGACCGTCAGTACTTCAATCTGGTGGCCATCACGCGCAGCCTGCTCGGTGCTTCGTCCAACGGTGCGAATCGGAGGCGGGCTTCAGAGATGCTGACTCAGGTGCATACTGTTCTACTAAGAATAGTTTTGTTTGTTTTCCTAAAATTGATTTACCTCATTTCGATGGGAACTACCAATGCTGGCTCGAATTTCGATACATTTACGTCATTAATTCACGATAACTCTAGTATCAATGAAATAAACAAGTTCCACTGTTTGCGCGCTTCATTGCAGGGAAACGCAGCCTTAGTTATTAAAAATATTGATTTTAAAAGCGATCATTATAAAATTGCGTGGGACATGAATGAATGAATGAATGAATGAATATACTTTGTTGTACACCACAAACAAATAAACAAATTACATAACAAAAGACAGGTTAAATGTACAATTTGGCAGCCTTATCGCTACATAGCGATCTCATCCAGGCAACCAAGGGTGTAATTTAATACACAATAAATACTAGGTAGACGGTGCAATATAATTACACAAAATATAATATCAATACATGCGATATATAGACAATAAATGCAATAAAATAACATATCAATAACTAACGCATGAAATGATATAAATTACTAATACATAATAAAAGATAAAGTAAAGCATATATTAAAGTATATAAACAAACTTACATATCTACCCAAAATACATAAATAAATTACAAATTTCCTCAAAAAATAATATAAAGCTGATAAATACAATAAATACATAATCACATAATTATCCTAACGGTCTCCGAACGATTGAGACAACTAATGTTCTTTAAGTAATCGCTTAAATATAACAATAGATTGTGCTTCACGTATATGCAAAGGTATTCCAGAGCTTAATAGACTCGACAGTGAAAGATTTATTAAAAAACAATGTTTTGTGAGTTGGTACCCTTAAAACGAATTTTCTAGAAGAACGTAGAGGTTCCCCCGGAAGCCCCACAAAATTAAACTTCTCTTTTAGATAAAGAGGAGCAGAAGGATGAAATAATACACAGTACAGAATAGAAAGAATATGCATGTTTCGGCGAAGTCGGATAGGTAACCACTTGAGACGTGAGCGAATATTTGCGCAATCCAAATATGAACCGAATACTAGTATGTTGATGTCTCTCAAGCTTATTTAGCTGGTCCTCAGTTATGGCTACATAGCTTGCATTAGCATAGTCGAGGATCGGAAGGAGAAGAGACTGTGCGAGCATCATTTTTGTAGGAATGGGAAGAAATGATCAAGGTTTCAAGGATCAATGACGAAGGTTTTCTTACTTACCTCATTCAGTTGGCGTATCCAATTTAAGAAATTATCAATAAAAATATCAAGGTTTGTGACATTGTCAAAGTAAGGGATTACAACTCCATCAAATACTATAGGTGGTACGGTGAACCAGTCAACTCTTGAGATAAAACTCTGGCTACCAATAATGATAGCCTGAGACTTTTTAGGATTCACATTTAGGCCATATGATTTACTCCAATCATGAATAATATTTAGATCGTTATTCAATGTAGCGATTGCATTCGGCAAATTCTCAAGAGTTGACTGTGTGTAAATCTGGACGTCATCCGCATGCATGTGGTAGAGCGAAGATATTTTATGAGTAATTGAATTAATGAAAATGGAAAAGAGTAAAGGTGACAACACGCCGCCCTGCGGCAAGCCTGCAGTAATATCACACCAAGATGAGTTAGTTTCATCGACACGAATACACTGCCGACGGCCACAGAGATAACTTTGAAACCAGTGAATTACTGATGGAGATATGTTAAGGGAACTTAACAGACTCAACAGTATATCATAGTCAACAGTATTGAATGCATTACTGAAATCCAGCAAGGTCATGACTGTGAGTAGTTTATTATCAATACCCCACCGTATGTCATCAGTAATTTGATTAAGGTAGTAGCCGTACTATGACCAGGACGGAAATCGGATTGTAAAGAATTTAATAAATTGTGCTTATTGAGGAAAAGGGTCAGCTGTTGGCAAATTAGTTTTTCAAGGACTTTAGAAAGGAAAGGTAAGATCGGGATGGGACGAAAATCAGAGAGATTGACGGGATTAGATCTCTACGGAAGGGTTATAACATGAGCACTCTTCCAGGCTTGAGGGAATTTAGAGGAAGAGAGAGATGCATTAAGTAAATGCGTGATAATGGAAATCATAACATCAAGGAGAGGAATAATCATATTACAAAAAAGTTCCACTTTATCGTCAATGCATGGAGCTTTCTCAATCACTGACCAGTCAATATTAAGAGCATCTTGACAAAGTTGGTCAATATCGGTTCCTCAAAAATTACGTCGCAGAACTAATTTAGGCTTGATTTTATAAGGGCGTAGTTTATACGAAAGAAAAACTAAATCGTGATAAGAGAATGCATCAGCAGGACCCTGTCCATGCAAGAAGAAGGGAAGGAGTACTGGTTAGGAAAGTTATGAGTAACAGAAAGGGGTAGTATTTGTATATTACACGCTTCAGTTTTAGACTCAAGTTTAATAGCCCTATTGTCGCCTTTAAGCAAACAGGTATTAAAGTTACCCATCAAAATAGAGTGACTATACGTAGGGACTAGTGATTCTAAGAGAGATTCAAAAGAAGTAAAATAGTTTACAGAAAAAGAGGGACTGTAGAAAACTCCAAGTAGGATTTTATTCTGAGACAGGGAGACTTCAACCAGCAAATGCTCAGCAGAATCAACAGGAGGTGGTTGACTTGACGAACTAACAATTTTAAATGGAAAGTAGGATCTCAGATAGATCGCCACGCCCAACCACCCTTATAAGTGCGATCATTTCTAATGAGATGAAATCCAGGAAAAGAATAAGAAGTGGAAGGAAGACAGGGTTTTAGCCAAGATTCTGAAATTAAAATGGCATGAATATTTTGGGATTCAAATGACGCAAGCACGTCAGGATAATGAGCCGGAATGCTTTGGCCGTTAATAGGAATAGCATTAAAGTTATTCACACAGTCAGAGAAACAAGAATTTAAGGTGATGTTGAGTGTAGGAGAAGCAGTTGTACTGTGATTACTAGCATCACTAAGTGTCTCATCATCTGAAGACAACGACAGAAACAAATCACTATCATCACAAATGTTTGAGGATGTCATAAATGCTATACTAAAATATACAAATAAATTCTTATATACACTAAAATATATATATATAAATATAAATGCAAAATCAAACAGTACCTACACTATTACAACCACCAGCAGCATGAAAGAGAAAGCATATAACAAAACTACAACTTAAAGAAATAAAACAATCAGTTTAGTATTAAAATTACCAAAAACTTGCAGTCTGACGCCAAAAAATTGTAAGACATTTTCAATCTATAAACGTCAGACTAGGCCTTTAACTTAACATGCCTTTGCCAAAATAATAAAATAAAAAAATAATTAAAAAAATCTAAGAATGCCTCTGTGGTTATTACACAGTAATCTATGGTTACAGGCTTACAGTTAGCAACTGTCAGTAAAAAGTTATTTATACACAAATAATAAATATCATAACAATAAAGAATGATCAATTAATTTACCTGTAATGGGCAATAATTAAAATAATTAGAGTAACAGCATCGATCACTAATAAAAAACTAGATACGCAATCAGTGACAAAAAATGGCATAACCGAATATGCACCCACTCGAACATATGGGTGCACTTTTAATCCTTTAGCATTCGAATGCTCTGATGGTAAACATGCCTCAGTGCTCGTTTAAAAAGTGTAAAAATCATACATATAGGACGCTAAAAAGGATAGAATTTCATATTTTCGGTAAGTATTAATATTAAAATTATTTAATTGTTATAACTGTATTTTAAATACTGATATTTTGTCAAGAAATCATCGTAAAAGTATTTTTTTAATTAAGTCGTAATAAAATAAGTCGCGGTTGTTCGAGGTATGTATAGGTAGATTCTGTTCCATTTGTGGAAACGCTATTGGTTTTTTTTTATTTTTTTATTATTAAAGTATGATTGTTTTTGTTTTGTTTAATGGGAGTTCTTTACTGTTTCTCTAAATATTATAGTACTCGAAACATCGGGAATATAAAGTAAGTTAATATACGTAATAAAATCCGTAAAACTAATTTCATTTAAATGTGTAGTTAAAGCGTAAATATAAGAGATCATTATAATTATTCTGTCTTATCCGTTTTTTTAAACATCTTTAAATATGAACATTACGTCAAAATTTGGACTATAATATTCTTAGATTTTGTAAGAACTTTCTGTACTTATTTTTTATATTTAGTAACTATTGTATTTAGATTTAACTTGTTTGTCAAGCAATATCTTTAAATTTTTCACACAAGATAAATAATAAATAATTAAATAATTATGACTGTTTCAATTACTTTCATTACCAAAATGAATGTGGTGCCCTTTCCAAAAGCATATTTACATTCAGGTTATAATGTAACCATTACACATATACGCCATAGAATAGAATAAATTTTTTATTAAGTAGACCAGTTATTTAAAACAAGTTTAAAAAAAATTGTAAAATTAAAATTACAGTAAAAAAAAATATTGTGCAGTTCGACTCCACTCTCCTTGTCCAAGCGACGAGCCTCGGTCGTAAAATGTTATTGCTTTTTATACGTTGCTTCATCAATACAACTTTAGGCATTTCACTTAAGGTTGAATTTACATTAATGTATATTTATATCAACTAGAATTACGTCAAAACGTTTGGCGACAGTTTTTAGAGAACTTTTGTATAGGATTGTGCATCTAGTTTTTAATTAGTGATCAATGAGTAACAGTCATCAAACCAGTGCAAATCAAATTTTTGTCATAGAAGTGAATGGCAAAGAGTTTTAATTAAACTGATTAACTAAAAGTTACAAAAAATATATGAATTGAGCTGCTGGACTAAATTAATAAAATCGAAACCACAAGAAAACACGCCACTACCATAATTTTTTCGTCGTCTTCCTAGCCCTAGCAGTAGTAACACAGGGCTTAGGAGCCGATGATGCCGCCGCCGCCGCCGTCGCCGCAGTCAAGGATGAGGTAGTGGGGTCACCACCAGCAGCAGCAGGAATGGCGAGCACTCAGCCACGGTGTACACCCGGTGCTTCGTGCCATCAGATCCAAGCACCGCAACATATCCATCTCTTGACCAACTCTGGGATACACCAAAACGCTTCCGAGCAGCAACGAACGCCTCATGACGGTCTTTAGTCATGAACTCCGATAGAGTAACTCCGCTACCCTTTAGCTTGGTTTTGGAAAACCAAACTTTGTCACGGAGATCCTGATCTCGAAATTTCACAAGCAGCGCTCGAGGCTTGTCGCCACGGGGGCACCCTAAGCGATGGCATCTGGTGATAGAGCCCACACTTATTTCAGCGACATGTTGTGTGAGCGGTATAACAACAACCGCCCCCTTGTAAATAATCATGTGCAAGCTTTATTTGATGTCGAGTCTATAGTCAAGGAGTCAAGTGTCTCAATCAGAAACATCGTAGATACAATTAATAAAAATGTAAGGGCACTAACAAAATTAAATCAGCCCACTCAATATTGGGATACATTATAATATATGTCGTGACTAAAAAATTAGATTTAACAACAAGTCGTGACTAGGAAGAGCGTAGGAACAATATTTTAAAAGATGATCCGATTTTCTTTCAATTTTGTTCTTTTTTAAGCAGGTTTAGTTAGAGTCCGTCGAGTCAAATATCAATTCCTCTCAAACTAATACTATTGTAGCTTTAAATAACAGTCATTCATATAAACATTCCAATTCTAAAGTCACTCAAGTTAATAAATAATCACATGATAATTTTAATAAAATAAATAAATGTCCACTTTGCTCCCAGGCTCATACATTATATAAATGTGAATCTTTTAGAAACTTAACTATAGAGGATCGCATAAAAAAGGCAAATGATTACAATGTTTGTCTTAACTGCTTGCGCGTCGGACATTCTGCTAAGCAGTGTAAACTCACACATTGCAAATATTGCAAAACAAAGCACAATACGCTTTTGCATTTAGAATTTAGTGAACCTAAACCATTTTCTAATCCATTGCCTTCTGCTATGCCTTCTGCGTCAAATGTCGCACTATCAGCCAATTCCTTGCAGCTTGCTACTTGTGCGCATGTTTTACTGTCCACAGCTATGGTGTACGTGATCAGCGGGACGGGTAAGAAGTACACTGCGCGGCTACTGCTGGACAACGGTAGTACCGCTTACTTTGTTACGCAGAGTTTATCAAAGAAACTGGGTTTGTCACATCGCGGTACGAGCACCAAGGTAACGGGTATTAATAATCACATATCCACCAGTACATAGGCTTGTCACCTTGCAATTGAGTCTTTATGCTGTGCCTTTACTGTTGATATCGAGTGTCATATTTTACCTGAAATTACAAAGGTTCTACTGTCTTCATTCGTGCATATGAATCACGTCCCTTTTCCTTCAGGTCTTACACTAGCAGACCCAAACTTTAATGTTCCGTCGGTCGTAGACATCCTGGTAGGTGCTGATGTGTTTTGGAATGTCTTAGGCAGCAGAACAATAGATTTAGAGAAACATCTACCTAAATTGTGCGAAAATAAATTCGGTTGGCTTGTTTCCGGTAGTATTTCGCATCAATCTAGTTTTGTGTAATCACTCTTTTGTCATCATTCCAACGTCACTCCCGACCTAACTCAATTTTGGGAGTTTGACAACATGTCGTCAGAACATTCACTTTCTCTTGAAGAAAAAGTCTGTGAACAACTTTTTGCCCAAACCACCGTTCGTAAAAATGATGGTAGGTTTGTCGTGACGATGCCCTTAAAAGAGGACCCTAGAACTTTTAGAGCATTTGTATGAAAACCCAAAAAATCGTTTTCTATCCCTAGAGCGGCGATTTAAACGCGATCCTACGTTTAAAACTAAATATTTTGAATTTATGAGAGAATATGAGCATTTAGGTCATATGAATTTAGTCTCTGACTGTACTTCTACGCCTGAAAACTCCGTGATCATATATTTCATTCCACATCATGGAGTCATTCGTAGCTCTAGTACCACTACTCAACTACGCGTAGTATTCGACGCATCAGCCTCTACCAGTTAGGGCGTGTCTCTTAATGACATTCAGATGGTCGGTCCCGTAGTGCAAGACGATCTCTTTTCCATTTTAATACATTTTCGTCAACATAGATACGTGGTTTCAGGTGATTTAGAAAAGATGTATAGAGCTATTGAGCTAAGTCCAAAATTATTTTTTGTAGAGAACTTCCTCTACAAAAAATAATTTTTCGGTTTGTTCCTTCAGAACCTCTTAGAACCTATACATTAAATACGGTCACCTATGGTTCCGCTTCTGCTCCTTATTTAGCCACAAAGTACCTAATAGGTCTGGCTGATAACATTGAGGATAGTCAGGTCCAGCGGGCCATTCGACGTGACTTCTACGTTGATGACTATTTGAGTGGAGGAAACACCATAGCTGAGACTGTAGCAATTGCAAAACGGGTACAGTCGGTTCTATCTTCCTCTAAATGTAACTTACGCAAATCGCGATCAAACCATCCTCAAATTCTAAATCAAATTGTAAAACAGTAACGAATCGTATAATACTCATATATTGCATTTTTCTGAGCAGGGTTTAAATTCATATCAATCTAAAACTTCGGGTCTTAACTGGGCTTGCGATTCTGATTCACTTACTTATACTATTAACATAAAGTCGACCACTAAAGTCACTAAACGTCATGTCCTCTCAGTTATCAGTCAGATCTTTGACCCATTAGGCTTCGTAGGCCCATGCATTGTCAAAGCGAAAATAGTCTTGCAGCGTTTATGGCTACATAACTATGACTGGGACGACGAAGTATCGCTCGAGGTCAGAAACCTTTGGTCGACATTCGAAAATACAATAACATCTTTAAATAATTTAAAGATTCCTCGTTGGGTTTTGCGTGAAGACTCTAGTACGCATGAAGTACACGTCTTCACCGATGCGTCCGAAAAAGCTTATGGCGCATGTGTGTATATTCGGTCATGCAGTAACAGTAAATCTATTGGCGTACAACTTCTAGTTTCTAAAAATCGTGTAGCACCCATCAAGCCGAAAACAATACCAAGGCTTGAACTATGTGGAGCTTTGTTAGGTGCCAGGCTGTGTACTAATACTAAGGTTCAAGAAGCGCTAACTTTACCCATTCACCGATGTAGATTCTGGTGTGACTCAACCACAGTCTTGGGTTGGCTCTGTACTCCAGCTAACCAATTAAAACCTTTTGTGACATAACAGAGTCAACGAGATACAGGAGAGCACATGTGGTCATACCTGGAGCTACGTACCGTCGAACGCTGACATCAATCAAGAACACACCTCTTTGGTGGTTTGGATCCTCTTTTCTGTTGCGTAATGAAAATGAGTGGCCTATAATGCCAAATACAGAGCAACATGATTTGCCAGATGTAGTGACTCATTTCACATGTAGTGATAGCGAACATCATGTAGTTAGTAATCATTCACATTCAACCATATATTCATCTATCATTCATCGCTTATTAGAAAAATTTTCTAGTTTTCCAAAAATTCAAAGGTTGTTTGCGTATGTACAAAGATGTATACATAATCTAAAAAATAAAGATAAATTGTGTGGCGATCTTTCCGTAACAAAACTCCAAGATTCTTATAATGTAATAATAATATAATTCACAATTAGAAATGTTTTCTGAAGAATTTCATCTTTTAAAATCTAAACAAAAATTGCCACGCAATAGCAGATTGCTTTCTTTGACTCTGTTCATTGACGATCATAACCTCATCCGCGTGTGCGGGAGGCTCGATAACTCCCACTACGATTTAAGTGTAAAGCATCCCATTATAATTAGCTATGAGCATTATAACGTATAGACAGTTATGGAAACGTCTATTTACTTTATAACGTATAGATAGTTATACATAACGCTCATAACTGTCTATTTCTTCTAACGATCCGCAACGCATAGAGTACCTTTGAACCGCAACGCTGCAACGTGATAGTTATACATAACGCTCATAACTGTCTATTTCTTATAACGATCCGCAACGCATAGAGTACCTTTGAACCGCAACGCTGCAACCGCAACGCATAGAGTACCTTTGAACCGCAACGCTGCAACGTGATAGTTATACATAACGCTCATAACAGTCTATTTCTTATAACGATCCGCAACGCATAGAGTACCTTTGAACCGCAACTCTGCAACGTGATAGTTATACATAACGCTCATAACTGTCTATTTCTTCTAACGATCCGCAACGCATAGAGTACCTTTGAACCGCAACGCTGCAACGTGATAGTTATACATAACGCAATAGCAGATTGCTTTCTTTGACTCTGTTCATTGACGATCATAACCTCATCCGCGTGTGCGGGAGGCTCGATAACTCCCACTACGATTTAAGTGTAAAGCATCCCATTATAATTAGCTATGAGCATTATAACGTATAGACAGTTATGGAAACGTCTATTTACTTTATAACGTATAGATAGTTATACATAACGCTCATAACTGTCTATTTCTTCTAACGATCCGCAACGCATAGAGTACCTTTGAACCGCAACGCTGCAACGTGATAGTTATACATAACGCTCATAACTGTCTATTTCTTATAACGATCCGCAACGCATAGAGTACCTTTGAACCGCAACGCTGCAACCGCAACGCATAGAGTACCTTTGAACCGCAACGCTGCAACGTGATAGTTATACATAACGCTCATAACTGTCTATTTCTTCTAACGATCCGCAACGCATAGAGTACCTTTGAACCGCAACTCTGCAACGTGATAGTTATACATAACGCTCATAACTGTCTATTTCTTCTAACGATCCGCAACGCATAGAGTACCTTTGAACCGCAACGCTGCAACGTGATAGTTATACATAACGCTCATAACAGTCTATTTCTTATAACGATCCGCAACGCACAGAGTACCTTTGAACCGCAACGCTACAACGTGATAGTTATACATAACGCTCATAACTGTCTATTTCTTCTAACGATCCGCAACGCATAGAGTACCTTTCAACCGCAACGCTGCAACGTGATAGTTATACATAACGCTCATAACTGTCTATTTCTTATAACGATCCGCAACGCACAGAGTACCTTTGAACCGCAACGCTACAACGTGATAGTTATACATAACGCTCATAACTGTCTATTTCTTCTAACGATCCGCAACGCATAGAGTACCTTTGAACCGCAACGCTGCAACGTGATAGTTATACATAACGCTCATAACAGTCTATTTCTTATAACGATCCGCAACGCACAGAGTACCTTTGAACCGCAACGCTACAACGTGATAGTTATACATAACGCTCATAACTGTCTATTTCTTCTAACGATCCGCAACGCATAGAGTACCTTTGAACCGCAACGCTGCAACGTGATAGTTATACATAACGCTCATAACTGTCTATTTCTTCTAACGATCCGCAACGCATAGAGTACCTTTGAACCGCAACGCTGCAACGTGATAGTTATACATAACGCTCATAACAGTCTATTTCTTATAACGATCCGCAACGCACAGAGTACCTTTGAACCGCAACGCTGCAACGTTGCGTTGGCTTGGAATCGTGATTCGTGATATTAAAACATCACGTACTCGCTGCCGTACAAAAACAAATGTTATGCCGTGTACGATAAGAACGAAACTGCAGCGGGGCTCATATTGAACCGTGTAGGTGAGCGAAACGAAATTCGAGAAATAAGTTTATTTCTTTCTTTTTCATATAGACACTTGTATAACTATTTCAAATTGACAATATGTCTTTTTAATAAAGCTATTTTAAACCTCGTGCTGTTTATTATAAAATTCTACACAGTAAATATGGGTTTTTGCCATATAATGAAAAATAACACTTGTTCCCCAAAATGTAAGGTTAAACTGCATTAATAGCCTTGACCTTGTTAAGACGAAATATAATTATTAACCTTCTGTTCTTCAACTTTTAAACTTGAGTTTTAAGTCTAAATTTTGGGTGTAATATTATAATTTAAAAACTTTACTTCATTTGCTAATTCCAAGTTTATTTCGAAGCATAAAGCACGCATAGTGATATTAGTGTTCATAAAAGAAGTCTAAAAACAAACAAAAAAGCTTTTTTTAAATAAAAAAAGCGCGTTGTAATATTTGTAAAAACGGATTTAATTTTCAGACGACTTCAGGTTATCTGAAGTTACATTTACGGCAGCGATATATAGAAGCGTACACACAAGATTCGTTAGAACAGCAAACGATTGCTAGATCTTCGAGACCTGTGAACACTTTGTATGTCCTTGCGTCAGCGCTAACTTAAAAGATAACTTTTTGAGCCAGCCTTCAATGTCAAATCCAACTTCCGTGATGCGATCAGTTGTACTGTACCGTAGTCTCAACACAAATAAGGAAAAATGGATGCTTTAATTCCTAGAAAGATGTCAAAAGATCAAAAGTACGAAGGAAAATTCATTTCAGCAACTAAATTAATATTTACTTAGTGAAACGAAAATAATTTTGATGATAACTGTTGTATGAAGGTATATTGTTAAGTTGCGGTTACATGGAAAATAGACAGTTATGAATATAGATAGTTATGATAACTTTATCCATTGTACCATAACGATAACGTTACGTTATTTAGAAAAGACATAACGACACACCGCTAATTATAATATGCAGTAAGCACATACTTACTAAGCTCATATTTCAAATGAAACATTTAGAGCTACTACATGCCGGTCCTCAATTACTATTGTCACATATAAGACAAACTTATTGGCCTATACGTGGTAGAAACCTTTCTAGAAATATCGTGAATAAATGCCTTAAGTGTTTCAGACATAAAGCTCAAAGCGTTCAGCCTATAATGGGTCAACTGCCTCAGTCAAGAACTCATCTTGAATTTCCATTTTTAAATTGTTATGTTGACTACGCTGCGCCAATATTGGTGGCCGATCGCAGAGGTCGCGGCTGAAAAGTTACAAAATCTTATATGTGCATTTTTGTTTTCTCTGCAGTGAAAGCCGTACATTTGGAGCTCCTCACTGACCCCACCTCTGAGGCTTACATGGCCGCTCTAAATCGTTTCCTGGCGCGTCGAGGCAAGCCTCAAAGCATTACGTTCGATAACGGGACAAATTTCGTAGGCGCATCGAATGAAAAGCACAGGTTCTTGCATTCAACGAGTGTTGCATCTGAAATCGCACAACATTTTATCGAATTTATTTTCACGCCTGCTTACAGCCCACATTTTAATTCACTAGCTGAGGCTTCTGTTAAATCTTGCAAGCATCATTTAAAAAGAATCTTAAAGCTTACCCATTTCACCTTTGAGGAGATGGCTACTTGTCTTACGCACATAGAGGCGGTCTTGAATTCGCGTACTCTTACTCCTCTCTCTTCAGACCCTAACGATTTTTCGGCACTTACTCCCTCTCAATTCCTGATTTGACGACCACTCTTATCTGTACCACATTCCCAGGTGACTGATGCCAACATCACGCGACTGGATCGCTGGAGGAGAATACAGTACATCAGACAGCATTTCTGGAGCCGCTTTCATAATGAATATATCTCTCTGCTGCAGGCCAAATCCAAGTGGTTTCATTCCAGAGGTGAAGTGAAGCCGGGGTCTTTAGTTCTTATCAAGGACAAGACAACACCACCGCTGCTCTGTTCCATGGGCCGGGTCATGACAACCTATCCCGGCGTAGACGGAGTCACGCGAGTGGCTGAGTTAAAGAAGAAGCGAGGCATCATTCGTCGTGCTGTCAACTGCGTCTGCCCTCTGCCAATTGAAGAATGAAGACGTCTCTTCATCTCGGGGAATATGTCGGCGCACGTCATCGCGCCTCGGCCAAAATGAAGGACACGTGGGGGCGTGGACCGGTCGCTGACACTACGACAGCGCAGGCGCTTCTGTCCGACACTCAGCTTTCAGTCCTTATTGCGAGATGCAGTAGCAGACGGGCACTTCATTATTCAATTTATAGTAATATGTTTGTTTTAGAGGTTTTACGGCATTAAACCTATTGTTAATACAGTCCACTCTTTTTATTTCCAAAGTCCCAATAAGGCCTAAACAGCAGCACTATAATAATGCTTCCTTTTCCTTCAAGCTACTCTCTGCGCTACAGAGTTCGGCACGGCTCTGAGCCTTACTGTTCGCCTTTGCTTCACGGAACTCTCGCAGATTAATTGCCTTCTTCTCGACTTACCGCAGACTACAAGGCAATCGCTGGCACCTTCACATTCGTCGACATCTAGTCTGCACTATCAACCTCCGGTCTGAGCAGGGGGGTGTGATGTGGCAGCATAGTCTTCGTGCCACAAGCGAAACACATTGAATCCTAAATCACACCATCAAAGTTCTAAAGTAAAAATAGTACATAGAATAGCTCCGACCTACCACTTGGAGCGTTGGCCGCTCCCTGGGTAGAACACCGTACCCGGCGGGAGATCTCTCCTTTTCCTTCCACAGCCAAAACGCCATTACTCTATACTAATGCAATTGCTATATTTGCAATTTTTATGTTTGATTTGACAGCTTTCAAAAGTGTTGAAAAACTGCTGAAATCCCCGATGCAGTATTTGTATACCCAATGTTTGACATAACGCTGCCGACTAGCAATGGTTTAGATCGATCCTTGCAGAATACACGTTCAAGAGCTTGAAGTTTGTCCTTATTGGCTTCCGGATGCGCTGGAAGCAAAGCAGTTCTATCCTTAAATAAACTAACTAAAAGTCATCCCTTATTCTAATTTTCTAAGTCACAGACGTTAACAAAGGAGTATAGTACTAAACTTTTGACTGTCTCGTTGGTCTAGTGATCGTTAACGTGACCTCATCATGAGGTTCCGGGTTCGAATTCTGGTCCTTGTTGTATCAAGAAATTCTCAGTAGCAGCTCCGGCGATGTTCACCCGTGCTTCGGTAAACATGTAAAGCCGTTGATCCTGCAACTGATCTCTTTCCGGTCGTTTCGAATTACCGTCTTTTTTATATTCTACTAAGCCAGCGCTTATCTACGATCCCACCTATTGGTAAGTGAGTAATAAGCGGAGCAGATATATGGACGAGTCCATATGTTGTATACGTGGATAATTGCCATAGTTGCCACATTTGGCAGGACCGAGTTAATTGTTCTATATTCATACCATTACATTCCGTATGAAACTGCTAAAAATCATCTGGCACCAGGAACAAAGAATATACTCAAATATACAATTTTTTTTTATATTTTCAAATTATAAGTGTATTTTTTAATCATAAATAACCATTCTTATATTCTTTTAGCAATATTAAAAAGGCCGTATATTTTTATTACAATTACATTTCAGTTATAACAATACCTGATCCAAATGCTTCTATGTAATTGATTTGATTGGGTGTAACTCCGATAGCCTTGTAGAAATTATCTAAAAAACTACCCTATACATCTGGTTCTCGGTAAAACCCATATTTTGGACCAGACTCTTCAGATGGAAATGGTGTGAATTCATTTTTTGTGAACACAATTTTCGAATAGGCTCTGTAAGGAATGTTTATTTTTACTTCGTTTCAGGAGCTAAAAAGATTATTACAGACGGTTTAGTTAACACAATTTATTTTCTGACTCTGAAATTTAAAATATCAGCGGTTTACAAGCTCAGAAAAGAGTGAAGCAATAAATTTAAAAATGAATAAATAAAATGTTTGGGTGTGTTATGCAAATGGAATGCTAATTTTAAGAGATTGTTGTAGGATATATTTTTACCAGGTAATAAGACATTTTATCGTGCTGTTAGGTTAGTGACCTATAAAATCGTCTTTGTAATCGATATAAATATATAGAGTGTCATGCTACATACATCAGTGTATTTTGACCGAACGATTTCGTTTTTCCATCGACGCATAATTTTATCACTCTGTACACATGAATCAGCCGGAGGCAATCATTTTGTGTAACATACAAATTATTGATTTTCGGATCGCTTAGGTGTCATGAGCAGCGAAAATAAAAAATGCCAGAAATATCTGACGGCTTCCGATAGAGAGCTAAAATGTCTATCTAGGACAGATATAACTATCTTCGTTTACGGCATACATAAAATACTGAAACCGACATGGGCAGCAGTGTTGAAGGTTTTTACTTGGTAGAGCAACGCTGCAGCTATGTTAAGGTTGTAGCATGAATGGATCGGCTTGACGAGGATAGGATCACGCTTTCACAGAATACCAACGTCAAATAACAGTTGAATGCTGCTTCCGTTTGGTTAATCTAGAGAAACGTAGACCTTTTTTACTGGAAACAAGGCATTATATCTTAGCCCTCAGGGGTGACAACACATCTGCACTTTGATTCTAAATTTTGTATTAATGTAGATGTCTATGGACCACAGTATTCACTTACCATCAGATGGACTGTGTGCTCGTTTGTTACTCTTATTCCATTAAAAAGGTGCGCGACGTCTGGTACTCTACTTATACGATTAAGATTACGATACTCAATCTGCTTGTCGAATGTTAGGCGCATTCTTCCTACAAAGGTCCACGTGTCTAGCAGGAATATTTTTTTTTAAATAATTTTTTAATAAAAAAATATTCCTGCTAGACACGTGGACCTTTGTAGGAAGAATGCGCCTAACGTTTTTATGGAATAAGAGTGACAATAGCTGATGATGATTTTCGGGTTTTTTTATGTTGTGATTTTTCCCGTGTCTGACATTTTTGAAGGGTTAAATTATATGGATTTCTTTGAATCGAAAAAGACTTTTGAAGAAAAGTTTTTTGAAATCAAAATACCTATAAGTCCTTCAAACACAGAACTAAAATACATAAAAATAAAACACTTGATATTGCTGTATACTTTATCATCGACTTCATTGGCCCTAAAATAGTACATGCTAGTACCTTATGCTAGTATCTTAGTGTAATTTGCCATATTTAACAATCTTGTTCTTTGTCACTGTTTTCTGTTATCGATAATATAGTTACATGAAATCCGGTGAACAAAAGATGGCTTTACCGACTTCGCATCGAACAGACATAAAATTTACATTATATCATCAAAAATGTTTTGAAATTTAATGTTTAACGATGAGTGAGGCGGTTTATGTGAGTAATAAGTTATACTTAACGTTGAAGTAGGTCTATCGCATCATCATCATCGTTACAGCCTTTCATAAGTCCACTGCTGAACATAGGCCTCCCCCAAGGAATGCCACAAAGCACGGTCCTGAGCCATCTGCATCCATCGACTTCCTGCATATCTTACCAGGTCGCCCCTCCACTTAGTTGGGGGTCACCCTACACTTCGCCTACCGGTACGAGGCTGCCACTCGAGAACCTTTCTTCCCCATCGGTCCTCGGTTCTTCGAGCTATAGGGCCGGCCCACTGCCACTTCAGCTTACTAATAGTAAGTAGTATATCCATGTTTTTTATTTACTATAGATATGTGTAGTATTTCAAAATTTATAAGCTGCTTTTCGCATATCTTACAAATCGCTTCCATTTTTTTTAAATAATGCCAACCTAAAGATTTTTGTTTTGTTGCGTCATTGTTATCACTGATACTTTAAACAAACAAGGATGTTTAAATCATCTTTATGTTATTCACTACTTATACGAAGTAACAAAAAATAAACAACAATGATAGCACAATCACGATATTATAAAATTATAAATCAAACTAAGTTCTTATTTGTTTATAACATTGACGGCTCCGTGGCGCAGTAGCTTAGCAATCAGTTGTTGCGCTGGGGGCCGCGGGTTCGAATCCCGCACGGAACAAGTATTTGTATGGCCTACAAATAATTGTTCCGGGTCTGGATGTTTGTCCTTGTGCAATTTATGTTTGTAAACTGCCTCCACGACACAGGAGAAAATCCTAGTGTGGGGGTAACGTTTTATAAAAATAAAAAATAAAAATAAAAAAAATAACATGCCAAGATGCAAGTTTGAATTTCGATGTAACCAGTGACTTCACCCGCGACACCTTATACTATGTGAATTACTTGATTAGATGATAGAATTAGTGGATTAGTGAACTGACATCTATCTAGTGCCCTTCGAATCCACATGGTGCGTCGAGTTGACTCGGTAACTCGAATGCAAGCGGACTCGAGTAAAATTAATTTTACTAAAATTTTATTTTATTTTATTAAATTTGCATCGAGTGAAAACAGAGTTCGAGTTTCATCGCTACTGTAAAAATATAGTCTGTGGTGATTCATGGTTAATATATATATACGTTAAAATAATTTTTGGTAACAAAACTAGTTGATAGCAAAAAAGTTTATACTTGTTTGTTTACAAGACAATAAAATAAATATTGTCTCATCGATGCACAAGTGTTTAACATAATATGGAGACCTAAAAAAAATGACAAACACAGGTCTTAGAACCTTGCTAAAAGTGACGAAGTATTAAACTTTTATGTTATTAGTAAAATCTAAATTAAATAAAAGATAGAATAAATACATGAAAAGTTTTTGTGTTTGTTAAAAAGAAAATTAGAATCAATGGGTCGTTTAAGGAAGCTTCTCTATTTGACGTGGCTTCATCGGCTTTGAAGAGCGAATCATTTAACTGCATTTAGGGTATAAATACCTTATGTATTCAGCAAGTTGCTCCATAAACTTGACAATACCAATTGGCATCAAACATGGATCCTGAATTTATGCCAGCCACAGTAGATAGACAGTATAGATAGTACATATATTTATGTGTAAATAAGCAGTAATTACTTGTACTAGAAGCAAGTATACAGTTTGCATAAGTATTATAACATAGTTAAGCCATTTTTACTCGTGTAATGGTTATATCTTAATCTTAATTCTGCAAAAAGGAATATTATTTTGTAATCTACCATCAGATAGTTAATATAAAAATATTATCTTTTCTCTCTATATGAAGCCAGTGAAAATAAGAAGTCAGACAACTTATACATAGTTAAATATTGTTGTGTACTACTTGTGTATTTGGTCATCTGGAGCTGATTAATGGTGTATAATTTATAATAATTTCTTATTTATTTAACATACAGGCAGAGAACAAAATACTGACATAAATATGGATTTGTAGTTAATTGACATTGAAGTATAGTATATACATAGTCTTATCTCATATCTCTTATTACTGAAAATGTCCTGATTTCTAACAATATCAGATGTGGATGTGTTTTTTTTTTTTGCTTTATAGTGTTCGAAATGTAAATCAATACAAACATAGTAATTTTGATGGATGGATCTAATGGTATTTGGGGTCTGATAACTAATTAGTTAATATATTTTAAAACAAAGTGTACACACTGCACCTTTACTGATTCAACCAAAACATATTAAAGTCTTCACACCCCACCTGTCTGTCTGTGCCACTATTAATAGACTGCTTTGGAAATAATTACAACAATAAATGCAGTGGAATTTTACTTTGTGTTTTAGCTTAAAAAACATTATTATAACTAAACTAAACAAAATTAAACTGCCATTTACATTCAATGGCTTCTCACATGATAGATGAAGAGTTTTAAAAATATATTGAGTTGAACAATTGATATTTTCAAAAGTTATCGTGATTACAAGCCTCGCGGACTTGATATATCCACTCCATGAGCCACTTTTTTTTTAAATAGCAATTAATCGATTTTAAAAAAAATAAGTTCAACAATCATTTATTTTTCTGACAATGTGCTTTTTATATCACTTATATGTACAATATGATTGCTAGATATGATTTCATGCGATAAAACGTTGGAATCTTAATTGTTACGCCCTAATGGAACATACCGATGCGCTTAGAGCTTACGGCATGCAATATTTTGTTATTTACCAGATATTGTCAAAATTAAAGTTGGCAAAAAATTACTTCGGGTACATCTGCTCGATAAAGTTTGCGTAACTTTTTTAACTAATTTTTTGCCAGCTTTAATATAATGAACTGCCGCAAAGTAACGCCTAATTGTATTAATTATTTTAAATCTTTTATCTTAATACTAAAAGTAGGAAATTCATATAATATATGAATACCAACTAGCCAACGACGTTGTTCTGCCCTCTCCTTATACTTAAGTTGGACCAAACTGCACACAGTGTGCAAAATTTAATTGAAATCAGTTCAGTAATTTAAGAGTTCATCGCTGACAAACAATCACATAAACAACAATGACAAACGGGGTTAAGTAGTTTTTAACCCCCGGCGAAAAATACGGGTGTTATGTGCTTAACGTGTGCACCTGTGTATGTTTGTTTATTTTTTTGTTTGAAAGATAACTTGATTGAGAGTGTTCTTAGCTATGATTCAAGAAAATATTTTCAGCCGTATAAAGATCATCAGCTCTTTTTGTTTTGGGTTTTTTTTTTAAATTTGGAAGTTTTGTTATGATACATAGAGATTATATTATGTATATGGTCACATAGAATTCCAACATGAAATATCAGCTTAATGCTGCTGTGTTTCGAATTGTAAGTGTGGGATATAGAATCTGCGGAACTGGTTCACTGATACGACAATTCATCACCAAAATGTACATTAACGGCGGGCACGTGGCACTCTATTATCAGTTGTTATCACAGCAATCACTGATTCTTGCGTTTAATTGTTTTAGCGCGACTGGTATTGATGCGGGATTAGAATCAACTTCATAACTTTGATGAAATCCTTTTAAGAATTTCTGCGGAAGTCAAGCGCACAGGCGTGTTCTCGAGGCGGAACATCGATCGTAAACTGAAGGGATAGCGGTTAATCGGGAGTGGGAAAGCGAATGTGGGTGCGACCAATGAGATCATCGAATGTAATAGTTATATGATTGTATGCATTTTTTTTATAGGATAAGGGTGACAAACGAGCACACAGTCCACCTGATGGTAAGTGGTTGCTGCGGCCCATAGACATCTACATCTATCCTCTGTTACAAATCAAAATGTAGATGCGTTGTCACCCGTGAGGACCAAGATGGAATGCCCCATCTCCAGTAAAAAGGGCCTCCGGCCACCTGCACCCACCAAGCGAAACGCAGAGGTAAGCCTCTACTTCACGCTGGTTTTCTGTGAGGTCGTGGTACTACCCCGGTTCGAGCCGGCCCATCCGTGCGACAGCAAAAACTGCCGCGTGGCTCTACCACTGTTAAAATGCATAAAATGGCCAATCTAGTAAGAGTACAGAATCGCACACTCCTTTACTTTTTGGGTGACAACGCATTTGATTCTTAATCCCGGAATTATGTAAATGTCTGTGGGCCACAGCGTTCACTTATCATCAGGTCGACGGAGCGCTCGGATGTCACTCTTTTTTTTAAATTAATAATAATAATTGGTTTGTTGGAAACGAATCCAACGATTTGAAAGATTTTTTGTGTTTGTATAATGTTTCACATATACTCTCTAGACAGCTTTCATTTTAAAGAAAAATCTTTACAAAAATAAAAATCAACATCAAAAACTAAAACCAATAAAATGTTGTTTAGATCTTACTCTAAAATGTTTATATTTATGTCGGTGGTTCACATACGTTGGTGCCTGTACAAAGTGTATCGAATAAGAGAAACCCTACATTCTATATAAATTACTGACGATAGAGGACTGATTTACGTAAGGAGTAAATTGATCTATACCCTTATTCTGTTGTTTTTTGTAGTGTATAAGTTGTCGCCCTTTGTTATTACAGTGCACCCTACCCTTTAATCTTTCTCCTCATTTTTTTTTTGGTTGTCTGGAATAAATTGCTATTTACCCATAATAATAGTTTATTTTAATAAATTTATCTATTTCATAAGTGTATGTAGAACTAGATATTTATACTTCATTGTTTTTCTAATCCTAACGATTATCTTAAAATTATGACGAAGTGCTAAAATGTTATATTTTATATTTTAATTTTTTTACGTGGTAGAGCCATGCTGCCATTAGTAGTATGGTTGTAGCACGAATGGGTCGGCTCGACCGGGAAGGACCACGCTCTCACAGAAAACCAGCGTAAAATAGCATCTTAACGCTGCTGTGTTTCGTATGGTGAGTGTAGAAAACCGGAGACCCTTTTTACTGGCAAAGAGGCATTCCATCTTAGTCCTCACGGGTGACAACGCATCTGCATCTTGAGTCTTTATTGAGGATAGATGTAGATGTCTATGGGTCACAGTAACCACTTACCATCAGGTGGACTGTGTGCTCGTTTGTCACCCTATCCTATAAAAAAAAAATATTTAACGTCAACAATATACCTTTAAATTCCAATAAAACTATATTAATGTGTTATTTTTGCAATATCAAATGATAAACATTTAAATAAAGCTGTGGTATAACCACTACTCCGTACGTACGTACCTACTATCATTCCGTGGGTGTCGCAAGAGTTGACACAGGGCAACTGAAACAGCTGATGGGCAGCTCTATAATAACATAATTATAATAAAAATCTGCTGTTGCCAACTCGCCTGCCAAACGTGCAAATATGGCAAATACGGGTTTTATTTTATTGCTATGACATATGACGTGTTCAGAAGTTACTTGGTCAACGTTGCAACATTATCATATCACATAGCAATTACGTTGACAGAGTATTACGAAGTATTAAGTCCGTGACCGAATAATAATTGACTGCCAATGACAGCATTGTTACGTTCATTTTATTTGTATAATTTAAATATCTTCCAATTACACTATTGTTTTTATAATACTGATGTAAACCCTTTATACACAAAGAGTGTAACAATTTTTTTTCGTGAAATAATTGTATTTATTTATTTAACAATTTATGTACACACAAAATAATGTTACAAGGAAGAGAAAAAAAAGATATTTTGTACAAAGGCACTGCTTATTTCATATTGAAATTTCTTCCAGCAGGCCTGATACTGGACAAATTAAAAGAGAAGCTGATCTAGTGTACACTCTCATAATAAAATTTTATAATATTAATATACTTAACATAAAGTAAAGATAATAAAAACAAATATCCATGTAAACATACATACAACTAAATACCACTATAAATACACATATATATATATATATATATATATATATATATATATTACATATATAAATATAATAATATATTATATATATAATCATTGGGACGACAAAGGAAGATAGTGCTCTTTGACTCGCCATTTGAACACGGACACTGATTGAGCCTCTCTAATTGCAGCAGGAAGAGAATTCCATAACCTAACTGCATGTACTGTAAAAGAGTGAGAATAGGACTTAGTTTTAGAGGAAGGGAAATTTAGGAGGGTTTTTAAATGTGATCTGCAAACTGTATCGGGGGAGTGCGCAAAGTGGAATCGATCACGTAGATAGGGTGGTGATGTTGGATTGTATAGTATGTTAAAGAGGAGGCATAGGATTCAGGTATTCCTGCGAAGTCGGATTGGGAGCCACTTGAGCTGTTTGCGATAGGAGGAGACGTGGTCATATTTTTTTAGTCCGAAAATATAACGAATACATAAGTTTTGCAAGCGCTCAAGTTTGTTTAATTGCTCCTCAGTCGCATCCAAATAACAGACATCAGCATAGTCAAGAATTGGGAAAATAAGTGTTTGGACAAGAGAAATTTTCGTTGATAACGGCAGAAAATGTGGAAGGCATTTTAAGGAATGAAAAGTATAATATATTTTCCTGCTAATTTCTGTGATATGTGCATTCCATGTCAACTTGCAATCCATGATGATGCCCAGATTCTTAACCATTTCTGAAATGCTTAGTGGAATGCCATTAATTTGCAGAGTTGGCAGTGAAGAAAAGTCAAGTAATTTACGAGTAAACCTGGTGCCTATTATCATTGCTTGTGATTTTTTAGGGTTTATAACAAGTCCGTATGATCTAGACCACTCATAGATTTTATTTAGATCGTTATTTATTTCAAGTAATGCTGAATTTGCTTCAGTCACTAGAAAATGACGATACAGCTGCAAATCGTCTGCATAGAGATGGAAGTTTGAAGATATCACCTGGGTGATACAGTTGATAAAGATGGAAAAGAATAAAGGAGAAAGGACGCCACCTTGAGGTACACCCGTGGCTAGATTGCACCACTTGGATAAAGTTTCATTGATACGAATACACTGAGAGCGGCCACGGAGGTAGGAATCAAACCATTGAATAGTTGAAGGAGACACATTAATAGAATGAAGAATGCTAAGAAGTATATCAAAATCAATAGAATTGAAGGCACTACTAAAATCTAGCAGCACAAGTACCGTTAAATATTTTTGGTCTATACCGCACCGGATATCATCCGTTACCTTGAGGAGAGCAGTAGTTGTACTGTGACCAGGCCTAAAACCGGATTGAAAAGTACTTAAGATATTGTTACGGTTAAGAAACTTGGTCAATTGTGTGTGGACAATATGTTCAAGCACCTTTGAAAGAAATGGTAAAATGGAAATAGGGCGGTAATGTGTTGCAGATGAAGGATTTGAAACTTTGGGTATAGGAATAATATGAGCTAACTTCCATGACGACGGAAAGCAACAAGAAGATAAAGAGAAATTAAAGATATGAGTAAGAATAGGGAGCAGAAAGGGAAGAATCAACGTAATCATTTTAGAGCAGATGTTATCGTTTCCCATAGCAGTAGATGAAATTGCAAGGACGGATCGCATAGAATCATCTTCAGTAAGAGAAGTGAAATTAAATGAGGAATAATGACGTATTGGGCATTTGGATAATTCAAGTAGGGTTCTGGCTTTGGTAAATGATGAAACTATTACAGGAGGGTTGGCAAAATGTTCGTTGAGACTATCCAAGTTAATTTCACTTCCCACACTAGCAGAATATTTTCCGACACCGACAGATCTCAGAAAATTCCATGCTTTTGCAGTATCGCAACTTGTGAGGGTATCATGAAAATAGCGCCTTTTAGCATCTCTACACAAACGATTGCAGCGATTTCGTAGTATTTTAAAGCTGATTAAATTGCGTTCAAGGGGATATCGCTTATACCATCTTTTAGCTTTATTTTGTATGTATCAGAAGCTCAAAGGTTTTTAACCATCGTTTTTTTTTTAAAAAACATTGGGTTGTAAAAAAAAGGGAGTACTTACATGCACAATTCAAAATGAATTTTTATTTATGACGAGTACAGTTGATATATTTAAATAAAAAAGTAAGGTTCAATAAAACGTTGCAGAATGATGTTGAGCCAAAGTAAATAATTGAAATTAATAATTGTTTAAATAAGTTGTAAAGGAATAGTAGAGTGCATAGGTAGGTTATTTGAAAGTATTATTGTTGCAAACAAAAAAACAACAATGAAAGTAAGAAAGAACGACAGGCATTTAAGTTAATTTCTATTCATTTCCTGATTTTTGATAAGTACGAGATACGTATAAATGCATACCACAGATCAACTCAGCGAATCAAAAACTTTTACTTAGATATTATTGAGCAATTGATAGCAAATATGAAATACACAAATAATTTAATTTAAATTTCGCAATTATAATTCAAGAAATTAAAAAATCATCATAATTTGATAGCTTCTGAAGCCGGTGCTTAGACAGAGTTTATCGATCAATAAAGAGCCAACTTCAGGTAACATATAGATTTTCGTCTAAACAGTAGTGTCATCTTATAGTATTTACTTGTTTTATGTACCTATTGACTGCGACTTCGTCCGCTAAGAACTTAAGCGAATACCCGTTTGGATCTATAACAATTCTATAGTTTACTGGGGCAATGTTTGTTCAAGGTATGTTTCAGTAAGAGACATAAAATTGAAGAAATTTCCTCCTTATTTTTCAAATTTACCATAGACTACATCATTCCCGGCATAGCTTTTTATCTGTTTGTGAAACTTCATTACAAGAAGTCCAGCTGTTTTGGAGATTAGCCCGGACAGATAGCTGTCTACCTCTTTGTCAATTTTTTTAAATGGTTGTATATGTCTAACTAGTGTAAAAATAACCCCCCGAGTTCAATTGAAGCAGTTATTTAGATAAATACAGTTATATAGATTATCATTGTGTTTTGAGTTTTATTTTACCGATTGGTTTTTATTCATTATTTTTATACGTAGTTACATTGTAATCTTGTTAATAACTTTAAATATTTTAGACTTTATGATCTATTAGAAAAGTTTACAAATTTATGTAATTTTATCTTCACTTATTTTTCCCGGTCTTAATGGTCTTTGACAGAGGAATTGTGAGTGCAACTGTAGGTAGTGCGATACACATACATACGGCTGATGTATTTTGATGCGCCTTAAAAACTCTTCGTACGAAACAACCACTGCATTTCTTTTTTCTTTATCGCTCCATTGTAACTTTATAAATATAGGCACACGAGCATCCAAGCCTTCTCATGGATGACATCTATCTATATAATATATGAATGCCATATAGCACTAAGCTCGCCTTTTGTACAAATATTTGGTGCAATAAAGAATAAAACAAATAAATATCTACATGGCAAATATAATAGGAAAGTAAAACATTATCTCGTTATCAGTGCTTGTTTCCTTGGCGGCACTTCAAAATAAAACATTATCTTCTACTGATTTTTTTTTTCGGTTCTAGATTTTCGTATCACTTTTTTTCTCTTTTAAATTTGGGCATTTATTGATTTCTTATATATTGTAAATAATTAAAAGAAATCTATTGTTTACAATAGAATGTTCAATCCTATTATTCTGTAATGCAAACTGATATTTAATCAAGACGATCAGCAATAGTTCAAGACGATATAAGTTTATATTAGAAGGATACTCATGATCAAGGAAGGACATTTCAGTCCCTCTTTGATAATTACCTCTCCTTGAGTATTTCAAAGCATATGAAACATAATATTAATAAATTTAAGTTAAAGGTTATTAAACTTATTAAACTAGTTTTCATCATCTTCATCATAATTATTACAGCCCTTCACAAATCCACCGCTCTCCTAAGTAATACCACAAAGCACGGTCCTGAGTCACCAGCATCTATCGGCTTCCTGCATCTTTTATCTTGTCATCTCTCCAACTAGCGAGGGGCCATCATAAATTTTGCTAATAGGTACGTGGCTGCCACTCGAGAAATTTTCTACCCTATTATTTGTTGGTTCGTTGTGTTATATGGCCGGTCCATCCATAAGCGGTCCACCCAAGCTTACTGATCCATTAGGCTATGGATCAAATTAGTTTTTGTCAATACAATAGTCATAATATATAGCTGGTAGTACCTGTATGACTACATGATGAAATTTGAGCTTGCTTTAAGTAATTTCATAATATTCAACGAAAGAGATATTTATTAAAACAAAAAATATTATTTCAAGCTATTTATTTAAAAACCTCATCACAAATATTAAGATTAAAAAAATAAAACGCATATATTTATCAAAATAAGAAACTTAAGATTCATCCATTGTCACAAATAATTGAGTGTTAAGCAGGTAAGTGTCACAGAGATTTTTCTTTTCAAACGCCTCCAATATTTCGTTATTTAGATGGCTGTTAATAATAGCAGAGCATCGCAAATCCGCAGTAGTATAAGCTAAAGGAGCTCGCAATTGATATACGCTAATAGGTTGCTGTGAATGACGTTGCAAGGAAAGCGCTTCAGGATTGGCTGTGGACGATGCTGCTCGTATTAATACTAATTTAGATCGCAGTTCTTTTACTTTCAAATTATAACACTGCACTTGCTTAATTCTACCATATGCAGATTCTATAAGTTCTTGTGCGTACTGTACAGAGTGTGATACTCGGCCTAAGATGGAGCGAAGACATGCTTCAACTTTTTCTTGCCAAGTTGATGCACCGCATAGAGCGGTTTCTAATTCATCTGTTCTACCACCTATCATTAACTTGACCATATGTCTTGCGACTGCTAGCTGTAATGCTTCATCAGAGTCATACTCCTTAAGACGTTCATTTATAGCGCTTTGGATTTTTTCTGGAGATTCTCCGACCAAAAACACGGTCCCGGTGAAACCTGGAGTGAGAAAAAAAATTAAACCTCTACATTTTAAATTTATGTATTTTACGTGGTAGAAGCTATTATAGCTGCAGCTTGGCTCAACCACGTACTTTTTTACGTGATAGAGCTATGCTGCAGTTATATTATTTATATAGTTATAGCACAAATGGGTCAGCCCGGCCGGGGAAGGACTACGCTCTCACAGAATACCAGCGTAAATTAAGAGCTTAACGCTGTCTTGTTTCGTATGTTGAGTTAAGAGAACCGAATATTCTTTTTACTGGAAAAGAGGCATTTCATCTTAGTCCTCAAGAGTGACAACACATCTGCATTTTGTTTTTTAATTGAGGATAGATGTAGATGTCTATGGGCCACAACAACCACTTACCATCAGGTAGGCTTTGTGCTCGTTTGTCACCCTTATCCCTTAAAAAAATAGTTTGATACTTTCAAAAATACATACACTAATACTACATTAAAAGAATTAAACAAAAAAAAACAACTAAAGTAAACAGGAATAAATCATGATGCTTTTACATTATATAAGATATTCTCACGCATTTTAGAAAGGAAACAAAATATATTGATCGTAAGTTATATTCATTACCGTGATCTTCTAAAATAGCAGCCATTTCTAATGCCACTAAAGATCCGCTTTCGTAACCCAAGAGATAAAAGTTTTCTTTCAGTGGAGCCTTCTTTAATAGTATCTGTAAACAGAAAATTTATCGATCAATAATTATTGTAAGACAGATTCAAAAAAGCAAGCATGTGATAAAGTGTGCTAAGTAAGTGAAAATTGATCTGATGAATTGAAGGCATTAATGGAAACACTATACGAGGGTATTAGCTGGAGATTTAAGGCAAATGTTCCGAGTAGTACATACTGAATAGTATTTTCTTGTAATGGTCTATGTCCAGTTCTGGACTTTAAAAGGCTTTTAAAGAAGAATAAGAAGAAAATCAATATTATTATAACTATAAAGTTATAAAATAGGACATAATTATAAAATTTTATTAGTACACAAGAAGACACCTCAGTTTGCGAAGTTTTGGAAATTACCTCGGCATATCGCTGAGCCAGATTAGATATAGTTTCATCAGGGCGATCAAGTCCCGGCTGCAATATTATTGCAGGGACTTTCAGGCGTTCACACAAAACACGGAAACGATCATGATGTCCTTCCAAGCCAGGGATAATGCATAAGTAAGTCTGACTAACATCAAATTCGTCGTCACGCTGAAATGAGGAAAATAAATAATATTAAATAATAAATAGAGTTATGCCCTCTAAGCAACACAAAAACAACCGTTGAAGTTATTTTAATTTCCTCACCATAGCAGAACTATTTGCTAGGGTTGGCAAAAACACCATTTCAGTAGTCACAAGTAGTTCATCGGGGTCAACATTGGAGTAAAATGTCTCTAAGCCTTTTGTTTAATTCCATATCATTTATCGTTTCGTCTATTTCCCTTATTCTGTAAAAACATGTAACTATTTTCATACAAACAATGAACTTATAAACGTTTACAATAAATTAAAGATCAAATACATTTTTATTAAAATAAAACTTACCGTTTGACTGTCAATTCGGGAATAACTTCTTCTGATATAGAAATGTTATAAATATCACTCAGGTAGGTAGAAACCATTTTAGATCTATCAACTTGAAAGTCTAAATCTGATAGAGTAGCTGTTTCCGCAATATCATTAGGTACTTCAAGCCCTAAAAAGTTTCAACATAGAAAGTGTAAATGGTAGTTTTAATTGTCTAATAAACATAAAAAATACTGCATATTACCTGCTACATTTGCGATTTCGTTTAAAAGAGTATGAGATTGCGTTGGACGAACTCGAGCAAATATTATAGGTTCATGGGATCGCAACGCACGTTCAAACGTATTAATTGCATCTACTTCTGATATCGTTTCATTAGTAGACGGATCTTCAAAGACACCCATCTATGTAATGAAAAAGTTGAGTTATCTATACAAAAAAATTGAAGTGTCTCTTTGTAATGTCAAAGTAACAGCTTTTTACTAATTGCATATGAAAGCATATATGGTACTTGTAACAAAAAAAACCTATTTTAAGAACATTTGACAATCTCTTTGCCTGTATGTTTGTTCCGGCTAATCTCCAAAATGTCTCGACCGATTTTAACGGGACTTAGGGTACCGCGCAAAAAAAATTATGAAATCCAATCACAATAAATTCCACATAAAGTCGCGGGGAACAGCTACTATGAAATGATATTAATATTCATTGGCCTTTCAAGTGCACGAGCAAACTGAGTTTGATTCAAACAAACACCACTGGTATTGTTAAATGCAATTTTAAGTGCTGATTTATTACGTGCTGGAGGTTAAAGGAAAACATCATGAGAATTCCTAAATTTCCGACATAAAACACATTTTCAGGGCATGTTAAATCTACCAACACATAATGGGTCAACATAATGGACTCTTTTTTGTAGAAAAACCATCTCAGAAATGAGAGGTTCTGCTACATACTTTTTAGCTTTTTGAATATAATAATAATACATAAAGTCCAATATCCACTATCTTTTTATAATACAGTATCTTAAGATGAATGTTATTGTTTAATATAACTTTTACCCTTTTAATGTCCGGTACTTTTAGTAGTGTCGCTGGCAATTTATCTTGAGATCTGGAGATACAGGCGTAAATGCCAGTGTCCACGTCATTGCTAAGCACTCCAAAATGCCTATAAAATATTAGTGTTAAATTATCAACATATTCCGAAAATCTCAAATCAATAAAAATTTTAGGTTTTAAACTCAATTATAGTCGTGGTATTAAGTATTTGCATGAACATACATATTATAACTTGCAACTTACTGAGAATCGAAATTGTCACCTTAATACAGAAGGATAGAGGAGGATATCCTTAGTTTTTGTACAATATTTTTGTTCTTGTACTACAATTTCTGTTGAAAATAAATAAAAGTTAATATTTAATAATTACTTACTTGATGTGTGGACAAAGTTTTCTTGAAACTAAATCCAGTATTCGAATTAAATTATCTGATCCTGCACCAGATATTTCTTTAGTTGCTACTATGTAAATCCCTTCAACGGTGCCGAGGTTGTTGCAATCGTTCAATAAGTGTGTAACATCGTTTTCACTTTTTAATATTTCATTAGTGAACTTTACTTGAACACCTTGTTTTACTAGTGACCTGTAAATTAAATCGTTGTATTAGAAGTTTTAATAGAAATAAATTCAATGTAATTTATAGAAACATTATATAGCCATACCGAATTTCAAGGTCAAGATATTCAGAACTTTTCAAAGAGTGCAAGTAAACTTTGCGGGCGCCACGGCTTACTAATCTTTTTGCAAATTGTAAACCTAAATAGTCATTATTGCACAGTATTAGTTGACTTAAATCTGAAGAGCAGGATAACCTGAAAAAGTATTAAATACAATAATGTATAAAAACGTTATACAAGGAAATAAGCAATCATGTGTTTTTATTTGCAACTGGTTCATAACGGCAAGACAAAATCTAAAACTGTAAAAACACTGTACAATCAGTTACAGGCTATATAAGTACTTTCTTAATCAGTGGCGGGTCAGGTTAAACCTTTTTTTATTGAAATGGCAAATGATAATACTAAGTGGCTTCAATAGACCATGGACATCTGCAACCGAAATCAAACAGAGATAATAAAATAATTAATATAATCAACGTTATTTTACGCAAATCCATTATATCTACGATGTAGAAAATGATCTAGCGAAATCCTTACCGATATACAGGATACCTTCCGCTTCGGGGCATCGAAGAGGTTATGTTGGACCTCTACCGCCTAAAGCCCCACGGTGGTCACCATCAGCGTATATGAAGGGTCCCGAAATCTCCGTTCGGAACATAACTAGAGCCCCTCTGTCGTTTTGCTTTATTAAAGCCCGTCCCGGGGGCAGTCCTTTCTGCCTCCAGTACCTAGTACTATCACAATGACTCGGGACCTCTTCCGAGAGATTGACCTCCTCGGGGATTACATCTGATCATCTGATGAACATGTAGTAACTTAGGGGCTAAGCGCTTGCCCCTAAGCTACCACGTCTTCGCTAGACGCTCGGGGTAGGGGTCCCGACCGCCTCTTTAGACGCCCCCGCCTCGCACGCGAAGACGTGGTAGCTTAGTTACTACATGTTCATTAGATTGGTAGATTACTGGTGAGTAGACATTAAACAGTAATAGGTAGTTTAGTAGTTGAAAATATACAAAACTTACCTAGGTTTATAGTATAGTGAAATCCTATCTTGAGTCTTGTTGTTAGCTCGAAGTTGAACTAGTGCACGCCCACGATGCTGATGCGGCTAATAGGCGGAAGGCACGGGAAACGTCCGTAGGAGCATATATGACTCGTGATAACGGTTGTACGTAACCTCGCTTAATACCCTCAGACACCATCAACTGTAGTTTCTTTTAAAAAAATAAAGTAACATAACTTATTTAATTTGCAAGCTTAGGAAAAAGAAAGAAAGCATTGCATTTCAAATTTGTTTCTTACAAGAATCGCAATTAGTTGCAATATATGAATATTATATATCCTATGTCACTCTCTTTACGTGGTAGCACCATTTTGCAGCTATATTACTGGTATAGGTGTAGCACGAATGCGTCGGCTCGATCGGAGAAAGACCACGCTCTCACAGAATACCAGCGTAAAATAGTAGCTTAACGCTGTAGTCTTTCGTATGGTGAGTATAGAAAAATGTTTTACTAGAAACGAGGCATTCATTCTTAGTCCTCACGGGTGAAAAGGCATCTGCAGTTTGATTCGTCATCGAGGATAGATGTAGTTGTCTATGGACATCTGAAGCCACTTACCATCAGGTGGACTGTGTGCTCGTTTGTCACCCGTACACTATAAAAAAAACTAACGACATCTAATATGTCAAAAAATCTATCAAGTTTTTAGGCTACAGATCGTGCCAAAGAAATAGCCTTACGTAAATAGACACATACTCTTGAAAACATTATTCCTCTTCTGGGTCAGTCGGGTAAAACTTAAAAAATAATATTTGTGCATGTAGTAAAAGTGTTAAAAATTAGTTAGTAGTGACTTGCTGTCACTCTGAAAAAATATCCAAATTACTTTGTTTTACTTCAGTTTATTTTTAAGAGTTGTTAACATTTTTGGCAACAAAATCGTCATTACTCGTAAAATAAATTAGCGGATACTCGACGTGTGCGCTAAAAAAATAAATACATTTTTAAAAGGAAATTTTGTTTATGTATTAACTTTTGTACATATTATTTTAGTTTTATTTTTCGGGGGTCTAAAACTATCTTCGCATTATTATAATGAAACTGGATTAGGGCGCATCGGTTGGATGGTTTCAAAGTTTATAACGGACATCTGTAAAAACATTTTTTGTGTTTTTTAATCTACTTCAAAAAGGAGGAGAAATTTACAATTCATCGGAATCTTTTCAATGTATGTTCACCGATTACTCAAAGACACCTGAACGGATTTGGAAAATTCTTTTTTCGTTTCAAAGGTACTTTCCCATTTAAATTTTATCGAAATCCGTCGAGCGGTTTTAAAAACATCAACAATAAATTATATTTATATTGAAGTCGGTTGTACAAAATTTTTAATTTTACCACTTGTATGTTTTATATAGACAGATTAATTATGAAGTGCTTACTTTTAATTCCGCGTTACTTTCTTCAGCTAACAGCTGACTGAAGTGAATAGTTATGTACGACCTCTCTTCAGTCAAGTTATGCATTCCACAAGAGAAATTCTCTCTGGTTGTCATTAGCGACGTATCGATCGTTACACCATAAACTCCAGCGCATTTTAGGGAAATCTGAAAAGCAAACGTTGTAAGTACCTATTTTGATTATTTCCTTTTTTTTTAGATATTAAAAAATACTACTACCGCGATGGTTCAGTGGTCGTAAACGCGACTGTTGATCATGAGGGTTCGAATCCCGGGGCGCGCCAAAAATCGGTTATAAAGTTTTTCTGATTAAAAAATTTCAGTATCAGGACGGTGTCAGAAAGTTGACGGTTTTTCACCCACAAGCAAGCAAAGCCGTTGGTCCTACGTCTGGTCTATCTCCGCCCGTGTCGCATTGCCCTCCCTTCCGGCTATGAGAGTGTGAGAGTGAGAGCGCACCTGTGCTTGTGCACTCACCCGTACACTATAATTCTATCCTGTGCAGATGGCTAATCTTCATTAGGCGTGGCCGCCGTAATCGAAATTTTGTCAGATGTACATCATTCCTTCAAAGGCGAGTACAAGGAAAGTCGGCACTTAAAATAACAATATTTTGTCGGAGCCGACGGAGATTAATCTCTGATTGCCCGAGTACTATAAAATCTACGGTAAGTGCTGAGCCCCTGCACTGGCTCATCTAGATCGATTATTATCACAGATAAAACTAGCGGGCCTGACGTGACGTGACGACTAGACGTTGTGCTGACCTGAAAATAAAAAAAACATAGAACCCGATTGCAGCGTCATCTATCGAGCCTAATTGTGAATCTAAGCCATTCACGGACCCATTTAAATACACAAAAAAGTTCAGTGACAAATATACGAACAGAAGATAATTCTTCTGTTATAATATAAAGATATCATCATAAAGATACTAAGCGTTAATAATTAATTTAGTATCCGAAATGATGAAAAATAATGTTTCGTACACTCGGGCACTATACTTATATACTATATTATTATTACTATATCCTGTACTGCGCAGATTTGTGATCGATATTTGGTCTGGAGGACATTTAAAACAAAATAGAAACTTACGTGTTTAAGATCACCAGAAATACAGCTATTCGTAATGACGATGTTGCAACCCTTTCTATTCGTTGCCGCTAATACCATGTCCGCAAATGTTGAGTCGCGTGAATTTCCTATCTGGTTATCTGAAAATTTCAAATGAAACTTGGAAAAGTTCATTACCACCTATTATAGTCTACCTCTGAACATTGGCCTCCCCACAGATGGGACCACATGATCATTAGACAGTCAATTAATTATCATCATTACAGATTATCAACATCCACTGCTTAATATTGGCCTCCCATACATTGCCTGATAAGCGGGTATTCACCGTAAGAACCACACTTTGCAGGCGGATTTGGCGGCAGAAAGATGCTACTGCTTAGTTCCAGGCTGACCATTAATCCGAGTTCAATTCGCACCGACAATAACGAAATTGTTAATTGCAATTTTAAATGTCAATTTACCACCTACACGTCAATGAAGAAAACTAGGAAGAAACCATTATGTCTCATGCTAGATAAAAATATTTTAGGAAGTCCACCAACGCGCAATAAAACAACGCGGCCTATCTAATTTCTTTTTAATAGAAGAGGGGCAAACGAGCATGCAGCTCAACTGATGGTAATTGGTACAAAAACCTTTCTTCAGAAATAAGAGTAAGCTCATGAGTTCATACATAGGTTGTAACTGTACTTAAATTTAGATTTTTAGATACCAGCAAACCAGCAATACTACTTACATTACTAATAATCCTGTTAACCACTCTAGATAAGCTTAAAATGCTTGTGTTGGGAGAGGTGAACATTAACGACAGTAGTCCAATGGCGGATTAGAACTCTCGACTTCTCGAATTTGCGATCCACACTCTAACATTAGCAACCGTCGCTTGTCGGATTAAAAAAATTCTTTTAAAATATGAAATGGTTTAAATCTACCTTTTAACTTCGGGAATAATTTAAGCAGAAAACGTTTTTTGTTGATATCACTGACAGTCGTAAAGACTGTGCAGCCTTGGCCTAAAGCGATCGATATTACCGCCTGTCCCAACGCTCCGGCACCTCCATGAACAAGTACGGTGAAACCGGGATTAAGTTTGTACTTTATGCCCTGAAATAATATATTTCGTGTTATAATAGAGTTAGATTTACAGTTAATATATTATAAATCTAAAGTAAATATGTAAGTATATAAGATATACTTACATATTTTTATAAATCTAAAGTGACAAACGACGAATGTTATCCCGCCTGATGGTTAGTGAATACTGCAGTCCATGGATAACCACAGCCAAAGAAAGCTACAGTACAGTACTCTCTATAATCATTAGATTAGAATTTAGTTGTGAAGCACTGCTATTTAAGCAACTACATGAATATGTAGTACCTACCGAGACAGACTCCTAGCAAAAAGCTAATAAAAATTGTAAAATAATTAATTAATCAAAAATATTAAAAAAAAGCTACTATTATATATTAATGACACTCACAAGACAGTAGAACGCTAAACAGTACGCCAGAGGTACTGTAGCTGCTTCCTCAAGACTCCAATACTCTGGTACGGGCCATAGCAAATCGGGACGAGCCATAACACGTGAACTAACAGCACCACCCGAGACTAATCCCATCACACGTTCCCCACTGAAAAATTCAAATAAAATAAATTTAATAAAATTAAAACAATAAAACATCAAGCACTGCAAGCAACCGGCATCAATAAAATTATTATATGCAATTTTAAGTGAAGATTTACCACATGCTCCGCGGTGAAGGAAAACATCGGGAGGAAGTCTGCATTTTTTTGTATAATAAGGATGACAAACAAGCACACAATCCAACTGATGGTAAGTGGTTGCAGTGGCCCATATACATCTATCTTGGTTTGCGAATTAAAATTCAGATGCGTTGCCAGCCGTGAGGTCTAAGATAGAATGCCTCTTTTCCAGAAACAGGGTACCCGGTTCTCTACAGTCACCATACAAAACACAGCAGCATTAAGCTGCTATTTTACGCTGGTATTCTGTGAGAGCGTGGTTAATTCCCCAATCGAGCCGACCAATTCGTGCTACAACTATACTATTAATATAGCCGCATGTTTGAGAAATAAGAATAAAATATATTTCGAAGACATGTGCAGTTCACCAACACGCATTGTGGCAGAGCGGCGGACATTTGCTTGCCCTAAAAACCCTCTCAGAAATGAAAGTAAGCCTGTGCCCAGCGGTGCGATGTATATAGACTTTAAATTTATGACTAAATCTAAGGCCTACATGCGCCCAGCTCCTGGGAACAGGCGGAGGCCTGTGGAAAAGAGAGGAGTATCTTTTCTAGAAGGGATTGTCCGCTACTCATCTGAAGTCCACCAATGTGTATTGGTGGACTTCAGACGTCTTTGTGTAGCGGGTGCGAAACCTGAATGCCTAATAAAACAAATATAAGACGCGTGAAAATGATAAGAAGACACGTGAAATTCAGCACCGTTATCCGAAATCCGGTAGCGAAGCACACTCTTTCTTGCTTCAAAACCATTTGAAAAATAGTAGTGTCTCTAATTATCATACACGTAATACAAAATGTTACTTATTTTTAACATAATAATAAAACGTAATATCATTGGAAGAACTTCGCGTTAAATGATCGCCAGCGGCTGATTTACCAAGTACATGATTGTGGAGGTAAACCTCGTGAGGAAATCTATTCCATAACCCATGTGAGAGGAGGCCTATACCTAGCGATGAAATTTCCACAGGCAATAACCTTACTTACGTCATTGTCATCATTACAGCCTATCAAAAATTCACTGCTGAACATAGGTTCCCTTCAAGGAATGCCACAAAGTACGATTTTGCACCACATGCATCCGTCGACTACCTGCATCTCTTACCACACATCACTTTAATAAAATTGAATTATAAAAAGAAATTGCATTTTACCTTTCAGTTACCCCACTGAAGTCCATTCCAAAATTATTTACATTAGTCTCATTGTTAAGTGGAATTATTCCAGCTAATTTTTTAACATCAGTATCGTTCAATCCAGCAAAATGTACCTGATTTTACAAAAAAATATTTTTATGTAGTAATTATGAAAACAAATATAATATTACAAAATGAACTATGAATACAATAAACGTACGGTTACTTTCACGCCAGGAACGTTAATACATGGCATTTCAACCCAATGTAAGGAGTTAAAATCTCCAATACAAGAGTTCTGAAGAGTGATGTCATAAATTGAAGATAATTTTTGCTCTAATGGTATGAAGAACAGCCCACCCCATTGTCCCTGAATAGATACATCATTGATTAGATTCAAATATCACATAATTTTATCAAATAAAAATATTAAAGTAAGTATAACAGTGATCTTACATGATCTAGCACATTGAACGCCAAATCCAAATTAGGCAGTTGATCTAAGTTTTGATCTTCGGTAATTGTGTGATTTATCATAATCACATAGATTTGGTTGCGATCCTTTCGCCATTGCTGAACAAGATTTTTCAATCCATCTATAGGCGGATAAGATGTTATAATAAGAAGCTTGTGTCTTTGTGGTAATGTTGCTTGAGTAGAAGATAACAGAGCAAGATCGGCAGGAGAGCGCACTGTAAATGTGCTCGTAGCGACTGCATTAGAGGTAGGTCTCCAGCGCACTAGTTCGAGCCTCTCATCTTTCATATTCTGTGCACTTACGATACGATATAGTGCTGATTGTCTATTGAATAACGAATCCTTTGTATATTTCCCTATATTGACGATGAAAGTGTCTCTAGAAAGCACGCGGTACAGAGTTTGACATAACTGGAAATAAATCAAAACTAAATTAAATATATCTTGTTTTATATAAATATTTAAAGAAAATAGTCGATTATGGATATTTTTATGTATTTTAAGATGAATGTAACAAAATAAATATTATTACATTTATATGTATATTTAAGTAAATAATCTTGAAGTTATAATCTAATTCTTGGGGCTTTCTATAAATCATTATTTATTCATTTTATAATATAACCAGGCTGTAGGTATTGGATATGGCTTATCAACAAAACATTTTATCAACAAAAGATTTAAATCGTGCCCTCATAATGAATAAAAGGAAATCAATCAATTTATAAACAATGTGTCTTCGGAGTAAATTACTTTAATTTTGATTTTGCAAAATTATGTATTTATCAGTATACAATAATTCTCTTACCTTATCATCTTTTGATAAGTTTGTAACTAGCATCAAATCGACTTCTGTTAAAAAGTTGGCTCGTTCATCTAAAACATTTTTTCTATAAATTATTCTGTGTTGGACCTCTATAGAAGGTACGTTCGTAAAAACATCATTAAGATTCCGGAAATGAGCTTCGTCACTCTTCTGATCACACAATTCTAGTATAGTAATCACATTCTTATTCAAATTTTCTGCAACGATTTGCAAATATACCAACATAGCTGTTTTGAACTGAAATAAACATTACTTGTTAAAAATGTTAAACAATGAAAATATTCCAACACATTTTGCTATAATACTAACATCAGTTTTGTCTTGTTGGAAGTATGGAACAAATTTCAAAGTCACCAAATCTGTTTCCTTTTCTAATGGTGGTAAATCGCGGAACTTAACATCCTCTATTGTAACACCTCCGCATCTGTAAGTAATTTTTTTTATAGAAGAGATGGCAAACGAGCTTACGGCTCACCAGATGGTAAGTGACTACCGTCGCCCATGAACAACTGCAACCAATGGAATTGCAGATACGTTGCCGGTCGTTTAAAGAGGAGTAAGCTCTTTTCTTTAAGGTCCCTAAGTTGTAGCGGTCCGGAAAAATCGCCGGTTGTAAATGATTCCACAGAGAGGTCATACGCGGAAGAAAACTTTTAGTGAAATGTACAGTGGTGGACCGCCAAGCATCCAGATAGTGTGGAAGGTATCGGGAGTTTTGTCGCGATGTGCGTTCGTGAAATTTGGTGGCTGGGATTAATCCGAATAATTCCTCAGAGCACACCCGTGGTAAATGCTAAAGTACATGATTTTGAAAAAATATCATAAATTTCTCTGCAGTAAGCCAAAGATATGAATAACATATCATACAATATGTACAATAATATTCAAAGTTGATCATTCGTTTAATTAGTTTATAGTAATATTTAATAACACTAACTTACGCAACCACCACATGTAAAATAACTATTTACATAATTTAAATAAAACTGATTTTACGGATTTTATCGCGTTATTAACTTATTTTATATTCCCGAAGTTTCGGGTGCTTTCCAGCACGCGTGGTCACGGGGGATGAGGTGTTTGACGTCCTGATGTCACAGTTAGCTCGGCTACCATCAGTTTTTTAATATTAATTTTTTGGTTCGATTTACGCAGAATGAGCTTACAGTATCTTGAAGTCTAGCAGTGGTACACTTGGGTTTGGATTTGACTTTATTAATTATGGGATCCCAAGCAGATGGCAGCACCCATCCATCTTCTCTATTGAAATTAGAATGTTTTTTTTAATTTCAATAGCCTTGCGAATCATCCTTGGGAGGAATCGGTGTTCTTTTGCGAGGATTTGTGGTCTATCAAATCTAATATAATGGCGGGGATGATCTTGAACATATTCATAAACTGCAGACTTCTCGATACGTCGGTGCTTCACATTAGCTATATGTTTTTAACGCGGGTTTTTATAGATCTTTTTGTACAAACAAAGCCCCTGTTTAAATGTGTAGTGTTCACGTAAATATGAGAAATCATTATTTACATAATATTACCTGATGATGTTATATGTCTCAAAAACATTAGCAGTTATGACTCTTTCATCACCCACTGATATATCTTGATTGTTGAAATGTCTTTTGATATCAATTATAATATTTCTAATGTTTGTTGGTTGAGATACAGAGTGATCAGAATGCTTTAGAGCATTTAATTGCAGCATACCATCAAGGAATGTTACCCAGTTGTTACGCCAATATATTTGCGCTTCCGTAAGAGATTTGTTAGCGCTGTGAATGCTTTGAAACTGGCCGCTAAAAATAAAAATGAAATTAATTGATTTTGGTGCACGAAGTTCGATCATATCTACACAATTAAATATACAATAAATAAAAACATATAACTAAATTATAATGCTTGAACAAAATATATATTTGTTAACAATATAATTACAATAACTGTCATCAACCGAGTGGGATATATAACTGACCGAGTAGCTAATTATAGTCAAAAGCACGAATAATGTTTCAAAAGTTACTCGTAAATATCGTCATCGTCATCATTACAGACTGACACAAGTCCAAAACTGAACACAGGGTTTCCCAAAGGAATCCCACAAAGCATGGTCTTGAGCTATCTGCATCCATCCTTCTTGCGTCTATTACTAGGTCGCCACGCCAATTTAAGTGTGAGAAAATAAATTTATAAATTTTATTTTACATCTTAAAAAAGGCATAAAACTTAAAATCATGTATATTTTCAACTTACTTATAATCGTAACCCCTGTTGTGTAACAATTGATAGATATCGTCCGATTTTAAATCAAGTTCTTCAGTCGAAGTAAATTCTAGTTCAAATGGTCTGATATCATCGACATCCCCTTTGATGTAACCCGTTGCAATCTTAGAATAGTCGTCCGTGACCTGTACATTTCAATAAACAGCTATTATAGTTAGTCAATGATTTGTTATTTATTTATTTAATTCAATAAAAGATTAACCGTGTAATGGCAGTGAAAGGAATAATGTAGATGGGCAGCAGCATCTTCCTAATAATAACTCAAAGTTATACAACAGTGTGGTTGTCAACCCGCCTGCTGAGTGTCAATCGTCAACGATCGTCCGTGGATGAAATTATTAAAGGAGAAAATATTTTTTTATCCGTTTATGTATATATTTAATTTAGATATCTTACTGCATAATTTAAAAAAAATCTGTTTTAGCTACTGCTCTCTTTAGTCGGTTTGGGTATTTTCGTGTATTGTAGATAGACTTTGCTGTGTATTTGGCGATGTGAGAAGATTTCACTACCTCAGATTATTCTGTGGGTGTCGCCAGAGGTGACTGAGGGAGATTCAATTCATAGCGGCTCAAAATAATAATCGCCAAATTCAAAAACTAATTAAACACAAATTATATAAAAAAATATTATGATATTAAGGAATTTATGAATTCTCGGTTTAAACTATGCTTTATGAAGAGTTCCTTTATATAAGAAAGTCCTATAGGCATTGCCCCACATATTTCTTGAAATTTGACATTTTCTTATCAAACTCCATACTAAGTATTTTGGTTCATGTAATTCCATATGACTTCTTTCGTAAAACAGATGCTAGTTTAAACCTGCAAGTATTTATAATATCCTCCAGACAAAATTACAGTCACGGTGGCCATTCTCAATGGAAAATAGACATCCGCGCAGGGCAGGATTGCAGTGCCCAAGTTTATGCGCAAACACAGGTGCACTCTCCATTCTGTCACTTTCATAGTGTGATGGGACGGTTATCCGGCACGACCGTAGAGAAATATGGTGGAGGACCAACGGCTTTATGTGCTTTCTTAGGCACGGGGGGTGGCTCCGGCTTACTACCGAGAATTTCTTGGCAGAACATCCCAATAACTGATTTTGGTCCGACCTGGGATTGGAACCCGGGACCTCATGATCAGCAACCACGTTCACAACCACTGGACCAACGAGCCAGTCAAGCAAATAATTATAAACTACTTATTGTAATAAAACTGATAATATTTAAAAAGTTCTCACCTCGAAATACCCGGTACCTCTTAGAAAAGATACCAAAAGTCGTAACTGACGTTGATAATGAAGATTGGGTTGGGAATAAAGCTTCACATCGTGGTATTGAACTGACAATTGTTTCTTTGGCACCCCGATGGTCATCGCCAGTACATCCCAAACTGCAATTAATGCAGCTGCGAACGGGAATGTATTCTTTCCTGTTAGAATTAAAATATTTTATTTTAAATTTTATGTCAGTTAATATACGTTTTAAAAAATCTAATATAAAAAAATAGTTTTGGTTTGTTGGTATTTTATACGCTGCCATACCGTTCATCAGATTGCGCTAAAATTGTCAACTTATTGCTTGCACTTGCGCGAAGGTTATAGACATAGCACAATTTATTTACAGAAGGTGGCGCGCGTATCGTACCGACAAATTTATTTGATAATTATATATCATTCAATTTCATTGAATGTTGTATCATTCCTAATTAAACAATATAATTCTTTCGAATTGAAAACGATATTTCAACAATTATAAAATTTCTAAAAAATTTGGCATTTTTTATGAGATCGAAGTAAATTATAAAATGCATGAAGTTGCTATCTCTATTTTCACTAAATGACAACAGAAAAGGACATGTATAGAAATAATAATACTTAATTAAAAAAAAGTTATTGCCGACGATTATAAATAAGTCCAATCAATGGTTTTTTCGTGCATGGAGACCAATAAAAGACAGAGCGCTGCGTACATTTTAAGGGCGCTGAAAACAAGCCAGCAAATAAGTCGAGCATGTTTCTATAATGTTCAACTTATTGTAAGAACACGCACTTACGCACACATTTGTATTTAATATAATTCGCAACCAATAACATGGTTAGGTGCATACTCGTATGTGTGCGTCCAGTAATGGACTTTCACGGGCTGTTAAAGAAAGAAGAAAGACGTGTACATGAGTGTGAGTCAACATGGACATTGTTTTAGCTTCACTTGAAAACGCAGCTTTGTCTATCATTTCCTATTCTCATATATCTTTTTTTTTCCATCCGTATATATTTTTGTATTATTCTCTTGGAAATAAACGTCATACGTGGTAGAGTCATGCCACAGCTATATTATTAGTATAGTTGTAGCACGAATGGTTTGGATCGACCGGGGAAAACCACGCTTCCACAGAATACCAGCGTAAAATAGCATATCAACGCTGCACTGGTGACAACGCACCTGCATTTTGATTCATAATCGAAGATAAATGTAGACTACTTGCCATCAGGCGGACTATTTGTTCGTTTATTACCCGTTAAGCTGCTATTTTATTATGCATGCATGCTATTTGGTATTATGTGAGAGCTTGGTCGTTCCCCGGTCGAGCCGACTAATTCATGCTACAACTACACCAGTAATATAGCTGGCAGCGTGGCTCTACCACGTAAATAAAGATATAGTTACTACCCTCTTTCCTACCTGTGCTGCCTAGCGACATTAAAATTTTTGCTGTAATTTGCGCTGTTATTAGTTGTATCTGGTTTAAAAGATATGGAGTATATGTGTTACAGAATGTAAGGCATTTTATCTTAGTTTTCAGAGGTGACACGTCTAGCCTCCTTTTCTCGAAGTTAGTTGCAGGTGCTTGCGGGTTGCAATAGCCATTCGCAATCAGGTTAACATTTTTTTTAAACATTTATTTGAAGAAAAAGGATACTAAGGGGGACTTAATGCCGAAGAGCATTCTCTACCAGTCAACCCATGGAATGGTGAGAGTTTTTATAGTAATTATTGTGTAGCAATTATAAGAGAAGAAAAAAAGAGAAACTAAAATTAATACACATAATATGTAACAAAAAATATTATGATATAATATTGTAAGTAAATGCATATATATATATATATATATATATATATATATATATATATATATATTCATACATTTACATTTATTATAACATATTGAGAGAGTCAGCTCTTTTACCATGTAGTGGCGGTGTACGAATATATTATACTACTTCATACTGTCCCATGGGTGTCGCAAGAGACGCCAGGGGGAAATAAACCAGGAAGTGTGTAGCAGGTCCTTCCTGATATCAAGTAGAAAATAAAACATCTATAGCACCCGATCCGCCTACTAATCGTAGCAATTATAGCAAATATCGCCCCTATGTAACAATCTAAGGGGAGGCCCGTGTTCAGCTGAGACATTTGATAGACTGTAACATGCTTAATCTTACTTTCACATATTTGATTCTTTTAAAACATTATTTTACTAACAATACCCAAAACAATCGTTTCTTCGTACCTCGTAAAACATTTCCAGCCAAATATTTATTTTCCACATCATGTACCGAATAGACGAAATTACACGATGCAGCAAATCTTCGGAATGCGGATACGTACAGTGGCATATACCTACGAATAAAAGCGTTTTATGAAAATAATAATTATGTTATATTTGGCAGTATATTATAAAACACGTTATAATATTTTTAGCACCGATAGCTCAACGGCTAAGCGCTTCCCGTAAATTTCCAACACCAGTGAAATTGATGCAATTTTTACTGCTGAATTATCACGTGGTCGGCGGTGAAAGAAAACATCAAAAGTTCCGACAAGATGCATTCTTTTTCTTCCTTTTTTTCTTTTTTTTGAAAGACGTTACTTTCACACCATGATTTTCTCCTGTAACGTGGGGGCAGTTTACATACATACATTTCACAAGGACAAACATCCAGCCGCGGAAAATTTTGCAGGCCATACAAATATTTCTGTGCGGGATTCGAACTAGCACTGCAACTCATTGCTAAGCCACTGCGCCACGGAGCCGGCCATTGAAGTAGCACAGCGGACTAATAGCTCTATTCATCATTCATCATCATCATTCTCTAAACCATTTCCCATTATCTGGGGTCGGCGCAGTAAATCTTTTTGTTCCATTCCTCTCTATCAGCCGTCATTTCCATACTTACTCCTTTCATTCTCATATCACTCTTCACACAATCGATCCATCTTTTATTCGGCCTTCCTCTGCCCGTGTATCCCTCCACATTCATATTCAACACTCGTTTTGTGACATGACTTTCATTCCTCCGCATCACATGCCCAAACCATGCCAATCTGCTTCCTCTCACCTTTTCTACCACTGGCGCTACTTTCAGGCTTCCTCTTATATACTCATTCCTTATCTTATCCATCCTTGTCACACCACACATCCATCGTAACATTCTCATTTCATTCGCATGCAATCTATTTTCATCCTTCTTCTTGACGGCCCAGCATTCACTTCCATACATGACGACAGGTCGGATGATCGATTTGTAAATTTTCCCCTTCAGCCTTATTGGCATTCGGGGATCGCACGTTGTGGCTGTGACCTGTCGCCATTTCATCCACCCTGCGTTAATCCTATGCTGCACAGCTCTATCTATTCCGCCGTTGCCTTGAATGAGGGAACCGAGGTACTTGACATCTGAGCAGATAGGCAGTATAGCGCCATCCAACGACATGGGCACAGGACTGGAAAGACCGCCGAAATCACAGCACAGATATTCGGTTTTGGATCTGCTGATCTTCAAGCCAACACTTTCCAGCCTCCGTTGCCACCCCGTCAGTCTGCTCTGTACCTCGATGCCTTCTTCCCCGACAAGCACGATGTCATCGGCAAAGAGCATGCACCAGGGTGCCTCATCCTGCAGGTCCGACGTCAAAGCGTCCATAATCAGTAGGAAGAGGTAAGGGCTCAGTGCCGACCCTTGGTGCAGCCCTACCGCCACATCGATACTGCCCGTAGTTCCCGCGGCAGATCGTACACATGTACGGGATGCTCTGTACATAGCACGGACCAACCTCACATACTTCCCAGGCATACCTTTCATCTTCAACGCCCACCACAAGGCCTCACGGGGAACCCGATCGTACGCCTTTTCAAGGTCGACAAAAACCATGTGCAGATCTTTATGCACGCGCTTGTACTTTTCGCACAATTGGCATAATGCGAAAATGGCATCTGTCGTACCTCAACCGGGCATGAATCCGAACTGGTTTTGTGTTATCTCACACTCTTCTCTCATTCTTCTCTCTATTATTCTTTCCCAGACTTTCATCGTATGTGACATGAGCTTTATTCCCCGGTAACTGCTGCAGTTTTGAACGTCTCCTTTGTTTTTAAAAATGGGAACCAGTATACTACTGCACCATTCCTCAGGTATTTGTTCTTCCTGCAACAATTTACCGAAAAATAAACTCAACCACTTCCATCCATCCGCCCTCAGCAACTTCCACACTTCTACTGGTATTCCATCTGGGCCGACCGCCTTCCCATTCTTCATATTCCTAACAGCCATTTTTACTTCTTCCACACTAATTTCTCTCACTAAGCCCATATTCACTGGTGGGTTTTCAAGCATACCATTCCATTCATTCTCCTCATTCATCAATTTCTCAAAATACTCCTTCCATCGCTTCTTTATACTTTCATCGTCAGTCAAAATCCTTCCAGAATCATCTTTTATACATTTTACATGTGAAACATCTCTTCCATTCCTTTCTCTCGCTCTTGCAATTTGAAAAAGTCGTTTTTGACCTTCGGGGCTTTCAAGGGACCGATATAATTTATCGTGCGCCTCTGCCCTACAAATAGCAACTTCCTTCTTCGCTCTCTTCTTACATTCTTTATACGCCCCTCTCTTACTTTCTTTTATGGATTCATTCTGGTCTTCTACGCTCTGCCATTCTTTAAAGGCATTTTTCTTTTCTCTCAAAACTTCTCTAATACTTTCACTCCACCACCACCCATCCTTATCTATCATACGCTTCCCTTTTGTTTCTCCTAACACCTTCCTTGCCACACTTCGGATACAATCAGCCATTTCCTTCCAGCACTCATTCACACTCATTCCTTCCATATCACCCATCTCTATCATCTTGTTTACAACTAGCTCTCTAAATTCACTTGCATACCCCTCCTTATGCAGCAAATGCCACTTTATTTTGGGTGGGGGACGATCCTTATGTTTGTTGAGGCGAACAGTTAAGCAGATGTCAGCCAGCAGGATTCGGTGCTGGGATACTAAGTCTTCACCTGGAAGCACTTTGCAGTTTTTTACACTCTTGATTTGGTTCCGTCTTATCAGAAGATAGTCGATCTGTGTCGCGTAGTGGCCACTTTTATAAGTAACAAGATGCTGATCTCGTTTTTGAAACCACGTGTTTACTACAGCCAGGTCGAAAGCACATGCTGCTTGCAGAAGAACTTCCCCCTCACGGTTCCGCACTCCGTACCCCCATCCACCGTGTACTCTTTCATACCCGTCATTCACTCTCCCTACATGTCCATTAAAATCTCCTCCCATATAAACATCCTCACGCTCAGGTATTCCCATCATCATACAATCAAATTCCTCCCAAAACTTCTCTTTCACACTCTCTTCACAGCCTGTTTGCGGAGCATACACACTTACAACATTCACTACTTTGTTTTCAATCATTAATTTAACAACTATCATTCTGTCATTTACTCTTTTCACATCTGTCACTCGTTCTTTCATTCCACTATCTAACACAACTCCTACTCCATTTCGCTTCCCATCACTTCCACAATAATAAAACTTGTATCCCTCCCCAATCTCTCTTGCTTTATTGCCCTTCCATTTTTTTTCCTGCAAACAGGCAACATTCACTCTTCGTCGTTTCAAAACATCTGCTAACTCTCTTCCTCTTCCAGTCATCGTACCTATATTCCAGCTTGCAAACCTCACTCTGACATTCTTCTCTCTCCGGGCTCGCCTCTTACGTCGCACCCGCTCCGTAAGGTGCGACAACCCTTGCCCACTTCCCACAGGAGCCGGGTGCTGCCCCTGCGCGTCGCCTGCGGGGTACGCCCTAGCCCTGTCATATGTCCCACAACTCGTACTATTCATTTACTGCATGGGATTTGGCAAAAGTTTTACAGTCGGCCGCCTGCCTGACACCAACCCTCTTTGGGTAATAGCTCTCAATAAAGTTATTTATTTATTTTTGGGTAATAAACCCTCTCTGGACTAATAGCTCTATTATCATCTCGAAAATGAAAGGAGGCTTTGCCCAGAACTATATCACTTCATAATCTATACAAATAAATAAAATTGAAGTGTCTGTTTGTAATGTCAAAATAACAGCTTATTACTAAATGCATATAAAAGTATATACGGAACTTATAACAAAAACAAGTTTTTAAATTTTTGTCTGTCTGTGTGACTGTTTGTTCCGGCTAATCTCCGAAACGTCTATACCGATTTTGGTTGGACTTTCATAGGCAGAAAGGTGTCATAGTTCAGGGCAAAAAATAATAAAACCATAAAGTAATAAATTCAACGCGGACGAAACCGCGGGGTACAGCTAGTTTTAAATAAAAGATAAAGGTCGTAAAACTTACCACTTTTCCTGATGAGCCCATTCCACCAGATGCGATAACAATGGAGTTCCAGTTGAAACAGGAAATTCGATCTTAGAATAAAGCGCTTGCACTTTAGGATTGTATCCTTCCATGAATAATCTGAAAGAATACGAGTTTATTTTAATAATGCACTTTTAGTAGTAAGGTAAATTTTCAAAGTATGAAGTATTTGAAAATCAATTTATTTATTTTTATTTTTCCTATTACTATATAATTGTAATTATATATAACAATAATAATGAATTAATTAATATATTATATTATATCCCCAAATGTTTAATGTCCATGTCACACCTATGCCGGTAGTTGTTGGGAGCACTAAGCTCGAAGTTGTTGACGAGTATGTTTACCTGGGACAAATAGTCCGACTAGGTAAGTCCAACTTCGACCGAGAGGTCAATCGACGGATTCAACTCGGCTGGGCAGCGTTTGGGAAACTACGACACATCTTCTCGTCAGACATACCTTAAAACCTTAAAACGATATTGTACAACCAGTCCGTGTTGCCAGTGATGACTTACGGATCTGAGACGTGGTCCTTCACTGCTGGCCGTATGAGGAAGCTCAAGGTCGCTCAGCGAGCTATGGAGAGGGCTATGCTCGGGGTTTCTCTGCGTGGTAAACTTAGAAATGAGTATATCCGCAGTAGAACTAGAGTCCGACATAGCCCAACGGATTAGTAAGCTAAAGTGGCAGTGGGCCGGCCATATAGCTCGAAGAACCGACAACCGATGGGGAAGAAAGGTTCTGGAGTGGCAGCCTCGTACCGGTAGGCAAAGTGTAGGGCGATCCCCCACGAGATGGAGTGACGACCTGGTAAGACATGCAGGAAGTCGATGGATGCAGGTGGCTCAGGACCGTGCTTTGTGGCATTCCTTGGGGGAGGCCAATGTTCATCGGTGGACTTATGAAAGGCTGTAATGATGATGATGATGATTATATCCCCATATCGTTCCATAGGTTTTCGTAAGAGGCGACAGAAGGTAACTGAAAAAGGAGATGGGCAGCAGTATCTTCCCGATAACGACGTAAAATTATAAAAAGATTAATTTGCAAACCCGAGTTTCAAGCGTGGCAACTATGGCAAAAATATAAATAAAGTTATTAACAACAAGTATATATAGTATGAGGGATGATGGCGAAAATGTGAGATATTTCATCAATGTAATAAATTGATGAATTTATTGATAATGATTTTTTTTACTAATTATAAGCTAGTACTTGACCACAATCCCATCTGATGGTAGTAGTGATGTAGCCCTAGATGGTATATCGTTCTATCTTAGCTTAACAAAGGCCTATCCACTCTTGCCCTGAAGATTGTATTCAGATGGAAAGGTAGACGCTGGCACGACTCTGGTCGCGTCATCACAAACCTTAGTGGTTTTCTGTATGCGACTTTTTAGTATAGTTTTTTTTTTGTAATGCTTTGTAATATGGTAAATAAATTTAAAAAAAAAGTATTTTTCTCATTTTCTGTACGCATCACAAAAGACGAAGCAAACCGTTTGGTTCCAATGCGTAGAATATTGACAACAAAAGGGTGAAGAGTGAAGACCCGTCTACCTATAATCACGATCATAATGATTATTCATCTTAAACGTTGTATGGACATATCCAGCTGTGGACATTTACGGGCTGATCAAGAAGACAAAATATGTTTTGCAGGAATATCTTTCACTCACTGCAATGCACACAACAATTGTCCATATTTCAAGGTAATTGATAAGATACGTAAGTACTAACTTTCCAATAGCTTCTAGTAAATACTGCACGCTATCAGAATGTCCCCGACGAGTGAGTGGTATGTGCCGACAAGAGTCTGCCAGAGACCGCTTCAGAATCGCTTGAAGTAAACCATGTGGTGCTATTTCCACAAGCACAGCATAGGATGGTATCAATCTAGAAGTTTCCTCGAACAGCACGGAATTCTAAAAAAGTAAATTAAATTTTATACGTCAAACATGAAACTACAGTATGAATTGGCTGGCTCAGTCGAGGAAAAACCACGCTAGCACGGAATACCAGCGTCAAATAGCAGCATAACTTAGCTGTTTTCGAATACCTGCTAGACTTCATTATGTTTTACAATTAGTTACATGTGCATTTTGATTTATATTCAAGGATAAATGGAAGTAAGTAAACTAAGTTAACTTATCTAACTACAATCAAAATCTTTTAAGTTAATTTGCAAGTAAACAACTTACGAGCAAATTATTGGTGTGATATTCTGCAGAGGAATATTTCGCAATTGGCTCGTTCCATTTTTCTTGCGGCACTGAAGTCGATACCCATTTTTCGCTACGGAGTTTAGGAGTTTTGATGACCTCACTTAAATATTTCAATAGTCCAGGGCCTGTAAATCGAAGTAGTAATTATTAAATATTTATCAAAATACTCAAGATTAAATAGATTTCAATATAATATTCATGCGACAGACTAATAATAAAATGTCCTCCGTGCCCAATTTCAGAAGCAAGTCATCTCCGGTACAGGAGTACATCGTTAATCACTTCTAACCTATGAGTTTTAAGCTTAAAGATATTTAAGAAATACCAATTACATAACGTAAACGTTGGAAACGTTATTATATCAGAAACTTGTTTCCCTTAACACCTACCGTTCATTGCTAAGCTTTCTCATAACTAGAACTATATAAACAAAGAGGCTGAGCGTATTAATTATATCAAAAAAAAATAAGAGATATTTATTTGCCACAAAAGACAGTATTACTAATATAATTACTTAGAACTTTAAATTCCAACGAAGAAGAATACAGTACAGAATACAAAAAAATAAAGCTAAGCCATTTAAATAAAACTAATTTCTCCGATTTTATCGCGTATTAAGCTTATTTTATATTCCCGACGTTTCGAACATTTTACAGCACCCATGGTCACGGCTCTACTGAGGTGTTCGACGTCCCAAAGTCATAGATAACCACCGCTACTCGTACCTCCAGGTTAAAATTATTAATTTTTGTTCCGATCTACACAGTATGAACTTATAGTGTTCTGATGTCTTGCAGTTGTATGCTTCGGTGTGATTTCATTTAATTAATTTTAGTATCCCCAGCAGATTGTAGCACCCATCCATCTTCTCTATTAAAATTAGGATGTTTTTTGATTACAATAGCCTCTCGAATCATACTTAGAAGGAAGCGTTGTTTTAAAGCAAGCTTTTGTGGTCTAACAAATCTGATGTAGTGACGAGGGCGATTCTATACGTGTTCACAGACTGCAGACTCTGACGGCATCTCCGCTCTGGGAGGTCTGCAGGAGTTATATTTTAATGTGTAGTGTTCGCGTAATTATAAGAAATCAAAGCTAAGCTAACCTTAATCATATGACGCTGATGCTGAAATCACCGAAATTTACAAACTATAATAACTATAGTTTGTTTAAATAATTCACTAAAACTCACCAGCTTCAGCTATGTACCGTGAATGATAAGCAATATTTGAACACGGGACCTCCTTCGCAAATATCTTCTTAGCAGTTAATTGAGCTACGAATTCCCTCATTACATTTGCGGGGCCTGAAATCGTACTTGAGTCTGGTCCATTGTGGCATGCAACCTCAATTTCAGGAGGGCACATCTTTAAAACCTGTAAGAGGAAATTTTTTATGGCAACGGCAACATATAGGGTGAGGGCGATACGTGGTAAAGCTACTATGTAATGTATTATGACTGTTGCACGAATTGGTCGGCTCTACCGCGGAAGGACACGTTAGGACAGTTCCGTTACCATTATATTCTGTTAACGTCCACTGATTAACACAAGCCTTCCCCATAAATTGCCTGATATGAGGGATATTTGCCTTATCTGCCACGCTTTACAGTGGGGTAGTAACCGCAGTTTTTATTTTAAGTCGTTATTAGGAAGACGCTGCTGCCCATCTACTGATTTGTTTCCCATTGGAGCCTCTAACGACACCCACGAGATGATATGGGGTAGTGGACATTCTTACACCGCCACTACGCGGCACCTAACACAGTATACTAGCGTAAAATAGCACCACGGTGCTGTTGTATTTCGTATCGCAAGTGACGAATACCGGAGTACTTTTACGGCCGCGGCTGCTGTCCGTGCCGCGCGTACACACCAATTTACTAGACAAGGAGCGTTTAACGCGAACGTTAGGCACTCTTATATAATGGCTTTAGATTTTTTTAAATTGACTTATTATGTTGCACCGTTAGAGAATTAATTAGAATAGGATTGTTTATAATGTTTTATAGTTAAGTATCACATTTTTGTTAAACATAAAAATAATTACACCTTCATATTAGGTCATTCCTGTTATTTTAGTTTAGATTTCAATAAAAAAAGATCTGTATTTCCATTCATAATAGAAGATAGATATAGGCGTCCAAGGGCAACAGTAACCTCTTATCTACTAACATTCACTTAGCAGATTCCAGGTGGAATCTATTGTAAATTATCACCCCGTACTTCTTTAAATCATCAAGATGATTTTCATTTAAAACCAGTTAATATAAACACTCTTAGTATAAAAGTAGTTAGCCACATAAATTACGTAAATTCATCATCATTCAAAATCATCATTACAGCCCTTCACAAGTCCACTGCTGAACATAGGCCTCCCCCAAAGAATGCCACAAAGCACGGTCCTGAGCCACCTGCATCCATCGACTTCCTGCATATCTTACCAGGTCGTCACTCCATCTAGTGGGGGCACGCCCAACACTTTGCCTGCCGGTACGAGGCTGCCACTCGAGAACCCTTCTTCCCCATCGGTTGTCGGTTCTTCGAGCTATATGGCAGGCCCATTGCCACTTCAGCTTACTAATCCGTTGGGCTATGTCAGTCACTCTGGTTCTACTGCGGATATCCTCATTTCTGAGTTGATCACGCAGAGAAACTCCGAGCATAGCCTTCTCCATAGCTCGCTGAGCGACCTTAAGCTTCCTCATCCGCCCAACAGTGAAGGACCACGTCTCAGTTCCGTATGTCATCACTGGCAACACGCACTGGTTGTACAGTCTCGTTTTCAAGTTTTGAGGTATACCTGACGAGAAGATGATCCGTAATTTCCCGAACGCTGCCCAACCGATTGCCCTCTCGGTCGAAGTTGGAATTACCTAGTCGGACTATTTGTCCCAGGTAAACATACTCGTCAACAACTTCGAGCTTAGTGCTCCCAACAACTACCGGCATAGGTGTGACATGGACATTAAACGTGATCTTTGTTTTGTCCATGTTCATCTTAAGACCTGTCCGTTGGGGAGCATTGAGCTTAGTGCTTAGGTCCTCCAGTGATTCTGCCATAAGGACTATATCGTTGGCAAATCGAAGGTGAGTGATGTACTCGCCATTGATGTTGATACCGTATCCTTTCCAGTCCAGAAGCTTAAAAACGTCTTCCAATGCAGCGGTGAAGAGTTTCGGGGATATGACGTCACCCTGTCTTCACCTCTCTGCAATTGGATACTCCTCCGACTTTTGTACAATTTGCCGAAGGGTATATATGTGGTCTATGGTACTAAAACATTTTCGAAAACCGGCTTGTTCGGGAAGCTGGAAGTCGTTAAGTCTGCGCGCGAGACGATTCGTAATGACTCTCGAAAACAGCACGTAGACGCGGCTCAGAAGGGAAATCGGTCTGTAGTTCTTCAAGAGAGCGTCGCCTTTCTTGAAAAACAAGACCACTGCACTTCTGTTCCACGTCTCCGGTGTAATGCCACCATGGAGGACGGAATTAAAGAGATTCTGAAGGACTTCAAGTACCGGTTTTTCACCTGCTTTCAGAAGCTCCGCTGTAATTCCATCCTCGCCTGGGGCCTTGCCGTTTTTAAGATGTTGGAGAGCCATTCTAATCTCGCTCAAACTGACATCCGGGATATCATCGGAATAATCTCGGATAAGACTCGCTCTTGGATCCAACGATAAACTCACACTCGCGTGTGGCTCCAACGATGACGTGTACAGCTGCCCATAGAACCTTTCAATCTTACTCAATATCTTAGGTGCCTCGGAAACGATGCTGCCACATTCTGTCTTCAGCTTTGGCAGTTGGCTCTTTCTGGCAGACAGATCTCTGGCAAAGACTTTGGAGCCTTGGTTCCGCTCGATCGCTTCTTCAATACGAGCTGTATTGAAGTTGCATAAGTCCCGCCGCATGTATTCTGAGGAGATCTGTCTGTTCAGTTGCCTGTATGCTGTCAAATCTGTTGAAGAATGTAGCTTCATCTCCCGTCTAGCAGTCATGAGATTAGGAGTGTGATCGGAGAGTTTTTGTGTTCTTCTGCGGCGGGTCTTGCAGAACTTAGCTCCAACCGCATGGACAGTTTCCACGAGCTTGTCATTCATATCGTCCACTTCATTGCAGTCTTCTAGGCACTGAAAACGGTTTTGTAACTCGAGCTGAAAGGTTTCAGGACTTTGGAACAGAGCACGAAGGGGACGGAGCGTTGACTTCATTATACGAGACCTCTCCAACTTAACGTTTAGGTTCAGTGTGCCTCTAACCATTCGGTGATCGCTGCCGGTTTTCACCCTCGCGATCACTGAGATATCACTGAACAGTTGTCGTCTGGTCGTCATAATGAAGACAATCTCATTTTTTGTCGAACGGTCGGGGCTCGACCAGGTCCACTTCCTGTGGGGCCGCTTCTGGAAGAAAGACTTCATCATAAAGAGTCTCTCTTTCTCCATGAAGTCGGCCAGCTGTTTGCCCCTTGGGTTCCGTTGCCCTATTCCAAATTTCCCTACTTTCAGCTCACCATTCTCTCTTGTGCCTAGTTTTGCATTGAAGTCTCCCATTAACACCGTATAGTGGATTTTGGAGGAATGCATGGCTCTAGAGATATCTTCATACATTTCCTCCACCTCCTCATCGGGGTGTGCCGATGTTGGTGCGTAAACCTGTATGACCTTCCGCGAATACCGTTTGGTGATTCTGAGTATAAGGTACGCAACCCTCGTCGACACACTCCTGTTCTTTACAACATTGTTAACGAGAGACTTGTGGACGATAAATCCGACACCTCCTTGGGACAGATGGTCGCTCTCCCGGTAATAGAGCAAGTTGCCGGATTTGAGGATTACCGTTTCCTCCCCCTCTCGTCCGACTTCGGATAATCCTATAATATGCCAGCGTAACTTGTCTATCTCTTCTTCCAGCTCCACAATCTTCTCGTCAGTCCTCAGGGTGCGTGCGTTGTATGTTGCGAGGTCGAGTCATCGTAGGTGGCAACCGAACCTCCACCGGAGATTCTTAGCACCCCCTGCCCCACCGTTACCATGGTCGCCACCGTAGCTAGAAATAGCGGGGCCGCCGGGGACTGGGGGCCGTCTCTTAGTATTTTTATCCATTTTGGCAAATAGCCATAGTTGCCACGCTTGGCGAGCGAGTTGGCAACCGCAGTTTTTTTATTGTATTTTTGCTTTTATCAGGGAGATGCTGCTGCCCATCTCCTGCCTGTTTCCCTTTGTCGCCTTTTACGACACCCACGGGATGATATGGGGTAGTGGATATTCTTAACCGCCACTACACGGCAAATTACGTAAATTATAACCGCAGATATAATTTCATCTTAAGGACTCATTTTTATATCACCACTCTCTTAATACTCTGATATCATCACCATCATAAGCCTATTAAATTCCCCTGTTGGGCACGAACCTCTGAATGCCCAACTAATAGATAATTTGCCTTTATCTTGAGGCTTGTCCAGTGAGTTGACGATCGTATTACCAGATATTTCGCATCAATTTATTGCAAATTTTTCTCTCCCTAATTTATATTGATCTTTATTCAGTCTATCCGTGCACATTATTCTGTTCTTAATAGGGTAAATTTTCTGTAATCGGCATCTTCACAAGCAAACTATTCGACACGTTAGTAGTTTTATATTTTAGGTAAGTAAGAAGGTCTGAGAAATAAGAAAAAAATATTTTGAAGACCAACACGCATTGGGGCAGCGCGGCAAACGTTTCCTTGCACTAAAACCCTCTCAGAAAGGAGATAATGACCAATCGTGCTGTGGGACGTATATTGGCAGCAATATTTTTTTTTAGTTTGAAGTGGTTATTATTAAGTCGTCACTCACATACCTAAAGATATTTATCATACTCTAAACTTTACGCCACTCAAAGAAGGAAAATGTCTCTGAAATGCTACTATAACGTACTTGTTTTATTGCTAAACAAACGTTATTTATTAAATTTTTGTACCTCGTGATATCCAATGCCAACTGCCGCCATGGAACCACGAATAAACGGGGTTTGCACTGATACAAGCCCACGGTAATAAGCAGCAAGTATCATCTCTTCTGCAGTGAAACATCCATCTGCATACGCACATCCCAATTCACCAACACTGTGACCTAAGGCAGAAGTTAAATAAATATAAATTAATATTTATATTAAACGCATAACACATTAGGACTTTTCTATCCTTGTAACTTTCACCTGTTATTATAATTTATAAACGTTCTATATTGTTAACAGTAAGACTTTTTAGTATAGTAATCTTAAAAGGTACTTCAATATTTAAGCCATAGTAAACAAAGGCGATTTATAATATCTCAGACCAACAAACAAAGATAGGAGCTCTATATAAATTCAAATGATTCTGAAACCATGTTCAACTTTTTAATGCGCACTCATGCGCACATCTTTTTTTTCTTTCTTTACCAGCCAGTAAAATTTTACTGCTATACACAAAAATATGCACCTAAAGCAATGTTGTTAGTTTCGAACGATTTTATATTGCGCCACTTGAAATGAACGCAGCGCTCCGTTTTTCTTTCTGTGTTAGTCTGAGAATAATAAAAGCAATTGAATCAGCTTGTAATATTTTACCGATGATTTTATCTGGCACTAGTCCCAGCTCCCAAAGAATGTCAGTAAGTCCAATTTGAATGGCAGCTATTCCGACGAAAGAGTTTAGAATGTTGTCGAAAGTAGATTTATCGGTTGAAGTGATAATATGTACAATGTCAATGCCTTTTGGCTCCAAAACTCGACGGCATCTAGGATTCAAATAATTATAACTTTTAACAAAAGTAAAACCGACTTCAAATTGTTACAAAATAGAAGTTAATTACTATATATATATTTATATATATATATATATATATATATATATATATATATATATATATATATATATATATATATATATATATATCTCCAAATTTATATGGAACCACCCACGAAGTATAACCTATTTAATAAAAAAATAATCGTCAAAATTGGTTCATATCGCGTTACATATACAGGCATTTTGTGAAACGCTTCCGAAAACGAAAACAGACGATAATACCAACGATTCCTTTGAAGATTTGTCTGTGGCCTTATGAGATTCTCTAAGACATATTAATATGTTGCCGTATCCTGACATAACAATTGCCTACCGTTAAGTGCGTGCATCCTAACGTTCTTGCGGTAAGCACTTTGATCATTTTCACAGATCGTTAAACTGTTACGATATTGCCAACGTTTATTTTATTTATAAGTATAGGCATCCCTACAAATAGTCTTCATATGGAATTTAGTAGTTATGGTTGTCATTTTTTAATATAATTAAACAATCAATTGTACCCTAACGCAACAAGCAGTTCTTTACTACAAAAATGATATTGAAATTTATAAACGTACCTAATTGGGTACTCAGTATTCACTTACACAATTATATACACTATTTTATCATTATCTTTGATTTGTACTAGATAATAGAAATGAAATGGTACTCAATAATTTAATAGTTAAAATCTATTGCAATTATGATCGACGGTTTATTAATCTATCAGAATTAAGCTAAAAATAATTATTTAACTTAAATTAGGTAAAGGCAAATTTTGGTGCAACATGGCAGCGTTTCCAAAACAATTTTGTCAAATTTCTTGAAAATCCATTTCAAATATCCCCAATTTAAAGAAAATACTTCAAAAGATTCCCCACAAACTCCCTTAAATTTTATTTTAAGTAATGAAACAATTTTCAACAAATTTTATAAGATTTATTTTTAACTAACATTATTTTTCTTTAAAATTAAAAAAATGAAGAAATAAAAAGTATTAAATGATACACAAAAGTTGCCTCAAACGTTGCTGAAATGAAATTTGGTGCATTGAAGATAATTAAAAAATGGAGTCATTCGATATTCATAAGTAACCTCACAAAAATGTTAAGATAAGTATGTAAGTATTTCGATTTCTTGAAATTTCTGTTGTTGTTCCAAATTCTTTTCGTTTCAAAATCTACGCATTTCCCCCATATAATACCAATCCTCAAAAATCCGCAACAAACTTTAAATTCCCCGCAATTTTCCAATTTTTTCATTCATTCAGGGAATTCCCCAAATGTTGGCAACTCTGACATGTTTAAACTGCGCAGCTCGAGGCGACACGAGTCGGCCAGATGGCAGCAGCGCTTGTGTGAAAAGGAAGGGTAGAGTTAGTAGTAATACCTAATGCATTGTTTAGTACCGAGCTAGATAAAAGAATTCGGCGTCCGCGCGAATATTGACCCCAGTCAGCTGATTTTAAAATACACTGCTGGTTTTATATTTAAGTATTTTTATGATTTATATATGAATTTATTTTTCATTTAGCTGTACTAACATAATGAAGCGTGAAAAAGCTAATAAAATGCTGTGAAAAAAATGTTTTCCTCGGGATCGACTTACTTTTTGACTCATCATCAAAGGTATCGTTGGTACTATCGTCTGTCTTCATTTTCAGGAGAATTTCACAAACACCAGGTATACAAAAAAAATCACTCGTATTGAGAACGTCCGCCGTTATGAAACGGTTAAAATCAATTTAAAGTTCATCTTGATAAACATTGAACAGAATAATTAAAATGCAGTATCCAGAATATTAATTGAATTATGTTAAATATATAAATATAATAAAGTTAAAGAATTAATTCTACCGTTCAATAGCAGCAGCAAATATTGGAATACGCATTAGCTGCGTGCCCATGCCGGCCCACTGTGATCCCATTCCACTGTAAACAAACCACAGAGGTCTTTTTGCGTTGTCAAAATAATCTACTTTTTCACATAGGCTTATTGTCTGCTGGTCTGCGTTGGTATCTGTAAAAATAATAAATTCGATCAAATGTTGGCATTACGAACGAAAATCAATAATACATTATATAGCAACTGGATACAGCTCGAAAATCTTCACTTCTAAGAAACTTTTTGAGCTGGTAAGAATCCATCTTCTTATTATGTACTTAAAATATTTTTATTTTCTCAGATATATGGTTTTATAAACTTACGCTGTATTCCTTATTCCGAGCACGTGGTGAATTAGCACAAAAAATGCGATTGGACATTTCAATGTTGCCATTGGAAATTGAATTCCTGCTACTCGTGTACTGTGAAATTTACAAACAGGCATTCGCCACACCCGATGGTAAGTAACAACCAACGTCGCCTATGAACATCCTTAACAAAAGGGGATTGCAGCTGCGATTCTTAGCCTTTCAGAAAAAGGAAGCTGTAGGATTTGGATCGAATACTTTTCTTTAGCCATTTTAAATCAACAAACATTAAAATAAGCTGCCATTTGACATCACGCGGAGTGTTAATTCGGTTGACAGTACAATTTCATTAAAAATATAGTTATTCTGCCATTTCTCAAGTTTCTGATGTAATAAAATCACTTACTATGGTATTGTTTGGATTTAAACGTGGTGTTGATAAAATTTGATAAACAGACTTGTTAAACATACCTAATATAGTAAATCCCCTGCCCATATGACCAGAAATTTTTGTCTGATGGATGTTATGCAATAACGCAAGCTCTTCAGGATCGATGGGTCGGGATTTTAAATCGTCTAGAATTTTCTGAACCGATGAGTCTTGGCGCGCAGAAATTGTAACTAAGTGCGGTATGTTTGACTTGTATCGAGATAAATCCTGTTGAAAAGATGAAAATCGTTTATTATGAGTAGTATCTATACAAATAAATAAAATTGAAGTGTCTGTTTGTAATGTCAAAATAACAGCTTTTTACTAACTGCATATAAAAGTATATACGGTATCTATAGCAGAAACACAATTTTTAAAATTTTTGTCTGTGTGTCCGTTTGTCTGTCAGTCTGTCTGTTTGTTCCAGCTAATCTCCGAAACGGCTGGACCGATTTTGACGGGACTTTCACTGGTAGATAGCTCATGTTATAAGGAGTAACATAAGCTAATTATATTTTTCAAAAATAATTAGGGTTCCGTGCAACAAAATTAAAACCTTAAATTACACGCGAGCGAAGTCGCGACGAACAGCTAGTTATTATATAAAATATTTTAATTTTATTTGAATATAAAATATGTGAGTTAGTTGACAGTGTAGTGGTGGTGTAAGAGGGCGGTGCAATAGTAGATATTCTTCTAATATCTTACATATTCCCTTAAAGTATCGTAAAAGTTGTCAGGGGAAACAAACCAGGAGATGATAGACAGCAGCTTATTTCTAATAATAACTAATAAAGAATTTATAAAACTGCAGTTGCCAACCAACCGTGTTCAAAGGCCAAGCGTAGCAGCGATTGCAAATATCTATCATATCAGAGTCTATCATATCAAATATATATCAGTTAACATAGATATTTGAACTGATTGCTGATCGTAATGGCCCCAGACTTTTCAAAATTTTAACGCTACCTGTGGTAGTTCACGCTTTTCAATTAATTTGTTCTAGGACAATAGGTGCTAATAAGCCACCACAAAAATATTATATAAGCCTAATACATTCTGATATTAAATTGTATAGCCGATTAATAATTAAAAATGTTCGTTTACTTAAACATGTTATTATTATTTTTTGTTGATTAATTACCTTAGGTTTGTAATGCCCATATAAAAGTGTGTGGGAATTGATTCCAGTAAGAGATAAGCCATTTACGGCAGTATAGGTACGGCCAAATGGTTGGTTCTCAGTAATGATGCGCATGCGTCCTTCATGCAATGCTTCAACGTCACGTCTTGGCGTTTCACAGAATAGGTTTGCTGCCAACTCGCCTTTGTGGTACCCCAAAAGAACCTAAAATCAAATTATTAAAGAAATAAACTAAATTAACCTTAATTGATAACTGATAATTCTTAGCAACATATCAATAAAGATACTGGATATTTTGCTAAACCTTTTGCTAAACCAGTAATACTTTTTACTGGTGTGTATAAACAGGTGCAAATTCTCCATCTTATATTACATTGCACGCCTCGTAACGCAAAGCATAATTAGGTAGTGCATTACTCCCGACACGTCAAGGTCAAGCAATTCCGTGGTATTATATGTAAAACGCCTCTGTCATAACCATATTGCACTTTAATTAATCCATCCTATATTTTTCTAAAAAATCATTTTATATTGCTACTTTGATATAAAACGGTTTAAAAAACATTTACGTGGACGTCCAGATGTTGGTTATGTGGTTATGATAACTACCGCGAAAATGTCGTATCGAGACCGGGTTTTTTTTAATAACTACAGAATTACATCATTCCCTATTTCATATCAATAGCCTAGTACGCGCTATTCCTTAATAAAATATTTTCAAGTTTTATTGCTATTAAAATTTTAAAGGAACTTCTATGGTTTCCTTAGCTTTCAATAGACAAAGGACAAATGTACCATACAGCCTCTATCGATTTTATACTTTATGTAATCGATTTATCTTGGTAACTTATTTTTTTCATCAAAATTAAATGAAACGCTCATGAGGCGTGCACTTTTGGATTTTCCAAATTATTCATAAATTAAGTTTCCATTATTCTCAAGTTTTGTCTAAAGGCTAGGTCAACTATGTATTGCTAAGATTATTAGTTTTTTTTTTAATATTTAATGTAGATTAAGCGCTATGTACATATAAAATAACTTTAAGAAATCAAAGAAAATATTCTTTTCTGCTTATTTTAATTAACAAAAGTAATAACGATTTTACCTTTATAACCGCAGAAATTCCAGATGCGGCTTCACCATAGCCAATATTAGACATAACACTACCGACAAGAAGTTGTTTTTTTCTATCCTTGCAAAATACAGCATCAATCGACTCTAATTCACTTTTATCAGCTTCGGGTACAGCTGTAGCAGAGAACTTGTTTTTAAAACACAGTTATTTGAGATTTAAAAGATTTGATTTTTAAAGTAAATATTATAATCTATATACCTGAACCAAATGCTTCAACGTATTCAATAGCCTGAGGTGGTACTTTTGCTTCTTCATAAAAGTTTTTTAAAAATGCAGACAATTTCACAGGATCGCGAAAGAATCCAAATTTTGGACCTGTTTTGCCTTCGATAAGGCGTTGATACTCGCACTTTACGTGGACAACATCGGCATAGATTCTATAAGAAGTATTGGCATTATATGTTTAATATTTTTATAGAATATGGGTGACAAACGAGCACACAGTCCACCTGATGGTAAGTAAATTCTGTGCCCCATAGACATCTACATTTATTCTCAATTAAAAATCAAGATTTATATAAAACTAGGTTTAGGGATTTTATCGCGTATATTAACTTATTTAATATTCCTGACAATTTGAGCACTTTACAGCACCCATTCACACGGCGGGATGGGGGGACTGAGGTGTTTGACGTACCAATGTCATAGTTAACCACCACTACATCCAGATTAATATTATTAATTTTTCTTCCGATCTACACAATATGAACTTATAGTATTCTGATGTCTTGCAGTTGTATGCTTCGGTTGTGATTTCATTTAATTAATTTTAGGATCTCCAGCAGATTGTAGCACCCAGCCATCTTCTCTATTGAAATTAGGATGTTTTTTGATTTCAATAGCCTCGCGAATTATCCTTGGAAGGATTCGGTGTTCTTTAACGAGGATTTGTGGTCTATCAAATCTAATGTAATGGCGGGGATGATCTAGAACATGTTCACACATTGTAGAATTCCCGGAGCCTCGTTTCTATATACCAGTTATGTGTACTTTAATGCGGGTTTTATTAATATTTTAATTTATCCTATATAAGAAAAACCACATTCACCACCAAGCTTGTACACTCCTGCATCTTGAAAAGGGACATTACACTTGACTGATGGTAAAAACTGACTAATCTTCTTCAGAGGCTTGATGTATGTTTTAATGGAAGCATGCTCCAGGGTGTAGCCAATCTTGTCAGTGACGCCTCTGATATATGGCAGTACAAAAGGTATCTATAGTAAAGTATGGTCTCTCTTATATAGGACAAACTAATATCATCATCATCATCATCATTACAGCCTTTCATAAGTGCACTGCTGGACATAGGCCTCCCCCAAGGAATGCTACAAAGCACGGTCCTGAGCCACCTGCATCCATCGACTTCCTGCATGTCTTACTAGGTCTTCACTCCATCTCGTGGGGGCTCGCCCTACACTTCACCTACCGGTACGAGGCTGCCACTGAATAACCTTTCTTCCCCATCGGTTGTCGGTTCTTCGAGCTATATGGCCGGCCCACTGCCACTTCAGCTTACTAATCCGTTGGGCTATGTCGGTTACTCTGGTTCTACTGCGGATATCCTCATTACTAAGTTTATCTCGCAGAGAAACTCCAAGCATAGCCCTCACCATAGCTCACTGAGCGACCTTGAGCTTCCTCATAAGGCCAGCAGTGAAGGACCACGTGTCAGATCCGTAAGTCATCACTGGCAACACGCACTGGTTGTACAATTTCGTTTTAAGGTTTTGAGGTATGTCTGATGACAAGATGTGTTGTAGCTTCCCGAACGCCGCCCAGCCGAGTTGAATACGTCGATTGACCTCTCGGTCGAAGTTGGACTTACCTAGTCGGATTATTTGTCCCAGGTAAACATACTCGTCAACAACTTCGAGCTTAGTGTTCCCAACAACTACCGGCACAGGTGTGACATGGACATTAAACATAATCTTTGTTTTGTCCATGTTCATCTTAAGACCTATCCGATGGGAGACACTATTGAGGTCATTGAGCATAGTGCTTAGGTCCTCCAGCGATTCTGCCATAAGGACTATATCGTCGACAAATCGAAGGTGAGTGATGTACTCGCCATTGATGTTAATACCGTATCCTTTGCAGTCCAGAAGCTTGAAAACGTCTTCCAATGCAGCGGTGAAGAGTTTCGGGGATATAACGTCACCCTGTCTTACACCTCTCTGCATTTGGATAGGTTTCGTACTCTGGTTCTGTACTCGGATAGCCATCGTAGCCTTACTGTACAAGCACCTCAGCACTTCGATATACTGACAGTCAACTTGGAATCGCTGAAGGGACTGCAGCACCGCCCAAATTTCGACGGAATCAAAGGCTTTCTCATAGTCCACATACGCCAGGCATAGTGGCAAATTGTACTCCTCGGACTTCTGTACAACTCGCCAAAGGGTATGTATGTGGTCTATGGTGCTAAAGCCCTTTCAGTAGCCGTTCGGGAGGCTGGAAGTCGTCAAGTCTGCGAGCGAGACGATTCGTAACGACTCTCGAAAACAGCACGTAGACGTGGCTTAGAAGGGAAATCCGTCTGTAGTTCTTCAAGAGAGCATTGCCACCTTTCTTGAAGAACAAGACCACCGCACTTCTGCTCCACGCCTCCGGTGTAATGCCACCATGGAGGACGGAATTAAAGAGCTTCTGAAGGACTTCATGTACCAGTTTTCCACCCGCTTTCAGAAGCTCCGCTGTAATTCCATCCTCGCCTGGGGCCTTACCGTTTTTACGATGTTGGAGAGTCATTCTAATCTCGCTCAGACTGAAGTCCGGAATATCTTTGCAATACTGTCAGATAAGACTCGCTCTTGGATCGTTACTCACACTTGCGTGTGGCTCCAGCGATGACGTGTACAGCTGTCCATAGAACCACTCAATCTCACTCAAAATCTCAGGTGCCCCGGAAACGATGCTGCCACACTCGGTCTTCAGCTTTGACAGTTGGCTCTTTCTGGCAGACAGATCTCTGGCAAAGACTTTGGAGCCTTGGATCCGCTCAATCGCTTCGTCAATACAAGCTGTATTGAAGTTGCGTAAGTCCCGCCGCATGCATTTTGAGATCTGTCTGTTCGGTTGCCTGTCAAAAAATGCTGTCAAATCTGTTGAAGAATGTAGCTTCATCTCACGTCTAACAGCCATGAGAATAAGAGTGTGATCGGAGAGTTTTTGTGTTCTTCTGCGGCGGGTCTTGCAGAATTTATCTCCAACCGCATGGACAGTTTCCACGAGCTTGTCATTCATATCGTCCACTTCGTTGCAGTCTTCTAGGCACTGTAAACGGTTTTGTAACTCGAGCTACTAGAGGACTTTGGAACAGAGCACGAGTGGGACGGAGCGTTGACTTCATTAGACGAGACCTCTCCAACTTAACGTTTAGGTTCAGTGTGCCTTTAATCATTCGGTGATCGCTACCAGTTTTCACCCTCGCGATCACCGAGACATCACTGAACAGTTGTCGTCTGGTCGTCATAATGAAGTCAATCTCATTTTTTGTGGAACCGTCGGGGCTCGACCAGGTCCAATTCCTGTGGGGCCGCTTCTGGAAGAAAGAGTTCATCATAAAGAGTCCCTCTTTCTCCATGAAGTCGGCCAGCTGTTGGCCCCTTGGGTTCCGTTGCCCTATTCCAAATTTCCCTACTTTCAGCTCACCGTTCTCTCTTGTGCCTTGTTGTGCATTAAAGTCTCCCATTAACACCGTATGTTGGGTTTTGGAGGAATGAATATGTCTAGAGATATCCTCATACATTTCCTCCACCTCCTCATCGGGGTGTGCCGAGGTTGGTGCGTAAACCTGTATGACCTTCAGCGAATATCGTTTGGTGATTCTGAGTATAAGGTACGCAACCCTCGTCGACACACTCCTGATCTTTACAACGTTGTTAACGAGAGACTTGTGGACGATAAATCCGACACCTCCTTGGGACAGATGGTCACCCTTCCGGTGATAGAGCAAGTTGCCGGATTCGAGGATTACCGTGTCCTCCCCCTCTCTTCGGACTTCGGATAATCCTATAATATGCCAGCGTAACTTGTCTATCTCTTATTCCAGCTCCACGATCTTCTCGTCAGTCTTCAGGGTGCGTGCGTTGTACGTTGCCAGGTCGAATCGTCTAAGGTGGCAACCAAACCTCCACCGGGGATTCTTAGCACCCCCTGCCCCGCTGTTACCATGGTCGCCACCGTAGCCAGGATAGCGGGCCGCCGGGGACTGGGAGCCGTCTCCTTGTTACTCTCTTCATAGGGGGATATTTGCCATAGTTGCCAAGCTTGGCGAGTGGGTTGGCAACCGCAGTGTTTTTATTGTAATTTTGGCTATTATCAGGAAGGTGCTGCTGCCCGAGTGAAGCCGGCCACAGTCGAGCGTGTGCCTGCTGTACTAACCTATGTCAGAGGAATCACAGACAAGGTTGGCTACATCTTGAAGCGAGCTTCCATTAAAACATACTTCAAGCCGCCGAAGAAGATTAGTCAATTTTTACCATGCCTCAAGTGTCATATCCCTCTACAAGATGCAGGAGTGTGAATGTGGTCTCTTTTACATAGAACAAACAAAAAGATCTATTAAAACCCACATGAAAGAACATATAGCTGACTTGAAGCACCGACGTTCCGGGAATGCTGCAGTGTGTGAACATGTTCTAGATCATCCCCGCCATTACATTAGATTTGATAGACCATAAATCCTCGCAAAAGAACACCGATTCCTACCAAGGATGATTCGCAAGGCTATTTAAAAATAAATCCAAATTTCAATAGGGAAGATGGGTGCTGCCATCTGCTTGGGAACCTTTAAGTAATAAAATTGAATCCAAAACCAAGCATACCACTGCAAGACTTCAAAATACTGTAAGCTCATTCTGCGTAGATCGGACCAAAAACTAATATTCATAAACTGAAGGTAGACATCGGGACGTCAAACACCAGGGTACCCCCGTGACCACGGGTGCTGTAAAGCACCCGAAACGTCGGGAATTGAAGAGTTAAATTAAACGCGATAAAATCCGTAAAAATTTGTTTCATTTAATGTGTAGTCTTCGCTTAAATATATAAAATCATTAGTAAACATGACAAAAACCGGCGACCCTTTGTACTTGTAACGGGGCATTTCATCTTAGCCCCCAGAGGTGAAAAGGCATCTGTATTTTGATTCTTAAGTGATAATAGATATATGGGCAGTGTACTTTCCACCGCGTGAATTGTGCAGTCGTTTGACACTCTTACTTCTATTTTAAAAAAGTTAAAATAAAAGTAATAAAAATGCATGGGAAATATCAACTTTTTTGCTCCAAGTGCTGCTAAAATACCAACAAATGATGTTATGTTCATTCGAAAATATGAAGTTTAAATTCCACAGACCAGTTATGGGGAACAAGTTCACTATTTACTACTAAGGGCTACAGGGCTCCTTTTCTACCAAGGAGCCTGACTGGGTAGATACGACCCCTTGACTGTTTCTGCTGCCAAGAAGCAGTGTCTGCACTGCTGTGTACCGATCTGTTAGTATAATTACAGCAAAATTTATATAAATGGATAAACATATTATTAAAAACAACGATTACTTTATTTGAAGTTGATTGCACGTGTTCATTGACTGCAGTATCCAATTACTATCAGGTAGACTATGAGTTTATTTGTTTCTCTAATTTTATATTAAAAATTTTTTTTGATATCTTTCATAGGTATACGCCGTAGTCATAAGTGAACAGTTGAAAACTATCAAGCGTGCATTTCTGTGTTAAAGTCTGAATGATATAGAGAAGCAGTAAGCTAACAGGGTGTGGCAAGTCTTTTTTGTTTCAATTTGGCTTCAGGTGTTCGCGGTCTGCAGTAGCACTTACCATTAGGTGGACTGGAAGTTGGTTTACCACTTCTGTTTATAAAATAAATCACGATAGAATTAAGACTGCGATCACCAACCCACCTACCCAGCGCAATTAGCATGAGAAATTTAGGTCATTCTTGAAAATACTTGCACTTGACTATCTTCGGCTGCATAACCACTTACAATTATGTGGAATATTATTCAAGCATTGGCTTATAAAAGTAAAAAAAAAACCTATTTCCAGTAACAGTAGTATGAGACCGGCAAAGAAGAAGATAGTTTATTAGTTATATCTGTTAATGTTTCAGTAATTTTTATTATAAATTAACGCGTTTTGCTATGACTTACCGCAAAGCATCCTTAGCCTTCTGGAGAAACAAAACATTAATAGCTTCAGTTTTTACGCAACCAGACGCATTCTCGTCGAAAGATTTGGTTTTACCATCCTCACTAATGGTTACAATCCTAAAATGAAATAGTTCAGCATAAGAAAAAGCTAATGATATAATTAGGGCTGTTTTTCTGCATCAATGTCGAGTCAATCTAGGATCAAGAATCAGCTTGTCCCTAGAATGGGTGGTGGAATAAATATCCTTAGCTTGATCGTTAACGGTAACAAAGTGGATTCTTGTAGGCTTGCTTGACGGGAAGAGCCGGCCTGAGGTGGCCACAATTTATACAAGAAGGGGCAAACAAACATGCGGCTCATGTGATGGTAAATGTCGACCACCGGCCATGATCAACTGTAATACAAAGAGAATCGCAGAAGCATTGCCGGCATTTTAAAAAGAGGAGGCTCATTTCTTGAAGATCTCTTATTCGTATCGTTTTGGAAAAATTGCTGGTGGTAGACGATTCAACAACAAAGTTGTGCGAGAAGGAAAACTTCGCACAGTTTTTACGTGGTAGAGTCATGCTGCAGCTATAGTACTAGTATAGTTGTAACACGAGTGGTGCGGTTCGACCAGTGAAGGACCACGCTCTCGCAGAATACCAGCGTAAAAAAACAGCTAAATGCTGTTGTGTTGTGAGATTAGAGAACCGGAGACCTTTTTGACTGAAAAAGAGGCATTCTATCTTAGTCCTCACAGCTGACAACACTTCTGCATTTTAATATGCAAACGAAGATAGATGTAGATGTCTATGGGCCTCAGCAACCACTTAACATCTGTTGGACTGTATGCTCGTTTGTCACCCATATTCTTTAAAAAAAACAGTGATGTACCGCCAAACATCCAAATGGTATGGATGGTATTGCGAGTTACGTCGCGATGTGCTATGGTGAAATTCAGCAGCTGCAATTACTCCGAACAATTCTTTAGACCACTCCCCGTGGTAGATTCGATAAAAAACGCAAATAGATGCCACGTCTCTTCGCGGTGCCAGTAAATCAAGCCAATCAGAAAGAGCTTGGTCATTGACGATTTGAACCACTCTGCGCTGGATGCGATCAAACGGAAGGAGCTGGCACTGGGGAGCCCCGGCCCAGAGATGGGAACAGTATTCCATGTGAAGCCGATCCTACCCCTTGTAAAGTTGCAGAGGGCGTGCCGACATGAAATACTGTCTGCTGAGAACGCCAAGCTTTTTATAGGTCGATTTGTGCTTCTCTTCCATGGTGCCACAACACGTCATTCTATATGTCAACGCCCAGGATTCCGATACCGGCTAAAGCAACAAGGATAGTGCCATGAAAATGGGGAGATACGACAAAGTAGTTATTTTTATCGGTAAACGCGCAAACTTATACCCTCTAGGGATTGAACTGGACTAGATTTAGTTGCCTCCAATCTGAGACTATGTTCAATAAAATTTCGACTTCAGACACAAGTTTGTACCGATACTTAGCGACGTTATTCTGAGAAATATCGGCACGGCCGGTGTATAAATCATCACCAGTGCTGTTATCCGCATAGCAATAAATTTAACATATCACTGATATACAGAAGAAACAGCGTTGGTAATAGCACGCAGCCTTGTGGAACACCAGCGTTGATAGGTTTGAAATCAGAGCATGTACCGTCTACTGCAAGCTTGATGCTCCGATCAGCAAGAAAACTGATAATCAATTTGCACAATTTCTCGGGAAGCCCATAGGAAGGAAGCTTCAAAAGAAGCGCTTTGTGCCACACCCGATCGAAGGCCTTCGCTATGTCCAAACTAATCCCCCTTGGACTCTACTGCCTTAGTTCATCTATGAATCAGATAGACCAGAAGATCACCTGCTGATCGACCCCACGAAAACCGTATATTGGAGTTCACTAATCAGCTGGAGATTCTCAAGGTACCTCATGAGCTAGCAGTTTATAACGGATTCAATAATATTTTGGAGAACAAGAGGTGATGGCCTTTAGTTAAACGTATCTCCGGGAGCGGTCACGTTTTTTGGGGATTGGGTGGACCAAAGCTGTTTTCCATGAATTCAGGACTACGCCATGGGAGTAGAAGTACCGGAAAAGACGTGGTGAATCGGTGCCAACTGCACACGTCTTAAGCACAATAGGAGTTACTCGATCAGGCCCACTCGTTTTGTTGATGTCCCGAGAGAAGAGTGCTTTGCGCACCGAGATATTATAGAGGAGGGTGAATACGTATTGGTAGAGTACATTGGTTGTGGTATGCCATCACCGATCCTCCGCAGCCATGGTAGAAATGTGGAGAAATAGTAGTGAAGTATGGCCAGTCACTTACTCTACACTCCACGACTCTAATTTCCGAGCGCACGTTATTCCTGGCCCCATGGTCTTCATGTATTGAACTCAAAAAGTCCGCTGCACAAGTGCGGTAAAGGCCGTATAAAAAGGCGTGCCTTGCCGGCAGTTTAAGCTGCAAGAGCATCATCGCTTCGATCAGGCCCACTCGTATTGTTGATGTCCCGAGAGAAGAGTGGTTTGCGCACCGAGATATTATAGAGGAGGGAGAACACGTATTGGTAGAGTACATTGGTTGCGGTATGCTCTCACCGATCCGCCGCAGCCAAGGTAGAAATGTGGAGAAAGTGTAGTGAGGTATGGCCAGTCACTCACTCTACACTCAACAGTACCATCGTTGGCCCTATGAAACAAGTTTGGGTAGGCATTTCTCCATGAAAAAATAAAACCATACTTTACCCATTTTTTATGTCAAGCAACCTTGTAAAGACTGACTCACTGATACTGTCATTGTCTTGGTTATTACTGCAAACTCACCATAGCAGAGGGTAATGATGATAATTTCCTCGACTTTTTAAGTTAATATAATTAAAATAACCTTCCATAATGCACCGATAATAGAGGATGCAAACAAACACATCCACCGCCAACAATAGCTGCTTCACATTCTCCACGGGTCATCGCAAGGTAAGCTTGTTCCAGAGCCGCAATAGAGCTGCAGCAGGACGAGTCGATAGACATCGATGGCCCCTTGGCATTTAGCCAGTAGGATATGCGATTTGCGAACATGGATTTATTGCATCTGAAATCATTATATACATTCCTTATTTTAATAGAAGCAATTGGGTCTAGTTTGAACCCCTCGGTTAAAGTCAACATTTAATTGAGATGTGATTGATGTGTGTTTCTGATTGTTGCAGAGCGCCTGCGACCGTACTACTAGCAATTTACCATCACGGAATGTGTTGTTTGATGAATAATCGTAGTGCATTATTTTTTTTATTTTACCTACCATATTATGTATTTAGATATAGAATTCTTTGTAACTGTAAGGCGTCAACCTAATTACACGTTTTTAAAGTTTTAGCACATAATTTTTCACCTCAGCCATCTTTCTCCAAAATAAATTTGGTCCATCTCATGGATTTAAACCAGCGAGCTGAAGATTACTTAATTATATATTATAAGAAGATTAAAAAGTTGGATTGGAGTTATTTATACGTAATCATCGCCGTTTTAAGAGGAGTGGCTGTCATTATTGATGCAGGTTTGAGCTATTTTCGTATATTTAACCCATTACTCAGGTAGGTAGTGTTTAGCTACAACAAGGTTAGTACATTCATAATATTATATGCTATATAATTAGTTAGTACTAGTTATTAAGTCGAAACTATATTAATTGTTCCTAAGCTGAAACGTGGTGTAAATTAATAATAAAACTTACTATTGATATGTTACTAATTTCATGCCTCCATATTATATTGTTTCCTTAGAATAGTTTGGGTTGTTAATTAATTATTGTTCTTATTTTTTTTTATTTTGTGATGAATCCTTACTCATTTTGTATTCTATAATAAGAATCATCCCTCTAATGTATATTTTCTTAGAATAGGTTTAATGACTCCATTTAATTTGTTGTTTAGTTCAATCTAACCATTTTATTGTACGTAATTATTGAGGCGGCGCAGCGATTCAACAGTTATAATTTCTAATAGGAAGAATAAAAATTCTCTGTAGAAAATATTTTATATTATAATTTTGTAATTTGTTTTGTTTTACTATCTTTACGTACTACCTTCGTGTTAATGTTATACATATTACATTGAATAAGTAATTACATTTAAATTGATTTGGTTTAAATATACTTGAGTGTTTATAATTAATATTGTATTAGATCGTTAGAAACATTAGATTTGCCTATCTTATTGTAATATATTAGTAGGTAATTACAATTTTTAAAAGTTGTAACCGCATCAATTCAAGGCCTAAGCGCGCACTTCCTAAAATCACTAAATGGCAGAGGAAAAGGATTTAATAAAGAAACGAGCTAGTTTTAAACGTCGACTCACCGCATTCACTAATTATTTGAATGAATTGAATGATATTTTGAGTTTTTTTCAGACAAACGAATTGCAACTACGAATTGGTAACATTGAACATTTATATAATCAATACGATGAGGTACAGTTACGGTTAGAATGTGTTATCGAAGACATCAGCGCGCAGATTTCCGAAAGGAATGAATTTGAGACAATTTATTTTAGAGTTCTCGATAAAGCTCAGGGCATACTGATACGTAACTCTGAAACATTTAATGAAAATTCAGATAATTGTTCTTCGAAAAATCAGAAGCCTGTTAAGTTGCCAACTATTCAAATGCCTAAATTTTGTGGCTCATACGAAAAGTGGGTTGAGTTTCGCGACACATTTTCGAGTTTTATACAGTCAAAATTATGATATGGATAATATGAATACATTTCATTACTTAAAGACTTCTCTAGAGGGTCCGGCTGCACATGTTATTCAATTAATGAAATTATCCGCTTTAAATTATCCCGTGGCCCGTAGCGTGGAAGCTCTTATGTGAGTGATTTGATAACAAAAGATTGTTAATACAAAATCATGTAACAGCATTATTTAATATTGTGGCGATCACTAAGGAATCCTCCAATAGCTTAAACACCATAATTGATCAGCTGAATAAAAACCTGCATTCATTAAAGTCTTTAGGACAACCTACGCAACATTGGGATACCTTACTTTTTCACATTATTACACAGAAATTCGATGGCAAAACTTTTCGTGAATGGGACGAATATAAAAGTCGATTAGATAGTGAAAAATCTATTATTTTAAAGGTTTTTATCGATTACTTAAGAAGTCGTGCGATAATGCTTGAAATGGTGTTCTATGGGTTTATTATCGCCTTGTGTCGTGACAATGAAAATTTTTCTACAAAGTATATGGTTACATAAATTGTGCTAGGACGAACCGTTGCCACCACATATTGCTCAGACTTGGGTTGAAATCCGTGAATGTTTACACTTGCAAAGTACTGTTGATAATGGCGAAACGTTGGTACGTTTATTGTTGGCTAAAAGTAACGCAGCTGCCTTAAAACCAACAACAATTCCCCGAATTGAACTTTGTGCAGCATTGATTGGTGTGAGGATTTATAAAAGGGTTGTGAAAGCACTAAGAGTTAACATTCGATATACTACATTTTGGACTGATTCAACGATAGTGTTATGGTAAAATGTTGCCATGTAGACTTCACACTTTTGTACGTAATCGAGTTGCCGAAATTCATAAAAAAAAATTATAATTATTCTTAGGGAGACGTTGCTACACATGATAACCCAGCAGACTATTTATCACGTGGTGTTAATATTAGCCGTGTAGTGGCGGTCAAGAATATCCACTACCCCATATCCTTCCGTGGGTGTCGTAAAAGGCGACAAAGGGAAACAGCCAGGAGATGGGCAGCAGCATCTTCCTGATAATAGCCAAATGACAATAAAAAAACTGCGGTTGCCAACCCGCTCGCCAAGCGTGGCAACTATGGCAAATACCCCCCAATGATGAGAGCAACAAAAAAACGGCCCCCAGTCCCCGGCGGCCCCGCTATTCCTGGCTACGGTGGCGACCATGGTAACGGCGGGGCAGGGGGTGCTAAGAATCTCCGGTGGAGGTTCGGTTGCCACCTTAGACGACTCGACCTGGCAACGTACAACGCACGCACCCTGAGGACTGACGAGAAGATCGTGGAGCTGGAAGAAGAGATAGACAAGTTGCGCTGGCATATTATGGGATTATCTGAAGTCCGAAGAGAGGGGGAGGACACGGTAATCCTCGAATCCGGCAACTTGCTCTATCACCGGGAGGGCGACCATCTGTCCCAAGGAGGTGTCGGATTTATCGTCCACAAGTCTCTCGTTAACAACGTTGTAAAAATCGGGAGTGTGTCGACGAGGGTTGCGTACCTTATACTCAGAATCACCAAACGGTATTCGCTGAAGGTCATACAGGTTTACGCACCAACCTCGGCACACCCCGATGAGGAGGTGGAGGAAATGTATGAGGATATCTCTAGAGCCATGCATTCCTCCAAAACCCAATATACGGTGTTAATGGGAGACTTCAATGCAAAACTAGGCACAAGAGAGAACGGTGAGCTGAAAGTAGGGAAATTTGGAATAGGGCAACGGAACCCAAGGGGCCAGCAGCTGGCCGACTTCATGGAGAAAGAGGGACTCTTTATGATGAACTCTTTCTTCCAGAAGCGGCCCCACAGGAAGTGGACCTGGTCGAGCCCCGACGGTTCCACAAAAAATGAGATTGACTTCATTATGACGACCAGACGACAACTGTTCAGTGATGTCTCCGTGATCGCGAGGGTTAAAACTGGTAGCGATCACCGAATGGTTAGAGGCACACTGAACCTAAACGTTAAGTTGGAGAGGTCTCGTCTAATGAAGTCAACGCTCCGTCCCCCTCGTGCTCTGTTTCAAAGTCCCGAAACCTTTCAGCTCGAGTTACAAAACCGTTTTCAGTGCCTAGAAGACTGCAATGAAGTGGACGATATGAATGACAAGCTCGTGGAAACTGTCCATGCGGTTGGAGCTAAGTTCTGCAAGACCCGCCGCAGAAGAACACAAAAACTCTCCGATCACACTCTTAATCTCATGGCTGTTAGACGGGAGATGAAGCTACATTCTTCAACAGACTTGACAGCATACAGGCATCTGAACAGACAGATCTCCAAATGCATGCGGCGGGACTTACGCAACTTCAATACAGCTCGTATTGAAGAAGCGATCGAGCGGAACCAAGGCTCCAAAGTCTTTGCCAGAGATCTGTCTGCCAGAAAGTGCCAACTGTCAAAGCTGAAGACAGAATGTGGCAGCATCGTTTCCGGGACACCTGAGATTTTGAGTGAGATTGAGAGGTTCTATGGGCAGCTGTACACATCATCGTTGGAGCCACACGCAAGTGTGAGTAACGATCCAAGAGCGAGTCTCATCCGACACTATTCCGAAGATATCCCGGATGTCAGTCTGAGCGAGATTAGGATGGCTCTCCAGCACCTTAAAAACGGTAAGGCCCCAGGCGAGGATGGAATTACAGCGGAGCTTCTGAAAGCGGGTGGAAGACCGGTACTTGAAGTCCTTCAGAAGCTCTTTAATTCTGTCCTCCATGGTGGCATTACACCGGAGGCGTGCAGCAGAAGTGCGGTGGTCTTGTTCTTCAAGAAAGGTGACAACGCTCTCTTGAAGAACTACAGACCGATTTCCCTTCTGAGCCGCGTCTACGTGCTGTTTTCGAGAGTCATTACGAATCGTCTCGCGCGCAGACTTGACGACTTCCAGCCTCCCGAACAAGCCGGTTTCCGAAAGGGCTTTAGCACCATAGACCACATACATACCCTTCGGCAAGTTGTACAGAAGTCCGAAGAGTACAATTTGCCACTATGTCTGGCGTATGTGGACTATGAGAAAGCCTTTGATTCCGTCGAAATTTGGGCGGTGCTGCAGTCCCTTCAGCGGTGCCAAGTTGACTGTCGGTATATCGAAGTGTTGAAGTGCTTGTACAGTAGGGCTACGATGGCTATCCGAGTACAGAACCAGAGTACGAAACCTATCCAATTGCAGAGAGGTGTAAGACAGGGTGACGTCATATCCCCGAAACTCTTCACCGCTGCATTGGAAGACGTTTTCAAGCTTCTGGACTGGAAAGGATACGGTATCAACATCAATGGCGAGTACATCACTCACCTTCGATTTGCCGACGATATAGTCCTTATGGCAGAATCGCTGGAGGACCTAAGCACTATGCTCAATGACCTCAATAGTGTTTCCCAACGGATAGGTCTTAAGATGAACATGGACAAAACTAAGATCATGTTTAATGTCCATGTCACACCTATGCCGATAGTTGTTGGGAACACTAAGCTCGAAGTTGTTGACGAGTATGTTTACCTGGGACAAATAGTCCGACTGGGTAAGTCCAACTTCGACCGAGAGGTCAATCGACGGATTCAACTCGGCTGGGCAGCGTTCGGGAAGCTACGACACATCTTCTCGTCAGACATACCTCAAAACCTTAAAACGAAATTGTACAACCAGTGCGTGTTGCCAGTGATGACTTACGGAACTGAGACGTGGTCCTTCACTGCTGGCCGTATGAGGAAGCTCAAGGTCGCTCAGCGAGCTATGGAGAGGGCTATGCTCGGAGTTTCTCTGCGTGATAAACTTAGGAATGAGGATATCCGCAGTAGAACCAGAGTGACCGACATAGCCCAACGGATTAGTAAGCTGAAGTGGCAGTGGGCCGGCCATATAGCTCGAAGAACCGACAACCGATGGGGAAGAAAGGTTCTCGAGTGGCAGCCTCGTACCGGTAGGCGAAGTGTAGGGCGTCCCCCCACGAGATGGAGTGACGACCTGGTAAGACATGCAGGAAGTCGATGGATGCAGGTGGCTCAGGACCGTGTTTTGTGGCATTCTTTGGGGGAGGCCTATGTTCAGCAGTGGACTTGTGAAGGGCTGTAATGATGATGATGATGTTAGTATTAGCAAAATTCAATCTCTGGACTTATGGTGATCAGGTCTTAGTTTTTTGAAGTTTGACAAATCACACTGACCCACTAATATGCAATGTGCCGAAAAACTGCCAGAAGTTAAGTCTGAAATCTTCCTTGATGCATGTGGTAAAACGGTTTACAATAATTTCATTGACTTCTATCGGTTTTCCAATTTTCAAAGATTAAAGCGAACAGTGGGATACTTTTTAAAATTTATCGAGATTTGTAGAAATAAAATTATAAATAATAAATTTCTTGATAGTAATGAGTTTAATAATGCTTTAAATGTACTTATAAGCATATCTCAAACACAATAATTTCCAGAATATAATATTTTAATACAAATTCAAAAATTGTCTCCCAAAAGTCAATTAATCAATTTAACGTATTTTTGGATAACTTTAATATAATGCGTATTGGAGGCAGTTTATGAAGCTGTTTGTGTCTCTGCGAGAAAAAAATATTCAATTTTACTACAGTCCACTCATCCTTTCACTAAACTGTTATTTAACTAAAAAAATGAAAAAATCTTTATTCAGTATATTTTACATCATTCTTACATTACTAATGGCCGGAATCTCTTTTTAAGTATGATACTTGTGTAAGAAGACCCCGCTCCTTCTTAAGATTACAAAAATATACATTTTGTAACAGTAAGTATTAACTACAGCAAGACGATATCGACAGTTAAGAGTAAACGGGGTCCAAAAGAAGCATTATAGTTAATTATTTAGTGCTAACTGAGAAAGCGCAAAAAGAATTAATTAACAATTTAATTTAACAAAAGAACTTCAACAACTTAAGTTAATGATATGTATGAGCGTGCGCGCGCGCGCGTGTATGTGTGTGTGTGTGTGTGTGTGTGCGTGTGAGAGAGTGTGAGTGTGCGTACTTAAGAATGTGTGCGTTTGTATGTGAGTGTGTATGTGAGTCAGTGAATAGAATTATGACTTTACACTATATTTGTTAATGTAAGATAAGGATCTCAATTTCATCATATTTTTTTACCTCGAAGCCAGCTCTGTAGTGTGTTCTTGAAAGTATGTGTCGCTGTTGGGTAAAAATTAATAATTATATTTAATTTGTTATAAATATGTGCGGATTTTCTTCCAAACTGTCTCCTGGCGTAGGCAGTTTTAACCTGGGTTATAGGTGCAATATTTAATATTCTTCTTTTATTTTGTCTAGGGGGGTTGTAGGGGAGTTTTCTATGAAGTTTTAAAATCGCGTGTCAAATGTAGTTTCCTTACAGATAGTAGGCAACTTTGGGAATATAGACAGACGGTTGAAAACCTATAAGGTTTAAAATAAATCACTTTAAGCAAAGATCTGTGAGCCCTTTCTAGTTCTAGAAATTTGGTTTTGGTGGCTCCACCCCAGACTGTGATACAGTAATTAATAATAGATTGGGCTAGCGATATATATATTTGTTTTATTAAATCTGCGTCGGCAACGTGGCTTGAAGTCCTAAAAATCCAAGTAAGTTTGCGAATTCTGCAAATGAGTAGGTCAATGTGGGCACTCCAAGCAAGGGGCTGGTCAATCATTACTCCAAGATACTTGGTTTTAGATATTTTATTTATGCTATCACATGAGCAATTTTGGTTAGTGACATTGTTACATGGGTGAATTTTTATTTGGAAGTCTGAATTTGGCTGAGTACTGTTATAATTTGTGAAACATATATAATTGGTTTTAGAGACGTTTAGAGTCAATAAGTTTTTGTCTAACCAACGAGCTATTCATGCCAGACCTTCCTGTGCAAAGCCATATACTTCGTCCCATGTTGAATTAGAGAAAACTACAGTGGTATCGTCTGCATATGAAAATAATTTACCATTGAGAATATCCAAGTTACGAAGGTTATTAATGTAAATTAAGAAGAGCGTTGGTCCCAGCACGCTCTCCTGGGGGACACCATATGTTGTGTCGGCTAGCTCACTGATACAGTCACCATCTCTAACACTCTATTTACGATCACGCAAATAATCACACAGTAAAGCTAGGGGAGTGTTCCTGACACCCATTGATTCCAATCTGCGCATAAGGATGGGGACAGAGACGGTATCGAAAGCCTTCTGAAGATCAAGAAAAACTGTAATGCACTTTTTATTTGTATCGACATTTTCAGTAATGTAATATTTATTTAAGAAGCTGATTAATCTGTTATTTATTATTTTTTCTAATATTTTTGAAAGAACTGGATGACAGTTCTTCCAGTTCTTCAAAGTTCTTCAAACCACCAACTATAGACCTATATCAGTATATAGGTCTATAGTTGGTGGTTTTGTCTTTGTCTCCACCCTTATGTATTGAAGTGACAATAGCATGTCTGAGCGCAGTAGGTAAGATACCCTTTGCTATGCAGAGGTTAGCTAAGTGAACAATAACGGGGGCTATTTCTTGGCCAACATGTTTCAGAAATTTCGTTTGTATACCGTCCCAGCATGCAGCGCTGTCCGATTTTAATCCTATTAAATTTCGTAGACCTCATCCGGGTCAGTTTCTAATAAGACAAAGGAAGAGAGTGGGTGCAAATCACTAGAATTATCAGAAAGTGTGTCCCAATTTGTTGGACGCATTAAAATATTATCAGCTAGGGATTTACCAATATTAGCAAAATAGGCATTTATGTAATTTACATATTCTTTAGGGGTTGATTTAAGATGCGTGATGTCATTTATAGATTTCCAGAGGAACCTAGGATTCTTTTTATTTTTAATTAATTGATCTCTTTCGTAATTCCGTTTTAATGTTTTAATCAAAGCATTATAGTGATTGCGATAGCGTCTATATGTTATTTTTAGAATTTCATTTTTTGGGTCACGTTTCAGTTTTTTCTGCATATCGTTTCTATTTCTTCTACAACGAAGAATGCCCATTGTAATCCATGGTTTTAATATGCGATTTTACATGGATTGTCGTTATTATTGCATTTGTTAAAATACATTGCCTCAGTTTATTAATTAACACATCAGTGAGACTATTGGGATTATTATGTAACAACATGTCATGAAGATCCAAACATTAAAGGATTTGATTGCTTGTAGAAGGTTGATGTAGGTCCTTATTTTAAGGGAATTAATTACATCTTTTATATTGGATAGTTTTAGAAAAATCATGTTATGATCAGTAATAGTTGTATTTATAACGTATATAGCATATGGACGCAACATTTTTAGTTTTATTTAGTTTTAAAATGAAATGATCCAAACAATTTTTGTTTCTAGTTGGTATGGTGTGTGTCCTGGTAACATGGCATGCATTGCTAGCATGTTTAAGTAGTTTATTTTATTTCTACGTTCGTTTATCTGTATGTTGTCATTGTTTATTATATTTATGTTTATGTCTCCTTTAGTTTTAAATGTTTTTATAGTTTTAAATGTTTTTAGGTTATTTAAGTGAATATCTAGCGAATATATGAATTTTTCTGCATCGGAAGTTGAAGGTGAGTGATAAACCCCTAGGATAGTCAGGTTATTTATAGTAATTTGGAGACATGAAGCATTCGAAAGCAAGATCTCGGTAACCGGTTAACTTTATAATCCGTTTTTACATAGATTACAACACCGTCACACTGATTCAAATGATTTGTTGTTGTAAATGATGTGTGATTATTTAACTGTGGTATGGTTTTATTAGGGTTAATTTGACACTCAGTTAATACTGTCACATCTACCGAAAACTTGAAGTGTGACAATGTAAAGATCATCAAAATTACAATAGATACCTCTTATATTTTGAGAAATAATTGTGAGTTCTGTGTTAAGTATTTTAACTACCGAGGATAAAAAACTAATAACATCTCACATACTAGAATTCGCCATTTCTATTTTATCAATCTCTGTAACGGTATTTAATAAGCTATCCATATAAAGTTAGGATTAGATACTTCCTGACGTTACACCTCAATTATATTATAAAAAGAAGGGGTTATTAGACAATTTTGGCAGTTTTTATAGGACACATACATAATATGATTATATAAAGTACAAGTGAACAGCATTTTATAAATTATAACATGGTTATTTTGCATAGACTTGAGGTAATTGTTTATGTATGTTTGTGTTAATAAATATGTGTAAGTAAATTAAAGTAATTTTTTTTTTGGAACTTAAACAATAAATATTAAGTGTATAATTTTTCTATACCTTACCTTTAAAGAACGTCTTAAAATGTTTAGTATATATGCGCGAAGCAAGCATATATCATGAGTACAAATTGAAGTGATATTTAAAATATACACTAAATCTTGTTATCGTCAATATATACTCTGTAAACACCTAAAGGGAAAAATAGTAACCCCTATAGTGGGAAATCTACCTCGAGCACGACTTGTACCAGGTGGTTTCCCATTTGAAAAAGTAAGAGTCGACTATGCTGGCTCAAGTTCATCTGCTAGCCAACAGGGTCGCGGATGTCGCACTGTGAAGGTGTATATTGCCGTTTTCGTATGTTTCACGAGAAAGGCAACTGGTGGGTGACTTAACAACTAATCATTTTATATCAGCTTGATAACGTTTTATGTCTCGTATTGGAAAACCGACAGACATTTTTTCTGATAACGGTACCTCATTCTGCGATTTCTGGATCTCAACAGCAGCACCATCTACCGGGTGCAATTGTGAACCTAAACCATCCAGAGACCACAAATCCACTCAAACACTGTGTGTGTTAAAAGTTTAATTTCATCAAAATCGGTTTAGCTATTTTCGAGTTTTTGCGAGACTAAAGGATTTCAATTGATGTTTTTGTATAGAGATTATTAACACTTGTTTTTTAACTTAAATAGTTTTTTATATGTCCTTACGTTTAGGGGCGGCGCAAAAATATCCATCGCCTGTATGTTTCGTAGTCACAAGAGACGATATACAGGAAATTTTGCAAATGTTGGAAATGCTACACAGAGTAATATGTTATGTGGAATATTCAAAGCAATATATTATGTATTATATTTATAAAATAACTAAGCTCACCCAGCGATACCGAGCCCATTTGCAGAGCGTGACTTGTAGAAGGAATTCTTCTCAGTTTCAGAAAAACAAGTGCCTATGTACACTCCAACTTTCTTTCCTGAGAAATGTTCCGGGTTCACACCTAAACAAAAATTTATAGCATGTTCAGTATACTGTTGACTCATGTATTGAATGGTTAAATTCGATTTTGACAAATTTGATTATATTTCTATGCTTCTTTTTTCATTAAAATAAATTGCTGTTATTTTATCTGTTCCTTTGCTTTTAGTCTAGTGGCTAACTTTCTCGTTGGTCTAATGGTCTAATAGTCTGAACTATATCCGGTCGTGTCGGATTACCATCCTATCGGACTATGAGCATGAGGGAATAGAGAGTGAACCTGTGCTTGTGCATACACTTGGGCACTATAACCCTTTCCTGCACAGATGGCTAGCCTACGTTGAGAGGGGCAGTCGTGACCGAAATTCGGTCTGGAAAACATTGTCCTTGGTAAGCGACAAAAAGAAAATTTTTTATAATGTGATGCAACCCACACTACACTGTTGTCACAAACTCAAACTGATAAGGCGACAAAACTATTGTTGTACTATATTATTGTTCATATACTCGCACTGTATTTAAAATAAATAACGCTTTATAACCAATGCAATAAGACATCCTTTTTGTATTCATTTTCATTTAAAAAATATAATTCTGTTATTAAACAACAATTTGACGAGCCTTAAGCTTATAACCGATGCTAGTTCACTGCAAAGTAGATAAATAATGCGTCTTACGTATATTTTTTCAAGAAATATACATATTGACGTTGTAATTCCGTAAGACTAATACTTTATTTGGTATATTCAAGATTATTCATTATATATAGTCTCCACCGCTTAAAAAGGGCAGTTAACATACCCGCATCGTATATCGCTTGGTATGCTTGTTCAAGAACCTTGCGAGCTATCGGGTCCATTGACTGTCCCAGACGATAGTGAACCTTGAAGAACTGGGCATCAAACAGATCCAAATCTGGTATTCGGCCAGCATATTGTGCGACTTCAGGATGATTGTAGTTCCACCGTGGATTCAATGAAACAGGATTTTTCTGGACAAAATTGGGAGACATTTTAAAATATCTGTCAAGCAAACTTAAATCAATTATAGTCTGATATACTCGTATCAACATTTAAAATATCTTAATAAACAATTCAAAATCGTTTTTAGTTTCATATTACTAAATTATTAAATCTATACATGTAACAAATCTGTAGAAAAGTCTTGTCTGTAATTCTAATATATTCTTAAAAAAAAACGAGTCCAGGGGACTAAATAAAGGGTTCTAAAGCCAAATTAGTTGTTTCTAGAATTTAGGTCTGTATGTCTGTCTGTCTGTGTATTCCGGGTTCACGCAAAAGCGACTGAACCGATTAACATGAAATTTTAATGCAGGTATCTTATTTTCTTTAGGTGTAAATTTTCTATTATATCTTATTTATAGGCGGGATGACGGGTGTTTTTCAAATAAATACCATAATTGTAAATAAAGTTTAAAATATAGTTATAACCTTGGTAAAATAATTTGAAACTACACCGATTTGGTTATGAAAACAGCGCCATCTATCATCAAATGGAAAAGTAGTATATTATGCCTTAAGTTACTAATAAATGAAATAATATAAATAACTTACATTTATATGATTAAATAATTAAATTTTTAAAATTATTAAAAAATTCTAATGTTTATGTAGTTTTTTAGTATTTTTGTTGTTATTTTATTTTAAAAGTGTAAGTATTCAATAGGTAATAGTGACGTCTATCAAAAATATGAAAATTGATAAGGTACATATTTATTTCAATTACTAGTATATATGTAAAGTGATTAAAAGAGGTATATCTGCAACTGTTGCAAAATTTTCATTATCATTATAGTTTTGTTAAAGAGATTTTTATGTATGTCGTAGCCATATCGTAGAATTGATCATATATCATAAAGTAGTCTATCATTTCCTAAAGTGGTGTGGTAATTTTATGATATTTAACACTATTTGTTGACAATATCATGCTTGACCAAATCAATACATAGAAATCGTTTGAAGATATTAATAACTAAACACAACGTTGCTATTTCCAAAGATTTTATAACTTTGGCTATTTCATAATAGGATCATATGACAATATCATTAAATCGTCTTTCACCGCTAGAGGCGCTGATAGCGTATTTTTAAAATAAACAGAACTTTTCAGAGAATAGACATCACTTTATCCCTTATTGATATATTAAATAAATGTTAGCTTCTATTGCTGATATTACTAGATAGTTTGGTTTTGGCTTTCATTATTTCATCTAATATTAGCGCCACCTACTTACTTCTAAATAAACTAAAATGGCAAGTCATTGATAAAATGAAATAATACAATGCTATTGAATGTACAATGTAAATAATTGAATCATTTACATTACATTCATCCCGCATTGGAATCAGCGCAGCAACACTTTTTTGACCAAAAACTCTGCGACCTGTGCCCAGTAGTAACATGTATGTAAGCTGCTACTTTTTTACTTTTTATGGGACAGTATATGCTGTTTTTATTTCATTCGTGTTTTCGGGTATGTTACTTTTTGTGTTCACTCTACCGTAAATATTAAGGGTTGCAAAGATGAGTTGAACTCATTATCATCAACCTATCAAAAGTCCACTGAAGTGAACATAGGCCTCCCCCATAAATTGTCAAGTAACTGGATATTTGCTATAGGTGCCACGTTTGGTAAGGCGGGTTGGTAACCACAGCTATTATTATTTTGATCTGTTGTCAAGAAGATGAGGTACGCCATTCGATCTCCTGTTTGTTTTCCAATGTTGCCTCTTACGACGGGATGATATGAGGTGGTGGATTTGTTTTCACCCCCACAACATTTTTCTACACCCGTTCATGAGTGTAGTGCTCCTCACGTTCACTTTAAATAAAATTTATAAGGAATAAAACTAATTTTAAGAATTTTATCGCGCTTAATTTTTACTTTTTAAATACCCGATGTTTTGGGCAAAATCACGGGATGGGCGGGAGAACTGAGGTGTTTGATGACCTGATGTCATAGCTAAAATAGAAAAAAATAAATGCAGTAGTAGTTTGAATTAAATTTTATTAATTATGGGGTCCTTAGTAGACGGTAGCACTTAGTCATTTTCCCCATTAAAATTAGGATATTTTTATCAATAGCCTCGCGACTCATCATTGGTAGGATTCGGTGTTCTATTGCAAGGATTTGTTGTCTATCAGATCCAATATAATGGTTGGGAAGATAGTAAATATTAAACATGTTGACATACTTTAGACTTCCTGGAGCTTCGATGCTTCCCATCAACGATATGTTCTTTTACTCGGAACTTTTATCCAAGATTCGTTAAAAAACCCTTAACATTAGTTTTAATCCATGTGTAGTATTCATTATTATAAAACTGTATATATGAAATTTTCAAGTCTACTCGTAGTAAAAATAAATATCTACATCTATTTTATGGTGCCAAGCAATATTAAATAGCACCAATGATATGAATAAAATGTCTCAAATAAGCATTATATTACTTTGTTGAAACTAAATTAACTTTAATTAAGAATAAATCTAAAGAGTTAAATGTAAATAATAATAATACATTTTGATTTCAAGACTATTTACCTTTCTTATGGTTACATCGGAAGACACACACAGTGCTTCTAGACATATATATTCACGTGTTTCTATTGCATGTCTTATAGTATTTTTGAATAAAAAATATTTTTTGACAGACATAGAGACACAGACACCGCTGTGACTCTAAAATTGATCGATTTTTTTTTAAATTTGGCATGGAAAAGCATTTTATGATGTTCGTAAATTCAAGCGTACTCGAGCGGAGCTGCGGATAAAAAGCTAGTACAAAATAAAAATTATTATGAGTTTGAATGAATATAGTAATTGGTGTATAACAATTCCTTAACTTAAAAGCTTTTAGAAAAATTTACTTCGAAAATATCCGCGTTATAAAATAAAATGATGTGTCTTACCTAGTATGAAGAGCACCTCCCGCCCTCCCTCAATTGCGTGCACTATCCCCGTCACCACTAATCCCAGCACCGATACTCCCAACACCACTAAACTAGGCAAGACACATCACTGACGATAATACGACAAGTATTTCGCCTCTACACGAGGCATCCTCAGGTGATATAGACTCTACGGTGGCTAACCGCTAAGTGAGCGGCGAGCCCAAACAAGTGCCTTTTATGCAACCGCTCTCTACTTAAGGAGCGGGCGACTGCGTCATGCGATAAAACATGCGACCAGTCACCGCCGGACTTACGCAGCCGTTTGTAAAATTAAAAACAAACAGTCGCGCAACGCCCACCCTCCAACCACGCAACCAATCGCCGAACACCGTGAGGGTAACAAACGACCATATTGCGAAGCTCACTATCATTGGAGAGCAGGCCTAAAGATATTTAAGAGAGGTGAGTTAGTAACATTTGTTTGTTCATTCCGCAATGCAACGGTACTATTGTTACTTATTAATATCTCTAACTGTTCCAGCACACACAGCCGCAGCCCTTTATTACACGTATGTAAGACTTTAAAGGAGCGTCGTTGGCTAGGTTGTGCCCAGTGTCCAAAAGATGTTTGGCAAAATGGGATTGCAATTCCTGTACGCGGCTAAATGCTCTTTATAACGTGTCTCGAAATTGCGACCAGTTTGAACCCAAATGTTACTAACTCACCTCTCTTAAATATCTTTAAGCCTGCTCTCTAATAATAGAGAGCCTCGCAATATGGTCGTTTGTCACCCTCACGGTGTTCGGCGATTGGTTGCGTGGTTGGAGGGTGGGCGTTGCGCGACTGTTTGTTTTTAATTTTACAAACGGCTGCGTAAGTCCGGCGGTGACTGGTCGCATGTTTTATCGCATGACGCAGTCGCCCGCTCCTTAAGTAGAGAGCGGTTGCATAAAAGGCACTTATTTTGGCTCGCCGCTCACTTAGCGGTTAGCCACCGTAGAGTCTATATCACCTGAGGATGCCTCGTGTAGAGGCGAAACACGTGTCGTATTTTCGTCAGTGGTGTGTCTTGCCTAGTGTAGTGGTGTGTTGGGAGTAGCGGTGCTGGGATTAGTGGTGACGATGGTGGTAAGACACATCATTTTATTTTATAACGCGGATATTTGCGAAGTAAATTTTTCTAAAAGCTTTTATATAATGGATTTCCGCAAAGTAACGCCTGATTCTATTAATTCCTTAATTGCTTTTTTTGATAATCAGCTGCCCAGATCTTAATGCTGCTGTATTTCGTATGGTGAATGTAAAGAACCGGAGACTCTTTTTACTGGAAACAAGGCAATTCATCTTAACCCTCATAGGTGAACACGCATCTGAATTTTGATTACTAACCGAGGATAGATGTACTCGTAGATATCTATGGGCCTCAGTATCTACTTGGCATGTGGTGAACCGTGTGTTCGTTTATCAACGATAAACTACATAAAAAATTATAAGTTATTTATTTTACTCTTTGAGTGGGCTAAGGAATATGACAATCTCAATGCCATATAAACAGTAACATTAAAAACCTCTTCCTCTATTTTGCGACCCTAAGAAGTGGATTTTTTTTTAATTTTTTTTGAGCCATTTTATAAGTGTAACTATTTAATAAAAAAAGGAATCATCAAAAGCGGTTCACGATTGATGAATGTATCGCGTATACAATACAACCAAAAAAACATGCAGATGAATTGAGAACTTCCTCATTTTTGAAAGCGGCAAAAATATATTAAATGCATTGCAATGTTTTTTAAATGAAGATAATCTTGCTAAGTATAAGGATAAGTATAAAAAATATATTATAATTTATCAGACCGACAAAGACAGAAAGACGGAGCGATTCGCACATTTGAAGTGACGCAAAAACCAAGCCAAAACCATGTAATTAAGTAATTACAATAGTAATATTAGCAAAGTTTTGGCTTGATTTTTGCGTACCTTTTATTGAACACACAGCAAACATTAATACTAAATAGTATAAAAAAGCCGGCCAAGAGTATTAAAATGGCAAGTCAAAGTAAAAGTCAATATACATTTTTTCAAAAGTGGCCCAATACAAAGCACTTTTTACAATTATCGACACTTACCACACGAAACTGTTGAAGTGAAAGTGAAAGTGCGAGTTGGACTCGCGCATGAAGGGTTCCGTATTATCGTAATACACGTTTCTAGTAGGAAACCCGCTTTAATCTAATTTACTTTTATTTGTATTACTTGTTGTTATAACGGCAACAGAAATACACATTCTGTGAAAATTTTAACTGTCTACCTATTACGGATCATGAGATACAGCCCGCTGACAGACAGACAGACAGACGGACGGTCGGACGGACAGGTGGACGGGCGGACGGACGTACGGACGGACAGCGAATGCTAAGTAAATGCTATTTTTAGAGACCTATTGTATGATATAATAACTTACCTTGTTATATAAAATGTCAGCAAGATCCTTTACATGGTTGGAATCAGGAAAGAGACCTGACATTCCGGAAATAACAATTCTTTCTCCGGATTTGAGGCATTCCTCCCTTTCGTGCAGAGTTACAGCTACCTTTCGAGGTGTCGGTACCATTTTTCTGTAATAATAAAGAATATTAATGATATACGAACTTTTCCATGAAGCGGTCGTACCTCTTCAGGCGCTCTTCGTCAATTTCATAATGCGCGAGCAATTTCGCTTCGATACCCGCGCATACTAAAAAAATTATTAGCCTAATTTAGCTTAAATAATAAAATTAAACATAATGAAATCTATTTTAATACACTAAATGGGAGAAGGGACACGTTAGGCTATAATTTTCTTTACATAATAGCTATGGTTAAGTTATTAATTTTTAATAATTAAAATAATAATATTTATTTGCACATCATACAAAGTCCCTAAATAATAATAAAAAATGTTTACTTGTTCTACATAGCAGTATATCAGCTGAGCTGTAAACGTCAAATTACCAATGTAAAGCTTCAAGATAGATAAAAAAGAGTTCACTAACTCTACGTTCTCGATTTTTTTTTCTCATATTTATAGAGGTACATCAGAATATTTTCCTTCACCTATGATCACATAAAAGATAAATCGGCTGTTTAAATTACAATTAACAATTCCGATTCGAACACAAATCATAGTATAGTATATTAATTTTAGTCGAGTTTATCTATTATCAGCAGTGTATTTAGGTTTACACCCAGAAGTTTAATGCAGCAGGATTTGTGGAATGGCAATATTAGAATTGGCGTCTATACCAGAAGCGATCGGGATTACTGTTTACTGTATGAACTAATTTTAAAACTATATTATCTATAATCGTTGGTGCGTCTGGTATTGATCGTTTAAGTTCTGACTTGTTTTGTCTAGACGTTGATCATAGCATAGCGATATCGAGTCATACGAGGACTCTATCTATTGCGCTGTAGTCAAGCTATTAATAAATTAAACATATATGGACCAAAATTACTCATATTTACAATACATAACACCGCAATACATAATAACGTAAAGCAATAGGTGGCGCTGTGGTCGAGTTATCAAAAGACTTAATATTAATACCGTCAAACAATTACAGAATGATGAACATATCGTTACCGACCCACTAAGAAGAACTTTTGGGACAGACAGACACGCTGACAGACAAAGAGGTGATCTCGAATTTCGGCTTGGGAAACTAATGATACTCGAAGAGTGATATGTTTAGCACACACAAGCAATGCGACAGAGGTACTGTGTCAAAGTTAACTAAATTCCTTTTTATATGTTACATTGTGATTACAAGTCGAACGATACATTTATTCCAATTATTATTTTCGTTCACTTGTGCATCATTCAATTTACACACAATAGTTGTTCTTACATTGTTAGGAATATTTAATAATTGAATTGCATCGATTATTTGCATATGCAAATACAAATGTAATACAAATAATAGAAGAATACGATCAAATCCAGCCACAGTGAATGTACGTCACACGGGTTAAAAAAGCCCTCCGTGAGCGCCACCACCTGCCAGACCGTCGTTCCTGTAGACGTGATGTAAGTGTAAGGCATCACCACCAATTGCATGCTCAGCACGGCCAATTGGCCGCAGAGCGTGTTATGAGTCTACCGCTCGCCTCAAGGGAATGGGGTCCCACGTTGCGAGGCTTTCGGCCGCAGCCTTGAGAGCCTCCTCAGATTCTCCCTCCAGCTACCACCCGCATGAAGTCGACACATATGCTCCACCAACCAATACAATGGCAGATATAGGCAGTTATAAGATATTAGTAATAATTCGCCATCAGAAAGGGTTTGTGTCACTGACGTGGAGTATATGCATTTTTCGATCATGTTTGTCTCACCCACCAACAAGTTGCCTTCAATCTTTCAAAGGTGGGAACTTTATAGAGATATAATTATTATGTTGTTATATAAAACATCATGGAGGACAGACAGTCTGCAGCCCCGCAATGAAGGAACCCGACTTGGGCAAAGCTACTTAGTTTGTGAGTCAAACCAAGACGCAATGAGCGACATTGAGAATAGCGACCCGCCAAACAACCATCGCAGAGACGCAATGCTGCAGAATGCAACAAGCATCAATACGACTATCGTCGGGCTTACACCATCCCAAGGTCCCCCATACAGTCCCAGCAGACAGCACCACCCGCAAAATACCACCAATGTGTCATAGTACTATGTCCTGCTCCAGGACTATGTCCTGCTTAATAATAAAGTATTGAGTATAAATTATATTACTAACATAGATATAAGTTTTTCTTTACTACCAAATTCTATGGATCTTGTTGTCCGAAATAAATAATTTTTATTTTATTTATTATTTATAGTAACACGCTACTGAGACGTCAGTAGCCAAAAGTCCACGTATCATAGCGCTATTGCACTAAGACATGGAGTTGAGTATGCTTGCTGCACTTAAAAGTACTACCAATGATACTCACCCCAATCCGAAAGATAGCCAACGTATCATAACGCTATGCGGTAGGACGCTGCCCACAAACGGTAGGGGTGTGCGATGTCCACGGGCAAGTCGTATTGCTACAACAAACCCGCTTACCATCGACACTAAGATGATATGTCTACTACACATCGATTTACCTGCAACGTATCATAGTAGCACGGTACTAAGACGTCATTAGCCAAAACTCCACGTATCATAGCGCTATTGCACTAAGACATGGAGTTGAGTATGCTTGCTGCACTTAAAAGTACAACCAAACACACTCACCCTAATCCGAAAGATAGCCGACGTATCATAACGCTATGCGCTAATACGCCGCCCACAAACGGTAGGGGCGTGCGATGTCCACGGGCAAGTCGTATTGCTACAACAAACCCGCTTACCACCGACACTAAGATGATATATCTAGGACGCATCGGTTAGCGAGTCCAAGTTTACCTCAGTCTCGGACGCTGTGAAACAACCTACACGCCACTATAATAATCCTTTTCAAGTCCCATTTCTTTCAATATAATGCTTTTACATATTTGAGACCTTCCACATATTTGCTTAATTTCATAGACCATACTACTGTATGTCTTATTTATATGGCACTTCAAGTCATAACTCTGCTATCATAATGCTTATGCATCATAGAGACCTTCTATATTAATGCTTTGGTTCGTTAGACCTTAATATGATAAGTCCCTAATATAGGACTAGTCATTGTGCAATCTTACTACTAGCAGTCAATCAGCCGACCACCCTTGTATGATATGTACAACCTTGGGTATGCGTTTCCGGCAACGCCCCCATATAAGGGAACATTACAAGAATACGTTCATCAACTTAGACATTTTCCGATTATTACAAGAACACCTTCATCAACTTGAAAATTTGATCCATTTTTTCTATTATATTACAAAATGTTATTTATCTTTATTATTGCAATATAATCGACTTGTATTTATATGATTTGATACATTTTAAATATTTAAAGCAGAATTTTAATAAATATAGAGATTTTTAGAGACAATTTATGCGTTTACTAATACTATACCTAATATTCAATATTCCAAATGAACATATTTGAACTTTATACTTATTATTTGCATTTTATTTGTTTAAATTATAATTTCTATGACATTTTTAAATGTCTTTATAATGAATTTAATTATTATTTATTATTAATAATTATGAAGCTCACACCACGTAATACATGGACACGAGGCAAGATCCACAGGATCCAGGATCCAGGAAAATGGTAACGGTCACACACGGGTGGTTGGTGTATACTAACACAGGTATCTTGAGGAGACCTACCTCCAGATTAATAGTCCTGGTATCAATCCAAATGATGGTGCTGATGCACAATTTCATAAAAAATAAGTAAATTTACACTTATAATTATTTACTTATAAAAGTATAAAAACATTTCAAATGATAAAGCAATCTATGTTAAAAGTATGTAGATTCAATGTAATGATAAGAACATACGATTGCCGAGCGAAAGTTGGGGGTTCGATTCCCCAGTCTAGAGTTAATTCCACAAAAGTTTGTTTATAGATTTACTTAGAGACATGTGTTACATAGTTATTGGCTATGTAATACGAATAAAAGCTTTATATTAAATTGGTTACTTATTGTTCACGACAGCAAAATAGAGAAACGAAGTGAGTAAAGACAATATTAAAAGTAAAATTGGTGACAAAACTGAGTGAAAAGTACATTAATATAATTTTACAACATATTTATAACCTTTATATGTTAGTACAGAACATCGTTTTGATGATAGTAAAATAACTCTTATTGTACAAAAAAAGTCGACCAATCAGAGCGCGACGTATTGTAGAACTTTCTAGGCGTTTTTAATTAACTGCGTAATAGTTGATCCCGAAAATGATGGAATAATTTTTATTTTCTGGAAGAATTATAAACATAATATTGAATTAGATTAAGGTTTATAGATAAAGGAAATAATATAATATTTAGCGCAATTAGACTTATTTCCTAAGTATTTATAATAAAATTAAAGAATTAATGTACCCAAATATTATGAAAATTCGGGATATTTTGTGTAATAACCTTTTATAATGTTAAAATATTGAATATTCTTTATGGTATACTAATAAAGGACTAAATTGCCGATTTAAAAATGTATATAACATTCTTAGATTATTTACTCTCTAGATAACGCGTCACGTAATGAGCGATGCAACAAAAACAGGCCAGTTTTTACAGGCGTGTGTGCGTGCACACGCACACACGCTTAGCGGTTGCTATGGTGACAAAATAAATAACTATGACTTACACCAGCGTCATTTGTATCTGGGAGATACCAGCTAATGAATCTATCCCGATAAAATGGGACAAAATTGTCATGTTAATAAAATCATAAATTATAATATTTGAATATGGTGCTTTCAATTGTGTTTAGTTGTCTGTTGAGTTAGAATCTTAAATTCTTTACAATAAAAATATAATCAAATAAAAATTAACTACGAATTTACAAAATATGTTTTATTATTTTATGTATGGTATCGACTTATAAAAATACAAGAGGTTGGCGCGCGGCTTCACCTGCGACATAGTTAAATAATTTATCACGCAGGTACCTACCCCTTACCGTAAAATTTTATCCCATAGCGTTTCTACAGTTTAATCCTTTTAAGAAGAATTATTCCGTCCAGCATTATTGTGCCAGCAAGAGTTTATATATGAGTGCTCCATTGAAGCTTTGCATCTAAGGTCACCCCCAGGAACACAGTAAATATGAATCATATAGGTAATGCCCTCGGAAATGAACTGTACTTCAAGTTGAAGGTTCGCCGCTCTTACCACTGAGTTACCATCGCTAGTGTATCTTACATACACTAGCGATGGTAACTATATTAAAATTTAAATATATGAGCCTGTACGTAATAAAACATACTTTTTTCGGTAGCGTATCCTTATTCAATCTTCGACAGCCTTGACTATTTGCAAAATAAAATTCATATTCACGGAAATGTTCAGAGCATATCACTGTGGTTTTGAATGGTTTTCAAAACTCTTCTCCACGGCTTTTTCTTATTATGTCCATCCATCGACTTCTAATTATAGGATCAATAGGTATCCTAAAATCATGTATCCAAATGGTCACATTTGATTTTGACAATTAACATTAAAAATGAACATACATCAGCTTTTAAGACAACTATACGGGGAAATTCGCAATCCAAGACTGGCAACACCAAAAAATGACGCGTTGATTTTGTAAATAAAATTATCAATTTATTAGTTTTGTTTTCGTAACCTACTATTAGTTTTGAGTTACCTAGCGATGGTAGGAGATTTTGTTAGTTGTTTGTAAATGTCCTTTATAATTTCTGCAGATTTTGATCGCGCAATTTGTCATTTTCACAAAAATAATTTACCTCAAAAAATGAGCCGTGCGTGCGTATCTCTTGGCGTTACAATTGACAGTGAGGAGCGGGGAGCGCTTTAGAGGCTAACAGTTAGCTGATATTTTATTCGACGCTTTTGAGCCGCCGTTACTCTATCTAGAGAGTAAATAATCTAAGATAACATTAGAGTAGGAATTAATCATGTATGGAAAAAATTGTAATTTATGACAATTGCATAGAGAAAATGTTATGCAATAAAGAGGCAAAATGGACAGTGGCAAGCGGCTCACATTAAAATTTCAAACGCTCAAGTCATTATTCAGATATTCATGTTTATTAATAAAGATTGTTATAACTATTTTTTACGGATTCTATCGCGTTTAATTAAGTTATTTTATATTCCCGACTTTTCGGTTGCTTTCCAGCAACCGTCTAAAAATGCAGTTACTTTGTCTGATGGTAAAATTGTGAAAGTATCGTCTCCGTACCGCTTGTAGAAACTTGGAGTTACTGGTGCAGTAAGCAGGGCTTTCTCTTTAAAGTCCTCCATGAAAATATCGACGACAATGGGAGATACCGGTGAGCCCATCGCGACACCATCTACTTGCTTTTAAAACTGTTCCTTCCACAATAGATAGCCAGATGTAAGGCAATGTCTGAGTAATACTGCATATTCTGCTGGCATGTTGTTTTCCTCTAGTTTCCTAGTTACAATTGAGATGCAGTCTTCAACAGGTAGGCACATGTAAATAGAGACTGAACATCAAAACTGACCATAGTTTCATTGTCAGTAAGACATAGGTCTTTTATCTCACTGACAAAATGGTATGAATCCTTAGTGTATGCTCTTGTATGTCCTCTGAGTGGTGATAGTACTTTTGCTAAGTGTTGAGCCAATCTGTAAGTTGGCGAATCGATCTGACTCACTATTGGACGTAATGGAGCGTTTTAAATTAATGCTACGGTTATTATGGATACGTCGGATTACAATTTTAAAATACAACAACTGATAATACCTGCGTGTACCAAACCGCCCAAGTTGTATGGGTTACCAAAAATACACAAACCGAACGCTCCATTACGTCCAATAGTGAGTCAGATCGATTGGCCAACTTACAAATTGGCTCAACACTTAGCAAAAGTACTATCACCACTCAGAGGACATACAAGAGCACACACTAAGGATTCATACCATTTTGTCAGTGAGATAAAAGACCTATGTCTTACTGACAATGAAACTATGGTCAGTTTTGATGTTCAGTCTCTATTTACATGCCTACCTGTTGAAGACTGCATCTCAATTGTAACTAGGAAACTAGAGGAAAACAACATGCCAGCAGAATATGCTGTATTACTCAGACATTGCCTTACATCAGGCTATCTATTGTGGAAGGAACAGTTTTACAATCAAGTAGATGGTGTCGCGATGGGCTCACCGGTATCTCCCATTGTCGCCGATATTTTCATGGAGGACTTTGAGGAGAAAGCCCTGCTTACTGCACCAGTAACTCCAAGTTTCTACAAGCGGTACGTAGACGATACTTTCACAATTTTACCATCAGACAAAGTAACTGCATTTTTAGAACATCTTAATTCCATAAACTCTAAAATTCAATTTACTATGGAGTTAGAGGCAAATAATTCTTTAGCTTTCCTAGATGTGTTAGACATTCGAAATCCTAATAACACCGTAGGTCACACTGTGTATAGAAAAAAGACCCATACAAACCGATACTTAAACGGTGAATCCCACCATCACCCTTCACAGTTAGCTACCGTGGGCAAATCCTTGTTGCAGAGAGCACGAGGGATCTGTGACAGCAAACACCTGGCCACCGAGCTTCAGCACGTCAAGCAGGTTCTGCAAGACAACAAGCTTCGGGTTCCGCGCCTACGTCACAGTGACCGAGTGAAGCCGGCCAAAGTCGAGCGTGTGCCTGCTGTACTACCATATGTCAGAGGTATCACAGACAAGATTGGCTACATCTTGAAGCGAGCTTCTATTAGAACATTCTTCAAGCCGCCGAAGAAGATTAGTCAGTTCTTACCATCCGTCAAGTGCAATATTCCTCTACAAGATGCAGGAGTATACAAGCTTGATTGTGAGTGTGGTCTCTCATATATAGGGCAAACAAAACGATCAATAAAAACCCGCGTAAAAGAACACATAGCTGACGTGAAGCACCAACGTTTCGGGAAGTCTGCAGTTTGTGATCATATCCTAGACGGCCCCCGCCATTACATTAGATTTGATAAACCACAAGTTCTCGCGAAAGAACATCGATTCCTGCCAAGGATGATACTTGAGGCTATTGAAATTAAAAAACATCCTAATTTCAATAGAGAGGGAGGCTGGGTACTACCACCTGCTTGGGATCCTGTAATTCATAAAATTAAAACTAAACCCAAGCATACCACTGCAATACTTCAAGACACAGTTAGTTTATTCTGCGTAGATCGGACCAAAATTAATAATTAAAAAGCTGAAGGTACTCCGGGTTAACTTTGACATCGGGACGTCAATCACCTCAGTCCCCCGTGACCACGGTTGCTGGAAAGCAACCGAAACGTCGGGAATATAAAATAACTTAATTAAACGCGATAGAATCCGTAAAAAATAGTTTTATTCAATGTGTAGTGTTCGCGTAAATATAAGAAATCATAAAGATTGTTATTTTGAACATGTTAGCAGATATTTAAGATTTATAACTTTAAAAATGTTCTGTAAATTTGGTGTATTTTGTTGAATATCTTAATATGTCTTTATGTGATATCGATGTAATGTATATCATGATAATTTGACTTTGTTTCAATATTATGTAAGAATAATTTTTGAACACAGCGGAACGGCAATATATGTAAAAATACTATAGAATATAAAATTAGGAACGACATAAATAAACTATCATTTGAAATTAATTGTGAATTAGTAACAATAGAATTAAGATCCTCAAAAACAATAATCATTGCACTTTACCGACCTGACTATGATATAAGTCTATTCTTTGAAATGTTTCAAAACTTTTAAAACTTTGTCAAGAGAACAAAAAAAATTATAATAGCAGGTAACTTGAACTTAAATGTTTTAAAAATTGACGCTAATATTAAAAAGCTTGAAAGAATACTTAAAATTTTTAATTGTAAATGGATATTAAACGAACTAACTAGAAACGAAATAAGTAAATGAAATAAAACCAGTTCTACTTATATAGATAACTTTATTGTTAACTTTAATGAATGTAAAGGATGTTTATTAGGTCAAAAACTTTTTGTTCATATTGTAATTAAATTATAATTAGTTAATCAAAAAAACTGTAACAATAAATTTGAAACTTATATAGGCAGAAACTTTTCAAGGAATAATCTTGATTGTTTTAATTAATTATTAAACAAAAATTACACTGGGATTAAATCAGAAATTGTAATGACTGATGACGCGAACGCAAGAATGAGAATTTTACATCAAGCGTTGCATCATTATTACAACATTTATTTTCCAAAAATAGAAAAACAAGTAAGGAGCAAACATATGAAAAAAAATGGACTACATTAGGTATAGAAACTAGTAAGAAAAACTTAATTAAAATGGAAATATTACAAGAGCCTACCCAACAGAGAAAATTGAAAATTAAAAAATATAAGAAATTATTACTAAAAACAATGATAACCGCAAAAAATTACAATATTGTATCAGGATTAAAGAGGCAAAAAATAAAACCAAAGAATCGTGGAATATAATAAATGAGCAGGTAGGGAAAAATAAACGGCAAAATACAAAATATAGGATTGAATCGATAAAAAACGATAGTGGGCAAATTATTACAGAATCTCAAAAAATTACAAGAAGTTTTAATGATTTTTTCTGCAATATAGCACATAGATTAAAGATTAATTTAGAAATTGACGCAGAAAATTGCATGAAATACTTAGATTACTCCAATAGGCCACTAACATCTATTTATTTTTACCCATTAAATTATACAGAGTTAAAGAAGATTGTTACTAGCATGTAGAAAAAATCTACATGAGACATTTATAATATGAGAACTAGGACATTAAGAAATCTTATTAGAAAGAACAATAACTTATTCGAATTGATATTTATTGTTGTCAATTCGTAATTAGCTAATGGCATATTTCCCGATGGTATATCGAAGTGTTGAAGTGCTTGTACAGTAGGGCTACGATGGCTATCCGAGTACAGAACCAGAATACGAAACCTATCCAATTGCAGAGAGGTGTAAGACAGGGTGACGTCATATCCCCGAAACTCTTCACCGCTGCATTGGAAGACGTTTTCAAGCTTCTGGACTGGAAAGGATACGGTATCAACATCAATGGCGAGTACATCACTCACCTTCGATTTGCCGACGATATAGTCCTTATGGCAGAATCGCTGGAGGACCTAAGCACTATGCTCAATGACCTCAATAGTGTTTCCCAACGGATAGGTCTTAAGATGAACATGGACAAAACAAAGATCATGTTTAATGTCCATGTCACACCTATGCCGGTAGTTGTTGGGAGCACTAAGCTCGAAGTTGTTGACGAGTATGTTTACCTGGGACAAATAGTCCGACTAGGTAAGTCCAACTTCGACCGAGAGGTCAATCGACGGATTCAACTCGGCTGGGCAGCGTTCGGGAAGCTACGACACATCTTCTCGTCAGACATACCTCAAAACCTTAAAACGAAATTGTACAACCAGTGCGTGTTGCCAGTGATGACTTACGGAACTGAGACGTGGTCCTTCACTGCTGGCCGTATGAGGAAGCTCAAGGTCGCTCAGCGAGCTATGGAGAGGGCTATGCTCGGAGTTCCTCTGCGTGATAAACTTAGGAATGAGGATATCCGCAGTAGAACCAGAGTGACCGACATAGCCCAACGGATTAGTAAGCTGAAGTGGCAGTGGGCCGGCCATATAGCTCGAAGAACCGACAACCGATGGGGAAGAAAGGTTCTCGAGTGGCAGCCTCGTACCGGTAGGCGAAGTGTAGGGCGTCCCCCCACGAGATGGAGTGACGACCTGGTAAGATATGCAGGAAGTCGATGGATGCAGGTGGCTCAGGACCGTGCTTTGTGGCATTCTTTGGGGGAGGCCTATGTTCAGCAGTGGACTTGTGAAGGGCTGTAATGATGATGATAATGATATTTCCCGATGTACTCAAACAGAGTAGGGTTGTTCCACTTTTCAAAAAAGGGAATTCCACAGAGCTCAGTAATTACAGGACAGTTTGTATATTGCCAACTTTATCAAAGCTATTAGAAGCCATCAAAAAATCTAGAATTATTAGGTACTTTGAAGAAAATACTTTATTTACAACGGCACATTTTGGATTTAGAAGAGGACGATCGACTGAAATGGCCAAAAGAAAAGTAATTTATTTCATTCTAGAATCTTTGGACAGCTCGAATAGATGTGCCAGTATTTTTGTGACTTATCAAAGGCTTTTGATTGCTTACAGCATGATGTATTAATATTAAAATTGCAGCATTATGGTTTTCTAACTGAACTAATTATGATGAAAAATTATTTAAATAACCGTAGCCAAGTTGTTTCAGTAAATGACCAAACTTCTTCAGCGAGTTCTGTATCGATCGGAGTACCACAAGGTTAAATTTTAGGTTCTGTTTTGTTTTTTATCTATATTAATGATCTTGGTAATGCAATGTCAGACTATACATATTTAAGTTTATTTACAGATGATACACATGTTGGTTTAAGAGACAAAACTCTACCAAATTTAGAAAATAAAATTAATAGTATTATAGGCTTGCTAAAAGAATGGTTTAGCGCAAATGGTATTATTCTAAATTCCGATAAAAGCATTGTAATGCATTATCAATCGAGGCTAGGCATTTATGGTAACTCGACTACAAAAGAAAATGTATTTTTAGGGTATACAGTAGATAACACAATCAACCATAAAGCCCACATTGAAAAAAATTGTAAGAAAATAGCTAGCGGTAATTATGCATTGTTCAAACTCAAGCCATTATTGGATGAAAAGACACTCATATCTGTGTACTATGCCTATATTCATACTATAATAAGGTATACTATATTTCACAAGGAAAATTTAATTGAATTTGCTAAAAAGTTAGGCACAGTAATAAACGTTCCGATCCAGGACTCAGACATCCGTGATGTGTTCCGGATGAAGTTAAAGAACAAGCCAAATGGTCCTATAATTGTTGATTTCACATCAACTCTTAAGAGAGAAAAGATTATTAAAGCTACAAGAACCTACAACAAAACGAACACTGATCAACGTTTAAGTACCGCGAGTCTCAATATAAGTGGAGCTTTAAAACCTATATATGTGTCAGAACACCTCACTGCATCAGCCAGACGCCTATTTTACCTTGCTAGAATGTTTGCTAAAAAGCACAACTACGAAAACTGTTGGACATCGTTTGGCAAAGTATATCTGAAACGTAACCACAACGAATCTCGCATACACGTGAGCTGCCAAGAAGATATTTTAAACCTCCAAAAAAATATCTGACTAGGCAATTATGCTTTTTGTTTTTTTGAATTGCTTAGCTCTTATTTTGTTGCTTGCATGGTATATTTCTGCTTTTATTTAAAAAACATTAAATATTTTTCTTTAAATGTTAATAAGCCTCATATACACGATCACGTGTTTTACACAAACATAATAAACACATCTACTCATATATTTATTCCTATAATTGTTAAAATTCTTTACACATTATTTGTCAAATATATAAAAATTACACTTCTAAAACTAAATGTAATTTATGTTTTATCTAGCTCTGAAAATGGTACCTTCTACGTTTTAAATATGTTTATTATAATGACTTGCCGTAGTTTAGTATTCTTAGTATTTATTATAAAAATCGGTTGCAAGGTCCACTTGCCTTGTGAATATTATCCTTCTAATAGCTCTCCCCGTAAAATTCAGTGAATTAATTACAATTCAAAACGAAATCGACTCCTACAACGTAGCAGATTCCAATATGTGTGATGCTGAGGATTGCGTGTCTCTTTTACCTAACTCGAACAAATCTGTTAAAGTATTCCAACAAAACATCCGTAGTTTAAAATGTAATTTTTCTGGGTTAATACCAATTCTTGTACGAACAGGAGTGGACTGGGACTGCATTGTGCTTACTGAATGCTGGCTATCTTCCATTCATTGCATACCTCCATTGGATGGATACAGTAACTTTGCTTCCACTAACAATCTTACCCAAAATGAGGGCGTCGTTGTGTATTACAAAAAAGATTTGGTTATCTCAGTTGATGAACCTATAATATCAGATGCAAATTGTCTTATAATTACTCTAAATAGAGATACGGTAGCTATTGCTGTTTATCGACCTCCTGGATACAAAAATATTAATAATTTTATTCAATCCCTTAACAGTATATTACTAAAATATTCAACTAAGCAAAATATCATATTATTAGGTGATATTAATATTAACATAGCAAAACAAAGTAGAGATTCAAATCTTTCTATGTACTTAGATATGCTGGCATTTCACGGAATGTTACCTGCGTACATATTTCCGACGCATAATAAATCATGCTTGGATCATGTAATGTTAAAGACAAAATTGCAAGCTCGTTGTCTCATCCTCCAAACATCTCTAACTGACCATTATAGTGTTGTCTTATACATTGCTTCTTTTTCTAATCAAAAACGTGCAAAACTATTTAAATACGTAAATTTTGAACTTTTAAACGCAGATCTAAAAAATAAGGATTTCAGTTCTTTATACAAGATCAAAGATGTAAATGAAGCTGCTATTTTTTTCCACAATATACTTCAGTCAGCTATAATGCTTAATTCAAGAGAAGTAAAAATTTCCAGACGTAAGAAAATCTTGAAACCCTGGATTACCTTAGGTGTCCTTAAATGTTTAAAAAACCGTGATAACCTATACAAGAAACTAAAAAAAGACCCAAATAATGAGACGCTAAAGACTATTTATAAGAGATACAGAAACTATTGCTCATCTCTGTTGAGGAAACTTAAAAGAAATTATGAAAAAATTCAACTTCAAAATGCAGGAAAAGACAACAAAAAACTTTGGAAAGCTGTTAAAGAGATTACTTACACAAATAAACCTAAAGAGATTCCATTGGAGCTGATAGCTACAAACAATCCGCAAGCATCGGTGAATAGTATTAACCATTATTTTTCAAATGTAGGCAGAACTTTAGCTGAAAACCTGTGTAAAAATAAGCCCCCAATTCAACCCCCTGCTTTAAAGTCATGCTGTCATTCTTTTACTCTTTTATCTACGGATAAGGATGAAGTTGGGAATCTTATAACAGGTTTAAAGAATAATTGCTCTGTTGGCCTGGATTTAATTTCTAGTGAAATTATTAAGGCTAACAGAGATGTTCTGGTGTCTCCGATAACGTACATTTGCAATTTATCACTTTCAACTGGAGCGTTCCCGCGGATATACAAGAAATCGCGAATCCACCCGATTCATAAAAGCGGAGACAGGGGCTGTGTCAGTAACTATAGACCGATTTCTATTCTTCCCACTATCTCAAAAATTTTAGAACGCATTATAAATAATAGATTAGTAAAATACTTGGAAAATAAAAATCTCTTGTCACATAAACAATTTGGCTTTAGAGCAAATAGATCTACATCAGACGCGGTTTTTGAACTAACAAATTACATAGTTAATGACTTTGACAATAAAAAAAAAACAATAGGTATATTTTTGGATTTGGCAAAGGCATTTGACACAGTCTCTGTCCCAATTTTAGTTCAAAAACTTGAATACCTTGGTATTAGAGACCTCCAGTTGAAACTTCTACAAGATTTTTTAACAGACAGAACGCAATGTGTACAAATCGATACCATAATTAGCGAAGTAGTTCCTGTAACTTTTGGAGTTCCTCAGGGAAGTATTCTGGGTCCAACTCTCTTCCTTGTTTATATCAATGATCTTTGTCAAATAGAAATTCCTAATGCAAAAATAATTGCCTTCGCAGACGACATGGCCATCCTTTTCAGTGGTAACTCATGGTATGAGGTTTTCTCAAATGCTCAGAGAGGAATGAATACTGTTACTAGTTGGTTATACAAGAACATTTTAACTCTCAATGTTGCAAAGACTAATTACATCTCCTTTTCCATTAAGTCCACCAATAAACCAGACCCTGCATATCGAATTGTTTCCCACTTGTGTGATAATCCCAATGACACAACCTGTCTATGCCCGAAGCTTGTAAACGCAGAATCAACTAAATACCTAGGCGTAATGATTGACAGCAAATTAAGTTTTCACTATCACATTGACCATCTAACTGCAAGAATACGCAAATTAATGGTAATATTTAAGGCCTTGAGACATGTGGCCCAGGAGAAAGTATTAAAATCAGTTTACTTCGCTCTTTGCCAGTCGCAACTTATGTACTGCATTACTTCTTGGGGTGGTGCCTGTAAAACACACTTTCTAAAAATCGAACGAGCGCAAAGAGCACTCTTAAAAGTGAGCTCATTCCTACCATTCTATCATCCAACGTCTGATCTCTATCAAAAATGGAAAGTCCTGACTGTCAGACAGCTTTACATTTTATATACTGTACTTCAACAACATTCCCAGTTAAAGTATGAACCAGATAACTTTACGAATCAGCGCCGCAAGGATAAAGTCTGCACTATAACTAAATACAGAACTAGCCTTACACATCGATTTTACTGTTACCAAAGCAGTAACCTTTATAATAAATTAAATAGGGAACTGTCAATCTATTCTCTTCCAAAAATTAAATGTAAATTTACTGTCGCGGAGTGGTTAAAAAAATTGGATTATGACCGTACAGAAAATTTACTTCATAAATAATTTCTTTTTCTACACATACACACACACACACACACGCACACACACACACACACACTCACACACACACACACACACACACACACACACACACACACACACACACACACACACACACACACACACACACATGAGGTAACGGAACCGTTGTAACTTTTTTTTTTCTTTTTTAGCCTTTTTTAAGCCCATTTTTATTCTTTTTTATATGTAATTTAAATAGCCTCATATGTCATACAAATGCATTTTAGTGTATCATTTTACGTTAATACTATAAGTTCTTTGATACCTGTAACACTCAATCGCGAATAATGCTCTTGTTTGTCCCGTGGGGTGGGGACCTGGTGATTTGTAATACAGGCATTTTATAGCCTAATTCAGACACCAGCTCCTCACATATACTAGACTATGAGTATGAACTTACCTGTATTTAAATAGATATAAGTTTTATTATGTATTGCCTGTCTTTGTGAGGAGAAATAAACATTATTATTATTATTATACCATTACTATTTGGTGTAAAGCTACGGATAATATAAAAGTTTTAAAATGTCAAAAATAGTCTATAAGAATAATCAATTGTCTGAAAAAAAGGAGTCCGGCAAGAAAACATTTTAAGAACGATAAAAAAATGACAGTGGTTTTGCTTTATATATATAATAGTTTATTAGAAGTACACGAGGATAAAGACATACCGAAAAAGAAAGACATAAATCAATACAATCTGCGTTATAATGAAAAACGTGTCCTACCAATGAATAGATTAATAAAAGTAAAAATAACAACGGCGTTACTCAAAAATATTGATGTATAATAAATTACCAAAAAGTATAACCAGCCTAAACTATAGCATATTTAAACGGAAACTTAAGTATTTTTTTGAAAATAACCCGTTTTACAAATTAAGCGAGTACATGTCAATGCAACTCTTGGAATCATCATTCTTGTGCAACGTGCAAACAGAATAACTTACCTAATTCTATGATTTAAAGCGTCAATGTAACTAAATTAAAGTACAATAATGTAATTAAATAATGTAATTTAACCATATAAATTTGAAAACTTTTGTAACCAATGACTTGCCTGTAACAATTGTTATATTATGGCCAATAAATATTTCTGATTCTGCTTCTGATTGTATGTGTTTATATAAGTAAAATTATGTAACCATATTTTTAACAAATAAAGATATAGGGTTAAAGTGAGAGTGTGATGATGAAAACTAGTGTCAGATATTATGTCAATGTGCTCATCAGCTCAGTTACCTTTCGCGTATAGCTCACGTACTAGGATAGGAAGCTGATAATTTGGAAATTCGTTTGGGACAGTTCGGGATAGATCACGACAGTTCAGGATAGTTTGGGACAGTTTAGGACAGTTCGGGAAGTTCGGGATCAGCTACCAGTTTTCCAGTATAAATGAAGATAGAAGACAGTAGAGATAGTTGTAGGAAAAACTAGTGAAAGTTTTCAATGTTAAGGAGAAATTACAAAGATATGAAAGTTTCATTTTCAACTCCTTTCTTAATGATTATCTTCATTGTCTCATGACAACAGGCGTCAAGACCGGGACCATTCCATAGCGACCCGTAATCTTAGTCGTCTAATCTTTCTTCTCAGAAAGGGGCAGACGAGCTTTGAGTGGCACACCTTCTCAGGGGTCACGCCCACCTTGTTGTTCCCGAAACAAACGTGGTGCAGTATCAGTTTCTGATTATAGAAGGTCACTGACCGATTTATCTCTGCTGCAGTGAGGGTCACCGGAGTCGCTGTACCCCTTCCAGTTGTACCTTCGCAGCCGGATCAAGAAGCCAGATGAAAGAAGACCAGGCCAGCAAAGTAGGCCTTCTGGTTCTGACTCAGGACCAGGCGAAGTCGCAAACTACCAGGCCAGCATAGGAGAACTGTGGATTCTGGATTGCTACCGAACGCGAGTGCTTGTGTAAGGCACTCACTGAGGCCAAGCAAGGGGCTTGGCATTTTTCCTTACAGGCAAGTGTGCACGGCATTTTTGCCGCCGGGCAAGTGTGCTCGGTATTCCTGCCGCTGGGCAAGTGTGCACGGCATTCCTGTGGTCGAGCAAAGACTTTGGCATTCATTCTTGCTGGGCAAGGGTGCTCGTTATTTTCTGTCGCTAGGCAAGGGTGTTTGTGAAAGGCACTCACTGCTGCCGCCGGTTGAGGGTGCTTATGGATCACTCACTGCTGCCGGGTGAGGGTGCTTGTGGAAGGCACCTGACTGCGTTGCGGCTGGGAGAAGGCAACTGGGCAAGGCGTCACCGGCAACTGGGCGGCGAGTCACTAGCATACCATGCGACGACACCTAACGGTGCTAAAGTCATAGCTTGGGTTTTAAAAACTTACGAGCATTTCTTACGAGCAAGACTGAATTTACACAACTCGACTGCTTCGTCATGTTCACTGACGAGCAGTACCCAACCTTTCCCTTTTTCATTCTTGCACGAATCCATTCATGGGTGGTTCACCGCGGTAGGCCCCGTCCAAGATTGATAGGGCTGTAGGGCTGTAGGGCTGTAGTGGCTGTAGGGCTGTAGGAACCTTAAGGACATTAGGGACCGTAGGCCAACAATCACCCTCATGTAAAATGAAGAGGGCACAAGACCAAAATGAGAGGGTCGAATGGACCAGAACAAGGACAGGAGTTTCAAGGGAGGCCAAAGAAGCGGAATCATCTGGAATGACCACAACTACAACTTTTAGTGTGGCACCACCGAGACATCCACGAACACATGGGACTCAGTAACGTCTGTGGCATCGACAAGCAACAAGACCGACACCAGTGGTACGCAGGCCAGCCAGCAGAAATCCGTCGTAACCACGAGTGAAGTAATAGCTGAAAAAGTAGGTCATGTTGAAACCGAAGAAGTGGCATCAACAAAAACGGTGATCAGGCAGACAAATGAAAATGGGCCCTGCGAAGGTAGTAGGTCGTCGTGATTAGCGAGGCTGAGAGCCGAATTGAAGGCGTGTAAAAAATTTGAACGCTCAGAGCTCGAACAAGCAGAAGCACCTGCTGCTTTGACTAAGACATAATTGGAGTTGGCACGCCTCAGCTGAGAAGAGGGGATCGAATCGAGCAAGGATGATGAAGAGCAGAATACTCAGGTGGAACCTTTCGTGAGGAGTTGGTTTCGACAGACCATAATGAGTGCGCCGATTAGTTTAACGCAACCCGACACGGCAGATAAGGAAGCGTCTAGGGGATCATGTTACAAGGAGGCGGAGTTCGAGCGCAACCTAGAAAATGCACAAAAGGCACACACGGGTGAAGTGTCAGAATTGAACGACGTGATTGTGAGTACAAAAAGATAGCGGCTAAAGATAAGACTTCCACGCCTCATTTCTTCCAAGATTTACCGGTCTACGATGGAGACGCGGGTGAATAGATAATTTTCAAAACGATTTTTGAAGATACTCGTGGCCATTTTTCAGGAGTGCAAAATGTAGCACGCCTTAGAAGGGCAATAAAAGGCACCGCTAAGGACGCGGTTTAGTCACTGTTGTTTACTTTACGTAAACCTGACGAAATAATGAACACTCTCGAAAGAAATTTCGGTAGGGTTGAGATGCTCATTCTACCGGAGATCGAGAATGTAAATCGAATGCCAAGACTGGCAGAAGATAGCAGAAACATCTGCATTTTTGCTAGTCGCGTAACGAATATGGTTGCATTGATACAGCATTGAATAAACCACAGTATTTTACTCGGCCGAGTTGTTAAGTCGTATGGTGCAGAACCTCGGAACTATAATTAAATTTAAATGGTTTGAGTATCAAGCTCAACATCCCATGGAGCCAAATCTACAGAAGATGTCGAAATTTTTGAACTCGTTGATAGAACAATTTGATGCATCATTCAACGCTGAAAAGGTGCCTGAAAAATGGAAACGGGACCATGTGAACTGTGCACACCGCAAAGGGGTCAGTACGCGACGGCGTTAATAGTAAGCTTTATGAAAGCCGAGACTATAAGAGGCACGACCGACAAGCGGTTATGACAACTCAGGATAAACCTGCAAGTCGGCTGTGTTATATGTAACAAGAAACACTGAGTTGTTACAAAATTTAAAAATATGGATAACCGTAAGAAATGGGAAGCGGTTAAAAAAGCAAATATATGCTTTCAATGTCTAACACATTAACTTAACAACTTATATACATCCTCGAAACAGCAAAATTTGTGAAAAACAATTCTGACCTGTTTATAACTGCTGGAGATATTATCAAATTCAAACCTTTAAGGAATCCAGATAAAATAATCATTGATTAAGTACCAAAACCAGTTAATTATCATAAAAATTGCTATGCAATGTGCATAAAAGTGTTTAACGCAATACCCAGTAATATAAAACTACAACCAAGGAAGCGTTTCGGGAACGAGTTGAAATAGTGGTTAGTTAATAAATCTTTTTATTCGGTTAGCGAGTTTTTGGAAAAACAATATCTTTAATTTTTTTTAATAAAAATATTTTGTCAATTGCAGGGCTAAGTGGACTGTTCTGACAAAATTAAAATCCGACCTTTTGCATGAACATAGGTTTTAACTGATGGTAAATCAATTCATGATATTAAAACACGCCAATTCTAATTCGTTACAAAATTACAGACGCTAGCAAAGGTGTTAATTCAAATTCAATTATATATTTCAAATGAATTATCAGCAGAAATATTTTCAGAGAATCATTATCATTGCTACTTTTGGCATAATATAAGGTGATGATTATCAATAAATAAATCTTCTGCATCTTTATAAGGATAACATGATTTAATATATAATAAAATAAACAAAGGTGTTATTAGCTATAGTTTACGATTGCTAATGTAAAATAGAATAATTTTTTTTCAAATCCTCTTTTACAACGGTTGTATTGTCTTTATTCACCTGTTTTATGATGTGTTTTTAATCGAAGTATTGGTTTTATATTTTCAATTATAGCATTATAACACGTTAACATATTTCGTGACAACGAAATTTAGTTCAGTTCAAATGGAATATTTTTTTTCTTGCGGTTGGAGGTTTAAATATCTAATTAAAACAAAATGTCATCAATTTCACGAGCACGGCAAATATTAAGCTTAGTGGCGAATAATAACATATATATAATAAATGATACCATGGACGTAAATAAAAAAGTTTTTTTTTATACGTTCATGATGATTGCAACAACTGTGAGAAAGGTTAGTACTCTATATATTAAAAAAAAACATTTCATAACTACGTGAAGATGTAGATGTTGTTGCAATACTTTTATCTTATATATTTTTATCAGTTTCAGCTTATGATGACCCAAAAAACTGTGATTTAAATCCAAAGGTTTACCAAGTACCTGAGTAATTATGGTTTTATAAAATGTAAGTTGAAACTTAAAAACTTTTCTCGGCAGTTGATTTGTGACTTTTTACACGTATTATCTTATGTTTTAATTATGTAAAATAATGCCACATATGGATAATACAGGAAGTAGTGACAATATTACATAGAGGTGTGATTCATCATAAAATTTAATCTATCTTTTGAGCAGCTTAGGACTGATGTGTGTAACAAATTTGATTCAAATACACACACTGAAGAGCATATTGATAACTACAAAAGAGTATTTGAATTACAAAAACAAGAGAGATGCGTATTAGTTGACAATATAAAACATATATTAGTTTTGACATAAAACAGACTCAGCCTCTAACTAAAATTCCCATATTAAAAGCATTTTATTTGAGGTTTTATAATGAAGGTATTCATATCATTAATAGAGATGGCTATAGGTCTTATTTTTGTACTTGGACAGAAGAATGTGGTGGAAAGGGTAGTGTAGAAGTTCTTAGTTCACTTTTTTACTGTTTAAATAATCTAACTAGTTAGGAATGTTCTCAACACTTATATGGTCAGATTCTAGAAGAGAGCAAAATATATATCAATTTCTAATTGTTTTATATCAGTACACGATTTCACATAAAATGTTTGCATCTATTGAACACAAATTTTCAGAAGTTGGTCACACATTTTTAGATTGTGACAGAGATTTTGGCCGCACTGAAAAACTTTTAAGAAGAAATGAAAAAATATTTACTTCTAATAGTTACAGAAATATTATTAGAATGGCATCAAATAAAGTTCGGTTATTGAGGATATGAATCACCACTTTCACGATTTTTAACAAATTAAAAGACGATTTGGGGATAGTAATACCTAACACAAATATATTAAAACAAAAAATCAACTTTAAAATTAATGTCAAGTGGATTCGCATTGAAGACTGGCAGATATTTTTATAAGACAAACTATGACCCTCTACACACCATTTTTGGAAGTCTCTTTTGTAAAAAAATCTGATGTTATCCCAACAGTGTCCGTTAGATGTCATATGAATCAAAGTATATTGAGCACGAGTCTCAGTGGTTTTACATAAATATTTTAAATTCTTAATAATTAATAAATAGTCTTAGAAAAAATATAAATATCATATAAAATTAATACAATCTTTATTATTTTCTAATTTACATAATACATATTTTTATCTACAATATTAAAAACTATGATAATAAAAAAAAACTAAAACTAGAAACTTAATTATCATATAGTCCTACTCCACGCGGTATCATGCCAAGAACGCTGGCTGCGTTTCCTCGCTGAATGGCGATACTTAGCCTTTGAGCAAGGAAAAAACCAGCCCTCTTATCACCAGCAGCAACGACCAGCCGCGGATGGAGTTCTTTTAGGAACTTCACCGCACGTGGACCCCACGGACCGATAGTCGCTACAGCAAATGGCACAAATATGTAGTCATCTCTCAGAAACTGATATTTGCGCTACTTACTCAGTTCACCTGCTTCTGATGCCGCCCCGGCTCTAAACAAGGTATATTATTTTATTTATTTATAGGTATATTATTTTGTTTATTTTATTTTTTTACCACATAGAGCCTTTGTAAGTTCTTCTGAACAAAATTTAATATGGTTTGTAGTAAACAAAGGTGGTTTGTTCATATTTTCATTGTTTTTTTTTTTAATAAATTTGCATAGAATAACCTATTTTTAAATATAATATACATAATAATGAATCTTAACTATGTATTGGTACTAATACTGTATTGTAAAATTATAAGATTAAATTACTAAGTTCATTTGATTATTTATAATTTTCAAACGCTTATTACTCGTTTCGAACTATTTGCAAGTTAACACCGTTGTCCGCTTAACCCTTCATTATACATTATAATGAGGTTCAAGAAAGGTTAATGTGACATGAAATTATAAATATTAATGATGTGGTAGTGCAAATAGTACATGTTTTTGTTGATTAAGTCACTTTCTATTTTTTTTTGTTTATTTATTTTGCAATGTCTGCATTTTTTTTGTAATCTTAATTTATAATATACTTAATATTTATAAAATTCAATAATTTTGTACATTAGAAATGGTTAATGTGCTGTACTATATTTTTTTATAACAACTGTTAAACACACACACTATGCAAAATAAATAAATAAATAAACACCCTTCCATAGAAGGTCGAACTGTAGGGCGAAAAAATGTGGTGTAGATGAATGTCAAATGAATTTTTTCATCATCGTATTCTGCACCTATAACCCATTAAAAAAATCTTGCCGCAAAGGAACGAGGGGGTAAGGAACCTCAAATTACGACTGTGAATACAGTAAATGCACTGGTATGTGCATATTTAAAGATTATACTAGTCGAGTTGTACGGGCCTAAAGGAAAGGTTAAGACCACGGCTCTTCTGGATGAAGGTTCAACCATGAAGCTCATAGAGCATATATGAGCAGTTGGCTCAGAAGTTAGCACCCCGTGGGCCCAAAGAAAAATTACGAATTGAGGGCATAGGGGTCAAGCGAATTAAAGACAGTAGTTCGTGTCGCTTGAACATCAAGAGTAAAGGATTTTTCACAAGTTACTTAAAGGATATAAGTGTGCAAACGAGCCGAGAATTATTGTGACGGTGTCCTAATTTAACACTCATAGAAGAGAAGTTAATTTATAAAACTTCCAGACATACCATATTCATTGGTCAGGATAATTGGCATCTCATAGTTACTCGTGAATTAATTTCAGGACGTAAGAACCTACCTGTGGCATCATTCACTAAGCTAGGATGGGTTGTACATGTGTCACCTATTAGGTGGCATTAAACCAATTAAAATCGTTAACCACATTTCTACCAAAAGAGAAGAGGATATTTTGAGGTTAATTAAGGATTATTTTAGCTTAGCGTCTTTGGGCGTATCTGCACCTAAGCCGGTGAATGACCCCGAAGAAGGAGTGTTGAGTATTTTGAATAAAACTGTACGTCGTATACCTGACAACAGATACGAAGCTGGCTTGCTATGGCGTACGGATAACGAATGCATGCCGTCAACTAAAACGCAGGTTGAAAGCCACCTGATCAACATGGAAAAGAAACTCGATAAGAATATCGATTTAAAAAAGAACTGAGAAACAAGTCAAAAATCGTATTGTTAACGGTTACAAAGAGAAAGCGCGGTCTTCAAAATCTTCCTCACTTCGCGGTGACGCATCCCCAAAAAAAGAAAATAAGACTTGTTTTCGACGCAGCCGCAAGCCAATAGGCGTACGCTGTCTTAATGATGCAATGTTGACCGACCTGATTTTTTGAAGTCAGTATTCGGCTTACTGCTACGATTCAGAGAAAGAAGCGTGGCAGTAATGGCAGATATTAAAAAGATGTTTCCGCAAGTGATATTTCGCGAGGAAGACAGGGACAGTCTCCGATTTCTGTAGCGGCACAATCGTGACGCGCCACCAGAACAGTATTGAATGCTGTCACTTATATTCAAAGCAGCGTTACATCCGTGCACCGCTATTTATGTGAAGAATGTAAATGCGCAAGATAACGTATGTACATATCTATTGAGAGGAGAAGTCCGCAACGAAAATTTTTATTTGTCTTATCTACAGACATTACCCGACATAAAGACGAAAGGATAGTAAACTATATATATATGAATTACATAAACTTGCTTCTTTCCAACTGAGTAGATGGGCCAGTAGCCGAGCCGAAGTTTTACGTAAGATGGAAGATAAATATAAGATCGACAGTGTTTCGCTAGGCGATAGGAAGCACGCTGAGCGCACGTTAGGTTTGATTTGGAATATCAAACGAGATACGTTAAGTTTCTCCATATGTCTTCTTCATACACCTACGGAAGTAATCGAAGGTTTACAATCGCCTACGAAGAAGGAGATAACGAGTGCTGTAATGTCAGTTTTCGAACAATTAGGACTCGCATCACCTATAACGGTGCTAGGGAAGGCGCTGATTCAGCAAGTATGGAGATTGGGCATCTCTTGGGATGATCAAGTTCCACTTGAATTGGACGTGTTACGGTACACATGGTTAACGGAATTAAGAAGTTAGTTCATCTAGAAGTACCTAGACCCGTTGCTGAAGACATCAGCAGGGGGGAGTTACATACGTTTACGGACGCTAGTGAGAGAGCGTACGCTGCTGCAGAGTATTATGTCACCACAGACAAGAAATAAGAAAGGCGAATTACATTACTCACCGCTAAGGCATGAGTAGTGCCATTAAAGTGGATTTCCATTCCATAGCTCGAATTACAAGCAGTTCTTTTGGGCAGCCGACTAACTGCATCGGTTAAAGAAGAATGTAGATATCAAATATCAGAACTAGTATTCTAAACGGACTCACATTCACTATGATGGCGTGGATTAAGTCAGATCCTCGTACTATTAAGCCATTCGTTGCCATCGACTGGCTGAGATCGAAGATCACAATAGACCATGTGAATGGCGATGGGTATCGACGTCATAAAATGCCACTAGAAGCTTTCCTTCCACCTTCGATGAGAATCATCGCTGGTTTCAAGGGCCTGATTTCCTCAGGTTAAATCCTCATTAATGGCCCACGCAAGTGGATATAAAAGAAAGTTTAGAAACGTGTGAAGAAAAGTCACCGCAAATCGTAAATACGCTAAGAAAGGGAGAATCGTTAAATCTACCTGACTACGGACGATTTAGCAGCTTTAGAAAATTCCTTGGGGCAACTGCGCGTACCTTACAAGTGGTACAAAAATTTAAAATATTAGGAAAGTCAGTTAAAGGACCCGACAATCGGCCGGAAAAGTCGGTTACATGTTCCTACAATTCATTAGCAAAGTCGGTTAAAGGACCCCACGATACGTTGGAAATAGCGCTTTTAAAAAAGGCAGAATTGTTAATCTGGTACTTCGTTCAAGACGAGTGTTTCCACTCAGAAATAAACTGCTTAAGAACGGGCAGAAGCGTTGAAACAAGTTCACATTTAAGCAAATTCGCTTTAGAGCTAGGAGAAGATTATCTCCTTCGTTTGAATGGACGTTTACCTTTTAAGTCTAATTTGGCAGAGGAAAGTAGAAAACCTGTCGTCTTAGACGGTAAACATGAAATTGTTAAAATGATAATAAGAGAAGTTCATCATCTTTTCGGAAATGCCAATCACCAAACGGTGATGAATGAGGTGAACCAGAAATTTTATGTATTGAATTTATATAATACAGTTCGTAGTGTATCACACAACTGTCAATGTAGCAAGACATACAAATCAACGCCGCAGATAGTGCCACAAGGAAACCTTCCACTGGAAGCAATAGCTCATCAGTGTCACCCTACACGTGTTCAGCCGTAGATTATTTCGGACCTATGAGTGTGTTTTATTCACGTGTCTGACCACCAGAGCAATACATCTGGAGTTCGCAGCATCATTGACACCAGCTTCAATGATAATGACATTAAGGCGATTTATCGCCAGAAAAGGAAAACCAGCCGTTATATATAATGATAACGGCACGAATTTCAAAGCTGCGAATAATATAAATTAAAAAGGAATTAACTAGAGCATGTGAAGAGTGCTATAAGAAAATGAAAACCGAATCCTGTAAAAAATATATTAATTGAAAATTCATTCCACCCGGAGCACCACATTTGGGGGGTGCTTGGAAAAGGTTAATAAAATAGAGTAAGACTGCGTGGACCGCAACGCTCAAAGAAAGAAGTCCGTGAGAGGAAGTTCTGCATACACTGCTCTTGGAAGCAGAGCACACCGTAAATTTAAGATCTTTAGTCACGATCAACATGGATAGTCCTGAAGAGGGTTCGACACCCAATCATTTTCTTCTCGGGCGCTTATGTGGAGACCTTGTATGCACCTGGGTTATTTATGGAGAGGCTTTTGATAGGTCAAATCAGCTGGAATACAGCTCAGAGGTTAGCCGACCATTTTTGGATGAGATGGTTGAAGGAGTACATGCCTGCTTTGATATCTTGAACAGGCAACAACGGAATGTTTAATAGCACCAAAAGTGGGCGATGTTGTCTTGATAATAGATTATTCGTTACCACGTAATACATGGACACGAGGCAAGATCCACAGGATTTTACCAGGAGAACGGTAACGGTGACACTAGGGTGGTTGACTTTATTACTAACACACGTACTCGTATCTTGAGTTGACCTACGTTCAGATTAATAGTCTTGGTACCGGCGTAGACCCCCCAAGCCCCCCGGCTTGTTCGGAAGGCGGGAAGTCGTCGAGTCTGCGTGCCAGACGATTCGTAATGACTCTCAGAAACATCACGTAGACGCGGCTCAGAAGGGAAATCTGTCTGTGGTTCTTCAAGAGAGCGTTGTCACCTTTCCTGAAGAAAAAGACCACCGCATTTCTTCTCCACACCTCCGCTGTAGTGCCACCATGGAAGATGGACTTATGGAGCTTCTGAAGGACTTCAAGTATCGGTTTTCCGTCCGCTTTCAGAATATCCGCTATAGATCCATCCTCGCCTGGGATCTTGCCGTTTTTATGGTCCTGGAGAGCCATTTTAATCTCGCTGAGACTGACGTCCGGAATATCATCGGAATAGTGTCGGATAAGACATTCTCTTGGTTCGTTACTTACACTTGCGTGTGGCTCCAACGATGATGTGTACAGCTGCCGATAGAACCTCTCAATCTTCCTCAAAATCTCAGGTGTCCCAGAAACGACTCTGCCACACTTGGTGCCACACGGCTTCGACAGTTTGCTCTTTCTGGCAAACAGATCTCTGGCAAAGACTTTGGAGCCCTGGTGCCGTATGATTGCTTCTTCAATACGAGCAGTATTAAAGTCTCGTAAATCCCGCCGCATGCATTTGGAGATGTGTTTGTTCAGTTGCCTGTATGTTGTCAAATCTACTTAAGACAGCAGTTTCATTTTCCATATAACAGTCATGAGATTAAGAGTGTGATCGGAGAGTTTTTGTATTCTTCTGCGGCGGTTCATGCAAAACTTAGTTCAGTGACAGAACAGTTTCCACGAGCTTGTCATTCATGTCGTCCACTTCATTGTAGTCTTCTAATACTACTATGGATTAGAGCACGAGGGGGACGGAGCGTTGACTTCATAAGACGGGACCTCTCTAACTTAACGTTTAGGTTCAGTGTCTCTAAACATTCGCTAATCACTACCAGTTTCCACCCTCGCGATCACTCAGACATCACTGACCAGTTGACGTATGGTCGCCATAATAAAGTCAATCTCATTTTTTGTCGAACCGTCGGGGCTCGAAAAATGCATGGCTCTAGATATATCCTCATACATTTCCTCCACCTCCTCGTCGGGATGTGCCGAGATTGGTGCATAAACCAGTATAACCTTCAACGAATACCGTTTGGTGATTCTGAGTTTTTTTTTTATAGGATAAGGTTGACAAACGAGCACACAGTCCACCTGATGGTAAGTGGTTGCTGTGGCCTAAAGACATCGACATCAAACAAAATGCAGACGCGTTGTCACCCGTGAGGAGTAAGATGGAATGCCTCATTTCCAGTAAAAAGGTCTCCGGCTCTCTACACTCACCATACGAAACACAGCAGCATTTAGCTGCTATTTTACTGGCTGGTATTCTGTGAGAGCGTGCTCCTTCCCCAATCGAGCCGACCCATTCGTGCTACAACTATACTACTAATATAGCTGCAGCTTGACTCTACCACGTAGAGAGTAGAAAGTATAAGGCACGCAAGCCTCGTCGACACACTCTCAATCTTTACAACTTTGTTAACGAGAGACATGTGGACGATAAATCCGATACCTCCTTGGGATAGATCGTCGCCTTCCCAGTGATAGAGCAAGTTACCGGAATCGAGGATTACCATGTCCTATTCCTCTCTTCAGACCACAGATAATCCTATTATATTCTAGCGCAATTTTTCTTTGTCTTCTTGCAGCTCCAGGATGTTTTCGTCAGTTTTCAGGGTGCGTGCGTTGTATGTTGCCAGATCGAGTCGTCTTAGGTGGCAACCGAACCTCCACCGAAGATTCTTAGCGCCCCCTGCACTCCAGATTTTACACAACGGTATTTAATGACAAGTGGCCTTAAGCAATTTAGATGTATTTTGCGCGTTACCATTGTCGAAAACAAGACAGAACAATAAGAAATAATTAAGAAATATCATCAGCAAAGCGAAACCAGGCAGCAGAGGAGATAACATTCTAGAGAGGTGAAATAGTTTATAAGCAGGTGGCCAAAACAACAAGAAACTACAAAACTAAACCCGTATTTAAAGGACCGTATTAGATTATTCATTTACATCCTAATAATGTAGCAGAGATAGTAAGGAAGCATCCTAATTCTTAGTCTATTCGGGTACATTTCAAGCTTCTACGAAGATTCTATCTTGTTCCAGGAAAACCATCTTCGGAGCCTTCGTGTTCCAGGTAAGATCTGACATAACATTTCAACCCGTAGACAATACGAACGAGTTCTATTACTTAGACAAGGTCATATTCTGAAATAGACTGATTCCTTCAACCTTGCTTGTGTTTATAATGTTAAGCACTTGAATCTAATATCGATAAAATTAATGGCATTATACGCAAGTGCTAAGATAACTGAAAATAACACCAGTTCAGAAGAATTACATAATACATATAGGGATCAGATAGAACACTAGTTAGATTTATTTAATAAGAAAATAATTTTTATTGCACCTAGGATTACATTTAGGCGTGATATTATAAATGCACAAGGTTCCGTAGTGAAGTCAATAACTGGTAATCTAGACAACGAAGACGCCATTCGATTTGAAAGCGAAATCAATAAAATTCGTAATTTGGTCCATAAAACCCAAAGCTCACAGAAGCAAACCCTACCTAATGATTTCTTATATTTACGCGAACACTACACATTTAAATATAACTATTTTTACGGATTTTATTGCGTATATTAACTTATTTTATATTCCCGATGTTACGAGTACATAACAGCACCCATGGTCACGGGTAATTTTTGTTCCGATCTACGCAGTATGAACTTACACTATCTTGAAGTCTTGCAGTTGTATGCTTGAGTTGGGATGTATTTTATTAATTATAGCAACCCAAGCAGATGGTAGCACCCAGCCATCTCTTCTATTGAAATTAGGATGTTTTTGATTTACATAGCCTCGTGAATCATCCTTGGAAGGAACCGGTATTCTTTAGCGAGGCTTTGTGGTCTATCAAATCGAATGTAGTGACGGTAGCGATCCTGTACGTGTTCACAGGCTGCAGACTTCCCGGAGCGTTGATTCTTCACATCAGCTATGTGTTCTTTAATGCGAGTTTTTATTGATATTTTAGTTTGTCAAGCTTGTACACTCTTGCATCTTGCAGAGGGACTTTACACTTGACTAATGGTAAAAACTGACTAATCTTCTTCGGCGGCTTGAAGTATGTTTTGATTAAAGCACGCTTCATGATGTAGCCAATCTTGTCAGTGACACTTCTAGCATATGGCAGTACAGCAGGCACTCGCTCGACTGTGGCCGGCTTCATTCGTTCACTGTGACGTAGGCGCGGGACCCGAAGCTTGATGCCGTGCAATACTTGCTTGACTTGTTGGAGCTCGGCGGCCAGGTGTTTACTGTCACAGATCCCTCGTGTTCTGTAATTGTACTTTGTCTGTGTTTAGCGTAGTCAGTTTTAATGTACTTACTATAAGTTTGTACAGAGCAACCATTTCATTTTTTTTTTTGCTAAGAGATTTATTTTTAGTTTTATGCAATATTCTCCTTTGTATATAAGTTGCACTGTGCGCGGTGATAGTATTTTATGGGCTTTGGTAACGGTGGTGTTTGAATGTGCTTCTTGGAGGATTTTTTTTATAGGAGAGGGGGCAAACAATTACGTAGCTTACCTGATGGTAAGTGATTACCGCCACCCATGAACAACTGTAACACCAGGAGAATTGCAGATGCGTTGCCGGTCTTTTAAAAAGGAGCACGCTCTTTTCTTTAAGGTCCCTAAGTGGTATCGGTTCAGAAAAATCTCTGGTAGTTGTTGATTCCATAAGGAAGTTGTGCGAGGAAGAAAACTTCTTTTAAAACACACAGTGGTGGGCTGCCAGTCATTCAGATGGTATGGATGGTATCGCGAGCTTTATCGCGATGTGCGATAGTGAAATTTTGCGGCTGAAATTACTCCGAACAATGCCTGAGAGCACTCCCCGTGGTAAATGCGATAAAATACGCAAAGAGATGCAACATCTCTTCGCAGTGCCAATGAGTCAAGCCGATTGGAAAGAGGTCGGTCGCCGATACTTCGAACAGCTCTGCACTGGATGCGATAAAATAGAAGGAGCTGTGACTGGGGAGTCCCAGCCCCGAGATAGAAACAGTGTACCATGTGCCGGCCGAACCTGCCGCTTCTAAATTTGCTGGCGGTATGCCGTCATGAAATACAGTCGCACCAGTTCGCGTAATTAAAATGAGACATCTTCCTTCACCATGGCTGACTGATGAAATAAAAACCATTTTAAATAAAAAAGCTGCAGCCAAGACAAAATATAAATGTAAGCCTACATCTATAAACTGGGAAAAATATGTTAGTATTCGAAATCACTGCAATAGGGTGTGTAGGGATGCTCAACGCCACTATATCCAAAAATCGGTACAAATTGGTGATTCAGCTAAAGTCTGGAGTTTTCTTAGATCAATGGGGGTTGGAAAGTCCCGTAATATTGTACTCTCTAAAGACTTAAATATTGATTTACTAAATAATAACTTCTCATCCTCCTCCAACTTAAATGGAGCTACAAAATTGAACACATTAAATTTTCTTTCATCGCTTCCAACTCCTGATCATTCATCTTTTGTTCTAAATCAATTCTCTGCTTGTGATGTTAAGAAGAGTATTCTATCCATTACTTCAAATGCAATTGGCAGCGACTGTATCAGACGTAATATGATCCTTCCGGTTCTTGACATAATCATCACAATACTTTGCCATATCCTCAACTCCTCCATATCTTGTGGTGTTTTTCCATCAACTTGGAAAGACGCTCACATCATACCGTTGCCTAAAAAGCCCAACCCTATATCTTTTTCGGAATATCGTCCTATATCTATATTGCCATTCCTATCCAAAGTTCTCAAACGCCTGGTATATAATCAGCTCAGTGCTTTCCTTCGCAATAATTCCCTTCTAAATCCTCTACAATCTGGTTTTCGTCCTGGGCATAGTACTGTCACAGCCTTAGTCAATATTACGGAAGATATAAGATCTGCCATGGAAAATGGCAAATTAACTATCCTTTCTCTGTTAGATTTTAGCAATGCCTTTAATTCAATTGATTTTGAAATTTTACTGGGTAAACTTGGTTCTCTTAACATATCTCCAACAGTGATTGGTTGGTTTCAAAGTTACCTATCTGGGCGCCTGCAATGTATTCGCATTGATGACACATTTTCTTCTTGATGTGATACCATTGCTGGTGTCCCGCAGGGTGGCGTATTATCTCCCTTACTTTTTTCAATTTTTATTAATTCTATAGCTACTAAGATTACTTCTTCCTACCACCTATACGCAGATGATCTTCAAATATATACTCATGTTTCTCCTAGTGAACTATATGTAGCTATTAGTACTATAAATAGTGACCTTGAGCAAATATCAGATTGGGCAAAAACATATGGCTTAAAGATTAACCCTCTAAAGACTCAGGTAATTGTAATCGGAAGTTCGAATATGATTGGGAAATCAAACCTTTCTCAAGCACCTCAAGTTGTTTTTGATGGAAATTTTATTCCTCTTAGTGAAAAAGTCAAAGATTTGGGAATTTATATTGACAGTAACCTATCATGGGTCCTCAAATACAGGAAGTTAGTCGTAAACTCTTTGCAGCTGCTCGATCATTGAACAGATTAAGGAACTTTCTGCCTACTGCCACTAAAATTGCGCTTGCACAATCTCTGCTTCTCCCGATTCTGGACTAAGCAGATGTCAGCTATCTTGATCTCACCGAAAAGCAACTTGATAAACTTGAGCGTCTTCAAAATTTTTGTATAAGATTCATATTTGGTTTGCGCAAGTATGATCATGTTTCTTGTTTTCGTAATAAGCTCAAGTGGCTTCCTATTCGTCTTCGCCGGAATGCTCATATTCTGTCACTTCTTTACAATGTTCTATTTAATCCTTCCTATCCTTCTTATCTTAAGGATCGCTTTGAATTCCTTCACTATTCCCATTCGAAGGTTTTGAGATCATCAGAAAATTTTACATTAAAAATGCCTGCCCATAATACTAAATTTTTGGACAGGTCGTTTACTATCCAAGCAGTCCGTCTATGGAATGCACTACCTCTGTCAGTGAGACGCGCTCAATCTTTATCTGTTTTTCAGAAGCTTGTACACAACCACTATCTTAACCTTTGAATTCGTGCCATCTATATATGTATGCATTCGTATTTTATGTCTTTATTTGTTATTTATTTCTATATATTATAATTAAATCTTTATAAATATTGTCTCTGCTTCACCAAACCACACACTTTTCTGCTTTTTGTAATCCTGTCCATCCAAAGGTTGTCTGGAAGAAATCGCTTTTAGCGATAAGACCGCCCATTATGTCACTATTTTTTTTTCTTTTTTTTTCGTTTATTTATTGAATTGGTGTACAATAAAGAATTATCTATCTCTCTATCTATCTACAGTCCCGCTCTGCTGAGCATGCCAAGCTTTTTAGAGGCCAATTTGGCATTCTCTTACATCATCATCATCATCATCACTACAGCGCTTCATAAGTCCACTGCTGAACATAGGCCTCCCCAAAGGAATGCCACAAAGCACGGTCCTAAGCCACCTGCATCCATCGACTTCCTGCATGTCTTACCCGGTCGTCACTCCACCTAGTGGGAAGTCGCCCTACACTTCGCCTTCGCCTACAGGTACGAGGATGCCATCCAAGAATCTTTCTTTCCCATCGGTTGTCGGTTCTTTGAGCTATATGGCCGGCCTATTGCCACTTCAGCTTACTAATCCGTTGGGTTATGTTAGTTACTCTGGTTCTACTGCGAATATCCTCATTTCGAAGTTTATCATTTTGTTTTCTTCTTTGTTCCATTAGACTAAGAGACCCAGACGAAAATCTAGACCAGCTTCGCTGACTATCGAACTTCACCCTAACAGCTGGTGTCCACCTCCTATTTTAGTTTCCCTTTGCACCTTTTACAACAATCACAGAACGATATGGTTTAGTGGATATTCTTATTATTGTCTTTATATTTATATTATAATACATGTAAATAAGTACCGCGTGTTACATCGCCGTATGGGAATCCATCAATCCATATCGTCTCGTGCGTGTCGTAAGATGTGCCTATGGGAAATGACAAAAAGGTCTCAACATGACCTGCGATAGGCTGGCTCACGCTAAATTTCATAGCACACGAGCAAACTGGCGCCAACAGTAGATGTCCCTGTGACTTAATGGCTTATCAATGAGTTCCGCCGCTGAAGGCCGCGAGTTCGAATCCTGCATTGAACGAGTTTTAAAGACCTACAAATAACTGTTCCAGCTCTGAATGTTTGTCCATGAGAAAATGTGTGTAAGCTGTCTCCACGCTACAGGAAAAAATCCTACGGTACCATTTCATTTGGTGATCTAACATGATTGACCATAAAGTTGTAACGCTGTGGCAGCACTGTCGTCGCGCCACAAGCGAAAATAAATCGAAGCCTAAATCGCACTATCAAAGCTCCGAAGTAAAAGCAGTATATATAGAATTGCTCCGAACTACCACTCGGAGCGTTGGCCGCCCCTCGGGCAAAACACCTTGCACCAACAACCTTCGGAAACTACAACTTCAAACCTTCGTCATCATCCTTAAGTACCCCATTCATTCACTCCCAAGCATATATCGTCTGCAGTTTTCACATTCTGCAAGCCATCTAGCTTTACAAAGGTTCATCGCAGCTGTCGGCGCACGTCATCGTGCCTCGGCCAAAATGGAAAACGCGTGGGGGCGTGGACCAGTCGCTGACCCTGCGACAGCGCAGGAGCTTCTGTCCGAGCCGCAGTAGCAGACGGGCACTTCATTATTCAATTTATAGTAATATGTTTGTTTTAGAGCTTTTACGGCATTAAACCTATTATTAATACAGTCCACTCTTTTTATTTCCAAAGTCCCGATAAGGCCTAAACTTTACTAAGTTTTGCCGTTATTAAGGTCGACAACGTCAACGGTCGCCGAGCGAAGTTTGAACCCTCGGCCACATATATTGAAGAAGGAAGTCGTTCCCGTAGCAGCCTGCGTCATCATTGAAAACGCTGTTGTCATCCTGGGAGTATAAAAACTGAATTTGAGTGAGTTCCTTCCAATTAGTTATTTTCCCGCTTTCTTTTCATGCCGAAAAAATAATTTCTACATATTTCATTGGCTAAGTTATATAAGTTAGTAGCGGTACGCAGCTCGCTTGTTGCTGTGCCATACTGCCTGCCGCCCGCGCCTCACGCTTCCCCCGACCCGCCTCCTATAGTTGACCATACCTTGGTACTTATAGGTTCGGGTACTAATAAGCTTCTGATATGCGCTTCATACATTCCACCCAATTTAAGTAATGAAGTATACCTTACTTACCTAAATTACATACGTTATGTCATGCAACCGTTAGACTCGTAAATTTTTAATGGTGGGAGATTTTAACTTACCCACAATTAATTGGCTTCCTAAAGATAATTATCTAGAACCTAGTTTTTATAGTAATACATGTTTATCCTCTAGACACTTAGTTAATTTTATGGCTTTGACGAACAGCTACCAATTTAATCCTTTCAGAAACTTAAATGACAGCGCCTTAGATTTATTCATATCAAATATTTTAGAATGTAAAATTATGGATACTCCTTATAATTTAGTACCCTTGGATAATCTTCACCCTACTTTTTATGCTTTGGTGCCTTTTATGCATGATAATAAGTCTATGCCACAGAGTTTACAAACACAGTTTTGTTTTGGAAATGCTGACTACTCAGTTATAAATAATGCGATGGGACGAAATGTTCTTAGGTAAATCAGCCGAAGTAGCTATGATGACTTTTTATGAAATACTCTATGGCTATATCAAGAAGTTCGTACCAGAAAAATTGTAAAACGTTCTTCATTTCCTATTTGGTTTAACGCCACTCTGATTCATACTTTTAAACGCAAAGAGCGTGTCTGGATCAAGTGGAAAAAATATGAAAACACTTATCATTATAATGAATTCTCTAGCCTTAGAAAGTACTTTAATAAAGAGTGCGCAATTCGTTACAAAAACTACATGTCGTCAATTCATTATAAAGACATTAAAAAAAATATAAAGCATTTCTGGACATATATATCAAAGCGTAAAAATACTGCTAGTATTCCTGACAATGTTTCTTATAATGATAATATTGCAACTAATCCTACAGAAGTATGTAACCTATTTTCAACTTTTTTTCACTCAATTTTTGAAGCATCTTCTGTTTCAGCCGAGTATGATATTGATAGTATCGATCTTAGACAAAGCCCTGATTCACACATTAATTTAACATGTATTACATTATCAGAGGATGAAGTACTTAAAGAGCTACAAGCTTTAAATACAACCAAGGGTATGGGGCCCCATAATATATCACCAGTGTTTCTGAAAAATACTGCATTTAATATTGTTAAACCACTATGTTTCCTTTTTAATAAGTGTTTAGTTGAAGGAGTATATCCTGACGTATGGAAAGCCGCTAGAATTGTGCCAGTATATAAGAGTGGTTCGAAACGAAATGTTGAGAACTACCGTCCTATTTCCATTTTGTCAGCCGTGTCGAAGCTCTTCGAACGATTAATTTTCAACTGTATATATCCATTACTGCATAACTTAATAATACCCGAACAACACGGTTTTGTAAGGCGACGTTCAACTACTACAAATTTATTAGTATATCTAACGGACTTATTCGAAAACTTAGATTCAAATATTCAAACTGACTGTATTTACACAGACTTTCGTAAGGCCTTCAACAGAGTTGATCACAAAATTCAAATCATACGTAACTAACCGTACGCAAAGCATCGTTATTAATGGTTACGAAACAGAGTATGTGCCTGTTACCTCTGGGGTACCACAATGTTCTATATTGGGACCACTATTATTTATACTTTTTATTAATGATATTAACTCGTGTTTTCAGTACAGTAATTTTTTACTATACGCTGATGACCTTAAAATTTATCGTACCATTTGTGACAATGAGGATCACTTCAGACTTCAGGATGACTTGGACCACTTTTCGGCTTATTGTTTAAAAATAAATTAAGTCGTAGTATTAATAAGTGCAAAATGTTAAATGTTATTAAGAAAATTAATTTTAATCGACAATCATATTCTTTGTGCAACTCTACTCTTGAAAAAGTACATTCTATTTGTGACCTCGGCGTTACTGTTGATAGTAAATTAACACTCGAAACACATTTTGAACAAATATGTAATAAAGCTTTTGAAATGTTTGGGTTTGTAATAAGATCCTGTAAGGATTTCACCAACCCAGCAACATATATCTTTTTGTATAAGGCATTGATACGCTCTCAGTTGGAATACGCAGTTGCTTTATGGACTCCCTTCTATAATGTCTATACCGAACATATTGAGAGAGTACAAAAAAAGATTTTTAAGTCAATGTACTATAATGTGTAAGCATAAATATTGTTCCTATAATATAATTTAAAATAAATACAAAATGTTAACTATAAAGCGCAGACGACAACAATTAGCAGCAATGTTGTTATTTGACCTTTGTAATGATAGATATGATTGCATTCCTGTAACGAAGAAATTGCAATTTCGTGTACCTACTAGATCACATCTAAGATCTACATGCTCACGTCAAACATTTGCCCTTCCCTTATGTAGAATCAATGCTGGCAAAAGAGCGCCATTGTATCGTTTAATGCAAAATTATAATGATCACTTTTGTGATATTGACATTTTTAACAATCGTGCAAATTTCTTTAGAAACAAAGTGTTTAATAAGCTTATGAGTCTTACAAACTAAAGAAAGGAAAAGGAAAAAATCAAAACTCAATCATAATATAGAATTATATAATTGTTTTGAAATCAAACCTACAATTTTGAGTCTTTTTTTTTTGTTTATAGCTAGATTGTAATTTTTGTTTTTAAATAGATCGATAATGCTGATCTCTTGTCTACTTAAATTAGAGTTTAAGTTAATATAATGTCTAATGTCTTTTTGTAATATTGATTATGTACTAAGTCCTCGGATTCAACTCGGTTGGGCAGCGTTCGGGAAATTACGGCACATCTTCTCGTCAGGTATACCTCAAAACTTCAAAACGAGACTGTACACCCAGTGCGTGTTGTCAGTGATGACATACGGAACTGAGACGTGGTCCTTCACTGCTGGCCGGATGAGGAAGCTCAAGGTCGCTCAGCGAGCTATGGAGAGGGCTATGCTCGGAGTTTCTCTGCGTGATAAACTCAGAAATGAGGATATCCGCAGTAGAACTAGAGTGACCGACATAGCCCAACGGATTAGTAAGCTGAAGTGGCAATGGGCCGGCCATATAGCTCGAAGAACCGACAACCGATGGGGAAGAAAGGTTCTCGAGTGGCAGCCTCGTACCGGCAGGCGAAGTGTAGGGCGTCCCCCCACTAGATGGAGTGACGACCTGGTAAGATATGCAGGAAGTCGATGGATGCAGGTGGCTCAGGACCGTGCTTTGTGGCATTCTTTGGGGGAGGCCTATGTTCAGCAGTGGACTTGTGAAGGGCTGTAATGATGACTAAGTCCTCCTTCACATCTCTCATTTTTGTAATTTAATGTATAAATTATTATCTGAGGCTGGTGGTGTTGGCTTCACTAAATTTAAATTTTAGGGTTAAGATTAGTTATTAATCCTCTGTTGAAGTTGTTTACTGGTCCTTAAATAAAAGAAAAAAAAGTAATATTTCATTTACTTTAATAAGTAGGTACCAAATTAACTTCAGTGCTTTAAAAATTGCTTTGTCATTGCAACGCTCGCTTGTTTAAATTTAAATGCTTAATCCGTTACAAATATTAAGCGCTCAAGTGTCCATTCGTTGACCTTGCGCTGATTCATATTTTACCGGCGTGCAACAGTCCCTTTTGTTCTCGCACAGCTGTACGAGTAGTATTTTTTATCCTAAAGTAATCAACGTTTTCTTTTCTTTTGCTGTGTTTATATAAAAATAAAATGGCAGATAGTTTAAAAACTTTATTGAAGAAGCGTAGTTCGATAAAATCAAAGCTTACAATTTACAACAATTATTTAAATCTAATTAAAAGTAGTTCTGATATTTCTGAGTTGCAACCCCTAGACTTAGCGGAGCGTTTTAATAAATTTGAAACTTTATATTCCGAATTGGACGAATTACAGACAAACATAGAAGTGCTTGCCGATGATGCGGGGTCTGCGTTAGTTGAGCGTGAGGACTTTGACCGTCAGTACTTCAATCTGGTGGCCATCACGCGCAGCCTGCTCGGTGCTTCGTCCAACGGTGCTGGGTCGGAGGCGGGATTCAGAGATGCTGACTCAGGTGCACACTGTTCTAATAAGAATAGTTTTGTTCGTTTGCCTAAAATTGATTTACCTCATTTCGATGGAAACTACCAATGCTGGCTCGAATTTCGAGATACATTTACGTCATTAATTCACGATAACTCTAGTATCAATGAAATAAACAAGTTCCACAATTTGCGCGCTTCATCGCAGGTAAACGCAGCCTTAGTTGTTAAAAATATTGATTTTAAAGGCGATCATTATAAAATTGCGTGGGACATATTGTGTGAGCGGTATAACAACAACCGCCTCCTTGTGAATAATCATTTGCAAGCTTTATTTGATGTGGAGTCTATAGTCAAGGAGTCAAGTGTCTCAATCAGAAGCCTCGTAGATACAATTAATAAAAATGTAAGGGCACTAACAAAATTAAATCAGCCCACTCAATATTGGGACACATTATAATATATGTCGTGACTAAAAAATTAGATTTAACAACAAGTCGTGACAAGGAAGAGCATAGGAATAATATTTTAAAAGATGATCCTATTTTCATTCAATTTTGTTCTTTTTTAAGCAGGAAAGCGGATTGGTTAGAGTCCGTCGAGTCAAATATCAATTCTTTTCAAACTAATACTATTGTAACTTTAAATAATAGTCATAAATATAAACATTTCAATTCTAAAGAGAGCCGTACGGGCGATTTATAATCTAAATTGTAAAGAGTCCCTCGGAAAAAAATTTAAAGAAATAAACATATTAACTTTGGCATCGCAATATATTTATGAAAATGTAATGTATGTACATAAAAACATAAATAGCTTTAATAAGAATAAGGATGTTCATACCTTAAACACTAGGAACAAACATAAGCTTGTAATGCCACTTACAAGACTCCACAGAATTAGTAATTCATTTATGGGGCAATGTATACGCTTTTACAACAGAATCCCAGAACATGTTCAAAGTTTGTCAATAAACAAGTTTAAAAGTTTTATTAAAGAAAAACTGTACAAAAAGGGTTATTATAATATCAAGGAATACATGAATGAAAATAACCCCTGGGAATAAGGTGATCGCCACCATGCTGGTTCTATGAAAATTCATTTAAAATTGTATAAACAAAATTATTGTTAAGTGAAATTATGTTTAAAAAAAAAGTCCCGCTGGGTTTCTTGCTGGTTCTTCCCAGGACAGAGGTATTTTCCGAACCAGTGGTAAATAAAATAATGACTTTCAATAAGTATTATGTAATAATCCATATTGAATAAAAATCATTCTATTCTATTCTATTCTAAAGTCACTCAAGTTAATAAAAAATCACATAATTATTTTAATAAAATAAATAAATGTCTACTTTGCTCCCAGGCTCATACATTATATAAATGTGAATCTTTTAGAAACTTAACTATAGAGGATCGCATAAAAAAGGCAAATGATTACAATGTTTGTCTTAACTGCTTGCGCGTCGGACATTCTGCTAAGCACTGTAAACTCACACATTGCAAATATTGCAAAACAAAGCACAATACGCTTTTGCATTTAGAATTTAGTGAACCTAGACCATTTTCTAATCCATTGCCTTCTGCTATGCCTTCTGCGTCAAATGTCGCACTATCAGCCAATTCCTTGCAGCTTGCTACTTGTGCGCATGTTTTACTGACCACAGTTATGGTGAACGTGATCAGCGGGACGGGTAAGAAGTATACTGCGCGGCTACTGCTGGACAACGGTAGTACCGCTTACTTTGTTACGCAGAGTTTATCAAAGAAACTGGGTTTGTCACATCGCGGTACGAGCACCAAGGTAACGGGTATTAATAATCACATATCCACCATAACATAGGCTTGTCACCTCGCAATTGAGTCTTTATGCTTTGCCTTTACTGTTGATATCGAGTGGCATATTTTACCTGAAATTACAAAGGTTCTACTGTCTTCATTCGTGCATATGAATCACGTCCTTTTTCTTTCAGGTCTTACACTAGCAGACCCGAACTTTAATGTTCCGTCGGTCGTAGACATCCTGGTAGGTGCTGGTGTGTTTTGCTTATTTCGGTAGTATTTCGCATCAATCTAGTTTTGTGTAATCACTCTTTTGTCATCATTCCAACGTCACTCCCGATCTAACTCAATTTTGGGAGTTTGACAACATGTCGTCAGAACATTCACTTTCTCTTGAAGAAAGAGTCTGTGAACAACTTTTTGCCCAAACCACCGTTCGTAAAAATGATGGTAGGTTTGTCGTGATGATGCCCTTAAAAGAGGACCCTAGAACTTTTAGAACATTTGTATGAAAACCCAAAAAATCGTTTTCTATCCCTAGAGCGGCGATTTAAACGCGATCCTTCGTTTAAAACTAAATATTGTGAATTTATGAGAGAATATGAGCATTTAGGTCATATGAATTTAGTCTCTGACTGTACTTCTACGCCTGAAAACTCCATGATCACATATTTCATTCCACATCATGGAGTCATTCGTAGCTCTAGTACCACTATTCAACTACGCGGAGTATTCGACGCATCAGCCTCTACCAGTTCGGGCGCGTCTCTTAATGACATTCAGATGATCGGTCCCGTAGTGCAAGACGATCTCTTTTCCATTTTAATACGTTTTCGTCAACATAGACACGTGGTTTCAGGTGATGTAGAAAAGATGTATAAGGCTATTGAGCTAAGTCCAAAATTATTTTTTGTAGAGAACGTCCTCTACAAAAAATAATTTTTCGGTTTGATCCTTCAGAACCTCTTAGAACCTATACATTAAATACGGTCACTTATGGTACCGCTTCTGCTCCTTATTTTGCAATGAAGTGCTTAGTAGATCTGGCTGATAACATTGAGGATAGTCAGGTCCAGCGGGCCATACGACGTGACTTCTACGTTGATGACTATTTGAGTGGAGGAAACACCATAGCTGAGACTGTAGCAATTGCAAAACGGGTACAGTCGGTTCTATCTTCCTCTAAATTTAACTTACGCAAATGGCGATCAAACCATCCTCAAATTTTAAATCAAATTGCAAACAGTAACGAATCGTATAATACTCATATTTTGCATTTTTTTGAGCAGGGTTTAAATTCATATCAATCTAAAACTTCGGGTCTTAACTGGGCTTGCGATTCTGATTCACTTACTTATACTATTAACATAAAGTCGACCACTAAAGTCACTAAACGTCACGTCCTCTCAGTTATCAGTCAGATCTTTGACCCATTAGGCTTCGTAGGCCCATGCGTTGTCAAAGCGGAAATAGTCATGCAGCGTTTATGGCTACACAACTATGACTGGGACGACGAAGTATCGCTCGAGGTCAGAAACCTTTGGTCGACATTCGAAAATACAATAATATCTTTAAATAATTTAAAGATTCCTCGTTGGGTTTTGCGTGAAGACTCTAGTACGCATGAAGTACATACACGTCTTCACCAATGCGTCCGAAAAAGCTTATGGCGCATGTGTGTACATTCGGTCATGCAGTAACAGTAAATCTATTGGCGTACAACTTCTAATTTCTAAAAATCGTGTAGCGCCCATCAAGCCGACAACAATACCAAGGCTCGAACTATGTGGAGCTTTGTTAGGTGCCAGGCTGTGTACTAAGGTTCAAGAAGCGCTAAATTTACCCATTCACCGATGTAGACTCTGGTGTGACTCAACCATAGTCTTGGGTTGGTTCTCTACTCCAGCTAACCAATTAAAACCTTATGTGAGAAACAGAGTCAACGAGATACAGGAGAGCACATGTGGTCATACCTGGAGCTACGTACCGTCGGAGGACAATACGGCCGCTTATTTCCCGTGGTCTTAACGCTAACGTCAATCAAGAACACACCTCTGTGGTGGTTTGGACCCTCTTTTCTGTTCCGTAATGAAAATGAGTGGCCTATAATGCCAAATACAGAGCAACATGATTTGCCAGATGTAGTGACTCATTTCACATGAATTGATAGCGAACATCATGTCATTCATCGCTTATTAAAAAAATATTCTAGTTTTCCAAAAATTCAAAGGTTGTTTGCATATGTACAAAGACTTATACATAATCTAAAAAATAAAGATAAATTGTGTGGCGATCTTTCCGTAACAGAACTCCAAGATTTGTATAATGTAATAATAATATAAGTCACAATTAGAAATGTTTTCTGAAGAATTTCATCTTTTAAAATCTAAACAAAAATTGCCACGCAATAGTAGATTGCTTTCTTTGAATCCGTTTATTGTCATATCATCATAACCTCATCCGCGTGGGCTCGATAACTCCCCCTACGATTTTAGTGTAAAGCATCCCATTATAATATGCAGTAAGCACATATTTACTAAGCTTATATTTCAAATGAAACATTTAAAGCTACTACATGCCGGTCCTCAATTACTATTGTCACATAAAAGACAGACTTATTGGCCCATAGGTGGTAGAAACCTTTCTATAAATATCGTGAATAAAGCTCAAAGCGTTTAGCCTATAATATAACAACTACCTCAGCCAACAACTCATCTTGAATTTCCATTTTAAATTGTTATGTTGACTACGTTGGGCCAATATTGGTGGGCGATTGCAGAGGTCGCGGCTGCAAACTTACAAAATCTTATATGTGCATTTTTGTTTGCTCTGCAGTGAAAGCCGTACATTTGGAGCTCCTCACTGACCTCACTTCTGAGGGTTACATCATCATCATCATTACAGCCCTTCACAAGTCCACTGCTGAACATAGGCCTCCCCCAAGGAACGCCACAAAGCACGGTCCTGAGCCACCTGCATCCATCGACTTCCTGCACATCTCACCAGGTCGTCTCTCCATCTAGTGGGAGGACGCCCAACACTTTGCCTGACGTTACGAGGCTGCCACTCGAGAACCTTTCTTCCCCATCGGTTGTCGGTTCTTCGAGCTATATGGCCGGCCCATTGCCACTTCAGCTTATTAATCCGTTGGGCTATGTTGGTCACTCTGGTTCTACTGCGGATATCCTCATTTGTGAGTTTATCACACAGAGAAACTCCGAGCATAGCCCTCTCCATAGCTCGCTGAGCGACCTTGAGCTTCCTCATCCGGCCAGCAGTGAAGGACCACGTCTCAGTTCCGTATGTCATCACTGGCAACACGCACTGGTTGTATAGTCTCGTTTTCAAGTTTTGAGGTATACCTGATGAGAAGATGTGCCGTAATTTCCCGAACGCTGCCCAACCGAGTAGAATCCGTTGACTGACCTCTCGGTTGAAGCTGGACTTACCTAGTCGGACTATTTGTCCCAGGTAAACATACTCGTCAACAACTTCGAGCTTAGTGCTCCCAACAACTACCGGCATAGGTGTGACATGGACATTAAACATGATCTTTGTTTTGTCCATGTTCATCTTAAGAACTATCCGTTGGGAAGCACTATTGAGGTCATTGAGCATAGTGCTTAGGTCCTCCAGCGATTCTGCCATAAGAACTATATCGTCGGCAAATCGAAGGTGAGTGATGTACTCGCCATTGATGTTGATACCGTATCCTTTCCAGTCCAGAAGCTTGGAAACGTCTTCCAATGCAGCGGTGAAGAGTTTCGGGGATATGACGTCACCCTGTGTTACACCTCTCTGCAATTGGATAGGTTTCGTACTCTGGTTCTGTACTCGGATAGCCATCGTAGCTCTGCTGTACAAGCACTTCAGCACTTCGATATACTGACAGTCAACTTGGCACCGCTGAAGGGACTGCAGCACCGCCCGAATTTCGACGGAATCAAAGGCTTTCTCATAGTTCACATACGCCAGACATAGTGGCAAATTGTACTCCTCTGACTTCTGTACAATTTGCCGAAGGGTATGTATGTGGTCTATGGTGCTAAAGCCTTTTCGAAAACCGGCTTGTTCGGGAGGCTGAAAGTCATCAAGTCTGCGTGCGAGACGATTCGTAATGACTCTCGAAAACAGCACGTAGACGCGGCTCAGAAGGTAAATCGGTCTGTGATTCTTCAAGAGAGAGTTGTCGCCTTTCTGGAAGAAAAAGACCACCGCACTTCTGCTCCACGCCTCCGGTTCAATGCCACCATGGAGGACGGAATAAAAGAGCTTCTGAAGGACTTCAAGTACCTGTTTTCCACCCGCTTTCAGAAGCTCCGCTGTAATTCCATCCTCGCCTGGGGCCTTGTCGTTTTTAAGGTGCTGGAGAGCCATTCTAATCTCGCTCAGACTGACATCCGGGATATTATCGGAATAATGTCGGATAAGACTCGCTCTTGAATCGTTACTCACACTTGCGTGTGCCTTCAACGACGTGTACAGCTGCCCGTAGAACCTCTCAATCTCACTCAAAATCCCAGGTGCCCTGGAAACGATGCTGCCACATTCTGTCTTCAGCTTTGACAGTTAGCTCTTTTTGGCAGACAGATCTCTGGAAAAGATTTTGGAGCCTTGGTTCTGCTCGATCGCTTCTTCAATACGAGCTGTATTGAAGTTGCGTAAGTCCCGCCGCATGCATTTGGAGATCTGTCTGTTCAGTTGCCTGTATGCTGTCAAATCTGTTGAAGAATGTAGCTTCATCTCCCGTCTAACAACCATGAGATTAAGAGTGTGATCGGAGAGTTTTTGTGTTCTTCTGCGGCGGGTCTTGCAGAACTTAGCTCCGACCGCATGGACAGTTTCCACGAGCTTGTCATTCATATCGTCCACTTCATTGCAGTCTTCTATGCACTGAAAACGGTTTCGTAACTCGAGCTGAAAGGTTTCGGGACTTTGGATTAGAGCATGAAGGGGACGGAGTGTTGACTTCATTAGACGAGACCTCTCCAACTTAACGTTTAGGTTACGTGTTAGGTTTTCACCCTCGCGATCACTGAGACATCACTGAACAGTTGTCGTCTGGTCGTCATAATGAAGTCAATCTCATTTTTGTGGAACCGTCGGGGCTCGACCAGGTCCACTTCCTGTGGGGCCGCTTCTGGAAGAAAGAGTTCATCATAAAGAGTCCCTCTTTCTCCATGAAGTCGGCCCGCTGCTGGCCCCTTGGGTTCCGTTGCCCTATTCAAAATTTCCCTACTTTCAGCTCACCATTCTCTCTTTTGCCTAGTTTTGCATTGAAGTCTCCCATTAACACCGTATATTGGGTTTTGGAGGAATGCATGGCTCTAGAGATATCCTCATACATTTCCTCCAAGTGTGCCGAGGTTGGTGCGTAAACCTGTATGATCTTCAGCGAATACCGTTTGGTGATTCTGAGTATAGGGTACGCAACCCTCGTCGACACACTCTCAATATTTACAACGTTGTTAACGAGAGACTTGTGGACGATAAATCCGACACCTCCTTGGGACAGATGATCGCCCTCCCGGTAATAGAACAAGTTGCCGGATTCGAGGATTACCGTTTCCTCCCCCTCTCTTCGGACTTCGGATAATCCTATAATATGCCAGCGTAACTTGTCTATCTCTTCTTCGAGCTCCACAATCTTCTCGTCAGTCCTCAGGGTGCGTGCGTTGTATGTTGCCAGGTCGAGTCGTCGTAGGTGGCAACCGAACCTCCACAGGAGATTCTTAGCACCCCCCTAGGCTTACATGGCCGCTCTAAATCGTTTCGTGGCGCGTCGAGGCAAGCCTCAAAACATTACGTTCGATAACAGGACAAATTTATTAGGCGCATGAAATGAAATGAACAGGTTCTTGCATTCATCGAGTGTTGCATCTGAAATCGCACAACAGGTTATCGAATTTATTTTCACGCCCGCTTACAGCCCACATTTTAATTCACTAGCTGAGGCTGCTGTTAAATCTTGCAAGCATCACTTAAAAATACTCTTAAAGCTTACCTATTTTACCTTTGAGGAGATGGCTACTTGTCTTACGCACATAGAGGCGGTCTTGAATTCGCGTCCTCTTACTCCTCTCTCTTCAGACCCTAACGATTTTTCGGCACTTACTCCCTCTCATTTCCTGATTGGACTACCACTCTTATCTGTGCCACATTCCCAGATGGCTGATGTCAACATCACGCGACTGGATCGCTGGAGGAGAATACAGTACATCAGACAGCATTTCTGGAGCCGCTTTCATAATGAATACATCTCTCTGCTGCAGGCCAAATCCAAGTGGTTTCATTCCAGAGGTGAAGTGAAGCTGGGGTCTTTAGTTCTTATCAAGGACAAGACAACACCACCGCTGCTCTGGTCCATGGGCCAGGTCATGACGACCTATCCCGGCGTAGACGGAGTCACGCGAGTGGCTGAATTAAAGACGAAGCGAGGCATCATTCGTCGTGCTGTCAACTGCATCTGGCCTCTGCCAATTGAAGAATGAAGACGTTTCTTCATCCCGGGGAATATGTCGGCGCACGTCATCGCGCCTCAGCCAAAATGGAGGACACGTGGGGGCGTGGACCGCTCGCTGACGTAGGGTGACGACAACGCAGGCGCTTCTGTCCGACACTCAGCTGCGAGACGCAGTAGCAGACGGGCACTTCATTATTCAATTTATAGTAATATGCTTGTTTTAGAGGTTTCATGGCATTAAGCCTATTGTTACTACAGTCCACTCTTTTTATTTCCAAAGTCCCGATAAGGCCTAAACAGCAGCACTATAATAATGCTTCCTTTTCCTTCAAGCTACTCTCTGCGCTACAGAGTTCGGCACGGCTCTGAGCCTTACTGTTCGCCTTTGCTTCACGGAACTCTCGCGGATTAATTGCCATCTTCTCGACTCACCGCAGACTACAAGGCAATCGCTGGCACTTACACATTCGTCGACATCTAGTCTGCACTATCAGCCTCCGGCCTGAGCAGGGGGGTGTGATGTGGCAGCATAGTCTTCGTACCACAAGCGAAACACATTGAAACCTAAATCACACCATCAAAGTTCTAAAGTAAAAATAGTATATAGATTAGCTCCGACCTACCGCTTGGAGCGTTGGCCGCTCTCTGGGTAGAACACCGTACCCGGCGGCAGATCTCTCCTTTTCCTTCCACAGCCAAAACGCCTTTACTCTATACTACTCATGCAATTGCTATATTTGCAATTTGTATGTTTGATTTGACAGCTTTCAAAAGTGTTGAAAAACTGCTGAAATCCCCGATGCAGCATTAGTATATTCAATTTTTGACATAACGCTGCCGACTAGCAATGGTTTAGATCGATCCTTGCAGAATACACGTTCAATAGCTTGAAGTTCGTCCTTATTGGCTTACGGATGCGCTGGAAGCAAAGCAGTTCTATCCTTAAATAAACTAACTAAAAGTCATCCCTTCTTCTAATTTTCTAAGTCGCAGACGTTAACAAAGGAGTATAGTACTAAACTTTTGACTGTCTCGTTGGTCTAGTGGCCTCATCATGAGGTCCCGGGTTCGAATTCTGGGTCGTATGTTCTGTCGAGAAATTCTCAGTAGCAGCTCCGGCGATGTCTCACCCGTGCTTCGGTAAACACGTAAAGCCGTTGAACCTGCAACTGATCTCTTTCCGGTCGTTTTGAATTACCGTCTTTTTTTATATTCTACTAAGCCAGCGCTTATCTGCGATCCCAGCTGATGGTAAGTGAGTAATAAGCGGAGGAGATATATCTACGAGTCCATAGGTTGCCACATACGTGGATAATTGTCATAGTTGCTACATTTGGCAGGCGAAAAACCGAATTCTTCGTTCTATATTCCATTACATTCCGTATGAAACTGCTAAAAATCATCTGACACCAGGAACAAAGAACATATTCCAAAATATATATTTTTTTGTATATTGGAGTGTATTGTATATATAAGTGTATTTTTTAATCATAAATAACCATTCTTATATTCTTTTAATAATATTAAAAAGGCCGTATATTTTTATTACAATTACATTTCAGTTATAACAATACCTGATCCAAGTGCTTCTATGTAATTGATTAGATTGGGTGTAACTCCGATAGCCTTGTAGAAATCATCTAAAAAACTACCCAATACATCTGGTTCTCGGTAAAACCCATATTTTGGACCGGACTCTACAGATGGAAATGGTGTGAATTCATTTTTCGTTAACACACTTTCCGAATAGGCTCTGTAAGTAATGATTATTTTTAGTTCGTTTCAGGGGCAAAAAAAATTATCTAGCTAACACAATTTATTTTCTGACTCTCAAATTTAAAAAATCAGCGGTTTACAAGCTTTGAAAAGAGTGAAGCCATAAATTTAAAAATTAATAAATAAAATGTTTGGGTGTGTTATGCAAATGAAATGCTAATTTTAAGAGATTGTTGTAGGAAATATTTTTACCAGGTAATAAGACATTTTATCGTGCTGTTAGGTTAGTGACCTATACAATCGTCTTTGTAATCGATATAAATATATAGTGTCATGCTACATACCTCTGTATTTTGACCGAACGATTTCGTTTTTCCATCGACGCATAATTTTATCACTCTGTAAACATGAATCAGCCGGAGGCAATCATTTTGTGTAACATACAAATTATTGATTTTCGGATTGCTTAGGTGTCATGAGCAGCGAAAATAAAAAATGCCAGAAATATCTGACGGCTTCCGATAGACAGCTAAAATATCTATCTAGGACAGATATAACTATCTTCGTTTACGGCATACGTAAAACACTCAAACCGACATGGGCAGCAATGTTGAAGGTTTTTACGTGGTAGAGCACCGCTGCAGCTATGTTAAGGTTGTAGCATGAATGGATCGGCTCGACGAGGATAGGATCACGCTTTCACAGAATACCAACGTCAAATAACAGTTTAATGCTGCTTGCGTTTGGTTAATCTAGAGAAACGGAGACCTTTTTTACTGGAAACAAGGCATTATATCTTAGTCCTCAGGGATGACAAGACATCTGCACTTTGATTCTAAATTTTGTATTAATGTAGATGTCTATGGACCACAGTATTCACTTACCATCAAATGGACTGTGTGCTCATTTGTCACTCTTATTCCATAAAGAGGGTGCGCGACGTCTGGTACTCTACTTATAAAATTAAGATTACGATTTTCATTCTGCTAGTCAAACGTTAGGCGCATTCTTCCTACAAAGGTCCACGTATCTAGCAGGAATAATTATTTTTAATATGATGATGATGATTTTCGGGTTTTTTTACGTTGTGATTTTTCCTGTGTCTGACATTTTTGATTTTTTTAAATCGAAAAAGACTTTTGAAGAAAAGTTTTTTTAAATCAAAAGACCTATAAATCCTTCAAACACAGAACTAAAATACATAAAAATAAAACACTTAATATTGCTGTATACTTTATCATCGACTTCATTGGCCCTAAAATAGTACATGCTAGTACCTTATGCTAGTATCTTAGTGTAATTTGCCATATTTAACAATCTTGTCCTTTGTCACTGTTTTCTGTTATCGATAATATAGTTACATGAAATCCGGTGAACAAAAGATGGCTTTACCGACTTGGCATCGAACCGACATAAAATTTACATTATACAGCCAACATACGAAAAAAAGATGTCAGTTGATTTGTATTTTATTACTTTCGATTTAATTCACCTTCCATAATTTACAGATTATTCCGGCAGCAGAGAAAGATTAGCCCCTCCTACAATCGCCGCTTCACATTCACCATGCATAATAGATGCATAGGCATTTTTCAACGCACACAGCGATATATATATAAATATAGGAAAAGGGTGACGAACGAGCACACAGTTCACCTGATGGTAAGTGATTGCTGCGGCCTATAGATATCTACATCTATTCTTGATTACGAATCAAAATGCAGATATGTTGTCACCCGTGAGGACTAAGATGTAATGCCTCGTTTCCAATAAAAAGGGTCTCCGGTTCTCTACACTCACCACACGAAACACAGCAGCGTTAAGATGCTATTTTACAATGGTAGAAGGAGACCGTGGTCCTTCCCCGGTTGAGCCGACCCAATCGTGCTACAACTATACCTACTACTAATATAGCTGGAGCATTGCTCTACCACGTAAGAGATGAAAAACGTTTTTATGAACTTTTAGAGCAATTTTTATTATTAAAACTTTTATTGGAATAACTGTAAGTGACGTTATAGATTGTGTTAATTAAATAAACATTGTTAATTGTAATTTTTATTGAAAACAGAATAGAGAAGTTTTGAAACAAAATGAAAAGTAGCAATAATGTATTTATTTTATTAATAGTGTTTTCACCCAGCTAATCATACAGAAAATAGCTTTTTTATTTTTAGGCAAAATTTAATTTTTAGTGAATACTTACTTTACATTTTGACGATAGAAACTTATAGCAACAGTCATAAACTTTGTCTCACTCTGGAATTTTATGACCATGTTTGGAACATACGTCATAAAATAAAGTTTCTTCACTTTCGGAGAGGCCTGTTCCAATAAAAACACCCACTTTCTTTCCAGGAAACTGCTACTTTGTTAGAAAATTATGTATGGTTGAAGCGAATATTCATGAAAATGAAGTAGTTCAAGGGTCAATAAAAATTATTACGATGGTTGGTTGATAGAAAAAATTTGATAACGCAATGAAAATCCGTGTTGAGACGGCAAATGAGAACCTATTCCTATCACACCATACCGTCTCATGTCAATAAATTAAAAAAAAAAAATTGGTAAATCCAATTGGGCATGCCCTAAGCGCATTAAAAAAATTGCATATAATATGATTATACGGAATTTTTAAAGTAGTTTAAATACACACAAGTTTTCACTAATAACCTTATTATACTTCCAATTTTCCGATAATTTTATGTCAAATTTTAATTTAAAAAAAAGTTTACTGAATCCAAAAGTGCATGACACACAATACTCATATGAGAGTAAAGAATTTAAAAATAATTGTAATTTGTAGTTTTATTCGTCAAAGAATTCCTGTAGCAGTGATCAAATTATACTTTCAAGTCACTCTATCTAGTCCGGAGGTAAAGTCTTATCATAAACAACAAAACGAGCCCAAACTCGGCACATCTAGTTCTCCTCGTCGAGGATTTCCAGTAGCAGTCATCAAAGTACACTTTGAAGTCCATCTATCAAGTCCGTAGGTAAAGTCTCATCATAACTAACAAAACGAGCCCAAGCTCGACACATCTACTTCTCCTCATTGAGGAGTTCTATTAGCAGATACCGAAGTACACTTTCAGGTCTATAAAGGTCAAGACGTATAAGTTCATATATTTATATATAAATCCTGCGTGCTTTTAGCGAAACAAAATATTGTAATAAAAATCTGTGATTATAATAATAATAATAATATCTAACTTTGGTCAAGTATGTATCAAATGTGGTTTTTGGAATATTTCGAATTTCTACGGTGATCTTTTTCGCTGCAAACAAGCGATACGGTATCCACTCACGACGGCGGCCGAGGCCGGAATGACCAGTTATATAATATGTATGTTTTGTGGGAATGACGGAGTGAGACACTGTCTATTTAGTAAAATATAATAGTACAAGGCTGCTTAAAATACCGAAAATTTGCCAAATCATAACAAAAAAAATTGTTATAACTAAACAAAACAAAATTTAACTGCCATTTACATTCCATGGCTTCCCACATGATAGGTGAAGAGTTTTAAAAATATATTGAGTGGAACAATTGATATTTTCAAAAGTTATCGTGTTTACGATATCATGTGGACTTGTAAATCCACACCATAGGCCACTACAACCCTTTTTTGTGTAAAAATAGCAATTACTCGATTTAAAAAATACCTAGTCAGGTCATAAGTATTGTCACACAGTAAAAACTTTTCTTTTAGAATGCTGGCCACAAAAAAGTTTATTGAATTCAAATTTCGAATTGTTCATGAAAATAAAACAGTATACTTTTTAGAATTTTACAAATTTTTAAATATGGAGTGGACGCTTAAAGAAGACCGTGTTGCTGTTATTGTGTTGCATCGTTGCGGTTACGCGCCAATTCAAATTTTTGACATACTGAAAAATTTGAATATAACCAAAAGATTCATTTATCGTACCATCAAACGATACAATAAAGACTCTAGTGTAGATGACAGGTCAAGAAGTGGTAGGCCTCGGTCTGTTAGGACTCCAGCAGTTATAAAAGCTGTGAAGGCGCGAATTCAAAGAAATCCCAAACGTAAGCAGAAACTGTTGGCCCTTCAGATGGGGTTAAGCAGAACCATGGTGAAAAGGGTGTTAAATGAAGACTTAGAGCTTCGGGCATATCGAAGAAAAACAGGACATCGTTTCAATGCTCGTCTAATGGACCTGAGACTGAAGAGATGCCGCGTTTTGTTGAAGCCGTACGCGGGAAAAAAATATCGAGAAATTATTTTTTCGGATGAAAAAATGTTTACCGTAGAAGAGAGCTACAACAAACAAAATGATAAGGTGTACGCACACAGTAGTGAAGAAGCGACCAACCGTATTCCGCGTGTCCAACGAGGTCATTTTCCATCCTCGCTCATGGTATGGTTGGGAGTTTCTTATTGGGGCTTAACAGAGGTACATTTTTGTGAGAAAGGTGTAAAAACGAATGCAGTTGTGTATTAAAATACAGTCCTGACGAACCTTGTGGAACCTGTTTCTCATACCATGTTCAATAACAGGCACTGGGTATTCCAACAAGATTCGGCGCCAGCTCATAGAGCGAAGAGCACACAAGACTGGCTGGCGGCGCGTGAAATCGACTTCATCCGGCACGAAGACTGGCCCTCCTCCAGTCCAGATTTGAATCTGTTAGATTACAATATATAGCATCACTTGAAGGAAAAGGCGTGCTCAAAGCCTCATCCCAATTTGGAGTCACTCAAGACATCCTTGATTAAGGCAGCCGCCGATATTGACATGGACCTCGTTCGTGCTGCGATAGACGACTGGCCGCGCAGATTGAAGGCCTGTATTCAAAATCACGGAGGTCATTTTGAATAAACTTTAGTGTCATAAGAATCTATGTTTTGTTAAGATCATTTTGGTATATAAATGGTTACATAATGAATAAACTTGTTTCAATTATTTTATATTAAACATGTGACAGAATTTATGACCTGACTAGGTATATTAATAAGTTCAACAATCATTTATATTTCTGACAATGTGCTTTTTATATCACTTGCTAGATACGATTTCATGCGACAAAACGTTGGAATCTAAATTTTTAGGCCATAGTAGAACATACCGGCAGGCCTAGCGCTTACGGCATGCAATACTTAATTTTCAAGTCTCTTGGCCCGCATTTCCTCTTACTACATAATGTTTTTCCTCAGTTACCGAATTCATCATCGTGTCGAGTCGTGTTTAACATCAAAAATGTTTTGACATTTACCGCCTTATTCCAAAACACGGACTTAATATAGTACTGGAGTTAGTAATATATTTAAACCATAAACTAAGAAAAACGTTATTACAAAACGAAGATTATCTCTGGTTCAAGGATTATCTATGGTATTAAAGTTAATCTTTCGAGACCCCTAGTTTAGCTATGGTACTAACCTTTCTATATAGTTTGTGGTACTCTATACTAACCTCAATTTCGGTACTTCTTAATTTGAGGTGAGCGTTGTTTTCATTTGGTGTTATTAAAATCGTTAAAAATGGATATTAACATGATTGACTTGATGGATTTAGAAGATTTGGACATGCTGGAGACCACTCGGCGACCTGATAGACATCGACATCGTGTGAATCCGTTTGAATTGAGTGACGAAGATTTTAGGTATAAGTATAGGTTCTCAAAACGTTTCGGAGAAAAAATAGTGGGTATCTTACGTGAGGATTTAGTGCACGACCCTCGAGGATGCCCATTGAGTCCTGAAATTCAAGTGGTTTGTGCATTACGCAACTGGGCTCGCCATGAAGTAAGTGCTGTTTATAATCTTGGTGGGGTCAATGTACCTAACATTACGCTAGATAAAAAGCCAAATAATACATATTATTGTTTTATTCGTAGATTCAAGACGATACAGCTAATTTACATAGTGTGTCTCAACCAGTAGTCAGTTGGACATGTAAAAAAGTAGCGGAAATTTTGTCACGGAATTCCCGAGAATTTATTAAAATGCCTATACTTTAAATGAACAACAGGAAACCATTAGGAAATTTCGCAGTATTGCTAATTTTCCTACAGTAATTGGCGCAATTGACTGTACTCACATACGAGTAAAGAAAGTGAATGCTGATGGGGGTCAGTTATATATTAATAGAAAAGGATTTTCTTCAATTAATGTACAGGTAATATACAAATATTTTAAATAGCTGTGATTGTCTCTTAATAACTTTACTTTATCATAATAGAAAATAATTTGTTTGACTATCTTATGGTAATAAATATATATTAAAATAAACCAGAAAAACATAAAGTACTAATGAGCTCTTATTTTACAGGTGGTTTGTGATGCTGACCTGAAAATCATGGACATTGTTACCAGGTGGCGTGGTAGTGTACATGACTCCAGAATATTCCGAGAATGTAGACTAAAACAGAGGTTTGAGGCTGGTGCATTCTCTGGAATATTACTTGGTGACAGTGGCTATCCTTGTACTCCTTACCTATTTACACCGCTGCTGAACCCCACAACACCACAAGAAGAAAGATATAATAGGAGCCATATCCGTACCAGGAACACAGTGGAAAGATGTTTTGGTTTGTGGAAGCAACCGTTTCGTTGCCTATTAAGAGGTATGTTTGGAGATATTGAAACAGCAAAAAAACAATTGTTGCATGTGCTGTACTACACAATATGGCCATCGACATGAGAGAAGATGTGTTTTCTGGTGAGAGAGATAGCATTGAACAATATTCATCTGAACCTATAGTACAAAGATATATTACACCATCAATAAGGGGAAATATTAGAAGAAGACAGTATATTGAAACTCATTTTCAGTAGGTAAACATTTTTTTTTACAAATTTATATAACTATTTATAATTAAAATTTATAATTATATTTATAAAATTGTCAAATTTTTTTCAATTGTCTAAAGCTATGTATATATAATTTATTTTATTTTGTTATTCAGAGGCCAATTTTGGCTATAAAATTACATTAAAGATCAATAAATGTATAAGACAATTATAATAATATTTCTTTTTGATTTCAGACATAATACCCATTTATAAAGGAACATATTTCTGCAGAGCCGTTGTCAGCTGTCAAAGAATAACGACTACATATTCACCAATATGAAATAAATTCAGGGGAGTATAGTGATAATATTTCATTTATTGAGCAAAATGCTTTTATTTAGGCTATAAATGATTGTGTTTCAGGGAAAGATGCGGGGTACAGCACATTCCACATCAATATGAAGCTATATTATATAAAGATTTAAGTGCTGTAGAGATACGTTTAGATTTTTTAATAAATATCGTCCCTCCTCTACATTCACAGCCGGATTTCCTTTCCAGAGGTGCAAGGGTCCACGGGGAGTAGGACTGTATGATAACTAAGTAAATAGGTTTAGTTTTTTTATTATAGTTTTTTACTATTGTATATTATATTTCATTGTTATGTAAATAAAATGCATATTAATTATAATTATTTATTTTAATTATTAATAAAAGATGTACAAATATTTGCAGCAATTAAGTACCTGAAAATAATAGTTTCATATATGAGGATATTTACAAACATGTATCTGATATAGTCTCAAATATTTAGTTTTTTTTTATAGGATAATGGTGATAAACACAGTCTACCACACACACACACACACACACAGTCCATCTGATGTTAAGTAACTGCTGTGGTGCATAGACGTCCACATCTATCCTCGACTACAAATCAAAATGCAGATGCGTTGTCACCCGTGTGGAGTAAGATGGAATGCCTCATTTCCTGTAAAAGAGGTCTCTCTCATACAAAATTTGTACAAAAATTTATCCAAAATTTGTCAATAAACAAGTTTAAATGTTTTATTAAAGAAAAATTTTATAAAAAGGTTATTATAATATCAAAGAATACATAAATGAAAATATTGGAAATACTGGAATTGAGGTGATCGCCACCATGGTGGTTCTATTAAAATTCATTTAAAAATTGTACAAATAAAATTATTGTTAAGAGAAATGTTTATAAAAAAGTCCCACTGGGTTTCTTACTAGTTCTTCCCAGGACTGAGGTATTTTCCGAACCAGTGGTAAATAAAAAATGTCTTTCAATAAGTATTCTGTAATAATCTATATTTAATAAAAATCATTCTATTCTATTCTCGTTCTATAAACTCACCATAATAAACACAGCAGCATTAAGCTGCTATTTAACTTGTGTTTTTCTGACTTTCTAATAAAGATATTTGTAACTCTAATTTTCTAATTTTTAGGTTAGCTATTTTAATATTGTATTTATGTTCCTCTTCCATCATTTCCAGTTGTCTTTTTTTAAATCTGTGTTACTTTTTACAATTGTTTGGTGTACATCTTCTCTTCTGTAAAATGAAATGGAATACTTAATGTAAGTTTTGTAGTTATTTTAGACATTTACAAAGTATTCTAGAGTAATAAAAGTGCACTTAACCTTGTACACCAATTAAAGAAATATTTTTTAATTATTTTTAAATCAATTCATATTAAACTTTGCTTTTAATATTTGAAAACATGAAACAATTTTCAGTGTTTAAATACTAATTTTCACATTTTAAAAAGTATGTAATGTATCAGACTATGTAATTTTTTCAACATACCTATTTTGCAAGCTATTTTTCCTGTTTTTAATTTTTGTTATACCCCTAGTAATAATATCTTTATTATTGGTTATTTTCACCATTTTGGCACTTTCTTCTGTATCTGTAGTTGGATCTATCTCTAAAAATTAATATAAATATAACAGTTTTAGAAAATTAACATTTATAATATTTACAAACTTGTATGCCTATGATTGTAACTATAATAATAATATATTTTGCTTTTTAATAAATATTCAATCAGTATTATTTACCTTGCACATATACAACATTGGGTTCTGGATTTTCTACATTTTTAACTATAGCTGTGTCTGTTTTTTCAAAATTAAGGCGAGGCTTAGGGTCAGCAACTTCTTTTGATGTTGTAGCCACAGTCACTGGATCCTAAAATAAATCATTAAAACATTTATTAACATGTTTTCCTGTCACCTGTCACCTCTATTTTGCCCTTTATTGAATCAGGTATTTTCTATGTTGTAGAAATATTATTATGATCCAAGACAAAAGGTAATTTAATAAATTATTAATTATAATACCTAATAGACAAAAATAGAAAATTATAATCGGACTGTGTAGATAATCTAGTAACATGTGTGTTATGATATTATATAGACCACTTTATATTAATTTGTGACATTTCAATTTTGAATATAATTAATTATAAAGAAATTTATGTTAAATTGTTACTAAGTATATTAAATTTTGAATATTCGGAAAATAATTTTGGATTGTAAATTGTATGCTTTAAGAGTAGATTTCAGAGCACTACCTAGGTACTAAAGTAATGGAAAATAAAGTTCTTTAATTTTAATTAAATTTGTAAGACATGTAAGTAATTTTATTTACCACTGCATCACTATCATAATTATTAACTTCAACGATAAAGTCGTGAGGGGCAATGGACATTATTTCCAAGTCCTCAAGAGAAGGTGATGGAGGTTTTCCGCCACCCCCGGTCTTTGATTGTTCCCTCCTATATGTGTATAAGTTTGATTTAGCACACAACTTCATTCTTTTCCAAGATAATTTCAATTCACCATCTGATCGGCGTTTACCTGTTATCTCATTAAATCTAAAAAAAAAATACGAAATCACGTAAACAATACCGTACCGTGTTGTTTGTACACATAACAAATGCGATAAGTACTTACTTATTAGTTATATTCTTCCACTCTTTTATTTTTTGAATATTTACCGATGTTTTTGTCGACTTATTCTCTATTATATGTGCTGATTGTGAAATAAGTGAACGTAATATTTCCTATAATAATAAGAACATTCCTTTTAGTTGAAATAAGGATAATAGGAGGATAAGAGTATTGGTACGTACTGACAAATAAATTTCGATATTTCACTAACTTTTTCTTCAGAACTCCAATTTTCACCCCGTTTTTTCTTTTGTTCCATTATTATATAAATATAACTGTAATAGCAAGTACTTTTAATTAATTAATTATTAATAATTTAATTTACTTATTATAAGGCTGCAATATAAACTATTTTGAACGCTCGCGTTACCTCTGTAATTCACTACATTTCACGCTAGAGTTGTTAAACTGAAAACAACTTGATATAATCAAAAGCGCGTCAAAAGTATATGTCGTGCTTGTTCAATAGATTTTAACGTAAACAAATAACAATGTATGATATGTTTTTGTATTGATGGATAATTATTGAAGCATAATTAAGTGTGAAAATAATATTAATATTTTATGAAACCGAACGTTGCATTGAATGAAACCTGTATGAACGAATGATAGAGTGTCATTTTTTGTTTTTTATCTGTGAATGATATTTAATATAATACTAACGTTGGTATTAACTGGTCCTCGGGTAGTCTGCGTTTTGTAATAAGCACACGTTTTAGTGCTGGTATTAACTAGAATATTGTAACAAACCTGGACTTCTTACTCCTAAACTTAACCCAGTACTAAAACATTTTTTTGGAATAAGACTGTTAATGTTTAACGATGAGTGAGGTGGTTTATGTGAGTAATAAGTTATACTTAACGTTGAAGTAGGTCTATCGCATCATCATCATCGTTACAGCCTTTCATAAGTCCACTGCTGAACATAGGCCTCCCCCAAGGAATGCCACAAAGCACGGTCCTGAGCCACCTGCATCCATCGACTTCCTGCATGTCTTTCTTACCAGGTCGCCACTCCACCTAGTTGGGGGTCACCCTACACTACGCCTACCGGTACGAGGCTGCCACTCGAGACCTTTCTTCCCCATCGGTTGTCGGTTCTTCGAGCTATAGGGCCGGCCCACTGCCACTTCAGCTTACTAATAGTAAGTAGTATATCCATGTTTTTTATTTACTATAGATATGTGTAGTATTTCAAAATTTATAAGCTGCTTTTCGCATATCTTACAAATCGCTTCCTTTTTTTTTAAATAATGCCATACTAAAGATTTTTGTTTTGTTGCGTCATTGTTATCACCGATACTTTAAACAAACAAGTATGTTTAAATCATCTTTATGTTATTCACTACTTATACGAAGTAACAAAAAATAAACAACAGTGATAGCACAATCACAATATTATAAAATTATAAATCAAACTAACTTCTTATTTGTTTATAACATTGACGGCTCCGGGGCGCAGTGGCTTAGCAATCAGTTGTTGCGCTGGGGGCCGCGGGTTCGAATCCCGCACGGAACAAGTATTTGTATGGCCTACAAATAATTGTTCCGGGTCTGGATGTTTGTCCTTGTGCAATTTATGTTTGTAAACTGCCTCCATGACACAGGAGAAAATCCTAGTGTGGGGGTAACGTTTTTTTAAAAGAAAAAAAAAGCGTACAACCAGATACCAGTCAACCCAGATGATATTCCGAAGACAGTTTGCAAGTTTGAATTTCGATGTAACCAGTGACTTCACCCGCGACGCCTTATACTATGTGAATTAGGTCATTAGATGATAGAATTAGTGGATTAGTGAACTGACATCTATCTAGTGCCCTTCGAATCCACATGGTGCGTCGAGTTGACTCGGTAACTCGAATGCAAGCGGACTCGAGTAAAATTTATTTTACTAAAATTTTATTTTATTTTATTAAAATTGCATCGAGTGAAAACAGAGTTCGAGTTTCATGGCTACTGTAAAAATATAGTCTGTGGTGATTCATGGTTAATATATAAAAATAATTTTTGGTAACAAAACTAGTTGATAGCAAAAAAGTTTATACTTGTTTGTTTACAAGACAATAAAATAAATATTGTCTCATCGATGCACAAGTGTTTAACATAATATGGAGACCTAAAAAAATGACAAACACAGGTCTTAGAACCTTGCTAAAAGTGACGAAGTATTAAAGTTTTATGTTATTAGTAAAATCTAAATTAAATAAGAGATAGAATAAATACATGAAAAGTTTTTGTGTTTGTTAAAAGAAAATTAGAATCAATGGGTCGTTTAAGGAAGCTTCTCTATTTGATGTGGCTTCATCGGCTTTGAAGAGCGATTCATTTAACTGCATTTAGGGTATAAATACCTTATGTGATCAGCAAGTTGCTCCATAAACTTGACAATACCAAATGGCATCAAACATGGATTCTGAATTTATGCCAGCCACAGTAGATAGACAGTATAGATAGTACATATATTTATGTGTAAATAAGCAGTAATTACTTGTACTAGAAGCAAGTATACAGTTTGCATAAGTATTATAACATAGTTAAGCCATTTTTACTCGTGTAATGGTTATATCTTAATCTTAATTCTGCAAAAAGGAATATTATTTTGTAATCTACCATCAGATAGTTAATATAAAAATATTATCTTTTCCCTCTATATGAAGCTAGTGAAAATAAGAAGTCAGACAACTTATACATAGTTAAATATTGTTGTGTACTACTTGTGTATTTGGTCATCTGGAGCTGATTAATGGTGTATAATTTATAATAATTTCTTATTTATTTAACATACAGGCAGAGAACAAAATACTGACATAAATATGGATTTGTAGTTAATTGACATTGAAGTATATTATATACATAGTCTTATCTCATATCTCTTATTACTGAAAATGTCCTGATTTCTAACAATATCAGATGTGGATGTGTTTTTTTTTTGCTTTATAGTGTTCGAAATGTAAATCAATACAAACATAGTAATTTTGATGGATGGATCTAATGGTATTTGGGGTCTGATAACTAATTAGTTAATATATTTTAAAACAAAGTGTACACACTGCACCTTTACTGATTCAACCAAAACATATTAAAGTCTTGACACCCCACCTGTCTGTCTGTGCCACTATTAATAGACTGCTTTGAAAATAATTACAACAATAAATGCAGTGGCATTTTACTTTGTGTTTTAGCCTTAAAAAATTATTATAACTAAACTAAACAAAATTAAACTGCCATTTACATTCAATGGCTTCTCACATGATAGATGAAGAGTTTTAAAAATATATTGAGTTGAACAATTGATATTTTCAAAAGTTATCGTGATTACAAGCCTCGCGGACTTGATATATCCACTCCATAAGCCACTTTTTTTTTAAATAGCAATTAATCGATTTTAAAAAAAATAAGTTCAACAATCATTTATTTTTCTGACAATGTGCTTTTTATACCACTTATATGTACAATATGATTGCTAGATATGATTTCATGCGATAAAACGTTGGAATCTTAATTGTTACGCCCTAATGGAACATACCGATGCGCTTAGAGCTTACGGCATGCAATATTTTGTTATTTACCAGATATTGTCAAAATTAAAGTTGGCAAAAAATTACTTCGGGTACATCTGCTCGATAAAGTTTGCGTAACTTTTTTAACTAATTTTTTGCCAGCTTTAATATAATGAACTGCCGCAAAGTAACGCCTAATTGTATTAATTATTTTAAATCTTTTATCTTAATACTAAAAGTAGGAAATTCATATAATATATGAATACTAACTAGCCAACGACGTTGTTCTGCCATCTCCTTATACTTAAGTTGGACCAAACTGCACACAGTGTGCAAAATTTAATTGAAATCAGTTCAGTAATTTAAGAGTTCATCGCGGACAAACAATCACATAAACAACAATGACAAACGGGGTTAAGTAATTTTTAACTCCCGACGAAAAAGACGGGTGTTATGTGCTTAACGTGTGCACCTGTGTATGTCTGTTTTTTTTTTGTTTGAAAGATAACTTTATTGAGAGTGTTCTTAGCTATGATTCAAGAAAATATTTTCAGCCGTATAAAGATCATCAGCTCTTTTTGTTTTGGTTTTTTTTTTTAAATTTGGAAGTTTTGTTATGATACATAGAGATTATATTATGTACTTGGTCACACAGAATTCCAACATGAAATATCAGCTTAATGCTGCTGTGTTTCTAATTGTAAGTGTGGGATAAAGGATCTGCGGAGCTGGTTCACTGATACGACAATTCATCACCAAAATGTACATTAACGGCGGGCACGTGGCACTCTATTATCAGTTCTTATCACAGCAATTACTGATTCTTGCGTTTAATTGTTTTAGCGCGGCTGGTATTGATGCGGGATTAGAATCAACTTCCTAACTTTGATGAAATCCTTTTAAGAATTTCTGCGGAAGACAAGCGCACAGGCACAGACATGTTCTTGAGGCGGGGGATCGATCGTAGACTGAAGGGATAGCGGTTAATCGGGAGTGGGAAAGCGAATGTGGGTGCGGCCAATGAGATCATCGAATGTAATAGTTATATGATTGTATGCATAAAATGGCCAATCCAGTAAGAGTACAGAATCGCACACTCCTTTACTTTTTGGGTGACAACACATTTGATTCTTAATCCAGGAATTATGCAGATGTCTGTGGGCCACAGCGTTCACTTATCATCAGGTCGACGGAGTGCTCGGATGTCACTCCTTTTTTTAAATTAATAATAATAATTGGTTTGTTGGAAACGAATCCAACGATTTGAAGGATTATTTGTGTTTGTATAATGTTATACATATACTCTCTAGACAGCTTTCATTTTAAAGAAAAATCTTTACAAAAAGTAAAAATCAACATCAAAAACTAAAACCAATAAAATGTTGTTTAGATCTTATTCTAAAATGTTTATATTTATGTTGGTGGTTCACATACGTTGGTGCCTGTACAAAGTGTATCGAATAAGAGAAACCCTACATTCTATATAAATTACTGACGATAGTAAGACTGATTTACGTAAGGAGTAAATTGATCTATACCCTTATTCTGTTGTTTTTTGTAGTGTATAAGTTGTCGCCCTTTGTTATTACAGTGCACCCTACCCTTTAATCTTTCTCCTCATTTTTTTTTGGTTGTCTGGAATGAATTGCTATTTACCCATAATAATTGTTTATTTTAATAAATTTATCTATTTCATAAGTGTATGTAGAACTAGATATTTATACTTCATTGTTTTTCTAATCCTTACGATAATCTTAAAATTATGACGAAGTGCTAAAATGTTATATTTTATATTTTATTTTTTTACGTGGTAGAGCCATGCTGCCATTAGTAGTATGCAAAGATGTTTTATAGGTCCAGATACCGTGTACGCGCGCCTAAAACGCTTCCATTTCAAAGGCGCCAATATTGGCGTATTCGTTCGATCGTTCCGCCATTACGCCAGCGATGATCGCTGTGAACATACGTCACGCACCGGTATTTTTAATTTCGCAAAATGACTGTTTGTGCTGTGAAATCATTTAAAAATTACTCTTGGAAAAAGGATAAGAACATCACTTTTCATAAGTAACTATACAATTTTATGGTGTATTTCTTTGTAAATGAATACAAAAGCTAAATGTCAATACAAGTAATAATACTGCGCAATAATATTCGAGTGTTGCCTAGTCTATGAAATGTTTTTACCATTTTTTAATGTGATGATCAACCAAAAAGGTTATCTGTATAGAGGTTTTAAACAGTCTAATTTTACAGATTTTACCCAACCTATAGAGTTAAACAATTTTAAGGGTTAGGGTTGAACTACATCTGGCAGCATGAGATTGCACTTTCCTGTGCTTCTATCTTTTTGGTCACGCAGAACCGTTATAGTAGTAACCGGTATAGTTCCACCCTCAAAAAGCCGATTGTAAACAGTTTTAAAAGTTTATCTATCATTCTTGACAATTCATACTAATATAATATTATAAATGTGAAAGTGTGATTTTTTTGTTTATTTGTTTTTATCCTTCCTTCACGCAGCAACGTAACGGAGAAATTAAAAAATTTAAACATTTTGCTATCTCTTGGCTGAAGTTTACGCTTAACCAAACTTACTTTTTTTCGTCATTTTATTTAGGATTGAAAAATAATTTAATGTCTTCGTAAATAGCGGCAATATTTTGTGTTCTACAGTACAAAAGTGTAGTACTCTGTATATATTTAGTAATAATAGATAATAAATATATGTTACATACATAAATATCTACTGTGCTTTTTTATTTATTTTAACTGTTACATTAATTATAGGTTTTATTACATATCTTCAATATTTTAGTGCGATGTTCGTACCTACATAAAACACACATAAACAACCATATCCCCATACACACACACACACACACACACACACACACACACACACACACGCACGCACGCACACACACACACGCACACATAAATGCACACGCCACCCACACACATTTTATACTCTTAGAATCAATAGGTACGTCAATAGGAATGAAATATAAAATCTCCCACATTTTTTGGGTAATCGATTCGCACTATTATTACCGAAGTCACGCACATTAATGCAGCCATGGTGCGTAAGATATGCGCGTCACGTGGTACTCACGCACACATGAATAAAAGACTGTCTTTACTATGAACGTTGCGGTGTGTTAGCAACACGGTATCTGGACCTATAAAACATCTTTGGTAGTATGGTTGTAGTACGAATGGGTCGGCTCGACCGGGAAGGACCACGCTCTCACAGAAAACCAGCGTAAAATAGCAACTTAACGCTGCTGTGTTTCGTATGGTGAGTGTAGAAAACCGGAGACCCATCTGCATCTTGAGTTTTTATTGAGGATAGATGTAGATGTCTATGGGTCACAGTAACCACTTACCATCAGGTGGACTGTGTGCTCGTTTGTCACCCTATCCTATAAAAAAAAATATTTAACGTCAACAATATACCTTTAAATTCCAATAAAACTATATTAATGTGTTATTTTTGCAATATCAAATGATAAACATTTAAATAAAGCTGTGCTATAACCACTACTCCGTACGTACGTACCTACTATCAATCCGTGGGTGTCGTAATAGTTGACACAGGGCAACTGAAACAGCTGATGGGCAGCAGCATCTTCTCTATAAGAACATAATTATAATAAAAATCTGCTGTTACCAACTCGCCTGCCAAACGTGCAAATATGGCAAATACGGGTTTTATTTTATTGCTATGACATATGACGTGTTCAGAAGTTACTTGGTCAACGTTGCAACATTATCATATCACATAGCAATTACGTTGACAGAGTATTACGAAGTATTAAGTCCGTGACCGAATAATAATTGACTGCCAATGACAGCATTGTTACGTTCATTTTATTTGTATAATTTAAATATCTTCCAAGTACACTATTGTTTTTATAATACTGATGTAAACCCTTTATACACAAAGAGTGTAACATTTTTTTTCGTGAAATAATTGTATTTATTTATTTATTTATTTAACAATTTATGTACACACAAAATAATGTTACAAGGAAGAGAAAAAAAAGATATTTTGTACAAAGGCACTGCTTATTTCATATTGAAATTTCTTCCAGCAGGCCTGATACTGGACAAATTAAAAGAGAAGCTGATCTAGTGTGCACTCTCATAATAAAATTTTATAATATTAATATACTTAACACAAAGTAAAGATAATAAAAACAAATATCTATGTAAACATACATATAACTAAATACCACTATAAATACATATACACACATACATATATATATATATATATATATTACATATATAAATATAATAATATATTATATACTGGGTGGCGCCGAGGTTATCACGTTAAATAGCACAGCAGTTAATACAAGTTGATATATGTCTGTTAAAATAATAAAATAAACAATAATAAAAGAAAATAAAAAATGCATTTTTCAAACAAAATAAATAGGGTAAAATATTGACAAGAAATAAATCAGCCTTGATATATAGGTTACTGACCTGAAGTGACTTACAAAACGTCGCACGCGCCAGAAAAATAATAATTTATATTAACACCCGATCCCATTTCTTGTCACTTTGCGCGTAGAGAATTATGCCTTAACTTCATTATTTTAAGTAAATTTTTCGCTTGACTTTGTTTTCATACGCCTGCAGCGTGCGTTCCCTTTGTTTTTAATTTCGCGCATAAAATTATGCCTTAAATTGTTAGCCGTAAGTGCAGTTTTTGTTTGATTTTTTCTTTATTTGAGTAGTTAGGTTTGATAACCTTTAAACTACCTATATTCGCCTTGAAATGGCATGGGTCTTTGACCTTCTAGAATTCATCAGGTGATATCTGTATGCATTTACATGATGTTATTTAATATTGAAACGAAAAAAATGCTACCGCGGCTAATGTATTAATTGTTATATATTTTTTTAGTTGTGTATGTTTAAAGAAATTTATGTAGCATACGTCTTTTCATTTTATGTGATAACTTTTTCGTCACTCCGTATATAATCATTGGGACGACAAAGAAAGATAGTGCTCTTTGACTCGCCTTTTGAACACGGACACTGATTTAGCCTCTCTAATTGCAGCAGGAAGAAAATTCCATAACCTAACTGCATGTACTGTAAAAGAGTGAGAATAGGACTTAGTTTTAGAGGAAGGGAAATTTAGGAGGGTTTTTAAATGTGATCTGCAAACTGTATCGGGGGAGTGCGCAAAGTGGAATCGATCACGTAGATAGGGTGGTGATGTTGGATTGTATAGTATGTTAAAGAGGAGGCATAGGATTCGGGTATTCCTGCGAAGTCGGATTGGGAGCCACTTGAGCTATTTGCGATAGGAGGAGACGTGGTCATACTTTTTTAGTCCGAAAATATAACGAATACATAAGTTTTGCAAGCGCTCAAGTTTGTTTAATTGCTCCTCTGTCGCATCCAAATAACAGACATCAGCATAGTCAAGAATCGGGAAAATAAGTGTTTAGACAAGAGAAATTTTCATTGATAACGGCAGAAAATGTTGAAGGCATGCTAATTTCTGTGATATGTGCATTCCATGTCAACTTGCAATCCATGATGATGCCCAGATTCTTAACCGTTTCTGAAATGCTTAGTGGAATGCCATTAATTTGCAGAGTTGGCAGTGAAGAAAAGTCAAGTAAACCTGGTGCCTATAATCATTGCTTGTGATTTTTTAGGGTTTATAACAAGTCCGTATGATCTAGACCACTCATCGATTTTATTTAGATCGTTATTTATTTCAAGTAATGCTGAATTTGCTTTAGTCACTAGAAAATGACGATACAGCTGCAAATCGTCTGCATAGAGATGGATGTTTGAAGATATCACCTGGGTGATACAGTTGATAAAGATGGAAAAGAGTAAAGGAGAAAGGACGCCACCTTGAGGTACACCCGTGGCTAGATTGCACCACTTGGATAAAGTTTCATTGATACGAATACACTGAGAGCGGCCACGGAGGTAGGAATCAAACCATTGAATAGTTGAAGGAGACACATTAATAGAATGAAGAATGCTAAGAAGTATATCAAAATCAATAGAATTGAAGGCACTACTAAAATCTAGCAGCACAAGCATCGTTAAATATTTTTGGTCTATACCGCACCGGATATCATCCGTTACCTTGAGGAGAGCAGTAGTTGTCTGTGACCAGGCCTAAAACCGGATTGAAAAGTGCTTAAGATATTGTTACGGTTAAGAAACTTGGTCAATTGTGTGTGGACAATATGTTTAAGCACCTTTGAAAGAAATGGTAAAATGGAAATAGGGCGGTAATGTGTTTCAGATGAAGGATTTAAAACTTTGGGTATAGGAATAATATGAGCTAACTTCCATGACGACGAAAAGCAACAATAAGATAAAGAGAAATTAAAGATATGAGTAAGAATAGGGAGCAGAAAGGGAAGAATCAACGTAATCATTTTAGAGCAGAGGTTATCATTTCCCATAGCAGTAGATGAAATTGCAAGGACGGATCGCATAGAATCATCTTCAGTAAGAGAAGTGAAATTAAATGAGGAATAATGACGTATTGGGCATTTGGATAATTCAAGTAGGGTTCTGGCTTTGGTAAATGATGAAACTATTACAGGAGGGTTGGCAAAATGTTCGTTGAGACTATCCAAGTTAATTTCACTTCCCACACTAGCAGAATATTTTCCGACACCGACAGATCTCAGAAAATTCCATGCTTTTGCAGTATCGCAACTTGTGAGGGTATCATGAAAATAGCGCCTTTTAGCATCTCTACACAAACGATTGCAGCGATTTCGTAGTATTTTAAAGCTGATTAAATTGCGTTCAAGGGGATATCGCTTATACCATCTTTTAGCTTTATCTTGTATGTATCAGACAGCTCAAAGGATTTTAACCATCATTTTTTTTATAAAACAAAGGGTTGTAAAAAAAAGGGAGTACTTACATGCACAATTCAAAATGAATTTTTATTTATGACGAGTAAAGTTGATATATTTAAATAAAAAAGTAAGGTTCAATAAAACGTTGCAGAATGATGTTGAGCCAAAGTAAATAATTGAAATTAATAATTGTTTAAATAAGTTGTAAAGGAATAGTAGAGTGCATAGGTAGGTTATTTGAAAGTATTATTGTTGCAAACAAAAAAACAACAATGAAAGTAAGAAAGAACGACAGGCATTTAAGTTAATTTCTATTCATTTCCTGATTTTTGATAAGTACGAGATACGTATAAATGCATACCACAGATCAACTCAGCGAATCAAAAACTTTTACTTAGATATTATTGAGCAATTGATAGCAAATATGAAATACACAAATAATTTAATTTAAATTTCGCAATTATAATTCAAGAAATTAAAAAATCCTCATAATTTGATAGCTACTGAAGCCGGTGCTTAGACAGAGTTTTTCGATGAATAAAGAGCCAACTTCAGGTAACAATTAGATTTTCGTCTAAACAGTAGTGTCATCTTATAGTATTTACTTGTTTTATGTACCTATTGACTGCGACTTCGTCCGCCAAGAACTTAAGCGAATACCCGTTTGGATCTATAACAATTATTTAGTTTACTGGGGCAATGTTTGTTCAAGGTATGTTTCAGTAAGAGACATAAAATTGAAGAAATTTCCTCCTTATTTTTCAAATTTACCATAGACTACATCATTCCCGGCATTGCTTTTTATCTGTTTGTGAAATTTCGTTACAAGAAGTCCAGCTGTTTTGGAGATTAGCCCGGACAGATAGCTGTCTACCTCTCTGTCAATTTTTTTAAATGGTTGTATAAGTCTAAATAGTGTAAAAAGTTCAATTGATGCAGTTATTTAGATAAATACAGTTATATAGATTATCAATATGTTTTGAGTTTTTTTTTACCGATTGGTTTTTATTCACTATTTTTATACGTAGTTACATTGTAATCTTGTTAATAACTTTAAATAGTTTAGACTTTATGATCTATTAGAAAAGTTTACAAATTTATGTAATTTTATCTTCAATTATTTTTCCCGATCTTAATGGTCTTTGACAGAGGAATTGTGAGTGCACCTGTAGGTAGTGCGATACACATACATACGGCTGATGTATTTTGATGCGCCTTAAAAATGACTGACTCTTCGTACGAAACAACCACTGCATTTCTTTTTTCTTTATCGCTCCATTGTAACTTTATAAATATAGGCACACGAGCATCCAAGCCTTCTCATCGATGACATCTATCTATATAATATATGAATGCCATATAGCACTAAGCCCTCCTTTTGTACAAATATTTACTTCAATTAAAGAATAAAAAAAATAAATACCTACATGGAAAATATAATAGGAAAGTAAAATATTATCTAGTTATCAGTGCTTTTTTTTTTTTTTTTTTTTTTTTTATAGGAGAGGGGGCAAACGAGCATGCGGCTCACCTGATGGTAAGTGACTACCGCCGCCCATGAACAACCGCAACACCAGGGGAATTGCAGATGCGTTGCCGGCCTTTTAAAAAGGAGTAGGCTCTTTTCTTGAAGGTCCCTAAGTCATATCGGTCCGGAAAAATCGCTGATGGTAATCGATTCCACAAGGAAGTCGTGCGAGGAAGAAAACATCTTCTAAATCGCACAGTGGTGGACCGCCAATCATCCAGATGGTGTGGATGGTATCGGGAGTTCTGCCGCGATGTGCGTTCATGAAATTTGGCGGCTGGGATTAATCCGAACAATTCCTCAGAGCACTCCCCATGGTAGATGCGAAAGAAAATGCAAAGAGATGCAACATCTCTTCGCAGTGCCAATGAATCGAGCCGATCGGAAAGGGCTCGGTCGTCGACGATTCGAGCCGCTCTGCGCTGGATGCGGTCAAGTGGAAGGAGCTGGCACTGGGGAGCCCCTGCCCAGAGATGGGAACAGTATTCCATGTGAGGCCGAACCTGCGCCTTGTAAAGTTGCAGGCGGTGTGCCGGCATGAAATACTGTCCCGCTCTGCTGAGCACGCCAAGCTTTTTAGAGGCCAATTTGGCCTTCTCTTCCAAGTGACCACGAAACTGCACGTCACTCGATATGTCGACTCCGAGGATACCGATACTGGCTGAGGCAAGAAGGGGAGTGCCTTGAAACTGAGGAGATACGACAAAGGGGTTCTTTTTAGCGGTAAACGCGCAAACTTGTGTCTTCTGAGGATTAAACTGGACTAGATTTAGTCGCCCCCAATCCGAGACTTTGTCCAGCAAAGACTCGACTTCAGACACAAGTTTGTTCCGGTACTCGGCGACGTTTTCCCGAGAAATATTGGCCCGGCCGGTGTATAGAGCATCACCAGTGCTGTCATCCGCATAGCAATGAATGTTACCAGTTAGCAACATATCATTGATATGCAGAAGAAACAGCGTTGGTGATAGCACACAGCCTTGTGGAACACCAGCGTTAATAGGCTTGTAGTCAGAACATGCACCGTCTACAACGACCTTGATGCTCCGATCTGCAAGGAAGCTGGTGATCCAATTGCACAATTTCTCGGGAAGCCCATAGGAAGGGAGCTTCGAAAGAAGCGCTTTGTGCCAAACCCGATCGAAGGCCTTCGCAATGTCCAGACTAACGGCCAACGCCTCCCCCTTGGACTCTACTGCCTCCGCCCATCTATGGGTCAGGTAGACTAGAAGATCACCAGCTGATCGACCCCGACGAAAACCGTATTGGCGGTCACTGATCAGCTGGTGATCCTCAAGGTACCGGATGAGCTGGCAGTTAATAATGGATTCCATTATTTTGGAGAACAAGGAGGTGATCGCGATAGGCCTATAGTTGGACGGGTCTGAGCGGTCGCCTTTTTTAGGGATCGGGTGGACAAAAGCTGTCTTCCATGAGTTCGGGACAACGCCATGGGAGTAGGAGTACCGGAAAAGACGCGTTAGAACTGGTGCCAACTCCGGAGCACACGTCCTCAGCACAATTGGGGGGATTCCGTCAGGCCCACTCGACTTGTGGATGTCAAGGGAGAGGAGTGCTCTGCGAACCGAGCGCTGTGAGAATAGCACATCCGGCATAGAGCACTCACACCGCGGGATGGTCGGCGGTGTGTTCCCCCCGTCATCAACAGTCGAGTTGGACGCAAAAAGGGAGCCTAAAAGGTCGGCCTTCTCTTTTGCGTCGTGGGCCAGTGAGTCGTCCTCCCTGTGCAGAGATGGTAGTGATGGCTTACAGAAATTCCCTTGGACAGCCTTGGCGAGAGACCAGAATGCACGGGTTCCCGAAGGAAGGCGAACTAGTTTCTCGCCAATTCTGCCTATGTGCTCTGACTTTGCCTTGGCAATAACTCTTTTGAAGGACCTGGAGGCGAAGTTATACTTCTTTTTAAGTGTGCTGGTGTTTACATCCCGAGTCACCGAAGCCGCAGCCCAGGCTTGATAACACTCCTGCTTTCTGCGCAATGCAGTCTTACAGGAGCGACCAAACCAAGGCTGAGACCTGCCTCCGATGGGTACCACAGATGATGGAATAAATAGTTCCATTCCCTGTAGCACCACATCAGTGACAGAGTCAGCAACAGCGCTGGGATCATCCGGCGAGAAGCAAACCCGCCCCCATGGGTAGGATGCAAAGAAAGACCGCATTCCGTCCCAATCCGCCGACCTGTAATGCCAAACACGGCGGCAACCTGCAGAACGCAACCGCGAAGGGAGCGTGAGTGGCACCATACTCCGGATCAGACAATGGTCCGAAGAGCCGAGAGGGGCATCGACGGAAACCTGATATCCGTCCGGATGAGAGGTCAGCAGAAGGTCCAACAGGGAAGGTGTATGATCCTCCACATCTGGAATCCGCGTAGGCGAAGTAACCAGTTGTGTCAGACCATATGCCAAAGCAAAGTCATAAACAGATCTCCCCGCATGATCGGTTAAACGTGAACCGAGCCATTCGGCATGGTGGGCGTTAAAATCGCCAAGGATCACGATCTCTGCGGATGGGACCTGTTGTAGCAAGGAATCTGTAGCCATTTGGACGTGGTCGATGAGTCGGTCTGTTTCGGCATTACCGCTATGGGACCTATAGAGGCACCCGTAGACGCGCGGATCCGAACCTTCAAGACTGCTGAGGCGTCGAGAACAGATGTCCTCTCTGACATACACGCAAACTCCAGCCCGAGGCACAAAGGAGTGCTCCAATTTGTACCCCGGGCAGGAGAGATACGAAATATCAGCCGGAGAGGAAACCTGCGTCTCGGTCAGAAAGAGCAAGGCCGGCTTCGCCGTCTCGAGATGGTAGTGGACGGCGTTTAGGTTAGAGTGAAGTCCCCTGATGTTGCAGAAATTCACGGATAGCGTGGCAGGGGTCGCCTTGGTATTGTTGCTCAGTTTGCCCCAAGCAGTTTTGTTTTTGAGCGGAATTTTGCCCCCCCCAGAATACGCGGGGCAGCCTGAGCACCCACGCTCAGGATTGGAATAACATGGTCGTGGATGCTCAGCGAGGGATTCTCCAGGGGTACTGGTACCCTCCTGGGGTAGTCTACTTTGTAATTCCGCTACCATGTTGATGGGGGGGGGGGGGAATTGGGCCTCCGGCCACCTGCACTCACCAGACGAAACGCAGAAGCAGAGCCTCTACTTCACGCCGGTATTCTGTGAGGTCGTGGTACCAACCCGGCTCGAGCCTGCCCATACGTGCAACAGCAAAAAACTGCTGCGGGGCTCTACCACCGTTAAAACCGTGCTTGTTTTCTTGGCGGCACTTCCAAATAAATCATTATCTTCTACTGATTTTTTTTCGGTACTAATTCTTCGTATCACTTTTTTTTTCTCTTTTACATTTTTGTAAATAATTAAAAGAAATCTATTGTTTACAATAGAATTTTCAAGCCTAATATTCTGTAATGCAAACTAAGTGATTTTTTATCATGACGATCAGCAATAGTTCAAGACCATATAAGTTTATATTAGGAGGATACTCATGATCAAGGAGGGACATTTCAGTCCCTCTTTGATAATTACCTCTCCTTGAGTATTGCAAAGCATATGAAACATATAGTATTAATAAATTTAAATTAAAGGTTATTAAACTTATTAAACTAGTTTTCATTATCTTCATCAATTCACCGCTCTCCTAAGTAATACCACAAAGCACGGTCCTGAGTCACCAGCATCTATCGGCTTCCTGCATCTTTTATCTTGTCATCTCTCCAACTATCGAGGGGCCACCATAAATTTTGCTAATAGGTAAGTGGCTGCCACTCGAGAAACTTTCTACCCTATTATTTGTCGGTTCGTTGAGTTATATGGCCGGTCCATCCATAAGCGGTCCACCCAAGCTTACTGATCCGTTAGGCTATGGACCAAATTATTTTTTGTCAATACAATAGTCATATTATATAGCTGGTATTACCTGTATGACTACATGATGAAATTTGAGCTTGCTCTAAGCAATTTCATTATATTCAAAGAAAGAGATATTTATTAAAACACAAAATATTATTTCAAGCTATTTATTTAAAACCTCATCACAAATATTAAGATTAAAAAAAATAAAACACATATATTTTTCAAAATACGAAACTTAAGATTCATCCATTGTCACAAATAATCGAGTGTTAAGCAGGTAATTGTCACAGAGATTTTTCTTTTCAAACGCCTCCAATATTTCAGTATTAAGATGGCTATTAATGATAGCAGAGCAACGCAAATCCGCAGAAGTATAGGCTAAAGGAGCTCGCAATCGATATACACTAATAGGTTGCTGTGAATGACGTTGCAAGGAAAGTGCTTCTGGATTGTCTGTGGATGATGCTGCTCGTATTAATACTAATTTAGATCGCAGTTCTTTTACTTTCAAATTATAATGCTGCACTTGCTTAATTCTACCATATGCAGATTCTATAAGTTCTTGTGCGTACTGTACAGAGTGTGACACTCGGCCTATGATGGAGCGAAGACATGCTTCAACTTTTTCTTGCCAAGTTGATGCACCGCATAGAGCGGTTTCTAATTCATCTGTACTACCACCTATCATTAACTTGACCATATGTCTTGCGACTGCTAGCTGTAATGCTTCATCAGAGTCATACTCCTTAAGACGTTCATTTATAGCGCTTTGGATTTTTTCTGGAGATTCTCCGACCAAAAACACGGTCCCGGTGAAACCTGGAGTGAGAAAAAAAATTAAACCTCTAAATTTTAAATTTATGTATTTTACGTGGTAGAAGCTATTATAGCTGCAGCTTGGCTCAACCACGTACTTTTTTACGTGGTAGAGCCATGCTGCAGCTATATTATTTATATAGTCATAGCACAAATGGATCAGCCCGGCCGGGGAAGGACTACGCTCTCACAGAATACCAGCATAAAATAAGAGCTTAACGCTGTCTTGTTTCGTATGTTGAGTTTAGAGAACCGAATATTCTTTTTACTTGAAAAGAGGCATTCCATCTCAGTCCTCAAGGGTGACAACACATCTGCATTTTGTTTTTTATTGAGGATATATGTAGATGTCTATGAGCCACAGCAACCACTTACCATCAGGTAGACTTTGTGCTCGTTTGTCACCCTTATCCCTTAAATAAATAGTTTGATATTTTCAAAAATACATACACTAATGTAGTACATCAAAAGAATTAAACAAAAAAAAACAACTAAAGTAAACAGGAATAAATCATAATGCTTTTACATTATACGAGATATTCTCACGCATTTTCGAAGGAAACAAAATATATTGATCGTAAGTTATATTCATTACCGTGATCTTCTAAAATAGCAGCCATTTCTAATGCCACTAAAGATCCGCTTTCGTAACCCAAGAGATAAAAGTTTTCTTTCAGTGGAGCCTTCTTTAATAGTATCTGTAAACAGAAAATTTATCGATCAATAATTATTGTAAGACAGATTCAAAAAAGCAAGCATGTGATAAAGTGTAATAAGTGAGTGAAAATTGATCCAGTTTTGTATTCTAAGTACGAAGGCATTAATGGAAACACTATACGAAGGTATTAGCTGGAGATTTAAGGCAAATGTTCCGAGTAGTACATACTGACTAGTGTATTTTTGTAATGGTCTATGTCCAGTTCTGGACTTTAAAAGGCTTTTAAAGAAGAATTAGAAGAAAAACAATATTACTATAACTATAAAATTATAAAATAGGACATAATTATAAAATTTTATTAGTACACAAGAAGATACCTCAGTTTGCGAAATTTTGGAAATTACCTCGGCATATCGCTGAGCCAGATTAGATATAGTTTCATCAGGGCGATCAAGTCCCGGCTGCAATATTATAGCAGGGACTTTCAGGCGTTCACACAAAACACGGAAACGATCATGATGTCCTTCCAAGCCAGGGATAATGCATAAGTAAGTCTGACTAACATCAAATTCGTCGTCACGCTGAAATGAGGAAAATAAATAATATTAAATAATAAATAGAGTTATGCCCTCTAAGCAACACAAAAACAGCCGTTGAAGTTATTTTAATTTCCTCACCATAGCAGAACTATTTGCTAGGGTTGGCAAAAACACCATTTCAGTAGTCACAAGTAGTTCATCGGGGTCAACATTGGAGTAAAATGTCTCTAAGCCTTTTGTTTCCTTAAATTCCATATCATTTATCGTTTCGTCTATTTCCCTTATTCTGTAAAAACATGTAATTATTTTCATACAAACAATGAACTTATAAACGTTTACAATAAATTAAAGATCAAATACATTTTTATTAAAATAAAACTTACCGTTTGACTGTCAATTCGGGAATTACTTCTTCTGATATAGAAATGTTATGAATATCACTCAGGTAGGTAGACACAATTTTAGATCTATCAACTTGAAAGTCTAAATCTGATAGAGTAGCTGTTTCCACAACATCATTAGGTACTTCAATCCCTAAAAAGTTTCAACATAGAAAGTGTAAACGGTAGCTTTGATTGTCTAATAAACATAAAAAATACTGAATATTACCTGCTACATTTGCGATTTCGTTTAAAAGAGTATGAGATTGCGTTGGACGAACTCGAGCAAGTATTACAGGTTCATGGGATCGTAATGCACGTTCAAACGTATTAATTGCATCTACTTCTGATATCGTTTCATTAGTAGACAGATCTTCAAAGACACCCATCTATGTAATGAAAAAGTTGAGTTATCTTTACAAAAAAATTGAAGTGTCTCTTTGTAATGTCAAAGTAACAGCTTTTTACTAATTGCATATGAAAGCATATATGGTACATGTAACAAAAAAAAACCTATTTTAAGAACATTTGACAATCTCTGTGCCTGTATGTTTGTTCCGGCTAATCTCCAAAATGACTCAACCGATTTTAACGGGACTTACTGCTGCTAATAGCTGAATTTATAAGGAGTATATAAGACTCCTATTATTTCAGAAAAAGAATTAGGGTACCGCGCAAAAAAAATTATGAAATCCAATCACAATAAATTCTACATAAAGTCGCGGGGAACAGCAACTATGAAATGATATTAATATTCATTGGACTTTCAAGTGCATGAGCAAACTGAGTTTGATGCAAACAAACACCACTGGTATTGTTAAATGCAATTTTAAGTGCTGATTTTATACGTGCTGGAGGTTAAAGGAAAACATCATGAGAAACCCTAAATTTCCGACATAAAACACATTTTCAGGGCATGTTAAATCTACCAACACATAATGGGTCAACATAATGGACTCTTTTTTGTAGAAAAACCATCTCAGAAATGAGAGGTTCTGCTACATACTTTTTAGCTTTTTGAATATAATAATAATACATAAAGTCCAATATCCACTATCTTTTTATAATACAGTATCTTAAGATGAATGTTATTGTTTAATATAACTTTTACCCTTTTAATGTCCGGTACTTTTAGTAGTGTCGCTGGCAATTTATCTTGAGATCTGGAGATACAGGCGTAAATGCCAGTGTCCACGTCATTGCTAAGCACTCCAAAATGCCTATAAAATATTAGTGTTAAATTATCAACATATTCCGAAAATCTCAAATCAATAAAAATTTTAGGTTTTAAACTCAATTATAGTCGTGGTATTAAGTATTTGCATGAACATACATATTATAACTTGCAACTTACTGAGAATCGAAATTGTCACCTTAATACAGAAGGATAGAGGAGGATATCCTTAGTTTTTGTACAATATTTTTGTTCTTGTACTACAATTTCTGTTGAAAATAAATAAAAGTTAATATTTAATAATTACTTACTTGATGTGTGGACAAAGTTTTCTTGAAACTAAATCCAGTATTCGAATTAAATTATCTGATCCTGCACCAGATATTTCTTTAGTTGCTACTATGTAAATCCCTTCAACGGTGCCGAGGTTGTTGCAATCGTTCAATAAGTGTGTAACTTCGTTTTCACTTTTTAATATTTCATTAGTGAACTTTACTTGAACACCTTGTTTTACTAGTGACCTGTAAATTAAATCGTTGTATTAGAAGTTTTAATAGAAATAAATTCAATGTAATTTATAGAAACATTATATAGCCATACCGAATTTCAAGGTCAAGATATTCAGAACTTTTCAAAGAGTGCAAGTAAACTTTGCGGGCGCCACGGCTTACTAATCTTTTTGCAAATTGTAAACCTAAATAGTCATTATTGCACAGTATTAGTTGACTTAAATCTGAAGAGCAGGATAACCTGAAAAAATATTAAATACAATAATGTATAAAAACGTTATACAAGGAAATAAGCAATCATGTGTTTTTATTTGCAACTGGTTCATAACGACAAGACAAAATCTAAAACTGTAAAAACACTGTACAATCAGTTACAGGCTATATAAGTACTTTCTTAATCAGTGGCGGGTCAGGTTAAACCTTTTTTTATTGAAATGGCAAATGATAATACTAAGTGGCTTCAATAGACCATGGACATCTGCAACCGAAATCAAACAGAGATAATAAAATAATTAATATAATCAACGTTATTTTACGCAAATCCATTATATCTACGATGTAGAAAATGATCTAGCGAAATCCTCAGGATACCTTCCGCTTCGGGGCATCGAAGAGGTTATGTTGGACCTCTACCGCCTAAAGCCCCACGGTGGTCACCATCAGCGTATATGAAGGGTCCCGAAATCTCCGTTCGGAACATAACTAGAGCCCCTCTGTCGTTTTGCTTTATTAAAGCCCGTCCCGGGGGCAGTCCTTTCTGCCCCCAGTACCTAGTACTATCACAATGACTCGGGACCTCTTCCGATAGATTGACCTCCTCGGGGATTGCATCTGATCATCTGATGAACATGTAGTAACTTAGGGGCTAAGCGCTTGCCCCTAAGCTACCACGTCTTCGCTAGACGCTCGAGGCGGGGGCGTCTAAAGAGGCGGTCGGGACCCCTACCCCGAGCGTCTGGCGAAGACGTGGTAGCTTAGTTACTACATGTTCATCAGATTGGTAGATTACTGGTGAGTAGACATTAAACAGTAATAGGTAGTTTAGTAGTTGAAAATATACAAAACTTACCTAGGTTTATAGTATAGTGAAATCCTATCTTGAGTCTTGTTGTTAGCTCGAAGTTGAACTAGTGCACGCCCACGATGCTGACTTGCGGCTAATAGGCGGAAGGCACGGGAAACGTCCGTAGGAGCATATATGACTCGTGATAACGGTTGTACGTAACCTCGCTTAATACCCTCAGACACCATCAACTGTAGTTTCTTTTAAAAAAATAAAGTAACATAACTGATTTAACTCGCAAGCTTAGGAAAAAGAAAGAAAGCATTGCATTTCAAATTTGTTTCTTACAAGAATCGCAATTAGTTGCAATATATGAATATTATATATCCTATGTCACTCTCTTTACGTGGTAGCACCATTTTGCAGCTATATTACTGGTATAGGTGTAGCACGAATGCGTCGGCTCGATCGGAGAAAGACCACGCTCTCACAGAATACCAGCGTAAAATAGTAGCTTAACGCTGTAGTCTTTCGTGTGGTGAGTATAGAAAAATGTTTTACTAGAAACGAGGCATTCATTCTTAGTCCTCACGGGTGAAAAGGCATCTGCAGTTTGATTCGTCATCGAGGATAGATGTAGTTGTCTATGGACATCAAGCCACTTACCATCAGTTGGACTGTGTGCTCGTTTGTCACCCGTACACTATAAAAAAACTAACGACATCTAATATGTTAAAATCTATCAAGTTTTTAGGCTACAGATCGTGCCAAAGAAATAGCCTTACGTAAATAGACACATACTCTTGAAAATATTATTCCTCTTCTGGGTCAGTCGGGTAAAACTTAAAAAATAATATTTGTGCATGTAGTAAAAGTGTTAAAAATTAGTTAGTAGTGATTTGCTGTTACTCTGAAAAAATATCCAAATTACTTTGTTTTACTTCAGTTTATTTTTAAGAGTTGTTAACATTTTTGGCAACAAAATCGTTATTAAAATAAACTAGCGGATACTCGACGTGTGCGCTAAAAAAATAAATATATTTTTAAAAGAAAATTTTGTTTATGTATTAACTTTTGTACATATTATTTTAGTTTTCTTTTTCGGGGGTCTAAAACTATCTTCGCATTATTATAATGAAACTGGATTAGGGCGGATCGGCTGGATGGTTTCAAAGTATATAACGGACATAGGTAGAAACATTTTTTGTGTTTTTTAATCTACTTCAATAAGGAGGAGAAATTTACAATTCATCGGAATCTTTTTAATGTATGTTCACCGATTACTCAAAGACACCTGAACGGATTTGGAAAATTCTTTTTTTGTCTCAAAGGTACTTTCCCATTTAGATTTTATTGATATCGGTCGAGCGGTTTTAAAAAAAATCAATAATAAATTATATTTATATTGAAGTCGGTTGTACAAAATTTTTAATTTTACCACTTGTATGTTTTATATAGACAGTTTAATTATGAACTGCTTACTTTTAATTCCGCGTTACTTTCTTCAGCTAACAGCTGACTGAAGTGAATAGTTACGTACGACCTCTCTTCAGTCAAGTTATGCATTCCACAAGAGAAATTCTCTCTGGTTGTCATTAGCGACGTATCGATCGTTACACCATAAACTCCAGCGCATTTTAGGGAAATCTGAAAAGCAAACGTTGTAAGTACCTCTTTTGATTATTTCTTTTTTTTTAGATATTAAATAATACTACTGCCGCGATGGTTCAGTGGTCGTAAACGCGACTGTTGATCATGAGGGTTCGAATCCCGGGGCGCGCCAAAAATCGGTTATGGAGTTTTTCTGATTAAAAAATTTCAGTATCAGGACGGTGTCAGAAAGTTGACGGTTTTTCACCCACAAGCAAGCAAAGCCGTTGGTCCTACGTCTGGTCTATTTCCGCCCGTGTCGCATTGCCCTCCCTTCCGGCTATGAGAGTGTGAGAGTGAGAGCGCACCTATGCTTGCGCACTCACCCGAACACTATAATTCTATCCTGTGCAGATGGCTAATCTTCATTAGGCGTGGCCGCCGTAATCGAAATTTTGTCAGATGTACATCATTCCTTCAAAGGCGAGTACAAGGAAAGTCGGCACTTAAAATAAAAATATTTTGTCGGAGCCGACAGAGATTAATCTCTGATTGCCCGAGTACTATAAAATCTACGGTAAGTGCTGAGCCCCTGCACTGGCTCATCTAGATCGATTATTATCACAGATAAAACTAGCGGGCCTGACGTGACGTGACGACTAGACGTCGTGCTGACCTGAAAATAAAAAAAACATAGAACCCGATTGCAGCGCCACCTATCGAGCCTAATTGTGAATCTAAACCATTCACGGACCCATTTAAATACACAAAAAAGTTCAGTGACAAATACACGAACAGAAGATAATTATTCTGTTATAATATAAAGATATCATCATAAAGATACTAAGCGTTAATAATTAATTTAGTATCCGAAATGATGAAAAATAATGTTTCGTACACTCGGGCACTATACTTATATACTATATTATTATTACTATATCCTGTACTGCGCAGATTTGTGATCGATATTTGGTCTGCAGGACATTTAAAACAAAATAGAAACTTACGTGTTTAAGATCACCAGAAATACAGCTACTCGTAATGACGATGTTGCAACCCTTTCCATTCGTTGCCGCTAATACCATGTCCGCAAATGTTGAGTCGCGTGAATTCCCTATCTGGTTATCTGAAAATTTATAATTATAGTCCACCTCTGAACATTGGCCTCCCCACAGATGGGGCCACATGATCATTAGACAGTCAATTAGTTATCATCTTTACATACCTATTATCAATATCCACTGCTTAATATAGACCTCCCATAGATTGCCTGATAAACGGATATTCACCGTAGTTGCTACACTTTGCAGGCGGGTTTTGCGGCAGAAAGATGCTACTGCTTAGTTCCAGGCTGACCATTAATCCGAGTTCAATTCGCACCGGCAATAACGAAATTGTTAATTGCAATTTTAAATGTCAATTTACCACCTACTAGTCAATGAAGAAAACAAGGAAAAAACCTTTATCTCTGCTAGATAAAAATATTTTAAGAAGTCCACCAACGCGCAATAAAACAACGCGGCCTATCTAATTTCTTTTTAATAGAAGAAGGACAAACGAGCATGCAGCTCAACTGATGGTAATTGGTACAAAAACCTTTCTTCAGAAATAAGAGTAAGCTCATGAGTTCATACATAGGTTGTAACTGTACTTAAATTTGGATTTTTAGATACCAGCAAACCAGCAATACCACCTACATTACTAATATTCCTGTTAACCACTCTAGATAAGCTCAAAATGCTTGTGGTGGGAGAGGTGAACATTAACTACAGTAGTCCAATGGCGGATTAGAACTCTCGACTTCTCGAATTTGCGATCCACACTCTAACATTAGCAACCGTCGCTTGTCGGAATAAAAAAAATCTTTTAAAATATGAAATGGTTTAAATGTACCTTTTAACTTCGGGAATAATTTAAGCAGAAAACGTTTTTTGTTGATTTCACTGACAGTCGTAAAGACTGTGCAGCCTTGGCTCAAAGCGATCGATATTACCGCTTGTCCAAACGCTCCGGCACCTCCGTGAACAAGTACGGTCGAACCGGGATTAAGTTTGTACTTTATGCCCTGAAATAATATATTTCGTGTTAAAATAGAGTTAGATTTACAGTTAATATTCATATACTTACATATTTTTATAAATCTAAAGTGACAAACGACGAATGTTATCCCGCCTGATGGTTAGTGAATACTGCAGTCCATGGATAACCACAGCCACAGAAAGCTACAGTACAGTACTCTCTATAACCATTAGACTAGAATTTATTTGTGAAGCACTGCTATTTAAGCAACAACATGAATATGTAGTACCTACCGAGACAGACTCCTAGCAAAAAGCTAATAAAAATTGTAAAATTATTTATTAATCAAACAAATATTAAAAAAATAACTACTATTATATATTAATGACACTCACAAGACAGTAGAACGCTAAACAGTACGCCAGAGGTACTGTAGCTGCTTCCTCGAGACTCCAATACTCTGGTACGGGCCATAGCAAATCGGGACGAGCCATAACACGTGAACTAACAGCACCACCTGAGACTAATCCCATCACACGTTCCCCACTGAAAAATTCAAATAAAATAAATTTAATAAAATTAAAAAAATAAAACATCAAGCGCTCCAAGCAGCCGGCATCAATATAATTATTATATGCAATTTTAAGTGAAGATTTCCCACGTGCTCCGCGGTGAAGGAAAACATCGGGAGGAAGCCTGCATTTTTTTTATATAATAAGGGTGACTGACGAGCACACAGTCCAACTGATGGTAAGTGGTTGCTGTTGCCCATAGACATCTATCTTCGTTTGCGAATTAAAATGCAGATGCGTTGTCAGCCGTGAGGTCTAAGATAGAAACCTCTTTTCCGGAAGCAGGGTATCCGGTTCTCTACAGTCACCATACGAAACACATCAGCATTAAGCTACTATTTTACGCTGGTATTCTGTGAGAGCGTGGATAATTCCCCAGACGAGCCGACCCATTCGTGCTACAACTATACTATTAATATTGCCGCATGTTTGAGAAATAAGAATAAAATATATTTCGAATACATGTGCAGTTCACCAACACGCATTGTGGCAGAGCGGCGGACATTTGCTTGCCCTAAAAACCCTCTCAGAAATGAAAGTAAGCCTGTGCCCAGCGGTGCGATGTATATTGACTTTAAATTTATAAGTAAATCTAAGGCCTACATGCGCCAAGCTCCTGGGGACAGGCGGAGGCCTGTGGAAAAGAGAAGAGTATCTTTTCTAGAAGGGAGTGTCCGCTACTCATCTGAAGTCCACCAATGTGTATTGGTGGACTTCAGACGTCTTTGTGTAGCGGGTGCGAAACCTGAATGCCTAATAAAACAAATATAAGACGCGTGAAAATGATAAGAAGACACGTGAAATTCAGCACCGTTATCCTAAATCCGATAGCTAAGCACACTCTTTCTTGATTCAAAACCATTTGAGAAATAGTAGTGTCTCTAATTATCATACACGTAATACAAAATGTTACTTATTTTTAACATAATAATAAAACGTAATATCATTGGAAGAACTTCGCGTTAAATCTTCGCCAGCAGCTGATTTACCAACTACATGATTGTGAAGGTAAAGATCGTGAGGAAATCTATTCCATAACCCATGTGAGAGGAGGCCTATACCAACCGATGAAATTTCCACAGGCCATAACCTTACTTCCGTCATTGTCATCATTACACCTTATCAAAAGTTCACTGTTGAACACAGGTTTCCTTCAAGGAATGCCACAAAGCACGGTTCTGCACCACAAGCATCTGTCGACTCCCTGCATCTATTACCACACATCACTTTAATAAAATGAAAATATAAAAAGAAATTGCATTTTACCTTTCAGTTACCCCACTGAAGTCCATACCGAAATTATTTCCATTAGTCTCATTGTTACTTGGAATTATTCCAGCACATTTTTTAACATCAGTATCGTTCAATCCAGCAAAATGTACCTGATTTTACAAAAAAATATTTTTATGTGGTAATTATGAAAACAAATATAATATTACAAAATGAACTATGAATACAATAAACGTACGGTTACTTTCACGCCAGGAACGTTAACACGTGGCATTTCAACCCAATGTAAGGAGTTAAAATCTCCAATACAAGAGTTCTGAAGAGTGATGTCATAAATTAAAGATAATTTTTGCTGTAAAGGTATGAAGAACAGCCCACCCCATTGTCCCTGAATAGTTAAATCATTGATTAGATTCAAATATCACATAATTTTATCAAATAAAAATATCAAATTATGTATAACAGTGATCTTACATGATCTAGCACATTGAACGCCAAATCCAAATTAGGCAGTTGATCTAAGTTTTGATCTTCGGAAATTGAATGATTTATCATAATCACATAGATTTGGTTGCGATCCTTTCGCCATTGCTGAACAAGATTTTTCAATCCATCTATAGGCGGATAAGATGTTATAATAAGAAGCTTGTGTCTTTGTGGTAATGTTGCTTGAGTAGAAGATAACCAGGCAAGATCGGAAGAAGAGCGCACAGTAAATGTGCTCGTAGCGACTGCATTAGAGGTAGGTCTCCAGCGCACCAGTTCGAGCCTCTCATCTTTCATATTCTGTGCACTTACGATACGATATAGTGCTGATGGTCTATTGAATAACGAATCCTTTGTATATTTCTCTATATTTACCATGAAAGTGTTTTGAGAAAGCACGCGGAACAGAGTTTGACATAACTGGAAATAAATAAAAACTAAATTAGAGATATCTTGTTTTATATAAATATTTAAAAAAAAAGTCAATATGGATATTTTAATGTATATTTAGATAAATGTAACAATACACATATTTAAGTATATAACCTTGAAGTGATAATCTAATTCTTGGGGCTTTCTTTAAATCATTATTTATTCATTTAATATTTGAGATATAACTAGGCTGTAGTTATTGGATATGGCTTATCAACGAAATATTTTATCGACAAAAGAACAAAATCGAGCCCTCATAACGAATAAAAGGAAATCAATCAATTTGTAAACATGTGTCTTCGGAACAAATTAATTTATTTGATTTTGCAAAATTAAGTATTTATGAGTAAACCATAATCCTCTTACCTTATCATCTTTTGATAAGTTTGTAACTAGCATCAGATCGACATCTGTTAAAAAGTTGGCTCGTTCGTCTAAAACATTATTTCTATAAATTATTTTGTGGTGAACCTCTATAGAAGGTACGTACGTAAAAACATCATTAAGATCCCGGAAATGAGCTTCGTCACTGTTCTGATCACATAATTCTAGTATATTAATCACATTCTTATTCAAATTTTCTGCAACTATTTGCAAATATACTAACATAGCTGTTTCGAACTGAAATAAACATTACTTGTTAAAAATTTTAAACAAGAAAAATAATTCAACAAAAATTGCTATAATACTAACATCAGTTTTGTCTTGTTGAAAGTACGGGACAAATTTCAAAGTCACCAAATCTGTTTCCTTTTCTAATGGTGGTAAATCGCGGAACTTAACATCCTCTATTGTAACACCTCCGCATCTGTAAGTACAGTTTTTATAGAAGCTGCGGCAAACGAGCATACAGCTCACCTGATGGTAAGTGACTACCGCCGCCCTTGAACAACTGCAACACCAAGGGAATAGCACTTGCATTGCCGGCCTTTTAAAAAGGAGTAAGCTCTTTTCTTGAAAGTCCCTAAGTCGTATCGGTCCGGAAAAATCGCCGGTGTTAAATTATTCCACAGAGAGGCCGTACGTGGAAGAAAACTTCTAGTGAAACGTTTAGTGGTGGACAGCCAAGCATCCAGATGGTATGGATGGATCGGGAGTTTTGCCACGATGTGCGTTCGTGAAATTTGGCGGCTGGGATTAATCCGAACAATTCCTCAGAGCACTCCTGTTGTAAATGTTTAAGTACATGATTTTGAATACTTCAAATACAAAATCATAATTCAAAAATCATAAATTTTTCTGCAGTAAGGCACACATATGAATGAATAACTTATTATACAATATGTACAATAATATTCAAAGTTGATCTTACAGTTTAATTAGTTTATAGTAATATTTAATAACATTAACTTACGCAAACACAACATGTAAAATAACTATTTACATAATATTACCTGATCATATTATATGTCTCAAAAACATTAGCAGTTATGACTCTTTCATCGCCCACTGATATATCTTGATTGTTGAAGTGTCTTTTGATATCAATTATAATATTTCTAATGTTTGTTGGTTGAGATACAGAGTGATGAGAATGCTTTAGAGCATTTAATTGCAGCATACCATCAAGGAATGTTACCCAGTTGTTGTGCCAATATATTTGCGCTTCCGTAAGAGATTTGTTGGCGCTGTGAATGCTTTGGAACTGACCGCTAAAAATAAAAATAAAATTATTTAATTTTACTGTACGAAAGTCGATCATATATGCACAATTAAATTAATTAATTGATTAGTCTTCTATCCTACGTTAAATTACTTACGTAATTGCTATATATATATATATATATATATATATATAATTACCTACTAATTTAATTTATAATAAATAAAAACACATAACTAAATTATAATGTTTGAACTTTGAACAAATCATATATTTGTTAACAATAAAATAACAATAACGGTCATCAACCGAATGGGATATATTTATTTATTTATTTACAATATATTTTTATATAACTGACCGAGTAGCTAATTATAGTCAAAAGCACGAATAATGTTTCAAAAGTTACTCGTAAATGTCGTCATCGTTATCATTACAGACTGACACAAGTCCAGTACTGAACACAGGGTTTCACAAAGAAATGCCACAAAGCGTGGTCTTGAGCTATCTGCATTCATCCTTCTTGCGTCTATTACTAGGTCGCCACGCCAATTTAAGTGTGTAAATTAAAAAATTAAAAATAAGTTTATAAATTTTATTTTACATCTTAAAAAAGGCATAAAACTTAAAATCATGTATATTTTCAACGTACCTATAATCATAACCCCTGTTATGTAGCAATTGATAGATATCGTCAGATTTTAAATCAAGTTCTTCAGTCGAAGTAAATTCTAGTACAAATGGTCTGATATCATTGACGTTCCCTTTGATGTAACCCGTTGCAATCTTAGAATACTCGTCCGTGACCTGTTTATTTCAATAAACAGCTGTTATAGTTAGTCAATGATTTGTTCATTTTTATTTAATTCAATAAAAGTTTAACTGTGTAATGGCAGTGAATAAAATATTGTTCCCCGGGTATCGTAAGAGCGACACAGGACAACTGAAACATAAGATGGGCAGCAGCATCCTCCTGATAACAACTCAAAGTTATACAACAGTGTTGTTGTCAACCCGCCTGCTGAGTGTCAATCGTCAATGATCGTCCGTGGATGAAATTATTAAATGAGAACATTATTCTTTATCCGTTTATGTACATATTTAATTAAGATATCTTACTGCATAATTTAAAAAAAATCTGTTTTAGCTACGGCTCTCTTTAGTCGGTTTAGGTATTTTGGTGTATTTGAGGTTGATGTTGCTGAATATTTGGCGATATGAGAGGATCCACTACTTCATATTATTCTGTGGGCGTCGCAAGAGGTGACTGATGGTGATTAGAATAGAATAGAATGATTTTTATTCAATATTGATTATTACATAATACTTATTGAAAGTCATTTTTTTTATTTACCACTAGTTCGGAAAATACCTCTGTCCTGGGAAGAACTAGCAAGAAACCCAGCGGGACTTTTTTTTAAACATAATTTCACTTAACAATAATTTTGTTTATACAATTTTAAATGAATTTTCATAGAACCAGCATGGTGGCGATCACCTTATTCCCAGGTTATTTTCATTCATGTATTCCTTGATACTATAATAACCCTTTTATTACAGTTTTCCTTTAATAAAACTTTTAAACTTGTTTATTGACAAACATTGAACACGTTCTGGGATTTTGTTGTAAAAGCGAGGGCTACTACCGAGAATTTCTTAGCAAAGAAACCCAATAACCGATTTTGGTCCCAGGACCTCATGATCAGCAACCGCATTTACTTTCACTGGACCAACGAGACAGTCAAGCAAATAATTATAAACTACTTTTTGTAATAAAACTGAAAATATTTAAAAAGTTCTCACCTCGAAATACCCGGTACCTCTTAGAAATGATACCAAAAGTCGTAACTGACGTTGATAATGAAGATTTGGTTGGGAATAAAGCTTCACATCGCGGTATTGAACTGACAATTGTTTCTTTGGCACCCCGATGGTCATCGCCAGTACATCCCAAACTGCAATTAATGCAGCTGCGAACGGGAATGTATTCTTTCCTGTTAGGATTAAAATATTTTATTTTAAATTTTATGTCAGTTAACATACGTTTGAAAAATCTAATATAAAAAAAAATAGTTTTGGTTTGTTGGTATTTTATACGCTGCCATACCGTTCATCAGATTGCGCTAAATTTGTCAACTAATTGGTTGTCACTTGTGCGAAGGTTATAGACATAGCACAATTTATTTATATTATATATATTATATATCATTCAATTTCAATGAATGTTTTATCATTCCTAACTAAACAATATAATTCTTTCGAATTTAAAACGATATTTCAACAACTATAAAATTTCTAAAAAATGTTATAAAATTGGCATTATTCATGAGATCGATGTAAATTATAAAATGCTTAAAGTTTCTTTCTCTATTTTCACTAAATAACAACAGAAAGAGACATGTATAGAAATAATAATAATACTTAATTTAAAAAAAGTTATTGCCGACGATTGTAAATAAGTCCAATCAATGGTTTTTTTCGTACATGCAGACCAATAAAAGACGGAGCGCTCCGTACATTTTAAGGGACGCCAAAACCAAGTCCGCAATAAGTCGAGCATGTTTCGATAATGTTAAATTTATTTTAAGAACACGCACTCACGCACACATTTGCATTTAAAATAATTTGCAACCAATAACATGGTTAGGTGCATACTCGTTTGTATGCGTCCAGTAAAGAACTTTCACGGGCTGTTAAAGAAAGAAGAAAGACGTGTACATGAGTGTGAGTCAACATGGACATTGTTTTAGCTTTACTTGAAAACGCAGCTTTGTCTATCATTTCCTATTCTCATATATCTTTTTCTTCTTTTTCTTTATGAAAAGAACGTCATACGTGGTAGATTCATGCTGCAGCTATATTATTAGTATTGTCGTAGCACGAATGGTTCGGCTCGACCGAGGAAGGACCACGCTTTCACAGAATACCAACTTTAAATAGCAGATCAATGCTGCATAGGTGACATCGCATCTGCATTTTGATTCATATTCGAAGATAGATGTAGACTACTTGCCATCAGGTGGACTTTTTGCTCGTGTATGACCCGTTAAGCTGCTATTTTATTATGCATGCATGCTAGTTGGTATTATGTGAGAGCTTGATCGTTCCCCGGTAGAGCCGATCCATTCATGCTACAACTACACCAGTAATATAGCTGCAGCGTGTCTCTACCACGTAAATAAAGATATAGTTACTACCCTCTTTCCTACCGGTGCTGCCTAGCGACATTAAAATTTTTACTGTAATTTGTACTATTGTTAGTTGTATCTGGTTTAAAAGGTATTGAGTATATGTGTAACAGAATGTAAGGCATTTTATCTTAGTTTTCAGAGTCGACACGTGTAGCCTCCTTTACTTGAAGTTAGTTGCAGGTGCTTGCGGGTTGCAGTAGCCACTTGCAATCAGGTTAACATTTCTTTTAATCTTTATTGAAGAAAAAGGATACAAAGGGTGGACTTAATGCCTAAAGATATTCGCTACCAGTCTACCCATGGAGTGGTGAGATTTTTTCGTAGGTGTAGCAATTATAAGAAAAGAAAAAAGAGAAACAAAAATTAATACACATTATATGTAACAACAGAGATTATGAGATAACATTGTAAGTAAATGCACATATATATATGTTCTTACATTTACATATATTATCACATATTGAAGCTCGTTACTAAGTTCTTTTACAGTATAGTGGCGGTGTAAGAATATATACTACTTCATACTGTCCCATGGGTGTCGCAAGAGACGCCAGGGGGAAATAAACCAGGAAATGGGTAGCAGGTCCTTCCTGATAACAAGTAGAAAGGAAAACATCTACAGCACCCCACCCGCCTGTTAATCGTAGCAATTATGACAAATATCCCCCTTATGTGACAGTCAAAGGGGAGGCTAGTGTTCAGCTGAGACATTTGATAGACTGTAACGTGCTAAATCTTACTTTCACATATTTGAATCTTTTAAAAATTATTTTACCAACAATACTCAAACCAGTCGTTTCTTCGTACCTCGTAAAACATTTCCAGTCAAATAGTTATTTTCCACATCATGTACCGAATAGATGAAATTACACGATGCAGCAAATCTTCGAAATGCGGACACGTACAGTGGCATATACCTACGAATGAAAACGTTTTATGAAAATAATAATCATGTTATATTATATTTGGCAGTATATTATAAATCACGTTATAATATTTTTAGCACCGAGAGCTCAACGGCTAAGCGCTTCCTGTAAATTTCCAACACCAATGAAATTGTTGCAATTTTTACTGCTGAATTATCACATGGTCGGCGGTGAAACAAAATATCAGAAGTTTCGACAAGATGTATTCTTGTGCGGAATTCGAACTCGCACTGCAACTCATTGCTAAGACACTGCGCCACGGAGCCATCCATTGAAATAGCGCAGCGGACTAATAGCTCCATTACCATCTCGGTAATGAAAGAAGGCTTTGCCCAGAAATAAATCACTACATAATCTATACAAATATATTGGTGAAGCCACTTGAGCATGCATTCGCATTAAAAAAATACTTATAGCATGATTATACGGAATTTCTTAAAGTAGTTTAAATACATTTCGACAGCACTATCGGCTTCAACCCCCTCGAAAATGACACCCATGATGAAAAAATTGGTACCTACTTCAGCCGCCATCTTGGATTTACATTTCGAAAGCACTATCGGCTTCAACACCCTCGAAACCCATGAAAATGACACCCATGATGAAAACATTGATATCTATTGCAGTCGCCATCTTGGATTAACATTTCGACAACCCTATCGGCTTCAACTCTCTCGAAAACCATAAAAATGACACCCATGATGAAAAAATTTATACCTATTGCAGCCGCCATCTTGAATTTACATTTCGACAGCACTATCGGCTTCAACACCCTCGACAACCATGAAAATGACACCCAAGATGAAAAAATTGATATCTATTACAGCCGTCATCTTGGATTTACATTTCGACAGCACTATCGGCTTCAACTCCCGCGAAAACCATGAGAATGACACCCATGATGAAAAAATTGATATCTATTGCAGGCGCCATCTTGCATTTACATTTCAACAACTCTATCGGCTTCAACTCTCTCGAAAACCATGAAAATGACACCCATGATGAAAAAATTGATAGCTATTGCAGCCTCTATCTTGGATTTACATTTCGACAGCACCCACTATCGGCTTCAACACACGTGAAAACCATGAGAATGATACCCATGATGAAAAATTGATATTTATTGCAGCCGCCATCTTGCATTTACATTTCGACAACCCTATCGGCTTCAACACCCTCGAAAACCATGAAAATGACACCCATGATGAAAAAATTGATACCTAATTCAGCCGCCATCCAGGATTTACATTTCGACATTACTATCGGCTTCAAAACCCGCGAAAACCATGAGAATAACACCCATGATGAAAAAATTTATACCCATTGCAGCCGCCCCCTTACATTTACATTTCTACAGCACTAGCGGCTTCAACACCCTCGAAAACCATGAAAATGACACCCAAGATGAAAAAATTGATATTAGAGCCGTCATCTTACATTTACATTTCGACACCACTATCGGCTTCAACACCCTCGAAAACCATGAGAATGACACCCATGGTGAAAAAATTTATACCTATTGCAGCCGCCATCTTGAATTTACATTTCGACAGCACTATCGGCTTCAACACCCTCGACAACCATGAAAATGACACCCAAGATGAAAAAATTGATATCTATTACAGCCGTCATCTTGGGTTTACATTTCGACAGCACTATCGGCTTCAACACCCTCGAAAACCATGAAAATGACACCCATGATGAAAAAATTGGTACCTAATTTAGCCGCCATCTTGAATTTACATTTCGACAGCACTATCGGCTTCAACACCCTCGAAAACCATGAAAATGACACCCATGATGAAAAAATTGATACTTATTGCAGCCGCCATTTCGGATTTACATTACGACAACCCTATTAGTTTCAACAATCTCGAAAACCATGAAAATTTCACCCATGACAAAAAAATTGATACTACCTTACTTTTAGTACGTACTACTATTATTTATTCTGTGCTTTTAAAATATTGTAATAAAAAATCTCTTATTATTATTATAATCAACTATTTAAGAAATTTGGTTGTTCGAATATTGTGTATTTGTACAGCAATCTTTTTGAGTCGCTGCAAACAACTGAAACAATGTCCACTCACAACGGCGACTGATGCCGATACCCCAAAACATCGTACATTATCTATGGACGCCGAACTGAGTGAGTAAACTACTCTGTGGCTGTAGCTTCCTATTTAAAGAAATAATTTACATACAAGGCTACCAAATCAAAGAAAATTTTGCAATTTTGGAGCCGAAAAAAATTAATTATAGCTAAACAAAACAAAATTTCACTGCCATTTACATTCAGTGGCTTCCCACATGATAGATGAAGAGATTAAAAAATAGATTGAGTTAAACAATTGATATTTTCAAAAGTTATCGTGTTTACAAGCCTTGGGGACATGATAAATCCACACCATAAGCCACTAAAACCCCTTTTTTATTTAAAAATAGCAATTATTCGATTTAAAAAAAATATTAATAAGTTCAACAATTATTTATCTTTCTAACAATGTGCTTTTTATATTATTTATATGTATAATATGATTGCTGGATACGATTTCATGCGACAAAACGTCGGAATCTTGATTTTTAGGCGCTAGTAGAACATACCCACGCGCTTTGCGCTCGGCATGCAATAAATAAAATTGAAGTGTCTAGTTACTAAATATAAAATTACTGCATATAAAAGTATATACGGTATTTATAACAAAAACAAGTTTTTAAATTTTTGTATGTCTGTCTGTCTGTTTGTTCCGGCTAATCTCCGAAACGTCTAGAGCGATTTTGATTGGACATTCATCGGATAGGTGATAATATGTATTATAAAGAGTAATTTAGGCCATTTTTATTTTAGAAAAAGAATTAAGGTTCCATGCAAAAATAATAAAACCGTAAAGTAATAAATTCAATGTGGACGAAATCGCGGGGAACAGCTAGTATTAAATAAAAGATAAAGGTCGTACAACTTACCACTTTTCCTGATGAGCCCATTCCACCAGATGAGATAACAATGGAGTTCCAGTTGAAACAGGAAATTCGATCTTAGGATAAAGCGCTTGCACTTTAGGATTGTATCCTTCCATAAATAATCTGAAAGATTACCAGTTTATTTTAATAATGCACTTTTAGTAGATAGGTAAATTTTGAAAGTAAGAAGCATTTGAATATATAATTTATATATTTTTATTTTTCCTATAACTATATAATTGTAAGTTTATATAATAATAAAAATTACTTAATATATCATAGTATATCCCCATATCGTCACATAGGTGTCGTAAGACGCGACAGAAGGTAACTGAAATAGGTGATGGGCAGCAGAATCTTCCTGATAACGACGTAAAATAATAAAAAGATTCGGTAGGAAATCCGAGTTTCAAGCGTTGCAACTATGGTAAAAGAATATTAATAAAGTTATTAACAACAAATGTACGTAAGTATATATAGTAAATATAGTATGAGCGATGATGGCGAAAATGTGAGATATTTCATCAATGTAATAAATTGATGAATTTATTGATAATGATTTTTTTTGCTAATTATAAGCCAGTACTTGACCACAATCTCATCTGGTGGTAAGTAGTGATGTAGTCCTAGATGGTAAATGGTACTGTCTTAGCTTAACAAAGACCTATTCACTCTTGCCCTGAAGATGCCTAGATTGTATTCGGATGGGAAGATAGACGCCGGCAAAGTATTCCTCTCATTTCCTCTACGCATCACAAAAGACGAAGCAAACCGTTTGGTTCCAATGCGTGGAATATTGACAACAAAAGGGTGAAGAGTAAAGATCCGCCTACCGATGATCACAATGTAAATTATTATTTATCTTAATCGCTGAATGGACATATCCAGCTGTGGACATTTACGTGCTGATCAAGAAGGAAAAACATGATTTGAGTGAATATCTTTCATTTAATGAAATGCACACAAAAATCATCCATATTTCAAGGTAATTGATAAGATTCGTAAATACTAACTTTCCAATAGCTTCTAGCAAGTACTGCACGCTATCAGAATGTCCCCGACGAGTGAGGGGTATGTGTCGACAAGAGTCTGCCAGAGACCGCTTCAGAATCGCTTGAAGTAAACCATGTGGTGCTATTTCCACAAGCACAGCATCGGATGGTATCAATCTAGAAGTTTCCTCAAACAGCACGGAATTCTAAAAAAGTAAATTAAATTTTATACGTCAAACATTAAACTGCAGCATGAATTGGCTGGCTCAGTCGAGGAAAAACCACGCTAGCACGGAATACCAGCGTCAAATAGCAGCATAAATTAGCTGTTTCTGAACACCTGCTATATTTCATTATGTCTTACAATTAGTTTCATGTACATTTTGATTCTTAATCGAGGATAAATGAAGTAAGTAAACTAAATTACCTTATCTAACCACAATCAAAATTTCTTAAATTAATTTGCAAGCAAACAGCTTACCAGCAAATTATTGGTGTGATATTCTGCAGAGGAATATTTCGCAATTGGCTCATTCCATTTTTCTTGCGGCACTGAAGTCGATACCCATTTTTCGCTACGGAGTTTAGGAGTTTTGATGACCTCACTTAAATATTTCAGTAGTCCAGGGCCTGTAAATCGAAGTAGTAATTATTAAATATTTATCAAAACACTCAAGATTAAATAGATTTCAATATAATATTCATGAGACAGACTAATAATAAAATATCCTCCGTGCCCAATTTCAGAAACAAGTCATCTCCGGTACAGGAGTAGATCGTTAATCACTTCTAACCTTTGAGCTTTAACCTTAAAATTATTTAAGAAATACTAATTACACAACGTTAACGTTGGAAATGTTATTATATCGGAAACTTGTTTCCCTTAACACCTATCGTCAATTGCTAAGCTTTCTTATAACTAGAACCATATAAATAAAGAGGCTGTGCGTATTAATTATATCAAAAAAAGGTAAAATAAGAGATAATTATTTGGCACAAGAGAAAGTATTACTAACATAATTACTTAGAACTTTAAATTCCAACGAAGAAGAATACAGTACAGAATAAAAAAAAATAAAGCTAATCCATTTAAATAAAACTAGTTTTTCCGAGTTTATCGCGTATTAGCTTATTTTATATTCCCGAAGTTTCGAACACTTTCCAGCACGGCTCCCCTAAGGTTTTCGACGTCCCAAAGTCATAGATAACCACCGCTACCTCCAGATTAAAATTATTAATTTTTGTTCCGATCTACACAATATGAACTTATAGTACTTTGATGTCTTGCAGTTGTATGCTTCATTTGGGATTTCATTTTATTAATTTTTGGATCCCCAGCAGATTGTAGCACCCAGCCATCTTCTCTATTGAAATTAGGATGTTTTTTGATTACAATAGCCTCTCGAATCATTCTTAGAAGGAAGCGTTGTTTTATGGCAAGCTTTTGTGGTCTAACAAATCTGATGTAGTGACAGAAGTAGAAATTATTATAACGATAGTTTGTTTAAATAATTCACTAAAACTCACCAGCTTCAGCAATGTACCGTGAATGATAAGCAATATTTGAACATGGGACCTCCTTCGCAAATATCTTCTTAGCAGTTAATTGAGCTACAAATTCCCTCATTAAATTTGCAGGGCCTGAAATCGTACTGGAATCTGGTCCATTATGACATGCAACCTCAATTTCAGGAGGGCACATCTTTAAAACCTGTAAGAGGAAAACTTGTATTGGCAACGGCAACATATAGGGTGAGGGCGATACGTGGTAGAGCTACTATGTAATGTATTATGACTGTTGCATGAACTGGTCGGCTCTACCGCGGAAGGACACATTAGGACAGTTCCGTTACCGTTATATTCTGTTAACGTCCACTGCTTAACACAAGCCTTCCCCATAAATTGCCTGATATGAGGGATATTTGCCATATCTGCCACGCTTTGCAGTGGGGTAGTAACCGCAGTTTTTATTTTATGTCGTTATTAGGTAGACGCTGCTGCCCATTTACTGATTTGTTTCCCTTTGTAACCTCTAACGACACCCACGGAATGATATGGGGTAGTGGATATTCTTACACCGCCACTACGTGGATCTAGCACAGTATACTAGCGCAAAATAGCACCACGGTGCTGTTGTATTTCGTAAGGTGAGTGACGAATTTAATTTTCAACAGTGGTAGAGCCACGTGGCGGCTTTTGTTGTCGCACGGATGGGCCGGCTCGAACCGGGGTGGTACCACGACCTCATAGAATACCAGCGTGAAGTTGAGGTTTACCTCTGCGTTTCGGTTGGTGAGTGCAGGTGGCCGGAGGCCCTTTTTACTGGAAATGATGCATTCTATCTTAGTCCTCACGGGTGACAACGCATCTGCATTTTGATTTGTAATAGAGGATAGATGTAGATGTCTATGGGCCGCAACAACCACTTACCATCAGATGGACTGTGTGCTCGTTTGTCACCCTTAACCTATAAAAAAAAAGAATACCGGAGATACTTTAACGGCCGCGGCTGCTGTCCGTGTCGCGCGTACGTACCAATTTACAAGACAAGGAGCGTATAACGCCAACGTTAGGCGTTCTTATATAATGGCTTTAGATTTTTTTTAAATTGACAATTTATGCTCCACCGTTAGAGAATTCATTAGAATAGGATTGTTTATAATTTTTTTCTCAGCGATGGTAGGAGGGGTATCCATCGGCGTCGAGTCGACGTTGAAGTACCTAGGACTCGTCCTCGACGGCCGATGGAACTTCGTTAAGCACTTCCGACGTTTGGCTCCCAAACTGGAACGGACCGGGGCTGCCTTCAGGCGGCTCCTGCCGAACCTGGGGGGGCCAAACGCCTCCTGCCGGAGGCTCTACGCGGGGATTGTGCGGTCCATGGCCCTCTACGGGGCCCCGGTGTGGGCGCGTGGTTTGGCGCGGCTTGCCGTCCACCACCTGAACGCGCCCCAAAAGGTGGTTGCCGTGAGAATGGTTCGCGGCTACCGCACGATCTCCCGCGAGGCAGCGTGCCTCCTTGCCCGATTGCCGCCGTGGGATCTGGAGGCGATAGTCCTCGCGCGCCTGCACGAATGGCGCGCGGAGGCACTATGCCGGGGGGAAACCCCGCTACCGCGGCAAGTTGTCGTGCAGCGGACAGACTTCCGGCATGATCTCATGGCGACATGGAGACAGCGACTGTGGCAACCCCGTGCTGGGCACGCCACTATAGCGGCGATAAGACCCTTCTTTGAGGAGTGGCTTGAGAGACGCCACGGCGTCCTCACCTTCCGCCTGACGCAGGTCCTCACCGGACACGGTGTGTTCGGGAGGTTCCTGCACAGAATCGGGCGGGAGGAAACGCCCGGGTGCTCCCACTGCGAGGATCGACCGGAGGACACGGTGGAGCACACCGTGGAGGTGTGCCCTGCCTGGGCGGAGCACCGCCGTGTCCTCGTAGCGGCGATAGGCGGCGGCGACCTCTCGCGTCCGGCCCTGGTCGAAGCCATGGTCCGGAGCGAGACGGAATGGGATGCCGTCACCACCTTCTGCGAAGCAGTGATGCTAGCGAAGGAGGTGGCGGAGCGGGAGAAGGAGAGAGCAGCAGCTTTCCTTCCCGGCCGCCGCGGGAGACGCCCGGGGCGTCGGGGGCTACGTCGTGGCCCCCGGCCACCGTAGGCGCGGGCCTGTGGACGGTGAGCAATGGGTAGCTCGCCGTCCGTCCTTCTAACGACGACAGGCCGTGTCGACGGCGCGTTTTGTTCCACGCGCGCCTCAAAGAGCTGTCAGCAGCGTGAAGGGGCCCGCAAGGGCCGACGCCTGCCGGGGCTGCGGGCTGTTCGAAAGAGATACCGCGGCTCCGGAACGTAAGGGCACTGAAGGAACACGGATGGTTTTTAGTCAGTAAAAGTCTGACACTCCCTTCCGCTCCACCCAGAGCGAAAGGCGTCATTTGATGATTTTCCATCCGCAAAAAAAAAAGGGGGAACAGCAATCTGTTATCTACTAACATCCACTTAGCAGATTCCAGGTGCACTCTATTCTAAAGTATCACCCCTTACTTCTTTAAATCATCATGATGATTTTCAGTCAAAACCAGTTAATATAAACGCTCTTAGTATAAAGATAGTTAGCCAGATAAATTACGAAAATTATAACCACAGAAATAATTTCACCTAAAGGACTCATTTTAATATCTCCACTCTCTTAATACTCTGCAATCATCACCATCATAAGCCTATTAAAGTCCTCTACTGGACACAGACATCTGAATGCCCAACTAATAGAGATTTTGCCTTTATCGTGACACTTGGCCAGTGAGTTGACGATCGTATTACAAGATATTTGTATCAATTTATTGCCAATTTTTCTCTCCCTAATTTAAATTATTTTTCAGTCTATCCCTGTACATTATCCTGTTCTTAATAGAATAGGGTAAATTTTCCGTAATCGGCATCTTCACAAGCAAACTATTCGACGCGTTAGTAGTTTTATATTAAGTGTAAGTAAAAAGGTCTGAGAAATAAGAAAAAGAAATATTTTGAAGACCAACACGCATTGGGGCAGCGCGGCGAACATTTCCTTACACTAAAACCTGACTCTCAGAAAAACTCTCAGAAAGGAGATAATGACCAATTATGCTGTGGGACATATATTGGGTGCAATTTAAAAAAAATATATTTTGAAGTGGTTATTATTAAGTCATCACTCACATACCTAAAGATTTTATCACACTTTGTAAGCTTTACGCCACTCAAAGAAGGAAAAATGCTTCTTTCATGCTACATTAACGTACTTGTTTTATTGATGAACAACCGTTACTTAATAATTTTTGTACCTCCTGATATCCAATGCCAACTGCCGCCATGGAACCACGAATAAACGGAGTTTGCACTGATACAAGCCCACGGTAATAAGCAGCAAGTATCATCTCTTCTGCAGTGAAACATCCATCTGCATACGCACATCCCAATTCACCAACACTGTGACCTAAGGCAGAATTTAAATAAAAGTTAGTATTTATATTAAACGCATAACACATTAGGACTTTTCTATCCTTGTAATTTTTACCGGTTATTATACTTTATAAACGTTGCATATCATTAACAGTAAGACTTTTAGTATAGTATTCTTAAAAGGTACTTCATTATTTAACCCATAGTAAACAAAGACGAATAATAATATCTTAGACCAACAAACAAAGATAGGAGCTCTATATAAATTCAAATGATTCTGAAACCATTTTCAACTTTTTAATGCGTACTCATGCGCACATCTTTCTTTTTTCTTTCTTTACCAACCAGTAAAATTTTACTGCTATACACACAAATATGCAACTAAAACAATGTTGTTAGTTTCGAACAATTTTAGATTGCGCTACTTGAAATGAACGCAGCGCTCCATTTTTCTTTCTGTGTTAGTCTGAGAATAATAAAAGCAATTCAACCAGTTTGTAATATTTTACCGATGATTTTATCTGGCACTAGTCCCAGCTCCCAAAGAATGTCAGTAAGTCCAATTTGAATGGCAGCTATTCCGACGAAAGAGTTTAGAATGTTGTCGAAAGTAGATTTATCGGTTGAAGTGATAATATGAATAATGTCAATGCCTTTTGGCTCCAACACTCGACGGCATCTAGGATTCAAATAATTATAACTTTTAACAAAAAGTAAAAACCGACTTAAAATTGCTAAAAAAGAAGTTATTTATTATATATATTTATATATATCTCCAAATTTAAATGGGACCACCCACAAAGTATATTCTATTTAATAAAAAAATAATCATCAAAATTGGTTCACAATCTGCGAAGATATCGCGTTACATATAGGTACACGCATTTGTGATTCCTTTGAACGATTTCGTTGATTATTTGTGAAAAAAAAATCGATCCCGAGGAAAACAATCATCTTTTCACAGTATTTTATTAGCTTTATTCACACTTCATCTTGTTAGTACAGCTAAATGATACAATAATTTCATAAAAAAATCATAAAAATACTTAAACGTAAAACCAGTAGTGGAATTTAAAATTAATAAATAAGCTGACTAGGGTCAATATATGCGCGGACACTGAATTCACGCAGCTCGCAACTAGAGATCGTACCAATACCTAATAGTTTACAACACTTGCCTAAATACCTAATTTATCTACTTCACCTACTATTTTGCCATTGTGTTTATCGCCACCCAGCCAATTTAATTCGAATTCACAGCTTAAATAAACGAAATATCTGTTTCAATTCCCTGCTCGTGAAAAATGTTTATTGTTCTGATATATTCTGTTATATACTATTCAGATCAGTTCAGTACTAAGTTATTTAAAAAAATAGTTATGAAACAGCTTACCGATCTAAATCCTCTGTGGCGTTATGACATTCTCCAAGACATATTAATATGTTGCCGTATCCTGACATAACAAATGCCTATCGCTAAGTGCGTGCGTCCTAACGTCCTTGCGGTAAGCACTTTGATCATTTCCACAGATCTTTAAACTGTTACGACATTGCCAACGTTTATTTTATTTATAAGTTTAGGTATCCCTACAAATAGTCTTCATATGGAATTTAGTAGTTTTGGTTGTCATTTTTTAATACAATTAAACAATCAATTGTACCCTAACGCAACAAGCAGTTCTTTACTACAAAAATGATATTGAAATTAATAAACGTACCTAATTGGGTACTCAGTACTCACTCACACAATTATAAACACGATTTCATCGTTATCTTTGATTTGTACTAGATAATAGAAATGAAATGGTACTCAATAATTTAATAGTTAAAATCAATTGCAATTATGATCGACAGTTTATTAATCTATCAGAATTAAGCTAAAAATAATTGTTTCTTAAATTAGGTAAAGGTAAATTTTGGTGCAACATGTCAGCGTTGCCAACACCATTTTGTCAAATTTCTCGAAAATCCATTTCAAATATCCCCAATTTAAAGAAAATACTTCAAAAAATTCCCCACAAACTCCCTTAAATTTAATTTTAAGAAATGAAACAATTTCAAACAAATTTTATAAGATTTATTTTTAACTAACATTATTTTTCTTTAAAATTAAAAAAAGTATTAAATCATACACAAAAGTTGCCGAAATAAATCCGAAAATGAAATTTGGTGCATTGAAGATAATTAAAAAAGGGAGTCATAGGATATTCATAAGTAACCTTACAAAAATGTTAAGATAAGTATATAGTATTTCAATTTCTTGACATTTCTGTTGTTGTTCTGACTTGGCCCGGGCTATTGATTTTCAAAATCTACGCATTTCCCCCATACAATACCAACCCCAAAAAATCCCCAACCAACTTTAAATTCCCCGCAATTTGTCGAATTCCCCAAATGTTGGCAACTCTGACATGTTTAAACTGCGCAGCGCGAGATGACACGAGTCGGCCATGCGGCAGCAGCGCGATTGTGAAATGGAAGGGTAGAGTTAGTAGTAATAACTAATGAATTATTTCGAACCGAGCTAGATAAAAGAGTTCGGCGTCCGTGTGAATATTGACCCTAGTCAGCTGATTTTAAATTACACTGCTGGTTGTATATTTAAGTATTTTCATGATTTATTTATGAAATTATCTTTTCATTTAGCTGTACTAACATAATGGAGCGTGAATAAAGCTAATAAAATGTTGTGAAAAAATGATTTTTTTTCCTCGGGATCGACTTTCTTTTTGACCCATCATCAAAGGTATCATTGGTACTATCGTCTGCCTTCGTTTTCAGGAGAATTTCACAAACACCAGGTATACAAAAAAAAATCACTCGTATTGAGAACCTCCGCCTTTACGAAACGGTTAAAAAGAATTTAAAGTTCATCCTAATAGACATTGAACAGAATAATTAAAATGCAGTATCCAGGATATTAATTGAATTATGTTAAATATATAAATATAATAAAGTTTAAGAATTAATTCTACCGTTCAATAGCAGCAGCAAATATTGGAATACGCATTAGCTGCGTGCCCATGCCGGCCCACTGTGATCCCATTCCACTGTAAACAAACCACAGAGGTCTTTTTGCGTTGTCAAAATAATCTACTTTTTCACATAGGCTTACTGTCTGCTGGTCTGCGTTGGTATCTGTAAAAATAATAAATTCGATCAAATTTTATATTTCTTCACGCTTTAATATTTTTGTGTCTTTAAGATTTCTACGAGTAGTATTGTTGGCATTACGAACGAAAATCGATAAAACATTATATAGCAACAGGATACAGCTCGAAAATCTTCACTTCTGAGAAACTTTTTGAGCTGGTAAGAATTCATTTTCTTATTATGTACTTAAATTTTTTTTTCTCAGATATATGGTTTTATCAACTCACGCTGTGTTCCCCAATCCGAGCACGTGGTAAATTACCACAAAAATTGGCCATTTCAATGTTGCTACTGAAAATTGAATTCCTGCTACTCGTGTACTATATAATTTACAAACAGGCATTCGCCACACCCGATGATAAGTGACCACCAACGTCGCCTATGAACATCCTTAACAAAAGGGGAGTCCAGCTGCGTTTCTTAGCCTTTCCGAAAAAGGAAGCTGTAGGCTTTAGATCGAATACTTTTCTTTAGCCATTTTAAATCATCAAAAATTAAAATAAGCAGCCATTTGACATCACGCGGTCTGTTAATTCGGTTGACAGTCCAATTTCCTTAAAAAATATGGTTATCCCGCCATTTCTCAAGTTTCTGATGTAATAAAATCATTTACTTTGATATTGTTTGGATTTAAACGTGCTTTAGATAAAATTGGATAAACAGACTTGTTAAACATACCTAATATAGTAAATCCCCTGCCCACATGACCAGAAATTTTTGTCTGATGGATGTTATGCAATAACGCAAGCTCTTCAGGATCGATGGGTCGGGATTTTAAATCGTCTAGAATTTTCTTCACCGATGAGTCTTGGCGCGCAGAAATTGTTACTAAGTGCGGTATGTTTGACTTGTATCGAGATGAATCCTGTTGAAAAGATGAAAATCCTATAATATGACTAGTATTATGATATAAAATTATTTTAATTTTATTTGAATATAAAATATGTAACTTACTTGACAGTGTAGTGGCGGTGTAAGAGGGCGGTATATTAGTAAATATTCTTCTAATATCTTATATATTCCCGTGGGTATCGTAAAAGGTGTCAGGGGGAACAAACCAGGATGTGATAGACAGCAGCGTCTTTCTAATAAAACTTATAACAAATTTATAAAACTGCAGTTGCCAACCAACCATTTTCAAAGGCCTAGCGTAGCAGCGATTGCAAATATCTATTATATCAGAGTGTATCATATCAAATATATATCATTTCTCATAAAAATTTGAACTGATTGCTGATCGCAGCAGCCCCAGAATTTTCAAAATTATAATGCTACCTGTGGTAGTTCACGCTTTTCAATTAATTTGTTCTAGGACAATAGGTGCTAATACGCCACCACAAAAATATTATATAAGCCTAATACATTCTGATATTAAATTGTATAACCGGTTAATACTTAAAAATGTTCGTTTACTTGAATATGTATATTATTATACAATTCATATACGCGAGACAAGTTAACAGTTTAGGGCAGTCGAACACTACAATAAACACTAACTCGGATCAAAGTCAGGTATTTAAATGTGAGCTTTATGTTATGTTGGATATAGATCTAAATTGAAATTAAATGTCAACGTCTTTAAATACTCTATTTAAATTTTCAGTCGTTATAGTGTACGATTACCGCTGGAATCACAAGTTTATTTTTATTATTTTTGGTTGATTGATTACCTTAGGTTTGTAATGGCCATATAAGAGTGTGTGAGAATTGACTCCAGTAAGAGATAAGCCATTTACGGCAGCATAGGTACGGCCAAATGGTTGATTCTCAGTAATGATGCGCATGCGTCCTTCACGCAACGCTTCAACGTCACGTCTTGGCGTTTCACAGAATAGGTTGGCTGCCAACTCGCCTTTGTGGTATCCCAAAAGAACCTAAAATCAAATTATTAAAGAATTAAATTAAATTAAGTGTACGTCCGCAATGACATCTGCTTCCAGCGTCTCTGTCACCTTGAAGACCCCACTTTTTCGACAATCTGGGTGATGGTAGATACAGGTATTGATGAAATCCTTTATGCCTGTGTCTATCGATCGCACAGCGGTGACCACGAGACAACACGATTATTTGATCACCTTAGTGAGGCTGCTGACATGGCCTTGAATTGGTATCCCACTGCACAGTTGGTCTTTCTGGGGGATTTAACGCTTGTCACTGGCTGTTCCCATACCAAAAGCCCGACCATGCTGGAAGAGAAGCGTGGAATTTTGCTTTGACGCTAGGTATTTCTCAGACGGTAAAGGTGGCGTCTAGGGTTCCCGATATAGACTCACTGTAGGTCACTCAGCAAATTGCTTGGACCTTCTGCTGACTACCGAACCAGACAGATATGAAGTACAGGTTACTTCTCCTTTGGGTACATCTGACCACTGTCTGGTGAAATCTGTATCGTCATATTATCCACCTGATTACGAGTCCCAAGGTGTTCGACGAATATGGCGGTATAAGTCAGCTGATTGGGATGAGATGCGACACTTTTTTGCATCTTATCCTTGGCGGGAGGTTTGTTTCTCTTCTGCGAATCCGTCGTCCGCTGCGCGGTTGCGATAACGGATGTGTTGCGTCAAGCTATGGAGTACTTTATCCCCTTCTCTGACGCTCCCACCGGTAGCAAAGCTCGCCCATGGTTTAACGCTGAATGCGCCCAAGCTGAAAAACGCAAGCATTTAGCTTACTTATCCTGGATTGACGCTCGAAACCGCAAAACTCCGGATATTAGCTCCAAGAAGAGAACTTTCAACCAGACCGCCAAGTCCTACAAAAAAGTATTACGGAAAGCTAGTCTCGATCGCATTAAACATATTGGCGCAAAACTCTCTGCTAGACCATCCGGCACTAGAGATTTTGGTCTCTCGCCAAAGCGGTTGAGACAAACTTCTGTCGACCTACACTGCCTCCGTTGGTAAAACCGGATGGTACACTGGCTCATACGGCTAAGGAGAAAGCGGACTTGTTCGCGCCTCTCTTTGCCTACAATTCACGTCTGGACAGTGGCAACAACGTTCCACCAAAATTACCTCACTGCGGGACCTCTATGTCTGAGATTCGTATAACGAATAAGGAGGTTCTTAAAACCTTGCGGTGTCTAGACGTAAATAAAGCTAGTGGACCAGATGGTATACCAGCTATAGTTCTAATGGCTTGTGCACCTGAGTTGTCTCCTGTGTTGACACGCTTGTTTCGCCTCTCATTTAGTACTGGAATAGTGCCAAAATCCTGGAAGCTGGTCAACGTGCAGCCTGTTCCAAAAAAAGGCAGGCGCGCCGATCCTGCCAATTATCGTCCAATCTCAATTACCTCCACAATCTGCAAGATTATGGAGCGTATATTGAATGCCCGCTTAATGGCATACCTAGAACAGAATGACCTCCTTAGTGACCGGCAATATGGGTTTCTCCGAAATCGATCAGCTGGGGACCTTCTAGCGTATGCCACACACGTATGGGGCCAGGCACTCGAGAACAGTGGGGAAGCACTTGCTGTTTCCCTTGATGTCTCGAAAGCCTTTGACAGAGCTTGGCACACTAGCCTTTTGGGTAAACTTTCAGCGTACGGCTTATCCCCTGGTCTGATTGAATGGGTAAAGGACTTTCTAAGTGAACGGTCTCTCCGGGTCGTCGTCGATAGCTGCTCATCCGATCCTATGGCAACTAACGCCGGTGTTCCTCAGGGGTCCGTTCTCTCCGCAACTCTCTACCTGCTGTATATTAATGATCTGCTTATTCCCGGTATCTATGAGTATGCAGACGATAGCACATTTGTTGAAAGATACCAACCAAGTCCTCGGGCCAGTCGGGATCAAATCCAGTCCGAAAGCGAAGCTATGGTAGAGCGTGTGAATCTCGCATTACATGCAGTCTCCGATTGGGGCGATGCCAATCTTGTGAAGTTCAACGCCTCCAAAACACAAGCGTTTCTCTTCACTGCAAAAAAGAGCCAGCTCACCTAGGCTCCTTCTTTCCGAAATGTATCACTGAAATATACCGACCGTTTGAAGGGGTTGTTAGGGTTTGAAATATCCTCAAATTTGAACTTCGGGCGGTTCATTGAGTCCAAGGCCAAAGCAGCTGCAAGGAAGCTGGGAGTCCTTACAAAGGTGCGGCGATACTTCACGCCGGGATAGCTGCTTACTTTATATAAAGCGCAATTCCGGTCGTGCAATGGAGTATTGCTGCCATATATGCGCTGGTGCCTAGCACCTAGCAGCTTTGGACTCAATAAAAAGGCGTGCTAAGAGGCTTATTGGTGACCCGAATTTGGTTAAAACCAATCTTACCAGCCTCGAACACCGACTTAAAGTAGCCAGCCTTTCGGTTATCTACAGGATGCATTTCGGAGAGTGTGCGCAGGAATTACATAATTTAATTCCACCCTCTCCCTTCCACTATTGGACAACCAGACGTTCGGCCAGTCTCCATCCTTTCGTTGTTGACTTACCACGCATTCGATCCAACCGGTTCGCCACGTCGTTCATCATGCGTACAGCAAAGGAGTAGAATAAGTTGCCAGCATCTGTCTTTCCATTCGATTACAGTGTGGGCAAGTTCAAGTTCAAGGCAAGAGTAAATAGGCTTTTGTTAAGTCAGTGCGCTTCACCATCTTAGGCTACATCACCACTTACCATCAGGTGGGATCGTAGATAAGCGCCGGCTTAGTAGAATATAAAAAAAATAATCTTAATTGATAACTAATGATTCTTAGCAACGCATTAATAAAGATACTGGATATTTTTCTAAACCTAAAAGTATTACTGGTGTGTATAAACAAGTGCAAATTCTCCATCTTATATCACATTTCACGCCTCATAACGCAAAGCATAATTAGGTAGTGCATTAGTCTTGACACGTTAAGTTCAAGCAACTCCGTGGTATTAAAATGCCTCTATCATAACCATATTGCACTTATACGATATAATGAGTAGTCGTATATCAAGAAAACACTCTAGTTAATTCATCTTATATTTTTCTGAAAAATTATTTAATATTGCTATTTTGATAAAAAACGGTTTGAAAAAAATTACGTGGACGTACAAATGTTGGTTATGTGGTTATGATAACTCCCGAAAAAATTGACGTATCGAGACCGGGTTTTTTCACTAGCTTCAGAATTACATCAACTGGTTCCCTATTTCATATCAATAGCCTAGTACACGTCGTTCGTTAATAAAATATTTTCAAGTTTTATTGCTATTAAAATTTTAAAGGAACTTCTATTGTTTCTTTAGCTTTTAATAGACAAAGGACAAATGTACTACACAGCCTCTATCGATTTAATACTTTGTGTAATCGATTTATTTTGATAACTTATTTTTTTCATCAAAACTAAATGAAACGCTCATGAGGCGTGCACTTTTGGATTTTCCAAACGATTTATAAATTAATTTAAGTTTCCATTGTTTTAAAGTTTTGTCTAAAGGCTAGGTCAACAACTATATATTATTAATATTATTAGATTTTTTAAATATTTAATATATGCATATATAATAACTTTAAGAAATTAAAGAAAATATTATTATCTGCTTATTTTAATAAACAAAAGTTATAACGACTTTACCTTTATAACCGCAGAAATTCCAGATGCGGCTTCACCGTAGCCAATATTAGACATAACACTACCGACAAGAAGTTGTTTTTTTCTATCCTTGCAAAATACAGCATCAATCGCCTCTAATTCACTTTTATCAGCTTCGGGTACAGCTGTAGCAGAGATTTTTTGTTTAAAAGACAGTTATTTGACATTTAAAAGATTTTTTATAGTAAATATTATAATCTATATACCTGAACCAAATGCTTCAACGTATTCAATATCCTGAGGTGGTACTTTTGCTTCTTCATAAAAGTTTTTTAAAAATTCAGACAATTTCACAGGATCGCGAAAGAATCCAAATTTTGGACCTGTTTTGCCTTCCATAAGGCGTTGATACTCGCATTTTATGTGGACAACATCGGCGTAGATTCTATAAGAAATATTGGCATTATATGTTTAATAAGTTTTTTATAGAATATGGGTGACAAACGAGCACACAATCCACCTGATGTTAAGTAGATTCTGTGGCCCATTGACATCTACATTTATTCTCAATTAAGAATCAAGATTTATTTAAACTTAGTTTTACGGATTTTATCGCGTATTTTAACTTATTTCATATTCCCGCCATTTGAGCACTTTACAGCACCCATGGTCAAAGGGAGGAGGACTGAAGTGTTTGACGTCCCACTGTCATAGTTAACCACGGCTTCCTCCATATAAAAATTATTAATTTTTGTTCCGATTTACGCAGTATGAACTTAGATTATCTTGATTTCTTGCAGTTGTATGCTTGGGTTGGGATTTAATTTTATAAATTTTAGGATGCCAAGCAGATGGTAGCACCCAGCCATCTTCTCTATTGGAATTAGGATGTTTTTTGATTTCAATAGCCTCGCGAACTATCCTTGGAAGGAATCGGTGTTCTTTAGCGAGGATTTGTGGTCTATCAAATCTAATGTAGTGACTGGGGCGATCCTGTACGTCTTCACAGACTGTATACTTCCCGGAACGTCGATTCTATATATCAGCTACCTGTTCTTTAATGCGAGTTTTATTGATATTTTAGTTTGTTCTATATAAGAGAAACCACATTCACCACCAAGCTTGTACACTCCTGCATCTTGTAAAGGGACATTACACTTGACTGATGTTAAAAACTGACTAATCTTCTTCGGCGGCTTGAAGTATGTTTTAATGGAAGCATGATGTAGCCAATCTTGTCAGTGACTCCTCTGACATAGAGTAGTACAGCAGGCACACGCTCGATTGTAGCCGGCTTCACTCGGTCACTATCACGTAGGTGCGGGACCCGAAGCTTGTCTTGCAATACTTGCTCAACGTGCAACGTGCTGCTCGGCGGCCAGATGTTTTCTGTCACAGATCCCTCGTGCTCTCTGAAACAAAGATTTTCCCACAGGAGCTAACTGTGGTGGATAATGGTGCGATTCACCATTTAAAACTTCTTACTGCCCCTGTAAATCCAAGATTCTACAAGCGGTATGTAGACAATACTTTCACAATTTTACCATCTGACAAAGTAACTGCATTTTTAGACTTCCTTAATTCCATAAGTTCACAATGGAGTTAGAGGCAAACAATTCTTTAGCTTTTCTAGATGTTTTAGTCATCCCACATACTGATAACACTATTGGTCACTCTGTGTATAGGAAAAAGATCCATACAAACCGATATTTAAATGGTCAATCGCACCATCATTCATCACAGTTAGCTACCCTGGGAAAATCTTTGTTTCAGAGAGCATGAGGGATCTGTGACAGAAAACATCTGGCCGCGGAAGTCTACAGTTTGTGAACATGTTCTAGATCGTCCCAGCTATTACATTAAATTTGAAAGACCACAAATCCTCGTAAAAGAACACTGATTCCTACCAAGAATGATTCGCGAGGCTATTGAAATTAAAAACATCCTTATTTCAATAGGGAAGATGGATGGATGCTGCCATCTGCTTAGGATCCTATAATTAAAAAAATTAAATCCAAAACCAAGCATGCCACTGCAAGATTTCAAGATACTGTAAGCACATTCTGCGTAGATCGGACCAAAAATTAATATTCAAATCTGAAGTTAGCCGGGCTAACTATGACATCGGGACGTCAAACACCTGAGTCCCCCCATGACCACGGGTGCTGTAGAGCACCTGAAACGTCGGGAATTAAAAAGTTAAATTAAACGCGATAAAATCCGTAAAAATTAGTGTCATTTAATGTGTCGCTTAAATATAAGAAATCATTAGTAAACATGACAAAAGCCAGCAACCTTTTGTACTAGTAACGGGGCATTCCATCTTAGTCCCCAGAGGTGATAAGGCGTCTGTATTTTGATTCTTAAATGATAATAGATATATGGGCAGTGTACTTTCCACCACGTGAACTGTGCAGTCGTTTGATACCCTTACTTCTATTTAAAAAAAGTTAAAATTAAAGTAATATCTACTGTTTTACTCCAAATGTTGCTCAAATACGAACAAATAAGGTTATGTTCATTCGAAAATATGAAACTTAAATTCCACAGACTAGTTTTGGGGAACAAGTTCACTATTTACTACTAAGGGCTACAGGGCTTCTTTTTTACCAAGGAGCCCGACTGGGCAGATATGATCCCCTTGACTGTTTCTGCTACCAAAAAGCAGTGTCTGCACTGCTGTGTTCCGATCTGTTAGCTTAATTACAGCAAGAATTAAACAAACAGATAAATATATTATTAAAAACAACGATTACTTTATTTGAAGATGATTGCAGGTGTTCATTGGCTGCAGTATCCAATTACTATCAGATAGACTGTGAGTTAAATTGTTTCTTTGATTTTATATTAAAAAAAAACTTTTTGATATCATTCATAGGTGTATACCGTAGTCAAAAGTGAACAGTTGAAAACTATCAAGCGTGCACTGCACTGCTGTGTTCCAGTCTGACTGAAATAGAGAGCCAGTAAGCTAACAGGGTGTGGCAAGCCTTTTTGGTTTCAATTTGGCTGCAGGTGTTCGCGGTCTGCAGTAGCACTTACCATTTGGTGGACTGTAAGTTGGTTTACCACTTCTGTTAATAAAATAAATCACGATAGAATTAAGCCTGCGATCACCAACCCACCTACAATTAGTATGAGCAATTCTTTCGGCTAAGTATGTCAAAACTTGTGTTATTTAGGTTATTTTTGAAAATACTTGCGTTTGACTATCTTCGCCTGCATAACCACTTACAATCAGGTGGAATATTATTCAAGCACTGGCTTATAACAGTAAAAAAACCTATTTCCAGTAACAGTAGCATGAGACTGGCAAAGATAGTTAAATTTTTAAAATTATAGTACAATACAAATAAACTTTATTAAGTATATCTGTTAATGATTAAGTAATGTTTATTATAAGTTAACGCGTTTTACTATGACTTACCGCAAAGCATCCTTAGCCTTCTGGAGAAACAAAACATTAATAGCTTCAGTTTTTACGCAACCAGATGCATTCTCATCGAAAGATTTAGTTTTACCATCCTCACTAATGGTCACAATCCTGAAATAAAATAGTTCAGCATAAGAAAAAGCTTATGATATAATTAGGGCTGCTTTTCTGCCTCGATGTCGAGTCGATCTAGGATCAAGAATCAGACTTGTCCCTAGAACGGATGGTGGAATAAATAGCCTTAGTTTGATCGTTAACGTGAACAAAATAGAACCTTGTAGGCTGGCTTGAGGGGAACAGCCGGCCTGAGAGGGCCATTTTTTTATACAAGAGGGGACAAACAAACATACGGCTCATGGATGGTAAATGTCAACCACCGCCCATTTTTTTTAAAGAATTGCTCATGACAACTGTAACACAAAGGGAATCGCAGATGCATTGCCGGCCTTTTGCAAAGCATAGGCTCATTCCTTGAAGGTCTCGTACTCGTATCGGTTCGGAAAAATCGCTGGTGGTAGACGATTCCACAACGAAGTTGCCTGAGGAAGAAAACTTCTTGTAAATCGCACAGTTTTTACTTGGTACAGTCATGCTGCAGCTATATTAATACTATAGTTGTAACACGAATGGTTCGGCTCGTAGTTCGGAGTTGCAGGCGGTGTGCCGGCATGATAACTTTTTTTTTTTATAGGAGAGGGGGCAAGTGAGCATGCGGCTCACCTGATGGTAAGTGACTACCGCCGCCCATAAACAACCACAACACCAGGGGAACCAGGGGAATCGCAGATACGTTGCCGGCCTTTTAATACTGTCTGCTGAGAACGTCACGCTTTTTAAAGGTCAAATTGGACTTATCTTCCATGGTGCCACCACACGTTATTCTATATATCAACGCCGAGGATTCCGAAAAGGCTAGACAAAAGCAACAAAGAGTAGTGCCATGAAAATGAGAAGATACGACAAAATAGTTCTTGTTATCGGTAAATACGCAAACTTGTGTTTTCTAGGGATTGAACTGGACTAGATTTAGTCGCCTCCAATCCGAGACAGTTCAACAAAGTTTCGGCTCCAGACACAAGTTTGTTCCGGTATTCGGTGACATTTTCCCGAGAAATATTGGCACGACCGGTATATAAAGCATCATCAGTGCTGTCATCCGCATAGCAATGAATGTTACATATTATTGATATGCAGAAGAAACAACGTAGGTAATAGCACACAACCTTGGGGAACACCAGCGTTAAAAGACTTGTAATCGAAGTATGCACCTTCTACTACGACCTCAATGCTCTAATCTGCAAGAAAACTGTGGTAGAGCCACGCGGCAGCTTTTGCTGTCGCACGGATGGGCCGGCTCGAACCGGGGTAGTACCACGACCTCACAGAAAACCAGCGTGAAGTAGAGGTTTACCTCTGCGTTTCGCTTGGTGAGTGCAGGTGGCCGGAGGCCCTTTTTACTGGAAATGAGGCATTCCATCTTAGTCCTCACGGGTGACAACGCATCTACATTTTGATTTGTAACAGAGGATAGATGTAGATGTCTATGGGCCGCAGCAGCCACTTACCATCAGGTGGACTGTGTGCTCGTTTGTCACCCTTATCTTATAAAAAAAAAACTGGTGATTCTATTGCACCATTTCTCAGGAAGCTCATGTAAAGGAAGCTTCAAAAGAAGCACTTTGTGCCAAACCCGATTGAAGGCCTTCGTTATGCACAAACTAACCGTCAAGGCCTACCCCTTATACTCTAATGCCTCAGCCCATCTATGAGTCAGATATACCAGAAGATCACCAGCTGATTGACCCCACGAAAACCGTATATTGGTGGTCACTAATCAGCTGGTGATTCTCAAGGTACCTCATGAGCTAGCAGTTTATAACGGAATCAATTATTTTGGAGAACAAGGAGGTGATGGATATAGGCCTTAAGTTAAACGTATCTCCGGAAGCGGTCGCCTGTTTTAGGGATCGTGTGAACCAAAGCTGTTTTCCATTAATTCGGGACTACGCCAAGGGAGTGGAAGTACCGGAAAAGACGTGTTAAAACCGGTGCCAACTCCGGAGCACACGTCTTCAGCACAATAGGAGGGACTCCATCAGGTCCACTCATCTTTTTGATGTCCAGAGAGAAGAGTGCGTTGCGCACCGAGATATTATAGAGGAGAGTGAATACGTATAGGTGGAGTACATTGATTGCGGTATCCTTTCACCGATCAGCTGCACCCAAGGTAGAAATGTGGAAAAAGAGTAGTTAGGTATGGCTAGTCATTCACTCTATACTCCGCTACTCTAACTTCCGGGCGCACACTATCCCTGGCCCCATGGTCACCGTGTATCGAACTCAAGAAGATCCGCTGCGCAAGTAAGGTAAAGATCGTATAAGAGGGCGTGCCTTGCCGGCAGTTTATGCTGATTGAGATGATCGAAAAGCGGTGTTACCTCCCAAAAAGCGCCACCAATACGTGACTGATGCTTATGGGGCCGCGAATGTGTGCAAAAGTGTTCCCGTGGCCCAAACTTTATGCGGTAGATATGGAATACCATAATGTTTAATTCGGTGCGGGTTCGAAACTACCAATCATTGGCCCTGTGAAGCACTTTATTACGACTTTATTAAGTTAATTCAATTAAAATAACCTTCCATAATGCACCGATAGTTGAGGATGCAAACAAACATTTCCACCGCCAACAATAGCTGCCTCACACTCTCCACGGATCATCGCGAGGTAAGCTTGTTCTAGAGCCGCAATAGAGCTGCAGCAAGACGAGTCGATAGTCATAGATGGCCCCTTGACATTCAGCCAGTAGGATATGCGATTTGCGAACATTGCTCTATTGCATCTGAAATCATTAAATACATTCCATATATTAATAGAAGCAATTGGGTCTAGTTTGAACCCCTCGGTCGGAGTCAACATTTAATTGAGATGTGATTGATGTGTGTTTTTGATTGTTTTGAAGCGCCTGCGACCGTACTACTAGCAATTTACCATCACGGAATGTGTTGTTTGATGAATAATCATAGTGCATTATTTTTTTTTATTTTACCTACCATATTATGTAATTAAATATAGATTTCTTTGTAACTGTAAGGCGTCAACCGAATTACATGTTTTTAAAGTTCGAAGCTCTGCACATCATTTTTCACCTGAGCTATCTTTCTTCAACAGTGAACAAAAATGGTAAACCTTTTTTTCTTACAATTTAGCTTATTAAAAGTCTACAACATAGGCCTCCCACGTAGAATACCTGGAGCCATATTAGCCATAGTTCACACGCTTGGCAGGCAGGTTGGCAACCGTATTATTTATTTTTTAGTTATTATTAGTAAGAAGTTGTTGCCCATCTCCTGACTTGTTTCCCTCTGTTGTCATTTATGAAACCCCGGATTGCCACTACATGGATTCGTGGACAGTAAAAAAGATCTCTGGTTCTCTACATTCATCATAAAAAAACATAGAGGCATTAAGCTGCTATTTCACGCTGATATCCTGAGAGCGCATGATCTTTTTAGGGATGTAGTTGAAGATGATAAAACGCGCTCACTTAGCTAAACAAAAGCAAACATTGAAGTCGGATGGAAATAGAGATGTTGATAAATTATTCCGTTCCATTTCTTAATACGGTGTGTGGTAGTAAAGCCTAATGCCCCACATTCAGTTGATTGCTTCCGATTCCTCTAAAGTTGTCAATATAGATGGATAGTGGAATGGGAAAAATATTAAATACTAGCAAGCCGCCTCGTGTGATTTCTGGATCACAACAGCAGCGCCACCTACCGGGTGCGATTGTGAATCTAAACCATCCAGAGACCCACTCAAACACAAAATAATTTCATCCATATCAGTTTAGCTGTTTTCAAGTTTTTGCGAAACTAATGGACATCGATTGATCTTTATATATAGAGATCATTAACACTTGTTTATGAACTTAAATAGTTTTTTTTATATATCCTTACATTTGGTCGCGGCGCAAGTAAATTTATAGTGTGTCATAATCATAAGAGACGATAGATAGGAAATATTGCAAATATTGTAAATGCTGCACAGAGTAATATGTTGCAATATTCAAAGCAATATATTATGTATTATATTTCAAAAACTAGCTCTTCCTCGCGACTTCGCCCGCGTGTTATTTGGGGCTTAAATTTATTTGCGCGGTACCCTAATTCTTTTTCTAAAATAAAAGTAGTCTACGTCACTCCTTGTGACATCAGCTATCTGCCAGTGAAAATTCCGTCAAAATCGGTCCAGCCGTTTCGGAGATTAGCCGGAACAAACAGACAGACAGACAAACAAAAACTTTAAAAATTGTATTTTTGTTATAAGTACCGTATATACTTTCATATGCAATTGGTAAAAAGCTGTAATTTTGACATTGCAAACAGACACTTCAATTTTATTTATTTGTATAAATAACTAAGCTCACCCAGCGATACCGAGCCCTTTTGAAGAGAATGACTTGTAGAAGTTAGTCTTCTCAGTTTCAGAAAAACAAGTGGCTATGTACACTCCAACTTTTTTTCCTGAGAAATGTTCCGGGTTCACACCTAAACAAAAATTGATAGCATGTTCAGTACACTGTTAATTCATGTAGTGTATGGTTAAATTCGATTATAATTAAAATTTAATTATATTTCTATGCTTCTTTTTTCATTAAAATTATTATTAGCGGCGCAGATAGCTAGCCTACGTTGAGAGGTGCCACCATGACCGAAATACGGTCTGGAGAACATTGTCCTTGGTAAGCGACAGAAAGCAAAAAAGTTATAACGTAATGCAGCCTACAATATGCAACCTATACTGTTGTCGCAAACTCAAACTGATAAGGCGACACAACTATATTGTTGTACTAAATTATTGTTCACATACTTGCACTGTGTCGCGTCGAGTATACCAGAAGCGAATTTAAAGTAAATAGCGCCTTATAACCAATGCAATAAGACATCCTTTTTGTATGCAATTTTTATTTGAAATAATATAATCCTATTATTAAAAAAAAAAACAATTTAATTTAAATTAAGCTTAAATCTGCTGCTAGTTGACTTCAAAATAGATAAATCTATAAAATATAAATTATATATAAATTTTCAATAAGCATACCTATTGACGGTGTAATTTTGTAAGACTAATACTTTATTTTGTATAATCAAGATTATTCAATACATATAGTCTCCACCACTTAAAAAGGGCAGTTAACATACCCGCATCGTATATCGCTTGGTATGCTTGTTCAAGAACCTTGCGAGCCATCGGGTCCATTGACTGTCCCAGACGATAGTGAACCTTGAAGAACTGGGCATCAAACAGATCCAAATCTGGTATACGGCCGGCATATTGTGCGACTTCAGGATGATTGTAGTTCCACCGTGGATTCAATGAAACGGGATTTTTCTGGACGAAATTGGGAGATATTTTAAAATATCATATCAATGCAATAATAATATATAGCATTGCAATGTTCTTTAAATGAAGATAATCTGCACACCGCACTTGCTAAGGGTAAGGATAAGTATAAAAAATATAATACGATTATAATGTTTCAGACCGACAAAGAAAGAAAGACTGAGCGATGCGCACATTTGAAGTGACGCATAAACCAAGCCAAAACCAGGCTAAACTTACAATAGTAATATTAACATGGTTTTGGCTTGATTTTTTCGTACTTTTTTGAACACACAGCAAATATTAATACTAAATAGTATAAAAAAGCCGGTCAAGAGTACTTAGATGGCAAATCAAAGTAAAAGTCAATATACATTTTTCAAAAGTGGCCCTTACAAAGCACTTTTTGCAGTTATCGACACTTACCACACGAAAATGTGGAAGTGAAAGTTAAAGTGCAAGTGCGAGTTTGACTAGAATAGAATAGAATAGAATAGAATAAGTCATTTATTGTGCTTGTTTTATGTTTGAGAGATTTAACATTATACAAGTAATTAAGTATCACCATAACCTGCCTAGATTAAGGCTTACAATATTATTAAAATTGAACATATAATCTATGAATGGAAAATTAAAATGGAATGTCAAAATACATGTAAGCTTATAACTAAAACGTAGTGATTTTAATAATCTTTACTTAAAACATAAATTCAGAATATATTTCAAATGTCAATTAATTTAGAATGTAAGTTTGTAGCTCAAGTAATCATTTATGGAGTAAAAACATCTTTCCGTCAATAATTCTATTAATTTATTCTTAATTTTTTTATTTCTAAATCTTTTAAATTGTTAGATAAATGATTATATATTTTTGGTCCTAATGCATAAAAACCTTTTGAGAAAAAGACTGTCCTAGATGTGTGAAACTGCATAATAGTAACATTATTCTTTGTTTGCCTCGGGTGCTTAGCAATGTGCGAGTCAAAATAATGTAAATTACTTTTGATGAATAAGCAGGCTTGGTATATGACTTTCGCATGAAGGGTTCCGTATTATCGTAAAACACGTTTCTAGTAGGGGAGCCCTCTTTAAAATTATTAAATTTAAAATTACAATTTTTTTGTTATAACAGCAATAGAAAAGCTGAAATTTTAACTGTCTACAGCCCGCTTACAGACAGACGGACAAACGGATGGTGGGACGGACGGATGGACGGACAGGCGGACAGGCGGACGGACGGACGGAGGGACGGACAGCGAATGTTTAGTAATAGGGTCCCGTTGGTTACCCTTTGGGTACGGAACCCTAAAAAATAAACAAATTTTGAGGGAAATAGAGAGAGACAGAATAGAGATTTTTAGAGATCTATTGTATTATATAATAACTTACCTTGTTATATAAAATGTCAGCAAGATCCTTTACATGGTTGGAATCAGGAAAGAGACCCGACATTCCGGAAATAACAATTCTTTCTCCGGATTTGAGGTATTCCTCCCTTTCGTGCTGAGTTACAGCTAGCTCTTGAGGTGTCGGTACCATTTTTCTGTAATAATAGAAATTATTAATGATACACGAACTTTTCCATGAAGCCGTCGTAGCTCTTCAGGCGCTCGTCGTCAATACGCGAGCAACTTCGCTTCGATGCCCGCCGGTACTAAAGAATTTTTTTAGCTTAATTTATCTTAAGATTCTGGTAAGTAGTAGAGCCATGCTGCAGCTATCTTAGTTGTATAGTTGTAGCACGAATGGGTCTGCTCGACCGGGGGAGGGCCACGCTCTCACAGAATACCAGCGTAAAATAGCAGCTTAATGTACTGTGTTTTGTATGGTGAGTGTAGAGAATCGGAGACCCTTTTAACTGGAAACGAGGCATACCATCTTAGTACTCACGGGTGATAACGCATCTGGATCTAGACTCTTAATCGAGGATAGATGTAGATGTCTATGGGCCACAGCAACCACTTACCTGGTGGACTGTGTGTTTTTCTTTACCTTTATTCTATAAAAAAAAGATGATGGAATCTATTTTAATACACTAAATGATAGTAGGGTATATCCCAGCCGTGGACACGTTAGGCTATAACTTTTTTTTAACATAGTAGCCATGATTAAGTTATTAAATTTTAATAATTATAATAATAATATTTATTTGCACACCATACAAAGTCCCTAAATTATCATCATTTCATAAGTCGGTCTGTCCCGGTAAGTCGAAATGGCCGACCCATTCGTGCTACAACTATACTATTAATATAGCCGCATGTCTGAGAAATAAGAAAAAAATTATATGTTCTAGCGAACTCGCTTTCAGACCTGGTAAGAACACTGCAATGCTATCATCGGAATTCACAGATTAAGTAAATACATGGATGAATCAGAAACTACATGTTCTAGCCCTATTTATTGATTTTTCCTGCGCCTTTGATACATTAGATCATAATAAGCTGATTAGGAAATTAGAAAATACAGGTATTAGTGGAACTCTTTTAAATTGCTGTAAAAACTATCTGACCAATAGAATCTACCGTGTTAAAATTTTGTGAAAGCTACAGCACATCAGTCAAAGTAACCGAAGGGACAGCTCAAGGTTCCGTACTTGGACCATTGCACTTTATAGCCTATGTCAATGACATGAATAAGATCTTTAGATCTAACTATCAATACGCTGATGATACGTGCATGCTTGTGGATGCTAAGGATGTCAATGACGCCCTGCATTTGTAACAGGATGATTTTGATTCATAAAATAAATGGTGCCATGAGAGCGGTTTGATATTAAATTCTCAAAAGACGAAATTAGTCCATATACACTCGCATAGCATATTAAAACATAAAATCATTGCGCATAATCATAATTGCCTTCACCAACCCCAACTTAATTGTAAGTGTTCCACGATTGAATTAGTTACATCGCATACATATTTAGGCTTAGTAGTAGACCATAAGTTCAATTAGCACGAGCGAATAAAGCATGTATGTGATAAGCTTAGAGCATTTTTGGCGAATATGCTTATAATTAGAAAGCGATTAAACTTTCGAGTCAAAATGATGCTTTATAACGCTCTTGCTGATTCAGTCATAACTTATGGGCTAAGTAGCTACGGACGAACAGAGAAATCACACCTACAGTATATTTATCAACTACAACTTAGGATTTTAAAAGCGATTGTACCTCTAAAAATTAAACTTCAGGCAAAAACAAATGAAAACTTTATATTTAAACACTGCAAGGTACTCAATATCCATGATAAACTATAATATCAATTGTTAAAAAAACAATTCTTTAATTTAGGTAACAACATACAGTCTCAAACAAAATTCAGACCCGCAAAGTAACTCAAAAAAATTTATAACAATACCATCCAAAAATAAATATGGTGAACGCACCAGCGCATACATAATACCTCGCTTAATAAATGGTCTGGATAATAAATTTAGAAGTGAACTTAATGAAGTTAACATAAAGTATAAATTAAAATGTTATTTCCTTAACAAATATTAGTTGTTATCCCTATTTTTGTAAATGTAGACGAAAAGGCACGCAACACAAACCTGCGTGGTTTTTCGCTGTGCCGCATAGCAATATTGTAACAATTTTTATCTAACAATAAATTAAAAAAATATATCGAAAGACTTAATATTAACACTGTAAAACAAATAGAGAATGAATATATTACCGACTCATTGAGAAGAACTTTTGAAACAGACAGACTCGCTGACAGATAAAGAGGTGATCTCGAATTTCGACTAGAAAAATTAATGATACTCGAAAAGTGATATGTTTAGCACACAAGCGATGCGACAGATGCACTGCGTGAAAGTTAACTAAATTTTCTTTTTATATGTTACATTATGATTACAAAGTTATGCGTCGAACAATACATTTATTCCAATTATTATTTTCGTTCACTTCTAAAAAAAATGTGCATCAATAAATTTACACACAATAGTTCTTTATTATGAATATTAAAATATTAAACAGCATCGATTATTTATAATATTAATGAGAAGCTCTGACCATCATAAAATATTAACGATACACAACCCAAGTAATGTACTGGTTTTACTGCACACGCACACATTCGTAAGGGTCGATCGGTAGGCAATACAATTTTTGCTCATAAATCATTTTTTTTATAGGATCGAGTGACAAACGAGCACACAGTCCACATGTTAGTAAGAGGTTGCTGTGGCCCATAGACATCTACATCTATCCACGTTTGCGAATCAAAATGCAGACGCGTTGTCACTCGTGAGGACTAAGATGGAATGCCTCTTATCCAGTAAAAAGGGTCTCCGGTTATCTACACTCACCATACGAAATAGAGCAGTGTTAAGCTGCTATTTTACGCTGGTATTCTGTGAGAGCGTGCTTCTTCCCCGGTCGAGCCGACCCATTCGTGCTACAACTATACTACTAATATATCTGCAGCATGACTACCACGTATTAAAATATCATATTCAATTTAGGATAATTTTAAATAAAAGTAGAAGCCTTATTTAGTCGTATTTTAAACAACTGCATTAACGGTATATTAATGGTAAGTACATGTAGAATTATTTACGATTAAAAGTAAACATTCTAAATGATAAAGCAATCAGTGCCAAAACCAAAAGTGGGCGATATTGTCTTGATAATAGATCATTCGTTACCACGTAATACATGGGCACGAGGCCAGATCTACAAGACTTTACCAGGAAAACGGTAACGGTCACTCCGTTATTACTAACACAGGTATCTTGAGGAGACCTACGTCCAGATTAACAGTCCTGGTACCCGCGACGCCTCTCAAATGATGGTGCTGGCGTACAGGGGGCAGATTGTTGATGACGCACTTAAAAATTTTTTTTAATAATTTCCATCTCATAAAAATAAGTAAATTCACACTTGTAAATATTCACTTTTAAATGTATAAAAACATTCCAAATGATAAATCAATCTATGTTAAAAGTAAGTAGATTCAATATAATGATAAGAACATACGATTGTCTAGCAAAAGTTCGAGGTTTGATTCCCCAGTCTAGAGTTAATTTCACAAAAGTTTGTTTATAGATTAACTTACAGTCATGTGTTACATAGTAATCGGCTATGTAATACGAATCGGCTATGTAATGTAATACAAAAGGACCTAAACCGCCTCATGGCGGTTCAGGCTGCATCTTCTCCCCGCCCGTCTTATGACCACGAGGATAGGAACCGCTGAGGATATATTCCACAATACGGTGAACTTGTTGGGGACAAGAATGTTTCGCTCAGAGACCAAATTGGTAGGGGATGACAAGACGGTCGCCGTCTGTGGGAAACAGATGGAGCCTCATGCGAGTAAGGATGGCTCGTTCGAAGAGTTTGCCCATGGCCTTGAGGATACTGAAGGGACGATAACTGGAAGGGAGGTTGTGAGGCTTTCCTGGCTTGGGGATATGGGTATAATGGGAATGACAGTTGCCTCTTTCCATTTGGTGGGAAAGTAACTAAGGTTTGAAGCAGGCGTTGAAGATAATAGCTAAAAGGGTTAACACTTGCTCAGGAAAATGATTAAGGGCTTGGTTGGAGATGCCATCCGCGTCCAGAGCCTTTTTATGTTTCAGTCCTTTAACGAGGGATGAGATCTCGTCATTGGACACAGTGATAGGGTTAGAGGCTGAGGGGGGTGAGTTCCGGCGGCGGACTCCTCCACTGTCTGGATGTGGTAGGGGTCGGTGGGTTAAGAGCCAGGAGAGCATTTAGCGGGAATGCTGTCTGCAAAGCACTCCCTCGAAGGCCAATAGCGTCAGGACAGGAGAGAGGAGAAGTGTGGGTGATAGCGTCTATGCGGAGGGCTCTCGCCATCTGATTGTACGCTGTATGAGAGGGAGAGATATTCTCCATGAGATTACACTTTTCGAGGTCTTGAAGTCGGAGTGAACGGACTTCTCGTTGAAGACGATTGGCCGTACGCCTATAGTCGGGGGTGAGATAGAGTGCTGCCCTCCGAAAAGCAGCTCTCTTGGCTTTTAATAGGTTGCTAATATGTGGGGCAGACCATTGTTACTAGCAACCGGGACAACTCTTTTATTTTCCTTAAGGGAGGATTTTATAAGGGTGGAGAGAGAATCGACCGCGGTGTCGATGTTTTTAGGACTGTCGAAGTCCGACGAGAGTGAGATGGGAGAGTCCTGTGAGTCCATATCTTTTGCTAAAGATTCCTTGAAGCCCTTCCAGTTGGTGAAGGTTTTCGTGGAGGGGATTGAGGGAGGTGGCTGATGGCCAAGAGTGAGGGAGACCGGACGCTGGTCGGATCCTAGATCGTCAAGAGTCTCGATTGTCCGAGGAATAGAATAGAACAGAATAGAAAATATTAATATTTTATTCAATATTGATTATTACATAATACTTATAGAAAGTCATTTTTATTTATCACTGGTTCGGAAAATACCTCTGTCCTGGGAAGAACCAGCAAGAAACCCAGCCGGACTTTTTTTTTCAAACATATTTCACTTAACAATAATTTCAATTATACAATTTTTAAATGATTATTCATAGAACCAGCATGGTGGCGATCATTTTATTCCCAGGGGCTATTTTCATTAATGTATTCCTTGATATTATAATAACCCTTTTTGTACAGTTTTTCTTTAATAAAACTTTTAAACTTGTTTATTGACAAACTTTGAATAGGTTCTGGGATTTTGTTGTAAAAGCGTATACATTGGCCCATAAATGAATTACTGATTCTGTGGAGTCCAGTAACTGGCACTACAAGCTTATGTTTGTTCCTAGTGTTTAAAGTATGCACATCCTCATTCTTATTAAAGCTATTTATGTTTTTATGCACATACATTACATTCGCAGAAATATACTGCGATGCCAAAGTTAATATGTTTATTTCTTTAAAATTTTCTCTGAAGGACTCTTTACAATTTAGGTTATAAATCTTTACAATTTAGGTTAAAAAATTAGAATATAGCTTCAATATCAGTCGCATTACCCCATAGCAATATTCCGTAAGACATTACGCTATGAAAGTAACTAAAATACACTAATCTGGCTGTCTCAACATCTGTGAGACTTCTAATCTTTCTTACAGCATATGTTACAGAACTAAGCCTGCTTGCTAATTTAGATATATGGGGGCCCCATTGAAGTTTTGCGTCAATAGTAATACCAAGAAAAACAGTGGTAACCACAAGACTCAACTCCTCTCCATTTAAGAGAACATTGATATTCCAATGCTTTGCATTAGGTATTGTAAATTTAATAATTTTTGTCTTATCGCCGTTTAAAAGCATATTGTTGACGTTAAACCAATGTACTAATTTCAATAGAGCATTATTTACATCGTTATAATTAATTAACTGCCGTTTGAGTTTGAAAATTAAAGAAATATCGTCAGCAAATAATACTATATCGTGATTGTTCTCTACAAGATAAGGTAACTCATTAATATAGATTAAAAACAGGAATGGGCCAAGAATCGAGCCCTGAGGAACACCCATTAATACTGCCAATCCGGAGAAACCTTTACAATTGATCACGACTTTTTGAGTTCTGTTACTTAAATATGAAGTAATAAGTCTAAGTGCCAAATTTTTTACACCGTAATGTTGTAGTTTCCTGATTAATGTCTCATTATGAACACAATCGAAAGGCTTGGAAAGATCACAGAAAATACCTACGGCATCTTGTGAATTCTCCCAAGCACTAAAAATATATTTCATAAGCTCAACACCGGCGTCAGGCGTCGAGAGACCCCTTGTAAAACCAAATTTATTTTTATGAAGTGATTTAATATATTAAAATAATTAACAATTGATCCAAAATTATTTTTTCAAAAATGTTACTGAAGGTCTAAAATTTGCAGGGTCCAATGTACTACCAGATTTAAATAAAGGTATTTATTTTTACTTTACTATACTTCATTAAATCAGGAAACACATCAGAATCGATACAAGTATCAAAAATAATAGCAAAATGAGGTGCAAATAAATCTATTATGGACGCAATAACTGTTACGGTAATTTCCCACATATCTGCGGTCTTCTTTACATCAATGGTTTTGAAGTATTTTACAATATCTTGTGGTAATAATTTTTCAAATCAATTTTTAGCTGGTAATTTGGAAATTATTTTGGGACAGTTCGGGACAGATCGTGATAGATCAGTACAGTTCGGGATAGTTCGGGACAATTCAGGACAGTTCGGGAAAAGCTACCAGTTTTTCAGTTTAAATCAAGATAGAAGATAGTAGGAAAAGTGACAGGAAAAAATTGTGAAAATTTTCAATGTCGCAATATTAAGAGGAAATTACGAAGATAAAATTGATGTTTCATTTCCAACTCCACTCTAAATGAAGATAAAGTCCATTGATAATGGGTATTAAGACCGGGATAATTTCATAGGGACCCGTAATCTTAGTCGTCTAATCTTTCTTCTCAGAAAGGGGCAGACGAACTTTGAGTGGCATACCTTCTCAGGGGTCACGCCCACCTTGTTGTACCCGAAACAAACGTGGTGCAGTATCCGTTTCTGATTATAGAAGCTCACTGACCAATTTATCTCTGCTGCAGTGAGGGTCACCGGAGCCGCTGTACCCCTTCCAGTTGCACCTTCGCAACCGGATCAAGAAGCCAGCTGAAAGAAGACCAGGCCAGCAAAGTAGGCCTACTGGTTCTGAATCAGGACTAGGCATTGTCGCAGAAAACCAGGCCAGCATAGGAGGCCTGTAGATTCAAGATAGCTAAACATAAAAGAAACCGGAATTGCTGCCGGACGCGAGTGCTTATGTAAGGCACTCACTGCGGCCAAGCAAGGGCTTGGGATTTTTTCTCACAGGCAAGTGTGCTCGGCATTCCTGCTGTCGGGCAAGTGTGCTCGGCATTCCTGCCGATGGGCAAGTGTGCTTGGCATTCTTGTGGCCGAACAAAAAGTTTGGTATTCATTCCTGCCGAGAAAGGGTGCTCAGTATTTCCTGTCGCCAGGCAAGGGTGCTGCGGAAGGCACTCACTGCTACTGCCGGGCGAGGGTTATTGTGAAGGCACTCACTGCTGCCGCTGGGCGAGGGTGCTTATGGATCACTCACTGCTGCGGGGCAAGTGTGCTTGTGGAAGGCACCCGACTGCGTTACGGCTAGGAGAGGGCACCTGAGCAAGGAGTCACCGGTGACTGGGCGGCGAGCCACTTGCATACGATGCGACGACACCTAAGGGTCCTAAAGTCGTAGCTTGGGTTTTAAAACCTTACGAGGTGGCGCATTTCTTTCGAGCAAGACTGCATTTGCACAGCTCGACTGCTCCGTCACGTTCACTGACTAGCAGTGTCCAACCTTTCCCTTTTCCATTCTTACACGAATACATCCATGGGTGGTTCAACGCGGTAGGCCCCGTCCAAGATTGATAGTGTTGTAGGATTGTAGGGCTGTGGGGACTTTGGGGCTGTAGGCCAACAATTACCCTCGTGTAAGATGAGAGCACAAGACCAGAAAAGTGTAGAGCCATGCGGCAGCTTTCGCTGTCGCACGGATGCGCCGGCTCGAACCAGGGTGGTACCACGACCTCACAGAAAACCAGTGTGAAGTAGAGGTTTGCCTCTGCGTTACGCTTGGTGAGTGCAGGTGGCCGGAGGTCCTTTTAACTGGAAATGAGGCATTCCATCTTAGTCCTCACGGGTGACAACGCATCTACATTTTGATTTGTAATAGAGGATAGATGTAGATGTCTATGGGCCGCAGCAACCACTTACCATCAGGTGGACTGTGTGCTCGTTTGTCACCCTTATCCTATAAAAAAAAAAGGAAAAGAGGGTCAAAGGGACCAGGACTAGGACAGCGGTTTCAAGGAAGGCAAAAGAAGTGGAATCATCTGGAGCGACTACAACTAGTGGCGGTCAAGTATATATATATATATATATATATATAAGAGTATCCACTACCCCATATCTTCCCGTGGGTGTTGTAAAAGGCGACAAAGGGAAACAGGCAGGAGATGGGCAGCAGCATCTTCCTGATAATAGCAAAAGTACAATAAAAAAACTGCGGTTGCCAATGATTAGAGCAACAAAGAGACGGCCCCCAGTCCCCGACAGCCCCGCTATTCCTGGTTACGGTGGCGACCATGGTAACAGCGGGGCAGGGGGTGCTAAGAATCTCCGGTGGAGGTTCGGTTGCCACCCTAGACGACTCGACCTGGCAACGTACAACGCACGCACCCTGAGGACTGACGAGAAGATCGTGGAGCTGGAAGAAGAGATAGACAAGTTACGCTGGCATATTATAGGATTATCCGAAGTCCGAAGAGAGGGGGAGGATACGGTAATCCTCGAATCCGGCAACTTGTTCTATCATCGGGAGGGCGACCATCTGTTCCAAGGAGGTGTCGGATTTATCATCCACAAGTCTCTCGTTAACAACCTTGTAAAGATCGAGAGATTGTCGACGAGGGTTGCGTACCTTATACTCAGAATCACCAAACGGTATTCACTGAAGGTCATACAGGTTTACGCACCAACCTCGGCACACCCCGACGGGGAGGTGGAGGAAATGTATGAGGATATCTCTAGAGCCATGCATTCCTCCAAAACCCAATATACGGTGTTAATGGGAGACTACAATGCAAAACTAGGCACAAGAAAAAACGGTGAGCTGAAAGTAGGGAAATTAGGATTAGGGCAACGGAACCCAAGGAACCAGCAGCTGGCCGACTTGATGGAGAAAGAGGAACTCTTTATGATGAACTCTTTCTTCCAGAAGCGGCCCCACAGGAAGTAGACCTGGTCGAGCCCCGATGGTTCCACAAAAAATGAGATTGACTTCATTATGACGACCAGACGACAACTGTTCAGAGATGTCTCCGTGATCGCGAGGGTGAAAACTGGTAGCGATCACCGAATGGTTAGAGGCACACTGAACCTAAACGTTAAGTTGGAGAGGTCTCGTCTAATGAAGTCAACGCTCCGTCCCCCTCGTGCTCTGTTCCAAAGTCTTGAAACCTTTCACCTCGAGTTACAAAACCGTTTTCAGTGCCTAGAAGACTGCAATGAAGTGGACGATATGAATGACAAGCTCGTGGAAACTGTCCATGCGGTCTGAGCTAAGTTCTGCAAGACCCGCCGCAGAAGAACACAAAAACTCTCCGATCACACTCTTAATCTCATGGCTGTTAGACGAGAGATGAAGCTAAGTTCTTCAACAGATTTGACAGCATACAAGCAACTGAACAGACAGATCTCCAAATGCATGCGGCGGGACTTACGCAACTTCAATACAGCTTGTATTGAAGAAGCGATCGAGCGGAACCAAGGCTCCAAAGTCTTTGCCAGAGATCTGTCTGCCAGAAAGAGCCAACTGTCAAAGCTGAGGACCGAGTGTGGCAGCATCGTTTCCGGGGCACCTGAGATTTTGAGTGAGATTGAGAGGTTCTATGGGCAGCTGTACACGTCATTATTGGAGCCACACGCGAGTGTGAGTAACGATCCAAGAGCGAGTCTTATCCGACATTATTCCGATGATATCCCGTGATATCCCGGGCGTCAGTCTGAGCGAGATTAGAATGGCTCTCCTGCATCTTAAAAACGGCAAGGCCCCAGGCGAGGATGGAATTACAGCGGAGCTTCTGAAAGTGGGTGGAAAACCGGTACTCGAAGTCCTTCAGAGGCTCTTTATTTCCGTCCTCCATGGTGGCATTACACCGGAAGCGTGGAGCAGAAGTGCGATGGTCTTATTACTTATCTTCACGCACAATCCCTGACGGGGTAGCCAGAGAGATCAGATCGCCAAGTGTCACGATCCTTACATACCTCTTTCGCTTCTTTCAGATTCATTATCTTCTTCATACATGCACGTCTAGGTATCCGAGTACTCTTGACCCCTACCCTCTTCGAGCAATTTGCTCACATGGTCTTCGAAAGTTAGTCTCGGTCTACCTCGACACCTTTTAATATTAACTTTCGCGCTATATATTTTCTTCACCATTCGGTCTTCACTCATTCGCTCAACGTGCCCAAACCACCGAAGCACGCCCTTATCAATTTTTGTGATAAGGTCATCTTTCAAACCTGCCATATTGCGAATCTCTTCGTTTCGCTTTCGGTCGGCCATGGTAACGCTGCACATTTTACGAAGAGATCGCATCTCCACTGCATTCAACTTGCTTTTATGCTTCTTCTGGCATACCCAGGTTTCGCTGCCATATAACAAAGTCGGTACCAACACTGCGTTATGTATTGCAAGGCGTGCACTCTTCACTACGCCTTGCCTTTTGACTAACGTAGTCAGGGCACCATTGACTTTGTTCCCGGCAGCGACACGCCTGCCCACATCTAAATCACATCTTCCATCCCGGCTAAAAGCACTCCCCAAGTATACAATTTCATTTACTTGTTCTAGACATTCCTGATTTACCCATATTTCACACTTCGTTCTCTCTTCGTCCCTTTCAAATACCAGAACCTTAGTTTTATTAGCGTTCAAACGGAGACCTTTAATTTCACATTCCTCTTTCATACACGTGACTAATGCCTGCAGTTCTGCCTCTGATGGTGCAATAAGCACTGCATCATCAGCATACAGCAGACAATTTACTTTAATGTCACCCAATTTCACACCCAAACAGCTATCTTTCAGCTTTTGTAAACAGCTGTCGAGATACAGTATGAACAGCCAGGAAGACATGACACAACCCTGTTTTACGCCCGTTTGGACGCTAAACATGGGTGACAGGTCATGCCCTACCCGCACAAAGGCTTTACAGTTACAGTAAAGAGACTGCACAGCCCTTAGCAATCGACCATCCACACCATACCCCGGCAACAGTTCCCACATTTTCTTCCTTACATCCTTATCAAATGCTTTCTCAAGATCCACAAAAGCACAGAAAATCTTCTGGTTAGCAGCCACAAGCTTTTCCATGATCATGCGGAGAGAAAACATTTGATCCGTGCATCCTCTTCCAGGTCTAAATCCGCATTGTGCCTCCCATAGAAATCTTTCCGATTTCTCTTGCATCCTACGTGTCAAAACCTTCGAGTAAACTTTACTTGCTAAACTGGTCAAGCTGATCGCCCGACAGCACCCGCAGTCAAAATGTAAACCTTTACCTTTATATAAAGGCACAATGACTGCGGATCGCCAATCATCCGGGACATCCCCCGTCCGCCAGCACAAATTGCACAGCAGATGAAAGCTGTCCCAGACGCGTGGCCCACCATACTAGACCATTTCAGCAGTAACTCTGTCTAGTCCCGCAGCCTTACCACATTTCAAACTTCGAATCGCACGTTCAATCTCTTTCATACTGATGACTTCAGTGTCATCGAGGTCCGGGTCTGGCGTACCAGTCACGGCGTCATCCCCGGATCCCTCACTAAGATCATCACACGCATACATTTCTCTATAAAATTCGCTCCATCGCTGCATGACGTCCGATTTTTCTGAGAGGACGTCATTAGTTCTCGAAAGCACTTTGTTCATTCTTAAGGCCGTCGCACCACTTCGGGCCCTTCCAACCTCTTTCCAGAAGAGTTTGGAGTTCTCCTTAAAGTTGTGCGACAACCTTTCGTCCGCTTCCATTCTACACCTTTCACGCACTTCCTCAATCAATGCTTTCGTGTGATTTTTCTGCAGCCTATATCTTTCTTTCATCTTCTCTCTCATATCCTTATCATTACTAGAGGCCAAGTAGTCTAACCATGCTTTCTTCTTCTTCTTTACAGCTTCTTTCACTTCATCATTCCACCATGCATCTCTTCTTTTACTACTGCCTCTTTTTATTGTTCCACACACTTCTTCCGCTGCACTTACCATTCCATCCCTAAGGTTCTGCCATGTTCTTTCTACACATTCGTTTCTGCCATCGATGGTGTCAAGCTTTTCGGCTACCCTCGCATGATATTTGTCCCTAGTATCCGCTTCCTGAAGCTTCCAGCTTCGGATGCGACAGACCGACTGTGGTTCTGTCACTGCCGTCCGGTAGCGCCAACCCGCGAACAGACCCCTAAATCTAGTAATCACTAGATAGTGATCCGTTCCCAGGTCAGCACCCCTGAACACTCGCGTATCCATAACCTGTTTTCGCAGTCGGTCATCCACCAGGAACAAATCGATCATACTTCTCTCATTCTTTCTTTCTCTAGTATACATATGGATTTTCTTGTGATTAAACATACTGTTTGTCACAAGAAGACCCTTTTCCTTGCATACCGCCAGTATAAGCTTGCCAGCATCGTTAACCCTTTTATCGCCAAACTTTCCAAGTACCGACTCGTACCTGGTCGAGCGGTACCAACCCATCCATTCAAATCACCACATACAACAATTCTTTCGTTTCCCCTAGCCAAATCTAGAACTTCTCTTACATTCTCCCAAAACTCCTCCAGCTCAGCCCTGGACGACGAAGCTACCGGCGCATAAACAGCCAAAAGGAATAACTTCGTCAGTCCCAATTTAAAGCGAACCCAGAGAAGTCTTGAGTTCACAAACTTATATTCAGTCATAACATCGACCAGTGGTCTTATTCTTCAAGAAAATTGACAACGCTCTCTTGAAGAAATACAGACCGATTTCCCTTCTGAGCCGCGTCTACGTGCTGTTTTGGAGAGTCATTACGAATCGTATATAATATATGCTTTCAATGTCTAACATCTTAACTTATCAATTTATACTCGTATACATATATCCCCGAAACAGCAAAATTTGTGAAAAATAATTCAGAGCTGTTTATAACTGCTGAAGATATTATCAAATCCAAAACTTTAAAAAATCAAGGTAAATTAGTCATTGATAAAATACCAAAAACAGTTTATTATCATAAAAAATGCTATGCAATGTCCTTATAAGTGTTTCACGCAAAACCCATTATTATAAAACTACAACCAAGGAAGCGTTTCGGGAACGAGTTGTAAAAGTAGCTAGTTAATAAATATTTTTATTTGGTTAGTGAGTTGTTGGAAAACAATATCTTTATTTTTTTTAAATAATAATATTTTGTCAATTATATATTAAAATGAGGTTTAAGAATGGTTAATGTGACATGAAATTATAAATATTAATGATGTGACAGTGCAAATATTAGTAAATGATTTTGTTCATTAGGTCACTTTCAATTTTTTTTGGTTATTTACTATGCAATGTCTGTATTTTTTTGTAATTTTAATTTATTAGGTCCCTACATATGAAATTAGCGTTTTCTCTTACTGACCACTTTGATCCGAAATATCTCCTCTTCGGTTAAGAATTCCAAATTCAAATTTATAAATTCATTTAGCTGGTACATTTTCATTTTGAAAATAGTCATTCATTTGTTTTTTCCTCATTATTTTTTTGGCGTCACTTATTACCGCACAATGGAAGACATGCAATACCGGTATATTTACGATTACGAATTCTACCGTGGCACCAGTGCTGCAGAAACAGCTCGAACGGCTCTGTTGTTTCAATAGAAAGCACGTTTTTGGTTTCAACGTTTTAGTTCTGGAAATATCAACCTTCAGAACCAACCCCGTGGACGGCCGGAGACCAAAGTGGAAAATGAAGAATTAAAGGCTATTGTGGAAGCGAATCCATTACAAAGCACTTCAGAGACAGCTGCAGGCGTCGGGGTAAGTGATAAAACTGTATTACTCCACTTGCGGCAAATCGGGAAAGTAAAAAAACTTAAACGATGCGTACCTCATGAATTGAGTGAATCGAACTTGCAAACACGCATCGACTGCTGTGTTACTTTGCTCCACCGACACAATAATGAAGGGATTTTAAATCGAATCATTACTTGTGATGAAAAGTTATCCACTTTTCGTTTCATTCTCGTCGCAATGGCTGAACCCTGGAGACCCAGCCAAATCCTGCCCTAAACGAAAATTCACTCAGAAAAAGTTACTTGTAAGTGTTTGGTGGACTAGCGCCGGTGTCGTTCACAACAGTTTTCTAAAATCTAGCCAAACGATTACGGCAGATATCTATTGTCAGCAAACGCAAACCATGAAGGAAGAACTAGCTGCTAAACAACGGAAATTGGTCAATCGCTCTAGGCCACTGCTGCTTCACGAGAACGCAAGACCACACACTGCACAACAAACAACCACTAAGTTACGTTCCGTACTCCCCGGACCTTGCTTCAACAGATTACCATTTTTTTACAGAATTTGGACAACTTCTTACAAGGAAAAAAATTCAACTCGGATGCGGCAGTCCAAACCGCCTCCAAAGAGTTTATTGATAAAAATAATAATAATAATAATAAAATATTTATTTGCATAAAACATGGTACATTTTTAGGTCTTATAATATAGTGTGAACATGCATGTTTTACCGATTTATCAGTGTGCAAATATTAAGTCGACATGGAATAATTGAATAATTAAAATTACAAAATTACAATAACGTTTCATATCAAAATTTAATAAAGCAATATAATGTCAATAAATTTATTATGTAAAAAGAGAAAAAAAATAATAATAAAAAATATACAGGCATGGTCATGTCATAATGCATAATGTCAATCTTACAAATTCTAATTCATTTGTCAATTTAAAATTTCAAATAACAACAATTCGCTTGAGGTGACCGTCACGGCAGAATTTAATAAATTCATTTACGTCATAAAAACAGTTTTCAATGAGAGTCCCGAAAATAACTGTTTTAAACAGATTAAATGTCAAGTTTTGAATATGGTTTGGAAGTAAATTAAATAATCGAACGCACATGCTATAACTATTTCTAGTAAAACAAGTTGTGGCTGCCTGGGGTACAGATAACTTCCACGGGTACCTTCTCATACCACCACAATTATTATGTTGTTTTGTGAAGTGGTTAGCATTTTTTTTTTGGTCAATATTAAAATTTCATATATATATATATAGGGAAGGTAATGGAAGAATTTTTAACTTCTTAAAGAAAGGTCTACATGATTCCATTTGACTGACACCGCATATAGATCGTATACATTTCTTCTATAGTATAAAGACACGAGAAATGTGTGTCGAATTTCCCCACAGAATCAGTCCATACCTCAGTATAGAACCAACGTATCCATGGTACGCCATCAGAGCTGTCTTAATGTTAGCTAATTTTGACAGACGATACAGAGCGAACACAAACCTATTAATCCTCTGGCATACAGTTTCAACGTGATTCTGCCATGTGAGTTCGGAATCAATCATAATGCCGAGAAAGTTCGCTGATGCGGTCATAGCAATGGGATCGTTACCATGGTGTATCGATAGTTGTTGGGGTTTACCATTTTTGTTGTAAAATTGTATACACTTTGTTTTACTTGTATTAATTTTCAAATCATTATATTTTAGCCAGTTCGTTATATTTCTTATTTCATTATTTATTTCATCATTATAGTTATTGTTAGGGTTTTTATGTATAGTTATATAAATATCGTCAGCATAGAGTGTAACAGGATATTGCGTATACTTTTTCGCATCCATGGTTTTATTAGTTAAGGGATCAATGTACTACCTATGAGATGGCAAAAGTGCATAGATAACAACGTAATATATAATATCAACTTTGATTAACTAAATATATTTTACATGAAAAAATTGACTTTATATTCCTCCCGTACAAAACGCCAATTTCATATGTAAGGACCTAATATAATATTATTAATATTTATAATATACAATAATTTTGTACACCAGAAATGGTTAATGTGTTGTCCTATATTTTTTATATCAACTGTAAAACACACACATTATGCAAAATAAATAAATAAATAAACACCCTACCATAGGAGGTCGAAGTGTAGGGCGAGAAAATGTGGTGTAGATGAATGTCAAATGGGGCATCGTATTCTGCACCGACACCCTAATGAAAACATCTCGCGGCAAAGGAACAAGGGGGTATGGAACCTCAAATTACGACTGTGAATACAGTAAATGCACTAGCATGTGCATATTTAAAGATTATAGCAGTCGAGTTGTATGGACCTAAAGGAAAGGCTCTTCTGGATGAAAGTTCAACCATGACGCTCATAGAGGAGCAGATGGCTCAGAAGTTAGCACCCGGTGGGCCCAAAGAAAAATTACAAATTAAGGGGATAGGTGGCAAGCGAATTAAAGACAGTAGTTCGTATCGCTTGAACATCAAGATTAGAGGGTTTTAACAAGTGACTTAAAGGTTATAAGTGTGCAAACGATTGAGACACTTAATCTCTCTCCGAAAATGGTGAGCCGAGAATTATTGAGACGGTGTCCTCATTTGACACCCATAGAAGACGCGTAAATGTATGAAACGTACACACCTACCATATTAATAGTTCAGGATAATTGGCATCTCATAGTTACTCGTGAATCAATTTCAGGAGATAAGAACCTACCTGTGGCATCATTCACAAAGCTAGGATGGGTTTTACATGGTCACATGATAGGTGGCATTAAACCAATTAAAATCGTTAACCACATTTCCACCAACAGAGAAGAGGATATTGAGAGGTTAATTAAGGATTATTTTATCTTAGCGTCTTTGGGCGTATATGCGCCTAAGCCGGTGAATGACCCCGAAGAACGAGCGTTGAGTATTTTGAATAAAACTGTACGTCGTATACCTGACAACAGATACGAAGCTGGCTTGCTATGGCGTACGGATAACGAATGCATGCCGTGAACTAAAACGCAGGCTGAAAGCCACCTGATCAACATCGAAAAATAACTCGATAAGAATATTGAGTTAAAAAGGAATGAGAAGCAAGTTGAAAATAACATTTTTAACGGTTACGCAGAGAAAGCGAACCATATCTCCATTTCCACACGTATGTGCTATTTTCCTCATTTCGCGGTGACGCATTCGCAAAAAAGGAAAATAAGACTTGTTTTCGATGCAGCCGCAAGCCAACAGGCGGACGCTGTCTTAATCATGCAATATTGGCCGGACCTTATTTGTTGAAGTCAGTATTCGGGTATGTTCCTGTGAGTGAAACTGCAAATGAAATTTAGCGAGGAAGAAAAAATTTAACAGTGGTAGAGCCACGTGGCAGCTTTTGCTGTCGCACGGATGGGCCGGCTCGAACCGGGGTAGTACCACGACCTCACAGAAAACCAGCGTGAAGTAGAAGTTTACCTCTGCGTTTCGCTTGGTGAGTGCAGGTGGCCGGAGGCCCTTTTTACTGGAAATGAGGCATTCCATCTTAGTCCTCACGGGTGATAACGCATCTACATTTTGATTTGTAACAGAGGATAGATGTAGATGTCTATGGGCCGCAGCAACCACTTACCATCAGGCGGACTGTGTGCTCGATTGTCACCCTTATCCTATAAAAAAAAAGACAGGGACAGTCTCCGATTTCTGTAGCGGCACAAACGTGACGCGCCACCAGAAGAGTATTGAATGACGTCGTATTTGGAGTAGCGTCATCTCCGTGCACCGCTATTTATGTGAAAAATGTAAATGCGCAAGATAACGTATGTACATCTCTATCCAGAAGCAGCTTCCGCAGGAAAGCAATTTTTATATGAATGACTATCTACAGGCATTTCCCGACGTAAAGACGAAAGGATAGTAAACGATATGTATGAATTACATAAACATGCTTTTTTCCAACTTAGGGGATGGGCCAATAACTGACCCGAAGTTTTACGTAAGGTGGAAGATAAATATAAGATCGACAGTGCTTTGCTAGGCGATAGGGAGCACTCCGAGCGAACGTAAGGTTTGATTTGGAATATCAAACGAGATACGTTAAGTTTCTCCAGAAGTCTTCTTAATACACATACGGAAGTAATCGAAGGTTCATCACCCATAACGGTTCTAGGGAAGTCGCTGATTCAGCAAGCATGGAGATTAGGCATCTCTTGGGATGATCTACCATTCCACACAAATTGGTCGTGTTATGATACATGATTTACGGAAGTAAGAATTTAGTTCATCATAATTACCTAGACCAGTTGCTGAAGGCATCAGCAGAGGGAGGGGAGTTACATATGTTTACGGACGCAGGTGAGGGAGCGTACGCTGCTGCAGTGTATAATACACTGCAGCAGCGTACGCTTATAAGTGTGCAAACGATTGAGACAATTAATCTCTCTCTGCAAATGGTGAGCCGAGAATTATTGAGACGGTGTCCTCATTTGACACCCATAGAAGGCGAGTAAATGTATGAAACGTACACACGAATTGGTCGTGTTATGATACATGATTTACGGAAGTAAGAATTTAGTTCATCATAATTACCTAGACCAGTTGCTGAAGGCATCAGCAGAGGGAGGGGAGTTACATACGTTTACGGACGCAGGTGAGGGAGCGTACGCTGCTGCAGTGTATTATGTCACCACGGACAAGAAATAAGAAAGGCGTATTACATTACTCAACGCTAAGGCACGAGTAGCGCCGTTAAAGCCGATTTCCATTCCAAGGCTCGAATTACAGTCAGTTCTTATGGGCAGCCGACTAGTTGCATCAGTTAAGGAAGAAAGTAGATATGAAATATTCGAACTTTTGCTTACTTTCATAGCGTCATAGATTGCAATAATATTGATAAAATGAATAAGATTACAATGTAATATTCCATAAGATTGCATTTAGTCTTATGGAATATTTCTGTGGGGTAACGGTACTAATATTGAAACCATATTTGTTTTTCGAGAGGGCTGTACGTGTAATTTGTAACTTAAATTGTAAAGAATCCCTTACAGAAAAACTTAAATAAATAAACCTATTAACGTTAGCATCGCAATATATTTATGAAAATGAAAATATTAATGTATGTATATAAAATTATGAAAAGCTTTGATAAGAACAAAGTTAATCACACTTTAAGTACTAAAAACAAACACAAGCTAGTAATGCTAGTCACTAGACTCCACAGAATAAGTAACTAATTTATGGAGCAATGTATACACTTTTACAACAAAATCCCAGAAAAGTTCAAAGTTTATCAATCAACAAGTTTAAAAAATTATTAAAGAAAATCTGTACAACAAATTTAAGTTTTAATATGAATTCGTTGGTACCATAAATCTATTATAATTCATAATATATATAATTGTACAAAATTGTTGTAAAATTATATTTATTTATTTATTTATTTATTTATTTATCCTTTATTGCAACACACCAACTAGGGGTTACAAAGGGCGGACTTAATGCCCTATGGCATTCTCTACCAGTCAACCCGACGAAAAATGGAATAAATAAAGATGTTGGCAGGTGCAAGTTAAGGACAATAATAAAACATAAGTTATAAATGAAAACAGTTCAGCTATAATAAATAGAATACACAATACAAAAACTACCTAATTGCATTATATAAATACAGTATACATAACCAACACACATATGTAAATATATATACATACACATACACACAACACACACATATATACATAAATAAATATAAATATATAAATTATAAATACACATATAATATATTAATATATATAATATATTATATATATAAAACGGGGAAGGCAATTAATTGTTGTTTACCTCTAAATAATGTTGTCGCACCAATCTTTTAAACAAAAGCTTATTCGTAACTTTCTTGACATCAGCGGGTAAAGCGTTCCAGAGGAGAATAGCCTGAACTGTGAAGGAAGAATTAAAAAATTTTGTTCTATGTTCTGGAATGCTAACTTTAAGTACGTTAGAAGGACGAGGTTCACGGCCGGAAATAGAGTAGAGAAAATTGAAGTTTTCTTTAAGATATGGCGGGGAATTAGCATCATTTAAGATGGAAAAAAGTGTCAGTAAAATTCTGGAGCAACGCCTTTGACGTATAGTGAGCCACTTAAGCTTAGAACGATAGGCAGAGATATAGTCGTATTTACGTAAATTAAAAATAAATCTTATACAATTATTGAGAAGGCGCTCCAACTTGTTGAGAAGATTTTGCGATAGATCCGGATAGCACACATCAGCATAATCAATAATGGGAAGAATGAGGGAATTTACCAACATAAGCTTAGTTTTGAAGGGCAAGAAATTTTTCAGACGATACAGGGAACGCAAGGCAACAACAACTTTACGGCTTATTTCAGAGATTTGCAAACTCCAGTTCATAGTTTGATCTATATGCAAGCCAAGATTAACTATTGATTCATTGAAAGGGATCGATATACTATTGTAAACCACAGGTTCAAGGTTTCTATAGTCAATCCTAGCCAGCATCCTTGAACTGCCTACAATCATTGCTTTGCATTTCAACGGATTTACCGAGATACCATGCCTGTACGACCAAACTCGGATAGCATCAAGATCATCGTTCATCAGTCTTATGACGTTATTGATGTCGTCGATACTAGATTGTACGTATAGTTGAAGATCATCTGCATACAAATGGTGCGAACACTTGATAACAGAAGATATGGAATTAATGAATAAAGAAAACATTATAGGAGAAAGTATGCCGCCTTGCGGCACACCAGATTCGATGTCAGCCCAGCCAGAGAACTGTTCTCCAAGGCGGACGGACTGTTGGCGGCCGCGAAGATAGGATGAGATCCACTCCAAAGCTGAGGATGAAAATCTAAGATGAGTCAGGATAGAGAGGAGGATGTCGTGATCAACTGTGTTGAAAGCATTTGAAAAGTCAACAAGCACCAGCACTGTCACTTTCTGTTCATCCATACCTCTTCTTATGTCATCGGTGACCTTAATTAGTGCAGTGGTGGTACTGTGACCAGACCGAAACCCTGATTGAAAAACATTCAATAGGTTATGTTCTTTTATGAAACAAGAGATTTGCTTATACACACAGGCTTCAAGAACTTTGGACAGGAATGGGAGAACAGAAATTGGTCGATAGTGAGAGGGTAGTGTAGGATTAGGAATTTTGGGAAGAGGTCGAACATAAGCTTGTTTCCACAAAGTTGGGTATTGACCTGAGTCCAAGGAGTAATTTACAATATGTGTTATTGCTGGGAGAAGAAACTCGAGTAACATATTCACCATAGTCTTGCTTATGTCATCACAACCCAGAGCCTTGGAATTAATAGCTGATAACGCCTTAGCAACATCATCTTGGGTCAAAGGAGAGAATTCAAAAAAGGGAATGGAGAGTGATTCCATAGAAACGATAGAATGTATCGTTTGGGATTTAATACTAGGATCAATAGGAACAATGACAGAAAAATGACGATTAATGTCATCTAAATTAAGCGAAGGACATAGCTCTGCAAACGGAGGCTTGGTAATACCTAGGGATCCAAGGAATTTCCACATACCTGCGGTCGAATTATTAAGGATATTATCGTGAATGTAGCGGCGTTTAGCGTTTCGCACCATCTGATTACATCTGTTTCTGCAAGCCTTAAAACTAGTCCAATTTTCCATAGTGCGTTGCTTCTTAAACTTCTGAAAAGCTCGGTTTCGTCTAGCTATTGCCAGCCTTACGCCTCTGGTCATCCAAGGTGCAGGAGGACGCTTTACTCTTATTTGGTGTACAGGAGCATGAACATTATATAAATTGAGAACAATACTATTAAGGATTGAGATTTTATCATCTATTGTACATGCTAAGCCAAGAGGTTCTAAATCAACACGGGAAGCGTCGCTCTTAAGTTGATCAATGTTCAATTTGGAAAAGTTGCGCAAATGCAAAATAGAGGGTTTATGTTTTGGAGGTTTCAATCTATAAGAAAGGTAAATTAAGTCATGACGTGAAAAACACGGAGCAGAAAGTTGTCCATGCTTAACCACACGGTCGGGAGAAGAGGTAATAATAAGGTCAATCCATGAATCATCACTGTCGATGTTGTGGTGGGTTTCCTTTAATGGAAGAATGCAGAAATTGACTGATTCCAAGATTGACCGAAGTTTTTGGACGCGAGAGTTATTTAATAATAAATTGGTGTTGAAGTCACCCATTATTATGTGGTGTGCATATTCGGACCCAATCTTGTCAAGAGCAGTTTCGAGATCAAGGAAATAATCTACAGCCGGCGGACAGTACACTACCCCTAGTATCGCCTTAACGCCCCTGATGTCAATTTCAAGAAATAAGAACTCTGCAGAGGCAGAATAGGGGAATGGAGAATATAGAACAATCTTATAAGGTATTGTTGCTCGTAGATATATTGCAACACCTCCACCTCCCCTTCCTATCCTGTCGTTACGAATAAGCACGAAATCTCTGAGTGGATACAGGCTAGACAATAATGATGGCTTTAGCCAGCTTTCCGATACTAATATAGCATGAATTAAATCAAGTGAGAATGATTGTTCAAATTCAGAAAAATGACCCGGAATGCTCTGGGCGTTTATGTGGCAGACGTTAAGGAATTTACCACAAGACAAAAAAATATTATTTAAATCATCACGAAGTGATGGCAAATTATCAACAGACGTATCACAACAAGAGGTAAACGAAGTTTCTGATTCTTGAGCAGAATAAAATGATTCATCGCCAGACATTACAAAATTATTAAGTAAAGTATATATAATAAATTACCTAAATAATATAATTAAATACAACTTAAAATAAAAAATCTATAAAACAAATTGTAAAGCCAAATAAAATACTAATAATTAATTTGCAAGTATTATTATTATTTCACCTTACATTATCCCATCAGTCACGAGTTGACGGTTTACAATAGGGTAAAGAAAAACAGAAAAAGAAATATACTTATCAGGTTAAAACGAATAAAGAAGGCAAAATTAACAGCTAAACACAATTCAAATGAATTGGGCACAATCCAAAAATATGTAACTTATGACATAATAATTTACATAACACTAAGCGTTTATACCAACTCACAATACCGTTATATACATCTAGGGCTTATAAAACTAAACTTAAGAAACACAACAAAAAGGAATATTTAAAATAAAGTTTAACAAAAATATTAAAAGAAGGATATTTTGGTTCGAGTACATAATTATAAAAGTGACCGAAATTTAACAAATGAACTACCTTAACAATGGCAAAAGTACTAGTGGTACGAACTACCGAAATTAATAAAATAATTATAAAGAATAAACTATGTAGCCAATATAGGCTGTATGGTCTGAGGTCTTTGTCTGCTTATGACGATTTGTAACAACGAAAATCAACTATCAAACCAATAACTTGCTACAGTAGTACTACATATTTTGTCAATGACCAATGATCAATGCCTATGACACCTAAATATATTGAGATTAATTAGGTACCTACCCAAATATCTAATTGACGTTAATAATCTAATAAGCCAGTACCCTAAGCCTGAACTACATGTATATAAAGAGAGAGAACAAAAAAAAAAAAATTGTGCTTGATAAATTAAAACGTCGAGAATATATTACAAACAAATCAACAATGCTTGTTTATCCATGATATCTCCATGGAGTGTATATAACAGGTACACAAGACGACAGCATCAACTTATCAATTAGCTAAATGTAACTACCACTGAATTTATATATAATATCAGCACAGTATATTTATGGGATAAAAGTATACCACCACCGTAATTTACTTCTTGTAGATAACTCGCCTTGTTCTCTTGCTCTCGTTACTTGATACTGCAGTGACTCCCTGCTTGCACTGAACCACTTTCTGTTGGGGGCTGGTTTTTGATGTATTCAGCTGAGAAACAGTCATATTTTCCACAACATTGTTTTCATTACTTTTAGGAGATGAATCGGCCGCCGAAGGGATACTAGTCGGAGACCACTTTTTCAAAAGACTATTAAATTCTATTTCCGTGAAAACCTTGGCACGGCTATTATCAGGCAATTTAATATAAATGGTACCATCAAAAGTCCAAACGTTTTTAACACCAAAGTGTTTACGTGCATTTTTATAAATATTTTGACGGATCTTCGTGAGAAACTCTGTAATCGTGAAGGGAGTGCCTTTTAATTTGGCCTTGGACTTCCAGATTTCAGATTTGACACTATGCTCATTGAATTGCACAAGAACAGGCCTAACTCCAGCTTCACTACCCTGAGATCCCAGACGATGACACCGCTTAAATGAAGTGCTACTTACATTAGAAAGTCCCATCTTGTTTTTAATCAAAGAAAGTACCTCATTCTCAATGTTAGATTCTGGGGTTTCAGCTATGCCATTAAACAACAATATTTCACGCCGCTGCCGCATATCCATTTCATCAATAGAATCTGTGCATCTTTGGACTTGATGTTGCAGTAGGCTAAGCATTTTTTTCACAAGCTCCTTAAAGTTGTAAAATTCTTGACTAAGTTGCAATAACGTCGGGCTGGACGGAACCAATGCAGCTTGCAAACGATCCTCAAAATCAGCCATCCTTTGCGTCCAGCTTACTTCTAGCTCTTTATGCAAGTTGTGCACATTAGCGACATTTTCCATTTTGAACTGTATTATGTACCAAAATTAGTAATAACAAGTAAATTATAGGTTAAGCAGAACTGATGGGTAATGCAGGCAACTAATTACGGAATACTTCACATGGATGTAACTATAATATTATAATAATTTATGTTCAAAAAGTTATAAGTAAAAATATCACTTTGTCTTCCTCTAAATTAATTTTAAATAAATATAATTAAAGAGAGATCAAAGACAGCTACTACCTATTTTACACCTACCCACCAAAAAAAAAACCCACTGTTTAATACAACAAACAATTATATATACGTCAATAAAAAATCCCACTGGGTTTCTTGCTTGTCATTCCCAGGACAGAGTTATGGTATGTTAGTTTCAATAAGTATTATTCAATTAGAATAGAATAGAATAGAAAAATCCGAAAAAAAAAACCCTCTGTCCTGGGAAGAACCAGCAAGAAACCCAGCGGGACTTTTTTTTTAAAATAAATTTTACAATTTAAATGATTACGAACTATTTACAAAATTTATTTTAGAAACTGCTTCGAAGCGACCACCTCATTCCGCGGGGTTATTATCAACCATGTATTCATTTATATTATAATAACCCTTTTTATACAGTTTCAGCTTAATAAAACATTTAAACTTGGTAATAGAGAGAACCTGTACACTTTCCGGGACCTTGTTGTAATAGCGTATACATTGCCCCAAGAATGAATTAATGACTCTGTGGAGTCGAGAAACTGGCATCACTAGCTTGTGTTTGTTCCTAGTGTTTACAGAATGTATATCACTTTTTTTACTAAAACTATCTTTGTTTTTGTGAACATACATTAAATTTTCGTATATATACTGAGAGGCCAAAGTTAATATATTAATTTCTTTAAATTTATCTCTAAGAGACTCTCTCGGTTTTAGATTGTAAATAGCTCTAATGGCCCTCTTCTGTGAAACAAAAATAGTTTCTGAATCAGCCGCATTTCCCCATAGCAAAATCCCATAAGACATTATGCTATGAAAATAACTAAAATAAACTAATCTAGCTGTCTCGACACTACTGAGACCTCTAATCTTTTTTACAGCATAGACTGCAGAACTTAGTCTGCTTGCTAATTTGGATATATGTGGGCCCCACTGAAGCTTTGCGACAAGAGTTATGCCAAGAAAAACAGTGGATACAACAGGGCTCAATTCCTCCCCATTTAAAAACACATTGGTATTCAGATTTTTAACATTAGTTGTTGTAAATTTAACACAATTAGTTTTATTTCCGTTCAAATGCAGATTATTAACGTTAAACAAATGAACTAATTTTGATATTTCTAGCATTATGTACTTCGTCACATTTTAATTGACTGACGTTTAAGTTTAAAAATCAAGGAAGTATCATTAGCAAATAATACTATATCATGACTATCCCCTACAAGGTGAGGTAAGTCATTAATATACACCAGAAACAGGAATGGGCCGAGAATCGAGTCCTGAGGTGTTCCTCAGGGCTCGATTCTGACCCGGAAGAACTTTTACCATTGATAATAACCTTCTGCTTTCTATTACTTAAATATGAAATAATAAGTTTAAGCGCTGTGTTCTTGACACCATAGTACTGTAGCTTCCTGATTAATGTTTCATGGTGAACACAGTCGAAGGCCTTGAAAAGGTCACAAAATATACCCAAAGCATCCTCTGAATTCTCCCATGCACAAAAAATATGTTTAATATGCTCAACTTTAGCGTCAGTTGTCGAGCGCCCCTTATAAAACCGAATTGATTTTTATGTAGCAATTTATTAATATTAAAGAAACTTAACATCTGATATAAAATAATTTTTTCAAAAATTTTACTAAATGTTGTTAGTACAGAAATTGGTCTAAAATTGGCGGGGTCTATTGTACTACCAGATTTAAATATAGGTATGACTTTATTATGTTTCATTAAATCAGGAAACACACCAGATTCGACGCTTATATTAAATATAGTGGCTAAATAAGGTGCTAATATATCTATTATAGATAAAAAAAAAATTTATTATTAAATTTTATCTACAATATTAAAAACTATGATAATAAAAAAAAACTAAAACTAGAAACTTAATTATCATATAGTCCTACTCCCCGCGGTATCGTGCCAAGAACGCTGGCTGCGTTTCCCCGCTGAATGGCTATACTTAGCCTTTGAGCGAGGAAAGAACCAGCCCTCTTATCACCAGCAGCAACGACCAGCCGCGGATGGAGTTCCTTTAGGAACTTCACCGCACGTGGACCCCACGGACCGATAGTCTCTACTGCAAATGGCACAAATATGTAGTCATCTCTCAGAGACTCATATTTGCGCCACTTACTCAGCTCAGCTGCCTCTGATGCCGCCCCGGCTTTAAACGAGGTACCCCTGAGATGAGAGGCCGCCAGAGTGTCTACGCAAGTAGCATCCCACACTAGGGCTTTACCTCTCTCCCAAGGGACCCATGTTATACCGTCGGGTCTCTTGCCATCGTCTCTAAATATTCCACAAGGCTCTAAAACCGAGGGAACATTTATAGAGGCAAGAGCCCTTCGGATGACATCGTTCAAAGAACTGTGTCGTGAAAACCTACCAGCGCTTTTCTTACATGAAAGTCCGTGGAGCCCAAACTTGTCGACGCTGCTACCACAGGGGCACTGATGGGGTTGACAAATCGCCGCTCCTAGTCGGATTCCTACGGCAATACGCAAGCTTTCCCTATCAAGTAATGTGCCGAGATTACTTGATGGTAAAGCGTGTAACCAGTGACTAGATTCCTTAGTCGAAACAGCTAGAAGGCGTGCCTTATCTTGGTCACTGTGGAAATTATGAAACAAATCCTTCTGCACGCCCTGTACCAACGGAATATCCCACTGTTTTTGTTGGTTAACTTCCAGTGGAATATTTTCACCAGGACAGAGCGTTTGCCATGTCTGCCCTGCCTCCGTAGCAAAGCATAGGTCTACTTTATTATTTAAAATTATGTTACATAAGTCACTGACACTATGCACGGAAGCAAGGAAAGCAGGCAATGCAACGCTAGAAAGATTTCTCACACCAATGCCACCAAATTTTATAGGTAAAGTAGCTTGAGCCCAGGCTGTTGTATTTAAAGTTAAATTTAGAATTTTTTCTATAGCAATTTTAAGATTATTATCAATATCTTGTAAAATATCTGAACATTTCCAGACTGGACTCGAGCGGAGTAAGTATGTAAATCTAGGAACAAGAAGACAATATTTTAAAATAGTAAGAGCTATGTGGGAGTTTAATTTATACAATTTATCAACGTGGTTTAAAAACTGATCAAATTTTGTTTTTAAAACAGGTTTAATACTATCGAAAAACAATGGGGCACCTTGCAGGTATAGTGATTTCGTATTGACAGTCTTTATTCCTGGACAAATATGATTAAAATTTTGAATTAAAGTGTCTCTATGAGAAGTAGATAAATTATTGGAAAAAAATATTTCACATTTATTGCTATTTGGTTCAAGGCCAATATTTTTTAAATTTCGAAAAATATGAGTAAGATCGCTGAGGACGTCATCTGCTCTACCTCCCAGTGTACCGTCGTCTAGGTACCAGACATTCAGCTTGGATTTCAAATTTGAAATAATGGGTTGAATTCCCAAACTGAAAAGTGCTGGACCCAGTGGGTCACCCTGCTGAACACCAACAGCAGAATCGATAACATGGTTTTCGTAAAACAAGTTAGTATTTTGACTATAACATTGCCAAACGTAATGATAAATTTCGGGGGTATTGTTAGCCACTTCTTCCAGCAAGGTTACCCTATCGATAGAGTTAAAAGCATTCCTTAGGTCAACCTTCACAAGAACATCTGCATCAGAGTTTGTTAAAAATGTACGCACTGAATGTACCGCCGCCTCACAGCCACCTCTAGTGCCAAAACCTAGTTGAGTAGGCTGAAATTTGGTCTTAAGGTTAGAGATTATGTACCTGCAAGCTAATTTTGAAGTTAAGCGTCGAAATGTGGAACCAACGGCAATAAGACGGATACCGTTATCCTTTTTTTGAAGGCACATAATCTTGCCCCATATAAGAATGGAATGAAATTTGGATTAACATTACCAGAAAGCATAAAGTTACATAATTTTGTAATGTCTTTAAGAAATACTCCGCCGGCGTCACCGGCAGAAGCGCTTACAAGATCTTTAAGATGTTGAGGCGTAATTCCGTCAATGCCGCCAGCAGAGCCATTCGAAAATGACATAATTGCTTCTAAAGTGTCTTTTTCCGAAATTTGTAAAGGTTGCATAGCAGTCTTGGGAGGCAGCAGTAAACCCTGAGACGGTGTGACCGAAGGATGCTTTTGACGAAGGCTTTCAAGAGTTTCGACATTACGAGGAGCCAGGATGTCGTCTGAGAATAAAATAAGAGATGCATTTTTTAAGTCGCCATCCATTACTTTCGACTCAACTACTTTTTTTAAATCAAATTTAGGACGTGGTCGAGATAAATGAGTATTAATTGGGTAATCTAAATTTTGAAAAGATGTCTCTTTTAGTTGAGATGTAATTGATTTATTTATTGCTTTATCAAAATGAAAATGGGAATACGCGAAATTAAATAATTTTTGCCAACTATTTTCACTATTAGTGAAACAATTTTGAATAGTGCATGACAATGCTTTAGCAAGCTGCATCCTCGCACCTCTAGGAATTCTTTTAACCACTGGTACATTACGATAATAATTGTAAATTTGCTCCGAAAAAAGGGAAACATTTGTGTCAATAGAGGAATTGCTAAAAAAGTTTTGAATTTCTACGGCAGGCTGTGAAGCCGAAATACTTTTACTATGGCATCGTTTAATATGAATATTTAAGCCCCTTTTACCTTTAAACTACAAACCGATAAAATAACTTAATACGGAAATCCCCCATAAGTCTGCCGTTTTCTTAACATCAATAGTTTTAAAATATTTAACGATATCTTTTGGCAGTACTCTATGGAATTTAAAAGTATTTGAACAAGCCTTTACATTTTGTTTGAGCAATGATTTGGCGACAGTAGGAGAAGAATTTAATAATAATAATAATAAAAATAAATCGGCGTAGGGAAGTGACGACCCCATCGCCCGCTGACGTAACAGTTAAGTGACAAAACTGCTATGTCAGCGCAGTCAGTCAGTGCCTTGCCAAGAGGTGTGAGCGCCGTGCCTCGGCAGTATTGAGGGTGCAAAGGCCCGTTTGTGCTTACGGCCACACTATTAAACGGCGCCGGGTCTGGGCGTCTCCCGTTAATTGACGCCCAATTTAATGGATGTTGGAAGATAATAGAACGCGCATAGGGCCGCTGCCTGGGGGTCGCCGGGGCGCGTCTGGAGCTGGCGCTGGACGTGACAGCATGCGAGCCGCCAGCCGAGCGCGAGGTGCTGCACGACCACCTAGCAGCCCCTCGTATCCATCATCCCCACCAGACGGCTTGGTGTCGGCGGGGTCCTCTCGGACTCGGCAAGCGGCACCCGCCGCTGGTGGAGTACGCCGCATGCGTTGGACAATAACTATGAACATAAACGCATTGCGGGCGTACTATAGGGCGAAAGGGGAAGAAACTGGAGGGATAGCGTATCGGGCTCGGATGCATCGCTTTTTTGCTGAGCTTGAGCCGTCAGTTCCCGTCACGGAGCAAAACCTGGCAGACCGAGTTCGGTACATCATACGCTCGAAAATATTTGATGATGCCGAACTCGAACGACTACGACGTGAGGCTATTCCCTCATCGAATGAACCGGCTATAGCTGGGAATGCGGCTCTTCAGGCCACAGACCAGCAGCCACATATAGAGGGCGCCATGGATCTCCCTGCTCTGGTTGATTCAGGCGATGATGGAATGGTCACCCAATAACTAGAGCAGATGAGGAGTAAATTGGAGGAGGCGATTGTGGAAACGCGCAGTACGCCTCTCAAAAATCGACCGCGACTCCCGCGCATACCCCTAAGCAAGCGGAATCGGGCTGTCGTGAGGGCTCTCAACCCAATGCTGGTGACCTATTTGGAAGCCAGCCGGGACCTTTGCGAGACGGACTCAATTCTTTTTGGCGCCGCACTGGCAGTTTTCCGTATTGTTGGCGCCAAACTTCCCACGGCTGGACGCGCTACTAGACAAAGTAGCGCCATCCCAGCCTGGAGAAGAAGGATTGAGGACCGTATCTTAAAGGCAAGGGCCCTCATCGGCAGGCTGATAAGCTTCAGGTCGGGCAATAATAGGCCGAGAATTGTGCGCACCGTCAGAATGGCGTTTGCTGGGACAAATATCAGTTTGTCCCAGCCGAATATAACGCAAAAACTGACGGAGCGCATAGACGACCTGAAGCAGAGAATCGCTGCTTGGGGGAAGCGGATTCGGCGATATACCGAGAGGTCGACACGGTTCAACCAGAATTGTCTCTTCCAGAGTGATCAGAAGAGGCTATATAAATCATTGAAGCGACCAATGGTACGTGGAACGGGCCAAGCACCGAATCAGGCCGACACTGTCGCTTTCTGGCGCGGCCTGTGGTCAGAGCCCGTAAACCACAGCGAGGGCCCTTGGACGGAAGTTGTGAGTCAGTGTGCGAATCTTACGCCCATGGACCCCGTCATTATAACGCCGGACGATGTAGCTGAGGCGGTCCGAAGGGCCCCGAACTGGAAAAGTCCGGGGCTCGACGGGCTGCATCACTACTGGCTGAAGGGGTTCGTGGTGTGTCACGCTGTGCTCGCCCGACAATTTCAAGAGGCTCTCGACCAAAAGTCGCTCCCGAGCCTCTTCACTACTGGGATCACTCATTTGGTTCCTAAAGACCGGGATACCATAAACCCGAGCAAATACCGCCCCATCACGTGTCTACCCACGATATATAAGACATTAACATCCATTTTGAGCGCGAGAATCACTCGTCACCTGAACTCAAATCAGGTGATGTCACGCGCTCAAAATGGATGTCGGGGCGGTGGTCGCAGAACCAAGGAACCACTCCTCATTGACGCGGTCATTGGCAAAGTGGTTAAACGCAACCGTCGGAACCTATCCGCCGCCTGGATAGACTACAAAAAGGCATTCGACTCGGTGCCTCATACATGGCTGAAGAGGGCCCTCGAGCTGTACAAGGTTGACTGTACAGTTAGAGACTTCCTCGGGCAGTGTATGGGGCAGTGGAGTACGATCCTTTGTCATCTAGGCGAGCGGATGACGGCTGCGGAGAACCACATAAGGATAAGAAGGGGTATCTTCCAGGGCGATTGTCTGAGTCCAATCTGGTTCTGCCTCTCTCTGAACCCTCTCAGTACCTTACTGGAGGGCTCCGGGAGGGGATTTCAGCTTCGGAGAGGAGGTACAAAAGTGACCCACCTTTTCTATATGGATGATCTCAAGTTATTCGCCTCCAGTCGCTCTCATCTTGTGGAATTGCTAAACATCACTTGTGATTTTAGCAATTCTATTGGAATGGGGCTGGGGACGGATAAGTGTGCGGTCCTCCATGTTGAAAGGGGAAGGGTTGCTAACTCTGAGGGTATAGATTTATCTATGCCCATCAACATAAGGACCCTTTCCGAGGCTGAAACATACCGATACCTGGGTATGTCACAGAACATCGGTGTTGATGAGGCAGGTATGAAACAGTCAGTTTGCGATGTGTTTTATGCACGCTTGACCAAAGTGCTTAACAGTCTTTTGTCCGGTGTGAATAAGACGCACGCATATAACGGTTGGGTCATGCCTGCTCTCATGTATACCTTTGGCATACTTAGGTGGACTCAGACCGAACTAAACGCTCTGGACAGAAAAGTCCGCACTATAATGACGTCCCACAGGATGCATCATCCGAGATCGTCAGTAATGAGGCTGTACTTGCCGCGGAAGCATGGTGGGCGCGGCTTTTTAAGCGCGCTTACCATGCATAATCGCGAAGTGTGCAGCCTCCGTAATTACTTTCTGACGAGAGCGGATGATCCATACTATAGGGACGTTATTTCTTGTGATAAAGGACTGACCCCTCTATCCTTAGCCAACGAGCAATGACAAGACCCAGCAGTACAGTGCATTTCCGACCGGGAGGCCGTATGGAAGGAGAAGGAGCTCCACGGGCGGTTCTACAAGGCTCTACATGAGCCTTTCGTAGACACAGTCGCCTCCCTTCACTGGCTACGTTTCGGTGACCTCTTTGGGGAAACCGAGGGTTTTGTCTGTGCGATACAGGATCAGGTTATTAAGACCAACAATTATCGGAGATACATCCTAAAGGATGGCGCCGTCGACATCTGTCGAGCTTGTCGCCATCCCGGTGAGTCACTTAGGCATGTCATCTCCGGTTGTTCGGCGCTTTCTAACTCTGAGTATTTGCACAGACACAATCTAGTAGCCAGGATTCTACACCAGGAGCTCGCTCTGAAATACGGCCTCGTGGATCGGAAACTGCCGTATTATAAGTACTTGCCGGAAGCCGTGCTCGAAAATGACCGCGCCAGGCTCTACTGGGACCGGGCCATCATCACAGACAGGACTATTCTTGCGAATAAGCCTGATATTGTGCTGATGGACCGGGCACAGTCAAGGATCTTTTTGGTCGACATTACCATTCCTTATGACGAGAACCTCGTGAAAGCCGAAACAGATAAGGTGACAAAATATCTGGACCTGGCTCACGAGGTTACCGGCATGTGGGGTGGTCTGCCGACCGAAATTATTCCTGTGGTCGTTTCTGCGAACGGGTTAATCCCAGTCAGCCTCCCGGGTTATCTAAGGCGACTGGGACTCCGTGACGGACCGCTCCAGGCTCAAATACAGAAGGCGGTGCTCCTCGATACCGCCCGCATCGTCCGCCGGTTTCTTTCCCTTTCTCCCTAACCCTCGGCCGTCTGGTCTCCCCTGCCGAGGGCTTCCATCTGGTTGGGTTTTTATATATTTATGTATTTTTTATGTATTTATTTTATTTTATTCATATTTATGTATGTTTACCATTTTCATTTACAATTATATATTTACACTGCCCAACCACTTGCAGACTTGACGACTTCCAGCCTCCCGAACAAGCCGGTTTCCGAAAGGGCTTTAGCACCATAGACCACATACATACCCTTCGGTAAATTGTACAGAAGTCCGAGGAGTACAATTTGCCACTATGTCTGGCGTATGTGGACTATGAGAAAGCCTTTGATTCCGTCGAAATTTGGGCGGTGCTGCAGTCCCTTCAGCGATGCCAAGTTGACTGTCGGTATATCGAAGTGTTGAAGTGCTTGTACAGTAGGGCTACGATGGCTATCCGAGTACAGAACCAGTGTACGAAACCTATCCAATTGCAGAGAGGTGTAAGACAGGGTGACGTCATATCCCCGAAACTCTTTACCGCTGCATTGGAAGATGTTTTCAAGCTTCTGGACTGGAAAGGATACGGTATCAACATCAATGGCGAGTACATCACTCACCTTCGATTTGCCGACGATATAGTCCTTATGGCAGAATCGCTGGAGGACCTAAGCACTATGCTCAATGACCTCAATAGTGTTTCCCAACGGATAGGTCTTAAGATGAACATGGACAAAACAAAGATCATGTTTAATGTCCATGTGACACCTATGCCGGTAGTTGTTGGGAACACTAAGCTCGAAGTTGTTGACGAGTATGTTTACCTGGGACAAATAGTCCGACTAGGTAAGTCCAACTTCGACCGAGAGGTCAATCGACGGATTCAACTCGGTTGGGCAGCGTTCGGGAAATTACGGCACATCTTCTCGTCAGGTATACCTCAAAACTTGAAAACGAGACTGTACACCCAGTGCGTGTTGCCAGTGATGACATACGGAACTGAGACGTGGTCCTTCACTGCTGGCCGGATGAGGAAGCTCAAGGTCGCTCAGCGAGCTATGGAGAGGGCTATGCTCGGAGTTTCTTTGCGTGATAAACTCAGAAATGAGGATATCCGCAGTAGAACTAGAGTGACCGACATAGCCCAACGGATTAGTAAGCTGAAGTGGCAATGGGCCGGCCATATAGCTCGAAGAACCGACAACCGATGGGGAAGAAAGGTTCTCGAGTGGCAGCCTCGTAGCGGCAGGCGAAGTGTAGGGCGTCCCCCCACTAGATGGAGTGACGACCTGGTAAGATATGCAGGAAGTCGATGGATGCAGGTGGCTCAGGACCGTGCTTTGTGGCATTCTTTGGGGGAGGCCTATGTTCAGCAGTGGACTTGTGAAGGGCTGTAATGATGATGATGATGACTGCCCAACCAGATGAGAAAACTTTATAGATACCCCAAAATAATAATAATAATATATTTATTTGCTTAAACATGGTATGAAAAGGTTTTACAAATAATATACAATTGAGCAACATGTTTTGCTACAGTTACATATAGCATGCAAAAGTTTTGTTTTGTACATTAAGGGTTATGATTAAAAAAGTCTATAATGCTGTAGAAATTATTCTTAGTTAGGTATTCTTGTAATTTAGATTTAATTAATTTAGTATTTAATATTTTTAGATCATTTGGTAACTTGTTATAAATACGTACACACATAGATTGACAACTTTTATTATATTTATTTATTCTAGGTGTGTTACTTAAAATGAGCTTGTATGGATTTCGTCGGTTTCGAGGATTTGCATCATTTGCCGTGTTAAATAAATATTTATGCTTCCATACGTACATGCATATTTCATAAATATAAAGACACGGGAAGGGTAATAAGTCAAGTTTTTTAAACATCTGTTGACATGAATCAGTTGGTTTAAGCCCACATATTGCTCTGATGCATTTTTTTTGTGCACTAAATGCTCTATTTTGATCCGTGCTTTTACCCCAGATTATAAGTCCATAGCGAAGTATTGACTCTACGTATGCATGGTAGGACAGAACAGCCGTTTTTATGTTTGTAACGTTTTTTAAATGTTTAAGGGCGTATGCAAACTTATTTAATCTCGTAGATACATCGTTTACATGCAATTTCCAGTTTAAATTTTCGTCTATAGTTATTCCTAAAAATGTTTTATTTGTTACTGCTTTTATTTTTGGTATGTTAAGATTAAAATTATATTTCTTGTTATTACATTTATTGAATTGTATATATACAGATTTGTCAAGATTTATTTTCAAATTGTTTATGTCAAGCCAATCAATTAAATTATCTATAGTATTATTTATGTCAGTCTCGTGGTCATTAATAGTATTACATTTTTTATTAGAGGTCACAATTATTGAAATGTCATCCGCGAATAATATGCATTTATGATTTGTTACATTAACAATGTCATTTATATATAATAGAAATAAAATAGGTCCGAGCACACTTCCTTGTGGAACGCCATACCTATTGAATCTATATTTAGACGAATACGGTATGATATCCTTATTTTCATCTATTTTCATGACCGTAACACATTGCTGTCTGTTACTAAGGTATGAAGATATCCATTGAAGAGTATGTCCTCTAATCCCAAGCTTTTCGAGTTTTTGTAGCAGGAGGTCGTGTGACACCAAGTCAAAAGCTTTAGATAGGTCAAAAAATAGCCCTGTAGTTAAATTATTATTGTTTAAATTTTCCAGTATTATTTTTAGGAGAGAAAAAATGGCCAACGTTGTAGATTTGTCTTTTTGAAATCCGTATTGTTCGTTAATTATAATATTATATTTGTTGCAGAATTCGATTATTCTTTTGTACATACACTTTTCATATATTTTGGACATAATAGGTATCAACGTTATTGGGCGATAATTGTTGACTATATATTTCTCTCCTTTTTTAAACAGTGGTTTAACAATGGATAACTTAAGTGCATCTGGAAAAGTTCCACACGAAAAAGATAAATTTATTAAATGAGTCACGATTTCTATAATTTCGTTGATACAGATTTTTATAATTTTTGTACCTATGTCGTCACAGCCCGCAGAATTAGTATTTTTTAATGACATTGTCTCTCTTTTAACTTCGTCTTTCGACATAGGTTTGAGAAACATAGAGTTAATATGATAACTGTTACTTAGTAAGTTTTTTTTTTTGTGTGTGTTGTTTCGTGTGTTGAATTAATGTAGTGATTGTTAAACGCAGAGGCTATTTCTATTGGGTTCGTGATAACTGCGTTATTAATTATAATTTTTTCTATGTTGTTTTTGCTATGTAAGCTACCTATTTCCTTTTTAATAATGTTCCACGTGGCCTTACACTTGTTGTCATTGTTATTAATAAATTTTACGTTGGAATTTTTTTTTGAATTGCAAATACATTTTTTTAATAATTTGGAATATGTCATATATTTTGCTTTATTAACAGCATTTGTATTTCTATAGTATTTATATCTTAAGATTCGTTTGGTTTTAGAACTTATTTTAATTCCTTTACTTATCCAATTTTGTTTCTTATTACTATTTATATCTACTTTAATTCGTACTTTTGGAAAACAAAGATTATAGAAAAGACAAAATAAGTCATGAAAGCTACTGAAAGCGACGTTAGCATCATTTGCCGTATACGCTTCAGACCAATACATTTTTTGTAGACATTCTTTAAATTTCCTAATATTATCTAAGTTGTTATCTCTTTTGTAAATATAGTATATCGCTTGCTTTTGTATATCATGTTTTAAAGGAAAGCTTAACAATTGTGCTGTGTCGTGATCAGATAGATAAAGTGGTAACACTGTTGCAGCTGCATCCGGAATATTACTCAAAATATGATCGATGCAAGATGACTTACGGGTAGGTACATCAATGTGTATTTTTAAATTGTAATTATAGCATAAATCTTGAAGTTCATTTGTGATATAACCTCTTTTTAATGTGTTTATGTTAAAGTCACCAGCCAATACTAAACGTACTCTAGATTTGTATTTCATAGTTAAATCGTGTAAAAGATTATTTAGTTTAGATAGAAATTGGGTCGGATCTGATTGGGGTGTTCTGTAGAGACAAACAGTTATTAATTTAATACACGTTAGTTCTATGCCGCAAACTTCAAACGTATTCTGGGACGCATATTTTTTTATAATTGACAGAGTTCATTAAAAATCAATCCTTTTTTAACTAAGATGCAAGTTCCCCCTCTTTGCTTTTCTCTGCAGAAATTAGCTGCCATTACATAACCGCTTATTCTTAAAAGATTCTCATAACCTTTTTTTATAAAAGTTTCCGAAAGACATATGACATCCGGATTATTGCTTCTATCCCATAACTCATGTATAGTGATTTCTATTAAATCTTGTTTCAACAAAGCACTGGCAATATTTTGATGTAAAATTTTAAAATTATGTGCAGTAGTAATTTGGTTTTTACGGTCGAAAAAATGTATTATTCTTTTTTAATACGGGAAAATAATATGGTATAGTTCCTCTTTTAAAAATTTCAACTGGTTTTGTGTACTTTTCAGTTTGTTTTTTAAAGTAAAAGGGGATTGTACCTTTTTTGGGTTCGTTTAAGATTTTAAAACTTGACTTATTACTTGTATGTATATGTTTACTGATTTCGATAGGGTTTAAGTATTTTTTTGCGTAATCATTACAGTCAACAACATAATTAATTAGTTTACAAATTTCCGAACGATTTGAGTTTTACAATCCAAAAAATGACAATTTTTATATTTCTTACATATATTCCTCATAAGATAATTTAATTTGTTAACGTTTATATACATATTTTCAATAACATTTAGCACAATTATCGTATTATTACTAAAGGTGTCTAGTATAAATTGTAGTTGTGATAGAACTAGCCTTATATTATAATCATTTTCTCCTATACAAATAATGAGTTTATCATCTGGTTTTAGTGTCATGTTTTGGCAGTTTTTTATTATTTCGTAGCTTGGTGCATATGGCTTCGTTTGAGCAGTAACTTTATAGTTTTCGTATTGAGTCATGTGTCTTGAATGTGATATAGCTGCAGCCAGGCCGACGCATTGTTGGGAACCGATAATGTGAATTTTTTTTACGGGGTCGGGTTTATGTTGTACAGTGATTGGATATGAGGTCTTATTCAGTTTTTTTATCGAGTTTTTAAGGTACATTTTTTGTGTCAGATTCTTTATTTTCTCCGTAAGACCTGTGATCTCTTTTTCTGCTTCCTTAAGTTGTTTTTGCAAGTCGCTAATTTTTCGTTGCAGGCACAATATTACTGTGTTAGTATGAGAATTGACGTGTGACTTGATTGTTGGTGAAGATGGTACAGAGGACACGCTAGGAATTAATAACGAGTTTCTTTTCTTCTTATTTTTATTAAAAATTCCAGGACTACCTTCTATTGCTGTAGGAGAATGGCAGAGTGATTTTAAAATTTTATTTTCCGATGTTAATTTATGTATTTGTCTGTGCAGATCATTATTTACTAATATCAAATTTTCTAATTCATTTTGAGTACTTTCAAGTGTACAGGTTAACTGAGATACCGTTATTTTCATATCTGAGATTGATGTTATGTCAGTAACGGTCCCGTCTACACTTTTCGACAGTTTACTAGGCGTGGTAAATGACTCATCTGTTATACTGTAATCGGTAAGTATGTGAGAATCCAGCACGTAAGAAGTATTCTGGTCCGATAACTGTGATGATTCAAAACATTGTAATTTTTCTGGTGGTTTTTCTGGTGAAGGCGAGTACATTGTTTTGTGAGATTAAGTTTCTTTCTCGTTGTGATATTATGCATGTCGCTGTTGATGTCTTTTTTATTTTTAATACACATTTTACATCGCCACTTCTTTTTTGCTGCCTGATCCAATAGGCGGTATGTTTTTTCCGGATATCCATCACATTCTAATTCATACCTGTTTTTACATATTGAACATAACGCAGTTTGTTTTTTGTCAACTATGTTTTTGCATTTGTAACATGTTACTATTGCCGGCATCTTGTGGCCGCTATTGGTAGTTTTCGCGTTGATTTTAGACGTCATACTGTGAATTTACGTAGTTAAATGTTAATTATACTAAGCACAAAGAATTTTCTCTGTCCTTCAAAAGATGTCGCTGTTATTGATATGTATCTGTATCTATGTGATAACTGTATCTTCAAAATTTAAATTAACGGTTCTTTATAATATTTATGTTCGATGTTTTTCCAATAAGATTTGTTTAGTTAATGAATTGATAAATTGAAATGTTTAATTGTTACTTCAATAAGAATTAACTTAGTACACCCTCCAATGAATGTATAAATGTGTTTTCTATTATTTTGCACTACTTTTTTACACTTCACTTTTAATCGTTTGTTACTTTTGTTAGGTTAAAATTTTTTCACTGATAACAGTATATAGTTTATATCAACACTAACTATTCACAACTATTACACGAATTAGGCTATTATCACTGTAAAACTATTTTTTTAACTGTTTTAAACACGAGCTCGATGCTTAATGATTTTGTTGTCAAAAAAGGAACATCAGTAAAATGTTTCTCAAAAGCCATGGCAACTTCTTGATTAGATCGCGTTAAATTATTGTTAATATTCAATTGAAAATCCGAGTTGCGCGGATTGACCTTGCCCGTTTCACTATTTATTATTCTCCAGGTCATTTTTGTCGGATGCAGTTTTAATTTTGTTGCTTAAATGTAAAGCCTTAGCAGTGGAGCACACTTTTTTAAATATTTTAGAATATGTTTTTACATAATCTCTAAATATAACACTACTATTATATGATCTTTCATCATAAACCTCGTATAACCTTCGCCTACATTTATAAATTCCTACTGTCGCCCATTCATTAAATGATTTGCGACTGTTAAAAGAGAAAGTTTTAGAAGTAAATATTCTACTAAATTCATAACGTATAATTTTAAATAATGTAGCATACAAATAATTAGCACTATTTTTAAACGAAATTGATGGAAGTCTTTTTATTATATTACTTCTAAACCTCTCTAAGCGATGTTCATTTATTGGAACAAACACAACTTTCTTATTTTTCTGTTATTTGTGTATGTAAGGTAGTGATACTAACTGTCCACAGTGATCTGAACTTAAATTTTGAATAATTGATTTATGCAAGGGCTTAACATCTGTAAAAATATTATCTATACAGGTCGCACTAGGCCCAGCAATACGTGTTGGTTCTAAGAATAAATTTACAAGATTATACGATTTAAACAACGAGCGAAACTTAATACTAATGGAAGAACGTATTGTATAAAATTATTCTACTCTATTCCATAGATTATTATTTTGACTGGAAAAGATATGAACTTCATGATGATAGCTGCCAGTGTCTATAGTTTGGTGAACATATAGTAGTTATCAAAATAGGTTAAGGTTGAAATGTAGCTTGCAATAACAGTTGAAAATCCTACTATAATAACATTACAAGGAAAAAACAAAATCGTTTTTGGGTCCACTAGAAAGCCTCGCCTACGTTACAAAATCATAATCATCGGCATCATCATTACAGCCTATTAGAGGTTCACTGCTGAATATAGGCCTCCCCCATAGATTGCTTTATATTGGTTATTTGCCACAAACGTCTAGCAATCAGGTTACAAACCATAATTTTATTTTGCTGTCCATCTCCAGTTTTAACAGACAAATTATCAATAAGTCCCATATAATACTTTTTTCTTTGTAAAATGTTTGTATCAGATTTTGGACTTTTTGTTTCTAATAGAATAAAAATGTTTCTATAATTAACTGCTAAATATTTACAAATATACTGTTATGCACATTTAAAATTATGGAATTAATATACAAATAAAAAGTTGTTCTATAGAGGCTTTATTTTAAAATATATATATTTTTTTTACAAATAAAACCTATTAAAACTCATTTTTCTTCATCATCCGGAAACGATAATACAATTTTATTTAAGCTATATTCGCCACAAAGATTCATGTTTTCGTAAGTTATTAACACATCTTTTCTTAAGTAAGAATTTATGATAGGTGAGCAGCGCAGGTTGTCCACAGCGTTTGCTAGAGGGGCTTCTAAATCATTCACTTTTATTGGTAGTTATGAGAGATTTAGGGATGTATTTGGAAAAACAGGCTACGGTGAAGGTCTTAATATTATTACTTTAGAACGCAGTAAACAAGTTGGAGCTGCAACTTTATTTTGCCATGTATTTGCTGTACTCAGTGCTTTCAGCAGTGGTTTTTCATTTTTATGATCGTTGTCTACAAACAAGAAAAACATATGCAGTATCAATGCTTCTTGAAGAACAGATTACGTTTTTAGTTCACTTAGTTGTTCCTTTCTACATCTATCTATAAAAACCTTCCCTATATCTATCTATCCATCTATGAGTAGCATTCCGTAGATGATTGAAAACACTCTCCAAGATTTACCGTTATATCTGCGCTTAGCAGATGCACTAATGATCTATACCTGATGTGATACACTAGATGTAATGATCTTTACACAACAGGGTGTCGTGTTAAGACGCTAGGGTGCCGTGTCAAACTTCACACATTTGATACGGCACCCTAGCGTCTATATATATTTGGCTATTTTACATCTTTTATATGAACCTTTTATCAGTGACGATGCGGCGCACTGTCATTGTATGTCGGTTAAGGGATAAGTAACAAAAATTAATAATAATATTTACCTATTCATGCTTAAGTCGGCCAATTCTTCTTCAGAAAACATTACGTTATATTCGTAACGCAAAAGCGCTTGAATGGCTTTCAACGTTATACATTGAACTCCCAAATCTTGTAAAGTTAAGTTGTCATCGTCGCATGTATCAATATTTAGATCTAAAAGAATATAATTTGTGTCAATTCCGTTACGCATTTTTATATAAATTAAGCTATAATCAAAATATACTACAATTATCAAGAATTTGGCGGTGTAGTGCCAATATCTATACATTTCATCGTTGAATTGCTATTCTTAACATTTGGGCGAGAAAAGAATCAACCCCTTTTGTCTCCAGCGGTCACGACCAGTCGAGGATACTTATTTTATTGTATTTAGAACAACAAGAATAATTTAACAAAAAAAAAAACTAAACTAATTTGAAAATTGTGCATTATTCATACAATACAAAGGTAGTTTGTTAAATGATTAGTTTTTTTAAAAACTGAAGTGATAAACGAACTTAAAGTTCATCTGATGGTTAGTAGCTGCTTATATCCATGGACACCTGAAGCCAACTTCAAACAAAGAATGCTACAGATACATTGTCGTCTCCGAGGTCTAAGATAGAATAATATACACCATCAAGAACTAAATGAAAATCAATTTAATAAGCAAATTAAAAGGAAAAAAAAAAGCAATTCTACCAATAATTTTGTTTCATCGGAATGAGGGTTGGATAAAATAATTTTACAATCAACAAATTCCTTTAAAATATTTTTACACTTAGCTATACGAAAGGCAGCATTGCAGTCACACTCCATCAAGACATGCATTAAGTCCTCGGGAACACCGCATTGTTCACAGTTCGGTGACGGGACTTTATTCATGAGAAAAGCAAATATCTTGGAAGGAATGTGTCCAGAACGCAGCCTCATAATCACTAATGTATCCTTTCGTGGAAATGTGTGATTATCAATCCATGGAATTCTGGCTTTATACTGGCATTCTATACATTTCCTCCACCTCCTCATCGGGATGTGCCGAGGTAGGTGTGTAAACCTGTACGACCTTCAACGAATACCTTTTGGTGATTCTGAGTATAAGGTACGCAACCTTCGTCGACACACTCCCAATCTTCACAACGTTGTTAACGAGAGACTTGTGGACGACAAATCCGATACGTCCTTGGGATAGATTTTCGCTCTCCTGGTGATAGAAAAAGTTGCCGGATTCGAGGATTACCGTGCCGGCCCCCTCTTTTCAGGCTTTGGATAATCCTATAATATTACAACGCAACGCTTAGCTCCAGGATCTTCTCGTCAGTCTTCACGGTGCCTGCGTTATAAGTTGCCAGGTCGAGTCGTCGTAGGTGGAAAACAAACCTTAACCGGAGATTCTTAGTACAACCTGCCCCGCCGTTACCATGGTTGCTACCGTAGCAAGGAATAGCGGAGCCACCGGGGACTGGGGGGCGTTTTTTAATGTCATTGCTCATGGTGGGTACATTGCCATAGTTGCCACGCTTGGCTAGCGGATTGGCAACCGCAGCTTTTTATTCCTCTTTGCTGTTATCAGAAAGATGCTGCTGCCCATTTTCTGCTTAAGTTTCCCTCTGTCGCCTTTTACGACACCCAATGGAAGATATGGGGTAGTAATTGTTACCCGCCACTACGCGGGACTTTATTCACGAGAAAAGCAAACATCTAGGAAGGAATGTATCCAGAACGCAGAATCATAATCACTATTGCGTCCTTTCGTGGAAATATGTGACTATCAGTTCATGGAATTATGGCTTTATACTGGCTTTCTATAACTTTGAGACCGGAATACATCAGTGCAAGCAGTGCTATTTGGTGGCAGAAATAGGTAAAAGGGTGGGAACTACCCAAACAGACTCCTTGGCAGTAAGAAAGTTTTAAAACCAGTAAATTTTATTCTATATCGAAATATATTTTTATTTTTTCAAATTTAGTAATCTGGCGATACTTTAATTCACCGCGGAGCGCGTGGTAAATTTTGTAACCTTTATTGAAATTTGCACTGAATGTATGAGCGATTTGTTTTAAAAGAGGCATCTATTATTTACTTTGTAAATTAACTTGCGTCACCAATTTTTTTGAACATAAAGCTTGCTCTGCCACCACAAGGGCTACGCGTCTTGAAATTGTTTTCTGGGATTTTTCCTTATCTATTGTCTGAAAATAGCAGACGAAAAAATCAAGTTTGTTAAGATTTTTATAATTAATTTAAAAAAAAATATTCATGTTACATTTCTAAGGTGGTTCATACATCACGGTAGCTGGCTGTCCGTCATTCTCGCGAGCATAATATGTGTCTTTACCAATTGATTTATGGTTGGTTAGAACAGAAAAGTATCTGAAATTAAAAAGGAACTATAAACAAAAAAATACGATAAACTCTCACGCGTCTCACACAAAGGGATAGGCAGACGTTGGACTTCTATTTGGCACGATCCTGACATATCTCTTTCGTTTCTTTCACATCCATATATCTACGCATACTTGCCCGTCGGTTCAGGGTATAATTAATTTGGCCCATCTTCAATATGTCGCCAATTTGGTCGATATATTTCTGACTTGAGCGTCCTTTGCGGACTCTGACACTCACTTCTCAAGCATTTTACTTTGTCACTCTTTCCGAATTCATTATTTCTCAATTGCCAAATAACCACATTCTGTAAACTGTATACTTTAAGTTATGACATCATACATCATCATCATCATCATCATCATTACAGCCCTTCACAAGTCCACTGCTGAACATAGATCTCTCCCAAAGAATGCCATAAAGCACGGTCCTGAGCCACCTGCATCCATCGACTTCCTGCATGTCTTACCAGGTCGTCACTCCATCTAGTGAGGGGACGCCCTACACTCCGTCCGCCGGTACGAGGCTGCCACTCGAGAACATTTCTTCCCTATCGGTTTTCGGTTCTTCGAGCCATATGGCCGGCCCATTGCTACATCAGCTTACTAATCCGTTGGGCTATATCGGTCACTATGGTTCTACTGCGGATATCCTCATTTCTAAGTTTATCACACAGAGAAACTCCGAGCATAGCCCTCTCCATAGCTCGCTGAGCGAACTTGAGCTTCCTCATACGGCCAGCAGTGAAAGACTACGTCTCAGTTCCATAAGTATCACTGGCAACATGCACTGGTTGTACAGTCTCGTTTTTAAGTTTTGAGGTATACCTGACGAGAAGATGTGCCGTAATTTCGCGAACGCTGCCCAACTGAGTATTACTTACCTAGTCGGACTATTTATCCCAGGAAAACTTACTCGTCAGCAACTTCGAGCTTAGTGTTCCCAACAACTACCGGCATAGGTGTGACATGTACGATACACATGATCTTTGGTTTGTCCATGTTTATCTTAAGACCTATCCGTTGGCAGGCACTATTGAGGTCATTGAGCATAGTGCTTAGGTCCTTCAGCGATTCTGCCATAAGGACTATATCGTCAGCAAATCGAAGGTGAGTGTTATACTCACCATTGATGTTAATACCGTATCCTTTCCAGTCCAGTAGCTTCAAAACGTCTTCCAATGCAGCGGTGAAGAGTTTCGGGGATATAACATCACCCTGTCTTACACCTCTCTGCTTTTGGATAAGTTTCGTAGTCTGATTCTGTACTCGGATAGCCATCGTAGCCCTACTGAAAAAACGCTTCAGCACTTCGATATACCGACAGTCAATTTGGCACTGCTGAAGGGTTTAGTACTGCCCAAATTTTGACAGAATCAAAAACTTTCTCATAGTCCACAAACGCAAGCCAAAGTGGCAGGCACTGCTCTGTCTTCTGTACAATTTGCCGAAGGGTGTATATGTGGTCTATAGTGCTAAAGCCCTTTAGTAAACCGGCTTGCTCGGGAGGCTGGAAATCGTTGAGTCTGCGTGCGAGACGATTCGTAATGACTGTCGAAAACAGGCTGTATACGCGGCTCAGAAAGGAAATCGGTCTGTAGTTCTTCAAGAGAGCGTTATCGCCTTTCTTGAAGAACAAGACCACCGCACTTCTGCTCCACGCCTCCGGAGTAGTGCCACCATGGAGGACGGAATTAAAGAGCTTCTGAAGGACTTCAAGTACCGGTTTTCCACCCGCTTTCAGAAGCTTCGCTGTAATTCAAACCTCACCTGGGGTCCTGCTGTTTTTAAGGTGCTGGAGAGCCATCCTAATCTCGCTCAGACTGACATCCAAGATATCTTCGGAATAGTGTCAAATAAGACTCGCTCTTGGATCGTTACTCTTACTAGCGTGTGGTTCCAACGATGACGTATACAGCTGCCCATAGAACTTCTCAATCTCACTCAAAAACTCAGGTGTCCCGGAAACGATGCTGCCACACTCGGTCTTCAACTTTGACAGTTGACTCTTTCTGGCAGACAGATCTGTGGCAAAGACTTTGGAGCCTTGGTTCCGCTCGATCGCTCCTTCAATACAAGTTATATTGAAGTTGCGTAAGTCCTGCCGCATGCATTTGGAGATCTGTCTGTTAAGGTGCCTGTATGCTGTCAAATCTACTGAAGACTGCAGCTTTATATTCCGTCTAACAGTCATGAGATTAAGAATGTGATCGGAGATTTTTTGTGTTCTTCTGCTTATGCCAGGTATGGCAGCAGTTTTTCTGCTAGTTATGACATAGTTTCCTTATTATTATGTCGAACCCGCCAGCTATAAAGTTGAACAATTCAGTATCTGTATTGTTGGTACTAGCGCTTGTAAATCACTAATATTTTCTTCTCTGTAGAAAATATCAGCTGATAGTTTTATAGTGGCTCCAAGATTTTCCAAGTCCTAAAAGAATAAGAAATATTTAATTTTTAAACTCTATTGCCCACGATTTGAGTAGGTACCCATTTAATTATAACAACGATAAGTATTATTTTGAGAAAGTAAAAGATTAAGTTTCTATTTTAAAAAGAGTATACGAACCGTATTCTTGTGGCTAGGTATGGGTGGGATTTTGGACAATGCAAGTGTATTTCCGGGCTCCACGATGTATTAGCCTCTTCACGAATTGCTGTCCAAATGAATATTTATCGCAAAGCACTAAATGACTTTTATAAGGCGAACAACAGATACTAAAAAGTAAATTAAAATTTAAAGTTAAGTATCACAATAGTTATAGTAATACAATATTTTACGATATGTGCAGAAAAGCACTTTTTTTACCGCCAGGCACTTTATAAATCAGATACTTTATCTTCAAATTATAAAAATTTCAGAGTGGTAATAGGACAAATGAAAAAATTTTGCTTGAAGAATGCTAAATATTATGAATTATATACTTAAAAAAGTTGCCTAATTGAGCTTCAATTGACTCAAAATCTTTTCTTTTAATTCCTGTTTCATCCCAGAAAACTAAGCCGTTTCTGAGTTTTAATTATCAGCGTGAACTAATTTTTTATAAAACGCATGTAACATATAGACAATGAGACAACGGGATGATTGTATAAGTATTAAGTAGGTATATAAGTTACTAAAAAATATTTAATACATTTTTTCTGTAATCATTTTTCAAAACATCGTAATAAATGTGTTATTAGGTACAGCATCGTGATCAATTCTTGTTGAGCTTATTAAACATATTTTTTGTGAATGTGAGAATTCAGAGGATGCTTTGGGTATATTTTCCAAGGCCTTCGACTGTGTTCACCATGAAATATTAATCAGGAAGCTACAGTACTATGGTGTCAAGAACACAGCGCTTAAACTTATTATTTCATATTTAAGTAATAGAAAGCAGAAGGTTATTATCAATGGTAAAAGTTCTTCCGGGTCACCTGTACTAATGGGTGTCCCTCAGGGCTCGATTTTCGGCCCATTCCTGTTTCTGGTGTATATTAATGACTCACCTTACCTTTTAGGGGATAGTCATGATATAGTATTATTTGCTGATGATACTTCCTTGATTTTTAAACTTAAACGTCAGTCAATTAAAATGTGACGAAGTACATAATGCTAGAAATATCAAAATTAGTGCATTGGTTTAACGTTAATAATCTGCATTTGAACGGAAATAAAACTAATTGTGTTAAATTTACAACAACGAATTTTAAAAATCTGAATGCCAATGTGTATTTAAATGGGGAGGAACTGAGCCCTGTTGTATCCACTGTTTTTCCTGGCATCACTCTCGACGCAAAGCTTCAGTGGGGCCCCCATATGTCCAAACTAGCAAGCAGACTAAGTTCTGCAGCCTATGCTGTAAAAAAGATTAGAGGTCTCACTAGTGTCGAGACAGCTAGATTAGTTTATTTCAGTTATTTCCATAGCATAATGTCTTATGGGATTTCGCTATGGGGAAATGCGGCTGATTCAGAAACTATTTTCGTTTTACAGAAGAGGGTCATTAGAGTTATTTACAACCTAAAACCGAGAGAGTCTCTTAAAGATAAATTTAAAGAAATAAATATATTAACTTTGGCCTCTCAGTATATAAACGAAAATTTAATGTATGTTCACAAAAACAAAGGTAGTTTAAGTAAAAAAAGTGATAAACATTCTGTAAACACTAGGAACAAACACAAGCTAGTGATTCCAGTTACTCGACTCCACAAAGTCAGTAATTCATTCTTGGGGCAATGTATACGCTATTACAACAAGGTCCCGGAAAGTGTACAGGCTCTCTCTATTACCAAGCTTAAACTATATAAAGAGGGTTATTATAGTATAAATGAATACATGGTTGATAATAACCAAATTGAAGCAAATATTCATGCAAATGAAATAGTTCAAGTGTTATTAAGAAATTATTACGTAGGTGATTGGTTGATAGAAAAGTTTTGATAACGCAATGAAAATCCGTGTTGTGACTGCAAATAGTAAAGATATGGTGAAAATAATAATAAAGATATGGTTTGATAGGAAAAGGAGAACCCTTTCCTAACACACCATATCGTCTCATATCAATAATACAAAATTATTCTGTAATTTACCAGGCATTGTTACAATTTTTTCTTAATACTAAAAGTAGGCAATTCATATTATATATTATTTATGAATACTAACTGGCCAACGACGTTGTTTTGCCCTCTCCTTATATTTAAGTTGGACCAAACTGCACAAAGTGTGCAAAATTTTATTGAAATCAGTTCATTAATTTAGGAGTTAATCGCGGACAAACTATGTGACACGTAACTTTTAAGCCCCGACGAAAAAGACGGGTGTTATACGCTTAACGTTTGTATCTGTATTGTAAAACCAGCGTAAAATAGCAGCTTAACGCTGCTATGTTTCGTGTGGTGAGTGTAGAGAACCGGAGACCCTTTTTATTGGCAAAGAGGCATTCCATCTTAGTCCTCACCGGTGACAACGCATCTGCACCTTGAGTCTTTATTGAGGATAGATGTAGATGTCTATGGGTCACAGTAACCACTTACCATCAGGTGGACTGTGTGCTCGTTTGTCACCCGATCTTATAAAAAAAATTGTGTAACTGTATGTCTGACTGATTATTTTTTTTTGAAAGGTAACTTGATTGAGAGTGCTCTTAGCTATGATTCAAGAAAATAATTTCAGCCATTTAAAGATCATCAGCTCTTTTTGTTTTAGGGTTTATTTTTCAATTTTGAATCTATATTATGATACATAAAGATTATAGTTTGTAATTGGTCAATTAAAATTCCAGCACGAAATATCAGCTTAATTCTGCTATGTTTCGAATTTTAAAAGTAAGGAATCGTACACTCCTTTACTTTTGAGAACTAAAATGGAATGAGACATTCCATTCCAGGGACAACTCATTTGATTCTTAATCCAGGAATTATGTAGATGTCTGTGAGCCACAACGTCCACTTATCATTAGGTCGACGGTGTGCTTGTTTGTCACCCCTTTTTCTATAATAATAATAATAATTGGTTTCTTGGAAATGATTCCAACAGTTTGAATTATTTTTTGTGTTTGTAGTTTCATTTTAAAGAAAAAACTTAAAAAAAAGTAAAAATCAACTTCAAAAAACTAAAACTAAAAAAATATTGTTTAGGTTTTATTCTAAAATATTTATATTTATGTCGGTGGTCCACATACATCGGTGCTTGTACAAAGTGTATCGAATAAGAATGTAGGGCTTACATTCTATATGAATTACTAAGCATACTTAGCAGGACAAAACTATGATTTACATTGCGATTAAATTGATCTATCGCCTATATTCTGTTGTTTTTTAGGGATGATCTAGAACATGTTCACAGACTGCAGATGTTCAAGATCGTCCCCGATACATCAGATTTGATAGACTACAAATCGTCGCAAAAGAACACCGATTCCTACCAAGGATGATACGCGAGGCTATTGAAATTAAAAAACATCCTAATTTCAATAGAGAAGATGGATGGGTGCTGTCATCTGCTTGGGATCCTATAATTAACAAAATTAAATCCAAATCCAAGCATACCACTGCAAGACTTCAAGATACTGTAAGTTCATTCAGCGTAAATCGAAGCAAATTTAATATTAATAAACTGACGGTAGCCCAACTGTGACATCGGAACGTCAAACATCTTAGTCTTAACCATAGTTTTAACCATCGTTTTAAAAAAAACAAAGGAGCTGGAGTTTTTTTTTTTTTTTTTATAGGAGAGGGGGCAAACGAGCATGCGGCTCACCTGATGGTAAGTGACTACCGCCGCCCATGAACAACCGCAACACCAGGGGAATTGCAGATGCGTTGCCGGCCTTTAAAAGTACTTACATGCACAATTCAAAATGAATTTTAATTTATAACGAGTACAGTATGATATATTTAAATAAAAAAGGAAAAAGCAATAAAACGTTGCAGAATGATATATTGTATGATATATGATTTAAATGAGTCAAAGTAAATAATTTAAATGAATATTTGTTTAACTAAGTTCTTTGAGCTATATGGCCGGTCCATTACCACCTAAGCTCCGTTAGTTAGTCCTCCGTTAGGCGACGGATCAAATTATTTTTTGTCAATACAATAGTCGTAATATATAGCTGGTACGAGTAATGCGTGTATGACTATATGCTGAAATTCGAGCTTGCTTTAAACAATTTCATTTTATTCAACGTGAGAGATATCTATTAAATCAAAAAATATTATTTCAAATAATTTATTTAAAACCATCATCACAAATATTAAGATTAAATAAAATAAAACACATACTATTTATCAAAATACGAAGCATCCATTGTCACAAATACGTCAGCGTTAAGCAAGTATGTGTCACAGAGATTTTTCTTTTCAAACGCCTCCAATAGTTCGGTATTAAGATGGCTGTTAATGATAGCAGAGCAACGCAAATCCGCAGTAGTATAGGCTAAAGGAGCTCGCAATTGATATACACTAATAGGTTGCTGTGAATGACGTTGCAAGGAAAGCGCTTCTGGATTGTCTGTGGATGATGCTGCTCGTATTAATACTAATTTAGATCGCAGTTCTTTTACATTCAAATTATAACACTGCACTTGCTTAATTCTACCATATGCAGATTCTATAAGTTCTTGTGCATACTGTACAGAGTGTGACACTCGGCCTAAGATGGAGCGAAGACATGCTTCAACTTTTTCTTGCCAAGTTGATGCACCGCATATAGCGGTTTCTAATTCATCTGTACTACCACCTATCATTAACTTGACCATATGCCTTGCGACTGCTAGCTGTAATGCTTCATCAGAGTCATACTCCTTAAGGCGTTCTTTTATAGCGCTTTGGATTTCTTCTGGAGATTCCCCGACCAAGAATACGGTCCCGGTTAAACCTGGAATGAGAAAAAATATATAATACATACACTAATGTAGTACATCAAAAGAATTAAAAAAAAAAAAACAACTAAAGTAAACAGGAATAAATAATGACGCTTTTACATTATACGAGATATTCTCACGCATTTTCGAAGGAAACAAAATATATTGATCGTAAGTTATATTCATTACCGTGATCTTCTAAAATAGCAGCCATTTCTAATGCCACTAAAGATCCGCTTTCGTAACCCAAGAGATAAAAGTTTTCTTTCAGTGGAGCCTTCTTTAATAGTATCTGTAAACAGAAAATTTATCGATCAATAATTATTGTAAGACAGATTCAAAAAAGCAAGCATGTGATAAAGTGTGCTAAGTGAGTGAAAATTGATCCAATTTTGTATTCTATGTACGAAGGCATTAATGGAAACACTATACGAGGGTATTAGCTGGAGATTTAAGGCAAATGTTCCGAGTAGTACATACTAGTGTATTTTTGTAATGGTCTATGTCCAGTTCTGGACTTTAAAAGGCTTTTAAAGAAGAATTAGAAGAAAAACAATATTACTATAATTATAAAATTATAAAATAGGACATAATTATAAAATTTTATTAGTTCGCAAGAAGACACCTGAGTTTGCGAAATTTTGGAAATTACCTCGGCATATCGCTGAGCCAGATTAGATATAGTTTCATCAGGGCGATCAAGTCCCGGCTGCAATACTATAGCAGGGACTTTCAGGCGTTCACACAAAACACGGAAACGATCATGATGTCCTTCCAAGCCAGGGATAATGCATAAGTAAGTCTGACTAACATCAAATTCGTCGTCACGCTGAAATGAGAAAAATAAATAATATTAAATAATAAATAGAGTTATGCTCTCTAAGCAAAACAAAAACAACCGTTGAAGTTATTTTAATTTCCTCACCATAGCAGAACTACTTGCTAGGGTTGGCAAAAACACCATTTCAGTAGTCACAAGTAGTTCGTCGGGGTCAACATTGCAGTAAAATGTCTCTAAGCCTTTTGTTTCCTTAAATTCTATATCATTTATCGCTTCATCTATTTCCCGTATTCTGTAAAAACATGTAATTATTTTCATACAAACAATGAACTTATAAACGTTTACAATATGTTAAAGATCAAATACATTTTTATTAAAATAAAACTTACTTTTTGACTGTTAATTTGGGTATTAATTCTTCTGATATAGAAATGTTATGAATATCACTCAGGTAGGTAGAAACCATTTTAGATCTATCAACTTGAAAGGCTAAATCTGATAGAGTAGCTGTTTCCACAACATCATTAGGTACTTCAATCCCTAAAAAGTTTCAACATAAAAATTGTAAATGGTAGTTTTGATTGTCTAATAAACATAAAAAATACTGAATATTACCTGCTACATTTGCGATTTCGTTTAAAAGAGTATGAGATTGCGTTGGGCGAACTCGAGCAAGTATTACAGGTTCATGGGATCGCAATGCACGTTCAAACGTATTAATTGCATCTACTTCTGATATCGTTTCATTATTAGACGGATCTTCAAAGACACCCATCTATGTAATGAAAAATTTGAGTTATCTATACAAAAAATTGAAGTGTCTCTTCGTAATGTCAAAATAACAGCTTTTTACTAAATGCAAATGAAAGTATATAAGGTACTTATAACAAACAAAAAAACTATTTCTAGAATATTTGACTTTTATCTCTATTTTGTAGAAAAACCATCTCAGAAATGAGAGGTATCACTACAAATTTTTTAGCTTTTTAATGAAATTTGTTGATAAATTCCAATATCCACTATAACTTATGATACAGTACTATTCCACGGTATTGGCTTTCTGTCTAATACATATGTAAACGCATTTGCTTGCATAACGACGACGACGAAGGGAGAAGGTTTGTGCCCAGCAATGGAACATCTATAGGCTTCTTACTTTACAAATATATTTTAAATTTTCTGTCTTTTTATAATACAGTATCATAAAATGAATGTTATTGTTTAATATAACCTTTACCCTTTTAATGGCCGGTACTTTCAGTAGTGTCACTGGCAATCTATCTTGAGATCTGGAGATACAAGCCTGAATACCAGTGTCCACGCCAATGTTGAGCACTCCAAAATACCTATAAAGTATCAGTGTTAAATTATCAACATATTCTGGGAGTATCAAATCAATAAAATTTTAGGTTTTAAACTCAATTCACAGTCGTGGTATTAAGTATTTGCATGAACATACATAACACAACTTGACACTAACTTGGAAATCGCGATTGTCACCTTGATACAGAAGGATAGAGGAGGATACCCTTAGATTAATGATAGGTTTTCGCGCGCTCAGACTAGATACCGATGGCGCTGTTGTAAAATGCGACAACAAATACTACGCCAAAATCGGCGTACCCGAGCCAGTCGCGTTGCAGGCGATATGTGGTGTGGACGTACCGAATATTTTATTAAATTTTGATCATAATCCGAAGTAAAATACCAGTTTGCGTAGTGAAACTGTGTAAAATAATATTACAAGAAATAAGAAAAATACTGGGGTCACATACTATCAGTAAGTATCATACAATTTCGAAATTTCAACATAAAATAACACGAGCCATAAATAAGTTACAAAATATGAAAGACGCCATTCGGTGTTGCCGCGTATACAAAAATAAAGTTCCCCGTGGCTGAGATTTTTATATGTGAATTTATTGTTACTATATTTTATAACTAGCTGTGCCCGTTTTTAGTCGATTGTCGTTTGAAACAATTTGTCGTTTAGGTAAGAGAATATTAAGCGATTTATTTCATTACTGTATCAATAAGTGGTAACTAAATAAATCATTATCATCAAAGTTCTAAGTCGTTTATGATAGAGCTTCTGTGTAAACGACGTGAGAAGTAGGCTTAGCCGGGGTGTACACTAAAAGGTTACGGGGGCTACTAACGCGGGAAAAAGCAACATAGAGTTGGCCATGTGCAAAACAGTCAGTACTGAGGTACACTCCTACAACGCGTAAAGTTTGACCTTGCGCTTTATTTACGGTCATCGCATAACACACGCTCACTGTAACTGGGAACTGAACGCGCTTAAAACTGAAAGGAAAGTTACTTCTTAATAGAGGGTTTTTGGGCAGTGCTGCCAGATAAAAAAAACTAATTCAGCTCTAGGACAACACAAAAAGCGCTAGATTTCATGAAAACAGCGCTTTAAAAAAGCCCTAGATTTCGCGCTAAATTAACTACAAACAAAGTTTGTGTTTTTTTATATAATCATAATAAAGAAAACAACATTAAGTTTTTTTTCTGGCAATATTTTTTTGATGTATCAATACTTCGCAGGACATCGACTTATAATTATGGCAATTGCTGTCAACAGTAGTTAGTACTGTACGAACAATAAAAATGTCATTAATTGTTTTAAAGTGCAATGTATTTCGCAACTTAGTTTCAGATGTCAGCATCTGATTGCGGTTGCTACACAGTTTCTTTGTGTTATAACTTCTAAGTAACTTTTAACTTAGCTGTGCTCTAAGCAACTGACTGAAACTGAATAAAGCAAAATAAATGCGTTGCCAAAACCATGAACAAAAACTTGAATAAAGGGGTTTCCCCGCTTATAGTCGTCGGTAAAAAAATCAAGTTGATCATCCTAAAGGGGAAGCCAGGAGATCCATAGCACAGGGTATCCTAGTTTGGACTCGTCTCCCATGCTCTTTGTTTTGTGGAAAAAATATGTTTGAAAAAGATAAACTGCAATTTACTATTTGTGGGAAAAAATAATAAAGGTCATTATTATTATTATCGGTAATGTGGACTAACAGTGCTGCTATAAAAGAGTTAATAACCCGCTAGTCGCTAAAATATTGAAATGTGTGCTAAATACACCAAAAAGCGCTGGATTAAGCTAGGGCTAAAATTTCGAAATGCGCGCTATACATTCCAAAAAAGCGCTAAATCTAGTTCCCAAAGAGCTAAAGTGGCAGTACTGATTTTGCGTATATTATAAATACAATATCACGACATTTCGTTGCAAAATTTTTATTTTTGGTCGGATTCCGTTGTATGGCTTCGATGGATACAAATTTCTTCAGTAAGTCTCAATACGATTCATCGGCGAAAAATCTCAACACAGCAATTCAGAAAAGTTTGTAATTTGTACAACTCCATCTATTACGTCCTTTGTGTGAGAAAACATCCTTTTTAAATCTCTTTTTGTGTTTTAAGTATAAATATATTAATTATTATGGAACGTTTTTTTTACACACAAATCTTTTTATTACTATTTCTGAGATTTTATGGCGCCATTGAACAAATTCGAACCTACATTTCAAAATAATAATCATTACTTTCGATAGAATTAACCAATTTTAATAAAACAAAGATTAAATGTAACTCGAAGATACGCTTTATGATTTTCTTAACGATTTATTTGAAAATAAAAGATGTTTACTTTAGACGTGATGCGTTCATATAATAACAGACAAATAGACATACAGACAATTCTAAAAATTATAAAATGTTCTTATTTAATTATTTTCAGTTCCCCATAATGATTTTAGCCACCAAAATATATACCTATACAATGTACAGAAAGAGACACAATATGTTATCATCATTTTTATTATATGTATATATTTAAAGAGAGATGGCGCTGCTAACATCAATTCTAAAAATAAAAGAGATTAATTGACGCGATTGATACATTATATAAAACGCAAGAGTACTTATAAATCAGTGCCTGCACAGTAAGCAAAAAATAAAGTTTGACTCTCGCCAAAATCAACGATTTGTTAATAGCTCTTTTAAAATTTGATTTACCACATAGAGTACTCGGCGGTAAAGAATAAATTGAGTTTATCAACACGCAGTAGGGCAGCGAGTAATATAATAAAGATTAGCAGTAAATATGAAAACTCATCTACAGGAAAAAAAACATTGCAATTGCATTACATTTTCACAACACCACCATCTATCGAAGAAATGGGAAAACTATTGTGCTTCAGATTTAGTTAATAAGGTTAATATATTTTTGTATAATATATTTAATACGTTTTTTAATACTTTTGTTTACTGCGTTTTAGATATACATAATTATATCATTATTTTACATAATTTAACTATGATTTATGATATGATATTAGTTTAAAATGCACCTGATGACTCAAACAAAGCCACCGTTGAGCAAATTCGTACCTATACTTCCCTACCCATACTTCAGAATATTTATCATAACTTTTGATGGAATGAACTGATTTTAATGAAATAAAGACTAAATGTAACCCGAAGATACACTTTATAATTTCCTTAACAATTCTTATGATATAAATTAGTACTTTATACGTGATACGTTAACAAACAAACAGACAGACAGACAGACAGACAGACAGACAGACAGAAAATTCTAAAAATGGTAGAAATGTATTTAATTACTTATTTTTAGTACCCCTCAATCACTTTTATTACAAAAATATAAAATGTACAGACATCTGCTATTTACAGTTTTATTATATGTATAGATATAATATATTTAACTTATTATAATATAACCTAATTCTATATTATTTAATTGTTATTTTTATTATTAAAACATTATTTCCGTTTATTAGGGTTCCGTACCCAAAGAGTGTCAACGGGACTTAAGTTTCTACTATCGTTCCGTCTGTCTGTCAGCAAGCTGTATTTTATGAACCGTAATAAGTAGATACTGGAAATTTTCACAGAATGTGTATTGGCTATTATTGCTATAACAAAATATAATAAAAATAAAAATTTGGTAACACCATATAATTTATAACTATTTTTTTAAATAATTTGTGTATATTAGTCAGACATTTAAATATAAAAATTAAACTGATAAAAATGAGGCCTTATCATTTATATGCCATTTATTCAGAAGAAAAACCTATACATGATATACACAAATATATTGATACATTCGTTATTAATAAATTATTCATTTTTAATTATTTCTGGTCTACTTTCATAACTATGAACTTAACTACTAAGCAATAGCATAAAATAATTTTTCTCGTTAATCGGGTAATAGTTAAGCTGTCTTATACACATTACAATATTGAGTTTCCTCATTCAAGGAGCTGTTACATTCAGGTAGCGCGGTATCTAGTCAGAGCGCGCGATGACCTATCATTAATCTATGAGGATCCCTTAGTTTTTGTACAATATTTTTGCTCTAGTACTACAATTTCTGTTGAAAATAAATTAATGTTAATATTTAATAATTACTTACTTGATGTGTGGACAAAGTTTTCTTGAAACTAAATCCAGTATTCGAATTAAATTATCTGATCCTGCATCAGATATTTCTTTGGTTGCTACTATGTAAACCCCTTCAACGGTGCCGAGGTTGTTGCAATCGTTTAGTAAGTGTGTAACATCGTTTTCACTTTTTAATATTTCATTAGTGAGTTTTACTTGAACACCTTGTTTTACTAGTGACCTGTAAATTAAATCGTTGTATTAGAAGTTACATTACTAAGAAATAAATTCAATGTAAATTATAGAAACATTATATAGCCATACCGAATTTCAGGGTCAAGATATTCAGAACTTTTCAAAGAGTGCAAGTAAACTTTGCGGGCGCCACGGCTTACTAATCTTTTTGCAAATTGTAAACCTAAATAGTCATTATTGCACAGTATTAGTTGACTTAAATCTGGAGAGCAGGATAACCTGAAAAAGTATTAAATACAATAATGTATAAAAACGTCATACAAGAAAATAAGCAATCATGTGCTTTTATTTGCAACTGGTTCATAACGGCAAGACAAAATCTAAAACTATAAAAACACTGTACAATCAGTTACAGGCTAGGTAAATACTTTTTTAATCAGTAGCGGGTCATGTGAAACCTTTTTTATTGAAATGGCTAATGATAATAGCAAGTGGTTTCAATAAACCATGGACATCTGCAACCGAAAACAAACAAAGATAACCACATGCTTTGTTATTCCTTAGTTATAAAATAATTAATATAATCAGGCGTTCTTTTGCGCAAATCCATTACACATACGATGTATAAAATCAATTAGCGAAATCCTCAGCATACCTTCCGCTTCGGGGCATCGAAGGGGTTATGTTGGACTCCCACCGCCTAAAGCCCCACGGTTGTCACCATCAGCGTATATAAAGGGTCCCGAGATCTCCGTTCGGAACGCTACCGGGGCTCCTCTCTCGCTTTGCTTTATTAAAGCCCGTCCCGGGGACAGTCCTTTCTGACCCCAGCACCCAGTGCTATTACGATGTCTCGGGACCTCATCAGTAACATCGACCTCCTCGGGGATTACATCTAATCATCTGATGAACACGTAGTAACTTAGGGGCTAAGCGCTAGCCCCTAAGCTACCACGTCTTCGCCAGACGCTCGGGGTGGGGGGGGGGAACGCCTCTCTAGACCGTTGATGCACAGACCGCGGCCCGCCGATCGAATACTATTGGCCCGCCGACAGCAAAAATAATACTCTCGTACATTCGAAAAATATTAAATTATATCCCAGAATAAAACCAAAAAAAATATGTCCGAAAAGTAATTTGAATCTCGCGCGCGCTCTCTTAAGTGCGCTTATCGGTGCGCCGTGCATGCGTCGGTAACAGCGGTCGGTAATGTTCGTGCTGATCTCGGTTAAATTCGTTTTCTTGAGGAACCGCCGCGGACGGTGGCGCGGCGACGACGGCAGCGCGGTGGCGGCTTATCCACGGGTTATATTGTTAGAACAAGCGAGACAGCAATAGTCCCGAATTCCCGATTGCTCGCGTAGGTAGATACACGAAGCTTCCAGAGTCGGTTTCGTGATTTCTCCAGACAGTTTTCGACTCTATACGCGCGGTATAAAAGCCACGCTAACCGCAGCGACCGACAGTACGGTTTTAATTTGAGTGAAGTGTCAATAGTTCTAGTGGAGATTTTAACTCGACTAGCCGGTGTCATATATTTTGATCCACATTCAACGTAGATTTCCCGTCAAATACCGTGTATAATTGTGTTGTGAAATCGTAAGTAAAACTCTGTTGTTAATAAGTGTTTCCCTACTTATTTAATCAATTATTTTTGGTAATTTAAAAAAGGATGGGTAATTTAAGTAGGCACTGTAATTGTTTTTAGGTGTGGTGTTAATCCTAGCCAGGATTAGAACGCAACATGGACAAGCCAGTACCTAGTAAAAAACGTAAGGTTTAAGATGAAAATCGGCAGTTTCAAGAAATATGAACTGAGAAATACTTTTTTGTATGGTCGCATAACAAAGTCGTTTGCTTAATTTGCAAGAATTCTGTTGCGATTGCAAAGGAATATAATGTAAAAAGGCACTATGAAACGCAGCATCCTACTTTTACCAAGTTTACAGGCGAATTAAGAAAGCAAAAAATGTTGTCTTTGAAACGGGAGCTCATTGGTCAGCAAGCTATGTTTACAAAACCCATTCAAGATTCAGAAACAGCTACAGAAGTTAGTTATGAAATTTCTCGAATGATAGCAAAGCGAAGTCGCCCCTTCAATGATGGGGATTTTGTAAAAGAATGCATAGAAATTGCCGCTAAGAAAATGTGTCCAAAAGCAGCAAAAAAGTTTTAGAAAATTCAACTGAATCGTATGACTATCCAAAGACGAATTATGTCTTTGTCAGGTAATATTGCGGAACAATAAAATGAAAAAACTAAGATCGTTGAATTTTTTTCATTAGCACTCGACGAATCCACTGATATTAGTTCCACAGCTCAACTTCTGATATTCATACGAGGTGTTACTCAAGATTTTGAAGTCTTAGAAGAGTTATTAGGAATGTGTTCATTGAAAGGTCAAACCAGAGGAGTTGATATACTCAATGTACTTTTGGATGAGTATTCAAAAATTGATTTGGACTTATACCAAAATTATCGGGAGTTGCGACTGACGGTGCTCCTTCGATGATTGGTGTCAATTCTGGGCTAGTTACTTTGCTGAAAATGCATCTGCAAGAAAAAAAACATAAAAACTGAAGATCTCATGCAGTTTTACTGCATTTTACACCAAGAAGCCTTCTGTTCTAAAAAAATTGAATTTCAAAATGTCATGAAAGTGGTAGTTTCGACTGTAAATTTCATAAAATCACGAGGACTCAATCACAGGCAATTCAAATAATTCCTTGATGACATCGAAAACGAATATGGAGATTTACTGTATTATACAGAAGTAAGGTGGCTAAGTCGTGGATTGACACAGGAAATATTTCTAAATTTAATAGAAGAAATTGGAATATTTCTGGCGGAAAAGCAAAGGGATGTCCCGGAACTTAAAAATCCTGATTGGTTGTGTCATTTGGCTTTTTTAGTTGATATTACAAATCATTTGAATGTCTTGAACAGAAGGCTTCGGGCGGGCTCGACGGGGAGTGGCCCCTAGTCTTAATAAGTCTGTGCATCACTGCTCTAGACGCTCCCGCCCCGAGCGTCTAGCGAAGACGTGGTAGCTTAAGGGCTAGTGCTTAGCTCCTTAGTTACTATATGTTCATCAGATTGGTAGGTCACTGATGAATAGGCATTAAGCAGTAATAGTTAGTTTAGTAGTTGAAAATATACACAATTTACCTAGGTTTATAGCATGGTAAAAGCCCATCTTGAGTCTTGTTGTTAGCTCGAAGTTGAACTAGTGCACGCCCACGATGCTGACTAGCGGCTAATAGGCGGAAGGCACGGGAAACGTCCGTAGGAGCATATATGACTCGTGATAACGGTCGTACGTACCCTCGCTTAATACCCTCAGACACCATCAACTGTAGTTTCTATTTAAAAAAATAAAGTAACATAATTGATTTAACTCGCAAGCTTAGAAAAAAGCATTGTATTTCAATTTTGTTTTTTAAAATAATCGCAAGCAGTGACGTAGGATATATAATATTCATATATTGCAATATGAATATTATATATCCTACGTCACTTTCTATACGTGGTAGAGCCATGATGCAGCTATATTACTGGTAAAGGTGTAGCACAAATGGGTCGGCTCGACCAGGGAAAGACCACGCTCTCACAGAATCCCAGTGTAAAATAGTAGCTTAACGCTGTTGTCTTCCGTATGGTGAGGGTAGAGAACCGGAGACCCGTTTTACTAGAAACGAGGCATTCCATCTTAGTCCTCACGGGTGACAACGCATCTGCAGTTTGATTCGTCATCGAAGATAGATGTAGATGTCTATGGGCCACTGCAGCCGCTTTCCATCAGGTGTACTGTGTGCTCGTTTGTCACGCGTATACTATAAAAAAAAAACTATCGACATCTAATATGTTAAAATCTATCAAGTTATTTAGGCTACAAGGCGTGCCAAAGAAATAGCCTTACGTAATTACGTAATACGTAAATAAACACATACCCCTTGAAAACAGTGTTCTCCTTCTGGGTCATTCGGGTAAAACTTAAAAAATAATATTTGTGCATGTAGTAAAATTGATAAAAATTAGTTAGTAGTGACTTGCTGTCACTCTAAAAAAATACCTAAATGACTTTGTTTTACTTCAGTTTATTTTTAAGAGTTGTTAACATTTTTGGCAACAAAATCGTTATTAAAATAAACTAGCGTGTGCGCTAAAAAAATACATTTATAAAAGGAAATTTTGTTTTTTTTTCAGTGGTCTAAAATAATTTTCGCATTATTACAGTGAAACCGGATCGGGGCACATTGGTTGGATGGTTTCAAAATATATAACGGACATAGGTAGAAACATTTTTTGTGTCTTTCAACCGACTTCAAAAAGAAGGAGTGGTTTACGATTCGTCGGAATCTTTTTTTATGTATGTTCACCGATTACTCAAAGCCGCCTCAACAGAATTTGAAAATTCTTTTTTTGTTTCAAATGGTATATTTCTCAGGTGGTCCCATTTAAATTTTATCGAAATCGGTCGAGCGGTTTTAAAAAAAATTAACAATAAATTATATTTATATTGAAGTCGGTTGTACAACATTTTTAATTTTACTACTTGTATGTTTTATATAGACAGATAAATTATGAACTGCTTACTTTCAATTCCGCGTTACTTTCTTGAGCGAACAGCTGACTGAAGTGGACAGCTATGTACGACCTCTCTTTAGTCATGCTGTGTAACCCATAAGAGAAATCCTCTCGGGTTGTCATTTGCGACGTATCAATCGTTACACCGTACAGTGCAGCGCATTTTAGGGAATTCTGAAAAGGAAATATTATAAGTAACTATTTTGATTATTTCCTTTTTTTATAGTTACTAAAAATATTACTACTGCCTCGATGCTCCAGTGGTCGTAAACGCGACTGTTGATCATGAGGGTTCGATTCCGGGACGGGCCAAAAAATCCGTTATAGAGTTTTTCTGATTAAAAAAATTCAGTATCAGCACGGTGTCAGGAAGTTGGCGGTTTTTCACTCGCAAGCAAGCAAAGCCGTTGGTCCTGCGTCTGATCTCTTTCCGCCCGTGTCGCATTGTCCTCCCTTCGGGCTATAAGAGTGTGAGAGAAAGAGAGAGCGCATCTATGCTTGCGCACTCACCCGAACACTATAATTCTATACTGTGCAGATGGCTAATCTTCATTGGGCGTGGCCGCCGTAACCGAAATTTTGTCTGATATACATCATTCCTTCAAAGGCGAGGACGTGGTAAGCCAGCACTTAAAATAACAATATTATGTCGGAGCTGACGGAGATTAATCTCTGATCGCCCGAGTACTATAAAATCTATGTTGAGCGTTTAGCCCCTGCACCGCCTCATCTTTGTCTGATAGGTCGATTATTATCATAGATAAAACTAGCGCGCCGGACGTGACGTCACGACTAGACGTTGTGCTGACCTTAAAATAAAAAACCTAGAACCCGATCGCAACGCCACCTGCCGGGTCTAATTATGAATCTAAGTCATTCACGGACCCACTCAAATACACAAAAAAGTTCAGTGACAAATACACGTACTGAAGAATTATATATAAAGATATCATCATAAAGATACTAAGCGGTTATAATTAATTTAGTTTGGTACACTCGGGCACTATAGTTATATACAATATTATTATTACTATATCCTGTACTGCGCAGATTTGTGATCGATATTTGGTCTGGAGAATATTTAAAACAAAATAGAAACTTACGTGTTTAAGATCACCAGAAATACAGCTAATGACGATGTTACAACCCTTTCCATTCGTTGCCGCTAATACCATGTCAGCAAATGTTGAGTCACGTGAATTCCCTATCTGGTCATCTGAAAATTTCAATTGAAACTTGAAAAAGTTCATTACCACCTATTATAGTCCACTGCTGAACATGGGCCTCCTCACAGATGGGGCCACATGATCATTACACAGTCAATTAATTATCATCTTTACAGCTTACCAATGTCCCCTGATTAATATAGGCCTCCCCATACATTGCCTGATAAGAGGGTATTCAACATAGTTGCCACACTTTGCTGGCGGGTTTTAAGGCATAAATATTCTAATGCTTATTTCAAGGCTGACCATCAATGGAAATTAGGAATTTTAATTGCCAATTTACCACCTACTCGTCAATGAAGAAAACTAGGAGGAAACATTTATCTCTGCGGGATTAAAATATTTCAGGAAGAGGCTGAGTCCACCAACACGCAATAAAACAACGCGGCCGGTCTATTTTTTTTTTAAATAGAAGAGGAGCCAACGAGCATGCATCTCAACTGATGATAATTGCTAAAAAAACGTTTCTTCAGAAATAAGAGTAAGCTCATGAGTTCATAATATATAAGGTTATAACTTGATTAAACCTTGGATTTTTAAATACCATCAAACCAGCAATACTACTTACATTACTAATATTCCTGTTAACCACTCTAGACAAGCTTAAAATGCTTGTGTTGGGCGTGGTGAAGGTTTACGTCGGTAGTCGAATGGTGGATTAGAACTCTCGACTTCTCGAATTTGCGGTCCACACCATAACATTAGCAACCGTCGCTTATCGGATTAAAAAAAAATACTTTTAAAATATAATTTGGTTTAAATTTACCTTTTAACTTCGGGAATAATTTAAGCAGAAAACGTTTTTTGTTGATATCACTGACAGTCGTAAAGACTGTGCAGCCTTGGCTCAAAGCGATCGATATTACCGCTTGTCCCAACGCTCCGGCACCTCCATGAACAAGTACGGTGACACCGGGATTAAGTTTGTATTTTATGCCCTGAAATAATATATTTCGTATTATAATAGAGTTAGATTAACCGTTAATATACTTATACTTACATTTTTTATAAATATAAAGTGACAAACGACGAATGTTATCCCGCCTGATGGTTATTGAATACTGCAGTCCATGGACACCCACAGCCAATTTCAAATAAAGAAAGCTACAGACGTATTGTCATTTCTGAGGACGAAGATGGATTGCCCCATAAACTGTAATCGCACTCTCTATAACCATTAGACTAGAATTCAGTTGTGCAAACACAACCATTTAGCTACAGGAATATGTAAGAAGGTAGGATCTACCGAGACAGACTCCCAGCAAAGAGCTAATAAAATTTTAAAATAATTAATTAATCAGTCAAATATTAAAATTTATTTTATAGTTACAGTTTTTAAAATAACTACTCTTATGTATTAATAACACTCACAAGACAGTAGAACGCTAAACAGTACGCCAGAGGTACTGTAGCTGCTTCCTCGAGACTCCAATACTCTGGTACGGGCCATAGCAAATCGGGACGAGCCATAACATGTGAACTAACAGCACCACCCGCGACTAATCCCATCACACGTTCCCCACTAAAAATTCAATTTAAATAAATTTAATAAAATAAAAAAACATCAAGCGCTCGCTGTAAATTTCACATTACGCCAGTAACTCGGGTTCGATCCCAGCCGGCACCAATGAAATTATTATATGCAATTTTAAATAGTGATATACCACGTGCTCCGCGGTGAAGGAAAACATCGGGAGGAAACCTGCATCTCTGAAAAATAAGAAAAAAAATATTTCGAAGACATGTGAAGTTCGCCAACACGCATTGGGGCAGCGCAGCGGACATTTGCCCTAAAAGCTCTCTCAGAAATGAGAGGAAGCCTGTACCCAGCAATGGGACGTATATAGACTTTAACTTTATGAATTAAGTTACAGCCTAGATGCGTCCAGCTCCTGGGGACAGGCAGAGGCCTGTGGAAAAGAGAGGAGTCTCTTTTCTGGAAGGGAGTGTCCGCCACGCTACTCATCTGAATTCCACCAATGTGTATGGTGGACTTTAGATGACTTTGAAATATTTTTAAGGTTAAGGTTAAGGTTAAGGTTTCCTTAGATATTTTTCTCTCTCAGAACTTTTATGGTAACCAAACAAATCGACCGCCACCAATTTGCCACCGAAAATTACAATTAAAAACAACTAAAATTATTTTTAATTGTAATTTTACTACTTTACTGTTTGACCATGTGCTCGACGGTGGTGATAGTTTTGTAACGAAACCTGAATAATAAAATAAATATATTTAGAAGACACGTGAAATTTGGCACCGGCATCCGAAACCCGGTAGCGAAGCACTCATTTTCTTGCTCCAAAACCACTTGAGAAATGTGAGATGTCTCTACTTACGAGTATCATACTAGTAATACAAATATTACTTATTTTTAACATAATCATAAAGGGTAATATCATTAGAAGAACTTTCGGTTAAATCTTCGCTAGAACCAATGCAATTGTTAATTGCAATTTTAAGTGCTGATTTACCAAGTACACGATTGTGGAGGTAAACATCGTGAGGAAATCTATTCCATAACCCATATGAGAGGAGGCCTTTACCTAGCGATGAAATTTCTACAGGTCATAACTTTAATTCCTTTATTTTTATCATTACACTATCAAAAGTTCACTGCTGAAAATAGGTTTCCTTCAAGGTATGCCACAAAGCACGGTTCTGCACCACATGCATCCGTCGGCTTCCTGCATCTCTTACCACAAATCACTTTAATAAAATGGAACTATAAAAATAAATTGCATTTTACCTTTCAGTTACCCCACTGAAGTCCATTCCGAAATTATTTCCATTAGTCTTATTGTTAAGTGGAATTATTCCAGCACATTTTTTAACATCAGTATCGTTCAATCCAGCAAAATGTACCTGATTTTACAAAAAATATTTTTTTATGTGGTAATTATGAAATCAAATATAATATTACAAAATTAACTATGAATACAATAAACGTACGGTTACTTTCACACCAGGAACGTTAACACGTGGCATTTCAACCCAATGTAAGGAGTTAAAATCTCCAATACAAGAGCTCTGAAGAGTGATGTCATAAATTGAAGATAATTTTTGCTGTAATGGTATGAAGAACAGCCCACCCCATTGTCCCTGAATAGTTAAATCATTGATTAGATTCAAATATCACATAATTTTATCAAATAAAAATATCAAAGTAAGTATAACAGTGATCTTACATGATCTAGCACATTGAACGCCAAATCTAAGTTAGGCAGTTGATCTAAGTTTTGATCTTCGGAAATTGTATGATTTATCATAATCACATAGATTTGGTTGCGATCCTTTCGCCATTGCTGAACAAGATTTTTCAATCCATCTATAGGCGGATAAGATGTTATAATAAGAAGCTTGTGTCTTTGTGGTAATGTTGTTTGAGTAGAAGATAACCAGGCAAGATCGGCAGGAGAGCGCACTGTAAATGTGCTCGTAGCGACTGCATTAGAGGTAGGTCTCCAGCGCACTAGTTCGAGCCTCTCATCTTTCATATTCTGTGCACTTACGATACGATATAGTGCTGATGGTCTATTGAATAACGAATCCTTTGTATATTTCTCTATATTTACGATGAAAGTGTCTCGACAAAGCACGCGGTACAGAGTTTGACATAACTGGAAATAAATTAAAACTAAATTAAATATATCTTGTTTAATATAAATATTTAAAAAAAATTGTCAATTATGGATATTTTTAATGTATTTTTAGATAAATGTAACAATATACATATTTAAGTATATAACCTTGAAGTGATAATCTAATTCTTGGGGCTTTCTTTAAATCATTATTTATTGATTTTATATTTGAGATATAACCAGGCTGTAGGTATTGGATATGGCTTATCATCAAAAGATTTTATCGCCAAAAGAATAAAATCTGCCCTCATAAGGAAGAAGAGGAAATCATTCAATTTATAAACAATGTGTATTCGGATTAAATAACTTTATTTTGATTTTGCAAAATTAAGTATTTATGAGTAAACCATAATCCTCTTACCTTATCATCTTTTGATAAGTTTGTAACTAACATCAAATCGACATCTGTTAAAAAGTTGGCTCGTTCGTCTAAAATATTATTTCTATAAATTATTTTGTGTTGGACCTCTATAGAAGGTACGTTCGTAAAAACATCATTAAGATTCCGGAAATGAGCTTCGTCACTCTTTTGATCACACAATTCAAGTATATTAATCACATTCTTATTCAAATTTTCTGCAACGATTTGCAAATATACCAACATAGCTGTTTCGAACTGAAATAAACATTACTTTTTAAAAATAATTTTAAACAATAAAAATAATCCAAAAAAATTTGCTATAATACTAACATCAGTTTTATCTTGTTGAAAGTACGGGACAAATTTCAAAGTTACCAAATCTGTTTCTTTTTCTAATGGTGGTAAATCGCGGAACTTAACATCCTCTATTGCAACACCTCCGCATCTGTAGGTACATGATTTTACATCTTTCAAATACAATATCTAAAATTTCTCTGCAGTAAGCTACACTTACGAATGAATAATATATTATATTAGGTCCTTACATATGAAATTGGCCTTTTGTACGGCAAGAATTTAAAGTCATTATTTTTTGTAAAATATATTTAATTAATCAAAGTATGCACCGTTGTTATATATGCACTTTTGCCCTCTCATAGTTAATTGATCCCTTTACTAAAAAAATCATGGGGGCGAGAATCAATAACTCTTTGAAGGCGGTTTGGACTACCGCATCAGAGTTGAATTTTTTTCCTTGTAAGAAGTTGTCCGAATTCCGGAAAATTGGCAATCTGTTGGCTCAACGTCTGGAAAGTACGGTGGATGTCGCAGACATTCCAATGGTAGCTCAGCTAACTTAGTCGTTGTTTGTTGCGCAGTGTGTGATCTTGCGTTGTCATGAAGCAGCAGTGGCCTAGAGCGATTGACCAATCTCGGTTGTTTAGCAGCTAGTTCTTCCTTCATAGTTTGCAGTTGCTGACAATAAATATCTGCCGTAATCGTTTGGCCAGAGTTTAGAAAGCTGTAGTGAACGATACCAGCGCTTGTCCACCAAACACTCACAAGTAACTTTTTCTGAGTACATTTTCGTTTAGGGCAGGATTTTGCTGGGTCTCCAGGGTTCAGCCATTGTGATGAGCTCTTCCGATCATCGTAGAGTATCCACTTTTCATCACAAGTAATGATTCGATTTAAAATCCCTTCATTATTGTGTTGGTTGAGCAAAGTAACACAGCAGTCATTCATTCAAGTTCATTCATTCAATTCATGAGGTACCCATCGTTCAAGATATTTTTTTTAATTTCCCGATTTGGTATTCAAGTGGATTAATACAGTTTATCACTTACCCCGAATCTTGCAGCTATCTCTGAAGTTCTTTATGATGGATCCGCTTCCCTAATATCCTTTATTCTTCATTTTCCACTTTTATCTCCAGCCGTCCACGGGGTTGGTTCTGAAGGTCGAAATTTCCAGAACGAAAAAGTTGAAACCAAAAACGTGCCGTGCTTTCTTTTGCGACACCAGCGCCGTACACATCATTAATCCTTCGAGCTGTTTCTACAGCACTGGTGCCACGGTAGAACCCGTACTCGTAAATATACCGATATTTCATGTTTTCCAATGTGCAGTAATAAGCGACGCCAAAGAAAAAAATAATGAGGAAAAAACAAATAAATGACTGTTTTCAAAACTCAAATGTACCAGCTAAATGAATTTATAAATTAGAATTCGAAATTCTTAACCAAAGAAGGAGATATTTCAGATCAAAGTGGTCAGTACGACAAAACGCTAATTTCATATGTAAGGACCTAATGCAATATGTAGAATAATATTCAAAGTTTATCTTTCCTTTTAATTAGTTTATATTTAATAACACTACCTTATGCAACCACTAAATGGAAAATAACTATTTACATTATAATACCTGATTATATTATATGTCTCAAAAACATTAGCAGTTATGACTCTTTCATCGCCCATTGATATATCTTGACTGTTGAAGTGTCTTTTGATATCAATTGTAATATTTCTAATGTTTGTTGGTTGAGATACAGAGTGATGAGAACGCTTTAGAGCATTTAATTGCAGCATACCATCAAGGAATGTTACCCAGTTGTTGCGCCAATATATTTGCGCTTCCGTAAGAGATTTGTTAGCGCTGTGAATGCTTTGGAACTGGCCGCTAAAAATAAAAATGAAATTATTTAATTTTAGTGCACGAAATTCGATCATATCTACACAATTAAATTAATTAATTGATTAGTTTTCTATCTAACGTTAAATTGCTTACGTGAATGCTATATATAATAAACTACCTATTTAATTTTTATATACCACAATATACAATAAATAAAAACATATAACTAAATTATAATGTTCGAACAAAATAAATATTTGTTTACAATATAAGAACAATAACGCTCATCACCCGAGTGGGATATATAACTGACCGAGTAGCTTATTATAATTATAAGCCCGAATAACTTAAAAGTTACTCGTAAATGTCGTCATCATCACCATTACAGGCTGACATAAGTCCAGTGCTGAACAAAGGGCTCCCCAAAGGAATGCCACAATGTATGGTCTTGAGCTATCTGCATCCATCCTTCCTGCATCTATTATTTGGTCGCCACGCCAATTTGATTGTGAGAAAATAAATTTCTAAATTTTATTTTACATCTTAAATAATGCATAAAACTTAAAATTATCTTCAATTTCAACTTACCTATAATCATAACCCCTGTTGTGTAACAAATGATAGATATCGTCCGATTTTAAATCAAGTTCTTCAGTCGAAGTAAATTCTAGTACAAATGGTCTGATATCAACGACATCCCCTTTAATGTAACCCGTTGCAATCTTAGAATACTCGTCTGTGACCTGTTTATTTCAATAAACAGCTGTCATAGTTAGTCAATGATTTGTTTATTTTTATTTAATTCAATAAAAGTTTAACCGTGTAATGGCAGTGAATGAAATATTGTTCCCCGGGTATCGTAAGAGCGACATAGGAAAATTGAAACATAAGATGGACAGCAACATCCTCCTGATAACAACTCAAAGTTATACAACAGTGTGGTTGTCAACCCGCCTGCTGAGTGTCAATCGTCAACGATCGTCCGTGGATGAAATTATTAAATGAGAACATTATTCTTTATCCGTTTATGTATTTAATTTAGATATTTAACTGCATCATTTTAAAAAATCTGTTGTAGCTACTGCTCCCTTTAGTCGTTTTGGGTATTTTGGTGTATTTGAGGTTGATGTTGCTGTATATTTGGCGATATGAGAAGATTCACTACCTCATATTATTCTGTAGGCGTCGCAAGGGTGATTAAAACGGGAGATGCACAGCAGCATCTTCCTGATAGCGATTCAAAATAAAAATCGCCAAATTCAAAAACTTATTAAACAAAAATTGTATAAAAAGTGTTATTATGATATTAAGGAATTTATGGATTCTCGGTTTAAACTATGGTTTAAGAAGTGTTCCTGTTCAGATGACAGCGCCATCTATCTCATACCATGTACAACAAACTAGCGACATCTAGATCGCCCGTACTGTAACTAGGAAGTAACCTAACCATTGTATCGATCACAGAGTGTGTTAGTTATAGAACCTAAGCAATTAGTTCCATTGTAATACCGCTGAGGGCGCTGTACGAGACTATAAATATGAAGAGCCTTGCCAAGGCTCGTCCATTTTGATCGATTGCACAACAATAAAACATATATACCAAGAGATCGCAGTCTTTGCTGTAACAGTTCCTTTATATAAGAAAGTCCCATAGGCGCTGCCCCACATTTTTCGTGTAATTTGACATTTTGTTATCAAACTCCATACTTAATATTTTGTTTCATGTATTTCCATATGACTTATTACGTACAACAGATGCTAATTTATACCTGCAAGTATTTATAATATCCTCCAGATCAAATTTCAATTACGATGGCCATTCTCAACGGAAAATAGATCCGCACAGGGCAGGATTGTAGTGCCCTAGTGTATTTTTGTTTATAGTATATGGGTGATAAACGGTCATAATATGATGATGGTAAGTGTTTGCTGTGGCCCATAGACATCTACATCTATCCTCGATAACGAATCAAAATGCAGATGCGTTGTCACCCATGAGTACTTAGATGGAGTGCGTCATTTCCAGTAAAAAGGGTCTCCGATTCTCTTCACTCACCATACGGAACACAGCAGCGTTAAGCTGCTATTTTACGCTGGTATTCTGTTAGAGCGTGGTCCTTCCGAGGTCGAGCCGACCCATTCATGCTGCAACTATACCAATAATATAGCTGCAGCATGGCTCTATCACATGTAACGTGGTAGAGCCATGCTGTGTATGCGCAAGCACAGGAAGACTCTCTATTCTGACACTCTCATATAGTCTAAGAGCTGGCAACGAATTTTGGGAAGGTCCTTCGGGCAAGTTGAATTTGTGAAAAAATATAATTTCGTCAATTGGCGAATCCAGTCCTGCAAGTCTGGCAGAGCGTTTGCGTTATTTCGTTACTGCGCAGCTTATAATATTTGCAAAAAAAAATCCAAAAAAATGTTTTTGTTGCAACTTTATTTCTTTTTTTTCTTTTAATTTAGTTTTCATATAACTCCAAAAAAATAATCCCAGACGTTTCTGTCGGTTATAAAGTATTTATTACCAGACCTCTCCAAAAATATTTTTTTTGAATTCCCAAAAAATATACTTTTGGCAAACTCAAATTTTAATCACGTATACATTGATCAATTTTTAATAATACCTGCAGATCGCCAGACAAATTTAGCGGTTTTAAACAATTCCCAGACGTGAATAAAGTTTACAAATGAACACGACAAAATAATCTTATGCGTAGCCATAAGTGCGAGAAAGATACGAGTAGCTTACCGAAGCATGCTGACAGCGGATGGGGTCCTAAGCCTCTCGCGCTGTGATTGGTTACTAAGAAATATCTTTTTTAAAGATTTTAAGATTAAATTCTTGTTTTGGGATTTAGCATATATATATGTGTATATATGACCATGTGTGTTTGTTACACTTCCACGCAAAAACTACTGAATGTATTTTAAAGAAAATTTAAAATAATATAGCTCATACATAACTACATTTAGGTAGTTCAAAAGTCATCTATATTTGTACCACATCACTGAGAAAGAATTTACTTTGTTGTTTTTCCACCTTCATCTCAAGGCGGTAAGCACTTTATACATATAGTCTCTTTTTAAGAACATGGGGTAGTAATTATCATAAGCTATTTTTGCCAATGTTACTATTAATACGAGGTTAAAATTAATAGCTATTTTACAAATTATTACAGCACTAATCTGAAATAATTCAAACTATATACACAGATATTTACATGATCATATATGCACATACATATATGCTAAATCCTAAAAAAGAATTTAATCTTAAAATCTTCAAAAAAGATATTTCTTAGTAACCAATCACAGCGCGAGAAGCTTAGGCCCCCATCCGCTGTCGGCATGCTTCGGTAAGCTATCTGCCTCGCACTCATGGCTACGCATAAGACTATTTTGTCGTATTCATTTATAAACTTTATTCACGTCTGGGAATTGTTTAAAACCGCTAAATTTGTCTGGCGATCTGCAGGTATTATTAAAAATTACTCAATGTTTACGTGATTAAAATCTGAGTTTGCCAAAAGTATATTTTTTGGGAATTTAAAACAAATATTTTTGGAGAGGTCTGGTAATACTTTCTAACCGACAAAAACTTCTGGGATTATTTTTTTGGAATTATATGAAAACTAAATTAAAAGATAAAAAAGAAATGGAATTTTTTTGCAAATTTTATATGCTGCGCAGTAACGAAATAACCGCAAACGCTCTGCCGCAGACTCGCAGGACTGTATTCGCCAATTGACGAAATTATATTTTTTCACAATTTCAACTTGCCCAAAGGATCTTCCCAAAATTCGTCGCCAGCTCTTAGACTAATACTCTGATAGGACGGTTATCCGACACGACCGCAGAGAAATCTGGAGCGGGAACAACGGCTTTATGTGCTTTCTTAGGTACGGGGGGTGACACCGGGCTACTACGGAAAATTTCATGGCAGAGAAACCCAATACCTGATTTGTGATTTTTGACCAGGACCTCATAATCAGCAACTACGTTTACAACCACTAGACCAACGAGGCAGTCAATCAACTAATTGTAGACTACTTTTCGTAATAAAACTGAAAATATTTAAAAAGTTCTCACCTCGAAATACCCGGTACCTCTTAGAAATGATACCAAAAGTCGTAACTGACGTTGATAATGAAGAATGGGTTGGGAATAAAGCTTCACATCGTGGTATTGAACTGACAATTGTTTCTTTGGCACCCCGATGGTCATCGCCAGTACATCCCAAACTGCAATTAATGCAGCTGCGAACGGGAATGTATTCTTTCCTGTTAGGATTGAAATATTTTATTTTAAATTTTATGTCAGTTAAAATACGTTTTAAACTAAAGCTCAGATGACGCAATATACTACTACATCTAATATAAAAAAGTTTGTTGTTATATATTTTATGCTCGGCCATACTGTTCATCAGATTGCGCTAAAAATTTGTCAACTTATTGCTTGCACTTGCGCGAAGGTTATAGGCATAGTACAATTAAGTTACAGAAGGTGGCGCGCCTATCGTACCGACACATTTATTTGATAGATATATATCATTTAATTTATTGAATGTTTTATCATTCCTAATTAAACAATATAATTCTTTCAAATTTAAAACGATATTTCAACAATTATTTCTTTAGCGGCAGCAATGCGCCGGGTACCAGCTAGTTACTTATAAAATTGGCATTGCTCATAAAATCGATGTAAATTATAAAACACTTAAAGTTGCTTTCTCTATTTCCACTAAATGACAATAGAAAGGGACGTGTATAGAAATAATAAAACTTAATTGAAAAAAAGTTATTGCCAACGATTATAAATAAGGCCCATCAATGTTTTTTATCGTATATGCAGGCCAAAGAAAGACGGAGCGCTGCTTACATTTTAAGGGACGCCAAAACCAGGCCAGCAAATAAGTCTTCGGTAGTGGGTGCGTGTTCTTACAATAAGTTTCTGTAATGTTCAACTTATTGTAAGAACACGCACCCTCGCACACATTTGCATTTAAAATAATTTGCAACCAACAGCATGGTTAGGTGCATACTCGTATATGTGTGCGTCCAGTAATGGACTTTCACGGGCTGTTAAAGAAATAAGAAAGACGTGTACATGAGGATGAGTCAACATGGACATTGTTTTAGTTTCACTTGAAAACGCAGCTTTCTCTATCATTTCCTATTTGTGTATCTTTTTTCCATCCGTATATATTTTTCTTTTATTCTCTTGGAAATTAACGTCATACGTGGTAGAGTCATGCTGCAGCTATATTATTAGTATAGTTGTAGCACGAATGGTTCGGCTCGACTGGGTGCTGCACGGGTGACAACAACGCATCTACATTTTGATTCATAGTCGAGGATAGATGTAGACCACTTGCCATCAGGTGGACTTTTAGCTCGTGTAATACCCGTATCTTATAAAAAAAGAACTTTTTTACCCTTGAGGACAAAAATGGAATGCCTTGTTTCCAGCAAAAAGGATCTACGGTTCTCTACACTCACCATAAGAAACACAGCATCGTTAAGCTGCTATTTTATTATCATCATCATTCATTACAGCCCTTCACAAGTCCACTGCTGAACATAGGCCTACCCCAAAGAATGCTACAAAGCACGGTCCTGAACTACCTGCATCCACCGACTTCCTGCATGTCTTTCCAGGTCGTCACTCCATCTAATGGGGGAACGCCCTACACTTCGCCTGACGGTACGAGGCTGCCACTCGAGAACCTTTCTTCCCCATCGGTGGTCGGTTCTTTTAATTCCTTGGGCTATGTCGTTTACTCTGGTTCTACAGCGGATATCCTCGTTTATAAGTTTATCACGCAGAGAAACACCAAGCATAGCCATTTCCATAGCTCGCTGAGCAACTTTGAGCTTCCTCATACGGCCAGCAGTGAAGGACCACTGAAGGACACTCTCAGATCCATAGGTCATCACTGGCCACACGCACTGGTTGAACAATCTAGTTTTGAACTTTTAAGGTATGTCTAACGAGAAGATGTGTTGTAATCTCCCGAACGCTGCTCAGCCGAGTTGAATCCGTTGATTGACCTCTCGGTCGAAGTTGGACTTACCTAGTGGGACTATTAGTCCCAGGTAGACATATTCGTTAACAACTTCGAGTTTAGTGCTCCCAACAACTACTGGCATGAGTGTGACATGGACGTTAAACATGATTTTTGTTTTATTCATGTTCATCTTAATACCTATCCGTTGGGAGGTCCTCCTGCTAGGCTATTTTATTATGCATGCATGCTATTTGGTATTATGTGAGAGTATAATTAATAGAATCAGGCGTTACTTTGCGGAAATCCATTATATAAAAGCTTTTACAAAAATTTACTTCCCAAATATCCGCGTTATAAAATAAAATGATGTGTCTTACCTAGTACGAAGAGCACCTCCCGCCCTCCCTCAATTGCGTGCACTATCCCCGTCACCATGCTGGGATTAGTGGTGACGCTTGGTCCTTCCCCGATCGAGCCGAGTGATTTGTGCTACAACTGCACTATTAATATAGCCGCAGCATGGCTCTACCACGTAAATAAAGATATAGTTACTACCCTTTTTCCTAGCGTCATTAAAATTTTTGTCGTAATTTGTACTGTTATCAGTTGTATCTGGTTTGAAGGCTATGGAGTACATGTGTTACAGAATGTAAAGCATTTTTTCTTAGTTTTCAGAAGTAACACGTGTAGCCTCCTTTACTTGAAGTTAGTTGCCGGTGCTTGCGGGTTGCAGTAGCCACTTGCAATCAGGTTAACTTTTTTTTAAATCTTTATTGCGTCCCCTTAAAAAAAGAATACAAAGGGCAGACTTAATGCCTAAAGGCATTCTCTGCCAGCCAACTCATGGAGTGTAGCAATTATGGCAAATATCCCCCTTATGTGGCAATCCTAGGGGAGGCGAGTGTTCAACTGAGACATTTGATAAACTGTAACATGCTTAATCTTACTTTCGCATATTTGATTTTTTTTAAACATTATTTTACCAACAATACTCAAAACAGTCGTTTCTTCCTACCTCGTAAAACATTTCCAGTCAAATAGTTATTTTCCACATCATGTACTGAATAGACGAAATTACACGATGCAGTATAACTTCGGTGTGCGGACACGTACAGTGGTATATTCCTACGAATAAAAGTGTTTTAAGAAAATAATAATCATGCAATATTATATTTGGCATTATATTATATTACACGTTATAATATTTTTAACACCGATAGCTCAAGGACTAAGCGCTTCCCGTAAATTTCCAGCATCAATGAAATTGCTGCAATTTTTACTGCTGAATTATCACGCGGTCGGCGGTGAAAGAAAACATCAAAAGTTCTTCCTTTTTTTCTTTATCTGAAAGACGTTATCTCCACACTATGATTTTCTCCTGTAGCGTGGGGGTAGTTTACAGACATAACTTTCACAAGGACAAACATCCAGATCAGGAACAATTATTTGTAGGCCATATAAATACTTGTTCTGTGCGGGATTCGAACCCGCGGCTCTTAGCTCTGCAACTCATAGCAAAGCCACTGCGCCACTCAACCGTCCATTGAAGTAGCGCAGTGGACTAATCGCTTCATTACCATCTCGTAAATGAAAGAATATTTAGCCCAGAACTATATAACTACATAATATTAAATAAAAGATAAAAGTCGTACTACTTACCACTTTTCATGATGAGCCCATTCCACCAGATGAGATAACAATGGAGTTCCAGTTGAAACAGGAAATTCGATCTTAGGATAAAGCGCTTGCACTTTAGGATTGTATCCTTCCATGAATAATCTGAAAGAATACGAGTTTATTTTAATAATGCACTTTTAGTAGTAAGATAAAGAAAAATTTTGAAAATAATCATTTATAAGTATATATAATTTATATATTTTTAGTTTTCAAATATAACATCAATAATAATGAATTAATTAATATATTATATTATATCCCCATATCTTCCCATAGGAGTCGTTAGAAGTGACAGAGGGTAACTGAAATAGGAGATGGGCAGCAGCATCTTCCCGATAACGACGTAAAATTATAAAAAGATTCATTTGCAAACCCGAGTGTCAAGCGTGGCAACTATGGCAAAAATATTAATAAAGTTATTAACAACAAGTGTATATAAATGTATGTAGTATGAGCGATGATGGCGATGGCCTTTGTTTTTTCAATGGACGTTTGATCAATGTAATAAATTGATGAATTTATTGATAATGATTTTTTTTTTCAAATTGTAAGCCAGTACTTGACCACAATCGCATCTGGTGGTAAGTAGTGATGTAGCCCTAGATGGTAAATCGCACTGTCTTAGCTTAACAAACGCCTATTCACTCTTACCCCGAAGACGCCTAGATTGTATTCGAATGGAAAGATAGATGCCGGCAAAGTATTTCTTTCCTTTTCTGTACGCATCACAAAAGACGAAGCAAGCAATTGGGATCCAACGCGTCGAATATTGACAACAAAAGGGTGAAGAGTGAAGACCCGCCTACGATGATCACGATGATAATGATTATCCAGCTGTGGACTTTTACGGGCTGATCAAGAAGGAAAAATATGATTTGCGGGAATATCTTTCACTCACTGCAATGCACACAACAATGGTCCATATTTCATGGTAATTGATAAGATTCGTAAATACTAACTTTCCAATAGCTTCTAGCAAGTATTGCACGCTATCAGAATGTCCCCGACGAGTGAGCGGTATGTGTCGACAAGAGTCTGCCAGAGACCGCTTCAGAATCGCTTGAAGTAACCCATGTGGTGCTATTTCCACAAGCACAGCATCGGATGGTATCAATCTAGAAGTTTCCTCGAACAGCACGGAATTCTAAAAAAGTAAATTAAATTTTTATACGTCAAACATGAAGCTGCAGCATGAATTGGCTGGCTCAGTCGAGGAAAAACCACGCTAGCACGGAATACCAGCGTCAAATAGCAGCATAAGTTAGCTGTTCTCGAACATCTGCTATATATCATTAAGTCTTACAATTAGTTCCATGTGCATTTTGATTCTTAATCGAGGATAAATGGAAGTAAGTCAACTAAGTTAACTTATCTAACCACAATCAAAATTTCTTAAATTAATTTGCAAGCAAACAACTTACGAGCAAATTATTGGTGTGATATTCTGCAGAGGAATATTTCGCAATTGGCTCGTTCCATTTTTCTTGCGGCACTGAAGTCGATACCCATTTTTCACTACGGAGTTTAGGAGTTTTGATGACCTCACTTAAATGTTTCAGTAGTCCAGGGCCTGTAAATCGAAGTAGTAATTATTAAATATTTATCAAAATACTCAAGATAAAATAGATTTCAATATAATATTCATGCGACAGACTAATAATAAAATGTCCTCCGTGCCCAATTTCAGAAGCAAGTCATCTCCGGTATAGGAGTACATCGTTAATCACTTCTAACATATGAGTTTTAACCTTAAAAATATTTTAGAAATACTAATTACACAACGTTAACGTTGGAAATGTTATTATATCAGAAACTTGTTTCCCTTAACACCTACCGTTCATTGCTAAGCTTTCTCATAACTATAACCATATAAAGAAAGAGGCTGTGCGTATTAATTATATCAAAAAATGGTAAAATAAGAGATAATTATTTGGCACAAAAGACAGTAGTACTAAAATAATTACTTAGAACTTTAAATTCCAACGAACAATAATACAATACAGAATACAAAAAAATAAAGTTAAGCCATTTAATAAAACTAGTTTTTCCAATTTTATCACGTATTATCTTATTTTATATTCCCGACGTTTCGAACACTTTACAGCACCCATGGTCACGGCTCCCCTGAGGTGTTCGACGTCCCAAAGTCATAGATAACCACCGCTACCTCCAGATTAAAATTATTACTTTTTGTTCCGATCTACACAGTATGAACTTATAGTATTTTGATTTCTTGTAGTTGTATGCTTCGGTTGGGATTTCATTTTATTAATTTTAGGATCCCAAGCAGGTAGCACCCAGCCATCTTCTCTATTGAAATGAGGATGTTTTTGTTTACAATAGCCTCTCGAACCATCCTTAGAAGGAATCGTTGTTTTTTAGCAAGCTTTTGTGGTCTAACAAATCTGATGTAGTGACAGGGGCGATCCTATGCATGTTCACAGACTACAGACTCTGACGGCATCTTCGCTCCAGGAGGTCTGCAGAAGTTTTATTTTAATGTGTAGTGTTCACGTTAATATAATAAATCAAAGCTACGACAACCTTAGTCATATGATGCTGATGAATAATTTCGAAAATCACCGAAATTTAGAAATTATAAAAACAATAGTGTGTGTGTGTATAATTCACTAAAACTCACCAGCTTCAGCAATGTACCGTGAATGATAAGCAATATTTGAACATGGGACCTCCTTCGCAAATATCTTCTTAGCAGTTAATTGAGCTACGAATTCCCTCATTACATTTGCGGGGCCTGAAATCGTACTTGAGTCTGGTCCATTATGGCATGCAACCTCAATTTCAGGAGGGCACATCTTTAAAACCTGTAAGAGGAAACATTTTTATGGCAAAGGCAATATATAGGGTGAGGGCGATACGTGGTAGAGCTACTATGTAATGTATTATGCCTGTTGCACGAATTGGTCGGCTCTACCGCGGAAGGACACGCTAGCACGGATACTCCGTTACCGTTACAGCCTGTTAAAGTTCACTACTAAACATTGGCCTTCCCCATAAATTGCCTGATATTCTTACACCGCCAATACACGGTACGTGACGAACACCGGAGATACTTTTACAGCCGCGGCTGCTGTCCGTCCCGCGCGCACGTACCAATTTACTAGACAAGGAGCGTTTAACGCGAACGTTAGGCACGCTTATATAATGGCTTTAGATTTTTTTTAATTGTCTTATTTTTTTAATGTCTATGTTGCACCGTTAGAGAATTCATTAGAATAGGATTGTTTATAACGTTTTTAGTTAAGTATCACATTTTTGTTAAACATAAAAATAATTACACCTCCATATTAGGTCATTCCTGTTATAGTAGTTTAAATATTTCAATTTAAAAAATCTGTATTTGTTTTTTTTTATAGGAAAGGGGGCAAACGAAAGTTCGGCTCATCTAACGGTAAGTGACTACCGCCGGACATGAACAACTGTAACACCAGAGGAATTGCAGATGCGTTGCCAGCCTTTTAAAAATGAGTAGGCTCTTTTCTTGAAGGTCCCTAAGTCGTATCGGTCTGGAAAAATCGGTGGTGGTAATCGATTCCACAAGAAAGTTGTGCGAAGAAGAAAACTTCTTCTAAATGACACAGTGGTGGACCACGAATCATCTAGATGGTATGGATGGTATCGCGAGTTTTGTCACGATGTGTGATGATGAAATTAAGCGGCTGGAATTAGTCCGAACAATTCCTCAGAGCCCTCCCCGTGATAGACGCGATAAAATATGCAAAGAGATGCATCATCTCTACGCAGTGCCAGTGAGTCAAGCCGATCGGAAAGTACTCGGTCGTCGTCGATTCCAACCGCTCTGCGCTAGATGCGGTCAAGTGGAAGGAGCTTGCACTGGGGAGCCCCTGCCCAGAGAAGGGAACAGTATTCCATGTGAGGCCGAACCTGCGCCTTGTAAAGTTACAAGCGGGGTGCTGGCATAAAATACTGTCCCTTTCTGCTGAGTACACTAAGCTAAGGCCAATTTGGGCTTCTCTTCCAAGTGACCACGAAACTCCACGTCACTCGATATGTCGACACCGAGGATTCCAATACTAGCTGAGAGGTAACAAGAAGAGTGCCTTGAAACTGAGGAGATACGACAAAGGGGTTCTTTTTAGCGGTAAAATCAAAACTTGCGTCTTCTGAGGATAATAATAATAATAATAAATCATTTATTCTGGACCAAACCTTTAGTACATTTTTCACACCCACCAAACTGCGTAACAGTTTGTCGGCGGGATTAACTGGACTAGATTTAGTCAGCCCCAGTCTGAAACATGGTTCAACAAAGTTTAGACTTGAAACACAATTTTTTTCCAATACTAGGCGACGTTTTCCCGAGAAACATTGGCACGGCTGGTGTATAAATAATAACCATTGCTGTTTTCTGCATAGCAATGAATGTTACTGGTTTGCAACATATCATTGATATGCAGAAGAAACAGCGTTGCTGATAGCGCGCAGCCATGTGGCTGCGTTAATGGGCTTGTAATCGGAGCATGCATCGTCTACTACGACCTTGATGCTCAGATCTGCAAATAAACTGGTGATCCAATTGCACAATTTCGCGGGAAGCCCATAGGAAAGGAGCTTCGAAAGAAGCGCTTTGTGCCAGACCCGATCGAAGGCCTTCGCTATGTCCAAACTAAAGGCCATCGCCTCCCCATTGGACTCCACTGTCTCAACCCAACTATGAGTTAGGTAACCTAGAAGATCACAAGCTGAGCGACCTCGACGGAAACCGTAATGGCAGTCACTAATCAGCTAGCGATCCTCAAGGTACCGCATGAGCTGGCAGTTGATAATGCCTTCCACTATTTTGGAAAACAAGGAGGTGATAGCGATAGGCCTGTAGTTGGACGGATCTGAGCGGTCGCCTTTTTTAGGGATCGGGTGCACCAAAGCTGTCTTCCATGAGTTCGGGACTACGCCTAGGGAGTAGGAGTACAAAAAAGACGCGATAAACCGGTTCCAACTCCGGAGCGCACGTCTTCAGTACAATAGGTGGGAATCCATCAGGCCCTCTCGACTTGTTGACGTCCAGGGAACGGAGTGCTTTACGCAGCGAGCACTGTGTAAACAGCACTTCCTACATGGAGCACTAACACCGCGGGATGGTCGGCGGTGTGTTCCCGCCGTCATCTAGAGTTGAGTTGGAAGCAAAAATAGAGCCTAGCCTATTTCCATTCATATTAGAAGATGATATAGACGTCCAAGGGCAACAGCAACCTCTTATCTAACTAACATCCACTTACCAGATTCCAGGTGGATTTTGTACTTAATTATCACCCCTTTCTTCTATAAATCATCAAGATGATTTTCATTAAAAACGAGTTAATATAAACGCTCTTAGTATAAAGGTAGTTAGCCACATAAATTACGAAAATTATTACCGCAGAAATAATTTCATATAAAGGACTAACTTTTTTTAAATCCCCATTCTCTCTTAATACTCTGCAATCATCATCATCATGAGCCTATTAAAGTCTCCTGCTGGACACGCGACGCTTGGCCAGCGAGTTGACGATCGTTGTACCAGACATCTCGTAACAATCTACTGCCCATTTTTTAGCCTCTCCCTAGTTCAAACTGTTTTTTTTCAGTCTATCCCTGCACATTATCCTCTTCCTAATAGGGTAAATTTTCTGTAATTGGCATCTTCACAAGCAAACTATTCGACACTTAGTACTTTGATATTTTAGGTAAGTAAGAAGGTCTGAGGAGTAATAAAAAAAAATTAGGAAGACTTGTGAAGTTCGCCAACTCGCATTGGGGCAACGCGGCGAATATTTCCTTGCACTAAAACCCTATCAGAAATGAGATAATGACCAAGTGTGCTGTGGGATGAATATTGGCTGCAATTTTAACTAAATTTTTATTTTGAAGTGGTTATTATTAAGTCATCACTAACATACCTAAGATTTTTATCACACTTTGTAAACTGTACGCCACCCTAAGAAGGAAAAATGCTTCTTTCATGCTACGAGTACATTAACGTACTTGTTTTATTGATGAACAACCGTTAATTAATAATGTTTGTACCTCCTGATATCCAATGCCAACTGCCGCCATGGAACCACGAATAAACGGAGTTTGCACTGATACAAGCCCACGGTAATAAGCAGCAAGTATCATCTCCTCTGCAGTGAAACATCCATCTGCATACGCACATCCCAATTCACCAACACTATGACCTAAGGCAGAAGTTAATTATAAGTTAGTATTTATATTAAACGCATAACACATTAGGACTTTTCTATCCTTGTAATTTTTACCGGTTATTATAATTTATAAACGTTGCATATCATTAACAGTAAGACTTTATAGTATAGTATACTTAAAAGGTACTTCATCATTTAAGCCATAGTAAACAAAGACAAATATTAATATCTCAGACCAACAAATAAAGATAGCTCTATATAAATTCAAGTGATTCTGAAACTATGTTCAACTTCTTAACGCGCACTTAAGCACACATCTTTTTTTTTTTCTTTCTTTCTCAGCCATTAAAAGTTTACTTCTGGACGCACAAATATGCACCTAAAACAATGATGTTAGTTTCGAACGATTTTAGACTGCGCCACTTCAAATGAACGCAGTGCTCCGTCTTTCTTTCTATGTTAGTCTGAGAATAATAAAAGCAATTGAACCAGCTTGTAATAGTTTACCGATTATTTTATCTGGCACTAGTCCCAGCTCCCAAAGAATGTCAGTAAGTCCAATTTGAATGGCAGCTATTCCGACAAAAGAGTTTAAAATGTTGTCGAAAGTAGATTTATCGGGTGAAGTTATAATGTGTACAATGTCAATGCCTTTTGGCTCCAAAACTCGACGGCATCTAGGAATCAAATAATTATAACTTTTACCAAAAAGTAAAAACCGACTTGAAATTTCTAAAAATGAAGTCATTGGGTCAGAAGGGTGGTCCCATATAAATTTGGAGATATATATATATATATATATATATATATATATATATATATATATATAATATATATCTACAAATTTATATGGGCCCACCCTCGAAGTATAAACTATTTAGTAAAAAAAATATCATTAAATTTTTTTCACAATCTGCGGAGATATCGCGTTACATGCAGGTTGTTTGTGAAACGCTGCCAAAAATGAAGACAGACGATAGTACTAATGATACCTTTGATGATGAGTCGAAAAGAAAATCGATCCCGATGAAAAAAATCAGATAAAATGCAGTATCCAGGATGTTAATTGAATTCATATAAAAGTAAAGAATTAATTCTACCGTTCAATAGCAGCAGCAAATATTGGAATACGCATTAGCTGTGTGCCCATGCCGGCCCACTGTGATCCCATTCCACTGTAAACAAACCACAGAGGTCTTTTTGCGTTGTCAAAATAATCCACTTTTTCACATAGGCTTACTGTCTGCTGGTCTGCGTTTGTATCTGTAAAAATAATAAATTCGATCGAATTTTATATTTCTTCACGCTTTAATATTTTTGTGTCTATAATATTTGTAGTAATGTTAGCATTACGATCGAAAATCGATACAATTTTACATAGCAACTGGATACAGCTCCAAAATTTTCACTTCTGAGAAACTTTTCGAGCTAGGAAGAATTCATTTTCTTATTACTCGTATGTACTTAAAATATTTTTATTTTTTCAGATATACGGTTTTATAAACTTGCTCTGTATTCCTTATTCCGAACACGAGGTAAATTTGCATAAAAAGAATTGTGATAGGCAGTTTCAATGTTGCCATTGGAAATTGAATTCGTGCTATCCGTGTACTGTGAACTTAACAAACAAGCATTCGCCACATCCGATGGTAAGTGACCACCAACGTCGCCTATGAACATCCTTAACAAAAAGGAGAATGCAGCTGCGTTCCTTAGTCTTTCAGAAAAAGGAAGCTGTAGGCTTTGAATCGGATACTTTTCTTTAGCTATTTTAAATCATCAAACATTAAATTAAACTCCACGTAGATCATGAACATGCTAGCAGACATAAGTTGCTTGACAACCTTACACATTTTCACCATTTGAAACAAAATATCATATAGTGATTAGGACTCTTTTTTGGAGGACTTTCTATCTCGAAATCCGTCTGGAAAGGCACCTTGGTTGCAGATGTCCATGCCTGTAGCAGTCATTTAACAAACACGTAGACTGTTCATTTTTTTGACAGACCAATTTCTTTAAAAAATATGGTTATGCCGCCATTTCTCAAGTTTCTGATGTAATAAAATCATTTACTTTGATATTGTTTGAATTTAAACGTGGTTTAGATAAAATAGGATAAACAGACTTGTTAAACATACCTAATATAGTAAATCCCCTGCCCACATGACCAGAAATTTTTGTCTGATGGATGTTATGCAATAACGCAAGCTCTTCAGGATCGATAGGTCGGGATTTTAAATCGTCTAGAATTTTCTTAACCGATGTGTCTTGGCGCGCAGAAATTGTTACTAAGTGCGGTATGTTTGACTTGTATCGAGATAAATCCTGTGGAAAAGATGAAAATCGTATAAAATGAGTAGTATTTTTAAATAAAATTATTGTAATTTTATTTGAATATAAAATATGTGAGTTAATTGAAAGTGTAGTGGCGGTGTAAGAGGGTGGTGCAATAGTAGATATTCTTCTAATATCTTATATATTCCAGTTGGTATCGTAAAAGGTCTCAGAGGGAACAAACCAGGAGATGATAGACAGTAGCGTCTTTCTAATAACAACTAATAACAAATTTATAAAACTGCAGTTGCCAACCAACTATTGGCTTTGCGTAGCAGCGATTGCAAATATCTATTATATCAGAGTGTATTATATCAAATATATACAGTTCTCATAGATATTTGAACCTAATGCTGATCGCAGCGGCCCCAGGCTTTTCAAAATTTTAACGCTACCTGTGGTAGTTCACGCTTTTCAATTAATTTAGTCTAGGACAATAGGTTCTAATACGCCACCACAAAAATATTATATAAGCATAATACATTCTGATATTAAATTCTATAGCCGATTAATACTTAAAAATGTTCGTTTACTTGAACATGTATATTCTTATACAATTCATATACCAGAGACAAGTTAATAGTTTAGGGCAGTCAAACACTACAATAAACACCAACTCGGATCAAAGTCAGGTATGTATTGAAATGTGAGCTGTATGTCATGTTGGATATAGATCTAAATTGAAATTAAAGGCCCAGGTCTTTAATTACTCAATTTAAATTTTCAGTCGTTATAGTGTGCGATTACCGCTGGAACCACAAGTTTATTTTTATTTTTATTATTTTTGTTTGATTGATTACCTTAGGTTTGTAATGACCATATAAGAGTGTATGGGAATTGACTCCAGTAAGAGATAAGCCATTTACGGCAGTATAAGTACGGCCAAATGGTTGATGCTCAGTAACGATGCGCATGCGTCCTTCACGCAACGCTTCAACGTCACGTCTTGGCGTTTCACAGAATAGGTTTCCTGCCAACTCGCCTTTGTGGTACCCCAAAAGAACCTAAAATTACATTATTAAAAATTAAACTAAATTAACCGTAATTGATAACTGATGACTCTCAACGATATAACGATAACGATAACGTGAAGCTTTATTAAGTGGTGCATTACTCTCGACACGTCAAGGTCAAGCAATTTTGTTGTCTTAAATGCCTCTAGCATAACCATATTGCACTTGTACGATAATATGAATAGCCGTATATCAAGAAAACACTATAATTAATTCATCTTATATTTTTCTAAAAAAATCATTTTTTTATATTGCTAATTTGATAAAAAACAGTTTGAAAAAAAATTACGTGACTACTTATATCTTGATAATGTGGTTACGATTACTCCCCAAAAAATTGACGTATCGAGACCGGGTTTTTTTTAATAGCTTTAGAATTACATAAACTGGTTACCTATTTAATATCAATAGCCTAGTACGCGTCGTTTGTTAGTGAAATGATTTTCAAGTTTTATTGCTATTAAAAATTAAAAGGCGCTTTTATTGTTTTCTTTAGCCCTTTAGACAAAGGACAAATGTACCATAAAGCCTACATCGATTTTATACTTTGTGTAATCGATTTATTTTGGTAATTTATTTTTTCATCAAAACTACTCGTAAATGAACCACTCATGAGGCGTGAACTTTTGGATTTTCCAAACTATATATAAATTCATTTTAGTTTCCACTGTTTTAAAATTTTGTCGAAAGGATAAGATGTTTTTAAATATTTAATGTAGATATAATAACTTTAAGAAATCAAGGAAAATATTATTTTCTGCCTATGTTAATAAACAAAATTTATAACTCTTTTACCTTTATAACCGCAGAAATTCCAGATGCGGCTTCGCCATAGCCAATATTAGACATAACACTACCGACAAGAAGTTGTTTTTTTCTATCCTTGCAAAATACAGCATCAATCGACTCTAATTCACTTTTATCAGCTTCGGGTACAGCTGTAGCAGAAAACATGTTTTTAAAAGACAGTTATTTGACATTTAAAATATTTGGATTTTTTAAAGTAAATATTATAATCTATATACCTGAACCAAATGCTTCAACGTATTCAATAGCCTGGGGTGGTACTTTTGCTTCTTTGTAAAAGTTTTTTAAAAATTCAGAATATTTCACAGGATCGCGAAAGAATCCAAATTTTGGACCTATTTTGCCTTCCATAAGGTGTTGATACTCGCATTTTACGTGGACAACATCGGCGTAGATTCTACAAGAAGTATTGGCATTAAGTTTTAATATGTTTTTTATAGAATATGGATGACAAACGCGTACACAATCCACCTGTTGGTAAATAGATTTCTATGGGCCTCAGACGTTTCGAACACTTTACAACACCTATGGTTACGGGAGGGGGGAGGGACTGAGTTGTTTGACGTCCCACTGTCATAGTTAACCACGGCTAGCACCAGATTAAAATTATTAATTTCTGTTCCCATCTACGCAGTATGAATTTATAGTATGTAGTTTGAAGTCTTGCAGTTGTATGCTTGGGTTGGGATTTAATTTTATTAATTATAGAATCGATTGGAAGCAATCGGTATTCTTTAGCGAGGATTTGTCGTCTATCAAATCTAATGTAGTGACTGGGGCGAACACGTACAACGTGTTCACAGACTGCAGACTTCCCGGAGCGTTGATTATTCACATCAGCTGTACTCTTTAATGCGGGTTTGAATGGATCAAGCAAAACTTGTGTATTTTTAGGCTGCATAATCATTTACCATCAGCTGGAATACTATTCAAGCACTAGCTTATAAAAGAAAAAAAACCTATTTCCAGTAACCAGGCAAAGAAGAATATAGTTAAAAGTTTAAAACTGTACTATAAATTTATTAGTTGTATCTTTTAATGTTACAGTAATGTTTAATAAAAATTAACGCGTTTTACTACGACTTACCGCAAAGCATCCTTAGCTTTCTGGAGAAACAAAACATTAATAGCTTCAGTTTTTGCGCAACCAGACGCATTCTCATCGAAAGATTTAGTTTTACCATCCACACTAATGGTCATAATCCTGAAATAAAATAGTTCAGCATAAGAAAAAGCTTTTGATATCATTTGGGCTCCAGTTCCGCTTCGATATCGAGTCGATCTAGGATCAAGAATCAAACTTGTCCCTAGAACGGGTGGTGGGCTAAATAGCAGTAGCTTGGTCGTTAACGTGAACAAAGTGGAACCTTGTAGGCTGACTTGAAGGAAAGAGACGACCTGAAGTGGCCATTTTTTATACAAAAGAGGGCAAACGAACACGCGGCTCACATGATGGTAAATGTCGACCACCACCCATGAACAACTGTAACACAAAGGGAATCGCAGGTGCGTTGCCGGCCTTTAAAACAAGAGTAGACTTATTTCTTGAAGGTCTTTTAGTCGTATAGGCTCGGAAAAATTGCTGGTGGTAGACGATTCCACAAGAAAGTTGTGCGAGCAAGAAAATTTCTTGTAAATCGCACAGTGGTAGACCGCCAAACATCCAGATGGTATGAATGGTAGTTTTATCGCGATACACGATGGTGAAATTCAGCAGCTGGAATCAGTCCAAAAATTTCTCAGAGCACTCCCTGTGGTATATGCGAAAATAATGCAAAATGATTCAACATCGCTTCCCAGTGCCAGTAAATCAAGCCGATCAGAAAGAGTTTGGTTGCCAACGATTTGAACTACTCTGCCCTGGATGCGATCAAATGTAAGGAGGTGGCACTGGAGAGCCCCGACCCAGAGATGGGATTAGTATTCCATGTGAGGACGATCCGGCGTCTCGTAAAGTTGTAGGCGATGTGCCGGCATGTCTACTGAGAACGCCATGTTTTTCGTTCCGAGGATACCGATCCCAGCTAAGGCAACAAGTGCCCTGAAAATGAGGATATACGCCGAATTGGTTATTTGTAGCAGTTAACGTGCAAACTTGTATCTTCCAGGGATTGAACTGGACTAGATATAGTCGCGTCCAATATGAGACTTTATTCAACAAAGTTTCGACTTCAGACACATTTTTTTCCGGTATTCGGCGACGTTTTCCCGAGAAATATTGGCACGGCCGATGTATAAAGCATCAACAATGATGTCGTCAGCATAGCAATGAATGTTACTGGTTATACTGTTACTGGTTTGTAACACATCATTGATATGCAGAAGAAACAGCGTTAGTGATAGTCTTGTAGAACACCAGCGTTAAAAGGCTTGTAATTAGAGCATGCATCATCTACTACGACCTTGATTCTCCGATCTGCAATCAAACTGGTTATTCAATTGCACAATTTCTCGGGAAGCTCATGGGAAGGAAGCTCCAAAAGAAGCGCTTTGTGCCAAATCCAATCAAAGGCCTTCGCTATGTCCAAACTAATGGCAAAAATATAGTCCTTGGATTATACTGCTTGTAGCCCATCTATGAGTCACATAGACCACAAGATCACCAGCTAATCGACCTCGACAAAAACCGTATATTTGTGGTCACTAATCAGCTGGTCATCGTCAAGGTACCTCATGAGCAATCAGTTTATAACGAATTCCATTATTTTATAAGGAGGTGATGGCGATTGGCCTATAGTTAGACCGATCTCCGGAAGCGGTCGCCTGTTCTATGGTTCTGGTGGACCAAAGCTGTTTTCTATTAATTTAGGACTACGCCAAAGGAGTAGAAGTACCGGTAAAGACGTCTTAAAACCGGTGTCAACTCCGGAGCATATGTCTTCAGCACAATAGGAGGGACTCCATCAGGCCCACTCGACTTGTTGATGTCCAGGGAGAGCAGTGCTTTGCGCACCGAGATATTATAGAGGACGGTGAATATATATTGGTGGAATACATTTGTTGCGGTATCCTGAGTAGAAAGGAATATTGTGAAAGAGTAGTGTGGTATAGCCAGTCACTCGCTCTACACTCCGTGACACTCACTTCGGGGCGGAGATTGTCCCTGACCCCATGGTGTCCATGTATCGGACTCAAGAAGGTCCGCTATGCAAATGGGGTAAAGACCGTATAGGAAGGCGTGCCTTGCCGGCACGTTTGTGCTATAGGAGATCATAGAAAAGCGTTGTTCCCTTCCAAAAAGTGCCACCAATACGTGACTGACGCTAATGGGGCCGCGAATATGTGCAAAAGTGTTTTCGTGGCCTAGACTTTATGCGGTAAATATGGAACACCACAATGTTTTATTCGGTACGGATTCGAAACAACCAATCCTTGGCCCTGTGAAGCAAGTTTGGGCAGGCATTTCTCCATGAAAAAGTAAAATCAAACTTTACCCATTTTTTATCTCGCGTAACCGTCACGTCTCGTAAGGTCTCTGATACTGTCGCTGTCTTGTTTATTACTGCAAACTACATATAGTAGAGGGTAGCGATGATGATAATTTCGTTGATTTTTTTAAGTTAATTAAATTAAAATAACCTTCCATAATGCACCGATGACTGAGGATGCAAACAAATATTTCCACCGCCAACAATAGCTGCCTCACACTCCCCACGGGTCATCGCGAGGTAAGCTTGTTCCAGAGCCGCAATAGAGCTGCAGCAGGACGAGTCGATAGACATCGATGGCCCCTTGACATTCAGCCAGTAGGATATGCGATTTGCGAACATTGATTTATTGCATCTGAAATCATTATGTACATTCCTTATTTTAATAGAATAAGCAATTGGGTCTAGTTTGAACCGCTCGGTCGAAGTCAACATTTGATTGAGATGTGATTGATGTGTGTTTCTGATACTGTATCGATAACGTGCCCCTAATTTTTCTTACAATTTCAGCCTGTTAAATGAAATATAGATCGCCTGGGGTGATATTTGCCATTCTCACGCTTGGCAGGCAGGTTGGCAACCGCATACTTTATTTTTCAGTTATTATTAGGAAAAAGTTGTTGCCCATCTCCCGCTTTGTTTCCCTCTGTCGTCTTTTATTACACCCAGGATCGCCACTACAGTAAAAAACATCTCCGGTTCTCTAAATTCATCATAAAAAACGTAGCGGCATTAAACAGCAATTTCACGCTGGTATCCTGAGAGCGCATTTTCTTTCTAGGCATGTATTTGAAGATGGTAAAGTGCGCGCACTTAGCAAAACAAAAGCTTCTTTACTCTTGGCTGGATGACACCTACGTTGTAATCGGATGGAAATAGAGATGTTGACAAATTATTCCATTCCATTTGTTAATACGGTGTGTGGTAGTACAAGCATATTTCCCATTGCACAGTTGATTGCTTCCGATTCCTCAAAAGTTGTCAATATAGTTGGATAGTGGAAGTGGGAAAATATTAAATACTAGCAATCCGCTCGTGTGATTTCTCGATCTCATCAACAGCGCCACCTACCGGGTGCGATTGTGAATCTAAACTATCCAGAGACCCACTCAAAAACACACAATAATTTCAGCAAAATCAGTTTAGCTGTGTTCAAGTTTTTGCGAAACTAATGGACATCAATTGATCTTTATATATATATGATCTCTATATATAAAGCTCAATTGATGTCCAACACTTGTTTATGAACTTAAATAGTTTATTTTATAGAATAGAATAGAATATAATAGATATATGTGTCATAATCATAACAGACGATATATAGGAAATGTTAAAAAGTAAGATTATGCCTATATCTCAGACTTTCTATAAAGGCTGCTCAGAGTAATATGGTGGAATATTCAAAGCAATATATTATGTAATAAATTTAAAAATAACTAAGCTCACCCAGCAATACCGAGCCCATGTGTAGCGCCTACCATGTAGAAGCAAGTCTTCTCAGTTTCAGAAAAACAAGTGCCTATGTACACTCCAACTTTCTTTCCTGAGAAATGTTCCGGGTTCACACCTAAACAAAAGTTGATAGCATGTTTAGTACACTGTTAACTCATGTAGTGTATGGTTAAATTCGATTTTGACAAATCTGATTATTTTTCTATGCTTCTTTTTTCCTTAACATAAATTACTGTTATTTTTTTGTTGTTGAATCCTTTGTTCTTAGTCTAGCGGCCAACTTTATCTTTGGTCTAATGGTCTAATAGTCTGATCTCTATCCGGTCGTGTCGGATTACCATCCTATCGGACTATGAGAGTGAGGGAATAGAGAGTGAACCTGTACTTGCGCATACACTTGGGCAGCAGATCCTTTCCTGCGCAGATAGCTGGCCTACGTTGGAAGGGGCCGCCGTGACCGAAATTCAGTCTGGAGAACATTGTCCTTGCTAAGCGACAAAAAGCAAAAAAATGATAACGTAATGCTGCAACCTGCACTATACTGTTGTCGCAAACTCAAACTAATAAGGCGATACTAATATTAATGTACTAAATTATTGTTGATAATACACGCACTAGACTTCGCGTAGACCAGAAGCGAATTTAAAATAAATAGCGCCTTATAACCAATGCAATAAGACATTCTTTTTGTTAGCAGTTTTTATTAAAAAAAAATAATCCTATTATTAAAATAACAATTTCATGCGCCTTAGCTTAAATCCGCTGCTAGTTGACTGCAAAGCAGATAAATCATTTAGCATCTTACATATCTTTTTTCAATATGCATACGAATTGACGGTGTAATTCTGTAAGACTAATAATTTATTTTGTTTAATGCGTATAGTCCCCACCGTTTAAAAATGGCAGTTAACATACCCGCATCGTATATCGCTTGGTATGCTTGTTCAAGAACCTTGCGAGCCATCGGGTCCATTGTGTGTCCCAGACGATAGTGAACCTTGAAGAACTGGGCATCAAACTTTTCCAAATCTGGTATTCGGCCAGCATATTGCGCGACCTCAGGGTGATTATAGTTCCACCGTGGATTCGATGAGACAGGATTTTTCTGGACAAAATCGAGAGATATTTTAAAATATCTGTCGCGCAAACTTAAAGCAACAATTATAGTTCGATATATTATCAACATTTAAAATATCTAAAGAAACAATTGAGAATCGAGTTTAGTTTCATATTACTAAATTATTAAATACAAAATACAAATTATTATTAATAGTTTGAATGAATAACCTACAGTAATCGGCGTATAACAATTCCTTAAATGCCTTTTTTTTTTTGATAATCGCTACGAGTTATTTATACTGCATGGTTTCTGCAAAATGTCACGCAAAATCTTATAACGTTTCCTTATTTTATTTTTAGTCGCTACTGCGGCCGATGGAAATCTACATCAATCCACGGACCAAGATGGAATGCCTCGTTCCCATTAAAAAGGGTCTCCCGTGCTCGAATGCGAAACACAGCACTATAAAACTGTACGTAAAAAAAAGTAAAAGCCGGATTCAAAGAACTAGCAAGAACAAATTAAGTAAAAGTCTTGTAGTCTGTGTTTTAATTCTTTTAAAAACTATATCGTACCTCTAACTTCAGGATTGATTTTTTTAATGGAAAATATTCAATAACAGCTAATTTTTACGACTATAATTTCAAAAATGGCGCCTCATAAATCTGCTTCCTGAGCTTAATACTGCTGCTGTATGGTGAATGTAGAGAACCGGAGACCCTTTTTAATGGAAATAAGGCATTCCATCCTAGTCTTCGGGGGTGAACACGCATTATGATTATTAACTGAGGATAGATTTAGATGTCAATGGGCCTCAGTATCCACTTACCATGTGGTGAACCGTGTGCTCGTTTTTCAACGACAAACTACATAAAAAAATTAAAAGTTATTTATTTTACTCTTTGAGTGGACTAAGGAATATGGCAATTTCAATGCCGCTAAATAGTTACATTAAAAACTTTATTCCCTATTTTGCCACACTTAAAAGTGGTTTTTTATTTATTTGTTTTGGGCCGTCCCCTAAGCAGAACTATTTAATAAAAAAGGAATTATCAAAATCGGTTTACTATTGACGAAGATATCGCGTATACAATATATCCAAAAAAACATACAGACGAATTGAGAACTTTCTCCTTTTTGAAATTGGCTACAATATACCGAACACTAGCATTGCAAGTTCTTTAAATGGAGATAATCTGCACACCGCACTTGCTAAGGGTAAGGATAAGTATAAAAAAATATATTATAATGTTTCAGACTGACAAAGAATGAAAGACGGAGCGATACGCACATTTGAAGTGACGCAAAAACCAAGCTTACACTTACAATGCATTATTTTTTATTGAACACACAGCAAAGATGAATACTAAATAGTATAAAAAAGGCGGCCCAGTACGATTTGGACTCGCTCATGAAGAGTTCTAGTAGGGGAGCCCCCTTTAATTTCAAATTTATTTTTATTATTTGTTGTTATAGTGGCAACGGAAATTAATACACATTGTGTGAAAATTTTAACTGTCTACCTATTACGGATCATGAGATACAGCCCGCTGCCAGACAGATGGACTAACGGACGGACCAATGGACAGGCGGACGGACGGACAGGCGGACGGACGGACAGGCGGACAGACAGCGGAGGCTTAGTAATAGGGTCCCGTTGGTTACGCTTTAGGTACGGACCTAATCCTAAAAAATAAAGCAATATTGAGGGAAATACTATTTTTAGGCACCTTGTATTATATACTAACTTACCTTGTTATATAAAATGTCAGCAAAATCCTTTATATGGTTGGAATCAGGAAAGAGACCTGACATTCCGGAAATAACAATTCTTTCTCCGGATTTGAGGTATTCCTCCCTTTCGTGCTGAGTTACAGCTAGCTCTTGAGGTGTAGGTACCATTTTTCTGTAATAATAAAGAATATTAGTGATACATGAACTTTTCCATGAAGCCGCAGTAGCTCTTACGGCGCTCGTCGTCAATTTCATTAAAAAAAAATTTGGTTTGATGCTCGCCGGCACGAAATAAATTTTAAATTGCAATTTTAAGTGCTGGATTACCACGTGCTCTGGTTAAGGAAGTCATTAGAAATAAAAACATTTAACAGACATGTGAAGTTCACCAAAATACAGTGCAACAAAGTAACAGGACTAACTTTTCCCCGTTATGGAGAAGTTTGTCCCCATTAGGAAGGAGGCCTGTGATCTGCAGTGACATATAAAATAATACTAGGCTGTAACTTTACTTTGTGCGAACTAAAGGACACTTTCAGAAATTTGAGGAGGCCGTCGGTGTACGTGTAAGTCAAACTGACAAAGTCATTCCATCAAAAACATAAATTGTAAAAAAAGCCAAGTCTCGCAACTCAGTTCTTCTACCGTAAAAATTTGTGAGATCCATGTAATACCAAGTCGATTAATTTATTCAGTCCCTACTTAAGGGTCCTTCTGTCTTAAATTATTACGTAATTAGCTAACCTAACAAAATCTTATAGTGACCATATCAATATCAAAAATCTTTTATATTTTAAATAAATAGATTGACTTGGCCATCGCATGAAAACACAATGTGTCTCTCAAGTAATACATATTAAATTAAATTAGATTGTTTAGTGCGATTGCCAAGTCAATTTATTTATTTAAAACATAAAAGATTTTTGATATTGATATGGTCACTATAAGATTTTGTAAGGTTAGCTAATTACGTAATAATTTAAGACAAAAGGACCCTTAAGTAGGGACTGAATAAATTAACCGACTTGGTATTACATGGATCTCACAACTTTTTACGGTAGAAGAACTGAGTTGCGAGACTTGGCTTTTTTACAAGGTATGTTTTTGATGGCATCTCAATTCTTTTTGTAGATAGTTATATGTACCTAGATATAACTAATAGATAAAACGAATAGGTGTAGATAGGTACCTACCTATCTACACCTATTATCCCATTATATTATACATGTATAGGTACACTGATTCATTCACTGTAAATGTAACTTTGTAATCCTATATATTTATATGGCATTACAAAGTTATTTATGCAGTTAGTGTATCTCGAAAACTGTACCGAAATTGCAAAATATTTTAATTTTTCCTTGACTTATATATGAAACAATAATTTTATTCCAAATTTGAAGCTTCTATGTCTGCTAGAAGTGCCTTAGAGTTTTGATGATCGGTCAGTCAGTGAGTGACAAAATTAAGAAATATTGAGATTATACAATGTTTACTTAGTTACTGAAAATTCAGGTTTCTAGTTTTATCCACAACGAAGTTATAGGGTTTCGAAAATGGCCTAAACTGCTTCGAGAAAAGGATGGTACGGCCGTGCCGCTTTTTTGCTCGACTTGGCGGGGGCACTGCCGTGCCCCCAGATTTTGACTAGTTATAATTCTTAAACTACTGGTTCAAATTTAATGAAATTTGAAATATACCGAGTTTATACAATGCCTACTTGGTTAGTAAAATTTCAGGCTTCCAGTTTTATCCACAACGAAGTTATAGGGATTCGAAAATGGCCTGAACTACTTCGATAAAGGGATGATACGGCCGTGCCGCTTTTTTGCTCGACTTGGCACTGCCGTGCCCCCAGAAAATTATTTGTCTGTGATTTCGTTTTTTTAATTAAATTTAAATGATTTCATGAACGAACTTACAATTCACCTGATGGTAAGCGGCAGTCATCAGTTTCCCTCTGTCATCTCTTACGACATCCTCAAGACGGTGTAAGAATATCCACGATATGAGGAGTAAATATTTTTAAACCGCCACTCATCATTAGGTGAGGATATGGCTCCTGATTGTTAATATTGAAGGTTAATTCATCTTAAATAATAAAATCCTACTAATATTATAAACGTGAAAGTTTGTGAGGATGTATGGATGTATGGATGTTTCTTATTCTTGTACGCGTGTAATTAATAAAGATATTACGTAAATTTGTCAAAATATAACGATAAGTAAGTCGGAAAAATCTGTCATCTGTGAATTATATTGGCGTGCGTTGCAAAATCTCTGAAGTTTATTTGATTTAAGACTATAATATCTACGCGGACGAAGTCGCGAACAAAAGCTAGTAAACTATAATGAAATCTATTTTAATACGCAAAATGAAAGAACACGTTAGGCTATAACTTTTTTTAAATGATATCCAATGATTAAGTTATTAATTACCATTAAAAAGTCGACTCGTGGCACAGATATATCTAATCACTGAATGAATTTGAAGGAAAATAGAGTTCAACGACTTTACGTTCTCTAAATATTAATTAAATTCACAGACTTAGGTATATCAGAATATTTTCGTTCACCTCTGACCACATAAAATATAAATCAGCAGTTAAAACTACAACTATCAATTCCGATTCGAATACAAATCAGATTTCTATTAATTTTATATTAATCTTTATATTAATTTTAGTCGAGCACTTATGCCCTCTTTATATATTATCGGCAATGTATTTAGGTTTAGACCCAGAGATTTAATGCAGCAGAATTTGTGGGTAGGCAATATTAGAATTGGCGACTATACCAAAAGCGATCGCGATTACTGTGCACTGTAAGAATTAATTTTAAAACTATATTAACTATAATCGTTGGTGCGTCTGTTAGTAATCGTGTAAGTTCTGACTTGTTTTGTCTAGACGATGCTCCTAGCATAGCTAGCCATCCTCGTATGACTCGTTATGGCTAACGAGTCATACGAGGACTATAGAGGACTATTTGAGATGTTGCGCTGTAGTCAAACTATTAATAAAAAATGTAGTAGAAATATATGAACCAAAATTACTCATATTTGCAATACATATATTATAGAATAGAATAGAATAGAATGATTTTTATTCAATATTGATTATTACATAATACTTATTGAAAGTAATTTTTATTTACCACTGATTTGGAAAATACCTCTGTCCTGGGAAGAACCAGCAAGAAACTCAGCGGGACTTTTTTTTAAACATAATTTCACTTAACAATAATTTTGTTTGTACAATTTTAAATGTTTTTGCATAAAACCAGCATGGTTGCGATCACCTTATTCCCAGGGGTTATTTTCATTCATGTATTCCTGGATATTATAATAACCCTTTATGTATTATTTTTCTTTAATAAAACTGCAGAACTAAGTCTGTTTGCTAATTTAGATCTATGCGGGCCCCATTGAAGTTTCGCATCAATAGTAATACCAAGAAAAACAGTGGTATCCACAAGGCTCAAATCCTCCCCATTATTATTATTAGCTCTTAGCACATTGGTTTTCGATTTTTTTACATTAGGTATTGTAAATTTAATACATTTTGTCTTATTGCCGTTTAAGAGCAAATTGTTGGCGTTAAACCAATGTACTAATTTCGATAGAGCATTATTTACATCGTCATAATTAATTAACTGCCGTTGGAGTTTGAAAATTAAAGAGGTATCGTCAGCAAATAATACTATATCGCGATTGTCCTCTACAAGATAAGGTAAGTCACTAATATACTCGTAGATTAAGAACAGGAATGCTTGGCCTATCGAGCTCTGAGGAACGCCCATTGATATTACCGATCCGGAGGAGCCTTTACCATTGATCACGACTTTTTGAGTTCTGTTACTTAAATATGAAGTATAAGTCTAAGCGCCAAATTTTTTACACCGTAATGTTGTAGTTTCCTGATTAATGTCTCATGATGAACACAATCGAAAGCCTTGGAAAGGTCACAGAAAATACCTAAGGCATCTTGTGAATTCTCCCAGGCATTAAAAATATATTTCATAAGCTCAATATTGGCGTCAGACGTCGAGCGACTCACTGTAAAAACAAAGAAAAATTGGCAAAGTTCGAGTCGGACTCGCGCACCGAGGGTTCCGAACAAATCTGTAGGTATATAAGTTTAAAATTATTAAAAATATTTTTATTATATGATGTAACTAAAAATTTATGCTTATCGCAACTTTTCCTTTATCTGTGCTATAAAACGTTGCTTCGTACCAAATTTCAAGATTCTGAGTTCACGGGAAGTACCCTGTAGTTTTTGATTCCCTTGCTAATGTCGAAAATTTACGGCATAAACGGCTGTATCTTTTGATTACGTTAGCTTAGAAGTTTGATTTTATCACAGCTCTAAGGGACAGTAAACTTGAGTATTTGATATGAATTTCAGCTTGATACCTCCACGCGTTCTGAGAAAAAAGGTCTTGATAGACAGACAGACAGACGGACAACAAAGTAATCCTATAAGGGTTCCGTTTTTTAATTTTGAGGTACGGAACCCTAAAAATAATAATTTAGATCTAAAATTATTTTTCAAAAATTTTACTGGGTGTTGGTAGTACAGAAATAGGTCTATAATTAGCGGGGTCCAATGTACTACCAGATTTAAATAAAGGTAATACCTTTATTATACTATATCACTTTACTATAGCAGGAAACACACCAGAATCGATACAAGTATTAAAAGTAAGAGCAAGATGAGGTGCTATTAAATCTACTATGGACGCAATAACTGTAACGGAAATCCCCCACAAATCTGCGGTTTTCTTTACATCAATAATTTTGAAGTATTTTACAATATTATGCGGTAATACTTTTTTAAATCTAAATTCTTTTAAACAGGTATTAACATTCTGTTTAAGAAATGACTCGGCGACAGTTGGAGAAGTATTCGATGACTCTGTTGTCAAGATAGGAACATCAGTGAAATATTTCTCAAACGCCGCTACAACTTCCTGATTTGATTTAGTCAATTCATTATTAATTTTTAATTGATAGTTTGAGTTCAAGGGTTTTCTCTTTAGCGGTTTCGCTGTTAATTATACTGCACGTCATTTTAATTTTATTCTTAGCCGTCTTGATTTTGTTACTATAATGTAACGATTTAATGCTTTTAAAGATTATATTGGAATTTTCCAAAAAGAAAATCATAAAATCTAAACCGGATAGGTAGCGCTATGGAGAGTTATCAATAGACTTTATATTAAAACTGTAAAACAATTACAGAATAAAATTATCGTTACTGAGTTACCGAGAAGAACTTTTGTAACAGACAGACATACGTTGACAGACAAAGAGCTGAACCCGAATTTCGGTTTGGAAAACTAATGATACTGGAAAAGTATTGTAAATACACGCGAGGAAAGTCGTGGGAAAAAAACTAATATTAGTTTAAAAATAGTCTTAGATTTTCTTTTTATAATTCAAAGTAAAAATATTTTACGAGTACAATTTTTTAATAAATAAATAACTTATATTTTAACAGAACCTTATGGTTGTATGGATGTAGCTAAAGGAAATAAGGTAAATTGGTTTAACGATACAAAAACATATTACTATTATTCTTGTGTTAATTAAAATTTTAAAAACCTGTTTTAGTAATTAACAACTTCCAAAATACTTACAAGATATTTCTTAATTTTGTCGATAGCTAACCAGAACAACTAACTGATTTTATACAAATCTAAGTAAATTCAAACTTTAATAATATGTTTAGCCTCACACATACGCAATGCGACAGAGGCACTGCTTCTAAGTTCACTAAATTCCTTTTTATATGTTACATTTTGATTATAATATTATGCGCCTAGCGGTAAATTTATTTCAATTGTTAATTTCTTTCACTTCTAAAAAACATAAAAATTTTCATCTATCAATTTACACACAATAGTTCTTCTTACATATTTAGGAATATTTAACTATTAAATAGCATCGATTATTCATTCTATTAGTCAGAAGCTCTGACCATCATAAATATAGACGATACTCAACGCTCAACCATGCTCAACTTGGCACGCACTCACGCACATCTTTCGTCTACCTTCCTTTAATAGCTCCTCAAAGTCCACTGCTGGACGGTGTTTTTAGACGCAAATAGGGCTTGGGCTCGTTTTCAGAAATATACATGGTGCTATTTCTATATTTTTTGTTGGTCCTTGGTGAGAATTCATCATAAAATACGTATTGCGCATGCACACATTCGTAAGGATCGATCGGTAGGCAGTAACGTTGTTGCCCATAAATCACATTCAATTTGGGATAATTTCAAATAAAAGTAGTAACCTTATATACTCGTATTTACAAACACTGCAATAACGGTTTATTCATCATTATTTACATATTTGAACTCATACATATTATACATATTGTAGATCTACTTTTGTCCCCTGCTCTAACGCCTACTTAGATTATTATTTAAGTTTTTTACTTGGTTATGTTTCTAGAAACTGTAAATGATGTCTTTTTTATAGAATAAGATTTGACAAACGAGCACATAGTCCTCCTGATGATAAGTGGATACTGTGGCCCATCATCATTACAATCCTTCGAGATCACTGCTGAACATAGGCCTCCACTAAGGAATGCCACAGAGCACGGTTCTCGCCACTTGCATCTGTCGACTTTTTGCATGTTTTACCAGATCATCACTCCATCTAGAGGGGGAACACCCCACACTTCGCCTACGGGTACGAAGCTGTCACATGAAAACCTTTCTTCCCCGTCGGTTGTCGGTTCTTCGAGCCAAATGCCTGGCCAATTGCCACTTCAGCTTAGTAATCAGTTGAGACATAGTTCACTAGATATATATCTCTATAGATGGTTACTTTGGTTGTACTGCGAATATCCCCATTTCTAAGTTTATCACACAGAGAAACCCCGAGCATAGCCCTCTCCACAGCTCGCTGAGGGACCTTGAGCTTCTTCATATGGCCAGCAATGAAGGACCTCATTTTAGACTATGGCCTATAGACATCTATATATATCTATCCATGATTAATAATCAAAATTGGGCGGGGGTTAGTCTACTCCTAATTCTCACATTTTTACACTATCAGTAGGACTACATTAACACCTATTCTGCTCCCCTTTCTGGTGACAGTTTGGGCGAATGGCTCTGGGGGATAGCGCAAGTCGTGTTGATCTCCAGGGCAAGTCTGAGAATTTCTTCTTTCACGTGGTTACCACCAGTTATTTGGTCTAGTTCAATAGGAAAGAGACAACAGAAACACTCAGACGATCCTCATTTTCTTTTCTTTTTATCCCACCTCCTTTTATTCTATCTTAACCCAATCCAAGGTGTTAAGCGTACCGTGCCAATGGATGCGTGACTGAGGGGAGAGTCCACTCGTAAACGGTGCATGCAGGGCTCTGGCGGGGTGATCGAAGTTTTTCCTAGCTACTCGTGGGACCAAAATGGACGAAGATCGACATTTTGAAAAAATTTACTCTCCTTTAATGGAACTGACTGTAGGTCTGGAAGAGGCTCTTTTAGCCTAACCAACACCCTGCAACCCTACGCCCCAACCTAGGACGAGCCGAGAAGTAGAGGGCATGTCTTCAGTCGAACCACAATCGGAAACGAACCAGGGAGGGGAATAGAAAAAGTTCACTAGGCCTTTTAAGCTTAGTGAGGCAGCACGGAAGAGGTACCGAAGGCTGATAACATCTGAGATAGGAGCCGAAGAGACCCTCTCTCTCTGATACAAGCCTTGACATGAAATTCCTCTACCTAAACCTCCCCCAGTTCCGAAGGCGAAAAGCGCAGCCGGTCTGAGAGAGAGGAGTCCCGCAAAGACCAGTCCAGGAAATCTGTGAAGCTGGCAACGGGGTAGAAGAAGCTCAGCTTGAGTGCCATAGCTGGTTCGGCGCGGTTAGGAATTCGCAATTTGAATCCTATGAGTGTGGAGCAGATGTGGTTGACTCACTGGTCACTAACGCAGACTATTGCTAAGACAGCCTGTGTAGCACAGCCGGGAATGGGACCAATATTTTCGGGTTTCACCCACAAGCCAGGTTGGATTCTGATAACGTGCCTAAATAAGGCAAGCCAGGACTGGATTGTGGGTGAGATCGGAAAACTGAAACTGAAACGGGAGGCAGAGCTCTCAATAATACCCGAGAGCTGCTACCTAAGCCTCAACTGGGCATTATCTTTTAGGCCCGCAGCGAAACTGTCTCTCCAGAGTAGGTAGCTATGCTCTTGAAGGCACAAAATGAAGAGCTACATGCCAAGTTCTGGAAAATCTTCCACCGTAGGGATGAGGGGAATGGCCTTTTCCTAATGACCTATAAGCCTTTCTTCCTTTCTTCTTAAGACATTATAAAATGTTATAGATAGATATATTAGGGATGTAGCTCTAGCTACGAGACCTATACACTACAACCCGCATGCTAACCGCAATGGCAAATCTACGGAAACAGCCCTGATCAGTGTTATTAACAGGGTCGAAAAAGTGCTGGAGGATAAAGAAATAGCGCTTTGTGCCATTCTAGACATTGAGGGCGTCTTCGATAGTAACCCTACATCACTGCTGGTTGGGGGTCTGACATCTAAAAATTTTGACCCCACAACCATTAGGTGGGTGAAGTAGATGCTCTCAAACAAAAAGGCAAAAACAGAGCTATTTCAAACGATTCGATTGAGATTGCAACTACAAGAGACTGTCCACAAGGTGGTGTTTTGTCACCCCTCTTTTGGACTCTGGCGGTTGACCAATTATTGTGCACTATGACAGACCTTCGCATAAACACACTGGTTATACTGATGACCTTGTGATCATTGCGAGGGGCTTTTGCCAAAGTACTTTATTATTAATCATACAAAAAGCCCTAAATACCATAAACAACAGGTGCAGGGATAACAGTTTATCAGTTAATGCTGATAAAACTGTTATAATACCCTTTACCAAAAAGAGACGGTTGGAGAAATTAGTCACACCAAAACTTAATGGTAAAGAAGTACCATTCTCCACTGAAGTTAAGTACTTGGGCGTAACAATCGACCAAAAACTAACGTGGAACTCTCACCTTAGCAATGTATGCTATAAGGCTAAAATTGCTTTAGGTACGTGCAGTCGCATGGTCGGGAACAACTGGGGCTTGTGTCCCAGTATGATCCTATGGTTGTACAGTAGTATAGTGAGGCCGATTCTTATCTACGCCTCCACTGTCTGATGTAATAAGGCCGACTGTAAGAAAAGACGACTGCGGAGAGATTAAATAGTCTACAAATGACTGCCTGCTTAATGGCAACTGGAGCGATGTGATCATCGCCTGGAACAGCTCTTAATGCACTTCTAGACCTAACGCCCCTTGACCTTTACTTAGACAAGAAGGCAAAGGATAGTTTGTATAAGATTGACGCTCAGGGCGGTTTGTTTTTCCTGTAGATTGAGATCCATGCTCAACTCAATCAAGGAAACAAAGCGACAGTAGCCTAATGGCAGGACTCGGACTACGAATTCGACAGGTCGTGGGTTCGAATCCGACATTCGACTAGTGTCATGAACCACTTCTAACACAAGCATTTAGGCTTACCAGCACGGCTAGCATGGGCTGGGGACAAAAATATTATCCCCCGATTATATTCACTGACAAGAGATAAAATTATCTTGTCCCTACGCCAAAGTATGGCAACAGGAAGAAGTATATCCCCGTTTGACATAACGAGTAAACATACCTATATCGTCCGTCCGTAGCATGGAGCCAAATTAAAGATACAAACTTATGCTATTTTGACTTTTGAAAGGGACAATTCTATCCTAGTTCATTGGACGTGGGTTTAAGTTTATATTCATACAAAAAATCTATTTAAGTCTAAGATATCTCCCATTTTATCTACTGTAGATATTATATCCATCGGTATACCCATGCTCGAAGGGTGGATAAAACTAAGCGAGGGGATAAACATTTTCTCCTTTCCCCGGGGATAAAATTGTCTCCTGTCTATTCTAGCCCTACAGATGTGGTTAAAGGGAATATTAGTAATGTTTAATAGTATTACTCATTTTTTTTTTAAATCAAGGAAACACCGGTCTTATGCATGATCTCAGATATCATGCGTCCACTATATACTTTTAACAAAAAGTATACAGTGGAACTACCCTCCAGAGAAGACTAGCTGAATGTACAAGTCATCTGTAAGGTCGGTAGCGTTACATGGTATACCGATGGGTCAAAAATGGGCCTCAATGTAGGCTTTGGAATTTATGGGTGACGTCCCAAATTCAAACTTAGTATGAATTTGGGTAGATTCACCTCTGTCTTCTAGGCAGATACTTTCGTCATACTTATTTACCTTAACCATAGAATCTATATTAACTCTGATAGTCAAGCAGCACTGATAGCGCTAAAATCAAACTTGGTGAACTCGAAGCTAGTTGGAGATTGTGTGAACCGTCTAAATTTCCTGGGAGGTCGTTTTAAGATGGGTTCCGGGTCACGCAGGTATTGTAGGCAATAAAACTGCTGACAAGCTCCCACGGTAGGACTCAAAGAGTACACAATTTGGACCCAAACCATTTTATGGAATCTCAAAAAGCCTCGCCCGATTGACCCTGGAAACTTTTTACCACAATAAATCACTTAAGATCTGGTCTGATACACCAGCCTTAAAACATTCTTAAACCTTAATGCGGGCTTTCGCTCGTAAATTCCCTTCGGCAGTCCTGGGATTAGGTAAAATAAATTGCACATTCTGGTAAGAGCCCTGACTGGGCACTGTTGTCTTAAAAGTCCATCCATCCATCCTGGGACTAAGCAACTCAAGGATGTGCTGGTTTTGCTCCCTAGAGGAGGAAACGCTTTTACACATCCCGACAAAATGCAGACTCTTAATGCGCAAACGCTGGGATCTGAATCTGGGAAACTATGTACTTCGCCCAGAAGAAGTGAAATTACTCACAGCTAAGCAACTCATTCTATTCATTGAGAACGTAAGGCTTAACAGCGATCACAATAGATATTTTAGGTCGCAGTGATACTAGTGTCTCTAGACCTACATAGCTCGTAGATAATAAAAAAAATCATAAAGCACATGCGTTGTCTCCTCTTAAGAAAAAGATGGAATGCTTCTTTGCCAATACATGTCTCTGTTTCTTTACACTCACCTTACGGAACACAGCGGCATTAAGCTGTTATTTTTGGCTTGTATTCTGTAATGCCCGGGCTACACTAACGAGAAATGCCGTTAATTATCGCGTTGATGGGCGTTGAATGTAGGTGTGGCCACTACTTAACGCGATAATTCTACAACGGCAAGAACAATGCCGTTTTCCGTTGAACGATAACTCGAGTGTCGGTACATCAAAGAGATTAACGCAGGAATTAACGCGTTGAAGCGGCCACACTACGTTTGTCTCATTGTGCACGGTGAACGCAACGGAGTCGCACGTATGGCTACGATAGAGTGGAATAATGAAAAAGTTATTACGTTTCCTGAGATTCTGCAAACAGAGCCATGCTTAGACAATGATAAAATATATTCATATTATAAAAATTTACACTCATCAAACATAGTGTAGCAGCGTCAACGTTCATCTTGCTTGAAATTCAAGGAATATTAACGTAAAGTGACCATACGTCCCGTTTTGAACGGGACTGTCCCTTTTCTCGGTCACCTGTCCCGTTGTCCCAAACAAAGATCCGGGACCCAAAATAGTCCCGTTGTACTAAACGGCGAGAAAATTTAAAACTATGAAGTTCGTCAGACACGAACGGGCGAGAGCGGGACCGACCAAAAAATTACCGAATGGGATAATTTCAAAGTTTTCGCAGAAATTCGTTGAGTGATTCAAACATTTCTCACCAACATACTCAACATGCATTCTCTTGCATTTTAATCGAATATATTTTATGTATACCTGGTACAAATGCTCCAGTAGAAAAAGTATTTTTCTATTATGAATAAATTGTGGACGTCTGAAAAAAAATCACTTACAGTTTCCAGTTCTAAAGGCGACGTTGATAACAAAAATCAATGTAAAAAAAACTTGCCCTTATTTAAAATCATCACCAACTTTATTAAAGCAAATTTGTTCCACTGACAAATATAAATATAATTAAAAAATATGTTGCATTTAATAATTACTGTCTGAGGAACTTTGCGTTAATGAAGCTGGTGAACTGGTGATTAATTTTTATTTTTTACAATTTGTTAAAATAAAAATAATTATAATTAATGTGATTATAATTATAGTGAACACTAATTGTATAAAGTTACAGTTTTTAAATAAATAACATAATATTTTTTTTACTGTTAACCTGCTAACTGGGGAGTATAAATAAACCCATGTCCCGTTTTAAGTTAATAAATAAATGGTCAGTTTACTTTAACGCCGTTCAACGGCATTAAAATTGAAATGACGTTGACCGACCCAAGTGTGGCCACTCAGTTTATCGCGTTAAAATTAAGGCAATAATTGTTGCGTTTTTGGGCATTGACGTTTATCGTTACTGTGGCCCCAGCATAAGAGCGTGTACTTTCCCCGGCGTAACCAATCTGCCTACAACCAAAATATAACTGCAGCATGACTCTATCACGTACAAAAATGTCGTCACATCTTTCTTTTTTTTAATGCAGTTTCTCTTATATACTGGGCGTCTTCAAAGCAAGATTGAACAGACACTTGTTACGTGTGAGTGCGATTTACTATCTAAGGCTTCAACACCGCTTAACAACAGGTGGGATTGTAGTCAAGCACTGGCTTTTAATGCGTAATAAAATACTCTCGAAAACATAAAATTTCAATCTCCTTCCAATGATAACCGTATATCCTAAGGTCAAACCGCTATTAAGTCGCGAGCACTAGGTTTGTAGCTCGGCCAAAACCAATTTTTGTTCGATATACTCACCAAACGAAACAAGTTGATATTATATGAGAGCATGTTCCTTCCCCGACCGAGCTGACCCATTTGTTTTAAAACAATAATAAGGCTACAGCCTTGCTCTAACACGTATAAAATATTATATTTTTATGTTGAACTGGGAAGCCTAACGGTACGTGTACACCAAAACCGATTTTGTCGGCCGATGGCGGACAGAACTACCCGGACGAGTAACTCGGACGTATATGTGCTTACACTGCAACAGGGTATGTACCACGTGTGCCGAAATTATATTGTCTATTATAAACACAACTAATTAATTTTTCAATATTCATAGTCGTTTAGACAACAACACTGACAGAAACAACAGAATAAAGACAGAATAATTAAATTAAACTATAAATATACTCAATTTGCACTGTAGACGCCGGCAATCTGGCGAGAAATCCCAACAAGTTCGGACTTGTCGATTGATCGGCCGATTTCGTGCGTCATCGGACGATGACGCACGTCATCGGTGCCGTCGCCCGTTGACGTTCGTCAATAATAAACGTAAAATTTACTTCAATACTCTGGCATAGTTACTAAATCTTTGTCCACTACTCCGAATTTGAATTCATTCATGAATCAATCATTCAATTCATTCAACTCGTTTATTGGTGAGCTCTGTTATTTTTCTTGCCCTTATCCCAAGTTATGTGGGGTATCCATGGCATGTCTTCCTGTTCTATTCTTCTCTATAAGCCGTCTCTTTTCACTTTATCCTTCTTATACCATTTATTTTCCACTATTCCTTTCTTATATCATCTCTTATGCAGTCAATCAATCTTATCTTAGGCCACCCTCTCTCTACTCTCATATCCATCCACTTTTATAGCAAACTTCTTCTTGTTACATGATATAGGTAATCTGTACAAAGTTTATCCGTCGACGCCAAAGAAATAGTCTCAAACAATCATATTTGTTTGTTCGTATTTTATGCGTTGCCATAACGTTAATCAGATTGCGGTAAAACTTTATCAACTTATTGCTTGCACTTTCGCAAAGTTTGTAGGCATAGTACAATTAACTTACAATAGGTGGCACGCGTATCGTACCGACAAATTTATTTTCAAGTAATATATTACTCAACTTTAATAAATGTATTATCATTCCTAATTGAACAATATAAGTCTTCCAAATTTGAAACGATATTTCCACAATTATTTTTTCTGCGGTAGCAAAGCGCAGGGCACCAGCTAGTACTAATAAAAACAGCAATTACTTTATATTTGAAATTGATTGCATGTTTCCATGGGCTGCAGTAGCCATTTACCATCAGGTGGTTATTTTTCTACGTCGGACAGCCATGTTGCAGCTGTATTATGGTTGTAGCACCAATGGGTCGGCACGGCCGGGGAAGGACCACGCTCTCACAAAATACCATCATAAAATAGCACCTGAATACTGCTGTGTTTCGTATGGTGTATAAGTGTGAGAACCGGAGAGTACCGGAGACCCTTTTTATTGAATACGACGCATTCTATCTTAGTCCTCAGGGCTGGTGATCTGCATTTTAGTTCTTATTCGAGGATAGATGTAGATTTCTACGGACCACAGCATGCACTTTCCATCGGGTGGGTACACAGCCCACCCAACAGTTTCCGCTAATCTCGCTTGTTCCCCTAATTTTAAAAAAGGTGGACTGTATGTTAATTTGTTACTTCAGTTTTATGTAAAAAAATGTATAAAAATTTTCGATATCATTCGTAAGTTGAGACGACCAGTCACAAACCCATATCGATTTGAGACCTAGTTGTATTACTTAAATTGATATCAAAGTGACTTTCTATAAGTATTATTTATAATCTATATTGACTAAAAAAGTTTCTGTTTCTATTTCAAAGTACAGTTTAATCCATTCATCATCATCATCATCATTACAGCCCAACATAAGTTCACTGCCAAACATAAGCCTCCCCTAAGGATACTTGCATCCATCGAATTCCTGCATATTTCACCAGGTTGTCATTCTATCTAGTGGGGGCCCATCTTACACGAGGTTAAGGGCTTAAGGCTTAAGAGGCTTATAGGCTATATAATTTATATAAGAGAAGGCAAACGAGCATGCGGCTCACTGATGGTATCCGACTACCGCCACCCATGAACAAGTGCAATACCAGGGGCATTGCAGATGCGTTGTCAGCCTTTTAAAAAGAGTAGCCTCTTTTCTTGAAGATCCATAAGTCGTAGCGGTCCGGAAGAATTGCTGGTGGTAGTCGATTTTACAAAAAAGTTGTGCGAGGAAGAACACTTCTAGTAAATCGCATAGTAGAGGATCGTCCGTCATCCAGATGGTATGGATGGTATGACGACTTTTGTCGCAATTTGCGGAGGTGAAATTTAGCGGCTGATATTAGTCCGAACAATTCCTCGGAGGTATCCCCGTATAGGTGCGATGGAATATGCAAAGAGATGCAACATATCTTGCGAGAGCTCTAGGAGGTGGGACTGGTGTACCACTGCCCAGAAATGAGAAGTCGAACTTGGTGCCATCCATTTAATCCATTGTTAATTGAAATTAAATTTAAAAGAAGTCGACAAAAAAGAAAACGAATCCAAAATAAACAGTTTACGTTATATTACAAATTCATGCATTTTTAACCTTGGACTCCGCAACATAATGATTGTAAATGTATTCAATGTAAACGAACGTCGTAAAAATTCATTAATGACTTTAACTATAGATAAACCACGTATAAGGAATTTAAAAAAAAATACTCTAAAATTATAATCATTTACACAGAACGCGAGCTATGCGGTGAAAAAAACGTCGTGAGGAAACCTGAAGGGCTGAGGAATAAAATATCTTCAAGGACTTGTGAAGTCAGCCAGCAAGAGCTATAGCAGTTCGGCGGACTGGTTGTTCTATAACCTTCTCAGAATTTAGTGAAAGCCTGTGTGCTGTAGTGTGTAGTGTGTTATATTTAATTGCGCTGCTTACGTTTACATTATAATCACTAATAAATTTCTAATAGAATAATGCTCATGTCAAATTTCTTACAACAGATTTCATTAGTTCGTATTTCGACAAGTATTTTTCGCCAATACCTGTTGGTTGGTTATCAACATTAACGGTGGTAGAGCCACGCGGCAGTTTTTGCTGCTGCACGTATGGGCCGGCTCGAGCCGGGTTGGTACCACCACCTCAAAGAATACCGGCGTGAAGTAGAAGCTCCGCTTCTGCGTTTCGTTTGGTGAGTGCAGGTGACGGGAGGCCCAATCCCCCCCCCCTCCCTGTCAACATGGTAGCGGAATTACACGAAAGACTACCCCAGGAGGGTACCAGCACCCCTGGAGAATCCCTCGCTGAGCATCGACAACCATGTTATTCCACTTCTGAGCGTGGGTGCTCAGGCTGCCCCGCGTATTCTGGGGGGGGGGGGGGCAAAATTCCGTTCAACACAATAACCGCTCGGGGCTAACTGAGCAACAAGACCAAGGCGACCCCTGCCACGCTATCCGTGAATTTCTGCAACATCAGGGGACTTTACTCAAACCTAAACGCCGTCCACTAACATCTCGAGACGGCAAAGCCGGCCTTGCTCTCTCTAACCGAGACGCAGGTGTCCTCTCCGGCTGATACTTCGTATCGCTCCTACCCGGGGTACAAATTGGAGCACTCCTTTGTGCCTCGGGCTGGAGTTTGCGTGTATGCCAGAGAGGACATCTGTTTTCGACGCCTCGGCAGTCTTGAAGGTTCAGACCTGTCCATTCTTTGGCTACGCGTAGACAGCGACGACCATCCGCGCGTCTACGGGTGCCTCTATAGGTCCCATAGCGGTAATGCCGAAACAGACCGACTCATCGACTACGTCCAAATGTCTACAGATGCCTTGCTACAACAGGTCCCATCCACAGAGATCGTGATCCTTGGCGATTTTAACGCCTTGCCGGAATGCCTCGGTTCACGTTTAACCAATCATGCGGGGAGATCAGTTTATGACTTTGCCTTCCCATATGGTCTGCCATAACTGGTTACTTCACCTACGCGGATTCCAGATGTGGAGGATCATACACCTTCCCTGTTGGTCCTTCTGCAGACCTCTCATCCGGAAGGATATCAGGTTTCCGTCGATGCCCCTCTCGGCTCTTCGGACCATTGTCTGATCCGGAGTGTGGTGCCACAGCTCCTCTCGCGGTTACGTTCTGCAGGTTGCCGCCGTGTTTGGCATTACAGGTCGGCGGATTGGGACGGAATGCGGTCTTTCTTTGCATCCTGCCCATAGGGGCGGGTAAGCTTTTCGCCGGATGATCCCAGCGCTTTTGCTGACTCTGTCACTGATGTGTTGCTACAGGGAATGGAACTATTTATTCCATCTTCTGTGGTACCCATCGGAGGCAGATCTCAGCCTTGGTTTGGTCGCTCCTGTAAGACTACCTTACGCAGTAAGCAGGAGTGTTATCAAGCCTGGGTTGCGGCTTCGGCGACTCGGGATGTAAACACCAACACACTCAAAAAGAAGTATAACTTCGCATCCAGGTCCTTCTAAAGAGTTATTGCCAAGGCAAAGTCAGAGCACATAGGCAGAATTGGCGAGAAACTAGTTCGCCTTCCTTCGCCTTCGGGAACCCGTGCATTTTGGTCTCTTGCCAAGGCTGTCCAAGGGAATTTCTGTAAGCCATCACTACCATCTCTGCACAAGGAGGACGACTCACTGGCCCAAGCCGCAAAAGACAAAGCCGACCATTTAGGCTCCTTTTTTGCATCCAACTCAACTCTTGATGTCAGGGGGAAAACACCGCCGACCATCCCGCGGTGTGAATGCTCCATACCGGATGTGCTGTTCTCACAGCGCTCGATTCGCAAAGCACTCCTCTCCCTGAACATTCAGAAGTCGAGTGTGCCTGACGGAATCCCGCCAATTGTGCTGAGGACGTGTGCTCCGGAGTTGGCACCGGTCCTAACGCGTCTTTTCCGGTACTCCTACTCCCAAAGCGTAGTCCCGAATTCAGGGACGACAGCTTTTGTACATCCGATCCCTAAAAAAGGCGACCGCTCAGACCCGTCCAACTACAGGCTTATCGCCATCACCTCCTTGTTCTCCTAAATAATAGAACCAGTTCATGCGGTACCTTGAGGATCACCAGCTTATTAGTGACCGCCAATACGGTTTTCGTCGGGGTCGATCAGCTGGTGATCTTCTTGTCTACCTGACCCATAGATGGGCAGAGTTAGTAGAGTCCAAGGGGGAGGCGTTGGCCGTTAGTTTGGACATTGCGAAGGCCTTCGATTGGGTTTGGCACAAAGCGCTTCTTTCGAAGCTCCCTTCCTATGGGCTTCACGAGAAATTGTGCAATTGGATCACCAGCTACCTTGCAGATCGGAGCATCAAGGTCGTTGTAGACGGTGCATGCTCCGACTACAAGCCTATTAACGCTGGTGTTCCACAAGGCTGTGTGCTATCACCAACGCTGTTTCTTCTGCATATCAATGATATGTTGCTAACTGGTAACATTCATTGCTATGCGGATGACAGCACTGGTGATGCTTTATACACCGGCCGTGCCAATATTTCTCGGGAACACGTCGCCGAGTACCGGAAGAAACTTGTGTCTGAAGTCGAGTCTTTGCTGAACAAAGTCTCGGATTGGAGGCGACTAAATCTAGTCCAGTTTAATCCTCAGAAGACACAAGTTTGTGTACCGCTAAAAAGAACCCATTTGTCGTATCTCCTCAGTTTCAAGGCACTCCCCTTGTTCCCTCAGCCAGTATTGGTATCCTCGGAGTCGACATATCGAGTGACGTGCAGTTTCGTGGTCACTTGGAAGAGAAGGCCAAATCGGCCTCTAAAAAGCTTGGAGTGCTCAGCAGAGCGGGACAGTATTTCATGCCGGCACACCGCCTGCAACTTTACAAGGCACAGGTTCGGCCTCACATGGAATACTGTTCCCATCTCTGGCTAGGGGCTCCCCAGTGCCAGCTTCTTCCACTTGACCGCATCCATCGCAGAGCAGCTCGAATCGTCGACGACCGAGTCCTTTCCGATCGGCTCGATTAATTGGCACTGCGAAGAGATGTTGCATCCCTTTGCATTTTTTTTCGCATTTACCACGGGGAGTGCTCTGAGGAATTGTTCGGATTAATCCCAGCCGCCACATTTGACGAACGCACATCGCGGCAGAACTCCCGATTCTATCCACACCATCTCGATGATTGGCGGTCCACCACTGTGCGATTTAGTAGATGTTTTCTTCAAGAAAAGAGCCTACTCCTTTTTAAAAGGCCGGCAACGCGTCTGCAATTCCCCTGGTTCCCCTGGTGTTGCAGTTGTTCATGGGCGGCGGTAGTCACTTACCATCAGGTGAGCCGCATGCTCGTTTGCCCCCTCTTCTATAAAAAAATAAAAAAAAACTAAACTTAAACCATCTCAGCCTACCCATTGTCACTTTAGCATTATGTTTGGGAATCATTAACATTACTTTTAGCATGAGTTCGGTGGTGGAGGAAGTCATTGTTAGGAAACCAACCTGTTTTGAATTTCATAATACGGCCTATACTAGCCTTTGCGTGGTAGCAGGTTACAGTTTAACGTGTGTAGTGATGAAAAAATGTTAATGCGATTTAAAAAGGGTGATTAACGATACACAAAAAAAGCAATAAATATCGATTAACTATCGAGAAATTATAGCATATAAATTTTAGTTATAGTTTAATACAAACTATAGTGACATATACAATGTATTATATTGAAAAAGAAAATCATCTACTATTTTATGTTAATGGTAACATTTATCTTGAAATTAAACAAACTAAATGGCGGCCAACACCTATGACATTCAGTACGGCATTGACTACACCTGCAGCTTTTCAGCAGGGTACGTTATTTCGCTATTATATTGTATAACCTACGTAAACGCCTAGCGTACCTATAAAAACTTACTATTCTCTAAGGCCTAGCGATTTGTATGAAATACCTACCGGTCGTTTTAAAATTTCCATAATTGCTATTACTTTCTATTTTTATGTTTAGTGTTTGTAGTGTTTGTCAAATTTATTTTTGTTATTTGTAGAGTTTGTTCATTTAAAATATCTTAATAACATGCAAATAACCACGTGAACTTAATAGAAGCCTATTATCTTAATATTACAGATATACACTTCAATTTTATTTATAATTGGTCTTTACCTATGAAATTGAAGTTCTACAGTACTGGCCATTTCAAATCAAAATAAATTTTGTTTGGCTAAGAATTCTAATTTCAAATTAATTTTATTTTAAAACATGGTATTCTTTTTTCCAAATTAGTCATTTGTTTATTAATTAGCGTTATGTTATGCATTTTAACATTTTTCTTACTTATTTTTGGATACGTTAATAATTCGAGTAATCTATCTATACATATAATAAAAATGTAAATAGCAGACGTCTGTACATTTTATATTTTTGTAATAAAAGTGATTGAGAGATGCTAAAAATAAGTAATTAAATACATTTCTACCGCTTTTTAGAATTATCTGTCTGTCCGTCTGTCTGTTTGTTTGTTAACGTATCACATATAAAGTAAGTACTAATTTATATCATGAGAATTGTTAAGGAAATTATAAAGTGAATCTTCGTGTTACATTTAGTCTTTATTTCATTAAAATCAGTTCATTCCATCAAAAGTTATGATAAATATTCTGAAGTATGGGTACGAGTTATATGTACGAATTTGTTCAATGGTAGCGTTGATTGAGTCATCAATTAGTGCATTTTAACTAATATCATATTATAAATCATAACATAATTAAATGATGTTAATTGATGTTCTATAATGATATAATTATATCAAAACGCAGTAAACAAAAATATTAAAGAAAAAGAACGTAATAAGTATATACAAAAATATATTAATCTTATTATCTAAGTCTAATGGCGCCTCTTCACGTTGGCCAACACAGTGGCGAATGTGTTGGCAGAGTTATTGGCCAAGAAATTGTGATCGCGTCCACACGTTGGAAGGTCGTTCAGTTTGCTTCGGTTCAGGTCAATGTGCGGACGAATTTATTAAAATGATTATTGATGCGCTAACGGCTGCTGTGGTTTATTTATTCACAGCATACCACTATTTTTTTATTTAATTTTCACTATTTTTTATATTTAATATTTTTAATATAAATTTTTAATATTTCTTTATTATACACTAACGTTATACAGATAAGTGAACTATATAAACATTAACACACCTAGGCATAGGTATAATTAACACTTTTACAACTAAGGCCTGGAAAATATTCGAAGCCTGTCTATGAAACTGTTGTCAAATTTTATTAAACAAAACCTTTTTAAATAGGGTTGGTTATTCTTATTATATAATTATAGAATATAAACTTAATAATAATAATAATAATAAGGAGAAGGAGCTCCACGGGAGGTTCTACAAGGCCCTTCATGAGCCTTTCGTAGACACAGTCGCCTCCCTCCACTGGCTACGTTTCAGTGACCTCTTTGGGGAAACCGAGGGTTTTGTCTGAGCAATACAGGATCAGGTTATTAAGACCAACAATTATCGGAGATACATCCTAAAGGATGGCACCGTCGACATCTGTCGAGCTTGTCGCCATCCCGGTGAGTCACTTAGGCATGTCATCTCCGGTTTTTCGGCGCTTTCTAACTCTGAGTATTTGCACAGACACAACCTAGTAGCCAGGATTCTACACCAGGAGCTTGCTCTGAAATACGGTCTCGTGGATCGGAAACTGCCATATTATAAGTACTTGCCGGAAGCCGTGCTCGAAAATGACCGCGCCAGGCTCTACTGGGACCGGGCCATCATCACAGACAGGACTATTCTTGCGAATAAGCCTGATATTGTGCTGATGGACCGGGCACAGTCAAGGATATTTTTGGTCGACATTACCATTCCCTATGACGAGAACCTCGTGAAAGCCGAAACAGATAAGCTGACAAAATATCTGGACCTGGCTCACGAGGTGACCGACATGTGGGGTGGTCTGCCGGCCGAAATTATTCCTGTGGTCGTTTCTGCGAACGGGTTAATCCCAGTTAGCTTCTCGGGTCATCTGAGGCGACTGGGACTCCGTGACGGACCGCTCCAAGCTCAAATGCAGAAGGCGGTGCTCCTCGATACCGCCCGCATCGTCCGCCGGTTTCTTTCCCTTTCCCCCTAACCCTCGGCCGTTTGGTCTCCCCTGCCGAGGGCTTCCATCTGGTTGGGTTTTTATATATTTATGTATTTTTTATGTATTTATTTTATTTTATTGATATTTATGTAAGTTTATATATTTTGTTTATTATAATATATTTAAACAGCCCAACCAGATGAGAAAACTTTATAGATAACCCCAATAATAATAATAAATAATTTATTTCGTCAAACATTAAAGTTACATTATATGATCAGTGATCGAGGTCACCTAGTAAGCAAAATAATGCCTGTAACAGGTGACTTCGCTCTTCCATAGCTAAAAATTACAGTATTATTAACGAAAATAAAGTGACTAATAGGGAATATTGATGGCTCCGTGGCGCAGTGGCTTAGCAATCAGTTGTTGCGCTGAGGGCCGCGGGTTCGAATCCCGCACGGAACAAGTATTTGTATGCCCTACAAATAATTGTTCCGCGTCTGGATGTTTGTTCTTGTGCAATTTATGTTTGTAAACTGCCTCCACGACACAGGAGAAAATCCTAGGGTGGGGGTAACATTTATTTAAAAAAAAAAGAAAAAAATAATAAAGACAGTAAAAACATGATTTTAGTATCCTACTTTTTAATTTGATTTTAATATATATTATACATTATAGATTTTAAGATATTTAATAAATCAATTAATACATCAATAAATAAATTAATACACAATTAATCACTACAACGTGAATGTGTATAAGATAAGGATGATCAAAAATAAATGGAAAAAAGAAATTTTATTTCTTGACGGCTCCGTGGCGTAGTGGCTTAGCAATGAGTTGCTGCCCGGGGGGCCGCGGGTTCGAATCCCGCATGGAACAAGTATTTGTATAGCCTGCACATAATTTCTCCGGGTCTGGATGTTTGTCCTTATGCAATTTATGTTTCTAAACTGCCTCCACGATACAGGAGAAAATCCTAGTGTATAATAACATTTTTTTTGAAAAAGACTTGTGTTTTACAAACAATTTTCGGCTTGGGAGGGCTCTATAAAGCGAAAAGTTTTTTCATTGGTCATTGTTACTGCCGTTATGAAGACACTAGTTACGATGCGTGCATATAAAATTTAAATCAGGTGCGTGCAATCACTCTGGGAGCTCGTAGCAAACTGAACGTGTGCCCAACGTGTGGACGCGACGGCCAATACTCTGCCACAACCCTTTGATCTTTTGCAAAAAACCGACACCACACGGCTCTCGCGCCAACTTGTGGGCCATCGTTCCAATACATACCAACGTAGCTTAAACACCCGCTCTACACGATGGCCATCGTTGTTGGCCAGTGTGTTGGCCAACGTGAAGAGCCGCCGTAAAGTACAATAGTTAACCAATATCATCGATAGATGACGGTGTTGTAAAAATGTAATAAAAAAGGCAGGTTGAGGTTTTTTCCTGTAGATGAGTTTTCAAATTTGCTGCTAATCTTTATATTAATCGTTGCCCTATCGCGTGTTGACAAACTCAATTATTCTTTACCGCGGAGTAATCTAATTGGTAAATAAAATTTTAAAAGAGCTATTAACAATTTCGTTGGTTTCGGCTAGGATCAAACTTTCTTTTTTGCTTACTATGCACGCACTGATTTATAAGTGTTTTTATGTTTTATATAATGTATCACTTGCGTCAATTAATCTTTTTTATTTTCAGAATTGATGTTAACAGCGCCATCTCTCTTTTAATCTATACATATAATAAACATGGTAATAACATGTTGTGTCTGTTTATGTACATTGTATAGTAGGTATGTTTGTGACTAAAATCATTATGGGGACAGAAAATCATTAAATAAGTACATTTTTATATCTTTTAGAATTGTCTGTCTGTCGGTCTGTCGGTCTGTCAATCTGTCTGTTTGATTATGAACGCATGACGTTTTGAGTAAACATCTTTTTTGCAAAGAAGTCGTTAAAAAAATCATAAAGCGTATATTCGACTTCGTTTTTAATCTTTGTTTTATTAAAATTGGTTAATTCTATCGAAAGTTATGATTCTTATTTTGAAATCTAGGTTTGAATCTGTTTAAAGGCGCCATAAAACTCAGAAATAGTAATAAAAAGATTCGTGTGTAATAAAACGTTCTATTATAATATACTTAAAACACAGTAAACAAATAATATGTTTTCCTTTAATTAAAAAAGGACGTTTTCTCACAAAGAACGTAATAGATCGCGTTGTATAAATTACAACTTTATCTGAATTGCGGTGGCGCCCCTTTTTCCTAAAGGGGTCGCGTCCGATTCGGCAGGAAGGCCATAATGGCCAACGCCAGTCCCACAGGTGGTGTTTAGTGGGTAGGCACTTCTTCAAAGTGAGTCCCACATAACCACGCTGCCGGCTGCCGTGGTATGCTATGAGCATTCACCACCTCCCTCCCCCGCTTCCAGAGGGTAGCTTCGCTTTGGGCGCAAAAGAATAAAAAAAGAATTGCGGTGTTAAGATTATTCGCTTTTTTTTAATCGTATTTCTTCAGTGAGTCTCACTCACTGAAGAAATTTGTACCCATGAGTACGATGAAGTTGAAAGAGCCGTGTAGGCTAACAGCACAAATATCACCAAAAACTAGAAAAGAAACACGCCCACCCAAGCTATGCAATAAAACTCGATTAAAAACTAACAAAATTGAAACAAAATGTCGTGATATTGTTTTTATACCCAGAATCCCTCCAATCCCAAATAACTTTCCTTTCAGTTTTAAGCGTGTTCAGTTCCCAGTCAGCGTGTGTTATGCGACGACCGTAAATAAAGCGCAAGTTCAAACTTTACGCGTTCCAGGAGTGGACATCAGTACTAAGTGTTTTGCGCATGGCCAACTCTATGTTGCTTTTTCCCGCGTTAGTAGGCCCCATAACCTATTTGTGTACCTACGCTCCGGCTGTCTACTTCTAACGTCGTTTACACAGAAGCTCTATCATAAACGACTTAGAACTTTGAGGATAACGATTTATTTTGTTACCACTTATTGATACAGTAATGATATAAATCGTTTAATATTCTCTTAACTAAACGTCAAATTCTTTAAGTAAAACCTATATACGCGAGCTACGCCGCGGGCACAGCTAGTTATAGAATATAAATACCGTCATGGCGTCACAAGTGGCACACAAGATTGACGACGCTTACGGATCGAATACAAGAAACTAAAAATTATAAAAACGTTATTGGTTTTCCCGCTTCCATTCTAGAAATCACGACTTGAAAAATTTACCCCGTGGTCGTGCGAAAATTTGGTCGAAAATAACGAAGCGAATGTGGAAGCTGATGATACGCAATCTACGGCTAAATTAGCAGCAGCATTCGACGTTAGCGTCAAAACAATATTAGTTCATTTGCGTCAAATTGGCAACGTAAAAAAGCGTGACAAATGGCTGCCCCCACGAACTCAATGGTCGCTAGCGCGAAATACGCGTTGAGACGTGCCTTGCATTGCGCCGGTGTGATTCATCACAACTGCTTTCCAAACGGGATGAGTATTACTGCAGATGTGTTCTGTGAGGAACTGAACACAATGATGGAGAAGCTTGCACGTCTACAACCAGCTTTGGTCAGTCGCTCGTCCCCGCTGCTCCTGCAAGACAACGTGCGACCTTATACTGCACAAAAGACGGTCTCCAAGTTACAAGAGCTGGGCCATCTGCCATACTACATAGACCTTGCATCTACAGACTTCTGCTTTTCCATAATTCGGATAACTTTTTATCGGGAAACAAAAAACAATTCACAAGAAGGCAGTATAAAATGTCTTTGAAGAATTTGTTGCCTCCCGTCCAGCTGTTTTTTTTTTCAAAAAGGGCATCAATAAACTGCTACTGTGTTGGCAAATATGCATCGGTTGCAATGGTGATTACGTTGATGGAAATAAATAAAAAATATAGAAAAAATCCTTAACCTATTTCATAAAAAACACCAATTTCACAGGTAAAGACCTAAGACGAATAGATCACTTACAAAATCATAAGGAATTACCTTAGTGAAGAAGTAACATAGTGAAAAAACTTCAATCACTTTCTTACCAAAATAGTCCTTGCTAATACTTTTACTTCTAAAACATTCTCCTTGAAAAAACGGAAGGCATTCAATAAATGGGCGATAGTAGGAGTCCATAAGAGCAGACAAAGCTCATAATATTTATTACAATAATCATAACTTAAACAAAATGTAAATGCGTGCACAAAGAATTTTACATTTCCTAAAGTATCATTTATTTTATTTATTTTAACAGATACACCATTGGCTTATCACTAGCCATTGTTAAATATAAAACAATTGGTTTTGTTCAAAATGATTTGTCTTTAAAGGTATATACAACATTCGCAAAAATAGCGCAGCTACAATAAGACAATTGTTAACTTACTTAACTAGACCAATATTATTAATAAAATTACAAGTAATTTGCTTACAATAAAACTAATGATAAACTTGAAGAAGACCGAAAGAGTTATAAATATTTATTACATAATTTAGCAAATTCTGATACGTTATCCGTATGGAAAATGTCGACATCGCCGTTGGTGGTTATGTCGTTATACGTTTGCATTAACCTATTTATTGGGGCTCGTTTACCTAATTTTGTTCTGTGGTTAGGTAAACAGAAGATTTTGGTAATCGGATATCTTGGTATAGATCTTGGAACTCTGATACTTATTTGATTTAACAGTGCCGGTGATAGTAGGAGGCCGTGAATTAGCTTATAAAGTGTTTTAAGATCGCTAAGTTGACGTCTTTTTTCGAGGACCTAATTTGAAGTGGGATAGCCTAGTATTATAGTCACCACGGTAAGGACAAGTTTGATCTTAAAAGGCTAAGTAGCGGGTAAAATTGCGCTAGATACGCTCTATTCGATCACTGTGAATTTGGTATGATGGGTTCCAAACAGGAGATGCATATTCTAGTGTACTACAAATAAGAGCTTTGTATATACTGAGAATAGATATAGGATTCCGCAAATTCTTACATATTTGCTTTACGAATCCTGCCATCTTCCATGCTTTGGATGCAATATTATCAATATGGATGTTGAAATTTAATTTTTTATCGATAATTACGCCAAGGTCATGGACTACTTCGGATTCTGTTAATTTTTCTCCGTCTACAAAATAACTGGAGCGAATAATGTTTTTCCTTCTGGTAATTTTTATAGACAGACATTATTTAGGATTTAGTAGCATTTTGTTACTTTTGCACCAATCTGAGATATAGGTGAGATCTGTCTGTAATTTAACTACATCATTTGGAGACTCTATAACGTTGTACGATTTTAAGTTATCTGCAAATATTGAGTATTTACTAAAGGTAATGTGAGCAGAAATATCATTTATAAATACCAAAAAGAGAACAGGGCCGATATGCGACCCCTGTGGAACGCCTGAAGTTGGGTAAAACAAAAAAGACTTGAAACCATGTGTTGTTACTCTTTGGATTCGGTTAAATAAGTAGGATTTTATCCAATTCAGCAGGTTTCCGTGAATATCATAATATTTTAATTTGGACAAGAAAATGGCGTGGTTAACTTTATCGAACGCGCAACTATCATCAAAAGATATTGTAAAATATTTTAAAACTATTGATATTAAGAAAACTGCAGATCTTTGGGGGATTTCCGTTAACGTAATTGACTCTATAATAGATACAATCGCGCCTCATCTAGCTATTATTTTTAATACTAGTATCGAATCTGGTGTGTTTCCTGATTTAATGAAGTAATACCTTTATTTAAATCTGATAGTACATTAGACCCCGCCAATTTTAGAGCTATTTCTGTACTGCCAATACTTAGTAATGTTTTTGAAAAAATTATTCTTGATCAGATGTAATTTTTTTTTTAATATGAATAATTTACTTCATAAAAATCTATTTGGTTTGACAAGGTGTCGCTCGTGGACTGATGCCAACTTTGAGCTAATTAAACATACCTTTAATGCATGGGAGAAATCACAGGATGCTTCGGGTATATTCTGTGACCTATCCAAGGCCTTCGATTGTATTCACCATGAAACATTAATCAGGAAACTTCAACACTACGATGTAAGAAGTGATGCTCTTAAATTAATTATTTCATATTCAAGTAACAGAACGCAAAATGTTGTCATTTATGAGCTCTTCTGGGTCGATGGTACAAATGAGCGTGCCTAAGGGCTCAATTCCCGACCGCTTTATGTTTCTTGTATATATTAATGACTTACCTTATATAGTAGGGGTAACCATGATATAGTATTATTTGCTGATGACACTTTACAATTGACAATTACTAAAACATGACGAAGTAAATAATGCTATATCTCAATTATTAAATTGGTTTAATATTAATAATTTGTCTTTAAATGGCTCTAAAACGAAATTTATGAATTCATGACTTCAAATGTCAAACATTTAAATACTAATGTGAGTTAAAATGGGGAGGAACTGAGTCGATATCACTATTTTTCTTGGAATCGTACCAGACGCGAAGCTTCAATGGGGCCCCCATATATCAAACTAGCAAGCAGACTTAGTTCAGCCGCATATGCTGTAAAAAAGATTAGAAATCTTATCAGTGTTGAAACAGCAAAACTAGTTTACTTTAGCTGTTTCCATAGTATAATATCGTAAGGTATTATGCTATGGCGACACGCGACTGACACTGAAATTATATTTGTTTTACAGAAGGGGGCCATAAGAGCAATTTATAATTGAACGTCTAAAGTGTCGCTGCGACAAAACTGCAGGAAATTAATATATTAACATTGGCCTTACAAGTACCTACACAAAAATAAAATAGGTTTTAAAAAAATAAGTGAAATACATTCTGTAAATACTAGGAACAGACACAATCTAGTAGCACCACATTTAAAAGTGGTAGAGCTTTTGCTGTCGCACGGATGGGCCGGCTCGAACCGGGGTGGTACCACGACCTCACAGAATACCAGCGTTAAGTAGAGGTTTACCTCTGCGTTTCGCTTGGTGAGTGCAGGTGGCTGGAGGCCCTTTTTACTGGAAATGAGGCATTCCATCTTAGTCCTCATGGGTGACAACGCGTCTGCATTTTGATTTGTAATAGAGGATATACCATCAGGTGGACTGTGTGCTCGTTTGTCACCCTTATCCTATAAAAAAAAACACCAGTTACTCGACTCCACCGAGTTGGTAATTAATTCTTGAGGCAACATATACGCTATTAAAACAAAATCCCAGAAAACATAGAAAATTTCACCTGCTCAAAGTTTAAAAATGTGTATAAATAGGATTATAATATTAAGGAATTTATGGATAATAATAACCCCTGGGAATAAAGTGATCGCTACCAAGCTATTTCTAATTAGTTTTGTCTTGTTAATTGTGTAACATACATGATCGTAAGCTGGTATTTTAAATAAAAAAGTCCCTCTAGGTTTCTTCTGGTTTCCCAGGATAGTTTATTTTCCGAACCAGTGGTAATTAAACACATATATTGTTTAAAAAATTTCTGTTTTTGTGATCGGATATAAAGACAGATGCTGGCAACTTGTTCCACTCTTGCTGTACACATGACGGACGATGAAGCAAACCGTTTACTTCGAATGCGTCGACAACGAAAGAGTGGAAACTGGTCGGGCGCCTAGTAATCCGATGGTGGAAGGGAGAGGGAGGAATTAGTATTATTAATCTATACAAAGTTTCATTGTTTGAACCAATTTTCGAAACACTTTATATAACTTGAATGCTGCTAATGCATCTTTTGGCGATGAAAACTATCCATTTCAGCTTTTTTTTTAAATTATTTTAAGGAATTCAAATTATGCATCACTTGAACACAATTTGTGGCGCTCTCTGCGGTCGCCATTTCGCCTAGGTCAAGGTCATTCTTTTGACTATTGATAGACATATCAAATTTAGTCTTGACAGAAAGTAACTTCTCGGCCTTATTGGATAAGATCAATAGGTTTTATAATCAAAGCGTTTTGGTGGACTTAACATGTCTTTAAAATATTTTTATTATCTTGGCATATCGATAACAAATTCAAACAGATCTACATCAAATTCGACTTAATCTAAGTGGCTCCACACAATCCCCCGATCATCCAACTCCAAACCCAAGCAAACTCATACGGTATGGTCTGTCACTCGGTCTAGGCAACACAATAGTAAAAAAATACAGTTACCGTTATCTTTACAACCTATTAAACCCACTGCTGAACTTAGACCATAGATTTTCTCATAGGGGCGATATTTTCCATAGTTGCCACGCTTGGCAAGTGGGTTGACAACCGCAGATTTTTTTAGACATTATTAGGAATAATCTGCTACCTATCTCCTAAATTTGTTTCCCTCTGTCGCCTCTTATGACACCCACGGGATGTAGTGGATTTTTTTTATAGGTTAAGGCTTACTTTATTGTAATACAACATTCTAATGTAGACGAGGCGCTTTATACGGATTAATAACTTAATGACACTCCTTAGGTATCATGTTGTCGATAAACGATCGGTCGAACCAATGCACATAAACTTCTTTACACATTGAGTATTTTTAGGTTTGTTGAAGGGTTATTGGATGTTTTTTTTTAATATTCTACTAAGCTAGCGCTTATCTACGATCCCACCTGATGGTAAGTGGTGATGTAGCCTAAGATGGAAGCCTTGAAGACACCTACACTGTAATTGGATGGAAAGACAGATGCTGGCAACTTATTCCACTCCGGGTGGTGCTGGCTTAATCAAGTTTTCCGTCGTGATGTAAGGTTTAGCTATAATTTGAAGTGGCATTAATTACCCATTGTACCTGAATTAAAAATTGTTTTGTACGATTCTCAGAAAGGCCGCGCCGCGCCATGATACTGCATATAACATTCAAATTATTACCCAAACCCACACACACGCACACGCACACACATACGCATACGTTTAACCGGATTTTATACTAGATTAAAAAATACACCTTTTAAGATTTTAATTTTATTAAAAAATACAAAACATAACTATTATTTCTTTTATACACTATTTGCTTACATTGAGAATTTCGTTCTTACAGTAGATTTTTTAAATGTTAATCAGAAAATGTTTTCGCCAACTTATCTACTAATATCCGTGTTCTCTCTGATAAATATTGATCAATTTGTCCAAGTACCTTAACAACGTGCAGCATCTTCTGTACGCCTTTTTTAAACATCTCCATTCTCTCAGCACTCGATGCCTCTTTATCATTGTCTTGTTTAAATAAAGAAAACGACATCGGTGCCCCCACTGATGGGGCTGATATAGGTTCGCGTAATGAAGGTTTCAATTTTGGAACGCTTATTTTTGGAATTTTTAATTTAGGTACCTTCAATCTGTGTGAACCTAATCTTGGTACGAAGCCCTTTGGCGGTGACATTGCAACTGGTATCTGAGAGTCAGCGTACCCAGCTTGATCATAATCTGGTTCAATTAAAACAAATCTTCCATTTTTTACCGCTTTGGGGATAGCTCGATGGATCATACTGCAGAATGAATCAACGTCGAAATTCGAAGTGTCGAATGAGTCGGAGGATGATGCCCTTCCCATTGGTAAATACCCCTGAAATGTTAATAGTATACCTTTGAGAAACTTGATATTCAGTGTATTGTTAAAATCGCTTTAGAAGTAAGTAAATTTTTAATTTTTAATATAATTCGTGACTAATACAACGCTGTTCTAAAAAAAAAACAAGCACCTTAGGATGTGCATACTCTCTCTGAATGCTTATTCTTTTAATCACTCGACTGTGGTGCCTTCTGTACTGCCATATATCAGAGGTATCGCGGACAAGATTGGCCACATCTTGAAGCGTGCTTCCATTAAAACTTCAAGCCGCCGAAGAAGATTAGTCAGTTTTTACCATCAGTCAAGTGTAATGTCTTTCTGCAAGATGTATGAGTGTACAAGCTTAGTTATGAATTTGGTTACTCTTATATAGGACAAACTAAAAGATCAATAAAAACTCGCATCAAAGAACACATAGCTGATGTGAAGAATAGACCCTCGGGAAGTCTGCAGTCTGTGAACACGTCCAGGATCGCCCACGTCACTATCGACCACAAATCCTCACTACAGATCACCGATTCCTTCCAAAGATGATTTGTGAGGCAAAAAAAATCAAAAAACATCCTAATTTCAATAGATAACATGGCTGGGTGTTACCACGTGCTTAGTCGTATAATTAATAAAATTTAATTCTAACCCAACTATACAACTGCAAGACTTCAAGATACTATAAGTTCATACTGCGTAGATCGGAAAAAAAATTAATAATTTTAATCTAGAGGTAGCCGTGGTTAACTATGACATTGGGGTGTCAAACAGCTCAGTCCCCCCCCCCTGATCATGGGTGTGCTCAAAACGTCGGGAATATAAAATAAGTAAATATACATACACGATAAATCCGTGAAAACTAGTTTTATTCAAACGTGTAGTGTCCGCGTAAAAATAAGAAATCATTATATCAAATGTTGTTGTACAAATTGCTTCATAATATCATCGACTCTCCCCTACATTTAAGCATAGTGAATCTTGCGCGTCACAGGTTCGGTGCACGAAATAAACCTCTTTTTGCATTACGTAGAGTTAAAACAAAGTATGCCTCAAATAATTTTATATCTCTTACATGTAAAAAATTTAACTTAAAATATTGTGATTTAGATATCTTTTACCTGAAATATAATAGTTACAAAAAATATTGTAAAACTTAATTTATAATTAGTAGTAGTAGGGAGTTTCACTATAGGTTCATCATCATCATTACAGCCCTTCACAAGTCCACTGCTGAACATAGGCCTGCCCCAAGGAATGCCACAAAACACGGCCCTGAGCCACCTGCAACCATCGACTTCCTGCATGTCTTACCAGGTCGTCACTCCATCTAGTGAGGGGACGCCCTACACTTCGTTCGCCGGTACGAGGCTGCCACTCGAGAACCTATTTTCACTATAGGTTATATATAGAATATTAATTTTAACTACTGTAACTGCTTAGTACTTAATATTTAAATTATAAATACCATTCACTTATTTTTCTCCTTTTATATTTTTATATTTTTTTAAATTTTTACACATACATATATACACAACATAATATTGTCGTGGCAAGCTTTTATTATGTATTAGATATCTGTGGAAACTTCATTGATTTTTAGGATTACTTTTATGTTTTACAATGTAATTTATTATTCTACTGTATGTTTCCCTTAAAAAGCAAATAAATAAATAAAATAAATTATTACTTTATTTCGTGTTGTGAGTGTCGTAATAGGCGACTATGAAAAAGGCCAGAAAGACCAAAAGAAGTTTTATAGTAAGGTAAAAATAGACGAGAGACCGACGGAGAGCACGTTAAAGTTGTGATTTGTGTTGTCTTGTACTAGCATGGCAATTCACCTAAGCATGCAGTTACTAATACTAGGTGGTAGGACTCCCTTTCTATGTATAAGTCAGTCTGGGTAGGTACTCCCCCCCCTTTACCTATTTTGCCACCAATTAAGAGTGTTTGCACTGCTGTATTCCGATCTGAAGGAGAGCCTATAGTCTCCTTTGTTTGAGTTGCCTGCAGGTGTTTCTGAATTGCAGCAGTCACTTACGATTAGGTGGACTGATCATTTTCACTTCAGTTTATAAAAATAACAATTCCTAATCCTATCTGTTAAACAAAAGCAAATCTTAAACTAGCATTCATCTCGTGAGTTAAGTATTTTGCCTTTTTGTCTGTTTTAGTTTTCACATGTTCCATATCTAATGCAATGCTGACGTAAACTCCAAATATCCTCTGCTGGACTTTATTAAATGATATAGCCCCCCCCCCCCCCCCGTAAGATTATATGTAAGAGTTTTTTTATAGAATAAGGGTGACAAACGAGCACACAGTCCACCTGACGGTAAGTGGATGCTGTGGACCATAGACATGTGCATTTTTGCTCGATTAAGAATCAAAATGCACATGCGTTTACCACCCCATTACCAGTAAAAAGAGTATCCGGCTCTCTACACTCAAAATACGAAGTAAACACAGCAGCATTAATCTACTATTTTACGCTGGTATTCTGTGAGAACGTGATACTACCCCGGTCGAGTTGACCTATTCGTGATTCAACCATAACATAGTTGCAGTGTGGCTCTACTAGAGACCGTGCTTTATACATACAGTCTTTGTGGTCGTTGCTTTGTGTTAGAAGTGGTTCACGACAGTAGTCGAATGCCGTAATTGAACTAATAACCTATAATTGTTTTATGACAATCCCCCCCCCCCCGTCCTTTTCACAGATGGTCACACGTCACCCCTCCCCCTGATGTGTCACATATTTGTTTTAATATTTTAACATGTGACGTCACATAGCTTTTAATCCCTGCCCCCCTGTCCCTTGTCACACAATGTCACATGTTGTTACTGCCCCCCCCCCTCCCCCATTAACGTGTGATGTAATTAATGTATAGCCCCTAAGGAAGTAACAGTCGCTATGAAGAAAATACCGGGTCTTACCTTCAAAATGAGGTACAGAAGTGGGTACAATGCTATTTACGTACAAAACGGTAAAGTTCAAAACCAGACCAACATAAGTAGGAAAGAATTCCCACGACTAAGTAAACGAATTTCAATAGATAAAATGAAGCAAATGCTACCCTATATCTATTGAAAATATACTTTGTTGGCTACATTATGTTTGCTGTGTGTGTGGCACATTCAGTGACACAACCTTTCCGCAAATTGTAAGTAATCGGACCACTTCGGTTTAAATTTCTTTAGTATTTTGTGTTACATCGTAACGAAAGTGCTTTTTAGGGTTCCGTAGTTAAACAACAAGGAACTTATAGGTTTTCCTTATAGTCTATAGCGATATTACTCAAAGATCCTAGGTGCTACAAATCTGTATTTTGGCATAATTATAGATATTAATCACGCCTACAAAACTTTTAATTTGGGTGCCTCTAATACAGGTAAAGGAAGGATGATGTTTTTTACCTGCCTATTCCATCGTATGGGGTGCCTTTGGATAGATCTCTCAAAAATATTGGAAGTATGGAACAAACTTTTTTGATTCGGGGGATCGGTTTACAAAATATTCGGTTTTAAAGTGGTAATTGTTATTTTTTCTTTTTTGAAAACGAGGCATTTCATCTTAGTCCTCATGGGTGAGAACGCATCTGAATTTCGATTTTTGGTCGAGGATAGATGTAGATGTCTATAGGCTACAGCATACACTTACCATCAGGTGGACTGTGTAGGAACTAATTTGTAACCCTTAGGCTACGTTTCGACCAGAGATGTGCGAGGTAGCTAGGCGGTGCGAGGATGTGTAGCGAAGCTGTGGAACGGTGTGAGCATTTCCATCAGAGATGTGCTAGGCCGCAGAGCGGTATGAGGATGCGTAGCATAGTATAGAACACATCCCCCGCAACACATCCCTCGCAACACATCCTTCGCACACATTCTTCTCTTGTTTTGTATGTACAAAAACCTCGCTCCGCTGAGCCATTTCCACTAGAGCTGCGTTGAGCGAGGCTAGGCAAATGAATTTATTCTATTGGTTCTTACTCGTAACAAACACATCCCTCGCTACGCATTCCCACGCATTTCTGGTGGAAACGCAGCCTTATTCTATAAAAATCATCATAATTTGAAATCATTATATGTCACTTACCTCTTCATTAGATCCACAATCGATTGTCAAACGCAAAGGTGGCGGCGCGCATTCGTGAAAACGCTCCATCTGTAACGCACACAAAAACAACACATATGTATAAACACGGGCACGACACAGGTTACAAGTAAAATTAGTATTCGAATTTTAAACTTAGAAAATTTTCGATAAATTTACAAGGTTTAGATCAAATTCGATATCAAATTTCACGAGATACCAACCACAAGTAACGTTGCTATTACCGTCACGTACCGAGGCATGCTCGCAGTTCTGTGCCCAACGCATTGTGCGATATTGAACAAGACTGACGATCATCACGTATCAATAATTTTTGATTGAAACTACCGAATCAGCACTTCACGGCAAACCACGAACGCTAACACTGTCCGCAAGGTTGCTAATTGAATATCAGACAATGAGAATCAGTCGTTGCTTATCTACCATACGTGATTGAGTATTTTTGTTTAAGTTATTAGAAACGTTGACATTCATTGAGTATGCAGTGGTTAGCCAGCGGCTGTTACGCGGGAAGTTTGTTCTTGTATCTCGTTGTAAAATTTTATTACGAAAATGAAATTAAGAAATCGCATCGTCTGCATTCTTTTGGTGGTGGCCGTTGTGACGCTTGCGGAGGTTTGTTTTTAATATTATTTACATTTTATTCAATCACTCAACGTCCAATACTTTAGAAAGATATTTCAAAGTAGCAAAGTAAGAGATCATTGCTGCTGTCAATTATAAGTCTCATTCAATGACTGTCAAACAGAACGGTTCTACGAGCGAAGCAACAAGGTGAATTAATTATTTAGTTCATCGCTTGGTAGAGCCACGATGCCGCTATATATTGGTTGTAGCAGGAATGGGTCGCCTCAACCGGGGAAGGGCCTGCTTTCACATAAAATCAGCGTAAAATAGCAATATAACCCTGCTGTCTGTCGTATGGTGTGTGTACTCTTTATACTGGAAACGCGGCATTCCATCTTAGTCCTCAGGGATGATAACGCATCTGAATTTTGATTCTTAATCGAAGATAGATGTCTATGGGCCACAACAGTCATATACCCATCAAGTAGACAGTGTGCTCATTTGTAATCCTATCTTTATATATATTTCTTGTCAGTGTGTATGTGTCTGAACTACTCCTAAACGACTGGACCGATTTAGAAAAAAAATTGTGTGTGATTCGAGAATGTTTAAATTCAAAGTTGAAGCCGGTAGATGGCACTGTTGTCGATATCCAGAAATCACCCTTGCGAAGGCGGGGAGGATTGCTAATATCTATTATTTAAATAGTTATTAATAGTGCTCGTGCGGTCTAACACAAGTTAGACCTTCGGTTTTATTTTATCATAATGATGATTTTTAAGAAGAATCTTACCGCTGCAGGGGTTTAAATCCCATTTATAATAAGTACTTATGGCCTAAAATAATTTTTCCGGAATCTCGGTTTTTTTTATAGAACAAGGGTAACAAACGAGCACACAGTCCACCTGATGGTAAGTGAATGCTGTGGCCCATAGACATTTACACTTATCCTCAATTAAGAATCAAAATACAGATGCGTTGTTACCCCTGAGGACTGAGATGGAATACCTCGTTTCCAGTAAAAAGGGTCTCCGGTTATCTAAGCTCACCATACGAAACACAGCAGCATTAAACTGCTATTTTGTACATGTATTCTGTGAGAGCGTGGTCATACCCCGGTCAAGCCGACCCATTTATCATGTCAGCTCAGCTATGGCTCTACCACGTAAATCAGTCGGTAAATAATTATGGAAGTCTCCTGTTTCATATTCCCAAGTGTATATGAATATAAATATGAAGATTATATGACTACTATATCGCGAGTTCGGGTTTCTAATGTTAGTTGGATTCACCTATACATTAGTTGAAAATATTCTTCTTTAATTTGTAACCGTGACTATTGTCTGATGGTAAGTGGTGACGCAGCCGAAGCTGGTAAAAAGCACTGACTTAGCTTGAAAAAAGCAATTTCACTCTTGCCTTGAAGACACTCATTTATTTATGATTACTCACATCACAGCTTTGCAATTTTACGCCTGGCGTAAACCAGATGTTTTATACCGAAATCTATCGGAAAATTAAAATTACAGCACACTTAAATAGTAACTTATCATGATACATATACAAGAAAAGTACAAAATGGTGAACGCAAACAAAGAGATGATGAGATGTTACAACAAAACCAATATTTTGTCCCATAGCCATGGTGCAGTAGGTATACAAATAACATGGGTAGTGTCAACCGTTTCAAAAAATATTTCAAAATAGTTTTCTAATTTAACAGCATGCAGGTTGCCCCACAATATTTTCCTACACCAACGAGCAGGTGGTAAAACAGCTCCCCCCCCCCCCCCCCCGAACGGGTTCCCGCCTTGTCGTGGCTTAGTAGCCGTGGCTTGGTCACCCACGGTGAACAAAGAGGAACCCCTTGGCTGGCCCGTGGTGTAGGGCCGGCCCGAGGTGGCCACTCCGAGTGGGCTTGGCGAGCCCACTTCGGATGTGTGTCGGTGGACTGCGGTGAGAGGGGTGTCGGCTCCCCCTACCGCTGCAGCCGAGGTGGAGTCGCAGAGGAAGAGGAGTGTTGGTATGGCGATGCGTCACTCGCCCTATCCTCCGCGACTCAGACGGGGCCGCACCGTTAATTGATGCGGTGGTGGTGGTGCTGCGGGGGGAGAGGAGTGCCGGTATTGCGAGGCGCCGCTCTCGCTACCCTCCGCAGCCGAATCTTGGTTGGCGGCGGAGCCATAGACCAGATCCGCCGCTGGGGTCAGGAAGGCTGGTGCTTCTGAGTGCTAGTTTTTCCTGGCCCCATGGCCTTCGCGCATCGGATACGGGGGTGTCCGTTTCGCATGTGAAATTGGAGGCCGAGGAGGAGGGCGTGCCATGTGTTCTGGTGCGCCTTACCTGAGGAGGAGATGGGGGAGGAGTGGTCCTCACCCGAGGAGCGGCTGCCATGGGGTGGCCAGCGCAGGTGGGGCCGCGGAAGTGTGCGAAAGCGTTCCCGTGGCCCTGCCAATATGCGACGAGGGTGGTGGATCCCGTTAAGTACGTTATCAAGATCATTATTCAAATGTATAGAAATAACTTTGTTTTTTAATATTTTTTTTAATTTATTTAAAAAAAAATTGTATGGAAATTGTATGTGGTTTTATTACCTCAGCGTTGTCTGGGGAGTAAGAGGATTGTCAAAGACCCCGCTTTACTTAGCTCTAGCATCGGCTGGTATGAGTAAGTGGTAATAAAACCACATAAAATTTAAAAAAAAATATTAATAATATAAAAAAATATGGTCGAGTTTAAAAAAAAAGTTATTTCTATAGGTTTGAATACTGATCCTGATAACGTACTTAACGGGAACCACAGGGTTTTTGTTACATGTTGTATATGTAAGATAAATAGAAGTAAAATAAATAGAACACCTGTGACACATATTAGGTATGTAGTGTATCCTTAATTCAGAATTAAGACGCAGATTCGTTGTCACCCTTGAAGACTAAGGTGGACTGATTAATTAGTAGTTAAAATAATTGCCGATTATTGTCGCTTACCATACAAAACAACAACTTAAAGCTGATATTTGAGACTGGTATTCTACGTGAGCGTGGTCCTTCCCAGTCGAGTTGACCCATTCAGCTTACAGCGTAAAGTGGTTGCAGCGCGGCTCTATCTCGTAAAAAAGATAATTATTCAAGAACAGTAAGAAGAGACTATCTGCTACTAGGGTTTTAAGTAAATAAACGGTATTTTGTCATCATGTTTAGTTAACTTAATAAAAAGGGAGGTACTCAATATGACTGTACAATTTTTTCGTTTATTTTTTATTATATTTTTTGTATGTTTTTTTATTGAAACAAAATATACAGCTTGTACATTTACCAATACAAACATGTTTCGGATATATTATGTTAAATAGAATCCTTTACAGATTTACACATTTTTGCGAAAATTTCAAATGTTTTTTTGTCTTTAGCAGCTTTACGCGATATCTTCGTCTATCGTGAACTGATTTTGGTGATTATTTTTCATTAAATACATTATGCTTCATATAATTTTTTATTCCATATAATATTTTTCCGATTTGATTTTGAACCGATGTTGATGTTTCATGAAGGCCCCATATAAATTTGATCGAGATCTGACCAGTAGTTTTTGAGTTATCCTTAATAATGCTTATTTAATTGACTTCGACTACATTGATTATGTTCTCATTTTATTTATATTGAAGTCGGTTGTACAAAATTTTTAATTTTACCGCTTGTCTTATACAATTTCAGGGCAGTTTGCTAGAGAGGCAATCACTTCTAAGGCCAAACGGAATGGAACCATGCTTCACCTGCCGGGCCGAGGACAAGCCCTGGTCCTACTCCCTCCTCACGTTCTTCGGGAAGCTGAAGAATATGTTGGTCCGCGCTGTCAACGTCATTGCGGCTAGCACCAAGCAACAGAAAATAACTTAGGATTTAATTGTAAATAAAAATGCCTATAGTTTAATTTTATTTAAATGAAAATAGTTTTAAAATTTAGTTTGTAAGAATTTGTGCATATTAAGATTAATTAAATGGTTTTCTTGACTTAATAATAGAAATATTTGTACAAAGCTAATAAAAATTTGATTAATTTTACGTGCAGGTTGTGTAAGGACGTAAAAAAAATCTAACAGTCTACGTACATCATGTAAAAGTACCCCAACATGAATTCTAATACAAGACATTACAAATCAAACTGTTAGCGTATGTAGCGCTCTAAATTTATTGTACCGTCTTCATAGAGTGTAAATTAGACTTATTTATTATGTATGTGAATGACTTCTTATGCACAGCCCTGAACGCCTTGAACTATACCCGTGACTCGCAAACAGTCTGATGTAAATTTTTACTAAATAAAAGTTTGTCTTAAATTACGCGTTTGTTGAACCTCCATGAACACTACACATATTATATTAAATGTTAACTAATTCTATTGTAGACTGTTTATTATGTAGTAGAATTTAACACTTTGTGTGTACATAAAAAGTACAATAAAGTAAAATACATAAGTAAAATAATTTTATACAAATCAAATATTTTTTAATTTATCATCAACAACCCTTGAGCAGTGCACTGCTTGACTTTTTGATAGGAGAGGGGGCAAGCAAGCGTACGGCTCACCTGATGGTAAGTGACTACCGCCACCCATGAACAACTGCAACACCAAGGGAATTGCAGGTGCGTTGCCGGCCTTTTAAAAAAGAGTAAGCTCTTTTCTTGAAGGTCCCTAAGGCGTTTCGGTCCGGAAAAATCGCCGGTGGTAAACTATACAGTAACAGGCATAAGTCTCCCTACTGTTCACAAGGCTCGTCTTAATTCTGAGAGGGTTTTAGGGCAAGGAAAAGTCCGCCGGACTGCCCCAATTCGTGTTCACGGACTTCCCATGTTTTCGATTTTTTTTCTTATTCCTCAGATATACAGGTTTCCTCACGATGTTCTCCTTCACCGCCGAGCATGTACTAAATCAGCACTTAAGCCTGGACGTAATTTATAGCGAGCGCTTAGACCCAGAGCTACTAATAGTAATACGACACAAATAAATACGATTCAACAAATATAATAAAACCTCTTACGTACTTAAAACTTAAACAATTGATAGCTCGTGATGCCTACCAAACGAAGCTAAAGCACCACACCCTGCAATGTAATTGAAGATCCGTAACCGCGACATAACTTTCAGTGACGCGCAAGCATAATAGGCAGTATATCACTTATATAATTATCACCTCTGCAGTATATTAGTCTGTGCACTTTTCTAAATAACACAATAAGTAGTCGCTAGTCAATGTTGACGTCGGCTAAAATCTCTGCGTTCGCCGTTTTGTCAAGTTCATTCAGGCTACTTAAAGTCTTAAAGTTAAAAGTAAAGTTGCAGCCTATTTACGTCCCACTGCTGGGCACAGGCCTCCTCTCATTTCTGAGAGGGTTTTAGGGCAAGGAAATGTCCGCCGCGGTGCCGTTCGTGTGAAGTTCGCGAACTTCACATGTCTCCGAAATAATTTTTTTTCTCAGACATGCAGGTTTCCTCACGATGTTTTTCCTTCACCGCCGAGCACGTGGTAAATCAGCACTTAAAATTTCAATTAACAATTTCATTGGTGCCGGCGGGGATCGAACCCGGGTTGCTCGAGTACTGTGAATCTTACAGCGAGCGCGTACCATCTGAGCTACCACGGCTCTTAATAGAAAATATTACCCCATACCATTACGTGGGCCTCGTAGGAAACAATAAATGGAAACTGAAATAGGATTGTAGCACAAATAATAAAAAAACTACGGTTGCCAATCTGTCTGCGAAGGTTCTACCATTAAAATAAATATTTTATAAACATTCCTATTAAAAAAAAAACAATAAAAGTAAAATTTTATAAAGAATATTTCATTTGTATAAATAATTATTAAGCATTAATTATAATGTAGTAAACTAACTAAAATAGTAAAGTAAATACAATACTTATTCATTTAATATGAAACTAGCTGGCCATCGAAGTGAAGGGATTAAATAAATAATAAATCATTATCGCAATCAAACATACTATAAATAAAACAATGAAATTAAAATTGAGTTTAATATATTTAATTTCTATAAATAACAAATAAGCAATCAAGAGTGAATTTCACTTTGATGGGATTAAATAAATAAATTAATTATTATCACAATTAATCATCCTATAAATAAATCAATGAAGTTAAAATTAAGTATAATATTTGTGTAAATAATAAATAAGCATTCAAGAATAAATTTCACTTTTTGGGGATTATTTAAATAAAAAAAAATCATTATCACAATTAATCATCCTATAAACAAAACTATGGCATGAAAATAAGTTATCATATATTTAATTTGTATAAATAATAAAATTAGCATTCAAGAGTGAATTTCACTTTGAGGGAATACAATAAAAATAACAAATTATCCGATCAGAATTGACTCTACGTTGACTCCATAAAATATAAAATTTATTAATAATTTGACCACATCTATCGGGTCCACATTTCGTGAATTTTTTGGCACTGAAGCAACATTTATTGTGTATTTTGATCTTTTTGGTTTTCATAAATAAGTTACTTTACTTAATTTATTTTACTGACTATGACAATCCCATATTGATCTGGGACTTATGGTGCATATAAACAAATATATATGACTTGTAACATGCAAGTCATAAGAAGCAACTATATTGGATGTTGGTGTGACTTCTTTTCCATTTATACCCATATATTTTCGCCTTTCCTCTCGGGGATTTCAGGAGTGATGCTATTCTTACTTGACATATCAGATGAGTAGCGTACAATGCTAAAGTTAAGCACTTTAGCATTATACGCTACTCATCTGATCCTACCATAGCCATGAGCCATCGTTTTAACAAAACAAATATTAGTTCAGGAGTAACACGATAACTAAATTAACAGTGGGAGAGCCACGCGGCAGCTTTTGCTGTCGCACGGATGGGCCGGCTCGAACCGGGGTGGTACCACGACCCCACAGAAGACCAGCGTGAAGTAGAGGTTTACCTCTGCGTTTCGTTTGGTGAGTGCAGGTGGCCGGAGGCCCTTTTTACTGGAAATGAGGCATTCCATCTTAGTCCTCACGGGTGACAACGTATCTGCATTTTGATTCGCAAACGAGGATAGATGTAGATGTCTATGGGCCGCAGCAACCACTTACCATCACGTGGACTGTGTGCTCGTTTGTCACCCTTATCCTATAAAAAAAAACTATTTTTTTAACTTTTTTTAAACGTAACCTCCACACTAGGATATTCTTCTGTATCGTGGGGGCAGTTTACAAACATAAATTGCACACGGACAAACATCTAGACCCGGAACAATTTTAATTGTATGCCATACAAATACTCGTTTCGTGCGGGATTCGATTCGCTCTTAGCGCTGCTACTCAATTGCTAAGCCACTACGCCACGGAGCCGTAACTGACAGAACCACCAACGACTATACATACATAAAGATACAAATAGAAAGGGACTGGTATATAGATAATTAATACCTAATTTAAGAAAACGATAACACAATTATAAGAAATTTCCCTGTTCCTATATTAAACAAAAAATGTTATTCTGTCATGAACTATGCCCGCGTTACAGTTATAAGATAATGAAGCCTCACAATAACTACGCAAAACCTAATTGTCATCAGAAATCCATATTATGTTTCCTTGATTTTATTATTGAGTACTTAACCGTGATGTTTAAAATATGATGTCATGATAACCATGATGTATATATTTATATATATATAAAAATTACGTGTGACATTGATGTAATGATAATTATGATGTATACCTTTTTGTATAAACATTACGCGTCACATTGTTTGTCCGCAATGAATTCCTAAACTACTGTACTGATTTCAATGAAATTTTGCACACTGTGTGCAGTTTTGTCCAACTTGAGAGATAGGATAGTTTTTATCCCTATAAGTAATCCTCAATATTTTTTTATTACGAATTTAAGATTTTTTATAGGACACAGTGTCGTCGGAAAGGGCAGAACAACGTCTGCCTGGCCAGCTAGTTTATATATAAAAATTACGTGTCACATTGTTTGTCCGCGATAAACTCCTAAAACACTGGAATGATTTCATTGAAATTTTGCACACTGTAGTTTTGTCCCACTTGAGAGATATGATAGTTTTTATCCCGATAAGTAACCCTCAATATTTTTTATTGCAAATTTAAGGTTTTATTATAGGACAAATGGTCCTCGGAAAGGTCTGAACATCGTCTGCCTGGGCAGCTAGTGTTACATATGTATATATTATAAATTATCTTAGTAAAAGTTTTCTAAATCGTATAAACTGTTCAGTTGTCAATGCTCCGTTCCTTTTCAATTTGAGTAGGTTCTCCAATATTCTTCTATTTCGTTTTGGTTTTGATAAAAGTGAACTTTTTCCTAATATTGGAACTTTTAAAGGACTGAGCGATCTTTTCAATTTATTCAAAGACAACGGAAGTAACGGTGGAGGCAGGATAGGTAACTTTGGGATAATAGGCGGAATTAATAAAGGTGGCAGTAGAGGCAGCCTTGGCAATAGTAAAGACCTTCGTCTCCTTGGTGGTCTTGTAGAAATTGATTTTTTACTTCTTAACAATGCCGAATTAGACCATTTAGAAACACCTGCAGAAGGGCATATATTGGCATCTCTAGCCCTTGCATCGAGTTTTAAATTAAAAGGTAATCGACGCATGCAACTTTTTGCCACTTTTGAATCATAATGAGCGCCACGTGCCAATCCTATCTGTAAAAAATAAAGAAATATTTATCTTCTAACATATTTAATGACTTCGTACCACCAACATCCTTTTTAAGTTTAGACAAAGGTATTTCTTATAGTATAGTATATGAATTGACAAACATTCTTAAAAATTTTACTGCACTCACACCACGCATCAACGAAGACCGTTCGTCTCCACAGTCTGTGAAACTTCGTTTTGGACCTTCTGGGTAATTTTTGAGTCACCAGTTTCTAGAAGCTAGTCTGTCAATAAGTTTTTTTTTATTAAATTAATGTAACGATTTACAGTCCATTTGATAGTAAATGGCTTCTGTAACCGATATACAGCTGCAACCTACATAAGAAACAAGGCTACAGTTGTGTTGTCACTGCTGAAGACTAAGATGGAATGTCTAACTAACAGAATACAGTTGTGCACGCTCTACTGCTTGGTGGCAGAAGTAGGTAAGAGTGTGGCCCCTACATTTTGACAGGAAAGGAATTAATACCAATATTAATAATAGACAACATGTAACAAAAACCCTGTGTTTCTCGTATAATAACTTTGCTTCAGAAAACTCGACTATATAACATTAAATTTATTGTTAAAGAAACTTTATTTTTTCAAAAGAAATACATAATTTCACTTCATGAGGAACTTAAAAGAAAAATGTTTACCAAGCATCGATATATGTGTACTACGCACTAGATTTCGCATTCCGTACAAACAAAATGTTGTGTAAATTGAAGATTTGTGAATTCCTTAAGATAATTATTATTACATTTTATGTTATTTATGTTTGTTTAGATGAAAATAAGATATTTTATATTAAATTCTTATATTTATTTTATATTAATATCTTATTTTATATCAATTAAAGTCTTCGCGCATGCGCGACTACTACTCCCGCGCATGCGCGAAGACATAGAGTACGACACAATTTTTGTTTGGAATGGCTTCTCTAGTACGTAGTACATATAACTTAATGTTAACAATATTTTTAGGTCGATGAACACAAACATAAGTGATAAACATAATATACATAATAACGACTAATTCTAGGGTACACTATACAATGTAACACCTAATATCATGTGGGTTGAAATAAAAATAATGTACATTATACCAGGGTCGCATTCAGATACATTAAATTAATTTAACATTTTTGATTACATAATATTCTTTTAGTTTGTTTACTGGTCATTTTATGTATCTAAAAGTAATTTATTACAAATCCGTGCTCCCCAATATCTTAAAATTTAATTAAAATAAATTTTTATTTTCAAACTGTATGTAATTTTTTTTCCTCCGCAACCAGGGGAGTAAGAGTATTGTAAATGACGTCGCTTTACAGATGCACGTGTCAGCTAGAGTCATCAAACAAGATACAATTTACAAATAAAAATTTAATTTATTTAAATCTATTTTTTTATGTGAAACTTTCAGAAGTAATATTATTTCTATACATTTTAACACTGGTTCTGGTAACGCAGTTAATGGGAACCACACGGTTTTTGTTACATGTCTTATATGGAATATTCCTACATACACGGACCCTTAATATAAGATGTAGTTATATTGAAAATAATATCAAAACACTTACAGAAATCAATGAACACACAGCGATACACTTTAACATCGTTACGGTTAAAACAACCATTTCATATTTTGACTCTAACGACTTAAACCCAAACATCAACAATGGTACCCTTTATATGCAGCAGTTTTACGAAATGACAATTGAAGTCTTATCATCAATACATATCTGATTAAACACGTTCTCAATAAACAATTAAATTAACCATTTTTTGATAAAATCGTTTTAAATTGCATTGTAATTTGTCAAAGCCAGAGATAATATAATATGCATAATTTTATTAGTAGTAATCTTAATTCATATCTTCTTCTCGATATTTCTATGAACCAGAAGCTATCAAAGAAAATAAAATTATAGTATTGCCTCCATAACTTTGTCAGATATGAGACTTTGAATAAGACAAGCAAAAGTTAACAATTCTTTATTAATAATTCTTAACATCTTTATTAGCTGTTTAAAATCTAACTAAATGTAGCTTAGTGTTGTTATTAAACATATAAATACACATGTTTTTGTATGTATTGAAAATCAGTAGTAGCACTTAGATCCCTTGAACCAGAAATACTTATTTATTTACATTTAATAAAATTTGATACAATAGTATCAAATACCCTAATAAAAAGGATTAGGTTCAAAGGGCGAATTTAATTCTTTTTCGCATTCTCTCTTAGTCAACCCGGGACGTGTGGAAATAATGGGCAAAACAAAATAAAAACAACATTACAGTAAAACAGCAACACAACAGCGATATAATGTACAAATGCAATACATATAAAACCGATATACAATATAGGTACTATTAAAACGTTATTGGATTATTATATACAATATTAAAAACTATAATTTTAATAAAAAACTAACTAGAAACTTAATTATCATATAGCCCTACTCCCCGCGGTATCGTGCCAACAACGCTCACTGCGTTTCCCCGCTGAATGGCTATACTTAGCCTTTGAGCGAGAAAAGAACCAGCCCTCTTATCACCAGCAGAAACGACCAGCCACGGATGGAGTTCGTTTAAGATCTTCACCGCACGTGGACCCCACGGACCGATAGTCTCTACAGCAAATGGCACAAATATGTAGTCATCTCTCAGAGACTCATATTTGCGCCACTTACTCAGTTCAGCTGCCTCTGATGCCGCCCCGGCTCTAAACGAGGTACCCCTGAGATGAGAGGCCGATGGATTGATTGATGTTTCAAACATCTTTGGTGCAGTATTAATGTCCTAGGATATTTTTTTACAGTTTGGGTGACAAAAGAACACACTCCATTCTTCTTTGATTTTTGTGCTCAGTGCGTTCCCCGATCAAGCATAAAAATGGAATGCCTCTTTACCATTAAAAAGGCCCTATGGTTCTTGTCACTCAAAACTGCAGCACCAAGTCTTCTCCGATCAAGCCGATCCATTCATGAAAATATGTTGCTGCAACAAGGCTCTATCACATAAAAGACACCGTTTACATTTAGACCCAAAAATTAAAAAAAATGTCTTAGGCTTAAAAGACCTTTGAGATTTAATTGAGCAAGCAAATACACTGACCACTAAATAGTCACAGTTATGAATCATATATTACATAATATTGTAAATTTAAAATATTGTTATTCATACAAAAGATAATGAAATGCACGTTACAAGATAAAGATATCGATTATGTTAATTCATATTGTTCTATCAGCACGTTCATCTGGGCTTAGAAAATTGTCTAATATTTCTACACAGTTTATCGTGTAACTTATCATATGAATGTATGAAATAACACAAGCGGCTACATAAATACGTATCACCTATTTTATAATGCATAATTACTTTCACATTGGCTTTGGAAGGAGCGAAAATGGGGGGTCCAAAGATTTTTTGGTCCTCCATGAGCGTTCTCTTACTTACTACGGTATATGTAAAAGCTTGCGATGATAAAGGTATTTGTTTGGTACGTGTGCTATTTCAATTATTAATTTCTAGTAAGTCCTAAATATATATAAAAATAGTTTAGAAGTAGGAATATAAAGTAATATTTTTAAAAAAGTTAGTTAATCACCTTCTTTTGTTTTATTTGCAGTTAGAGGCGCTAAAGGAAATGAAGGAGTGTAAGAAAGCGGCACTTGCCTCGTAAGTATAACACAAATATGTAAGTCTGTTACTCATAGGTGTAGGCAGGGACTACGGAATTCTATTCGGCACGATCCTGACACACCTCTGTCACTTCTTTCAAATCGATATACCTAAACATACGTGCTCATCGGTTAAAGTTACTTTTAATTTGGTCCATATGAATATATCGCCAATTTGGTCGATAAACTACAACCTAAAGTTGGTTTGCCAGTCTTTCTTCTCTCGTTTTTTCTTAGTGTCCACATCACCGGAGCATTCCATTCTTAAATAATAGCGATACATCATATCAAAATCACAATTTGGAAATAAAATAATATAAGTTTGTCTTATATTTCAGATTACTAAAACCTCTTCTTGCTGCTAAATTAGGTAAGTCGCTAATAAGTTTAAAAAAATTATATTAAAACATATAAGAATTGCAATATAACATTCATTAACAAATTCCCTTTCAGAGAAGAAAGAATTATCACCATGTTGTGGGAAAACACCGCTGCCTCCGCCTACTCTTGTGTTAATGCCTGCAGCTCCACCACCAAGTTGTCTACCACCTGCGCCGCCACCACTGTGTCTCCCACCCCTGCCTCCACAATTACCACCCATTATATTATCAGCACCACCACCTGCACCGCTCTGTTTGCCACCACAACCACCTCTTATACTTCCCGCCCCACCACCAGCACCATATCTTCTCCCAGCACCACCGCCAGCACCACTGTATTTGCCTGCGCCCGCTCCAGCGCCTCTATGCTTTCCAGCGCCGGCACCCGCACCAATATTTTTACCCGCCCCTCCACCCGCACCCATGTTCTGCCCCCCACCACCACTACCACCAGCACCAGCTCCGATATTTATATCATTGGTTCCGCCTGCGGCACCTCCATGCTGTGCCCCACCACCTCTCGGTATTCCAATGACCGCGTTCATGGTTCCACCTCCAGTACCCGTTACGTTAGAACCGAAACCTATAGAACTGCCACCTTGTGGTTGCAAGTACTGCTTATAGATGTATTAAAAAAAAATCGCTTATCTACGTCTGTCTCTGTATTCGCTTAAACTGTAAACTACTAGATATTTATATTGACGAGGATATCCGGGCGGCGCTTAGTTCATACAAGCACACTCCTGTTTTTTCCTTGTATGTTGACACTGGAGCTAATATTTTTTTACGACACAATATTTACCAACCATTAGCATCTTTTGTTTTATTCCATAAAATAGTTGTTTTAAAAAGAAACATCATAAAACTTCTAACGTTCATAACTTATACCGCTGTTATGAGAAACCCAGAAAAGAAATTTAACGAACATAAAAAAATTATATCGGACATAGCCAGTATCATTCTTACATGGTTTTAAAAAAAATCAGTTCAGTTTTAGAAAGGAAAACAGATAACACAAAATGATAATTTCCTATTTTTTTTTTGTATCTTGTGTATAATCAGTCTAAGTTGCAGCTTTGCCTTCCTAAGTTGCCTGGCTCGGTTTTTCGGGCACAACGCGGCAACAACAGATGGTTAAAAATATATTTTTCAAATTTCTTACAACCTATCTAGGTTCCTTACCTCTTAAAGTATTCTATTTAGATAGGGAAAGTACCTCTAGTTATTAACAATACAATTTTAACTTTTTAAGTTTTAATTTATTACTTAATAATAGAGTAAGTTTAATATTTATTGAATATATTCAGTGATAATAAAATATAATGAAATGTATTATGAATTTAATTTTATTCAAGTTTCCAATAAATTATAAATATCTATCTATCCTAAATCTTCCCGTGTAGTGGCGGGTAAGAAAACCAACTACCCCAAATCTTCTCGTGGGTGCCCGTAAAAGGCGACAAAGGGAAACTGAGGCAAGAGATGGGCAGTAGCATCTTTCTGATAAGATCAAAAAGCAATAAAAAACCCGCTCGCCAAGCGTGGCAACATAACAATATAACCCCATGAGCAAAGACACAAAAAACGGCCCCCAGTCCCCGGTGGCTCCACCATTCCTGGCTACGGTGGCGACCATGGTAACGGTGGGGCAGGGCTGCTAAGAATCTCCGGTGGAGGTTCGGTTGCCACCTACGACAACTCGACCTGGCAATATATAACGCATGCACCCTGAGGACTAACGAGAATAACATGAAGCTGGAAAAAGTGATAAACAAGTTGCGCTGGGATATTTTACGGTTATCTGAAGTCCAAGAGAGTCGGGGAGGACATGTTAATCCTCGAATCCGGTAACTTGTTCTATCCTTCAAAACCCACTATACGGTGTTAATTGTTAAGTAAGCACAAGGGAGAATGATGAAATGAACGTAGGAAAATTCGGAATAGAGCAACGGAATCCAGGGAACCAGCAGCTAGCCGACTCTATGGAGAAAGAGGGACTCTTTGTGATGAACTCTTTCTTCAAAAGCGGCCCCACAGAAAGTAGACCTGTTAGAGCCCCGACGTTTAAACAATAAATGAGATCGACTTTATTATGACGACGAGACGACAACTGTTCAGTGACGTCTCAGTGATCGCGACGTTGAAAACTGGCAGCAATCACCGTATGTTGAGAGGCACACTGAACCTAAATGTTAAGTTAGAGAGGTTACGTCTAATGAAGTCAATACTTCGTTTCCCTGTTGCTCTAATACAAAGCTCCGAAAACTTTCAGCTCGAGTTACAAAATCGTTTTCAGTGCCTAGAAGTCTGCAATGAAGTGGACGATATGAATGACAAGCTTATGGAAACTGTCCATGCGATCAGAGCTAAGTTCTGTAAGACCCGGCACAGAAGAACACAAAAACTCTCCAATCACACTCTTAATCTCATGGCTGTTAGATGGGAGGTGAAGCTGCAGTATTCAGCAGATTTGACAGCATACAGAACTTACGCAACTTCAGTACAGCTGATATTGAAGAAGCGATCGAGCGGAACCAGGGCTCCAAAGTCTTTGCCAGAGATCTGTCTATCAGAAAGAGCCAACGGTTGAAGCTAAAGATCGAATATGGCAGCATTGATTCCGGGACATCTGAGATTTTAAGTGAGATTGAGAGGTTCTATGAGCAGCTGTACACGTCTTTGCTGGTGCCAGTGTGAGTAACGATCCAAGAGCAAGTCTTATCTTACGTTATTCCAATGATATTCTGGACGTCCGTCTGAGTGAGATAAGAATGGCTCTCCAGCACCTTTAAACGGCAAATCCCCGGGCGAGGATAGAATTACAGCTGAGCTTCTGAAAGCGGGTGGAAAACCGGTACTTAAAGTCCTTCAGAAGCTCTTTAATTCCGTCTTCCATTGTGGTACTACTCCCGAGGCGTGGAGCAGAAGTGCAATGGTCATATTCTTCAAGAAAGGCGACAACGCTCTTTTGAAGAACTACTGACCAATTTCCTTTCTAAGCCGCATCTACTTGCTGTTTTTGAGAGTCTCACACCCAGACTCGACAACTTCCAGTCTCCCAAACAAGCCGGTTACCGAAAAGGCTTTAGCACCATAGACCACATACATACCCTTCAACAAATTGCACAGAAGACCAAAGAGTACAATCTGCCAATTTGCCTTGCGTATGTGGACTATGAGAAATCCTTTGATTCCGCCGAAATTCGAGCGGTGCTACAGTCCCTTCAGCGGTGCCAAGTTGACTGTCAGTGTATCGAAGTGCTGAAGTGTTTATACAGTAGGACTACGATGGGCATCCGAATACAGAACCAGAGTACGAAACTTTACCAACTGCAGAGAGGCGTAAGACAGGGTGGCGTCATTTCCCTGAAACTCTCCACCGCTGCATTGAAAGATGCTTTCAAGCTACTGAACTGGAAAGGATGCGGTATTAACGTTAATGGCGAGTACATCATTCACCTTTGATTTGCCGACGATATAGTCCTTATGGCAGAATCGCTGGAGGAGCACTATGCTCAATGTCCTCAATAGTGTCTTCCAACGGATAGGTCTTAAGATGAACATTGACAAAACAAAAGTCATGAGTAACGTCCATATCACACCTATGCCAGTAGTTGTTGGGAGCACTAAGCTCTAAGTTGTTGACGAATATGTTTACCTGGGACAAATAGTCCGACTAGGTAAGTTCAACTTCGACTGAGAGGTCAATCGACGGATTCACTCGGCTGGGCAGCGTTCGGGAGTTTACGACACATCTTCTCGTCAGGCATACCTCAAAACCTCAAAAAAAGTTTGTACAAACAGTCCGTGTTGCCAGTGATGACCTATATATCTGAGACGTGGTCTTTTACTGCTGGCCGTATGGACGCTGGACGCTCAAAGTCGCTCAGCGAGCTATGAATAGCGCTTTGCTTGGGGTCTCTCTATGTGTTCGTAGTAGAAGCAGAGTAACTGACATAGCTCAACTGATTAGTAAGTTGATGTGGCAATGGGCCGACCATTTAACTCGAAGAATCGAAAACCGATGGAGAAGAAAAGTTCTCGAGTGGCAGCTTCGTACCGGTAGGCAAAGTGTGGGGCGGTCCCCCACTAGACAGAGTGACGATCCTGACCGTGGAGGTGAACCGTGGAGGTGAACCGTGCTCTGTGGCGTTCCTTCGGAGAGGCCTATGTTCAACAGTTGACTTGTGAAGGGCTGTAATGATGATAACCTAAATATCCCACTGCTTCGCATAGGTTTCCTCAGTTCTAACAGAGTTATTAACTCGCCTCAACAGTTCGTAATATTATTATGTCTCAGACATGCAGTTTCCTCTATGTTTTCATGTGCCTTCGAACTCGTGGTAAATTAAAATTGCAATTTACAATTACATTAACGGTGATGAGGATCGAACCCGGATTGCTTGCTTACTGTGAAATTTACGGCAAGCGCTCAACCACTAAGCTACCACGACAGGAAAATTTCAATAATAATAATTTATTACCAAATTGTTACTGGCAACCCCAACGATTTTCCCGGAACGCTATTTCATCGCGGCAAACCTATAATTTAATTTATAATGTAAAAGCTTCTTGAAACGTTGCAGTAATTTTCGTAACGTGGAAACACTACTGCACATTATTGGGTTAATATATTAATAGGCCCACTCGATCACAAAGTCTAAGTACCAAAACGTCTAACAACGTGAAAAGTCTAACAAGCAGAAAGTCTAATTAGAAAAATATTTGTGGCCATTCAAAGTACCTAATATTGATAATCAGTTTATTTATAAACGAAAAGCTTCCCATAGAAGAGAAAACCTTGTTTATATGCTATCTGAAAACTGCAAGTATTGAAAATAATGGCTTTGATTATTCCTGCTATAGTTGATTTGTTTAAACACAAGTTAGTTAGTAGTATTATAGTATTGACATGTTGGTCTGCTTTTGGTGAGCATTCATTCATTTGTAAATAAAGTAATGTAGCTGACTAAATGCTTCTAGGTCTCCTGTCATTTCTAGTAGAATTTTTGTAACAGGAAAAGAAACGTGTTTTTGATGTGTACATGTCCTCGCAATATTGTGGCATCCCATTCACACAGGTATCAGTGTTTTTTTCATCACCGTGCAATATGGCTTATTTTATAGGATAGGGTGACCAACGAACACACAGTCCACCTGATGGTAAGTGGTTGCTGCGGCCCATAGACATCTACATTTATCCTCAATAAAGAATCAAAATGCGGATGCATCGTCACCCGTGAGGACTAAGATGGTATGCCTCTTTTCCAGTAAAATGGGTCTTCGGTTCTCTACACTCACCATACGAAACACAGCAGTGTCAAGCTGCTATTTTAAGCTGGTATTCTGTGAGAGAGTGATCCATCCCTGGTCGAGCGGACCCATTCATGCTAAAACTATACTACTAATATAGCTGCAGCATGGCTCTACCAAGTATAAAAATGGTAAATCAGTACTTAAAATACAATTAATTATTTAATTGGTCGGCACTAATCTAGGTGCGAATTAATTTGCTCGCGGACTAAGGCTCTTCACCTTGTAGTATGTTAATAATAATAATAATTTATTTCTTACAAGGGTAGTTAGGCAACAGTGTTGTAAGATATAAATAATAGTTAAACATTCCTTTGAGTGAGACGGAATTTCATACGGAGTTGTTCTAAGGGATTTTTACCAGGACCTATTTTGGAAATGTCGTCAATGGTGTAAAAATTTATTATTTATCCTTGCGTTTACTTTTTAGATCGTGTGAAACTTGCAAAACAGATTTCATCCTACGGTATGTCAGTAACATTTTCATGCAACTCTACAATGTTAGATGATACAAATATAAACCATTTCTATGGAGTGTTACATATACGATCATCACAGGACCCTATGAATAAGGCAAATTTTAATACCTCATAATTATTTATTTTTTTAAATTAATCTCGCAACTAGAATTTTCTTCTGATCGTTGAGACAGTTTATATACATAAATTGCACAAAGACAAACATCCAAACCCGGCACAATTACATGTTGGCCATAAAAATATTTATTCCGGGCGGAATTCGGATCTCAGCATCATAACTCACTGCTAAGCCAATGCGCCACGGAGCTATCGTACATAATATACCTACTGAATTAACTAATATGATATACTATCTAGCTGATGTGATATGTCTACTGGCTCTTCTGTTTTCCATTTTTATATATCTCATCACATTCAATCTCAAGTGCTCTTACCATCTGTATGCCGATGATCTGCAGTTATATGCGCAATTGGAACCCTCAAATATCTTCAATGCTATCTCACTATTAAATAATGACTTATATATATATATATATATATATATATATATATATATATATATATATATATATATATATATATATATATATATATATCTCTCTCTGAATGGTCCACTGTGTATGGTATAAACGTCAACCCATTTAAATGCCAAACGATAATCTTAGGCGGCCTATCTCCATGTAAAGAACCTTGTTTTGTACGTTGATGGTTTCTTAACATATACAGGAGTTGAGTCGCAAAATTACTGGATCTTTACGATCTCCATATCGATTAAAAGACTTTCTTCCTACTAATACTAGGCTTTTACTTGTCCCATCACTCATTCTACCGATTATTGATTATGTCGATGTGTGTTGCGCAGACCTGTATCAACGTCATCTTAATACATTGGATCGTCTGCTGTTTGTGGAACGACATCCCTCTTGATATTAAAAAAGCTGTTAACATGTTTGTTTTTAAAAATCAAGTCCGTAAGCATGTGATGATGATAGCTACCAGCTACTATCCAGTACTGCTATCGTCAATCCGTCTGCCAAGCGTGATGATTAATGCAAATCCTCCGAGAGTCCTTCAAAACCCTTTTTTTATAGGATAAGTGTGACAAACGAGCACACTGTCCACCTGATGGTAAGTGGTTGCTGTGGCCCATAGACATCTACATCTAACTTCGATTACGAATGAAAATGCAGATGCGTTGTCACCCGTGAGGACTAAGATGGAATGCCTCGTTTCCAGTAAAAAGGGGTCTCCGGTTCTCTACACTAACCATACGAAATACAGCAGCGTTAAGCTGCTATTTGACGCCTGGTGTTCTATGAGAGCATGGTCCCTTTCTGGTCGAGCCGACCCATTCGTGCTACAACCATAATATAATTGCAGCATGGCTCTACCACGTATAAACCCTTTTCTAGCAGTGGACTTTTACGAGTTAATAAAGGAAGGAAGCAGAAGAAGATAACTTAAAAGCAGAAGAAAATAGGTAAAAGGGTGTGCTATGTGGTAATCAATCGAATCTACTACGATGATAATAATAATAATAATAATAGTAATCTTTATGGATAAACATATTACATTCACAAATATTTACAATGGTCAACAGCCCCTAAACTAGGATATTATACCTGTATATCAGGGGCTAGTATTTCCTTCCCTATTCTTAGTTCTAATGATAATGAAAGATGATGATAAATATCATCTTTGGTTGGATTTTTTTCTCCGAGTCTGCCGCCAGAGCATCGCACGTTGAGCAGCAGATTGCACAGCTTGAACGATTTTTTTATAGAAGTAAGGGTAACAAATGAGCACATAGTCCACCTGATTTTAAAGGAATACTGTTAATAATAATTGTTTATTGACAGTAATAATAATATTATATTATAATTTTCCAATTGGCTCTATAGACATCTACTTCCATCAACGATTAAGAATAAAAATGTAGATGCGTTGTCACCCCAGAGGACTAAGTTGGAATTGCAACATCCTTGTGGAATCGACTACCACCAGCGATTTTTCCGGAGAAATACAACTTAGGGACGTTCAAAAAAGAGCCTATTTAAAAGGCTGGCAACGCATCTGCGATTCCCCCTGGTGTTGCAGTTATTCATGGGCGACGGTAGTCACTTACCATCCGATGAGCCGCATGCTCGATTGCCCCCTCTGACATAGAAAAAACTGTAAAAAAGCTTTCCAGTTCTTTACTCACCATACCAAACACTGAAGCATTATGTTGCTATTTTACGCTTGTATTTTGTGAGAGCGTAATCCTTTCCCGAAAATGTCGACCAATTCATGCTGTAGCTATAACATAGCTACAGCACGACTCTACTACGTTAAACTTTATCATTTGTTTGGAAGGACCATAGTTAAAAGTCCGTAAAGAACTCATCTAAACTAAATGAAAATATCACCCGGTATACACCCCCCGCTGCTCACAGATTTCCTCGTGTTTCTGAGATGATAATGCGATGAATCCACCATGCTGCTCCAGAGCGTGTTAGCGGATTTTAAATTTCCTCAAATTGGTTTCTTCGTCATATATCATCTTGTTTCCTCGCAGTCTTTTCCTTCACTATCAAGCACTTGTCAAATTAGCATTTATATTTGCGATTAACAATTTTACTAATAGAATACTACCTGCGGCTACTCGCATCTTTTTTTAAATTTATGGCTACCGCTTAGCCCAGAGCTATCTCAAATCGCTATTGACGTATATGAAGAGTTCATCTATTGACATTACCTGATGGTAAGTCATCACCGTCATCTATAAACATCTGCAACACCATGAGAATTGCAGGTGAATTGTCGGCCTTTTATCAAGGATGATATTGATAGTTCATTCATTTTCACACTATATCAGAAATAGCTGATTTCTGATATAGTGTGAAAACTACTCTCGTCTATTTCTTGCAGGTTCAAACGAGACACTTCTCACATTGGTACAAGTGGCTGGTTATAAATGAAATACCAGAATTTCTCAACAAAACTCGTTATGACGCAGATGTAGTTCTAATGCGTACGGAGCAAAATGAAGAAACAATCGCTTTGAACAGTAATAATATTATTTTTACTCAATACCAATACACATTCATTGACTGATTCATTACATTCTGCCAAAGGTGGAACATAGGCCTGTCCGTAGATTGCCACATAGGAGAGACATTCTCCACAATTGCAATGCTTGGCAGGTGGGTTGACGACCGAGGTTTTTTCTGAGTAGTTATCTTCCCATATCCTATTTTACTTTGGTATGTCGCCTCTTTCACACCTACGGAAAGAGAGAAGCAAAGGTATTGTTTAGGCCAAACAAATAACATTTGAAATTTGCATTCCACTCGTGTCCGCCCGCTGACTTTGTAAAGGTCACCCTTGCCCCACTCCCGTGTGCGTCGCTTGGCAGAGGGCGTGGGCGCAGAACGCGAGTCCGAAAAACCGTAGCTCGCTGGCAGCCATACAGTTAATTAGCATACATCGGTTGCCACTGCCGAGGTTTCGCGCGACCAATTTTGGGTTTACGGTCTTGATTTTTAGAATTGTGCGCGTGACTTCGCTACGTAATTGTGTTTCGTAAAAACCGCCTTGTTTTAGGTTGTCTAGGGTTTAAGTTCTTGACAAGAGGCTTGTATTCTCTTTGACTGATTAAAGTAACTTCTTTGAAAGTAATTGTGCCTTCGCGTTAAGTGCCCTTTTTTGTGTGTTGACTGTTTTGTTCGTTTTACGTATCAACGAGGCGGAATTTGAATTCTTATCGCGGCGTAGTTTTTAGTGTCGAACGAAGGAACTTTTAGTTATGTTTAACGCCGAACCGTGTGACTCATGAAGAGATCGCGTTAGTTGCCTATTTATGATTTGGTGATAAGTGAATCCGGGACATTGAATGTTGAACTTTGAACTACTGTCCGTTACTGTGTCGGGTATCACGTGTTCGATTCTACGATGAATGTGGAATTAGGCAAGTTTAAGTTACTTAAATGTACAAAGTTAACAGACTGAAATATTGACATGAAAAAAGAAATGGTCCAGCGGGGAAGCCTGTTTTACAGGGGCAGCTGTGGGCCGTAACAGGTATAATATAAGAAATGTGATTTTTTTCTTTTTGTATCACATTTAGTTAGTATATTTGTAAAACATAAACAATTCACAATGTTGTGTTAGTCCCTACTTTAATGTGTGGCAGTGAAAGTTGGGTGTGGCAGAAGAAGCACGAGAGTAAAATAAATGCTGTAGAAATGCGGTCATTAAGGAGTATGTGAGCGATGAATCTGAATTACAGGATGAGAAATTGTTTGATAAGAGAAGAGTGTAGTTTGCAAGATGATGTTGTGACCAGGATTAAGAAAGGAATGCTTCGGTGGTTTGGTCATGTAGAAAGAATGAATGAAGAAAGAGTGACAAAACAAATTTATGTTACAGAGGTGAACGGCAGAGTCGGGAAGGGACGCCCTAGGCGAAAATTTATCGACCAAATTGACGATATATTGAACATGGGCCAAATTAAGAGTACTTTTAACCGACGAGCGTGTATGCGTAGGTATATAGATGTGAAGGAAGCGAGAGAAAGTGTGTCAGGATCGTGCCAAATGGAAGTCCATAGTCTCTGCCTACCCCTCTGGGTGACAGGCGTGAGTGTTTATATTTATCTTAACCTAAAAACATTCACTACACGTCAATACAAGAGTGATTCATAATAATTATGTTTAGGTTAAAATGTGGAGGTAAAAAGTTATGAAAACGTTTCACAACATACATTTTTTATAAAAAAACTTTAAAATTGTATCATTATACGGTTAAAACGTCCTTTTTTTTCAGAAACTAAATCTCTTGCTGTCTCTTCCTTGGTTTTCTTTGATGACATTTACATACACCCTGGCTATGGCGCATCTGCTCATCCTTGGGCATATTGGCGTCAGTCTCAAGGTCTACAAGTAATGTTCGAACGGGAGAGAATTTTAAGGCGGTTTGATCTTAAGAAGTACACCTTAAGGATTGCTACTCCGGTATGTATACAACGATTAAACTTATCAATCGTCATCATCGTCAGTGCTCACATTTGGTATTGAATGTTTGAATTTTGGGGTCGAAATTTATATACTCCCTAATTTCTATTATTGTTATCGTCATTCTCATTTCACTTAGACACACGATTATACTAACCTCTATCCACAGCTCCGCCTATTGAGTTCTAGTTTATGCTCAAATACACTCATTGTCAAATTTAGGGGAACTGAAAAAAAGGCTTAATTTCTCCCTGTTGTAACTATCATGGATTACAGTAAGCACAAAAACTGTGAAAAAAGGACTGAAATCTGCCGGAAAAAATTCACACTTGCCCGCCACAGCTTTCCCTTCTTGCCACATGCCATCGAGTATGAGAGTAATTTTGCTGCGTAATGACGAAGCTTAGAGTCAAGTTCTATTTACAGATGATACCAAAATGTGCCCACGTTATAGTCTTTCCTAAGCATTTACGAAAAAAAATTAAGAGAAGTACAAAGATGTTTCTTTCCTGTAAATATTTTTTTAAATTTTTGTCTTTTTGTTGTTTTTTTTTTTTTTGACCTTTGTAATATTAAATTAAATATAAGTAAATAAACTTGATTGTCACAAATATTCATGATATTTCACACCCTTTTTTTTGTGTTCTCTAAATTTGTCCAGAAGTATATATAATATTCGAATAGAATGCCTTCAAAAGACAAAATCTGAATAAGGACAAGTGTCACACTTCACGAAAGAACAACTATCTCAAGATAATCTAACTATTCATAAAAATGTGATCGTAGTTTCGAACCCTGACTATGGATACTAGGATTCGAAACTATGATGCCCAGTTTATAAGTTATAGGTACTTTATTCACAACGCTGTTTAGTTGTTTGAAATAGGATAAAATTGAACATAATGAAATACTAATAGCCTTTTAGACCTGTACACCTAATAGCAAAATTACATCACTTCAGACAGAATGGTGGTCTATAGTTTAATAAAGAAAAGACATTGTAGCAAACGCCAAATTAATTTTCGTAACGAAAAGTCAAAGTAACCAACGTTGAATAAGGCACTTGTCCTACCGTCAACGTTGATCGAGAAGCGAGTAGAGCTAGAAACTAGATAGAAGTTGGCGAGCAGCGAGAAGTGAGTATTTTAGTACAGATAGTTTTGTCGCTGGGTTATAGGCGAGTGCACTGAGATCCGCACTTTAGAGTAAAATGACCGCTGGTTGGTCTCTCGGCGTGAAGTGTGACCGCCTAGCGAGCATCACTGAGCGAGTTTTACCTTTGATAGCTCTTGTCGCTATGATAAACTAGTGAAAAGAGAGTTCTCGCCGGCAGTGTGACACGGGATTTATATATATTGTTAATTTCTTGAGTGAGAAAATAGTCGATAGCTAATCGCTTTCTCTTCTGTGATTGGATAAGTGCCTAAGGTGCTGTAAAGAAAAGATAACATTACAAGGTTTTATATAAAGTTTAAAAAAGACAACCTGATAAACTTTCAAAAAATTATCGTAAAGAAAACACAGATAAATGTATACATTAAGGGTTATTTTTCAAAGACTAGCCAAATTTTAAACTTAAGTTCAAATGTATAAATATATATATTATACTGTAATTGCAGTTTTTGAAAATACAAATAAATAAGGCTTCTACTTTTATTTGAAGTTATCGCAAATTGTAACAACCTTTTTGCCTACCGATCGACTGTGTGCGTGCGCAGTAAAATCAGTTAAAATAATGCCTTACTTCGCAATTTGAATTAAAAAGATAAGAAGTCGGCAGAAAAGGACAGAATGTTTGCGATATTTTTTTTAAAAAGTTTCTTCACCATTTGCCAATATTACTTATTCTGAAATATTTCCGCGAATTTGGCTGGTTATTGCAAAATAACCCTGTATAATAAAATCGAAAATTTACTTTTTCTCTAGTTGTCTGTGCATTTTTAAGTGTTATTTTGAGACAAGATTTATTTTATTTGAATCAGTTGACAAATTTAAATGATATATCAATTTTAATATGCATACACAGGTTGAAAGAAAAATTGATACATGTTTGCACGTAAGTGTATGAAATCGCGGCACAGTTAGTATTGTATGAAATTTCGTAAAGAGAAAAACAGCGCGAAAAACACTATATAAAGTTTCGTAAAGAGGAAAGCCGTTTAGTGGCGGTGTAAGAATGTCCACTACCCCATATCAACCCGTGGGTGACGTAAGAGGTGACAGAGAGAAACAAATCAGGAGATGGGCAGTAGCGTCTTCTTAATAACGTTTAAAATAAAAAAAACTGCGAATGGTTAAGTGTTATGCCAACTATGGCAAATATTCCTCCCATGAGGCCAATCTATGGGGGAGGCCTATGTCCAGCAGTGACCATGCACACCATCTGGATGCCTAGCAGTCCGCCACTGTACGTTTCACTAGTTTTCTTCCGCGTACGACCTCTCTGTGGAATAGTTTACCACCGGCAATTTTTCCGGACCGATAGATCTTAGGAACCTTCAAGAAAAGAGCTTACTCCTTTCTAAAAGGTCGGCAACGCACCTGCGATTCCCCTGGTGTTGCAGTTGTTTATGGGCGGTGGTAGTCACTTACCATCAGGTGAGCCGTATGCTCGTTTGCCCCCTCGCCTATAAAAAAGTGAACTTTAATAGGTTGTAAATGTAACTGTAAAGAAAAGACAAAGTAACAATTCACAAAAGCTTAAATCATTGTGTTTATGTGTCAGCTAGGACAATATTCCGAAGAATGGTACAATGGCACTTTTAAAGACTATCTTACGGATATCTCGATGCCAGAGCGGGACTCTGGCGTACGTTGTGGATATGGAGCATCTGTACTTCTCATCGAGGCATTAAATGCTGAGTTAGTAGAACTAAGTTACTTTAAAATATATAAATATCTCATAAAATTAGACTGGACCTCATTAAAATAGTCATATTATGTATGTGAATGCATTTTTACTGAAATACATGCAGTACTTATAGATATAATAGTAATGTTAAAGTTGCAGCCTATATATACGTCCCACTGCTTGGCACAGGCATCCTCTTCTGGGAGGGTTTTAGGGCAAGGAAAAGTCCACCGGGCTGCCCCAATGCGTGTTGGCGAACTTAACATGACTTCAATTATATTTTCTTAACAGGACAGATTAAGGCAGCACGTGGTAAATCAGCACTTAAAACTGCAATTAACTTAATTTCATTGGTGCCGGCGGGGATCGAACCCGGGTAGCTCGCGTACAGTGAATAAACAATAATAATGTTATCTAGACCAAATTACGGTGGTCAGCACCAACGTAAAGTAGCTATTTGCGCAGGGCAGGATAAGAGTGTCGGAGTGTATGCCCAAGTACAGGTGCACTTTCCCTTACTCTCATAGTATGGGACGGCGATCCAACACAACCGGCGAGAAATCAGGTGTAGGACCAACGGTTTTACGTGCTTTCCGAGACACGAGGGTAAAACACCGCCAACTTCTTGACTCCGGGCTGTTACTGAACATTTCTTGATTTTTAAAAAAAACTCAATAATTGATTTGTTTTTTGCCCGACCCGGAATTCGAACCCGGCACCTCATGATCAACAGCCGCGTTTACAATCACTAGACCAACGAGACAGTCGAATAAATTAATACATGTTTATTAAATGTGCAAGTTCGGATATGTTGTGTGTGACACAGGCCGCCACACGTTCTTGGAAGGATTTGAGGTTTTGGGCAGGGAAGAGTTCGCTCTGTTACACCAAAGCGTGCTCACTACTTTCACATTTCCGCAGAACTTTCTTTTAAATTTCACACGCTCTGAGGTTTCTTTACGTTGATTAGCTTCAGCTTTCTAAATCGACGCTTAAAATTTCATTAACAATTTTTGAAGTTATACTTCTTTTGGGGCGTTTGGGCAAAATGATGAGAAGGAATTTTTACGATGCGCGCGCAAACCGACAGCTAAAAAGGATGCCATGGAGTTGTTACGATGCGCGCGCACACTGACACCTAAAAGCGACAACTTCAGTGGGTAATTGTCTCTCAAGTTTTTTTGTTTCGTTACGTTAAAGAAGTATAACTTCTTACGTGCCTACATGTACGCACGTAAGAAGTTGTATTGTATGTATGTGTTGTACGTGGATCGGATTGTTTACGTATTGTGATATCATGCATCCAAATCTTTGTTCCAGACAAGAACTAGTTCCGACAGAGTTGTGGAGCACAGAAGTAAATAACAGCAGCATGATTCTAATGTTGTCGTACGGTACTGCGGATCTTGCTGGTGGAATTCTTAGAATCTTACCCAATCGCATCACGCGACTGGACTATGCTATGCCTATTTGGCCTTTCCAGTGGGTTTATTACCTTTTTTATTAATTTTCCGTTCCGTCCAAATTCAGCACTAGGTACAGAACACTTATGAGCTGGAACTATATAATTGAACAGATGTACCATGAATGGGTCGGCTCGACCGGGGAAGAACCACGCTCTCACAGAATACCAGCGTAAAATAGCAGCTTAACACTGCTGCACCTTTTTACTGGAAAAGAGGCATTCCATCTTAGTCCTCAGGGGTGACAACGTATCTGCATTTTGATTCTTAATCGAGGATAGATGTAGATGTCTATGGACCACAGCAACCACTTACCATCAGGTGGACTGTGTGCTCGCTTATCCCATAAAAAAAATTTCGTTTTCTCACGTACTTTATTTAAGTCGTGTGCCCCTCCCCCCCCCCCCTCCCCCCTCCCCTTAGATTTGATCGTGATAGAGATGTGGATGAGACAACAAGGCCTTTTTTGGATCTTTAATCTATCAATATAAATAAAAAATCTAAATTTTAAATCTCCGAAAGTTGCATTTGCAAAGTTACATACGGGCGTGTTTTTAAATTCTTTCTATGATTTTTTTTGAGCCGCAGCAATCAGTGGCCTATAAAATTATTACATTCTAGTCTAATCTATTTTATTCTGATTTTTTACTGTTCTGTTATACTCTATTCTATCATTCCTATCCTACCCTATTGTATTCTATTCTATTCTATATTACAGTGTCGGTTTCACATATATATCTGAACGTGAAAGTAGCAGTAACATGTTCGTAGAGCCATTTACAACAGGAGTGTGGTGGACGTGTCTTGGTTTCGTTCTCGTCATGGCTCTTGCTCAGAGAATTACTGCCAAGAGGCCTGTGGAGAAAGAAGGCGCTTATATGGCCGTGATCGCAACATCTTTGCAACAAGGTAACAAAGATGTTCATGCATTATAGTAGTTCAAATTAAATCATATAAATTAATTTTTTCTACCATTAAAATCAACTGTCTGTGCATTTTTTTATATAGAATAAGGATGACAAACGAGCACGCAGTCCACCTGATAGTAAGTGGTTGCTGTGGCCCATAAACATCTACACCTATCTTCGTTTGCGAATCAAAATGCAGATGCGTTGTCACCCGTGAGGACTAAGATGAAATGCCTCTTTTCCAGTAAAATGGGACTCCGGTTCTCTACACTCACCATACGAAACACAGCAGCATTACGCTGCTATTTTACGCTGGTATTCTGTGAGAGCATTATACAGGGTTGTTTTTCAAAGAGTAGCCAAATTTTAAACTTAATTTAAAATTTATAAATAATGATATACCGTTATTGTAGTTTTTGAAATTGCGAGTAAATAAGGCTTCTACTTTTATTTGAAACTAGCTAATATCCTTGTTGCTTGACATATTAACAAAGTTTTCCTATGTGCGAAGGAAAAACATCAAAAAGACAAAATTTCTTTGTAAGCAATGTTATTCGTTGCTCCATTTGTAGCTAAAATATATTAATTATCTGGGTTAGTATCGCGAGAACAAGGGACGTATACAGTTGACGGTGTGAAAAACCCCGTATAGAAATCGTTGTTTCTTAAAACTTTAATAACGCTTTACCACGCATTTTGAATTTAAAAGGTAAAAAGCACAGAATGTTTGAGATATTTTAATTAATTTTGCTTCCCGATTTGAAATATATATTGTAATATAAAAGCGTAAGTTTTTCATACACGCCAAACGTCCCGTCCCGTTGCACACTCCTTACTCATCTTGTATATTAATTGCCTTTAAAAACAAAATAAAGTCTAATGAAACCTAGTTTAAGAGTTTATTATAACAGATGCAAGCGCGGTTCCGGAGGGATTCTCTGGTAGATGGACCTTTTTGGTGCTATCTATATCGTCTATGTTGATCCATGCATATTATACGTCAGCTATAGTGTCAGACCTCATGAGTACTGGTCGTAGCGGCCCCGACTCACTGCGTTCGCTGGCCGATTCAAGATACGCTATAGCATCCGAGGATTACGATTACATGCGATATTTGATGTTTGATGTAAGTTATCTTTATTACCTACTACAAGTATATTATCGCTTGTCAGTGAAGTCACAAGGCTCTTACGGAAATCCAGCGCTACAAACATGCAGCGCTGAAAACTTCTACAAAAGTTTCCAGAGCTGCAAGTTACTGCGGGATTATGCTGCGTTGAAGATCTGTTTAAAGACACTTCATGGTATATTAGTCATAATTACCTATTAATATTTGAATTTATAAAAATTTGTAAACATTTCTTGTGACAAAATTAAGAGGTAATATTTCTAACAAAACAAATATTGCCTTTTATTTGTCTATATTTAATCTGCCAATTTTCCTTGCGTATATGGCCTATAAAAAAGCTTTTGATTGAAAAGTGAATGTACAATAGGGCTATGAAAGCTACTTTGACCAGTCCAATCCATTTATAAACATAAATGGATTCAATTTGGCTGAACAGCGTTCGGGACATTACAACACATCTTCCCGTCAGATATACCTCGAAACTTGCAAATAAGAGCGTACAGTACCAGTGTGTATTGCCAGTGATGACATATAGATATGAGAGACCTGGTAAGAGATACAAGTGTTGATAAACAAAGACGAATTTATTATGTGTGCCTTGAACCATATTTCTTACTTACCTTTAACTCAGTGCTTGACTATTTCTCATATGTAGATATTTACAGAGTTTATATCGACACAAAAATATACAAAATTTGCATCACTAATCCTTCTTATAAAGATTTATAACTTTACGTTGTAAATATAAGTGAGAGTGACAAGCAAGCCCAGAAGTGCGTGTAAGTGGATATCATACAGTACGATTGTCTATACGTACCTACATCTATCCTCGATTAAGAATAAAAATGTAATAATTTAAAATTTTGTACAACTAAAATCAATATAAATTATTAAGAATAACTCAAAAACTGTTAGTCAGACCTTGATCAAATTTATACGGAACCACATGTGAAGAATCATCGAAATCGGTTCGGTTCACCCAGTAAAAAGTTATGAAGAAACACACATTAAAAAAGCATGCAGTCGAATTGAGTACTGTCTCCTTTTTGAAGTCGGTAGAAAATAGACTCCGATGTTAGTCACATAGCAAATAATTTTATCATAAAGTTCTGGGTGGCCACTTTTGTCAATTTTTGGAGCTAATAAATAATACATTCACTGCTGTGTACCAATTTACGTGGCAAGCTCTATTTTAGTTATCAAGAATATATTTGTATTTATATTTACATTGTGTGAATTGACATATTTAAGTTAAGTATCTATATAAATATTTTATTTTATCTTTTTAAGCCCGCTACATACATACGGAATTCCGTTTCGGGATTTCGTTTCGATATTCCGATTCGAAATTCCGAACGCAGCAAGTTCTTTTAAAATCTATGACCCGGCACCATGAAGCTTTTTCCGTTCGAAATTTTGCGGGCAAAACGGGATTCCGTATGTGTGTGGCCGACTCGTTCGGAATTCCGAAACGGAATCTCGAAACGGAATTCCGTATGTATGTGGCCGGCCTAAAGATCATAAAGCAAATTTACACATGTCATAATAGCTCACCACACAACGCGTTGACTGGCAGAGAATGCCAACAGGCATGAAGTCTGCCTATTGTTACCTTGTAAGGTGTTAAAATGACGAAAAATAAATAAATAAATGGCAACGCATCTTTAATCTTCTCTTTCTGAAGGTGGTGTTGGAGACACCACGTTTCAACACCAAAATTTGCACGACGACCCGACCGTTCATGTTGTAACCGTTAATACAGCCTGTGATACAGCTGCAGATTGACGCTAACACATATAAAATATGCTTACTTTTTCCTATATATATATACTACATAATGTTATTATGTAGGTCAAAACAAACTGGGAGGATCTCGAATATTTAAAAAAGAAAAAAATAACATCCCGATTCTACTGTGACATAGAACGCGGAGTGGAACTCCTACGTAAAGGGAACACTGCCTATCACACAGAATACAACCAGCTATATCCTCATTTAAAGACATTTACAGATGACCAGTTGTGTAAGTTACAATATGTGGACACAATACCTGAGGTATGTGGCATTGTTGTTGTTTTTCTTCTTCTTAAAGTTACAGCCTATATACGTCCCACTGCTGGGCACAGGCCTCCTCTCATTTCTGAGAAGGTTTTAGGGCAAGGAAGTGTCCGCCGCGCTACCCCAATGCGTTTTGGCGAACTTCACATTTCTTCAAAATATTTTTTATTTCTCAGACATGCAAGTTTCCTCAGAATGTCCTTCACCGCCGAGCACGTAATACCTAAATCAGCACTTAAAATTGCAATTAACAATTTCATTCGTGCTGACGGGAGATTGAACCCGGCTTGCTTGCGCACTGTGAAATTAACAACGAGCGCTTAGCCCCTGAGCCACCAACCACGGCTTCTTCTCCTTCATCAGTCTATATAAGTTATGGGCAAGGTCATTTAAAAAAAATTACTGCTTTGAACGGACTAAGGAATATCACCAGCATAAGGTACCAACCAGATTGTTGACAACATATTTATGTTAAATATATCATCCCCTATATTAGGATTGTAATTATTTCTCCCATATCTCGTATTAACTATGATATAAAAAAGTTATAATTTAAATCGATTCAAATTTGACGAAGATATCACAAAGTAAATACAAAAATACCATACAGTCGAATTGAGACTAATAATCTCCTTTTTCTTTCTAATAATTTCTTTTCCTTCATATTTGCTTAACTTGTATGATGTGTGCTTATATATATATGTATGTATGAATGTAATAGATTTGATTGATATTCCTTTTTTATTTTTGGAAACATTACCTTTACTCTAGAATTTTCACATGCATCGTGGGAGCAATATACATAAATAAATTTCACAAGGACAAATATCTAGACCCCGAACAATTATTTGTAAGGGATTCGAACCCGCGGCCCTTAGCGCTGCAACTCATTGTTAAGCCACTGCAAATAGACAATAGACTTTTGACGTGCAGTTTTCACCCACTTCCAGAGATTTGAATAGTCTAAATAATTTTTTATACATCGATTTCAATTCATCTACAAATTTATTAAAAACCGATGACAATACAATAAGTTCGAGGCTATGACCTAGGATCATCACAGCTCGTGATCAAAGCGTCTTATTTTTATAAACTACAGTAGAACCTTGATAACTTAAACCTCGACAATGTAATAACCTCCATAAATTCATAAAATGTTGTGTTGCCTTCCACTCGGAGTCCAAAACCTCTTTTAGTTAAAATACAAACCCTCTACAACTTAAACGAATAATTTGGGCATCGCACCTCAGTAACTCAAAGTTGCGACAAGGACGACCTTTGTAACTTCAATCATCTATCAATGAGTCATTTTAAATGAATGATGACCAGTCATAATAAAGTTTCCCTGTAAACCATTGTTATTTCTTACACGTGTTTACCAAATGGCTTTAAATGTAAACAATGGACTAAGGTCCAAAAAATAATGGATACCGTTATTCATGGTGTTGAGAGCGATATTATAAAAGAATATTTAAATGACGAGACACAAGATTCACCTATGATTATATCTATCAGCGAAGCAAGGAAATCTGTAAACACTTTAGGTTCTTCTATAGAGCAATGCAGTATATATAGTATGCAATGCACAGAGAATGATATTTTCTCTTCTTTATTTAATATTGAAAGTAAAATTGATATAGAAAGTGTGAATAGTTTGAAACAAAAAAAAATTACCGACTTTTTTATATTTAGAATAAAACAAACTTGAATAGATATATCTTTAAACCTAAAATAAAGTACGTATTTACATATGTATTAACAATTAAAAATTTAATTTGCATTTAACCTAGCTCGTCTATCTATGTATATTATTCCTAACCAAAGCTCATGAACGAACCTCTGTAAGTACAAACACAAACCAATGAAACTCCTTAACTTAAACCCTTAGTAAGTAAAAACCTCAATAACTAAAATTATTTAACGTTTCCCTTGGTCTTTGTCTTATCGAGGTTCTACTATAAATTTTGAAGTCTATTAAAAGTATTTAATATTATCTTCTTGTGGTATTAAAGTACAATACGTGTGTGTAATAAACTTAATTTCAGTCCGTTACATGGGTGACAACGACAAAGCGTGGACAATGGATAGACATTTTTCGTTCAAAGGGTGGATGGCTTCACGAAACAGGACTGGCGCAGCGACTTCTGTCTCACATAAAAATCCGACCACCGCCTTGCAGAGCTGCCTTGTTAGCTGAAAGAGTTAAATTTGGAGACATTGCTCCGGTTCTCGGATTAACCGTAATAGGATCTGTGTTGTCTTTTGTTATTATGGGCTTGGAAATTGTTTTCGCTAAGATGGAGAAACGGAAGAATGTGCTTGTATCGAACATCACCGCAAATCCTGTAGATGATATTAATTATTTAGATTAAGCACACTTTTACACAGCAAGCAATTTAAGTGATGTAAAGCACTATTTGGCGTCATTGTTAAAAAATCCTTTAATCAATAAAGAGATACCAAATTTTGCATGTCTCACAATGCGAGGAATTGCTCTACTCTCAATACCTCAATTGCACTACATAAAATCGTTCTAATACTTTTAGCTAGACATCAAATCCATATTATTATTAAGGTTACAATGACTACAGACATTGAATTATAAAGATTACTTTATTTTCTAATTGATTCACTTTAGATTACATAATGTAATTGAAAAATATATGAACTACCGTCCGTTGGCCTGTGCGTCGGTGAGTCTTCTCATTTAATATAAATGTAAGCAATAGCTTGAGATATATAGTATTAAATAAGATTCCATACGTTCTAAGGGGGACCCTCCCTGCGTGCACTTTTGAGTTTTCCAAGCTATTTAAAATTATTGATTGATTTTTGTTATTGAACTCAACGCCGTTTAAAAGTTATTAATGAAAGTCGATCAGATTATACCTACCTGTTATTTGTTTTTCTTGTAAAACTTATGTATCTGCACTATTTTTTTTTCATCATAATTAAATGAAACGATCATGAGGCGTGCACTTTTGGGTTTTCCAAACTCAAAATTTCATTTAAGTTTGATGAAATATAAAGAAATATAATTAATATAATTTTATCTTACAATATAAAAAAATCCTAATTGATTATAGAACCACCTTTTTAAATTTGGCAGCCGTCCTCGGCCAAAGCCTGCCAAGTCTAGACCTTAAACTGTTCATTTATTTAATTAATCTTTATTATACACACCTAACACTAAGTAATTCTCTACCAGTCAAGCCTGTTTTGAACAATGGTGGCAAATGTAAACAAAACTAAATAAAATTGAGTAATAAAGATCTAAGTTACAATAAACATATAATATATATACAATATAATAAGAATATATGTCAAAATTTTTCACTGTCAAAAGCTACGTATATTTATATTATTTTATTTTGTTATTTGGAGGCCAATTCTGGCTTACAAATTTCAACAAAAAGATCAGAAAATATATAAGAGAGTTGTTATAATAATAATTTTTTGATTTCAGACATAATACTAATTAATAAAGAAAAATATTTCTGCTGCGCCGTTGACAACTGTCAAAGCGTAACGACTATACATACAATGTTTATCAATATGGAATAAATCCAGGGAAGTAATGTAATAATATTTCATTTATAGAGTAAAGTGCTTTTATTTAGGCCGTAAATGATTGTTTCAGGGAAAGATGCGGGGTACAGCACATTTCAAGTTAATATGAATATGTAATATAAAGACTTTTGAGTGTTGTAGAGATCTGTTTAGATTTTTTAATGAATATCTCTGCTCCTCTACATTCACAGCCGGATTTCCTACAGTGTCAAAATTGTGCTGACGGTAGGCTGTTTAAAGGTAAAAGGGGATTAAATATACATATTAAACGATGCCATAGTAAAAGTATTTCGGCTTCACAGCCTGCCGTAGAAATTCATAACTTTTTTAGCAATTCCTCTATTGACACAAATGTTTCCCGTTTTTCGGAGCAAATTTACAATTATTATCGTAATGTACCAGTGGTTAAAAGAATTCCTAGAGGTGCGAGGATGCAGCTTGCTAAAGCATTGTCAAGCACTATTCAAAATTGTTTCACTAATAGTCAAAATAGTTGGCAAAAATTATTTACTTTCGCGTATTCTCATTTTCATTTTGATAAAACAATAAATAAATCAATTACGTCTCAACTAAAAGAGACATCTTTTCAAAATTTAGATTACCCAATTAATACTCATTTATCTCGACCACGTCCTAAATTTGATTTAAAAAAAGTAGTTGAGTCGAAAGTAATGGATGGCGACTTAAAAAATGCATCCCGTATTTTATTCTCAGACGACATCTTGGCTCCTCGTAATGTCGAAACTCTTGAAAGCCTTCGTCAAAAGCATCCTTCGGTCAAACCGTCTCAGGGTTTACCGCTGCCTCCCAAGACTTCTATGCAACCTTTACAAATTTCGGAAAAAGACACTTTAGAAGCAATTATGTCATTTTCGAATGGCTCTGCTGGCGGCATTGACGGAATTACGCCTCAACATCTTAAAGATCTTGTAAGCGCTTCTGCCGGTGACGCCGGCGGAGTACTTCTTAAAGACATTACAAAATTATGTAACTTTATGCTTTCTGGTAATGTTAATCCAAATTTCATTCCATTCTTGTATGGGGCAAGATTATGTGCCTTCAAAAAAAAGGATAACGGTATCCGTCCTATTGCCGTTGGTTCCACATTTCGACGCTTAACTTCAAAATTAGCTTGCAGGTACATAATCTCTAACCTTAAGACCAAATTTCAGCCTACTCAACTAGGTTTTGGCACTAGAGGTGGCTGTGAGGCGGCGGTACATTCAGTGCGTACATTTTTAACAAACTCTGATGCAGATGTTCTTGTGAAGGTTGACCTAAGGAATGCTTTTAACTCTATCGATAGGGTAACCTTGCTGAAAGAAGTGGCTAACAATACCCCCGAAATTTATCATTACGTTTGGCAATGTTATAGTCAAAATACTAACTTGTTTTACGAAAACCATGTTATCGATTCTGCTGTTGGTGTTCAGCAGGGTGACCCTCTGGGTCCAGCACTTTTCAGTTTGGGAATTCAACCCATTATTTCAAATTTGAAATCCAAGCTGAATGTCTGGTACCTAGACGACGGTACACTGGGAGGTAGAGCAGATGATGTCCTCAGCGATCTTACTCATATTTTTCGAAATTTTAAAAATATTGGCCTTGAACCAAATAGCAATAAATGTGAAATATTTTTTTCCAATAATTTATCTACTTCTCATAGAGACACTTTAATTCAAAATTTTAATCATATTTGTCCAGGAATAAAAACTGTCAATACGGAATCACTATACCTGCTAGGTGCCCCGTTGTTTTTCGATAGTATTAAACCTGTTTTAAAAACAAAATTTGATCAGTTTTTAAACCACGTTGATAAATTGTATAAATTAAACCCCCACATAGCTCTTACTATTTTAAAATATTGTCTTCTTGTACCTAGATTTACATACTTACTCCGCTCGAGTCCAGTCTGGAAATGTTCGGATATTTTACAAGATATTGATAATAATCTTAAAATTGCTATAGAAAAAATTCTAAATTTAACTTTAAATACAACAGCCTGGGCTCAAGCTACTTTACCTATAAAATTTGGTGGAATTGGTGTGAGAAATCTTTCTAGCGTTGCACTGCCTGCTTTCCTTGCTTCCGTGCATAGTGTCAGTGACTTATGTAACATAATTTTAAATAATAAAGTAGACCTATGCTTTGCTACGGAGGCAGGGCAGACATGGCAAACGCTCTGTCCTGGTGAAAATATTCCACTGGAAGTTAACCAACAAAAACAGTGGGATATTCCGTTAGTACAGGGCCTGCAGAAGGATTTGTTTCATAATTTCCATAGTGACCAAGATAAGGCACGCCTTCTAGCTGTTTCGACTAAGGAATCTAGTCACTGGTTACACGCTTTACCATCAAGTAATCTCGGCACATTACTTGATAGGGAAAACTTGCGTATTGCCGTAGGAATCCGACTAGGAGCGGCGATTTATCAACCCCATCAGTGCCCCTGTGGTAGCAGCGTCGACAAGTTTGGGCTCCACGGACTTTCATGTAAGAAAAGCGCTGGTAGGTTTTCACGACACAGTTCTTTGAACGATGTCATCCGAAGGGCTCTTGCCTCTATAAATGTTCCCTCGGTTTTAGAGCCTTGTGGAATATTTAGAGACGATGGCAAGAGACCCGACGGTATGACATTGGTCCCTTGGGAGAGAGGTAAAGCCCTAGTGTGGGATGCTACTTGCGTAGACACTCTGGCGGCCTCTCATCTCAGGGGTACCTCGTTTAAAGCCGGGGCGGCATCAGAGGCAGCTGAACTGAGTAAGTGGCGCAAATATGAGTCTCTGAGAGATGACTACATATTTGTGCCATTTGCTGTAGAGACTATCGGTCCGTGGGGTCCACGTGCGGTGAAGTTCCTAAAGGAACTCCATCCGCGGCTGGTCGTTGCTGCTGGTGATAAGAGGGCTGGTTCTTTCCTCGCTCATAGGCTAAGTATAGCCATTCAGCGGGGAAACGCAGCCAGCGTTCTTGGCACGATACCGCGGGGAGTAGGACTATATGATAATTAAGTTTCTAGTTTTAGTTTTTTTTTTTTTATTATCATAGTTTTTAATATTATAGAAAATATAATAAGATAAAAATAAATATGTAAATGGATATTTATATAATTATAAATATCCATTTATAATTATATAAATGCGTGTGATCAACACCATGTCGGAGCGAACTGATTTATTTTCATGTTCGCTGAGTGAGCTCAGTAAAATGGCATATCATATTGTATCGTTGGCTACACTGTCGAATTAGGGTACTCACCCTGTAATGATTGTGTATGTTGTATGTGTGTGTAAATAAATAAATAAATAATACACATACAATAACAAAGTGTAAAAAAAATAAAATTACTTTAAAAACAAAATTAAAAATTAAATAATTTTCACACAATAGCTTTTAAGTCGGAGCTAATTGGTGCTAATGTCTCGAAGAATTACGAGTAAAGCCCCGAATTATTTAATCATTATTTGGAAATTATTATTATTATATTGTTTTTGAAGCAGATTTTAATTTTTGAGGAATAGAATTTTGTTGTCTAGAATGTTGTTTATATATTTTACATATTAGTTTTATATTAAACTTCACTTTTTCCACCTAGGAATGATTTTTTTTCTTTTAATTTAAATAGGAAACCCTGAAGCCTAATTAAATTATAGATATATAATTTAACATATACATATTCATCTTATTTAATCATAAAATCATCATTTTAATTAAGCCGTTTCCAAGCAAATGTTTAAGTATACATAAAAAGGTGTCAAATGAAAGAAAAGAAAGAACTACCGGAATAGAAGTGAAGACCCGTTTTACTGGAAAGGAGACATTCCATCTTAGTCATCAGGGGTGACAAAACATCTGCATTTTGATTCTTTATTGAGGATAGATATAGATGTCTATGGGGCACAACAACCACTTACCATCAGGTGGGCTATGTGCTCGTTTGTCACCCTATTATATAAAAAAATGACATATAAAGCGAAAGGTAGAGATAAAAAAGTCAAATAAATTGGATGTAATTATTCTTAACTAAGACAGTATTTTGGAACAGCTCCCTTAAAATAATTCTTATTAATAGTTTTCTTGATTAATTCGCTATTGTTATCACATTTTTATAGCTTAAGTAAATATGAAAAAACACACCATAATAATAACAAAGCTTGTTCAAGAAACACAATAGTATTATAAATAATTTTTTTTATAGGATCGGGTGACAAACGAGCACACAGTCCACCTGATGGTAAGTGGTTACTGTGACCCATAGACATCTACATCTATCCTCAATAGAGACTCAAGATGCAGATGCGTTGCCACCCGCGAGGACTAAGATGGAATGCCTCTTTGTCAGCAAAAAGGGTCTCCGGTTCTCTACACTCACCATATGAAACACAGCAGCGTTAAGCTGCTATTTTACGCTGGTTTTCTGTGAGAGCGTGGTCCTTCCCCGGTCGAGCCGACCCATTCGTGCTACAACCATAATATAGCTGCAGGATGGCTCTACCACGTAGAGCCACTATGTGGTAGAGCCATTTGTATTATAAATGAAATATTGTTAATTGCAATTTTGAGTACTGATATACCACGTGTTCGGCGGTGAAGGAAAACATCGTGCGAAAACCTGCATATCTAGGAAATAAGAAAAAATAAATATTTCGAAGACATTTGTGAAGTTCGCCAACACGCACTGTGGCAGCGCGGCGGACATTTCCTTGCCCTAAAAACCTATTAGAAATGAGAGGTCTGTGGCCAGCAGTGGGACGTATATAGTCTGTAACTATAACTTTAGAAGAAATATTATAATATATAGCAGGTAGGCATTTCACTGTTTTAAATTCTGGCACAACCAATAAATACGTAAAGAATAATTAAATTTTTATTTTTTCCTTACTTAGCAATTATAAGTGTTTATAAATAATTATGTTATAACCGGATAAGTATCAAAACTCAGTGACAAGCGTAATAAGTAATGATCAATTTTAACATTTTTTAATAGGATAATGGTGACATGCGAGCACACAGTCCAGCTGATGGTAAGTGGTTGCTCATGCATATCTACATTTACCCTCGTTTGCGAATAAAATGATGATGAAAAGATGACTCTTTTCCAGTAAAAAGGGTCTCCGGTTCTCTACGCTCACCATATGAAAGACATCAGCATTAAGTTGCTATTTTGCGCTGTTATTCTGTGAGAGCGTAGTCCTTTCCCGGTCGGGCTGACCCATTCGTGCGACAACTATACAATTAATATTGATGCAGCATGGCTCTACCACGTTAAAATAACAAGTTAATATAACCTACCACTTACCACCTATTTCTGGGTGGTAGGACTTCTTTTCTGCCTAAAATTCCGTCTGGGTAGGTACTACCTTCTTACCTATTTTTGCCACCAACAGCAAGCATGAAGAATTTCAAAAGCCAGATTATTCCTCAAATTCGACGAAATAACCCGGCTTAGAAATAAAAAATAGTTAAAAATCGCTCACCTTATAACGTCGATATTACTTCAAGTAATTAGAATTGGGTACTTTCTGCGATACGAAAAACACGGCACCTTGCTTGAATATAATTGCACCATCGTTAAAAATGCATAAAATTTAAAATCGACTGCAAAAAATTAATAATACCAATGTTGTAAGTGTTGAATACACTCCCCCCCCCCCCCACCCCACCTCAGCCTACGAATTGGGAGCATATATGTAAAAAAAAATACTGACAGACTTATTTCAAATAACCATCTACATGCACCCATCTACTTTAGAATGGTCTTGACTATAGATATAGTCAAGACCATCCGCTGCAGTAGCCACTTACCACCAGGCAGACTGTTAGTTGTTTGTCACTACAATTTTATTTAAAAAAAATCTCTACGTTTTCTTAATGAGCATTCGGTGAGCCCTATAGCATTGTCGTACAAGCACCATAAGACTCTAACAGCCGCCTCTAGTTTTTCCTCCTCAGCCCTTAAACTCCACTGCAGGACATAGGTCTCTCCTGTTATAGGAAGAATACGCCTTAGGCAGCACGCAAACATCATAATACCTATATTATGTTTCCGTATTAATACGGAATAATCCCTTAGAATTTAAAATGTGAATTCTGGCCGCGAAGTATTTATTTGTTTCTTTCCGTTAGGAATTTATTTTGAACACGGCTGGCTTTCTTTTTAAAACGATCTTCCGGAATTGCTTCCGTCCGGAAAAATGTATTATTGTGTGCGCCATATAGAAGGATTTGTATGAAATGCGTTCGTCGCGTACCCGAAGGAGGAAAACGTATCGGGAATCCTTATTAGGAAACCTGACGTTTGCATCATTACCGCTACATTGACTATCGCAGTACTAAACGTCTCGCACCTATACCACGGCTGGCAGTTGTCGATCCGGGTAACTTACGTCTTGCGGTTTATTTTTATAGGAGAGGGGGCAAACAAGCATACGGCTCACCTGATAGTAAGTGACTACCGGCGCCCATGAACAAATGCAACACCAGGAGAATTGCAGGTGCGTTGCCGGCCTTTTCGAAAGCAGTAAGCTCTTTTCTTGAAGGCCCCTAATTCGTATCGGTCCGGAAAAATTGCCGTTGGTAAACTATTCCACAGAGAAATCGTACGCGGAAGAAAACTGATAGTAAAACGATATGGGAACGCCAAGCATCCAGTTGGTGTGGATGGTATCGGGAGTTTAAGCTGCCATCACTATAACAGCCAATAAAATCCACCGCTGAACATAATCCTCCCCCATAGACTGCTTTATAGACTACTTCATAGACTGCTTCATAGACTGCTTCATAGACTGCTTCATAGAATTCTTCATAGACTGCTTCATAGACTGCTTCATAGAATTCTTCATAGACTGCTTCATAGAATTCTTCATAGACTGCTTCATAGACTGCTTCATAGACTGCTTTATAGACTGCTTCATAGACTGCTTCATTGACTGCTTCATAGATTGCTTCATAGAATTCTTCATACCGCTTCATAGACTGCTCATAGACTGCTTCATAAGGGGGATTTGCTGTAGTTGTTACGCTTGGCAGAAGAGTTAACAATCGCACCTTTTTATAATTTTGAGTTTTTATTAGGGAGATGCTATTGCCTATCTCCTGTTTCAGTTTCCTTCTGTCGCCTCCTTGAGACCCACGAGGCTAAATGTGGTAGTGGATATTCTTACAGCGCCACTAGACGATTATACTGATAATGCCATACCATATTGTTGTAACACGGCCTCTGCACACTATATACTGGCAAGCAGCAGAGCAATTTCCCTTGTTAGATATATAGATAGATACTCTACGCCAAAAAATATATAAAAATAAACAAAAATTGAGAAAAATAATTTTGATACAGTTGGCGGTGGTGACAATCTTTGGATGGACAGGATTTTTTTATAGGATAAGGGTGGCAAACGAGCACACAGTCCACCTGATGGTAAGTGATTGCTGTGGCCCATAGACATCTACATCTATCTTCGATTACGAATCAAATTGCAGATGCGTTGTAAGCCGTGAGGACTAAGATGGAATGCCTCGTTTCCAGTAAAAAGGGTCTCCGGTTCTCTACACTCACCATACGAAACACAGGAGCGTTAAGCTGCTATTTTACGCTGGTATTCTGTGTGATTGGATGGATTGCAAGAAAACAATAAAAACATTTTGCCATGTGAAGGATAAGAGAACCAATATTGTTATAGGATGAAGCATTTTACTTTAGTAGTCAGGGGTGAGTTCTTTGTTTGAAGTTGATTGCAGATGTCCATGGACTGCAATAGCTATTTACCAGGACATCAGATGGACATGACAGTCACTCTAACATTCAAAAAACTGTGGCAAAATTGTGCCAGGCCTCGTTTTTACCAACCCATGTTCGACGAAACCTTGTGGCTTAATATCGGATAGGCTAGATTGCATTATTTGAATGTGACGAAGTGAATAATGCTATATCAAAATTAGTGCATTGATTTAACGTTAATAACCTACATTTAAACGGAAATAAAACTAAATGTATTACGTTTACAACAACGAATGTTAAACATCTGAATACCAATGGTTTTTAAATGGGGAGGAATTGAACCCTGTTGTATCCACTGTTTTTCTTGACATCACTCTTGACGCAAAGCTCCAGTGAAGCCCCCATATATCCAAATTAGCAAGCAGACTAAGTTCTGCAGCCTATGCTGTAAAAAAGATTAGAGGTATCACTAGTGTCGAGACAGCTAGATTAGTTTATTTCAGTTATTTCCATAGCATAATGTCTTATGGGATTTTGCTATGGGGAAATGCGGCTGATTCAGAAACTATTTTTGTTTTACAGAAGAGGGCCATTAGAGCTATTTACAACCTAAAACCGAGAGAGTCTCTTAGAGATAAATTTAAAGAAATAAATATATTAACTTTGGCCTCTCAGTATATTTACGAAAATTTAATGTACGTTCACAAAAACAAAGGTAGTTTTAGTAAAAAAGTGATATACATTCTGTAAACACTAGGAATAAACACCAGCTAGTGATACCAGTTTCTCGACTCCACAGAGTCAGTAATTCATTCTTGGGGCAATGTATACGCTATTACAACAAGGTCCCAGAAAGTGTACAGGCTCTCTCTATTAGCAAGTTTAAATGTTTTGTTAAGTTGAAACTGTATAAAAAGGGTTATTATAGTAAAAATGAATACATGGTTGATAATAACCCCTGGGAATGAGGTGATCGCTTCCAAGCTGTTTCTAAAATAAATTTTGTACTTATATAGTTTGTACAAGCATTAATGTAAGATTTTCTTAAAAAAAAAAAAGTCCCGCTGAGTTTCTTGCTGGTTCTTCCCAGGACAGAGTATTTTTTCGAACCAGTGTTAAAGTAAAAAAATACTTTCAATAAGAATCACACATGTAATCTATTTTGAATAAAAAATTATTCTATTTTATTCTATTCTATTCTATTCTATTAAAAAACAGAGACAGTTGCAAAACAACCAAATGTCAATGTTAATCTTTATATTATACTAGCGATGCGCCCCGACTTCGCAATGTTGATTTCTCTTTCGACCAGCTTTGTGATTCCAATCGTACGAGAAGCCAGAAACTATTAGTCAGCAATTTCAGGATCTCGACCACAGCGCCACCTACCGGGTCCAATTGTAAATTTACACCATCCAGGTGTTTACCCAAACACACACGAATTTCATCAAAATCGTTCGAGCCGTTTTCGAGTTTTAGAACGACTAACTAATAGCTATTGATTTTTATATACAAGATATAACTCTTCGGTCCGTGTGTATATGTCTGAACTCCTCCTAAACGGCTGGAATGATTTTGATGGAGTTTTGTATTTGTGATTATGTTGATTAGAGAATGGTTTAGATTCACAATTGAACCAGGCAGCGCTTTAGTCGAGACCAAGAAATCGCTGGCTAAAAGTTGCTGGCTTCTCGTGTGATCGGAATCACAAAGCCGGTCGTAAGATCAACGCATGTTAATTTTCACGAACCACCAACGTACCTTATCGAGATTTTTTTATCGGTAACAGATCTTATCCGCATATATCTCGATAAATTTATCCTCTTGGTCACGTTTGCAAACCGATTAGGATTTTTATTTTATTTAAATATCAGTAAGAAGAATCCAGCGGAGCGCAATGTGGTGAGAGATATAGAGTAGTGAAGCACAGAGCTCGAGGAAACAGAAAAATGCTAAAGCTTCTTATCAAGTTAAGTGCCCTGTGCATTGGACTCAGTCATGCGACGTCAACTACATGTCAAAAATTGCAACAAACACAGGTAAAGAATATTTGTAGTCTTGCTTCATGTTTCTCCGTTTCTTAATTGTTCTTCGTTTTCAGCCTGACAAAGTTCACTGCTGGGCATATGCTTTAATTTTTTTAATAGAATAATTATTACAAACGAGCACACAGTCTACCTGATGGCAAGTGGATGCTGTGGCCCGTAGACATATACATTTACCCTCGATTAAGAATCAAAATGCAGATGCGATGTCACCCGTGAAGACTAAGATGGAATGCCTCTTTTCCAGTAAAAAGGATCTCCGGTTCTCTGCACTCACCATACGAAACACAGCAGTGTTAAGCTGCTATTTCACGCTGGTATTCTGTGAGAGCGTAGTCCTTCCCCGGTCGGCCCGACCCATCCGTGCTACAATTATACTACTAATATAGTTGCAGCATGGCTCTACCACGTATAAAATAATGTTTTAATAATTTCGCTACTTAATTATTTCAGCTGACGTCGCTCAACGAAAGAATGAACCAGATGATCGAAGCACTTTATTCTTCATGTAAGTTGATCTACCTTGTAAACAAACAACATACTTTCGTTCGTATTGAATTTTAGCTGAAATGGCGGAATAACGAAGGCAATTAACTAATTGCTTTTTTAATATAATTTTCTGTTAATAAAGTTGTATTCATCGCAAAAACAATACGGTAGCGCAGTCACTAAGCGGCTGGCATTGCGAAGCCGTGGGTCCGAATCCCGCACTGAACAAGTGTTTAAGCTTTAAAAACACCTACAAATAATTGTTTCCGGTTTGGACGTTTGCCTATAATAAATCTAACTTGAGAGAGCGGCCATTTTGAAAAACTTACATAACTGAGTGATTGAGTTGTGAGATGATTATGTTGTCACAAGCACTTAAAGTGCCTGCAAAATTGTAGTTTAAAATGTTAGATAGAACGAGTTTGAAATTTAGTTGCAAGATTTGACCAACTAACAAGAGAAGTTAGGTAAATAGAACCTTCTACGAGGTATAAACGATCATATTATCATTCCATAGTATTGTTCTTATTAACTTTTATAGGTTCTATTAGAGTTGACCATTTTAGAAAGTCAACCCTGGTAAGCCAGGTAACTTGAATACTTTAACTATCCACTGCGTAAAAGATACCATAGTGCATACTAGTTACAGTATCAAAAGACTCGCACCTTTGATGTTGATTCCCGTAGGCAGGCAAGTTTTTATATTTAGCATGCATTTACAAGATTGATGGTTATACTACTACCTATAGATCTAAGGAATATTTAAGACTAGCTGATACCCGCGACTTCGTCCGTGTTGTTTATCATGAGGCAGAGGTACAATAGACTTCCCTTCTCGCTTGCCCCACTTCTCCGCGGCAAGAAAACACACATCACTGAACACGTAGTGCTTATAAAAATCGTGGTTTCTTAAAACTTTAAAGAAGACATCGCAATATTTTTTTTAGATAAGGGCCAAGAAATAATACTTAGGAAACCTAATTGAAATCTATCCAGTAGTTTTTTTCTCTATCATTTTTAATAGATATTTCCTCAGTCACTTACAACACCCACAGAAAATGGCGTAATGGATTATCTTGTAGCACTGCCACGGCAAAATGGATTCTACATCTTGTTTTCTTTTCTGCCGACTTCCAAAAAGGAGACGGTACTCAAATCGACGCGTATGTTTTTTTTTTTATGTGTGTTAACTCATAACTTTTTACTGGGTGAACCGATTTCGATGATTCTTTTTTTATATGAAAGCTGATACGTCTCGTGTGGTCCCATATGAATTTGATCAAGGTCAGACCAATAGTTTTTGAGTTATTTGAGTTATTCTTAATAACTTATATTCAAGTCGGCTGTACAAAATTTTTAATTTTAAATTATTAATTAACCCGTGGCGTAATGATGATATATTCTGCATTACGTCGCGAGTTCTGAGTACGGTCCAACGTTTGTTCGAAATGACCAAATGTTGGTTTTCGGGCTTGTGTTTGTTATGATTGATCGGCCGGGGAAAGAACACGCTTGCACAAAATCTTCTTTTTGTTCTTCTTCATCAGCCCGTAAAAGCCCACAGCTGGATATGAGTCTTTCCCGTTCTAAGGAGATTTCGCCTACTATTGGCAAGCACTTTGATGGTCACCGTACCAGCTGCTTAACACCTTGGCCGCTACTTCCCATCATCGGTATATATATATATATATACGTACCGATATATATATATATATATATATATATATATATATATATATCCCATAGTCATCTTTTACGAATCTATACCCAAGGGATGACAGATAGATAGATTCTCTAACACCGCCACTATATGGCAGATATACACTTTACACAGTTAAAACCAAAATAGCAGTATAATGCTACTGTGTTATGTATGGTGAGCGACGAGAACCAGAGGCTCTCTATACTGGTAACGTGGCACTTCATCTTAGTTCTAAGGTGTGACATTTGATTCTTAATCAAGGATAAATGTGTGTTTGTGATACTGTATAATATGTGTAGCGCAGGTATCTTCCGATAATAATCAAATTTTGTTACCTTCCCCATTTTGAACACTATAATATATATATATATATATATATATATATATATATATATATATATATATTGTATATATTATATTATTATATATATATTGTACGTGGTAGAGCCATGCTGCAGCATATTAGTAGTAGAGTTTTAGCACGAATCGGCTCGACCGGAGAAGGACCACGCTCTCACAGAAAACCAGCGTAAAATAGCAGCTTAACGCTGCTGTGTTTCGTATGGTGAGTGTAGAGAACCGGAGACCCATTTTACTGGAAATGAGGCATTCCATCTTAGTCCTCACGGGTGACGACGCATCTGCATTTTGATTCTTTATTGAGGATAAATGTGGATGTCTATGGGTCACAGCAACCACTTACCATCAGGTGGACTGTGTGCTCGTTTGTCACTCTATCATATAAAAAAAAAGTATATAAATCTTATTAACCATTGAGATAAAGTTTATGAAAAAATTTTGTTTCTAACAGTACTTTCGAAGCCGAAATCATCAAGCTCAGAAACAGAAAGCAGTTCAGAATCGGCAACGGGACTTAATTATTCTCCAAGTACAGTTTCCTACGAAACGGCATATTATCCACAAGCGTATTCAATGCCAGTGACTGCTGCACCGCAATACATATATTACTCACCATCTCAGCCTCCAGTGCCAACAGCATTACCATTTGCACCACCTTTGTTACCTAATCCTCCAATGCCCCTGCCTCCACCGCCCCTCCCAAATTCCTACTACTCATTGCCTTCAGAACCGCCAGTCCCGTCCCTGGAGTATCCATATTCATTAAAAACAGGACACGCATGGCCATCAATCTACTCCTATGAGCAGTACTCGTATCCCCAACTACCGTACTCACCACCCGGGTTATACTCGCCACCCTCACCGCCTGTATCACATTCACCGCCGCAGTATTCACATCCCACACCTCCACGGTCATACGAATACAAGTTTTATCCCACTGAATATCCACCACCTTCCAGTCCTCCCAGACCTTATCAACCAGTTCCATCTCCACCTCATTATGCTCCATTACCTGAATATCCTACACCTCCTCCGGCCCACTCATACTCTAATCCACAATACCCAGGCTATCCGATATACTCATACTGATAGAGTTACAATATATTTTAATGTATGTATTGCTTGTATTAACATAACTTAATAAATTATTAAATTACTTGTGTTTTTTTCTTTAATCTGGTTACTCTAGGTAACTGGTTCCTAATTTTGGGTTGCGATTGATTCTAGTGGGTAATGAAAATTAACAAATAAAAATAAACACAACCCAATCAACTCTATTTTCAATGAGAGCTCAGTAGTTAGGTTAATCACCTCACTTATTAGTGAGGTAAAATCACATTCAAATTCTTCATACACATTCAAAAAAGAATTTGAATATGTTAAAGGTCACCAGCCAAAAGGTTAAGAACCGTAAGACATTATTTGGAGGTAAAACGTAATTTATAAATAAATAAATTAAATTTACTACTTTGTATCGGCTCAACCGGGGAAGGACCACGCTCTCGCAGAATATCACTATAATATAGCAGCTCAATACTGTGCCGTGTTTCATATATGGTGAGCGTAGATAACCGAAGATCCTTTTTACTGGATACTAGGCATTCCATTTTAGTCCTCAGGCGTGACTACCTATCTGTATTTTGATTCTTAATCGAGGATGGATGTAGATTTCTATGAGCCACAGCATCTACTTACCATCAGGTGGACTGTGTGCTCGCTTGTCACCCTATCCTATGAAAAAAAATAGAATTTACTATTTTCTCTTTATTTCACTGTATGTGAATAACTGTTCAATTTGAATCCATCATTGGACAACTGGAAGCACTTCTAACGAAGATAGTACTGTACGATATAGTACAGTTTTCGTTAGATATATGTAGTATAGTTTACACCACACATTATGACCTGGTAAATTTGTGTTATTACAAATATTTCTTATTTTACTACAGAATTTTGGATACAGATGTGGTACAGAAATCTCACACATGAACAACGATACCTTATCACCCACACCATTTATAATTGTATTAGTGCGTATTTTGATTATAAACAGACCCTACGATTGAAGAATTTCTAACAACCGCTAAGCTTTGCAGATGGCTCAGCGTTCGCAGTATCAAACGCAAGATATTCTGTTCACAGCAGTGTCTCAACAGCCACGCTGGGGCATGCAAATAAGCATCTACATGTGAACTTTATATTCCTTCACATATTTTGATGGCCTTTTTTCTGATTTAGCCTTTAATCAATTGTTACAACACACAAAAAACAATGGTATGGGTTCTCTTGAAACTTTTGGTTGCTTTTTATTTTGCTTTGTGTGTGTTGTCATGAATATGACTATATATACTATATATAATATCATTTTAGGTAAATTTTAGAAAAACAAAAAATAAGTTTTTTTGCTGTTTTTCTTTTAAACTTGTTTGCTTGATTTTGCCAGATAAAATGTTTTTTTTTTCGCTGTGTAATAGCAAGACGTTCTGAACGAAGGTGAAGATTCTAATTATAAAAGCAAAACAAAATTTATAATTATAATTTAGAGTTAAGTAATTCTACATATTATTTAATTGCTCTGATCAAGCATGCCCTATCAAAAAATGCAATTACTACTGATAAATACGATGATAAATATTTTCCAAACTCTTTCCTAACTAAATGATAATGTCATATATAAAGCAAATGAGTAAAAGAAGCAAACATCACATTGTGTTCAACATGGCATCCCTCAACTTCATTCTGGTGTTATTGGTTAAGGTAAATATACAACTTCCAATACAATTTACATTTTTTTTATAGAATTAGGATGACAAACGAGCACAGAGTCCACGTGATGGTAAGTGGTTGCTTTGGCCCATAGACATCTACATCTATCCTCGATTACAAATCAAAATGCAGATACGTTGCCATCCGTGAGGACCTCAGCAACATTATGCTGCTATTTTACGCTGGTATTCTGTGAGAGCATGGTCCTTCCGACCCATTTGGGCTACAACTACACCAGTAATATAGCTGCAGCATGGCTCAACCACGTGGAAAAATATTATTTTTAGTTATTATTTAATTATTTACATGTTTATTATTATTTTGAGCTCTAAAGAATTGACATAAAGCAGTTTTAAATATCATGAATATGTTTACAGGTTGTTTTAATTTATGCAGAGATAGACGACGATAGTAATGAAACTGAAATCATAAATAGTTCGCCCGAACTTGATGATGAAGTTATCAAAGACTTCAAAGAAGCGAAAGAGAATTGGATCGATACTTTCTTAGAACCAGACACAATTCTTTTCCCCTCATCGTCAACCGTATCAATGGAACAAGTATTAAAATCAGATAAATCACCAGAAGAACAATTAGAAGAAATCAAAGAAATAGCTACAACAATAACACAAGCAATTCAAAGTGAAATGGCCAACCTTCTTAGTTATGCTCTAAGCATAGCCGATAAAGACACTGAAGAAAACAATCAGAGGAAAAAAAGATCTATTGATTCTCCAATGGATAGTACTAAGCTTGTGTGGAGACTTTTGAATCATATCAAATGTAATAATGAATATCAGAATATCGCTATTGAAAAAATGATGTCAGCTCAAGAGATTGCTGACAAATATGGAATAGAATTTAGTCCTGATACAGAGATTTTATCAGAATTAGCTGTGGCAGCTAATGAGCAAGCAAAAGAACTTACATCTATTTTAAAGGATGCTTGCGATTTAAAGAATGTTACTCAAAAAGACTTAGTTCTTAATGAAAACAAAGAACATTGTATACAAATCGAAAACCCTGAAAATACGACTTATCCCATTTATTCTCATAGCCTGTTTGAACAAGACGCAAAGACTAATAACACAGCAGCTCATATTGATGAACACTTGCCAACTCATGCAGAATTTCATCACGTCCATTACGCTGATCCGTACGCTACCTACAGTTATTACTTTAATCATCCTCACGAAACACAAATCCCATCACCGCCAACAAAGGATCAATACTACAACTCTCCAGTTACTCCAAAACAAACTTTCTACGACGCAGTATCTTACAATCCAACATCTGAATATTATGGAACTTATTGTTCTCTAGAACCCCAATCATCAACATATGTAATTCCCATTGATAGTTTTATGGAACCCGAACCAGATTTAGTAGGTGAAGAGTTTGAAGAAATCATTTCTTCTAAAATTTACGTTGACCACGAGGAACAACCTGGTGTAGCAACTGTCAACCATGTAATGACTTATACAATTTCTGAGAAGGCTCATTACAGAACACCTCAAATTGAAAGTCTGCCTCAACAAATGCAGTACTACTTTTATTTAATGTAGGTTATAATCATTTAATTTTGAAAATACTACTTTGAAAACAAAGATATGATGTAAAAGTAGCATTAAATATCAAATAGAAACTGTATAGAATAAAAGACATTTTGTTTTGATTTAAAGTTTATTTGATTTTAATAAATATACAGTAATATTTACCAAATCTTATTATATCATAAATTATCCTTTGGTTACATTTGGTACATTGACTGGACTGCATTCGTGTTCATTTTTTTGTTTAAAATGAGTTCGAATGCTTGTAATGAGATAACTTCTCGTATAATATATAGTTTAAACATATCGGTAACATTTTACTTTTGTCAATAGTTGCCTAAACTATCTTAAACCAAAAAGAAAATTTAGTTATAATAATACAAAATATATTTAAAAATAATATTCAAAGCAATTAGCAACTTTTGTTTCTATCTACAATTGAATATGTAATAAAATAACATAAGGCGTAATAAGAAGTTACGTTACTAGAACGTGACATATCTAATTTGTTAGAGGTTACTAGAACTATTGCAAGTAGTAGTTCATTTTACACAACTATATTGATAATGTACTATACTTTATCTGGACATGTGTAAAAGAAGAAAACAGGGAGGAGTTATAAAGTAAGTTGGTAATTTTATTGCACGAGAATCGTAATTTATAATTCGATGTTAGTTATTCGTTGTGTTATGACACATCGTTGCAACGAACACGGAGCCTGAGTCAAATTTCCGCGATTTTATTTTAAAAAATCAGCGTATTTCGTCAATTGGAAAACAGGCCAAGATCACGACACCGCACGCTGTATCACACACTATTCACAAATAAATAAAATTGCACAAATGTTTTGTTTATTCTAGGAATTGTCACCGTTATATCAAATTGTGCAAGGTCGCTGAGGATCTGTATCTGGAATTCCCGTATTAAAAGGTTTTGTTCTTCATTTTCTCCCGTGTTACAGCTCAATGTGTTTGGCATGTATATATTAATACTATATCACAATCCTATTCTGCGGTAGAATTTTGTACCTATCTATGGGCGTAGTATGCAGTGTAGGCGGTATTTGGGCCTGCGTGTGGTTGATACCTGAAAAATAAGTGGTAAAATTGAAAATGTTGTACAACCGACTTCAATATAAATAAAAATAGAATATCATCAGTGTAGACGAAGTCAATTAAATACGCATTATTAAGGATAACTCAAAAACTACTGGTCAGATCTTGATCAAATTTATATGGGACCACGAAATCGCTTCACCTAGAAAACAGCTCTGAGGTAACAGAACACATAGAAAAAAATACAGTCGAATTCAGTACGTCCTCCTTTTTTTGAAGTCGTTTAATAAGGAAGCATTAACAAGATTCAGTGTAAAATTTATGAATGAACATATTAAAGGAAATAACTTTTTTATTTTTTTTAAAACGTTACCACGACACTAGGATTTTCTCCTGTATCGTGGAGGCAGTTTACAAACTTAAATTGCACGAGGACAAACATCCAGACCCGTTAAATTATTTATAGGCCATACAAATAGTTATTCTGTGCGGGATTCGAACCCGCGGCCCCCAGCGCAACAACTTATTGCTAAGCCACTGCGCTACGGAGCCGTCGTTTCACTGCCCGTGAGGCTTATCTACAGGGTATCTACAGAATATCAGCACTGCAGTATAACGCTGAGTCGGATGCTTATTTTTTGCAACAACGTTATGGTAATGTACAAATTTAAACAATTAATTCGCGGAATACGTACATAAAAAGGCTTAAAAAATATTATCAAACCTAAAGCTTAACAAGATTTTCTGTTGCATTGGGACCTTGCGGTGCTCGAATCTGTAGTGGTGGGTACGGTAGGGTTACCAGGTGGAAAATTTAAAAGTCCTGACAAATAACCTGATTTCCACAGTAAATTCCTGACATTTTGATGCAAACGGTATTAACTACTGTAGAATAAATATACAAATAAATTATTAATTTTGTATCATGCGGTCAATTCACGTCGCAGATTCCATCCCTCCATTTTATTGAAGTATTGAAAAAGCCTGACATTTCCAAAATCCGACCGTAATCCTGACAAGAATCCAAATTTTTTGACATGTCAGGAGAAATCCTGAGATATGGTATTTCTGTGTACAATGGACCCTACTTTCTGTGCATCAACAAGTAGTGTATGAAGATTTAAGCAAGGGCAAGGGTCTGCAACACTTCGTTTCACCAATCACACAATTTTAATTGGTACCGTTACGTGAAATAAATATGTATATGTACTTCTGATGTAGTCAAATATTTGATTTGTAGCTGAAATTAAAAAGAAATAGAATAAGGGGGCAAGCGAGCACACGGTCCATCTGGTGATAAGTGGATGCTGTGGCCAATAGATATCTTCATCTAACTTCAATTAGCAATCAAAATGCAGGCGTGTTGTCACCCCTAAGGACTAAGATGGAATGCCTCGTCTCCAGTAAAAAGGGTCTCCACTCTCCATACGAAACAAAACAGCATTAAGCTGCTATTTTAGAAAGTTATTCTAGGTATTCTGTGAGAGCGTGACCCTACCGACACATTTGTGCTACTATCATAATACAGCTGCAGCGTAGCTCTACCACGTATGAAATTTGGTACTGACTTAGTTTAACAATAGTCTATACACTCTTGCCTTGAAGATACATTCTAATTGAATAGTATGTCCTCCGGATCGAATTTCGGTCACGGCGGCCAGCTCAACGAAGACTAGCCATCGGCGCAAGACAGGATTATAGCGCCCTAGTGTATGCGCAAGCACAGGTGCACTCTTTATTCCTTCGCTCTCAAAGTCCGATGGAAAGGTAAACCGATACGATCGGAGAGAGATCGGGCGCAGGACCAACGGTTTTAAGTGCTATTCGAGGCACGGGGATGAGACAGCGCCAACTTCCTGACTCCGGGCAGCTACTGAGAATTTCATGATTTTTTTTTATAGAATAGGGGGCAAACGAGCTTGCGGCTCACCTGATGGTAAGTGACTACCGCCGCCCATGAACAACCGCAACACCAGGGGAATTGCAGATGCGTTGCCAGCCTTTTAGAAAGGTGTAAGCTCTTTTCTTGAAGGTTCCTAAGTCGTATCGGTTCGGAAAATTCGCTGGTGGTAATTGATTCCAGAAAGAAGTTGTGCGAGGGAGAAAACTTCTTTTAAATCGCACAGTGGTGGACCGCCAATCATCCAGATGGTATGGATGGTAACGCGAGTTTTGTCGCGACGTGCGATGGTGAAATTGAGTGGCTGGAATTAGTCCGAACAATTCCTCAGAGCACTCCCCGTTATAGATGCGATAAAATACGCAAAGAGATGCAACATCTCTACGCAGTGCCAGTGTATCGAGCCGATCGGAAAGAACTCCGTCGTCAACGATTCGAATCGCTCTGCGCTGGATGCGGTCAAGTGGAAGGAGCTGGCACTGGGGTACCCCGGCCCAGAGATGAGAACAGTATTCCATGTGGGGCCGAACTTGCGCTTTGTAAAGTTGCAAGCGATGTGCCCGCATGAAATACTGTCTCGCTCTGCTGAGCACGTCAAGCTTTTTAGAGGCCAATTTGGCCTTCCCTTCCAAGTGACCACGAAACTGCACGCTATTCGATATGTCGACGCCAAGGATTCCGATACTGGCTGAGGTAGCAAGGGGAGTGCCTTGAAACTGAGGAGATACGACAAAGGGGTTCTTTTTAGCGGTAAACGTGCAAACTTGTGTCTTCTGGGGATTGAACTGGACTAGATTTAGTCGGCCCCAATCCGAGACTAGCATAGCAATGAATGCTACCAGTTAGCAACATATCATTGATATGCAGGAGAAATAGCGTTGGTGATAGCACGCAGCCTTGTGGAACCCCAGCGTTGATAGGCTTGAAATCAGAGCATGCACCGTCTACTACGACCTTGATACTCCGATCAGCAAGGAAACTGGTGATCCATTTGCACAATTTCTCGGGAAGCCCATAGGAAGGAAGCTTCGAAAGAAGCGCTTTGTGCCAGACCCGATCGAAGGCCTTCGCTATGTCCAAACTAACGGCCAATGCCTCTCCCTTGGACTCTACTGCCTCCGCCCATCTATGAGTTAAGTAAACTAGAAGATCACCTGCTGATCGACCCCGACGAAAACCGTACTGACGGTCACTGATCAGCTGGTGATCCTCAAGATACCTCATGAGCTGGCAGTTTATAATGGATTCCATTATTTTGAAGAACAAGGAGGTGATGGCGATAGGCCTGTAGTTGGACGGGTCTGAGCGGTCGCCTTTTTTAGGGATCGGGTGGACCAAAGCTGTCTTCCATGAATTCGGGACTACGCCTTGGGAGTAGGAGTACCGGAAAAGACGCGTTAAAACCGGTGCCAACTGCGGAGCACACGTCTTCAGCACAGTGGGAGGGACTCCATCGGGCCCACTCGACTTGCTGAAGTCCAGGGAGAAGAGTGCTTTGCGAACCGAGCGCTGTGTAAATGCACATCCGGCATGGAGCACTCACATCGCGGGATGGTCGGCGGTGTGTTCCCCCCGTCATCTAGAGTCGAGTTAGACGCAAAAAGAGAGCACAACAGATCGGCTTTCTCTTTTGCGGCACGGGCCAGTGAGTCGTCCTCTCTGTGCAGAGATGGAAGGGATGGCTGACAGAAGTTCCCTTGAACAGCCTTGGCGAGAGACCAGAATGCACGGGAAGGCGAACTAGCTTCTCGCCAATTCTGCCGATGTGCTCAGACCTTGCCTTGGCAATGACGCTTTTGAAGGACCTGGAGGCGGAATTATACCTCTTTTTAAGTGCGCTGGTGTTTAAATCCCGAGACATTGATGCATCAGCCCAGGCCCGGTAGCACTCCTGCTTATAGCGTGATGCTATTTTACAGGAGCGACCAAACCATGGCTGGGATCTGCCTCCGATGGGCACCACAGAGGATGGAATAAAAAGTTCCATACCCTGAAGTACCACATCAGCAACAGAATCGGCAACAACGCTGGGATCTTCCGGCGAGAAGCAAACTCGCCCCCAAGGGTAGGATGCAAAAAAAGACCGCATCCCGTCCCAATCAGCTGACCTATAGTGCCAAACACGGCGGCAAGCTGCAGATCGCAATTGCGATTGGAGCGTGAGTGGCACCTTGCTCCGGATCAGACAATGGTCCGAAGAGCCCAGAGGGGCATCGACGGACACCTGATATCCGTCCAGATGAGAGGTCAGCAGAAGGTCAAACAGGGAAGGTACATGGTCTTCCACATCTGGGATCCGCGCCAGTTGTGTTAGACCATATGCCAAAGCAAAGTCGTAGACAGATCTACCCGCATGATCGGTTAAACGAGAACCAAGCCATTCAGCGTGGTGGGCGTTGAAATCACCGAGTATCACGATCTCTGCGGATGGGACCTGTTGTAGCACGGAGTCTGCAGCCATTTGAACGTGGTCGATGAGTCGGTCTGTGTCGGCATTACCGCTATGGGACCTATAGAGGCACCCGTAGACGCGGGAATGGTCGTCGCTATCTACGTGCAGTCAGAGGATGGACAGGTCCATACCTTCAAGGCTGCCGAGGCGTCGAAAACAGATGTCCTCTCTGACGTATACACAAACTCGTGACGTGTTCCAATTTGTATCCGGGAGGGGGGGGGAATTGGGCCTCCGGCCACCTGCACTCACCAAGCGCAACGCAGAGGTAAACCTCTACTTCACGCTGGTATTCTGTGAGGTCGTGGTACCACCCCGGTTCGAGCTGGCACATCCGTGCGACAGCAAAAGCTATCGCTTGGCTCTACCACTGTTAACCGATGTAATGAATGTAATAACCGATATTGGCAAATTATTCCCTTCCTTTGTTGTACCCAAACGACAAAGCAAACTGTTTGGTTCGAATACGTGGTATATCGACAACAAAACGGTGTAGAGGGACGAACGTCTGTTTGTTGGATGTTGGTGTATTACGAGTCTGTCATGCAATTCCGGCCCACACCCAGTTGACTACTATCCTATCTGCACTGCCTAATAATAGTTGAAAGGTCATACCGCACGGTATGCGCGTGTGGCGCGTACAGCGGGCCGCAGGCGCTGGGGTCGGCTGCGTACGGCTGCGCCAGTGCGGCGCCGGGCTCGGCCGCTGCCACCTCGCGCCGTCTGGACACAGCCCTCTGCTGACTCTGCTCCGGTGGACTGAAGACAATAAGTCCAATAGTTAAATCAGTAAGTAATTTAAAAAAAAACGGCCTCATATTGTTTTTTACTGAAAAGTGAAAATTTTATACCCTATACATTTTAGAAGCATTACTTTTAACCTCCGATGTCAATCATATTATGTTAATACTATATTAAAGTATCTATATGTTATGTATGTGTGTATATAGGTACAGTGACAAACCATTTTGTAATATCGCATGCCAGGGTCCTGAGATACAGGTTGCGCTTAGTTTAGGACCCGCAGTTACCTGTGATTTTATAATGTTACTTTTGTTTGAAGATTTCTTATAATATTTACGCGAACACTGCACATTGAATAAAACTATCTTTACGGATTGTATCGCGTTTAATTAACTTATTTTTGTCTTCGTAGTTCGGACCAAAGTTAATAATTAAAAAGCTGAAGTTACTCAGGGTTAACTCTGACATCGGGACGTCAATCACCTCAGTCCCCCGTGACCACGGGTGCTGTAAAGTACCCGAAACGTCGGAAATTAATAAAAAATAATTAGACGCGATAAAATCCGTAAAAGTAGTATTATTCAATGTTACTTTTGTTGTTAAGGTTAAGAAATAAGAAATTGAATAAATTTGAAGTGTCTGTCTGTAATATTAAAATAACTGCCTTCTGTTAAACTCAGGGAGTATGTCTGCAAGCTATTAAGACATAAAAAGCCATATTCTGTCTATCTGTCAGGGCTAATCTGCGAAATGGCTGAACCAATTTTGATAAAACTTTACGAATAGATATAGAACAATGCCAGGAGGGATCTAGGTTTTATTTACCCGAAAATCTTGGTGATTTAAAAAAAAACTCAGGGAGTATGTCTGCACGCTATTAAGACATAAAAAGCCATATTCTGTCTGTTTGTCCGGGCTAATCTGCGAAATGGCTGAACCAATTTTTAATAACTTTACGAACAGATATAGAACAATTCCAGTAGGGATCTAGGTTTTATTTACCTGAAAAACGGGGAGATTTAAAAAAAAACGAAAAGTTGATAAAATAAATGGTCTTTGATCACCTTACATCTAAATAACACCACATTTATAAGTCATATCCAGGCGAAGACAGGGCTTGTTGCTGGTAATATAATAAAATGCGTGAATCGTTGGTCTAGTGTTAGTAGTAGTCCCGGGTTCGAATGCCGTGTCGGGACAAAATCAGTTTATTGAGTTTTTCTGCCAAGAAATTCTCCGCAGTGGCCCGGATTTTTTTTTGTAGGATAAGGTGACAAACGAGCACACAGTCCACCTGATGGTAAGTGGTTGCTGTGACCCATAGACTTCTACATCTATCCTCGATAAAGATATTAAAATGCAGATGCGTTGTCACCCGTGAGGATTAATATGGAATGACTCTTTTTCAGTAAAAAGTGTCTTCGGTTCTCTACACTCACCATACGAAACACAGCAGTTTTAAGCTGCTATTTTACGTTGGTATTCTTCCCCGGTCGAGCCGACCCATTCGTGCTACAACTATACTACTAATAGCAGCATGGCTCTACCACGTTTAAGTGTAGGCTTAGAATAATAAATTAATTCTAAGAGTGTAGGTAACACTGCCAGTATTTTATCTTTATAGGAGACGGGGCAAACGAGCATGCGGCTCACCTGATGGTAAGTGACTACCGCCGCCCATGAACAACTGCAACACCAGGGAGGGAATTGCAAATGCGTTGCCGGCCTTTTAAAAAGGAGTACGCTCCCTTCTTGAAGGTCCCTAAGTCGTATCGGTCCGGAAAAATCGCTGATGGTAATCGATTCCACAAGGAAGTCGTGCGAGGAAGAAAACATCTTCTAAATCGCACAGTGGTGGACCGCCAATCATCCAGATGGTGTGGATGGTATCGGGAGTTCTGCTGCGATGTGCGTTCGTGAAATTTGGCGGCTGGGATTAATCCGAACAATTCCTCAGAGCACTCCCCATGGTAGATGCGAAAGAAAATGCAAAGGGATGCAACATCTCTTCGCAGTGCCAATGAATCGAGCCGATCGGAAAGGGCTCGGTCGTCGACGATTCGAGCCGCTCTGCGCTGGATGCGGTCAAGTGGAAGGAGCTGGCACTGGGGAGCTCCTGCCCAGAGATGGGAACAGTATTCCATGTGAGGCCGAAACTGCGCCTTGTAAAGTTGCAGGCGGAGTGCCGACATGAAATACTGTCCCGCTCTGCTGAGCACGCCAAGCTTTTTAGAGGCCAATTTGGCCTTCTCTTCCAAGTGATCACGAAACTGCACGTCACTCGATATGTCGACTCCGAGGATACCGATACTGGCTGAGGCAAGAAGGGAAGTGCCTTGAAACTGAAGAGATACGACAAAGGGGTTCTTTTTAGCGGTAAACGCGCAAACTTGTGTCTTCTGAGGATTAAACTGGACTAGATTTAGTCGCCTCCAATCCGAGACTTTGTTCAGCAAAGACTCGACTTCAGACACAAGTTTGTTCCGGTACTCGGCGACGTTTTCCCGAGAAATATTGGCACGGCCGGTGTATAGAGCATCACCAGTGCTGTCATCCGCATAGCAATGAATGTTACCAGTTAGCAACATATCATTGATATGCAGAAGAAACAGCGTTGGTGATAGCACACAGCCTTGTGGAACACCAGCGTTAATAGGTTTGTAGTCAGAACATGCACCGTCTACAACGACCTTGATGCTCCGATCTGCAAGGAAGCTGGTGATCCAATTGCACAATTTCTCGGGAAGCCCATAGGAAGGGAGCTTCGAAAGAAGCGCTTTGTGCCAAACCCGATCGAAGGCCTTCGCAATGTCCAGACTAACGGCCAACGCCTCCCCCTTGGACTCTACTGCCTCTGCCCATCTATGGGTCAGGTAGACAGTTCCGTGCAAAAAAAACGCAAATTACACGCGGACGAATTCGCGGGGAACAGCCATTGATATATTAAATTTAATATATCAATGGGAACAGCAAGTTAAAAATGAAATTAATGTTTTTCCTGTGTTCCGTATACGTCGTTTCTATACCGTTCATCCGATTACAAGGATACTTTGATGAGTTGCTATCTAAGCACGTGCGAAATTTTCTAACACAAAATTAATATATATGTGTTTTTCTTATAGTTTTCTATGCGTTCCTATCACATGCCTAAAATTATGTTCTAAATCTATGTTTTTTTTTGTATAAAATAAGTGTGACAAGCGAGCGCACAGTCCACCTGATGGTAAGTGGATGCTGTGGCCCATAGACATCCACATCTATCCTCGATTAAGAATCAGAATTGAGATGCGTCGTCACCCCTGAGGATTAAGATGGTATACCTCGTACCCAGTAAAAAGGGTCTCCGGTTCTCTACACTCACCATACGAAACACAGAAGTATTAAGCTAGTATTTTACGCTGGTATTCTGTAAGAGCGTGGTCCTTTCCCGTACGAACCGACCCATTCGTGCTACGACTATAATATAGCTGCAGCATGGCTCTACCACGTATAGAATACCTATACCATTATGCGATTACGACAAAACCTTGGTGAAGTGGTTGTGTCCGCGCCCACGAATGTAGTACTATAAAAATAACGCCATTCGGCCATTCATTAATTTATAACTTAACGTAATGACAACATTATTATATTTTTAAGCTGACACAAAATATCACAGCCCGCCTACAAGGTGGAGTCGAATTACTTCCCGTTAATCCTCTATTTTGACAACAACCGACAAATGGCATTCATAAGTTACGTTTGCCCGTTATTAATCGATTATACCAGGAAGTTCTATTGAAAGAAGTTCGAGTGAAACAAAAAATGAGATACAGTAGTTTTTTTTCCCGCTATCGCTGTTTGAACACATGGCGTCCGTTTTTTTTTTTCTCGCTCCTATATAATTAATGACTTGATTTGTTTATAATACTTTAATGTGTAACCTAAATTGTTCGTAACGTTGATGAGTTTACGATATTTTTTTTTGCAATATAAATTTTGAAATAAAAACAAAAGTGAGATGAATCTTTTGAAAGCGTATGGCATGTTAGATCTATTAATATAGCGACACGCCCCGGTTGCGCCTGGGTAGGATCTAATAATGTGGCGTTATTAAAAATTAACAATTTATTTTACCTCTTTTTTCGATATTTCGAAAACAATCCTAAGTTTTTCGGCTAAAACATAACCTAGATCACTCCTGGCAATGCTCTCAAGTTATCTGTTCATGAAGTTTCATCACAATCAATTCAGTCATTCCGAAGATTATTAGCTCGGACAGACAGACACAAAAATTTATTATTATTATTATTTAATATTTTGCTACAAACTAAAATATCTTTAAAAATGTATTCTTTTTTTTAATACGTCTTTGGCTACAAAGAAGGAAGTACCAATACTTAATAAAAACGTAGTAAAATAAAAAATAATAACCTTCCTTCCATTACATGCTGGCAGGTTGGTATATACTATTTCTTTTTAAATGTAAAAAACAAATTATGGGCGTGTCTGCTGTCTGTTGCAATTTTCTTTATTATTTGGTAGTTTATAAAACGCAGCGTTCTGATAAGATCGCAACATAAACAAAATTCACTTCGGGCGTGGGAATGAACGGAGTTGGAAAAGATTTATGGCCCAGCGTACCAGCGTATAACCAATCCAGAAACAAGGATAGTAGTTAAGAGGGAACTGTAAACAACATCAATGTTTCGTTCCACGCTGTTGATGCTTACTTCTGACATTTATTATTTGTACCTACCTACTGTTACGTAAAGAAGTCTATGTAGTTGCAAAATTTCATTTAAAGATTTTTTAAAGCAAAATTTAATTTAGCAATATTTATTTTATTTTGATGTTACAGTGGTAACACTTGTGACGCACACATCATGCGCACACACTTTTCCTCCACAAGTCTCGATAAGGGCGACAAAATGAGTGCCTTTAAACACTATCTTTTAGTCCTGAATATCATTTACTGACTTGATTCAAATACAAATAACAATGGCATGTAGTTTATGTGGTCAGCTTCCATCTATTATATATTACTTATTTGATATATATTGACGTAACTAAGCTAACCGCTACTCCGTACGTTCATCCGAATATTTTAAGGTGTTTTTACGATATCTTAATATATACTCTAAATAATAAGAAATGATTCATGTTTTTATTTTGGCGGGAATTCAACACGGCGTGTCCGCCATAACTGTCAAACGTAACTCTTTACCTACAGCGCATCGTAAAAGTAAATTGTCACCGGCTGCTCCAACGGCATTTTACAGTGTCTCCAAAATGAGTTTGAGCATAAAATTTAATTATTTACACACGCTAGTTTATTTATGAATAGTGGTTTTGACACCGGGAATTTTTATTTCGTAGAATGTGGATTCACTTAGTTGTGGGCTAATATCGTTTTCCTGTAGATATAGAATAAGATAATATTATTTTTTCTTACCAGTCGTCGGGATCGCAGTCTCTGAATCCTTTGGCGAATGGGTTACTTGCTATTTTTAATTGTGTTATCTGTAAAAAAATACATATTTTGTTAAAAGTTATTTTAAAAAGGTGCCAAATATTTTAAACTAAGTTATTAAATGTTTTTATTTCACCTAAAGAGCAGACCCAGAACCAAAATGAATATCCTAGAAGAATCATTTAAAAAAAGCCCTTAGCACACTCACCTCGCATGGTTAAAGACGAATTATGTCGGACTCGCACCTATTATAGTAATGTTCTCAGACCTAATTTCAGTCACGGCAGGCAGTCTCAACGGAGACTAGCCATCTGTGCAGGACAGGATTATAGTGCCCAAGTGTATGAGCAAATACAGGTGTACTCTCTATTCCGTCACTATCATGTTCCGATGGGACGGTAATCCGACACGCGACACGACCGGAGACAGATCAGACGCAAAACCGACTTTACACACATCAAAAAAAGTTTGCGATCTATTTGGAAAATCGATTTTTTTTTCGTTACGGTAGACTATATTATAATTTGTCCTTCTTTTTGGATTCTTTAATTAAAAATATAGAATTAGAATATAAAACAATAAAACAAATTCAATTGTTTCTCCATATAAAAAGAATTTCAATCCAAGCTTACGCTCATTCAGAAATCTGGCCTTAGTCAATTTTAACGTATTTAAAGTATATTTTCGAGGAAAGTTGTGATTAAATAATTTAAAATTAAAAATTTTGTACAACCGACTTCAATATACATTATTAAGGATAACTCCGAAACTATTAATCAGACCTTGATCAAATTGATTCGGGAACACATAAAAGACATTAGCTTTAAAATAAAAGAAGAATCATCGAAATCGGTTCAGGTAGAACAAAGTTATGAGGTTACACACATAAAAAAACACAGTCGAATTGAGTACCTTCTCCTTTTTGAAGTCAGTAGAAAAATGTCAAAAGGATTATGAGAAGTTTTAAGAGCAAGAATTGTAACTTTGAAGGAAGAAGGATATTCCACGAGAGTAATGGCACGCAGAGTTGCTGTATCCCAATCCTGTGTCGTGGCCACCACGTAACACGGCATGGATAATTTTGCTGTCCGACCCGCAGTGGTCGCCCAACTGTTCTAACTGCAGCTCAAAAGCTCTATATCAGATTGCTGGCGGTCCGTGACCAACGCCACTACAATAAAAGCAGAAGTGCGGGCCACCCCTGGACTTGAAGTTAGCATTCAGACCATTTGGAATTGCTTACACCTGCTGGACTACGAGCACGGAGGTCTTGGCGAGCACCTCTGAATTCACGGCAACGTCAGCGATGGAGATTGCACTGGGCTAGGCTCCGATAAAATGAACAAATGAAGATGAAAACATTTGGCAAAACTGTCTCTTCGTTGACGAATCGCGAATCAGTATCAGTACTCATCCAGATAACCGATCTGTCCGTGTCTGGAGAAAACCTTGAGCCGTTTGGAACCGTCAGCCACCTTCCCATACAGTGCGAGTGATCAGAGAATCCGCTTTTCAAGAATGGGACAAGTTACCGCAAGAAATGCTGGGTAACTTGATTCTCAGCATGCCCAGAAGGATCTCCACGTGTGTTCGAGCCAGGAGAGGAGTTATATTGTATTCAATAAAAACCTTTTATTAATAAATTGTTGTATAAGTTTGGTTAAACAATCTTTTACTTTCATTCAAATTTCTGTTACAAATAGGTACATTAGGATTGATTTACTCAATTATTGGTATTAAAAAATAAAAAAATACTTTTACTGTTTAATTTTAAACAGTGTATTTTTATTAAAAAAAAAGAAGAAACATAAACTCTTTTTCTTGATAAAGAAAAATTTTAAAAATATAACAGCGTCACTACGTGCTTTCCGAGGCACGAGGGTGAAACACCGCGAACTTCCTAATTGAACGGGCTGATACTTTCTTTTTTTCTATTTTCTTTTTTTTAAAACGTTACCAAATTATAACCATTTCATATAACCATGCCATAAGCCTGCATAATAATATGCAACATTTCACTAATACTATAATATACTGCACATTGATAACCACAACAACCGTAAAGCATCTTAGTAAATTACTTTATAACCCGCTTGCCCTGTATTTTTAACGGATTTTTTTTCTTTTTAAAACGTTACCCCTAAACTTGGATTTGCTCCTGTATCGTGGAGGCAGTTTACAAACACAAATTGCACAAGGACAAACGTCCCGACCCGGAACACTTATTTGTAGGCCATACAAATACTCGTTCCGGGCGGTATTCGAACCCGCGGCCCGCAGCGAAGCAACTCATTGCTAAGCCACTGCGCCACGGATCCGTCGGACAGTCTCAGTGGATACTGAGAGTTTTTTGTTAAAAACACGCAATGACTGATTTTGACCCTACCGGAATTCGAACCCAAGATTATCAGTTGCGTTTACAACAAATAGACCAAAGAGACATTCAACCTATTATAGCCCCATGGTGTTTCTCGCTTTGTATCCACAGGGCCAGTTAGGAAATCAACAAATACAACTTACCCGATGGTTCTGGTAGGCGGTGACGGCGGTGAAGCCAGTTTCAGGGAACACAAATGTGCGGTATGGCACAGTAGCGGGCGCGGTACGGGCGCCCTCTGCTGGCAGATACACCACGTGGAGTCGCGGCTGGTAGCGGTGCATCGAATTCAAGATAATCTGCGTACATATGATGTATGGTCATATTTTTATATAAAATGTATTAATTTTGTTATTTGGTTTAATTGATTACTGTGATTTTCCTCCTGTGTTTTTTTAAGTTTTCTCAATTTTTTTTTTATTTTTATTAAATATTTTTGGTATTTCTCGGTTTTTGATTTATTTTTAGGTTATGTTTCTAATGTTTTTGTAATTTATTTTATAAAGTGTTACTCTTCTTGTGAAGCATATTGTGGCTGTCTTTTAAAAATTAAGCTTATATATTATGTTTTGTGAACATGTAATTACCTCTGGCTGTCCTTAAATAAATAAATAAAACTAGAGACCTGTCCCGGCTTCTCCTCGATAAAATCTATTAATATGACTTTATTTTATATTTTATCAATGTTTCATTTAATTTTTTTTAAATTTTCAAGTTTTTCGAATATTGCCTAACCTTTTACCTTATACCTTATTTTATAACCTCTTCTTTGGCATTGCTTTCTATCTGTTCATAAGATTACATTACAAGTACAGTATGGGCAGACAGAGAGACAAAAATTTTAAATAGCTTGGAAAACCCAAAGGTGCACGCAAATGGGCATTTCATTTAATTTTGATGAAAAAAAATAAAAATAGTGACGATACACAATTTTTACAAGAAAAGAAACAGAAAATCTGATCGACTTTCATTAATAACTTTTAAACGTTGTTGAGTTCAATAACAATAATTTAAAATTAAACATTTTGTACAGCCGACTTCAATTTTTTTTATAGGATACGGGTGACAAACGAGCACACAGTCCACCTGATGGTAAGTGGTTGCTGAGGCCCATAGACATCTACATCTATCCTCGATTATGTATCAAAATGTAGATGCGTTGTCACCCGTGAGGACTAAGATGGAATGCCTCATTTCCAGTAAAAAGGGCCTCCGGCCACCTGCACTCACCAAGCGAAACGCAGAGGTAGACCTCTACTTCACGCTGGTTTTCTGTGAGGTCGTGGTACCACCCCGGTTCGAGCCGGCCCATCCGTGCGACAGCAAAAGCTGCCGCGTGGCTCTACCACTGTTAAAAGTTCAATATGACTATTATATGAAAACTATCGGTCTGACTATAATCAAATTCATATGGGACCACACGAGAGGTACCAGCTTTCAGATAAAAAGAGAATCATCCAAATCGGTTCAACCAGTAAAAAGTTATGAGGTAACACACATTAAAAAAAAACATACAGTCGAATTGAGTACCGTCTCCTTTTTGGAAGTCGGCAGAAAATCAATAGAGATCCTCCTTAGAATATATAGAATCTTATTTAATACTATATAACTCAAGCTATTACTTAAAAGATGTCATTGACGCACAGACTAACGGACGGTAGTCCATATAGATTTTCAATTGTATTTTTTGTTATGTAATCTAAAGGGAATCAATTAGAAAATAAACTAATCTTATAATTCAATGTCTGGAATTATTGTAACGTTAATAATAATATAGATTTGATGTCTAGCTAAAAGTAGAAGAACGAATTTATGTATCGAAATTGAGGTATGGCCACATATCGAGAGTAGAGCACTCCCTCACGTTGTGAGGAGTGCAAAATGATCATTTATGACTTAATGGCATGCAGATTACCCCCGGAGCTCAATGAAAGACAGTTATTTGAATATTACGGACAGACACTTCAATTTTTTTATACGTATATGTCACTGCCACTGAGCTTAATTAGCCCATGACTTAACAGCTTAGCCTTTTTACTGAACGGCGCCGTTCAGCTAGCGGCCTGATTGATATTCAGGTGCAACGTTTTACTAGACGCATCGGCTGAATATCATTCAGGCTGCTAGTTGAACAGCGCCGTTTAATAAAAAAGCTAGACTATTAACTGAAAGGCTAATAAAGCTAACTAGCTGCGACATAACATAAATGTACAGATAGAACAGATAGAAAAACAAATGTAAGGTGCACTCACGTGTCCGTTGTCGTCGAGCTGGTTGTTGGTGAGCTTGAGCTTGTCGAAGGAGACGAGCTGGCGCATCCAGTGCGCGCCGGCGGCGGGCGAGTCCGGGTGCACGTGGATGCGCGGCGGCGACACCGGGTCCGCCTTGCCAGCCACCACCCAGCTCGAGCTGCGCCCCCACCGACCAACATACACCACTCATCATCCACCACCATTATTACTATAATAATACTAACGTCCTCCAGACCGAATTTCGGTTACAACGGCTGGTCTTTTTTTATAGAATAAAGGTGACAAGCGAGCACACAGTCCACCTGATGGTAATTGGTCGCAGTGGCCCATAGACATCTACATCTATCCTTAATAAAGAATAAAAATGTAGATGCGTTGTCACCCGTGAGGACTAAGGTGGAATGCCTCGTTTCCAGTAAAAAGGGTCTCCAGTTCTCTTCACTAATACGAAACACAGCAGCATCCACGTACAAAACGTGTCGTTAGTCTCTAGGGAGACTAACGACACGTTCAACATCACACCATCTACGCAGGACAGCATCATAGTGCCCGAGTGTATGCGCAAGCACAAATGCACTATCTATTCTCTAACTCTCTTAGTCCGATGGGACGGTAATTCGTCACGACCAGAGGGAAATCAGGCGCAGGACCAACGGCTTTACGTGCTTTCCGAGACACGGGGGCGCAATAACGGTTTGACTCCGGGCTGCTACTGAGGATTTCTCGATAGAAAACCCCAATCACTGATTTAGGCACGACCCGGGATTCGTACCCGGGACCTCGTGATCAGCAATTTCGTTTAAGACCATTAGACCAACGAGTCAGGTGTTTACTTACATAGTAATAATGTTTTATTTTTTTAATCTTTCACACACAAAGTTGTACATATAGCAGACTTAATGCCATAGGCATGTATGATGCATGTACAACTTTGTGTTGCCCTATGGCATAGGGCATTCTCTCCCAATCAACCATGAGGCTAAACAAAGATAGACAAACAAGAGGCGGTGCGGCAGTAATAAAAATAGAAAGGGCTAAAAAAATATTGTATATACATATATAACTACATACAAATATACATATACACACACATACATACGCATACATACTTAAGTACACACAATATAATATACAATGTTCGTCCAGTGGTCGAAATTCGACCGTAATTAATTGGAAGTAAAGACTAGAAATGAGTTGGGGGTGGCTCGAACTTTAGGACTAGTCAGTTTGAATAGCCTATCATGTAGAGGATGTCATGGGGGTCATGGTTGAATAGGGGTAAAAAGTTCTCATTGCACTCAAAAGGTTGAGGTCAAAATGGCCAAAAACCAAAAAATTAAAAATTCTAAAGTAAAGACTTTTTTCGGCTATAGCTCCACCACCTCCTTCGGAGGTTCTTACAGTCTTTGCTTCCCGCATCCCACTTGTTAAGTAAACTTTTAGGTTTGTATATTAAGCATGTTGTATTGCACTTTTGGTTTTCAGTATGAAGTTATATTAAACATAAATATTTTAACGGTGGTAGAGCCACGCAGCAGCTCTTGCTGTTGCACGTATGGGCCGGCTCGAGCCGGGTTAGTACCAAACTACCCCAGGAGGGTACCAGTACCCCTCGAGAATCCCTCGCTGAGCATCCACGACCATGCTATTCGACTCCTGAGCGTGGGTGCTCAGGCTGCCCCGCGTATTCTGGGGGGGGGGGGGGGGCAAAATTCCGCTCAACACAATAACTGCTCGGGGCAAACTGAGCAACAAGACCAAGGCGACCCCTGCCACGCTATCCGTGAATTTTTGCAACATCAGGGGACTTCACTCGAACCTAAGCGCCGTCCACTACCATCTTGAGACGGCGAAGCCGGCCTTGCTCTTTCTGACCGAGACGCAGGTGTCCTCTCCGGCTGATACTTCGTATCTCTCCTACCCGGGGTACAAATTGGAGCACTCCTTTGTGCCTCGGGCTGGAGTTTGCGTGTATGTCAGAGAGGACATCTGTTTTCGACGACTCGGCAGTCTTGAAGGTTCGGACCTGTCCATCCTTTGGCTACGCGTAGACAGCGACGACCATCCGCGCGTCTACGTGTGTCTCTATAGGTCCCATAGCGGTAATGCCGAAACAGACCGACTCATCGACCACGTCCAAATGGCTACAGATTCCTTGCTACAACAGGTCCCATCCGCAGAGATCGTGATCCTTGGCGATTTTAACGCCCACCACGCCGAATGGCTCGGTTCACGTTTAACCGATCATGCGGGGAGATCTGTTTATGACTTTGCCTTGGCATATGGTCTTACACAACTGGTTACATCGCCTACGCGGATTCCAGATGTTGAGGATCATACACCTTCCCTGTTGGACCTTCTGCTGACCTCTCATCCGGACGGATATCAGGTTTCCGTTGATGCCCCTCTTGGCTCTTCGGACCATTGTCTGATCCGGAGTGTGGTGCCACTCACGCTCCCCTCGCGGTTGCGTTTTGCAGGTTGCCGCCATGTTTGGCATAACAGGTCGGCGGATTGGGACGGAATGCGGTCTTTCTTTGCTTCCTACCCATGGGGGCAGGTTTGCTTCTCGCCGGATGATCCCAGCGCTGTTGCTGACTCTGTCACTGATGTGGTGCTACAGGGAATGGAACTATTTATTCCATCATCTGTGGTACCCATCGGAGGCAGATCTCAGCCTTGGTTTGGTCGCTCCTGTAAGACTGCATTACGCAGTAAGCAGGAGTGTTATCAAGCCTGGGCTGCGGCTTCGGTGACTCGGGATGTAAACACCAGCACACTTAAAAAGAAGTATAACTTCGCCTCCAGGTCCTTCAAAAGAGTTATTGCCAAGGCAAAGTCAGAGCACATAGGCAGAATTGGCGAGAAACTAGTTCGCCTTCCTTCGGGAACCCGTGCATTCTGGTCTCTCGCCAAGGCTGTCCAAGGGAATTTCTGTAAGCCATCACTACCATCTCTGCACAGGGAGGACGACTCACTGGCCCACGACGCAAAAGAGAAGGCCGACCTTTTAGGCTCCCTTTTTGCGTCCAACTCGACTGTTGATGACGGGGGGAACACACCGCCGACCATCCCGCGGTGTGAGTGCTCCATGCCGGATGTGCGTTTTTCACAGCGCTCGGTTCGCAGAGCACTCCTCTCCCTTGACATCCACAAGTCGAGTGGGCCTAACGGAATCCCCCCAATTGTGCTGAGGACGTGTGCTCCGGAGTTGGCACCGGTTCTAACTCGTCTTTTCCGGTACTCCTACTCCCTAGGCGTAGTCCCGAAATCATGGAAGACAGCTTTTGTCCACCCGATCCCTAAAAAAGGCGACCGCTCAGACCCGTCCAACTACACCCCCTTGTTCTCCAAAATAATGGAAGCCGTTGTAAACTGCCACCTCATGCGGTACCTTGAGGATCACCAGCTGATTAGTGACCGCCAGTACGGTTTTCGTCGGGGTCGATCAGCTGGTGATCTTCTGGTCTACTTAACTCATAGATGGGCGTTGGCAGTAGAGTCCAAGGGGGAGGCATTGGCCGTTAGTTTGGACATTGCGAAGGCCTTCGATCGGGTTTGGCACAAAGCGCTTCTTTCGAAGCTCCCTTCCTATGGGCTTCCCGAGAAATTATGCAATTGGATCACCAGCTTTCTTGCAGATCGGAGCATCAAGGTCGTTGTAGACGGTGCATGCTCCGACTACAAGCCTATTATCGCTGGTGTTCCACAAGGCTGCGTGCTATCACCAACGCTGTTTCTTCTGCATATCAATGATATGTTGCAAGCCGGTAGCATTCATTGCTATGCGGATGACAGCACTGGTGATGCTCTATACACCGGCCGTGCCAATATTTCTCGGGAAAACGTCACTGAGTACCGGAACAAACTGGTGTCTGAAGTCGAGTCTTTGCTGGACAAAGTCTCGGATTGGGGGCGACTAAATCTAGTCCAGTTTAATCCTCAGAAGACACAAGTTTGCGCGTTTACCGCTAAAAAGAACCCCTTTGTCGTATCTCCTCAGTTTCAAGGTACTCCCCTTGTTGCCTCAGCCAGTATCGGAATCCTCGGCGTCGACATATCGAGTAGCGTGCAGTTTCGTGGTCACTTGGAAGAGAAGGCCAAATTGGCCTCTAAAAAGCTTGGCGTGCTCAGCAGAGCGGGACAGTATTTCATGCCGGCTCAACGCCTGCAACTTTACAAGGCGCAGGTTCGGCCTCACATGGAATACTGTTCCCATCTCTGGGCTGGGGCTCCCCAGTGCCAGCTTCTTCCACTTGACCGCATCCAGCGCAGAGCGGCTCGAATCGTCGACGACCGAGTCCTTTCCGATCGGCTCGACTCATTGGCACTGCGAAGAGATGTAGCATCTCTTAGCATTTTCTTTCGCATTTACCATGGGGAGTGCTCTGAGGAATTGTTCGGATTAATCCCAGCCGCCAAATTTCACGAACGCACATCGCGGCAGAACTCCCGATACCATCCACACCATCTGGATGATTGGCGGTCCACCACTGTGCGATTTAGAAGATGTTTTCTTCCTCGCACAACTTTCTTGTGGAATAGTTTACCACCAGCGATTTTTCCGGACCGATACGACTTAGGGACCTTCAAGAAAAGAGCCTACTCCTTTTTAAAAGGCCGGCAACGCATCTGCGATTCCCCTGGTGTTGCGGTTGTTCATGGGTGGCGGTAGTCACTTACCATCAGGTGAGCCGCATGCTCGTTTGCCCCCTCTCCTATAAAAAAATACAAAATAAATGCCTTTTATACCTTAACATATTCCACAAACTATTGAAAAAGTTAGTCAACCTCAATAATTATATTATTCTTTGGCGACAATTTCTACTCTATTCGACTGTTTGACCATAGATTGTTATGTGTTTGACAGTATGATGGTAAACAATGAATGTTTTACTTTATTTTTTGTAATGTGTTTCTAACACATAAGTTTTAGTTTTATACACTCCTTCGTCATGAAAGCTTTAAATATGTTTGGCGAAATACTCCTTCATCCGCACGATATGCTTGAAAAAGCGTATAAAGTATCTACTACTTAACGTACTATTATATTCCTAGATTCCTATCAGGTCGGGCTGTAAATATGTAATATAAAATAACCCTTTCTCTCTGAATACCAACTCGAAATAGCAATTTAATATAGCTTTGTTTCGTATAGTGAGTGTAGAGAATCTTTTTGAAACGAGGTATTCCATTTTATTATATCGACATTAGTTGTCACGGCTGGCAGGCAAGAGGCAAGAACCAACATTTATCATTATTGAGTTGTAATCAGAATAATGATAATGCCCATCTCTACAATGGAAAACGCCATTAAAATCTTCAGAATCCCGACAGAAGTTGATATCAGGTATATGATGATATCATTACACCAGACATAAAATATCTTCTAAGCGTGATAATTAAGATAAGTCCTCGCTGTAGTAGAAAAGGTCGGCTACTAGCAACTGAAAAAGAACAAGACAAAGAAATTCAAACCTATGAAAAGCGTATCGGTATCTCTTGTCGTCCAGCGGCACGAAGTCGACTAGCAGCAGATAGTCCGCATTGGGCAGTAGACCAGCTAGTCGCGCTTGAAGCGCTGGGAACATCCTGCGGCCGGCCTTCGTGACGATCATCTCAGTGCCGAGCTCGTGGAAGCTCCGCCAGAGCGCGGCCAGCTCGAGCGTGGCGGTGCAGCGCGCGACCGCCGGGTGGAGTGTCACGTTCTGCGTTGAAACCTGGTCAAGCACACTATGGATTAATCAGGCCCTGATAATTTCTAGTATATTGTAGCATACAAAGTCTGATGATGGTTTGATTGCTGATTCACATTGCAACGAAATGGCGAATCTATACTAATATGACAAAGCGGAAAAGATTTTTTTGTTTTATTTTTGTTTGTTTAAACACGCTAGTCTCTGGAGGTAACAATCTGATTTGAAAAATTATTTTTGTATTTTATAGCCAGTTTCATGAGGAATAGTATAGGCTATCTAGCATTAAGGTATACCTCTCAGCTAGCCTTAAATATGGCGAGTCAGAAGAAAAAGTTTAGTTGTTGAGACGCGTCTAAAATTCAATGTTTTGACCTGGAATATATCCCACTATCCTACTAATATTAGGTTTACAATGAAAGCTCCTTTAGATGTTGCAATGTTTGGATGTTTGTATGTTTGTGGCTCAATCACGTAAAAACTGGCGACCAGATCTTGACGAAACTTAGCAATATTATAGATAACGAGCTAAAATAGGATATAGGCTGTTTTTTATAATAAAAAAGGTTTAGCCTTTTTAATCTATGGTATAATAAAAAATGGATCGTTAGTAAACGCAAGCGATACACCGGGTAAAAGCTAGTGATATATAAATATATTTATTTGCTTATAACAAGGTGTAACGATATTATAGAGTGGCAATTGTACATATTTTGTTATTTATAGATTACATGTACATTTTATTAAACGAAATCTAAATTTTTATTGATGTAGGAAATTAAAAATGTATATGCTAAAGTAATTTAAATCTATAATCTAACTCCCTCTTAGTATTAAGTAGTTGTATTGTACTAAATGGTAAAACAAGTAAGCCTAAACACTGCCTATTCACATTTGCCTTGAAAAGTCCAAAACTGTAGTGGTCAGGGAAGACTGACGCAGGTGAAAAGTTCTAATCCTTTCCTGTATGAGTTGCTCCGCAAACGTTGAGTCGTAAGCATCGTTTTTGATAAGCTCCGTCAAAGAAAAATCAGTAAAAATAGTAAATTAAGTGCTATTTTCTCGTGTTATGTGTCAAAAGTTGTGTTTTTACGACGTCCGTATTATGACCTGATTGCATTCAGCCGGACGCTGTTATTGAAAGTGTTATTTTGGTTTTTCTGTGTTAAGCACGTGGTTTTTAGGTTATATAAACAGTTTTTTGTGAACGCTGCGCGATTAAGATCTATGACATATGTGTTTTTATATGTCACACTGTGGGGCTCATTATCTGCTACAAGATCCCAAAAAATTAGATTTTTTCATTGAAGTGGTGCCGAGTTATAACCATATTTAGAAAAACCACGTGTCTACCAAAATCAACACGGAAATCGTGCGGCTGGTATGCGGATTGAAATTGGAAGGAAAAGTGAGTTTTGAACTATTATCAAGTTTTAAATTTGAAGAAAAATAATTAATTCAAAAGTTATAACCAAAAGCAGTTGACAAAGTGACAACCCTAACTTTGCGGTCGTATATCTCTTTAAAACGATCTATGACATTATCATTAGAGACTAGTAGTTGAAGGAACATTTTATGTTCTTTAAATATTAGTAATTAGTTTATTTTTATGTTGAATAGTTTTAAAGTTATTGATTTATTTGTAAATTATATGTGTAAAACCAACCGCAAAATAGGCAAAAATAAGTTTGTAATCTAATTGGATCCGAACACATAGTGTTTTTTAGAAAAATAGCAGCTTTATTCGTGTGACAGTCATAAACCTGACCTTTCTTGAGAATTTGATAAAAATCGAATAAATTTAAATCAAAAAATTAACAATTTTTTAATTTATAACTATACATAAATTTTAAAAAATCATCAAAATTGTAATTGACTTCTCTGAGTGGATGCACAGTGAAAATTCCATTAGTTTGAAACCAAACACGGTGTAATTGGGCCTTTTAGTTCGCATACAGTAGACAAAATTAAAATTTACGCCATCTTGGCCGCCATATTGTGGAAATAAAAACAAGTATAATTCAAGAACCATACATCGCACAGGATTGTGGTTTTGGACATACTATTAAGCGGCCAAGTGGCCATCTTTCTATTGACATTCAGACACTCTACATAGAGTCAAATTTTAATTGTGAAAACCACTCTAGAAGGCGAGATCATATTGTTCCCATTATAAAGAACCCGAACACGAGTTTTCTGCGGCGGCGGGAACGGAAGTTATAAAGTCCCAAACTATAAGTCGCCATCTTGGGCGGCCATCTTGAAAATCTTGCAACGTCTATAACTTCTGAACCATTTGTCGTAGCGAGTCGTGGTTTTGGGCGTAAAGTGTGGTATCTTGAGAGCTGTCTCTCGACCAACTGATCTGTTAAACTTTTGCAATAATCTATACGATACAATTTTTTTTTTCTTGATATTTTTTTTTTATTATTATTTTATTTTAAATTAGGGAACATTGAAGTATGGCTTCGAAAACGAAAATTGACAGTACTGCCAACTCAGGTAGGTCTAAAGTTACTGTGACAACGGCAGGAGTGATGTCCGCAGGAATTTCACGCAAACGAATTCCCTCGACCACCGGAGGAAGTACTCCAGAGTCACCCGTGAAGACACGCATATCCGATGGATCCCCAGCATACACCAGCTTATCAACACCAGAAAGCTCACCAGCGAGTCTCTCAGCTAAAGCAAACCGGTTGTACCAAGAGGCAAAAAACCAAATGGAACAGTCGGGTAATATAAAGACTTCAATAAAGGAGACAGTGCTCAGCAATCTAGCGGGGATGTATGAGATTATTCTCCGATTGAGTGAGTCGAGACAGACACTCCATGCACAACTCGAAAAAGCCCGAGCAGAAAGTACAGCGACATTATTAAAGCGCGAGAGGGAACACGCGGAGCAACTAACAAAAGCGCATAAATTAAGAACTGTAACCTCAACCAAATCGCCACCAACAATCGATTTAATAAACGAGCTTATAGAAAACTTACAAGACCATGCGAAAACAGTAGTGGAATGTAAACAACATACCATAATGCTCACCGAACAACTGAAACAAACTCCACAGAATAACAACTTGGAACGAACTTATGCACAAGCAGTAGGTACCACAAAACATCAACAGATACACTCGGTGGTAGTGACGTCAGATGAGCCGAAGGATACTAGTGGTGAGGTTATTGACAAAATTAGAACGGCGGTAAATGCAAGACATGAGGGTATACAAATAGAGAGGATACGTAAAGCGAGAGATCAAAAAGTAATTGTAGGATGTAAATCAAAAGAAGAACTGACAAAAGTGACAGAGAGAATTAAACACTCGGGAGGAAGCCTGCATGTCGAAGAAGTAAAAAATAAGGATCCACTTATAATCCTAAAAGACGTACTAGTGTACAATTCAGATGAAGATATAGTGACTGCGCTAAAAAATCAAAATAATCACCTAATAGGAGAAATAAAAACAGAAGACCAGAGACTCGTCGTGAAATACCGACGTAAGACCAGAAATCCTCATGCAAACCATGTCATCATGCAGGTTTCCCCCCAAGTGTGGCAGCGACTAACGACGGTAGGACGAGTGCATATTGACTTGCAGAGAGTTCGAGTGGCAGATCAAACACCATTAGTGCAGTGTTCACGCTGCCTAGGGTACGGTCACGGTCGACGATTCTGCAAGGAAACTGCTGACCTCTGTAGCCACTGTGGTGGCCCACATATGAGGGCAGAATACACAGATTGGCTTGCAGGAAATGCACCATCGTGTCGAAATTGCTTCCACGCAAAACAAGATAAAAATGACCACAACGCCTTTGACTCTGAATGCCCAATTAAGAAAAGATGGGACACACTAGCTCGATCGATGGTGGCGTACTGCTAAAGACGACTTAGACGCAGGCAGCACTTCAACGGATGCACAGACCCTCCAAACTCTGCAAACATATAGGGTCATACAGGCGAATTTACAAAAGAAAAAACTGGCGACATCAGAATTAATAATAGAAGCCGCCAAAGAAAGGATTTCTTTTGCACTAATACAGGAACCGTATATAGGCTCCCAGGGAATACTTAAAAGACACGTTGGAACACGCGTGGTTCAACGAAACAATAACAGGACAAAGCCTGTAAAGGCGGCCATAGTGGTTTTTGACGAGAATGTGGAGATTATTGAAAGCCCCACATTGACAACAGAAAATATAGCAGTTGCTATATTAAAAACAAATGAATGGACCATGGGAGTCATATCGATCTACATGGAGGATTATATGCCAATCGAACCATATTTGGACAAAATAAAAGCCATTGTTAGGACCATAGGAACCACCAAAATACTGCTTGGAGGAGATAGTAACGCATGGAGCACATGGTGGGGAAGTGTGACAGAAGATCATAGAGGAGAGGCACTGTCGGGAACATTAGAAGAGCTAAACTTGCAAATTCTTAATATCGGGAACGAACCAACATTTGACACCATAAGAGGAGGGAAACACTACAAGAGTCATGTTGATATCACGGCATGCACATTGGAACTACTAGGAGTCGTAAATGATTGGAGAATAGATAAACATGTAACTAGCTCAGACCATAATGCGATTAGATTTAATATAAAATTGAAAAGACCAACACAAGACAGACATAGAAGTACGACAAGAATATTCAATACGAAAAAGGCTAATTGGCTCCTATTTAAAGAAGAATTGACAAACCAAATAAAAAGAAGGAATATAGATAAAAATGAGATCAATAACATTGTAACTAAGGAAGCTTTAGAACTAATGATAGAAAATTACATTGACGGTGTAAAGAAAACATGTGAAAAGACGATACCTCTAATTAAATTTAAGAACAGACCGAAAATAATATGGTGGAATGAAGACTTGGAAAAATTGAAAAGAGACATGAACACCAAAAAGAGAAGAATACAATGTGCTGCACCAAGCCGTAAAATATGGGTAGTGAATGAGTTCCTCCTAGCAAAAGGGAAATATGAAGAGGAAGTAATAAAAGCCCAAACAGAAAGTTGGAAGAACTTCTGCACAAAACAGGATAGCGAGAGTATGTGGGACAGTATCTATAGAGTAATGGCAAAAACGACCAAAAGATACGAAGACCAACCACTCGTAAGGAATGGGATAGCTCTGAATGTGGATGAATCAGTGAAGTGGCTAACTGAGACTTTCTTTCCAGACGATCGTGAAGAAGACGATAATGCAGAACATCAGCTAACAAGATTAACAGCAAGCAAACCTGACTCAAAAGCTACTGACAAAATGGATCCGCCTTTCACTATGGCTGAACTTAATTACGTGATAAACACCTTTAATCCAAAAAAGGCGCCAGGTCCAGACGGTTTGACTGCGGACATATGCTCAGTTGTAATATCCCAAGAACCAGAAGTCTTCCTGAATATAGCGAACAAATGCCTACAACTGTCACATTTCCCAATACCCTGGAAAGAAGCGAGGGTGATAGTGATAAGAAAACCAGGCAAAGATAACTATCTGGCCCCAAAATCTCATAGACCAATAGGACTTTTGTCAGTCATGGGCAAAATGCTTGAGAAAATGTTCATAAGGAGGATTAGATGGCACCTCCAACCTCAAGCAAATCCTAGGCAGTATGGTTTCGTCCCACAACGCAGCACTGAGGACGCTCTGTATGACCTGTTAAAACACATACGACAAAACTTGACCAAAAAACTCATAAACGTGATAGTGTCGCTCGACATAGAAGGAGCGTTTGATAGCGCCTGGTGGCCGGCAATACAGTGCCGACTGGCAGAGAAACGCTGTCCGCAAAATCTATGTAACCTTGTAAATAGTTACTTAGAAGATAGGAGGGTTTGTGTAGGCTACGCAGGGGCCGTTTGCTCAAAAAAAATGACAAAAGGATGTGTTCAAGGCTCCATTGGGGGCCCCACATTTTGGAATATTCTACTAGACCCCCTGTTGGATGGGTTGGAGAAACGTGGGGTATATTGTCAAGCATTTGCTGACGATGTTGTCCTGATATTCTCCGGAGGAACTAGCTCAGTTATACAAGATAATGCCAACAACATCTTGGCATATGTACATGAATGGGGAGTCAAAAATAAACTCAAATTCGCGCCACATAAAACAAAGGCTATGATTATAACCAAGAAGCTTAAATATGAGACGCCACATATACAAATGGGAGGAACTGAGATAACATTAGTGGAAGAAATGAAACTACTCGGCCTTACAATTGACCACAAATTGACTTTCCAGAAACATGTGCAACTAGTTTGTCGCAAAGCCGCTAATATCTACAAGCAACTCGCACGTACAGCTAAAATTGAGTGGGGACTAAATCCGGGGATTATCAGGACAATATATGTAGCAGTGGTAGAACCGATAATCTTATATGCAGCTAATGCGTGGGCCACAGCATCAGAAAAAATTACCATTCAAAAACAGCTGAATGTAATCCAGAGAGGATTCGCGCAAAAAATGTGCAAAACTTACCGAACAGTCTCCCTAAATGCCGCACTACTCCTATCACGATTGCTTCCTCTAGATCTTCGGGTCCAAGAAGCAGCCTCTCTTTATAAAGCAAAGAAAGGTGAACCTCAGGAGAGAATAGGTTATAGGAAGATAGAAGGTAGAGTCTGCTTCCTAAAGGCACAACATCCAGCCAAGGAAGTAGAAATCACATACGAATGCCTGGAAGATACTCAGCCTGAAACACTTAGGAAACACAACATCATGGGTGATCAAATTTACACAGACGGGAGCAAAATTGAGGGTAAAGTCGGAGCAGCGTTATCCTGTTGGTATAATGGCACTGAGATTAAAGCCAAGAAATTTAAATTAGAACCGTTCTGCACCGTCTTTCAGGCTGAACTGTATGCAATTTTACAGGCGACAAAATTTGCACTGGAACATAAAGTGACAACAATTAACGTTCTCAGCGATTCTAGATCAGCTCTGGAACTGATTCGTAATGGAAACTCGTATCATCCTCTAGTTAAAGCCATTAAGAAAAACATCATGCTCGTTAAGGAACAGGATAAAACGATCCGCCTGTTTTGGATTAGGGCCCACGTCGGAGTTACGGGTAATGAGCGAGCCGATCAACTAGCGAAAGAGGCTGCGTTATATAAGAAAACTGCACCTGATTACGACAAATGCCCCATTTCGTATATAAAACGACAGATTCGACTGGATAGTATTGAGAAATGGAAAAAGCGCTACATGAGTTCGGACACCGCCGCGGTAACAAAAATGTTTTTACCAGATATAGAGGCAGCGTACAGATTATTGCAAAAGTTAGAACTTAGTCCAATCTTAGTACAGGTACTTAACGGTCACGGTGGTTTCTCAAGCTATCTTTATAGGTTCAAATGTAAAAATTCCCCAGAATGTGTTTGTGACAGTCAAAAAGAAGAAAGTGTAGAACATTTACTATTAGAATGTCCTAAATACTTACAAGATAGATTTAAATTAGAAATGGTTACAAATATGCAACCTAAAAAAGAAAATATTAGTAAATTGTTAGCATGTAAGAAGCATAGAAATAGGTTTATAACATACTGTATAGATATAGCAAAAGATGTAATAAATAGAAATAAGACTAAGTAAGAAGTATATGATAATATATACTGTGTTATATATTTAGAATATACTAACTAAAATAGATATAAATATAAAAGATAAAATTGTGTAAAATCTAACTCAGCAATAATAACTATAAGCATAATTGTAACACATACACTAAACCAATAAAAAAAAACAAAGCAGACAACGCACACACACAAAATAATAAAAAACACAAACACAGGAAATTGTAAAGATACTTACGATCTTCCCACCATCCAACAGAACAAGGGCGGAAAAAAAAAAAGTCGTCGAAGCCCGTACATAGTTGAGGAAAGTCTCCGACCTGTGTTGGAGGACACCTTAGCGGTGCACACAAGAAAAAAAAAAATCCTTTCCTGTATGTACCAGAAACGATGAAACGCATAATTGATACCACGGTGGTATTGTAATTACCTGGACACGTGGTGGGGGTGGCTGGGGCTGGGGAGCAGATTGGGCACCGTGATCCCGACACGTACTTTCGCTGAGGGCTTGCAGCGGAGAGTATGTACTTCGTGCGCACCCATCATTCTAATTAAAAAACAATAATAAAAACTTGATGTTGTATTACAAAGTAAACTTCAAAATGTACGACGTCTTTTATTGGAATAGGGTGTCAATCTAGCATACAATCTATCTGATGGTATGTGGATTATGTGTTCCATAGATATCTACATTTATCCTCGATTAAGAATCAAAATTCAGATCCGTTATCACCCGTAAGTAAGGAAGCTATTTCCAGAAAAAAGGGTCTCCAGTTCTCTACACTCACCATACGAAACACAGCAGCGTTAAGCTGCTATTTTACGCTGGTATTCTGTGAGAGCGTGGTCCATGCCCGGTCGAGCGGACCCATTCGTGCTACAACCATAATATAACTGCAGCATGGCTCGATCACGTATAATTCAATAAACACACCGTATACTTGTGGTGTAAGAATATCTAGTATCCCATATCGTATATCGTGTAGGTGTTGTAAGTGGCGACAGACGTAAACTGAAACAGGTTATGGGCAGCAGCAATTCAAAATACCTGCCAAGTGTGTTAAAGTATTCTGTATGCGGAAATCTTTTAAGAAGGTCTAAGTTCAGCAGACTTTATAGGCTATAATGGAAGGATAAATGGAATAAATACAAGATAACTGGTATTTGCTACTATTTATTGTAGTCCACGAAATCTTCCTGGCGTTTCCTTACATGATCACTACCGACACTAAAGTCTACCGATCTATCACTCTGAATCTTGCTAAAGTTAGATGTTTTATCAAAATGAACTTGCCCGGGTTTGATCTTCTGACTTCTAACGTTATTTCGTTTACAAAACTAATTCTAATATACCTCAACGTAAAGACCAAAGAGTTCTTATTATAGGTTAAAACGTGTTAGTGCAAAGCTGCAGGTATATTATGGTTGTAGCACGAATGGATCAGCTCGACCGGGGACCAGACTCTCATAGAGCACCAGCGTAAAATAGCAGCTTAATGCTACTGTGTTTCGTATGGTCAATGTGAGAACCTGAGGCCCTTTTTACTGGAAATGAGGCATTCCATCTTAATCCTCAGGGGTGACAACGCAACTGCATTTTGATTCTTAAATGTAAATATCTCTAGGCCACTGAATCCACTAACCATCAGGTGGACTGTATTTACCGCTTATCAGTCTTATTCTATAAAAAAATGTTTAAAAATGCAATAATAGCTTAATGTTTAATGATACGAGGACTACGAAACTAAAAGGTCGTGGGTTATATTAAATAAAAAAAATCTAATCAACGTCAACGTCAATAGCGAGATATCTGGCACGGTGATTGCTAATGCACTAACGTTCGATAACAAAACGTAACGACTAAGTAATTAAATACTTTGGTAATACTCATGTCATGGAAGGCCAACGACCAAGGCTATATTAGACCAAGGATCTTGAATATTATAAGCGTTGAAAATTCGATCTAAGCTGTGTATTAAATACCGTGTTATCCAACTACAGACAATTAGAAAAATAACTTTTTTTCTTGATTAGACTAGAAAATGTTCAGCAGAAAGTAAAGAAAAACAATTTTTAATTCTCTTTAGAAAAGAGTACTGTAATAAACTTGATACTGGCAATAAACGCACATCTCCGATGGGATGGTGCAGAGGAGGTAGAGACGGTATTTGATCAGGATCTCGGCCAACTCGCTCTGCGATAGACTGCTGTAAGAAGCTGCTCCGTAGACAATGATTACTTGGCAGTCCGCCTGCGAAAGAAAATAGATAACAATTTAAACTGGCAAGAGAAAAAATAAGAATAGGCGCTTTAACTTAACTCACTTATAAACAGACTATGAAAAGAGCTATAAGAATCATATAAATAACTTGTTAATTTATAATTATAAAATTAATAAAATATACATTATTTTTTACACGTGGTAGAGCCATGCTGCAGCTATATTACTAGTATAGTTGTAGCACGAACGGATCGGCTCGACCGGGTAGGAACACGCTCTCACAGAATACCAGCGTAAAATAGCAGCTTCATGCTGCTGTGTTTCGTATGGTGAGTGTAGAGAACCGGAGACCGTTTTTACTGGAAAAGAGGCATTCCATCTTAGTTCACACGGTTAACAACGCATCTGCATTTTTATTCTTTATTGAGGATGGATTAGATGTCTATAGGTCACAGCAACCACTTACCATCAGGTGGACTGTGTGCTCGTTTGTCACCCTATCCTATAATATGAATGGCTATACTTAGCCTTTGAGCGAGAAAAGATAGCCCCTTTTATCACCAGCAGCGACAACCAGTCGCGGTTACAATTACTTTAGAATAGAATAGAATAATTTTTATTCAATATAGATCACATGAATTTCTTATTGAAAGTAATTTTTTACTTTTACTACTAATTCGGAGGAAAAACCTCTGTCCTGGGAAGAACCAACAAGAAACCTAGCGGGACTTTTTTTTTAAACATAACTCACAATATAATATTTCTACACTTGTTTAGGAGTTTAAGAACTTCATCGCACGTGGACCAATAGTCTCTACAGCAAAAAAAACACATTTTTTTTTTATTATATTTGAGTGCAAACTGGTCTAATGGTCGGTTCTGGATTCGAATCCCGGGTTGGGTCAAAATCGGTTATTGAGTTTATCTGTCGAGAAATTCACAGTAGCAGCAGAAATTGGCAGTATTTCACCCCGTGCCTCGGAAAGCACATAAAGCCGTTGTTCCTGCGCCTGATCTTTCTCCGGTCGTGTCAAATTATCGTCCCATCGGACTATGAGCGTGAGGGAATAGAAAGTGCACCTGTCCTTGCGTGTACCCTTGGGCACTATAATCTTGTCCTGCACAGACGGTTACTCTCCGTTGAAACGGGCCGCCGTGACCGAAACTCAGTCTGGCTGACATTATTAGAGTTAATTCAAGGATAAGTAGAGTCTAATTCAATTGTCCCGATGGAATCTCATTTACGCATTTATAACATTTATAACACCCAGGGCGACGGTGAGCGTCAAAAATACTCACGTCTGGTAATGTGATCATCAACCCGCCTGCCAAGCCTGCCTCTCATATCCAACAGGGATATCTCAGATCCAATTGGGTGACAAACGAGCACACAGTCCACCTAATGGTAAGTGGTTGCTGTGGCCCATAGACATCTACATCTATCCTCGCTTGCGAATCAAAATGCAGATGCGTTGTCACCCGTGAGGACTAAGATGAAATGCCTCTTTTCCAGTAAAAAGGGTCTCCGGTTCTCTACACTCACCATACAACGAAACAGCAGTGTTAAGCTGCTATTTTACGCTGGTATTCTGTGAAAGCATGGTCATTCCTTGTTTGAACCGACCCATTCGTGCAACAACTATATTACTTATATAGCTGCAGCGTGGCTCTATGTTTTATTTTTTTATTAATCAGATTAAAAATAAATTAACCAAACCAAAGATATTTATAAAAGTAAAAAAAAAACTCTCAGGCACTGTTTTGTGTATTAATATAATACTCTAGAAACTTATAAACTTTTATTTATAAATGACATTGTGTAACAAAAAACTTCACCTCAGTGTGTACTAGCGACATCTGGTGAGCGGAAGATTATTAGCCCTCATTGGTGCATACACTTAAGGCTTTATACAATGTAACCGCTAAGTATACGAACAACCCTCATAATTAAGTAAAACCATAGCAGGAGTTCTGTTACTATGTACGAAGTTCATTAAACCCCATCCGAAATGTTTACACTTCAAAGTATACATTTGCATTAAATTTTAATTTATAAGTACTCATAATTCACGAAAATATCTTTTATAAAACGAAGAAGGAACCATTTTATACGATTTGACTTCGTCGATATTGACAGAACTGCCCGATAGCATACGATGTTATGTACCTACGTTGTCTATATAATTTAAAATTGACAGCTCATTTGCGCCAGCTCATTTGGTCAGTATCTAAGCATGCGATTGTAACACTTCGGGTCATGGTTTCGAATCCTGCATGGAACCAGCATTTTAATGGCCTGCAAATAATTGCATATGTCACAGTCAAAACTCATAACCGGTTAAAACCACTTTTGACTGCAGAAATCAGGCAAACATAGTTTTGACCGACGCCTTTAGTCAAAAACAGGTTTGCCTGATTTTTGTAGTCAGTTTTGTTGTGTCAGTGTTGTCTGATTTAAACTTCAGACTCTCGGTCAAAACTCGCAATATCAGTAACAGTAGGTTAAAGTGTGGCTAGGGTGGCCCTTGAGCCACCCTAAAGCCGCGTACATTATAATGATATATAATATAATATAATATTGTTGATCAAAACACTTTTAACCTATGTAATTTGGTCAAAATCACTATTACCCAGTAATTTAAAAAAAAAGTGGATTTGACCAACGTCCTTAGTCAAAACTACTTTTGCCTGAGTTTTTACAGTCTAAAGTGGTTTTGACCGGTTATGAGTTTTGGCTGTAATATATCCATGTAAATCTGATAAAGCCACTCCACAATACATGAGAAAATACTACTACATGCCACTAACTTTTTTTAAATTACTAGGAAATCATCTACCATCCATCTTTTTACCATCCATCAAACTTAGATATAAATTCAAGGCTAAGCAGAAGTATATTTAAAGCTTCGTTTACATGCCATGACAGAGATACTCGTTTGTCTGAACCTATGTTGTTAAATAGAATCGGAGTTAACACGTTTAATTTGTCTTTTTGACTGATACTGTAGCTAAAGATGGATTTTAAATAAGAACCGCTTTTGCTAACTTTAAAAAAAATTTAACTCCACGCTAGGTTTTCTCCTGTATCGTGGGGGTGTTAATTCTTTAGCAAATTAATGTAAATGAATTTAGATGGATTTAGAAATAAAATGTTGATTTCGTCTGATCACAACTGTATTCAGGTTTAAAGTGAATGGTAACATATGCGATGCGACACATTACAACAAAATAATTAAAAATTAAAAATTTTGTTCAACCGATTTCAATATAAATTATTAAGAATAACTCATAAACTATTAGTCAGACCTTAAAAAAATTATATGGGACCACATGTGAAGCACCAGCTTTCAAATAAAAAAAAGAATCATCGAAATCGGTTCACTCAATAAGAAGTTATGAGGTAACACATATAAAAAAACATACAGTCGAATTGAGTACCGGCTCCTTTTTGTAGTAACAAAAAACAAATTACAATAAAATAGATACAATAAATTTAATTTTCTAGAAGTTTAGTAGTTCTTACAGACAATAGATGGCACTGCAACAGGGGGCTGTTTTGAAGGACAAACATTCAGACCTGGAACAATTATTTGTAGGCCATACGAATACTTGTTTCATGTGGGATGGAACCCGCGGTCCTTATCGCTGCAACTCATTGCTAAGGCACTGCGTCACGGTGCCGTCAATCCGTCCGTTCCTCCCGATGGTAGGACTCTTCCGCCCAGTACTCCGTTAGGATAGATAACACCCTTTTACCATTGAGTTATATGTACTACGTACCAGAGAAGCCATTCTAAACAAAAAATGTGCACTACTCTATGTATGTCTTCGCGCATGCGCGGGAGATAGTAGAGTCGCGCAGTTGATTAAAGCGCGTTGCGCCTGCGCCATCAGTTTTTAACCTAAAATTTTATTTGAAATCTTGTATTATTAGCGCCCCTTCACACTGCATGTATATTGAAACCACAGACTAACTAGTAGATTGAAACCACACTAAATGACACCCTGTACGGATTGCAGTACAGTTCAGCTGAACATAGTGTATGTTCGGAATGCGAAATCTAGTACATAGTACATATATATCCATGCCTTATACCAATACATGCCGCCAAGTAGTAATATGTGCACCGCTATGTTCCTGTGTAAAGAGTATGAAAAGATATTATAATTATAGACTATGAGGCACGCCATCTTAGTCTTGAGAGTTAACAACGCACCTAGCCTTCTTCGTTTCAAAATGTTTGCAGGTGTTCTTGGGTTGCTAGCGGAAGAACTTAAGAACTACCTTACCATCGGGTAGACTGTAAATTCGTTTTTTTTTGTTACTTCAATTTTTATCAAAAGAACTGAGTGTATAAAGTCGGTATACTAACTACTAGACCATGCGATCGTCAAGTTAAATATATAACGGGACGTCAACTCGACATTTCGTAACACACACCATATTATTGAAGACCGCCTGTGCCGTTGCTTGTCCAAACTTAATTCTTATCGTTTGAAAGTAACTGGTATCATCATTATCATACACAAAATCCTCATAAAAGAGACACCACGAAGCCTGATGTTTACACTACACACCAGATGCTACCTGCTGACTTGCGGCAGTCATCACTCTATCTACCAGGGTTCGCCGCAATAAACTATATTTTCCAATTACACGATCAATATTCACTATTCAATTTAAAAACAAATCTGGCATAATCGACAACATGCTGCAGAGTAAAACTTTGGCACTTCACAATACGTTACTCACTGATTGTATAATATGATATGCGACTCATAAAAGTGTTCATTTATTTATTATACACATAAATTACAATTGAACAAATAGACAAAAAAAATAAACGGCAGCATCATAAAAATCTTATAGCGTCCACTCCGTGGCGGACATCTCACTCAACTAATTGGTATAATGGCGGGAAACTCGAAACGTATTCAAAATGTCTGCAATAATTTCATTGCACGTTGTCAAGACGGGATTATAAATAAAGCAGGTGATGAAAAGGATACTTGCGTAGGAACGACAATGATCTTCATCTTATTTTGAGAGGCGGCATTCTGTTTTATTTCTGTACTATCGACCAGCATTTAAATATTTACCGAGACAAGAGTAATATCATAGATGAAATGTTTTGTGGGTCCATTTTTAATTTTTTAAATATTATTGTAGTCTAATTCTGTGTTATTTATAATAGAAACGAGAAAGGTGTGTCAGGATCGTGCCAAATGGAAGTCTCCGTTAATCCTCTGGGTGAGAATTTGTGTATGTATATGTACTTACGTATTTAGTGTAATAATTAACCTTCAGAAATACTTATAAAAATACTTATATTCTGTCTCCTACAAAGATTGCGACAAAGCTCGATCCTGAGTTTCTTCAAATCGACACTCCATCTAGTGAGCCTATTACTCAAATAGATGAACCAAGTGGAAGTATATTATGTGATGCAAGATGATATGAATCTAGATATTTCTCATTTTTTAAAGTCACATACTTAGTGATTTTGATAAAAAGGAATATCAAAGTTAAAAGGCTAGGAAATATATATTTTTCAACTTAGTTTTTATTTTTAGTTCACTTCTTGAAAAAATAAAACGATTAAAAATAACGAAATTCAAATCATGTGCACCCCACTTTACACGTGATAATTATGAATGAATTTGTAACGACCTTGATCCTGAATATTGGTCGCTACGTAAAAATTCATGTCAAATTAGGTGTATAATAATAATAGATAGATAGATAGATAACACTTTATCTTGTCTTTATTGTCTTGTCTTATCTTATTTTATCGGTCCATAACGTCCTATTGCTGGCCAAAGGCATCCCCGACCACTTTCCACCTTTCACGGTTCTGTGCTATGGAGGACCAGTCTTCCATGAAGGAGTTCAGTTCATCCCGCCATCGTTTTCTGGGTCTCCCTCGGTGTCGTCTGCCATTTATAGGAGTCCACCGAATTGTAATTGTGACCCAAAGTTCTCCTGACATACGGCAGACATGACCGGCCCAGCCCCATTTTAGTTTGGCGTATTTACGGGAGACGTCAGTGATTTGAGTTCTGGAGAGCAGAGTGGTATTTTAGACGCGGTCTGTTAGTCTGACTCCTAGCATGCTGCTCTCCATTGCTAGCTGATACACCCTGAGATCGGACCTCTGCTGTTTGGTAAGAGACCAGGTTTAGGCACCATATGTCAAGATGGGGACGATGCACATGTTCATTAGTTTGCGTTTAAGGGGTATTGGTGCGTCGCCCTTCATTAGATGTTTTAAGGCTATTGCTCTTCCAGGCAATTTCTCTTCGTCGGGCGATCTCTTTTTCTTGCCTTGTCTGGAAGGAGACTATTTGGCCCAAATAAACATACTCATGAACATATCCAACCTTCACGTCATCTATATGTATTCTGTGCTTGACATGGTTTGTCATTAACTTGGTATTTTCCACATTCATCAGAAGTCCAACCTCCGGCCTTGCTGTTCATAGCTCGTTGAGCATTTTGGAGATTTTACGGTAACTCGACTGCAGGTGGATTGCTCCTCCCGTATTATTGTTTAAATAATGATTTGAAGTGAATTTTGATACGTAAGAGTAGTGCAATTTTTCTGTAATAATTTAAATGTCTGCACATGTGAATTATTAGCGGAAACGATCAAACTAGTTCTCCAATGGTATGTAAGCCTCAAGTTATTTAGCCTACTAGGCGCCTTGAGGTACTATCGTCATCGACTGTCTCCTGACTCAATTTGCCGTCAATATCTCGAGTCGAAGTTTTTTTTAACAAATTATTATGAAGAATATTTTCTCATTACTTGGCATAACTACAACCGTACGAGTCAATGAGGGCTAATAATTTTCTGCTCACCAGATGTCGCTAGTTGACACTGAGGTAAAGTTTTTTGTTACACAATATAATTTAATTGATAAGTTATTTGTAATAAAAGTTTATCAGTTTCTAGAATATTATATTAATACACAAAACAATGCCTCAGTGGTTTGCTCTTTAATTTTTTGCACATTTTAAACTTTTTTTGAATTTTTCTACTTTTATGAATATCTGTGGTTTGGTTTATTTATTATTAATATTATTAATATAAATATATAGCTAATAGTACAAAAATAAACAATAACTTTTATATTTTCCGAACAAATTAACTTCCCCACTATGAAATCTGTCAAATATTATACCTCACTTACTAGTGGCGCCACCCTGGTGGCAGAAAAAGTCATGGATGCCCTCATTATCAAAGAAAGAGATACAAAATTCTCACAGGTTATAAATTCTATTTACTATTCTAGTAACTGAGACACATTAAAGAAGTCTAACGAGGTAGCCAGGGGCTAAGCGCTCGTTAAAAATTTCTCGCGAAATTTCTCTCGCACAGTACGCGAGCAGCCCGAGATCGATCCCCGCCAGGACCAATGAATTTGTTAATGACAGTTCTAAGTGCTAATTTACCCCGTGCTCGTCGGTGAAGGAAAACACCATGAGGAAACCTGCATGTCTGTGAAATAATACCAAAAAAATATTTCGAAGACATGTGAAGTACGCCAACACGCGATTGGGCAATTCCGCGGATATTTCCTTGCCCTAATACCCTACCAGAAAGGAGAGGCCTGCTCCCAACAGTGGGACGTATATAAGCTGTAACGTTTTAACTTCACTTTTAAAGATGTCTTTCACTACGTAAAGGATAGGCAATTGTTTTGATTGCATTTTAGTTTATTGGTAAAGCTCGCCTATTCCACAGTACTAATCTCTGCTATAGGACATGTGGTAACCACATTCTATTTATATATTGTTTATATATTTTCTTTGATCTTCTTATTTTTTTATAGAATAAGGATGAGAAACGAACGCACAGTCCACCTGATGGTAAATGGATGCTGTGGCCCATAGACATCTACATTTATCCTCGATTAAGTATCATACCAATTAAACCCCTGGGGACCAAGATAGAATGCCCCGTTTCCAGTGAAAATTATCTCCGGTTCTCCACACTCACCATACATAGCGTTAAGCTGGTATTTTACGCTGGTATTCTGTGAGAGCGTGGTACTACCCCGGTCGAGCCGACCCATTCGTGCTACAACCATAATATTTCTGCACCGTGGCTATACCACGTGAATCTCTGTCTATTGATGCGGAACTCACAGTCCATTTTCTTTATCTGTGTGTACGACATTCACGCATTCAATAAATATAATGCATAGGTGAGAGCACAATAAATTTTACCGAACGGACACTAATGGCCAGCCCCGCCTCAAGGTATCAATGTAGTTCCACTCCAATTGCATCAACACCACTTGCCAAATGATTCTCGCCTATAATTAGAACAATTATCTGTGACAGTATTTATACATTTTAATGACTTTAAACAAAGACAACAAAATTATTAAACTATAATAAATTATCAAGCTTCAGGTTTTACTCCCTACATTTTTTATTGTCAATTTTTATTGCTTTTTTAATGTCAGTTATTTTATTTTAAATTAAAATGAAATCGAAAATATAATTCCGATTCAAAAAATTATTTACAGAGTTAAAATTAATCTCCATCAATAATAGAGATCATTTAAATAGATAATTAGACGGCTCCATGGCGCAGTGGCTGAGCAATGAGTTGCAGCGCTAAGGGCCGCGGGTTCGAATACTGCACATAACAAGTATTTGTATGGCCTACAAAAAATTGTTCCGGGTCTGGATGTTTGTCTTTATGAAATTTATGTATGTAAAATCCCACGATACAGGAGAAAATCGTAGTGTGCAGGATACGCATTTTTAAAAAGAAATAAAAAGGTAGGATTCTTTTGACTGTTGAAAAAAACTGTTGTTTTAATTTATAATAATAAAGTTTTACTATACAAACGGTTTGTTTTCAACTAGACCAATTTTCTTGTCAATGTTTTTCAATTGGCAGTTAATATTTCATACTAAAAGCCTATTTTAACATTTCACTACTTTGAAAAACTATTGTCAACCGAAGGCATTTTTAAGAGATGGACATTAATATTCGGAAATAACCTTAACGAAGTATTTTATGTATAAATATTTCTAGACAAGGGCTAGAATAGGTTTAACAATATTTTATTGGGTAACAAAGACTTTAAATAGTATAAAAGAAAATACTTCTTTTATACTATTTAAAGTCTTTGTTACCATTTCATTGTCATAAAAAACATTTCATATACTAGCTGTCGGTCACGGCTTCGCACGGGTGATTTCTGGGTCTCGACAACAGCGCCATCATCTAGGGAACAATTCAAACACAGACAAAAAAAATCATCAAAATCGGTCCAAACGTTTTCGAGTTTCAGCGAGACTAACGTATAATAATAATAATAATAATCTTTATTTCGGACCAAAATTAATCCATAGTAGTGTTAGTAACAATTGACTTATAAACTAGTGTTAGTAAACATTAATGTGTGGACAAACTTTTTCAAAATCGGAGAATTATAGTTCTCCGCTACTGTTATCAAAATGCTGTTGTGACTATCTCTCACCCTTCTAAGCAGCGAAGCTACGTATTATCGCATGAAAAGCGTCCGTGCGAGCTTGCGCAAACATCTCCGACGCACTACAGTATCGAGGCAGTCCCAACAACATTCTGAAAGCATTATTATATTAGCAATTGATTTTTATATACAACTATTTTTATACAGATTTTTATAGAGATATAATATCATACATATTTTCTGGCTGCTATTTAAAAAAACACAAATTTTATTAATGTTACCTACTAAAAGTGTTAAAGATATGTTTATATTATGGAAAAGTTAGTAGTTTATTTATCTTGGAATTTTTTTTTAATAAAAAGTAAAAGCCGACTTCAAAGAATTATAAAGAATAAAATAATTTCACATTCTAGAATTCTGTCGGTGCTAAAACATGGTGTATAGAAAAATTAAACCACGACTTTAGATGCAAAGTTACTTTTTTCTTTTAGTTTTTACAATCGACTTAAAAAAAGGAAGAGGTACTCAGTTCGACTGTATTTTTTGTGTGTAACTTCAGAACTTTTTCCTAGGTGAACCGATTTTGATGATTCCTTTTTATTTGAAAGCGAAATATAATAAAATATAATATTGATTTATCCTTAATAATGCATTGCAATGCAATGTATTTGATTGACTTCGTCTACACTGACGGCTCCGTGGCGCAGTGACTTAGCAATGAGTTGCTGCGCTGGGGGGCGCGGGTTTGAATCCCGCAGGGAACAAGTATTTGTATGGCCTACAAATAATTGTTCCGGGTCTGGATGTTTGTCCTTGTGCAATTTGTGTTTGTAAACTGCCTCCACGATACAGGAGAAAAGCCTAGTGTGGGGGGTAACGTTTTTATAAAAAGGAAAAAAAAGAAGAAGACATTAATGATGTTCTCATTTTATTTATAGGTATATTGAAGTTGGTTGTAGAAAGCTTTTAATTTTACCACGTGTTTTTTTAATTGTGTACTTTTTATGAATAGTAAATATTTATTACTCTCGGACTAAGGTATATCACAATCTCAATGTCATCTGCCTTAATAGTAACATTAAAAAAATCATCTCCTATTTGGCCGTTAGGGTGGAATTTGTTCTACAAATCATATGGGATCACCCCTAAAATGTAACCTTTTATTTTAAAAAGCATCACCAAAATCGGTTCACAATTGACGAAAATATCGCGTAACATGCATACAAAAAACATAACATCGAACCGTTAACCTCCCACTTTTGTTGAAATCGGCTAAAACTGGCTAAAACATTATTTTAGTCGACCCGGCGCGTTGCTGCTACAGAAGAAATAATTTTTTTTTTATAGGATCGGGTGACAAACGAGCACACAGTCCACCTGATGGTAAGTGGTTACTGTGACCCATAGACATCTACATCGATCCTCAATAAAGACTCAAGATGCAGATGCGTTGTCACCCGTGAGGACTAAGATGGAATGCCTCTTTGCCAGTAAAAAGGGTCTCCGGTTCTCTACACTCACCATACGAAACACAGTAGCGTTAAGCTGCTATTTTACGCTGGTTTTCTGTGAGAGCGTGGTCCTTCCCCGGTCGAGCCGACCCATTCGTGCTACAACCATAATATAGCTGCAGCATGGCTCTACCACGTAGAATTATGGAAATATTGTTTGAAATTTGTTTTAAACGAATCCTATTGTTTAATAGGAATGGTAATACATTCAAAATATATTACTTTCAAATAAGTTAGTCGGTACGGTACACGCGATACCTACTATAAGTTAATTGTACTATGCCTATAACATTCGCGCAAGTGCAAGCAACAAGTTGACAAAGTTTTACCGCAATCTGATGAACGGTATGGCAGCGCATACGAACAAACAAACATAAATTTTTATATATATTAGATTAACACATATGTACATATTTCACTCATTATCAGTAAAAATGGAGGTTCACCAAGTGACAACAATAGCAAGTATAAATTACTATATTTTCTTAGAAAAATAATATGTCAACCCTAGATGAGATGAATCTGAATCGGACGATTACACTCCTAAAGCCGCATAGGTATATGTCAAATTTTGTTTTTATTGGTCTATACCACTTCTATCACCTACGCAGTAGGTATCACACAGTGCAGTAGGTACTATTGTGTTAACACCTGCAGTCAACTCCATTCATGGGAAAAGGTTGCAAGGTGCTTGTCACCCCGAAGGACGACAAATAGCTTCTTTATAGCCGTCATAACTAGTCAATATTGCCTGACTAACTGCCAATTATAGTCTACAAATAGTAGAAAGTTGAAAGTTCCATTAATTTTAAAAATATTAATTAATCAGTATATTATAGTAATTTTGCTCTGTGTACAAAGAAAGCTAAACACTTATAAAATAAGTGCTTAGGGATTTTATTTTTTTGGGCGGAAGTCTAATTCTTTTTCTAAAATAAAAGTAGACTAAGTTACTCCTTATGATATCAGTTACCTGGCAGTGAAAGTCCCGTCAAAATCGGTCCAGCCGTTTCTCGGATTAGCCGGAATAAACAGATAGACAGACAGACAGATAGACAAAAATTTTAAAAATTGTATTTCAGTTATAAGTACCGTATTAACTTTCATATGCATTTAGTAAAAAGCTCTTATTTTGACATTACAAACAGACACTTCAATTTTATTTGTATAGAATAGATAAAAAACATTAATTCTTATGCTCAAACAATGTACAATAACTAACGATCATTATGTCACACTAATAAAGATATCGTCCGTGTCAGGTAGTACTAGAGCAATTATAATAGTTGTCTAAATTTAACCGCACGGTAACAAAAGGAGAGAGAAGCGGTCGCTTCCTCAGCAATAAATCCGCATTGATTGAGCGCTATAAATCTAGTGGTGCGCGGGCGCCGATCCGGTTGCATCCACTAGGGTTGCCACTCATATAGTAATAATTCATATAGTTTTTGTTTTGATGTGAATCAAAACAAAAATCAACCTTATTTGTTTAAAAGCATTAATAAACATTGCATGCTATATAGATACGAGTATATCAAATAAATGTACTTAGTAGTAATCAAAATTAATATAAATTCTAGCTCTGGTAGGACCTAATCTTGTTGATGACCTAAAATAAATTTATTAATAACTAGCTATTTCCCGCGACTTCGCTCGCGTGTATTTTAGGATATTTTTGCGGGGGACCCTAAATATTTTTCTAAAATAAAAGTAGCCCAAGTTACGCCTTATGCTATCAGCTATCTGTCAGTGAACGTCCTGTCAAAATCGGTTCAGCTATTTCAAAGATTTGCGGGAACAAACAGACAGACCACCAGGTTACCACCAGCTATTTTTCCGGACCGATACGACTTAGGGACCTTCAAGAAAAGAGCCTACTCCTTTTTAAAAGGCCGGCAACGCATCTGCAATTCCCCTGGTGTTGCGTTGTTCATGGGCGGCGGTAGTCACTTACCATCAGGTTAGCCGCATGCTCGTTTGCTCCCTCTCCTATAAAAAAAACAGACAGACAACAATTTTTTAATTGTATTTTTGTTAAAAGTACCATACAAAAAATGCAGAAAGCTGTAATTTTGACTTTAAAAACAGACACTTCAATTTTGTTTATTTGTATAGATAAAAAAATAACAAATATGTTATTTTTCAGAACAATTTGTATTCGGAATACACCATTAGTATGGTTGTCATACTCGTAACGAACAAGTTTAAAAGTCAAGTCCTTCTAGGCACACCTTTAACGAGATCGTATAGGTGATTTAAAATTTGTCTTGTTTTCAATAACAAAAAACAAAATCTATCAAATATAAAAGGTAAGTGAGTGCAGTTTTAAATAAGATAATCTCTACCACGTATATTACAAAGCATATCAAACAATCTTAAAGAACTTTCAACAAATTAAAAATATATTGAATTTTTATTAACAACTAGCTGTTTTCCGCGACATTGCCCGCGTGGAATTTATTGCGATTGGATTTCATGGATTTAAATTTTTTTCTCTGTCCAAATCAAATCCTAAATATTTTCCTAAAATAAAAGTTACTCCTTATAACATCAGCTATCTGCCAGTGAAAGTCTCATCCAAATCAGTTCTCAGGTTTTTGCGTGATGCGTGTTCAGTCGGAAGTCGTGTTACATTTTTTTATAGTACCTATAGATATGCCAGTTTAAAAATATGAAAAGGCAACTAAAAGAAGTAACGTGCAAACATATTTCATTATTAAATAGCTTTTAAAAAACGTTATTTCAACATGTTGCTTTTTATGATGGCTATCATTAAATTGACATAGTAACCAATATTCTTACTTCGCATCCCAAGTTAGTAACTGTAAAATTACACCACTCTTTCCATCAATGTTTTTATTAATTTGTTGCAACCCTATTGCACAAGCAACACGTGTACTGCAGCATCGAACGCTCGGCAGCCACATTTGATTTACGTTCCTCCACAACCCCACATATTGCTTAGCCGCACTGTGTATCAACAAATACTATATAATGACTGTACAAAACAACACGACTAAGTAAAATTAGTACTGCGAGGTTGCGGGTTCGATCCTGCTATATGCAAACATTTCTGTAATAAACATCACGGTTTATTTTCTAACTAGCTGTTCCCCACGACGTCGTCCGCGTCAAAATTATTACGATTGGATTTCATGCGTTTTTTTTTTTGCGCAGAACTCTATTTCCTTTCCCAAAACAAAAGTAGCCGAAGTTACTCCTTATAACATCAGCTATCTGCCAGTGAAAGTCCCGTCAAAGACGGTCCAGGCATTTCAGAGATTAGCCGAAACAAACAGAAAGACAGATAAAAATTTTTAAAATTGTTATTTGTTATAAATGTCGTATATGCTTTGTATTATTTTGCCATTACAAACAGACACTTGAATTTTATATCTACTTCATAAAGGAGACGGTACTCAATTCGACTGTATGTTTTTTTATGTGTGTTATCTCATAACTTTTGTCTGGGTGTACCGATTTCGATGATTCTCTTTTTATTTGAAAGCTGGTACTTCTCATGTGATCTCATATAAATTTGATCAAGGTCTGACTAATAGTTTTTAAGTTATTTTTAATAATTTATATTGAAGTCGGTTGTACAACATTTTTAATTTTTAATTATTATTTATGTGTATAGATTAAAACTTTATAAGTCCTTATACGTCCTATTGCTGGGTAAAGGCCTCCTCCCAGTACAAATATTTTCTTGAAAGATATTATATATTTGACATTGTAGGATTATTGCCAATTATGTGGTATTTATTATTGAATAAGTTTGACAAACGGTTGACACACAGTCCACCTGATGGTAAGTGGATTCTGTGGTCCATAGACATCTTTATCTAATCCCGATTAAGAATCATAATGCAGTTGCTGTGTCACCGCTGAGGAATAACATTGAATTCTTCATTACCAGCAAAAAGGTTTCCAGTTGTCTACACTCACCATACGAAACAGCATCATTTTCTACTGTCTCCAGCTGGAGTTCTGTGAAAACGTGGTTATACCCCAATTTAGCCTACCCGTTAGTGCTGCAACCTTGATATAGTTGCAGTGTTGACTGTACCACGTATAACCCACATTGCGATAGTGGTTCAAGCCGAGGTCAGTACCTCCTTCTGAGGGGCCCTTGGATCGCATCTAGCTACCTAGAGGAGCCTCACTCCGAAAGCAGGGGCCGGGGTGCCTTTGGAATGCAGTCGGCGACGCAGAATTTGCACTCAATAACTCGCTCCTCACTTACGAGCCTATTAAGCTGTAAAGGCCACAGGGACAACAGTATACACTTTCAAAAGAAAATATACTAATATAAAAATGTAAAAAAAATGTAACGTGTTCCGTCTGGGTAGTTACGACACCTACACGGAACACCTCTAACCTATTTTGGCTGTCATATAGCAATACTTGCACTGCTTTGTTTCGATCCGAAGAGTAGAATAAGCCAATATAATTAGACTCGTAGGTTATGAGGCATTCCATCTTAGTCTTCAGAAGTAACACACATTCTGTATTCTCCGTGTGAAACTGGTTGCAGATGTCTGTGGGCTACAGTAGCCACAGACTGTGAGTTGGTTTTTCATTTAATTTCTATTAAAGTAAAATCTAGTGATTAATATGTGATTAGCGTGTCCTTTTTTTATAGTATAAGGGTGAACAACGTGCACACAGTCCACCTGATGGTAAGTGGTTACTGTGGCTCATAGACATCTACATCTATCCACGTTTGCGAATCAAAATGCAGATGCGTTGTCAGCCGTGAGGACTAAAATGGAATGCCTCGTTTCCAGTAAAAATGGTCTCCGGTTCTCTACATTCATACGAAACAAAGCAGCGTTAAGCTGTTATTTTACGCTGGTATTCTGTGAGAGCGTGGTCCTTCCCCGGTCGAGTCGGTGCTACAACTATACTACTAATATAACTGCAGCATGGCTTTATCACGTCCTTTATACTTCAACATACATAAAATACATAACGTAACAAAAACATAAACACTCACGCCTGTCACCCAGAGGGGTAGGCAGAGACTACGGACTTCCATTTGGCACGATCCTAACACACCTGTCTCGCCTCCTTTATATCTATATACCTACGCATACATGCTCGTCGGTTAAGGGTAGTTTTAATCTGGTTCTTCTTCAATATATCGCCAATTTAGTCGATAAACTTTCGTCTAGGGCGTCCGTTCCTGACTATGTCACTATGGTCACTACTTAAAATACCCGCTTGCTTAACTGTCTGATTGAGAATCTTGTACAATATATCAACTGGTGTTTTTATATTGGACCCCCAAGCAATAATACATCTTACACACTGGAGCTAATCGGACACCTCGCGACTTTGGCGCTGCTCACCTCCAATCTGTGTATTATACTTAAGGTATAAATATAAACAAGACACTTACAACTCCATCTATTGTAAATCTCGCGGAACTAGATAGGATTGATAGATTTATTTTCTTACTCCGCCACCTACGTAAATGAGGCAAGTATTTTTGTCAATAGCAATAAAGCACCATTTTATAAAAGTTGAAAATTCACGTTTACGTGGTAGAGCCATTCCGCAGCTACTATATTAGTAGTACAATTATAGCACGAATGGGTCGGCTTGGCCGAGGAAGTACCACGATCTCACAGACTACCACCGTAAAATAGCAACTTAACGCTGTTGTGCTTCGTATTGTGAGTGTAGAGAACCGCAGACCCTTTGTACTGGAAAGAGCTTCCTTTCTTACGGGTGATAACGCATCTGAATTTTGATTCATCGAGGATAAATGTAGATATCTATGGGACATAGAATCCACATACCACCAGGTGGACTATGTGCTCGTTTGTGACTATGTTATTCCATTAAAAAAAACAATAAAGCACCATTTTATAAAAGTTGAAAATTCATCACATCCTATAAAAGATCTACTGTTGAAAATAGGCCACACCTATAAACTGCCTTTATTTTTCTACAGTTGCACGCTTGATAAACTGGTTGACAACCGCAGTTTTGCATTGTTATGCGCTGTTATCAGGATGTGCAGCTGCTCATCTCATGGTTCAATTTCCCTGCGTCGCCTCTTAACAAGCACGGGACGAAATGGGGTAGTATATATTCTTACGCCGCCACATATAATTTAATATTGTGTGTGCAGGAATTACACGCTTTAATTCCTCCCTCTCCTTTCCACCATCGGACAACCAGGCGGTCAGCGGGTCTTCGTCCATTTGCTGTCGATATTCCACGCATTAGAACCAAACGGTTTGCTTCGTCTTTTGTAATGCGTACAGCAAAGGAATTTAATAATTTGCCGGCGTCCATCTTTCCGTCCGAATACAATCTGGGCGTCTTCAAGGCAAGAGTGAATAGTATTTTGTTACGATAAGACCACAGTAATCTATGAATAAGACAGTGCGATTTACCATCTAAGGCTGTATCACCACTTACCACTAGGTGGGATTGTGGTCAAGCACTGGCTTAGAATATGTTTAAAAAAATATCCCAATGTTAAAATCATATAAACACTGCGTGTTATTATAATCACTACTATACGCTATAAACTGCGTAAATACTGGTAATACGAGTACAACTCGTAATTCAGCTGACAAATCAAATTTCATGGCACGCGAGTAACATTCTTCACGCTTTTCCGCCTGTTGTACTCAAATTGTTATATATTTGTATATTCTTTTCAAACTCCTAAATCAATCGTAGAAATTTTACAAATGATATTAAGTATATATGTCTTATATTTGAGCGGGTAACGTACCTACGTTATATCATATGTCTTAACTATATGGTGACGAACCATAAAATAAATATAGCAGACATGTACTGTCTAAACGTTGCGATCTTAAAATATAATCAATATTAATTATTATCACCAGCCATTTTAAAAGAAAAAACTACAATTTTAATAACGATGTGATGTAAAATAATTATAATTTTAAACGACCATTGTCGACCATTTTATACCACGTATCCAGTTCTGAGCTCTCAAGTCCACAGCACAGAATTACTCTACCGATAGCTCAAGTCTTTACCTCGTCGGGAAGTTAGTTTTCGATTAATAAATTTGTACCGAACAGACAAGAAAGTGAGTTAATAAAAACGTCTTTAAAACTAGGTACAAATTAATCAATCACATACAAACTAAAGTTTTAGAGTTTTTATCCTCCGCATTGACGAAGCCACAAATAAAACAAAAATACTAAACGTATAAGCAGCAACGTACAAACCGCCTTTGATCATAGCTCGGTGTCAAGATTGCAAGCATAGCTCATTAACAAGCCGATAGACACACGTCACGAGGTAAAACGTTTTAGAACAATAGAAACTACATTAGCAATTCGAACTGTTCTTGTATTTTATTTTTAACTAGTTTGGACTAGTCTTTTTCATCAGCCAAAGCAGTCTATAACTGGACAAGGGCCTATCTCATTAAGGTACGTGAAGTTAATATGGTCACATTAAGCTTTGCCGCCATATAAAACCAAAATTAGGAGAAGACCAGAGACAAAACACAAAATCCTATATTATAACTAATATATTAAGAAAAAAAAATTGCAAACAAGCTTAAACAATAATTAGAAACACTACTAAAAATCTTACATTATTGATAAGTCTTCGCGCGTATCAATAATGTAAACGAAAAATCTAGTTAAAAAAACTAACTACACTACACTGCTACACTGTACTAATATCGAGTTAAATATTATTTACTGTCAATTGTCAAAATGGCGTCCATAAAGCAGCGCTCTTTTGACCTTTTGTTATTTGATTGACTGATGAAGAGATATCGTATCACAGAGCTACCTATGAAAACAAGGGTGTAGAGTATGGGTGTAGTTTTTGAGTTATAAGAAAGTGACCATATTAACCGGATGAGCATATTACCTTCACGTACTACATAATAGTATATTACAAACTTACGTAATAAATAGGTATTTTTAAACGTATGATTGCGGCATACACACACAAGTTGTATTGTGTCTGCATTACTAATGGGTCGGCTCGATCGAGGAAGAATCACGCATTCACAAAACACCAACGTTTATTTTATAGAATTAGGGTGATAAACGAGCACACAGTCCACCTGATGGTAAGTGGTTGTTGTGGCCCATACACATCTACATCTATCCTCGATTACGAATCAAAATGCAGATGCATTGTCACCCGTGAGGACTAAGATGGAATGCCTCGTTTCACCGTTTCTCTACACTCACCATACGAAACAAAGCAACGTTATGCTGCTATTTTACGCTGTTATTCTGTGAGAGCATGGTCCTTCCCCGATCGAGCCGACCCATTCGTGCTACAACTATACCAGTAATATAGCTGCAGCATGGCTCTACCACGTTTAAAATAGCATAGAGTAGAGAATTTTAATGGTAAGGAGGCAATACATCTTAGTCCTCAGATTCTTAATTGACAAATATTTAGGTGTTTCTGAGCCACAATATTCACTTAATAACTTAATGTCGGGTGGAGGTTTGTTTTATGAACAAATTAATTACAACTTACAATTTCATTCAGATTCTTTGAAATAAATTATTATAAAATTAGAAATAAGCACTAAGTCTGCGAGAACTTCTAATAAGTCTTATTCAGTTCGTTAAACGGTCAGGAAAAACAAATCTGCACTCGCGGTAGCAATATTTAACACAACAAAATGACTGCCGACATATTTGATACATATTATTTATTATAGTCTATTGCAATTTCCTGCGCCGCGATCGATTTATAATTTTCAGAAGTCATTGTTATAGATTCGGATGCATTCTAGGAATGCCGTGTTTGGACGCTAGATGGCGCGCTGTTTGCCGATGTCGCTCGACCGCGTTGTTTTGACTGTTGATTGACTGATGCTGCCAGCTCCCAGCTATTCTCGGAGCTGTTTGTGTGCTGTCGAAGCTCCGTGTCCAACAATGAATTGCGAAGAATCAAAATTTGCCAAACATTTGTACAAAAGATTTCTCTACTATGTGCTTTACCAAATTTTATTATAAGATGATTATTGTCAAAGACAAGAAATCTAAAATATAAGCTGTCAATTTCATTAATTTAAGCCTATCAAAGTCCACTGCTAAACATAGACCTCCCTACTGATTAGAACTTAAAGGGGATATTTACCATAGTTACGAGGTGATTGGCAACCACAGTTTTTTATTTGCTAGTAGTTTTAGAAAGTACCTGCTGCCGACTTGCTGGTGTGTTCCTCTACCGCCCCTTATAAAATCCACAGGACAAACAGGAGTTGTGGATAGTTTCACACCGCAACTACACAGTCAACGGTCCTAAGACCGTGTTGACTATTTTTAGTTATAGTTATGTGAATATTTTTGCTTTTTTTCTGCCGACTTCCAAAACGGAGACGGTACTCAATTCGACTGTATGTTTTCTGCCGACTTCCAAAAAGGAGACGGTTGGCAATAATTTTTGAGTTATTCATAATAACTTATATCGAAGTCGGCTGTACAAAATTTTTAATTTTTAATTATTATTATTGCCTATGTTAACACGTAGAGTTACGACACACCTATAGGTGTTATGACATCTCAATGGGTCGGCTCCAATGGGGTAGTTTCGTATGTTGAGTAACAGGAACCAGAGATTATTTTTGCTAGTAACAGAGCATTCCATCTTATTCCGGGGTGATAACGGATCTTTATTTTTTTCTACCGACTTCAAAAAGGAGACGGTACTCAATTCGACTGTAAGTTTTTTTTTGTCAATCGGTACTCTGCATCCACTGAACACCAAGTGTACAGTGTACTCGTTTGTCACTCTCATTATTTAAAAAGTTTAAGTGAATGTTGTGTATGGCAGAAGAAACATGAGGGTAAAATTAATGCTGTAGAAATGTGACCTTTAAGTAGTATGTTAGGGTTCCCTGATGTGTGGTGGGGTGGAAATGGAAAGTAATATGATAAGAGAAAAGTGGAGGTGTCAAGATGTAATTAAAATTGAGAAATAAATGGTTCGGTGGCTTGGACACGTAGAAAGAATGAAGGAGGAAAGAGGTTCAAATTTGTGTTGCAGATGTGACTGGCGGAGTCGGCAAGGGATGAACTAGAGCCCTAGATGGAAGCGACTAGCTGCTATTAGCAACTAATATGACTAAGTATATTATATTTAAAATGGGGCAAATTAAAAATGATCTTATTTAATGTGTCCGACGAACATGTAAGACAACGTGGTAGAGCCATGCTGCAGCTATATTATGGTTGTAGCACGAATGGGTCGGCTCGACCGGGGAAGGACCACGCTCTCACAGAAAACCAGCGTAAAATAGCAGCTTAACGCTGCTGTGTTTCGTATGGTGAGTGTAGAGAACCGGAGACCCTTTTTACTGGCAAAGAGGCATTCCATCTTAGTCCTCACGGGTGACAACGCATCTGCATCTTGGGTCTTTATTGAGGATAGATGTAGATGTCTATGGGTCACAGTAACCACTTACCATCAGGTGGACTGTGTGCTCGTTTGTCACCCAATCCTATAAACAAAAAAAAGACATAAAGACATTTATTCCAAAACTTACATCTTCTACACACTTGACAAATTACAATTAAAAATAAAACAAGTGACTTATAAACAAACAAACAAACAAACAAAAATTAGAATAAAGAAAAGAAGTGCGTCCGTTATATGTATACACAATACAATACAATAAATTTCTTTTTCTATTTTAATTTTAATGTGCGTTTGCACATTAAAATTAAAATAGAAAAAAAAATCGTGTGCTATGATGAAGTCGTAGAAGGGACCGTCTCAGCATAAGGCGCGAGCTTGCAGCGCTGATTTTCAGCCGTCCCCGAACAAGTTGGGACGGTCAACTTTATGCGAGAGAGTATTTTGTTCTATACCTCATGTGAGATATGCCGTAGACTGTAGTATGGAGAGTCCCTACATTTTACTAGAATGTATATATATGAACACATTGATAGATATATGGATGTGCGATGAAGCGAGAAATATGTCGTATCATAGCAAATAGAAGTCCGTATAGTCTGTGCCACACTCTTTGAATTTCAGTCGTTAGAATGTAACTGTATATATGTTGGTTGTGATTTAAAACCAGTTCTGAGATTTGATTCGACAAACTCAAATACGGCGCCAAACGTCTACCACGTAACAGCTGTTTAAATATAGATAACTTCACAATTTACACGCTCAGTATATAAACTCTACACGCTCTGTGGCCACACTAATGGTGATTTGTGTCGCAGGCCTCGTTAGCTGCCAACGGACCCTGCTTGCCCAGACGTTGTTAGATTTAATTTTGTTATTAGGTTCCTACGTACACGTCAGATATAAACAAAAATAGAACATTTCTGTTCAATATAGATTATGTATACTTATTGATAGTCAATTGTTTTTGACCACTGGTTCATAAATACTCGTATATCTGTTAGAAAAACCCAACAGATTTTGAGCGATCACTTATCTATACATCTATACAAATAAATAAAATTGAAGTGTCTGTTTGTAATGTCAAAATAAAAGCTTTTTACTATATGCATATTAAAGTATATACGGTCTTTCTGTCTGTCTGTCTGTGTGTCTGTTTGTTCCGACTAATATCTGAAACGGCTGGACCGATTTTGACCGGACTTTCACTGGCAGATAGCTGATGTTATGAGAAGTAACTTAGGCTACTTTTATTTTAGATAAAGAATTCCGCGCAAAAAAATTAAAACCTATAAAATCCAATCGTAATAAAATAAGTCGCGGGGAACAGCTAGTTTCACATATAAAAGTATAATATGTAGATTATTATCAACTAGCGACTTGCCTTAGCTTCGCCTAGATGAGACTTATAATGGGGCGTAATTTTAGAGTATTTATGTAGCTTGCTTATACTCTAAAGGCATCACTTTGATTTTTTTTTAAATAATCATCAATGACCATTTATTTTACTATACTTCGATTTCGGGCAATAAATAAATTATTGGGTGTTTCTGTAATTGAATTCTCTGTAGCAGCCTGGAGGTGACACGTAATCGGTCCTGCGGTCTCCCCGGTCACATTAGGCTATGAGAACGCAATGCCGCGTTGCATTGCAACGATACACTGGCTATAACTTTTTTTATAGGATGGGGTGACAAACGAGCACACAGTCCACCTGATGGTAAATGGTTGCTGTGACCCATAGACATCTACATTTATCCTCAATAAAGAATCAAAATGCAGATGCGTCGTCACCCGTGAGGACTAAGATGGATTGCCTCTTCTCCATTAAAATGGGTCTCCGGTTCTCTCCACTCACCATACGAAACACAGCAGTCTCAAGCTGCCATTTTACGTTGGTATTCTGTGAGAGCATGGTCATTCCCTTGTCGAGCCGACCCATTCGTGCTACAACTATACTACTAATATAGCTGCAGCATGGCTCTACCACGTTTTGACCTGAGCACACACTATGACGAAATCATTATTGTGCATCACCGCGTCGCCGCCGCACCTCAACGTACGGTTTTGTTCGAAGATGATATAGAAATGAGTTAAATAATAATATCTTAGTAGGGTTCTTTATTTTCGTCTTATTTATTAGAGAGACTAAATGTCATACACATAAATCTCGCAAGGCAAAAATTGTACCTCCTGGAAAACCTACCTAATTACGAAGGCTACAATGAGATGGAGTAGGATTCAATTATTTGTTTCCTATCATAGTGAAGACAATGACAATAGTGGCGTATCTGATGTCCGGCTGAGTGATACTCACTTGGATAGTAAGAGTTAGGAATCGGTTCCTTTTTTATATACGATTAGGGTGACAAACCAGCACGCAGTCCACCTGATGGTAAGTTGTTACTGCGGCCCATAGACATCTACGTCTATCCTCGATTACAAATCAAAATGTAAATGCGTTGTCACCCGTGAGGACTAAGATGGAATGCCTCATTTCCAGTAAAAAGGGCCTCCGGCCACCTGCACTCACCAAGCGAAACGCAGAGGTAAACCTCTACTTCACGCTGATTTTCTGTGAGGTCGTGGTACCACCCCGGTTCGAGCCAGCCCATCCGTGCGATATTAAAAGCTGCCGCGTGGCTCTACCTATATATCTATATATCCTACTGTTAAACAGCAGTGGTATTGGTAGTTATTAACCGATAGGTGTTTTATACGTGGTAGAGCCATGCTGCAGCTATATTACTTGTATAGTTGTAGCACGAATGGGTCGGCTCGACCGGGGAAGAACCACGCGCTCACAGAATACCAGCGTAAAATAGCAGCTTAACATTGCTGTATTTCGCATGGTAGAGAACCGGAGACCCTTTTTACTGTCCATGTCCATTTTGATTCTTATTCGAGGATAGATGTAGATGTCTATGGGCCACAACAACCACTTACCATCAGGTGGACTGTGTGCTCGTTTGTCATCCTATCCTATAAAAAAACCTAAGAGGCCGTCTAGATAGGTAGCTAGCACTGTTGTGTTCCGGTCTGTAGGGTAAAGAGACCCAATATAATTACAAGCAAGGTACTCCGTAAAAGTTGGTGACAATTCATCTTTAGCCTTCTTAGATAAAAGTTGGTTACAGATATCCTTGGGCTGCAGTAGTCACGTACAATCAGGTGGCCTGTTAGTTCGCTTGTTACTTTTTTAGGGTTCTGTACCTGAAGAGGAAAAAACGGAACCCTTATAGGATCACTTTGTTGTCCGTCCGTCTGTCTGTCTGTCTGTCTGTCTGTCAAGACCCTTTTTCTCAGGAATGCGTGGAGGTATCAAGCTGAAATTCACATCAAATACTCAAGTCTACAGTCCCTTGGAGCTGTGACTTGAGTGGTAACTTCTATGCCAACGCAATCAAAAGATACAGCCGATTACGCCGCAAATTTTCGACATTCGCAAGGGAATCAAAACTTACAGGGTACTTCCCGAGTTCAGGATCTTCAAATTTGGTACGAAGCAACGTTTTATGGCACAGATAAAGGAAAAATTGCTAAAAACATAATTTTTTAGTTACATCATATCATAAAAATATTTTTAATAATTTTAAACTTATATACCTACGGATTTGTTCGGAACCCTCGGTGCGCGAGTCCGACTCGCACTTGTACGGTTTTTTTATACATCAACTGCTGCATTTCGACTTGAAAGGTGATGAATGATTACAGGCCGAGAGGCATTCTATCTCAATACTCTGAGATGACAAAACATCTTTAGCCTCCTTGGTATATACATATACATGGTATTTCTGCAGGCGTAGTTGCCGTGCTATACTTTCAATATCAACTTACCATTACACCTGATAGACTGTTAGCTCATTGGTCATTGCTACATTTAAAAAGAAAAATTGGTCGCCAACATTGAGTTATATGTACTACGTACTAGAGAAGCTATTCCAAACAAAAATTGTGCGCTACTTACCCTATGTCTTCTCGCATGCACGGGAGATAGTAGAGCCGCGCATGCGCGAAGAAATCTTTATATATAAAAATTACATGTCACATTGTTTGTCCGCGATGGACTCCTAAACTACTGAACTGATTTCAATGAAATTTTGCACACTGTATTTTGGTTCAACATGAGATATAGGATAGTTTTTATCCCGCTAAATGACCCTCATAATTATTTATTGCGAATTTAAGGATTTTTATAGGAAGGGTCGTTGGAAAGGGCAGAACAAGGTCTGCCTGGCGAGCTAGTTTAATATAAAATAAGATATATTAATACAAAATAAATATAAGAATTTAATATAAAATACTCGTTCTTTTAATCTAAACAAACATATTTCTAAATAAAATATAATAATAATTATCTTATGGAATTCATAAATCAGAACATTGACTATGTTCAGTTGAACATAGTCATTGTTCGGAATGCGAAATCTAGTGCGTAGTACATATATATCGATGGTCGCCAATGCAAACACAGCACCTATATTATTATATACTGCACTCCAAAGTACTTAAAGTAAATAAAACATTGTTATTTCACAAAGTATTCAAAACATCTTCCATATTTCTAAGCACAAACGATAAGTAATGACAAGAGGCGGGAAATGACGACCTGCGCGAGAAATAAATCAAAATGCGCCTGAACAAACGAGTGTTGCACTCTTACAAATTATTTTAAATGACTATAGGGTGTTCATACAGCAAATATTTATAATTTGGATATCTTTATTGATGTACAACAACATTTTTTTCTTGCGTTTGAAAAATATTTTTATTAGATACTACTGTTCTTGTGTCCGGAGTCCGGACTAATGTTTGTGGTTAGGACTAGTGTTTGTCCATTCCCGGAAAAGCCAACCCATTCGGACTGCAGCAATAATTCAGCTGTAGCCTGGCTCTATTACCTAAACTCAGTAAAACATCCCAATACATTTATGAATCAGTTATTCTTTTTTATATTTTTAGACAATTACACATTCCACATTTTCATATTAATTTTGTTTCAATGAGGACGTCCATTACTTATTCTGGTTCTTACTTATTCAGCACTTTGGAACGATGTCAAATATTTGAAGTTAAATTATTAGGATCACAATATTTAATATTAATTGTATAAAGTGGTTAATGTTTCTCTCTGTAATATTAATTTTATTTTATATTAATTAGTTTAAAATGAATAAACAAAACTACCGAATATTTCTAAAATCTAAAGAATTATAAAAGTTAAAATTTGTACCACTGAGGCATACTTTGTGTATAGGTCATTTACTATATAAATGGTATAGGTATATTTTTACTTATGGTGAGTGTAACAAATCACTTCACCTCAGTTCCAACTAGCGATATCTGATGAGCGGAAAATCATTATTAGCCCTCATTTTTCTTGTGAAACGACTTTAACTAACTTCCATTACGTTTTTTTTTTATAGAATAAGGCTGACAAACAAACGCACAGTCCCACCTGATCGTAAAGGGATGCTGTGGCTCATAGACATTTTCATTTATCCTCGATTAATATGATGTGTTGTTACCCTAATGACTACCCTAACTCATAAGGACTAAGATTAAATGCCTCGTTTTCAGTAAAAAGGGTCTCCGGTTCTCTACACTCACTGTGAGAGCGTGGTCCCACCCCGATCGAGCCAACCCATTCGGCCGAACCATAATATAGCTGCCGCGTGGCTCTATCCCGTAAAAATATCTTCGTTTTGTGATCAGTATAACTCGTTAATTGTTTGACTGGTGAAATTACCACAGTAACGTAAGAGTGCCAAAATTTTAAAGAACGCATAAATTCAAAATAAATAATTTTAATATAGGTCAAACCGTAACACTTCTAATTTTCTTAACTTGCAACCCTAACTGTGATATTTAAAATCCGAACAAATCGCAGTGGTAGGTATACTCATACTCGAGCACCCCGACATCGGAACTAATTGGCCTAATTTATCCGAGACCGAGGCGTCGGGACGATGAGGCACGAGGTATGTCGCCGCGCATAGTTCAGATTACAAGCGGAATCGGTGATTTGTATACGTGGGTTGGCATTTATTGCGTTCGAGTGAAATAAACGTTTCGTCTTTAAATCGAGGGTGTCGAACGTGAAAGGAGGAAGAAAGGGCCACTTTATTCATGGCCATTCCTATATGCATCTTCTATAAAAATATCTGTCGCAAACAACGTGGACTAATATAAATTATTTATTAAAATATATAAATAAATAACGCCTAGTGAAGTTGCTGAGGCTCAGAGGATAAGCGCTTGCCTCAAAGTATGCTTTTTTATAGGATAGGGTGATAAACGAGTACACAGTCCACCCGATGGTAAGTGATTACTATGGCCCATCATTTCATTACAGCCCTTCACAAGTCCACTGCTGAACATAGGCCTCCCCCAAAGAATGCCACAAAGCACGGTCCTGAACCACCTGCATCCATCGACTTCCTGCATGTCTTACCAGGTCGTCACTCCATCTCATGGGGGGACGCCCTACACTTCGCCTACAGGTACGAGGCTGCCACTCGAGAACCTTTCTTCCCCATCGGTTGTCGGTTCTTCGAGCTATATGGCCGACCCACTGCCACTTCAGCTTACTAATCCGTTGGGCTATGTCGGTTACTCTGGTTCTACTGCGGATATCCTCATTCCTAAGTTTATCACGCAGAGAAGCTCCGAGCATAGCCCTCTCCATAGCTCGCTGAGCGACCTTGAGCTTCCTCATACGGCTAGCAGTGAAGGACCACGTCTCAGTTCCGTAAGACATCACTGGCAACACGCACTGGTTGTACAATTTCGTTTTCAGGTTTTGAGGTATGTCTGACGAGAAGATGTGTCGTAGCTTCCCGAACGCTGCCCAACCGAGTTGAATCCGCCGATTGACCTCTCGGTCGAAGTTGGACTTACCTAGTCGGACTATTTGTATCAGGTAAACATACTCGTCAACAACTTCGAGCTTAGTGCTCCCAACAACTACCGGCATAGGTGTGACATGGACATTAAACATGATCTTTGTTTTGTCCATGTTCATCTTAAGACCTATCCGTTGGGAAACACTATTGAGGTCATTGAGCATAGTGCTTAGGTCCTCCAGCGATTCTGCCATAAGGACTACATCGTCGGCAAATCGAAGGTGAGTGATGTACTCGCCATTGATGTTGATACCGTATCCTTTCCAGTCCAGAAGCTTGAAAACGTATTCCAATGCAGCGGTGAAGAGTTTCGGGGATATGACGTCACCCTGTCTTACACCTCTCTGCAATTGGATAGGTATCGTACTCTGGTTCTGTACTCGGATAGCCATCGTAGCCCTACTGTACAAGCACTTCAACACTTCGATATACCGACAGTCAACTTGGCACCGCTGAAGGGACTGCAGCACCGCCCAAATTTTGACGGAATCAAAGGCTTTCTCATAGTCCACATACGCCAGACATAGTGGCAAATTGTACTCTTCGGACTTCTGTACAATTTGCCGAAGGGTATGTATGTGGTCTATGGTGCTAAAGCCCTTTCGGAAACCGGCTTGTTCGGGAGGCTGGAAGTCGTCAAGTCTGCGCGCGAGACGATTCGTAATGACTCTCGAAAACAGCACGTAGACGCGGCTCAGAAGGGAAATCGGTCTGTAGTTCTTCAAGAGAGCGTTGTCACCTTTCTTGAAGAACAAGACCACCGCACTTCTGCTCCACGCCTCCGGTGTAATGCCACCATGGAGGACGGAATTAAAGAGCTTCTGAAGGACTTCAAGTACCGGTCTTCCACCCGCTTTCAGAAGCTCCGCTGTAATTCCATCCTCGCCTGGGGCCTTACCGTTTTTAAGGTGCTGGAGAGCCATCCTAATCTCGCTCAGACTGACATCCGGGATATCTTCGGAATAGTGTCGGATGAGACTCGCTCTTGGATCGTTACTCACACTTGCGTGTGGCTCCAACGATGATGTGTACAGCTGCCCATAGAACCTCTCAATCTCACTCAAAATCTCAGGTGTCCCGGAAACGATGCTGCCACATTCTGTCTTCAGCTTTGACAGTTGGCTCTTTCTGGCAGACAGATCTCTGGTAAAGACTTTGGAGCCTTGGTTCCGCTCGATCGCTTCTTCAATACGAGCTGTATTGAAGTTGCGTAAGTCCCGCCGCATGCATTTGGAGATCTGTCTGTTCAGATGCCTGTATGCTGTCAAGTCTGTTGAAGAATGTAGCTTCATCTCCCGTCTAACAGCCATGAGATTAAGAGTGTGATCGGAGAGTTTTTGTGTTCTTCTGCGGCGGGTCTTGCAGAACTTAGCTCCAACCGCATGGACAGTTTCCACGAGCTTGTCATTCATATCGTCCACTTCATTGCAGTCTTCCAGGCACTGAAAACGGTTTTGTAACTCGAGCTGAAAGGTTTCGGGACTTTGGAACAGAGCACGAGGGGGACGGAGCGTTGACTTCATTAGACGAGACCTCTCCAACTTAACGTTTAGGTTCAGTGTGCCTCTAACCATTCGGTGATCGCTACCAGTTTTCACCCTCGCGATCACGGAGACATCACTGAACAGTTGTCGTCTGGTCGTCATAATGAAGTCAATCTCATTTTTTGTGGAACCGTCGGGGCTCGACCAGGTCCACTTCCTGTGGGGCCGCTTCTGGAAGAAAGAGTTCATCATAAAGAGTCCCTCTTTCTCCATGAAGTCGGCCAGCTGCTAGCCCCTTGGGTTCCGTTGCCCTATTCCAAATTTCCCTACTTTCAGCTCGCCGTTCTCTCTTGTGCCTAGTTTTGCATTGAAGTCTCCCATTAACACCGTATATTGGGTTTTGGAGGAATGCATGGCTCTAGAGATATCCTCATACATTTCCTCCACCTCCTCATCGGGGTTTGCCGAGGTTGGTGCGTAAACCTGTATGACCTTCAGCGAATACCGTTTGGTGATTCTGAGTATAAGGTACGCAACCCTCGTCGACACACTCCCGATCTTTACAACGTTGTTAACGAGAGACTTGTGGACGATAAATCCGACACTTCCTTGGGACAGATGGTCGCCCTCCCGGTGATAGAGCAAGTTGCCGGATTCGAGGATTACCGTGTCCTCCCCCTCTCTTCGGACTTCGGATAATCCTATAATATGCCAGCGCAACTTGTCTATCTCTTCTTCCAGCTCCACGATCTTCTCGTCAGTCCTCAGGGTGCGTGCGTTGTACGTTGCCAGGTCGAGTCGTCTAAGGTGGCAACCGAACCTCCACCGGAGATTCTTAGCACCCCCTGCCCCGCCGTTACCATGGTCGCCACCGTAGCCATGAATAGCGGGGCCGCCGGGGACTGGGGGCCGTCTTTTTGTTGCTTTATTCATTGGGGGGTATTTGCCATAGTTGCCACGCTTAGCGAGCGGGTTGGCAACTGCAGTTTTTTTATTGTAATTTTGGCTATTATCAGGAAGATGCTGCCCATCTCCTGCCTGTTTCCATTTGTCGCCTTTTACGACACCCACGGTAGGATATGGGGTAGTGGATATTCTTAACCGCCACTACACGGCCCATGGCTCTGCAGCATGGCTCTACCACCTATAAAATTGTTTAGTATTATCCCGGTTTCCCTTCAACTGCTCAACTACATGGCTGCACATGAATATGGTAGAAGTATTAGACCCTACAGACCCTATTTTCCATATACCTAGCAGTCCCTAATACCTTAGCCCTACCATATAAATATACATACATAAATTAGACAAGTGCGAGATATCTGCACCATGAGACCTTAGGTAACAGACGGACAGAGACAGCATTTCAGGGTTAGGTGATGGGGTTCTCTCCCTGCCAGTCAAGCAAACTCACGAGACTGATCAGGGTCTCTGACGGCTAAAGGCCGCAGTGAGAGTAAAGCCTTACCAGGAGTCTCGACGATGGTAATGAAGTCGTCGTCCAGCGTTGAAGAGGATTTTATTCACAATACGTCCCAAATTATACAATTTCATTTACTTATATACAAACAAAAATTTACATCGTATGTTAAGATTACTCAGCAACAACTATTAATGTGCGTGAGTTTTGGTAACGCGATCACTGTGCTGCTGCACTGCAATGTTCAGTGTTGAACACAGATGTATTTCACAGTTGAATCAAGAGATCAAGATGTCACCAAGTTGTAGGACTCCTTTTAGCCTAGGGATCCGTCTGAATTGGTTTCGACATTGATCTTGTTCCGGTCCAAAGAATTATAGAGGCACTATAATTATGGGCGGTAGTATTTTACTATTTTTTTAACAACCGGTTAACCAGCAAGTTACAATCATCATTCGAACAACAAAAACTTTTTTTTTAATTATCTCTAGATAACAACCAAGTTGCTAAGTTTAAAACGCAACTGTCAAACTTTCCATAATATTTAATTTTATTACAAAGCAATAAAGTTCTTATAACGAAGAAAGCATCAAACCAAAATCATCACAACACACATTGAAATGAAAAGAATGTTCTGGATAACACGACGACGTCTGATTGAGCCACGTTAAGCTAATGTGTACAATATACGTACGTCATAAATAACTTCAAGAATGCACTTGGCATAATCGTATCGACCACCTACGAAATCTCAACCGCTAAGCCACCGTTGACATTCCCTTTCAAATTCTCACGCTTTACAAAACAAACATCTATTTCGAGTGTTCGAAAAAAAATACAAATTGAAACAAAAAGGCCCGTATTACAAACGCGCGCAAATGAAAACAAACAATGGCAGGGTAAATTTATAATACGGAGTGCGCATGGCGCGGTGGCCGATTTAGACTTAACTGTCGCTTCCGATACCGTCCCATATGAATTATTAAGCGTTTTACTTTTTAGCTGCTTTGCGATATTAAACGAATCGTATCCAATTACACGTTTAAAATGAATTTTTAATTTCTTAGAAACTTTTTCGTAAGTAAAACGTTGAAGAGTATGTTTACAGAAACAGAAACAGAAACTTTTTTATTCAATATAGATTATAAATAATGCTTATTGAAAGTCACTCTTTTGTTTAATTTTTTTTTTGTTAAAAACGTTACCCCCACACTAGAATTTTCTCCTGTATCGTGGAGGCAGTTTACAAACACAAATTGCACAAGGACAAACATCCAGACCCGGAACAATTATTTGTAGGCCATACAAATACTTGTTCCGTGCGGGATTCGAACCCGCGCCCCCTAGCGCAGCAACTCATTGCTAAGCCACTGCGCCACGGAGACGTCAAAAAAACCTCTGTCCTGGTTCGAAAAAAACCTCTGTCCTGAGAAGAACCAGCAAGAAACCGAGCGGGACTTTTTTAAATAACAGCTTACAATCATGTAATCACAATTAACCACACAAAACAAATTAGAAGTAGTTTGGTAGCGATTCCCTCATTCCCGGGGGTTATTATCATCCATAAATTCCTTAATATTATAATAACCATTTTTATACAAACTTCAATCGACGGACTCAACTCGGCTGGGTAGCGTTCGGGAAATTACGACACATATTCTCGTCGGGTATACCTCAAAACCTGAAAACAAGATTGTACAACCAGTGCGTGTTGCCAGTGATGACTTATGGATCTGAGACGTTGTCCTTCACTGCTGGCCGTATGTGGACGTTGAAGTTTGCTCATCGAGCTATGGAGAAGGCTATACTCGGTGTTTCTTTGTATGATAAACTTAGAAATGAGGATATCCGCAGTAGAACCAGAGTGACCGACATAGAAACGGATTAGTAAGCTGAAGTGGCAATGGGCCGGCCATATAGCTCGAAGAACCGGCAACCGATGGGGAAAAAGTTTCTCGAGTGGCAGCCTCGTCCTGGTGGGCGAAGTGTAGGGCGACCCCCCTCTAGATGGTGTGACGACCTGGTAAGATATGCAGGAAGTCGATGGATGCAGGTGGCTCAGGACCGAGCTTTGTGATATTCCGTGGGGGAGTTCTATGTTCAGCAGTGGACTTGTGAAGGGCTGCAATGATGATTATGAAGTAAAATGAATCTAGATAGTAACTTCCTTTCTTCCTAGGAGTTCATCTCGGTAGATATCACCCTCTAACCTTTTTCTATAGCATCCAAATAGAAGTGCTTGTACTAATGTGTTTTGGTATGAAGGCTAAAGTAAGCCAGGATGATTACAGGTGCAGTCTTCTAAAGTTGGTTCCAAGTGTCCGAGGCTGCAGTAGCCACTCACTCGACACCAGGCAAACAACAATTTATTTTTTACTACACGATCATAAATCCTCGAAATATTTTTATTTTCTCAGACAGTTTTGCACAGGACGAGCCTCCATCGAGAACGTGGTAAATAAGCACACGTGGAACTGCAATTATCAATTTAATTGGTGTCAGTGGGGAACGATATAATATGGGGTTGCAACTCTACTGTAACATGTGCAGCGAGCGCTTGGCCTAAAGGTCTAGATACCAGGCCATAAACTCCAAAAAAAAATGCAGCGAGCGCTTAGTTCCTAGAAGCTTGCCAAATGCATGCGAAACCTTTTAATGGATTAATAATTTTTACAATGTAAGAAAGTGAATGAATCCATTTCGTCACGTTAATGTCGTAAAGGTCACTAAAGGAAATGCCAGATACATCTCATAATCTATACATCTATACAAATAAATAATATTGAAATGTCTGTTTGTAATGTTAAAATAACAGCTTGTTCCTGAATGTATATGAAAGTATATACGATACTTATAACAAAAACACAATTTTTAAAATTTTTGTCTGTCTGTCTGTCTGCTAATCTCCGAAACGGCTGGACCGATTTCGACGGGACTTTCACTGGCAGATAGCTGATGTTATAAGGAGTAACTTAGGTTACTTATATTTGAGAAAAAGAATTAGGGTTCCGCGCAACATAATTAAAACCCTAAATTACACACGGGCGAAGTTGCGGGGAACAGCTAGTTTTTGACATAAATTTTGACGAGCTGAGACAGTGTAACGCTGATCTCGACATTTTTTATTCTATTGTCTCACAATTTAAAAGAACTATAATTGCTACGTTAAATATATAAATTTCACGAATATCATTAAGTTTTTTTTTTTATTACTGATACTCATACTACGTATTATTAGATTTTTATCACATGTTATATGTGTTGTTGTCATATTTTGTTTTGCTGTGCACACTCTATTCGATTATAGACTAGTAATAATAGCATTTATTGCTGCAACTGTTTGATGTATTATTTATTATTGTCTTTAATGTACTTGTGTGCTATTTTTGTGTGGTGTTTTTAGTAATTCGAAATCGGGTCTGTGAGATTGTTTTAGTAAAGAAGGCCCTTAGCTCCCATAATTCCATTACCCGACTTTTGAGATAAATTGACGGATTCTTTTAAACCACTTAATGCTGCTGAAAGAACTTCACACGGCTTTTCTATTTAAAATTGTATCGCCTCTTTAAGCAAATTTGTACGGCCGTAAATCACGTCATTATCTTTTATACAAACTAGATTCAAAGCTATGCAAGTAGCAACACCGGAATATTTATTTTTACCGATTGTAAACAATCGCTTCTTCTATTTTTATAATCGATACTATTCTTTGTTATTCCATTACAAGCAAAGGAAAGGAAAACATTGTTTCACATTAATATATGAGTATCAATGTTTATTTTTCAAAACAAATTCATTGGAAGCTTTACGTAAATTAAATTTTAATGTAAATGAATAAAACTAAATATCAATTTTTGCGATATTATTGGATCTTTTTGGAATTGGAAAAAAGACTAAACACAGAAGACAAAAATAGCGATAAATATTATTAGTTATTAGGCAAAAATGGGGCATAAGGATGGCCATGCCTTTTTCTCCAAATATCCAATTCCTCCTACGCGTAGAGTGTACACTGAGTATTCTGGGGTCCGAAAGATGGCAAAAACTCTATCTACAAATGCCGAACCTAAATTTCAAAGAATATTGAAAGTTGAAACTGTTATTTATTTCCTAACAATTAAAATTCATTCTTCAATATATTTTTTTTATTTTCATAATATTAATAAAATAAACCATTAGGTATTTCGTATAACAAAATTATATATTACATTACAAGTTATAATTTTCATTATCCATGTACCAAAATAAGACAGTATTCATACAATCAAATAGAAAATTATAGATTCTTACGTCAACTTAATCCTATTTTTATCCTTTTTAGTAATTCTGGCCAATTAAGTTGAAAGGTTTTATCGAAGAGTATAGAGGTAGTGACTACGGCCTTGGTCAAACTAAAAAGTAGTGATTGTGTGCTCTTTGGTTCAAACAATCACGTTTCGATACAATAAATGTTAAATAAAATTCTATTTCAGTGACCATTTTGATGATTTTTTTTTCTGAACGGTCAATTATTTACTTACTTAATTTAAAAGTTTTTCTATGTTACCTACTATCAAAACTTATGTTGATAATTGCACAGCTGCATGTAGAATTTTGTTGTTATGAACTGGAAGTGAATACCAATATTTTGAACTCCATATCACCGCTTCAGGATAATTTAGGTTTAGCAATATAAATTATAAACTATATAATATTAATATAATTATTTTACGTGGTAGAGCCATGCTGCAGCTATATTAGTAGTATAGTAATAGCGCGAATGGGTCGGCTCGATCCTGGAAGGATCACGCTCTCACGGAATACCAGTGTAAAATAGTAGCTTTACGCTGCTGTGTTTCGTATGGTGAGTGTAGAGAACCGGAGACCCTTTTTAAAACAAGAAACAAGAAGAAACGAGGCATTCCATCTTAGTTCTCACGGCTGACAACGCATCTGCATTTCGATTCTTAATCGAGGATAAATGTAAATGTCTATTGGCCACAGCAATCATTTACCATCAGGTGGACTGTGTGCTCGTTTGTCTCCCTTATCCTATAAAAAAAAAACAATTGCAATTATCCATGTATACTTTTATTCACCAAAAGCCACATTTTTATACATGGGATTTTAATCATATTCAAGCGTCGTTGTAACTGACAGATAATTCTGTGGTGATAAGATTATGGCATAAATCCCAATTGACTTTTGTTCCAAAAATGCCTACCCCCTAAATTCTGCCGCCGCGCCTAGACAACTACGTCTATCCTCGTTTGCGAATCAAAATGTAGATGCGTTGTCACCCGTGAGGACTAAGATGGAATGCCTCATTTCCAGTAAAAAGGGCCTCCGGCCACCTGCACTCACCAAGCGAAACGCAGAGGCAAACCTCTACTTCACGCTGGTTTTTGTGAGGTCGTGGTACCACCCCGGTTCGTGCCGGCCCATCCGTGCGACAGCAAAAGCTGCTGCGTTTACCACTGTGTAAAATCAATGATCATACTTACTTCCTACTAACCAACTTACAAGCAATACATGCCAGCTTTTTAATTCTTTGACAGACCTAAGTCCTGTGAAAATGTTTTGACTTATACGCTACATAATTTTGTTATTAGAGTCTAATACAGTAACTGTATAAAATAATCTAAAGGCAATTAATTGAAATTAAAAGATAAAAAAATTATCCACCTACAAAAAGGAATCATGTGTCACTTTACAAAAATTCATGATATTAAATATGAGAAGGTAAATATGGTAACATCTTATTAAAGTAGTAGACACACTCGTGCCGTATTATGCCACGAGCATCAACACTCAACGCGGCTAAAGTAATTTTCACTTTAAAAACTGAAATGTTGCCTTTTTAAAATATCTAAAACAAAAAGACAGACGTGTGCAAACGCTATTACATTTCAAAGCACCACGCTGCCGCTTATTGTGGCCGTTTAAAATTAAATATTGGAATAATAAACAAGCGACCACCACCGTGCGAAGGTTTATTTTGTTTCCGCGCAATATCGCTGCGTCCCGAAGACGTTGCGCCTACAAGAGACATGTGCGATACTAGCTTTTATCTGCGACTACGCTTGGATGAATTTTATACAGTTTGGTTGAACTGAGTGAAGAGTATACAAATTTGCATTTGGCATGCATACGTGAGGGGTACAAGTGATATTCACGCGCTCTTGCATCATAGTGTCCAGAGTCACAGCTGCTTAAAATGTTTGCTTAAGTCTTAGGCTACGTAGTTTTTACGTGGTAGAGCCATGCTGCAGCTATATTAGTAGTATAGTTGTAGCACGAATGGGTCGCCACGACCGGGCAAGGACCACGCGCTCACAGAATACTAGCGTAAAATAGCGGCTTAATGCTGCTGTGTTTCGTATGGTGAGTTTAGAGAACCGGAGACCCTTTTTACTGGAAAAGAGGCATTCCATCTTAGTCCTCACGGGTGACAATGCATCAGCGTTTTGATTCGCAAACGAGGATAGATGTAGATGTCTATGGGCCACAGCAACCACTTACCATCAGGTGAACTGTGTGCTCGTTCGTCAACCTTATACTATTAAAAAAAACACTTTATGATTAAAAAAAACTTAAATTAGTTTAAAAAATTATATATTTATTCAACTAGACACACAAACAATAGTATAGTACCTGTTTACAATATCTAATACAGATTAGTTTTGATGGAGATACCAATTACTTTTCGATTAACCTTAATCAAGTACACTATCATCTGTGCTCATAACTAGAAAAAAATACAGTATTTTTAAACATGTGTACTGTCTTAAATCATACAGTGCCCTTATAGAAAATAACAATTTAGTTTTAAAATGATCCCTATCGCATATAACGTTATAACTCGACACAGAGCACTTTTATTAAAAACATAAAAATATATAAAATATAAAATTAAAAAAACTGGTTTTTGGCCTAATTTAATCACATATATCGTTATAATTGGACACAGATCAATTTTATTGCAAAAAATATAGTAAACTTTACTCACGTTTATCGCATAAGCTGCCGTTTGTCGACTCAGTGCACTTTCATTGAATAAATGTTAATTTTATTTTTATTGACCTATCGCATATACCGTCATAAATCGACAAACAGCACTTTATACAATATTTAGATACACAAAGACCTCGCGCAAGTCGTGATGTGAAACTGTTTAAGTTCAATATTCAATATACTATTAGTTTCCGTCAACATTATAATGACACTAATTATTTTAGCAACAAATATTTAAATCACTAGTTAATACAGTCTTTGATATGAAATTTTGAAGTTTTCTGAACCCGACGAAACAATAAAAAAGGTTATTGATATTTTTGAGTTATGACACTATTTGAGCGGAGGTGCGTATATCATTGACTTATCACTTCTGTCGGCAGTTCTTATGACTGATTCTGTTTTTTTTTAATTCTTGACACACTTTTTTTTAATTTGTGTTTATTTATAACTACAGTCTTGGTGTCCAAATTAATGAACGTTAATCGTTTATCATTTTTAACTAAACGGTAATATAACTCCAGTCTCTCCTGATTTTCTAAAATTGAAAATCAGTTATTGAGTTTTCTGTCAGAAACTGAGAATCAGTAGCAGTTCAAAGTTGGCGGTGTTTGACCCCCGTACCTCGAAAAGCACGTAATCTCTCGTCCCATTGAATACGACGACGAGGATGTAGTGCACATGTGCTTACCCACACACTAAAATACTGTCCTACATAGTTGGCTAATCTTCGTTAAGGCTGACCACCGTGACCGCAATGAGGCCTAATAATTTTCTGCTCACCAGATGTCGCTAGTTGACACTGAGGTAAAGTTTTTTGTTACACAATGTAATCTAATTGATAAGTTGTTTTTTAATAAATGTTTATCAGTTTCAAGAGTATTATATTAATACACAAAACAATGCCTCAGTGGTTCGCTCTTTAATTTTTTGCACATTTTTAACTTTTTTTAATTTTTCTACTTTTAGAGTATATGTGGTTTAGTTTATTTGTTTTTAATGTTATTAATATAAAATAATAACTTTTACATTTTTCGTACAAATTAACTTCCCCACTATGAAATTTGTCAAATATTATGCCTCACTTTCTAGTGGCGCACCCCTGGTGGCTGAAAAAGTCGTGGATGCCCTCATTGAGTCAGCAGGACATAGTCACCTATATGTAGCAGCTAGGGTATTTTTTGAAATGAAGTGACAAACGTTCTTACAGATCACCTGATTGGTGGTGAAGTGGCTACTGCATTCCATAGATACCTGCCGTCAATTTCAAACGAAGAACACTAGGATGGAATTCCTTACAGCCATTAATTGCTATTTGTGCTGCTGTTTTTCCGTCTGAAATGTTATTACCGTTAATAACACTTCAAACGGGAACAGAGTAGCACACAATTGGCAACAGAAACAGTCCATGGTACCATTCCAGATGGACTCCTTTTTTTTATAGAGTAAGCGTAACAAACGAGCACATAGTCCGCCTGATGTTAAGTGGTCGCTATGACCCATAGACATCTACATTTGTCCTCAATAAAGAATCAAAATGCAGATGCGTCGTTACCCGTGAGGACTAAGATGGAATGCCTCTTTTCCAGTAAAAAGGGTCTCCGGTTCTCTACACTTACCATACGAAACACAGCAGTGTCAAGCTGCCATTTTAAGCTGGTATTCTGTGGGAGCGTGGTCCTTCCCCGGTCGAGCCGACCCATTCGTTCTACAACTATACTACTAATACAGCTGTAGCATGGTTCTACCACGTACAAACCTATCTCTAGTTAATAAATATATATAACGATATCTGTAAGATATTGTGGTTACCGATAAACAACACACAATCTCGTATAATATACCAGATGAGAAACGCTAAAGCAGTGCGATTTACTATTTAGGACTCCATCGTCGCTTACCACCAGGTGGGATTGTAGTCTAACACTGATTTAAAAGTAAATAACACTCGCTAGCGAAGAGACGCAGGAACAAAGGTTCAGGAGACATCTACTTCTGCAATCTTCAACTTCAACCGAACCCACATTGCAGTACGCTAAAGTTAGCGGTTATGATGAATATTTCCACTATCGGGGAGAGTAATGTGGTTTGTTAAGGCACAAGAGAAATATATTCCCGTAAAGATCAGATAAAACATTCCAGAAATACCAACCTTAAGTCGTTGTTGCCGTTGGTCAAACAAGAGAATATTAGGCAAAATAAGTCTCTAGCTTATTCAAAGCTGTCACTCTTATTAACAAAATAAATTTTAATTGTTTATGGTTTGATAATAAATGACATAGTACAGAAAGGAATAATTGGTTGTGAGATTGAATTTGTCGAACTTTTCGTCTAATGTCAACTTCACCGTCATCATTCATCATTACAACCCTTCACAAGTCCACTGCTGAACATAGGCCTCCTCCAAGGAATGCCACAAAGCACGGTCCTGAGCCACCTGCATCCATCGACTTCCTGCATATCTTACCAGGTCGTCACTCCATCTCGTGGGGGTACGCCCTACACTTCGCCTGCCGGTACGAGGCTGCCACTCGAGAACCTTTTTTCCCCATCGGATATCGGTTCTTCGAACTATATGGCCGGCCCATTGCCACTTTACAAATCCGATGGGCTATGTCGGTCACTCTGGTTCGACTGCGGATATCCTCATTTCTAAGTTTATCACGCAGAGAAACTCCAAGCATAGCCCTCTCCATAGCTTGCTGAGCGACCTTGAGCTTCTTTATCCAGCCAGCAGTGAAGGACCACGTCTCAGTTCCATATGTCATCACTGGCAACACGCACTGGTTGTATAGTCTCGTTTTCAAGTTTTGAGGTATACCTGACGAGAAGATGTGCCGTAATTTCCCGAACGCTGTCCAACCGAGTTGAATCCGTCGATTGACCTCTCGGTCGAAGTTGGACCTACCTAGTCGGACTATTTGTCCCAGGTAAACATACTCGTCAACAACTTCGAGCTTAGTGCTCCCAATAACTACCGACATATGTGTGACTTGGAGATATCGTCGGCAAATCGAAGGTGAGTGATGTACTCGCCATTGATGTTGATAATGTATCCTTTCCAGTCCAGAAGCTTGAAAACGTCTTCCAACGCAGCGGTGAAGAGTTTCGGGGATATAACGTCACCCTGTCTTACACCTCTCTGCAATTGGATAGGTTTCGTACTCTGGTTCTGTACTCGGATACCCATCGTAGCCCTACTGTACAAGCACTTCAACACTTCGATATACCGACAGTCAACTTGGCACCGCTGAAAGGACTGCAGCACCGCCCGAATTTCGACGGAATCAAAGGCTTTCTCATAGTCCACATACGCCGGACATAGTGGCAAATTGTACTCCTCGGACTTCTGTACAACTTGCCGAAGGGTATGTATGTGGTCTATGGTGCTAAATCCCTTTCGGAAACCGGCTTGTTTGGGAGGCTGTAACTCGTCAAGTCTGCGCGCGAGACGATTCGTAATGACTTTCGAAAACAGCATGTAGACGCGGCTCAGAAGGGAAATCGGTCTGTAGTTTTTCAAGAGAGCGTTGTCGCCTTTCTTGAAGAACAAGACCACCGCACTTCTGCTCCACGCCTCCGGTGTAACGCCACCATGGAGGACGGAATTAAAGAGCTTCTGAAGGACTTCAAGTACCGGTTTTCCACCCGCTTTCAGAAGCTCCGCTGTAATTCCATCCTCGCCTGGGGTCTTGCCGTTTTTAAGGTGCTGGAGAGCCATTCTAATCTCGCTCAGACTGACGTCCGGGATATCATCGGAATAATGTCGGATAAGACTCGCTCTTGGATCGTTACTCACACTTGCGTGTGGCTCCAACGATGATGTGTACAGCTGCCCATAGAACCTCTCAATCTCACTCAAAATCTCAGGTGTCCCGGAAACGATGCTGCCACATTCGGTCTTCAGCTTCGACAGTTGGCTCTTTCTGGCAGACAGATCTCTAGCAAAGACTTTGGAGCCCTGGTTCCGCTCGATCGCTTCTTCAATACGAGCAGTATTAAAGTTGCGTAAGTCACGCCGCATGCATTTGGAGATCTGTCTGTTCAGTTGCCTGTATGCTGTCAAATCTACTAAAGACTGCAGCTTCATATCCCGTCTAACAGCCATGAAATTAAGAGTGTGATCGGAGAGTTTTTGTCGCGCGGGTCTTGCAAAACTTAGCTCCGACCGCATGGACAGTTTCCACGAGCTTGTCATTCATATCGTCCACTACATTGCAATCTTCTAGGCACTGGAAACAGTTTCGTAGCTCGAGCTGAAAGGTTTAGGGACTTTGGATTAGAGCACGAGGGGGACTGAGCGTTGACTTCATTAGACGTGACCTCTCTAACTTAACGTTTAGGTTCAGTGTGCCTCTAACCATTCGATGATCGCTGCCGGTTTTCACCCTTGCGATGACTGAGACATCACTGAACAGTTGTCGTCTGGTCGTCATAATGAAGTAAATCTTATTTTTTGTCGAACCGTCGGGGCTCGACCAGGTCCACTTCCTTTGGGGCCGTTTCTGAAAGAAAGAGTTCATCATAAAGAGTTCCCCTTTCTCCATGAAGTCGGCCAGCTGCTGGCCCCTTGGGTTCGTTGCCCTATTCCGAATTTCCCTACTTTTAGCTCACCGTTCTCTCTTGTGCCTAGTTTTGCGGTGAAGTCTCCCATTAACACCGTATAGTGGGTTTTGGAGGAATGCATGGCTCTAGAGATATCCTCATACATTTCCTCCACCTCCTCATCGGGGTGTGCCAAGGTTGGTGCGTAAGCTTGTATAACCTTCAGCGAATACCGTTTGGTGATTCTGAGTATAAGGTACGCAACCCTCGTCGACACACTCCCAATCTTTACAACGTTGTTAACGAGAGACTTGTGGACGATAAATCCGACACCTCCTTGGGACAGATGGTCGCCCTCCCGGTGATAGAACAAGTTGCTGGATTTGAAAATTACCGTGTCCTCCCCCTCTCTTCCGTCCTCGGATATTCCTATGATATTCCAGCGCAATTTGTCTATCTCTTCTTCCAGCTCCAGGATCTTCTCGTCAGTCCTCAGGGTGCGTGCGTTATAAGTTGCCAAGTCGAGTCGTCGTAGGTGGCAACCGAACCTCCACCGGAGATTCTTAGCACCCCCTGCCCCGCCGTTACCATGGTCGCCACTGTGGCCAGGAATAGCGGGGCCGCCGGGGACTGGGGGCCTTCTGTTTGTTACTTTACTTCACCGTACGCGGTGCTAATTGACGAAAGAGGGACTGTTGAATGACGTAGTTGGGTAATATATAAATATACCAGATACGCCAAACTCAAATTACTCAAATTTGAGGATGTCTTAGTAAATAATGAAGCTAGTGGGTTTTAAAATTGAATATGCTGAATTTTTCGTCTAATGGTTGCCATTTCACTTTTGACAGAAAAAATATGATTGTATCAAAAACGTTGGATTCAAATTACTCTAATTTGGGGTAAGTAGCATTACGAATGTCGTTACTTTCCATGTAATATAATGTAAATAGCTAGCGATTTAGCAGCGGTTCTTTACTAAGTAAAGTAGTAAAGGCAAGCTGATAGAGGATAGAACCTACAAAAACATTAAACTTCTATTTTATCCTGGTATCGAGGCAACCCATTCGTGTTACAACCAAACTATAGCTGCAGTGTGGCTCTACCACGTGTGTATGTCGTTTAGAGTCGAGGTGGGATCTGAAGCGGCTTAAATGAGTAAATGGCGCAAATATGAGGTCTCTGAAAGATGACTACATTTGCTGTAGACACTATCGGTCCGTGGGGTCCACGTGCGCTTAATGTTCCTTAAGGAACTATATCCGCTAGTTGCCGACGCTAGCGATAAAAGTACTGGTTTTTTTCAAAGGCGAAGTATGGCGTTGTTCCTTTCGACGTTTTATCTCCGATGAAAGCAAAGATATTCAAACATATATTTACTTACTTAATTGTATTTGAATGAAATGTACTTCATTTCGAAACTGTAGCAGATTTAAAAACAAAGAAATTATTAATGTAGCGTAAAATTTTAACTTCCTAAGTGGAAGAAATAATAATCATATTTCATTTAATTACATTCAACGAGAAAACGCAGCCAGCGTTCTTGACTCTACACCGCGGGGGGTATTTTATAATATTTTTTTTTTTATATTAAAATAAATATTGTATAATAATATTATTTTCTAAAAATGAAATAAAAGGAAAAATTTATTGTTAAATTGTGTTTATATTATAACTTACAAATGCCGTAGTTGAGAATTTAAACGGATACCTAAAATAAACAACATAAAAGCGTCCTTTCGCTCGCCGTTCTGCTGATAGATAAATGTTTCTAATAGCCGCTTCCAATTCTTTAAAAGTATTATCGTTATAAATACATTTTTTATTATTATAATCTTTCTCATATATTTTTTAATTATTAAAATCACTTACACCATCTCAAAGTATTAGTTTTTAAAATAAAATGAGAAAAGCATTTATAACAAAGCTTTCAACAAAAAATAATAGCTTACTGTTACTGTTCTTTTCTGCCGACTTCAAAAAGGAGACGGTATCAAAAAAAGACTCAATTCGACTGTATGTTTTTTTTATGTGTTACAATTTAAAATTTTATACAGCCAACTTCAATATAAGTTATTAAGAATAACTCAAAAACCATTGGTCTGACCTTGATCAAATTCATATGGTACCACACGAGAAGTACCAGCTTTCAAATAAAAATGAATCATCGAAATCGGTTCACCCAGTACAAAGTTATGAGGTAACACACATAAAAAAAACATACAGTCGAATTGAGTACCGTCTCCTGTTTGGAAGTCGGTGAACCGATTTCGATGATTCTTTTTTTATATGAAAGCTGATAGTTATCGTGTAATCTCATATGAATTTTATCAAGGTCAGACCAATAGTTTTTGAGTTATTCTTAAATAACTTATATTGAAGTCCGCTGTACTAAATTTACAATTTTTAATTATTATATTTCTATGCTCATGGCAAATATTTCTAACAATAGATAGGATTAATATTACAGATTTTTATATTGCGTTCAAAGTTTAACTTGAACTTATTATCTACTCGATTGCATGCCGTTTAGTGGCGGTGTAAGAGATCCCACTACCTGATATCATACCTGGGTGTCATAAGGGGCGTCAGTGAGAAACTGAAACAGAATATAGGCAACTGCATCTGTCTGATATCGTTACAATTTATCAAAAGTCCATAGTAGGTAAGTTGATATTCTTTATTTGTTATTAGGAAGACGATGCTGGCCATATTCTGGTTTGTTTCCCTATGTTGCCAGTTACGACACCCACGGGAAGATATGTGGGGTAGTGGATATTCTTACACCGCCATTATTCGACGCCCTCTGTCTGATAATAAAAAACCGCGGTAATAATAATAACGAATCCGACTGCTGCGGAGCTTAAAAAAAAGGTATCGTTTATTGTTGGTATACGTGGTAGAGCCATGCTGCAACTATATTAGTAGTATAGTTGTAGCACGAATGGGTGGACTCGACCCGGGTAGGACCACGCTCTCACAGAATACCAGCGTAAAATGACAGCTTGATACTGCTGTGTTTCGTATAGTGAGTGTAGAGAACCGGAGATCTTTTTTACTGGAAAAGAGGCATTCCATCTTAGTCTTCACGGGTGACATCGCATCTGCATTTTGATTCTTTACTGAGGATAAATCTAGATGTCTATGGGTTACACCACCCACTTACCATCAGGTGGACTGTGTGCTCGTTTGTCACCCTATCCTTTAAAAAAAATGTGTATGTACGATTTACTATATCCGTTTCTATGTCCGCTCGTAACTTCTAAATTAGTGATGGGATTCGGACAAATATACCGCACAAAAACTGTCGAATACTTGCGATAAAAAAAATATCAAAATTACACGCAAGGTACTTCGTATTGTACCTACCTAATATGTAATTTATATTTTTTTAATAAAATTAAAGTGACAAATGAACTCACAAGTCCATCTGAAGTTGTCTACTGCATCCAATGGACATCCGCAGCCATTCAAATAAAGAAGGCTACAGATGCGCTGTCACCTCTGAGATCTAAGGTGAAATGCGTCACATATCCTGTAACTTTACTTCTTTACATCATCATCATCATTACAGCCTTTCATAAGTCCACTGCTGAACATAGGCCTCCCCCAAAGAATGCCAGAAAGCACGGTCCTGAGCCACCTGCATCCATCGACTTCCTGCATGTCTTACCAGGTCGTCACTCCATCTCGTGGGGTGTCGCCCTACACTTCGCCTACCGGTACGAGGCTGCCACTCGAGAACCTTTCTTCCCCATCGGTTGTCGGTTCTTCAAGCTATATGGCCGGCCCACTGCCACTTCAGCTTACTAATCTGTTGGGCTATGTCGGTTTACTTCTTTACGCCAAACGTAAAATACCCAGAACAGCGACGAAGAACGCAGCGACAAAAATGAAAGACGTCAGGATCTGGGATCGCCAATCCGCATACCAAGCGTGGTGATTAAGGCAAACGGGCCTTTTTCACAAGCTGGTGAACTACAACACCGATCTCTTGCGAAAAGTTGTTTTTTTTTTTAGGAGAGGGTGACAAACGAGCACACCGTGCACCTGATGATAAGTGGTTGCTGTGGCCCATAGACATCTACACCTATCCTCCTTTGCGAATCAAAATGCAGATGCGTTTTCACCCGTGAGGACTAAGATGGAATGCCTCTTTTCCAGTAAAAAGGGTCTCTGGTTCTCTACACTCACCATACGAAACACAGCAGTATTAAGCTGCTATTTTAGGCTGGTATTCTGTGAGAGCGTGGTCCTACACCGGTCGAGCCGACGCATTCCTGCAACAACTATGCTGCTAATATAGTTACAGCATGGCTCTACCACGTATAAAAATGTTTACAATAATAGCTGTAGTGTAGTGTTAATGTTTTTTGTTTGCTGTTCTATCATAAAGTTATTATTATAGAGAAAGTCCACGAAATAACTCATCATTTACGGCCTTATTCCAAAAAGAAGTTAAATTTGTCTCAGGTTTAAATAAAAATGTAGAATAAATTCCCGCGGTACTAAAATGTAATGTACGGAATTTGGCAAATTTCGCGAATACCGTTACGCCACGGCTAAGGGATTTCAACCACGATTGATATTAGCGTAAAGATAAAAAAATCACAACTGTTATTTCTAATTCGCAAATAGCAGACAAATTTCTTTCAGATTAGATAGTATTTTTTACCCCTAAAAAGTATTTCACGGAACGGTACAAAATGTCAATTTAACGACGTCAATAACGATGAACGCGTTTACATATTTTTTGATAAGATAGGACCACGTGTAGGGCGAAAGCAGTCTGCAATATGTTAATTTTTTACGGCCCAACCACTTAACAGCTGCTTCAAAATTCTCCCGAAATATCTTTGTGTAAATTATATTAGGGACAGTTCAATAGGTCAGTTTTTTTTAGAAGGGCAAATAAGCATGCGGCTCACCTGATGGTAAGTGACTACCACCGCCCATGATCAAATGCAATACTAATAATACTAATAAAATGGCCGCTCAGTTATTTAATTATCACTTATTTGAGGGAAACTTTTTTTGTATAACTGACGAGAAACAAGCACACTATCCATTTGATTGTAAAGTATCATAGTATCATAGATTAAGAAATAAAATACGGATGCCGTGTGACGCCGAGAACTAAGATCGATGGCCTTGTTAATATTAAGTTGAACTCAACATTCACAAGCAATCAACACAGCACTATTGTACTGATAATTTACGTTACTGTTGCGAGCGTAGTCCTTCCATGTTTATTACGGTATACTCGTACATATTGCTGCAGCTCTCATTGGCTAGCAGCATAAATGTATCAGTCAGAACTCAGAATAGTATTATAATATTATTGTAAAACATTGAGATCGCAGACATATCTAGTAACTCTTTCTCATAACTCCAACCATGGGCCCTTCACTGTGCTTCAATGAGGGCATCCACGACTTTTTCTGCCACCGTGGCGTGTGTCACGGCGCCACTAGAATGTGAGGAAGTATTTGACAGATTTCATAGCGAGGAAGTTAATTTGTTCAGAAAATGTAAAAGTTATTGTTTCTTTTTGTACTATTAGCTATATTTTATATTAATAACATTAAAAATAAATAAACCAAACTACAGATATTCTAAAAGTAGAAAAATTAAAAAAAGTTAGAGAAGTGCAAATAATTAAAGAGCAAACCACTGAGGCATTGTTTTGTGTATTAATATAATACTCTTGAAACTGATAAACTTTTATTAAAAACCAACTTCGCAATTAAATTACATTCTGTAACAAAAAAACTTTACCTCAGCCCTCATTGTGTAATCAAATACTCTTTTAAAAACTATTATTAAAATATCGGAGATGATTTGGAAGGCTAATGAAACAAAAAAGAAAATAAACTCAATTCAATAGAGAAGAAGACTGGGTGCTACCATCTGCATAGAATCCTGTTAATAACAAAATTAATACAAATCTAACGTATTACTATACCTACTACTATATTGGGTACCTTTGCCTTACAGACTGAAACACAGAAGTGCATGCATTACAGGTATGACGGTGAACTCTTAGGCAAAAAGGAGATCCACCAGTCTATCTGCTAGGCAAACAGCAAAGTTAATAAAAAGAGAGTAGTGACAACGGAATGCGTAATTTAATAAACATTTCGCTTGATGCTAATAATTGAATGATTAACGATTGAGTATAGGAGGACAAAATGGGTGGCCACAATGACTCAGCATTTCTTCTAGAAACTTCATAAATATTTTTTTTTGAATTCTTAATTGGCATGTTTCATTTCACATTCTACATGTGGAATATTTTAAAATGTTTGAAAAAGTGAAATTTTACCGAATTAATTTATTGCAACTTCTTTGAACAACTTGTAGTGGCAACGTAAGCGAGTACCTCATATCAATTCGTGGGTATTTTAAAAGACGACAGGGGAAAACTGAAAACAGGAGATTAATTTATTTTCTAGTAATTATAAAACTTTAAATTGTACAAATGTTATATCATATTTTATTATCTGTTAATTTCATAACTAATTTTAAGTTTCATGTTGTATCTAATGTTTTGCATACCTTTAAGTTAAATACATATATAGTATATTTTTTTAAAACTGCAAATGTTTTATAACAATGTTTTGTATGTGTTTAAGCCTAAATAAATAAAGAAATAAATTTTAAATGAAACTAATTTTTACAGATTATGTTGCGTTTAATTTTAACTGTTTTAATTCCCGACGTTTCGGCTGCTTTCCAGCACCCGTGGTCACGGGGGACTCAGGTGTTTGACGTCCTGATATCATAGTTAGCCTGGCTACCTTCAGTTTTTTAATATTAATTTTTGGTTCGATTTACGCAGAATGAGCTTACAGTATCTTGAAGTCTAGCAGTGGTATATTTGGGTTTGTATTTAATTTTATTAATTATAGGATCCCAAGCAGATGGCAGCACCCATCCATCCTCTCTATTGAATTTAGGATGTTTTTTTTTATTTTAATAGCCTCGTGAAGGTAGCCGGGCTAACTATGACATCAGGACGTCAAACACCTCAGTCCTCCCCGTGACCATGGGTGCTAGAAAGCACCCGAAACGTCGGGAATTAAAAAAGTTAAAATTAAACGCGATAGAATAGAATAGAATAGAATAATTTTTATTCAATATACATTACATGTGTAATTCTTATTGAAAGTCATTTTTTACTTTACCACTGGTTCGAAAAAAAATCCCTCTGTCCTGGGAAGAACCAGCAAGAAACCCAGCGGGACTTTTTTTCAAATAAATATTTGTTTTATTTAATGATATAATCTGTAAAAATTAGTTTTATTTAATGTGTAGTCTTCGCGTAAATTTAAGAAAACATTAAAGAAATCAATTATTAGGCAGACGCTGCTGAGTTGGTTTCCTCTGTCGCCTGTTACGGTATCCACAGGACGGTATGGAGTGGATATTTTTACACTGTCAATACATGGACGTATTATTCATCATCATTACAGCCTTTCATAAGTCTACTGCTGAACATAGGCCTCCCCCAAAGAATGCCACAAAGCACGGTCCTGAGCCACCTGCATCCATCGACTTCCTGCATGTGTTACCAGGTCGTCACTCCATCTAGTGGGGGGTCGCCCTACAGTTCGCCTACCGGTACGAGGCTGCCACTCGAGAACCTTTCTTCCCCATCGGTTGTCGGTTCTTCGAGCTATATGGCCGGCCCACTGCCACTTCAGCTTACTAATTCGTTGGGCTATGTCGGTTACTCTGTACGTATTATTATTTTTAAATAAAATTAGAATTTCAGATTACTAATCCTTAACGCAACACGAAAAAATTATAAAAACTCAATAAATATAAAACTCAAGCAAAGAAATCAAGTGTAACTTCAAAAGCCTATTTATTTTGCAATCTATTCCTTCAAAGTAAAAAATTAAAACTTTGTGAGGAGATAACGTAGAAAATGCAGATTCCATTGAAAATAAATGTTACTCCGTAACTCTCCGTTACAAGGGCGACATAAATTATCAGGTTTTTTACCACAGATAGAAAGATTAGAACCCGCTCGTCGCCACCAACACTCGACTTCGACATTCAACATGTGTTTAAAGTTTAAACCGATAAGACTGTTGCGAATGTCAAATTAAAAAATAAACTGTTTTTAAGAACTGAGAAGGATAATATATAATCAGAAGAAAGACTTATGGAACCTTTTTACTGGATACGAGGCATTCCATCTTAGTCCTCACGGATGACAACGCATCTGCATTTTGATTCTTAAACGAGGATAGATGTAGATGTCTATGGGCCACAGCATCCACTTCATTCAATCATTAATTCAATCAGATGGACTGTGTGCTCGCTTGTCACCTTTATTCTATAAAAGAAAAACAAGAATTTAGAAGTGGTATATCAAATAATAGAACAGAAAAACCAAACTTCTTCATTCTGGTTAAAATACAACCACAGGTACACTTTTCTAAAAATGTACCGAGAGATAAAAATCATTGAAGTATTATATACTACGTACAGTATATAATAGCTCAATTACAAAATGCCCTAAATAGTTGCCAAAGCTCGTTATGAGCTGGCGTATTTAGAACAACACATCTGCCTTTGATTCTTAATCGATAATAGATGTCGATTCTATGGGTCACAGCTTCCAAAGTTAAAGAAAAATATATTTACAGCCGATATACGGGCAAGGAAATGGCCCCCGGTAAGCTCCAATGCGTGTTGGCGGACTACACGTCTTCGATATTTTTTTTTGGATTTCTTAGACATACTTGGTTTTCTGACATGGTTTATTCGTCATCGCCATGCACATTATTATTAGTAAATCTGCACTTAAAATCACATTTAACAATTTAATAAGTGCCGGTCGTGATCGAACAGCTGGCATAAATACCAGCGGGTATGCAGAAAAGACGGTTTTTTTTTTAAAATATAATATTCTACTATGTTAAAACACCACCGTAGCCAGGAAACACTGGGGAAAAAAGGTTCTCGAGTGGCGGCTTCGTACCGGCGGACGAAGTGTAGGGCATCCCCCCACTAGATTCTCAGGACCGTGCTTTGTGGCATTCCTTGGGGGAGGCCTATGTTTAGCAGTGGACTTATGAAGAGCTATAATGATGATGATGATGTTAAAACACAGTAATACTCATTTTTGCTTAAAATTTAAAAACTTTAAAAGTATTTTTTAAAAGTCATCAAAAATAGTGCATTAGCAATATTAAGTAATTACGAAATCTAACTCAATAGAAAAACGTTACGTCCCCAAGGCCGCACTGGCCGACGGTTAATTACCACAAAAAATGTCGCCCACCCTGCAGTCTCATTAATTTACATTGACATGTTATGCCATACACTCATGGACGCTTGTGTTGTTTTTAAGACTTTCGTTAGCTTGGGCAGATTATTTATATTACGAATTCCAATACGAGAACATAGTAATACTTTCAATTGCTGTATCTTAGTGAAATTACATTCTTTAAGACTATTAAAGTCCACTGCTGAACTTAGGCCTCCCACAAAATGCCACAAAGTTGTCACACAAGAACCGTCCTTCCCCATCCGTTGTCGGTTCTTCGAGCTATATGATCGGCCCACTGCCACTTCAGCTTACTGAACCGTTGGACTATGTCACCTATGTAATAAGACTTAGTCCTTAAAAATTCCCTCAAAAAACCAAACCGGTCAGATTAATTCAGCCAGCCGGTTTTATCTGTACTATGAAGTGAATCCATCAGCCCATTGCTTTCCATGAATATCACTAGAGATGACTTTGGAAATTGTCAACAGGATCTCACAGAATTGGATAAATGTCGGTATAATAATCTTGTTTACGCCGGACGTAAAAAATACCGCCTCAAATGGAAGACATTTGCTAAGTCAAATTCTCCTTTAAAGGAGAGAGGCCCATGCACAGGAGTCAATTTTACGAAATGTTAATGATGATGATGGTGATAATGCTCAGCTTCATAAACTAAATAAATAATAACAATATTTATTAAATTTATAAACCAATTAAATAAAAAATACAATGCGGTATAAAAGCAAATATTGTAATTAAAAAAAATCTTTATTGAATAAAACTATTTTTTTACGGATTTTATCGCGTTTAATTTACTATTTTAATTCCCGACGTTTCGGGTGCTTTACAGCAACCCATGGTCACGGGGGGGACTGAGGTGTTTGACGTCCCGATGTCACAGTTAGCCCGGCTACCTTCAATTTTTTAATATTAATTTTTGGTTCGATTTACGCAGAATGAACTTACAGTATCTTGAAGTCTTGCAGTGGTATGCTTGGGTTTGGATTTTGTTAATTATGGGATCCCAAGCAGATGGCAGCACCCATCCATCTTCTCTATTGAAATTAGGATGTTTTTTTTTATTTCAATAGCCTCGCGTATCATCCTTGGTAGGAATCGGTGTTCTTTTGCAAGGATTTGTGGTCTATCAAATCTGATGTAATGGCGGGGACGCTCTTGAACATGTTCACAGACTGCAGACTTCCCAGAGCGTCGATGCTTCGAAATGTCGGGTATTAAAATAGTAAATTAAACGCGATAAAATCCGTTAGAAAAACAGTTTTATTCAATGTGTAGTGTTCGCGTAAATATAAGAAATCAAAAAATCTTTAGGTAATGGACTCGTACGGTAGCATAAGCGACATAAGTGATAAAAATTAGCTGATGTTTTTGACATCCCAATGTCATAGTCAACCATGGCTACCTCCAGATTCGAAGTATTAATTTTTGTTCCCATCTACGCAGTATAAACTTACAGTATTAATACAATATTACATAAAATTAATGTTTTGTCATCAGTTCTTGATACCGGTCTTCAAAATTTCAGATTATATAGACCAGACATTTTGGTAGAGAGTAAAGGCTAGATAAAAAATTTCTATTACTTTCCCCATACGAAACACGACAGCATTAAGCTGCTATTTAACGCTGGTATTCTGTGAGAGCGTGGTCCTTCCCCGGTCGAGCCGACCCATTCGTGCTACAACTATACTACTAATATAGCTGCAGCATGGCTCTACCACGTAAAAAGAATGTATATTTAGTTTATTGATTGCTCGACAGAAGGCAGCACTGCCGCTAGTTTGCCGTCGCGTCGTTATCGCTGATACATGTTAATACGAATTTATAATTTATCAGCAATTAGTGTGCAATTTCTGCTGTCACTAGTCTTCTGCAAGTTATGTAATAGCCCTGCCGATCTGCGCTCATCAAAACGCGAGCAAAACGAATCTCGAATCGGAGATAATTCCGTACGGAGAATTACCGTACGTGTGTGGCGGGACATAGATTTTATATGGACTTGCTGCGTTCGGAATTCTGAACGGTAGGCGTATTACGTATTTTGCAGAAGGCTAGCGATAGCGAAATTAAAACAATAATTGCTGATAAATTGCAGATTCGTATTATGTATCAGCGATAACCAAACTAACTAACGACATCGCTGCCTTGAGTTACAATTTCAATGACAAAAAATGTAATTAATATGATTATGAACTAGGCTAGGGCATCGAATGGAGGAAGATCGGTAGGGGCGGCAAAATTAGAATAGCCTACTGGCGGCAAATATGTAAATTCGCCACTGCTTAGTCCTCACGGCTGACAACGCATCTGCATTTTAATTCGCAAACGAAGTTAGATGTAGATGTTTATAGGCCACAGCAAACACTTACCATCAGTTAGACTGTGCGCTCGTCTGTCACCCTTCTTCTATAAAAAAAAATCAAAAATTGAACGAACTCTAAACTTATTCTTTTTATTTTTTATGAACGCATCCAATCCAATAATTTTTTAAACTATTTTAGAAATACGTAGCGTATTATAGGTACTATTCCGTTAACTCACCGCCGATTAAGGAATTCCCGCGCAGTTTAACCGCCTTTCTTCGAGTTTGTTTTACGTCATTCTATTCCTTTTAATCCAAATAATAATACACTAAGCAGATAATTACTAGATTAACTATGTTTATGTTTTAGTTTGTGTTCTTTTGTTTGTGTTCCTTGTGTGTTCAGTCTTATTGTGTATGCGTACTGGTGTTTTTGGTATCGTGTGGCTTTTATAACAAATTGGTTGACACAAGTCACGGCACGTAAGTCTAGCGCTGAACGAAATGTGGAGGCGACGCGCACGAATTGAATTGCATGTATGCGACTGGAGAGCCATTCAGCGTGTGCGTGCGATACTCACGAGCCAATTAGCGCAACTTTAGCGCAATAAGATCAGCGCGATTTAGTTGCGCAATAAGCCAATCAGCGAGATTTATGCGTAATAACGGTCACAGCTAGACTTTTGTACCGCAACTTGTATCCTTTTGCTTTTGTGTATATCCTGTAGAAATTAAGTACGTACTTTTACTTTTCGTCTGATTGATATATTTTAATGTATGTTAATGATATATTTATAGGGTTCCGTACCTCAAAAGGAAAAAACGGAACCCTTATAGGATCACTTTGTTGTCCGTCTGTCTGTCTGTCTGTCTGTCTGTCTGTCTGTCAAGACCCATTTTCTCAGGAACCCGTGGAGGTATCAAGCTGAAATTCATATCAAATACTCAAATCTACTGTCCCTTGGAGCTGTGAAAAATCAACATCAAAAATACAGCCGTTTATGCCGCAAATTTCCGACATTCGCAAGGGAATCAAAACCTACAGGGTACTTCCCGTGAACTCAGAATCTTAAAATTTGATACGAAGCAACGTATTATAGCACAAATAAAGGAAAAATTGCGAAAAGAATAAATTTTTAGTTACATCATATAATAAAAATATTTTTAATAATTTAAAACTTATATACCTACGGATTTCTTCTCGGTGCGCGAGTCCGACTCGCACTTGGCCGGTTTTATTTTTGAGTTCTTAGCAAAATATCCAGTTTATGGTACGATCTCCAAAAAAAAATAAAGTTGGCAACCCTGACTGGCAGCCCTATTAACTTAGTTCATTCATAGCTCATGACAGGTGTAGCCGAAGTGCGGCAGTGCATACAAGTAGCAAAGATTAATTCGCGCGCTAATCACAATCTGTCGTTTTGCGCGGATGCGTATTAGTGTCGTGACAGTGACAAAAATCACAAATACAAAGCACAGATATCTTGGCGGGTAACGTCGCTTGTCAGTCGGCAGCGCGGGAAACGCATGCGCGATCGATGACAGATAGATGAATGAGCGCTATCAGAGAAGTGCGTTCTGAACGCACGGAATTCTTCGCAGTCGCTTGTGTTACGCCAAGGATTGTTTGTGGCTCGGTATGTAAATGCTATTTAACCCTCGCTTCTGCTTGAATAATATTCAAGCATTTAGAACAAACCGACAGCACACGTGCAGTTTCGATGTTCAGACCTAAGGGCTTGCACTTTTAAACGCAAAGGGCTAAGAAACGATTTTTCAATCATCAAATTAAAGTTTTTCATAAGATAAAATTAAAAGTTTTTGACCAAAACATTTTAAACGCGACAAAATCCGTAAAAGTAGTTTTACTTGATGTGTAGTATTCGCGCATTAAGTAAGTATGTGAAGATTTTTGAATAAAATAATTATATTTTATTTGGTGAATAACTTTTATCTTAAGTTGTAAGGGAAACAAAAAATAATTTGATGGTTCATAGATTAAGTTTGTTATGGCTATATGGCTAATATAATTTTAACAGTGGTAGAGCCACGCGGCAGCTTTTGCTGTCGCACGGATGGGCCGGCTCGAACCGGGGTGGTACCACGACCTCACAGAAAACTAGCGTGAAGTAGAGGTTTACCTCTGCGTTTCCCTTGGTGAGTGCAGGTGGCCGGAGGCCCTTTTTACTGGAAATGAGGCATTCCATCTTAGTCCTCACGGGTGACAAGGCATCTACATTTTGATTTGTAACAGAGGATAGATGTAGATGTCTATGGGCCGCAGCAACCATTTACCATCAGGTGGACTGTGTGCTCGTTTGTCACCCTTATCATATAAAAAAAATATGAGTTTGGAATTGAGGAATACATTTTTTACCATTATTTGTGCATACAAACTAAACTAACTAGTTACTTTGAATTAACAATTTTAATGAGAATTTCAAAAAGGAAATAAGGAATATTTGACGAGTGATAAGATGAATTGGATTCTAATTAGCAACTTAAGATGATTCTCGACTTTCTGACTCGCGAAGCTTTCTCATTAGGAATGGAAAGTGTAATCGCATTTGGAACGTTCAGCCGGATCGTGACGAGAGCTATGTGCGCTAAAAATTCTGACATTTTAAAGAAATATTTTAAATTTCGAATAAGAATAATCATTCTAAAATAAAAATATAAAGATTTTCAATTTAATTCGAAACATGCAGTGTGCAGATTCCATATTTAAATTATTGCTACATTGAGACTAGGTACTTCAAAACATTTAAAAAGTATGTCGCAATAACGAATTATTCTTCCGCTCATTATCCTATTTTATTTCGTTTCTTGTTGTTAATTATATTGGTAATAACTGATGATCCTAGAGCAAGCTCTTGTCAGGACATAGTAGGCTCTATTGTAGTCGTAAACTCATTAGCATCACATTTCGCTCTTAGACTTTGTTTAGTACCTTGACTAAGAGTAGCGTAATCAGAAACTCCTTAATTAACAGGTTTTCTTAAATTCCACGTTACTAAATTCAGAGAGAAGTCTTTTAGCCGTCAATTGTGCCAGCCGGTACCAATAACTTATTTATCATTGCATTTTAGGACTACAAGTAACATAATAGCATTACCAATATATCAACTAAAAAGTACAATAAATAATTTAAAATTAAAAATTTTGTACAGCCGACTTCAATAGAAGTTATTTAAGAATAACTCAAAAACTATTGGTTCTGACCTTGATCAAATTCATATGGGACCATACGAGAACTTTCAGCTTTCATATAAAAAAAGAATCATCGAAATCGGATCACCCAGTACAAAGTTATGAGGTAACACAAATAAAAAAAAAACAAAAAAAATACAGTCGAATTGAGTACCGTCTCCTTTTTGGAAGTCGGCAGAATAATTGTACTCATTGCTACAATCGTTACAGTACATTTTGTGACTGATCAAGCTTCAAAGGTTACAATAAATAACATTTCAATGATGATTTAAAATATAATTAATAGACATTAGTTTATTTTCCCAAGGAATGCCACAAAACACGGTCCTAAGCCGCCTGCATCAATCGACTTCTTGTATATCTTACGCAAGTAATCTAGCTTAAATAAGGTTCACACAATATGGACCAAAGCCTGCAATCATAATTTTAAATGCAAATTTTAATAATTAATTATTTATTATTTAGGATTTTTTATTATTATATGAATTATCAAATTTAGGTTTCAAATTTGAATTATTTCTTCCACAATAATTGACGATTTGGTTTAAGTAAGTCTAACTCAAAACTGAACGAGGAAGAGAAGAAAAAACGGCGACGTGAATATATAAATTAAGCATAATATTGAAGAGCAAGAGCTAAATTAGATGCTATGGCTATAGAAGAAAAACGTAGAAAAGATAGAGAAAGATATCACCGTTATAAACAAGATGATTTAATGAAGACTATTAAAGTTTTTACTTTTAGATACTTTGTCTCACTTTACTATTACGTATAGAAACAAAGGGCTCCCTAAACGTCTTATATTAAATATCGAAATATACATAATAGTTTCATTGACAAATTTTGCTTCCCGTTTGCCATTCGGTGCCACACATTCTTAGACCTGCTCGAGGACACTCGAAAATAAATAAATAGATAACATGACCGTAGTCGAACTGACCGTCCATTAGCCGCGGCTGATGCCACTCGTCCCGCCACTCCTGACCCTCCATCACATATCCCAGTTGCCCGCCGATTTATTTTTTCAACGCGACACGATAAATCAGTTTTTCCGCGCGTTAATCAAGCAGTGCGCGCGCGCAGACCGCGGCGCGAGAGGAACACTTCTGTCGTCGGCGTGCGTCGACACACGATCACCGCCCTGTACCGCCCACCGCCCAATCCCAACACCTCCAGCTTTATTTATGTAAGAGCCAGTTATGTACCTTGTAACGATCTACCGCCTTGTAGGTATAGCTTCCAAGAATTTGAAAGTTGGCTCCAATATTATAATAAAATATTTAGAACGTACGTTATTTTATAGATCCTTGTTTGATATGTTATAATCTTTGAATACTAAGATAAAACATAAAACAATACCTACAAACAATATTTTCTACCTAAACCATTTGACTAAATTAACAGTGCTGAAAAAAATGAGAACAAGCGATAGATTATCCAACGTGAAAACAAATTTATTTAAATTAAAGTTATTATTTTATTTTTTATAGAAGAATGAAATGAAGCAAACGAACACACATTCTGCCTATTGGTAAGTGGATGCTGTGGCTATAGGAGTAGGTAAAACTACTAAGTAAATGTTGTCTATAGAAAATACCAGACTGATATCATATTTTTTATAGGATAAGGGACCCTGCACTCAATACCCATTTGTGAATAAAATGCAGATGGGTTGTCAGCCGTGAGGACTAAGATGGAATGTCTGTTTTCTAATAAAAATGATCTCCGGTTCTCTACACTCACCAAAGAAAACACAGCAGCATTAAGCTGCTATTTTGCGCTGCAGTCATATTTTCGGTCTAGACCGACGACGAAAAGCAGCATCAAAGTTTCCTTAAATACAATCGTATAAATGGTGACAAACGAGCACACACTACACACAAGTCTGATCGTAAGTGGACGCTGTTGTCCATAGAAATCTACATTTAATCTCAATTAAAAATCAAAATGTAGATGTGTTTTCCCCTCTGACGACTAAGATGAAATGCCTCGCCTCCAGTAAAAAGGATCTCCGATTCTTTACACTCACCATACGAAACACAGCAGTTTTAAACTACTACTTTACGCTTGCATTCAGTGAGAGCTTACCTCTTCTCCCCGACCCATTCGTGCTACAACCATGATAAAGCTACAACGTGGCTCTACCACATTTAAAGGCGATTAGTGCTGCAATCGCCCACCCGTCTGCAAAGTTTCACGAAAATTTCAACGGAAGGGACAATTCCATGTCTAATAGACTATTAGTAATAGTGGACTTTTGCAGGCATATGATTTTACGTGGTAGAGCCATGATGCAGCTATATTACTGGTATAGTTGTTGCACGATAGGGTCGGCTCGACTGGGGAAGGACCACGCTCTCACAGAATACCAGCGTAAAATAGGAGTTTAACACTGCTGTGTTTCGTATGGTGAGTGTAGAAAACCGGAGACCAACGGGTGAGAACGCATCTGCATTTTGATTCGTAATCGAGGATAGCTGTAGATGTCTATGGGCCACAGCAACCACTTACCATCAGGTGGATTGTGTGCTCGTTTATAACCCTTATCCTATAAGAAAAATATGAAAAAAAAGAAGAAGATTTGTAAATAGAATAAATGGTTCCTAGGTAGATATTAACGGCTAATCGCTTGCAGCTAATCGTTCCAACTCTATGAAGAATTCATTAGGTTGTAGGGTTCTTTTTCCGCGTAGGATACTGTTCTGAGTAGGTAACCGTTACTATTACAGGCTATTAAAGTGCACTGCTGAACATAGACGTCTCCCATAGATAGTCATAGTTTGGATACTTGCCATAGTTGCCACGCTTGGCAAACGGGTTGAAAATTGTAGTTTTTCATTTCTAGTCATTAGGAAGACGCTGCTGCCCTGATTTGTTTCCCTCTGTCGCCTCTTGCGACACCCACGGGATGATACGGTATAGTGGATATTCTTACATCGCCACTACACGGATAGTTACTATCGGCTTTTAAATAAAACTAATTTTACGGATTTTATCGCGTATATTAACTTATTTTATATTCCCGACGTTTCGAGCGCTCTTCAGCACACATGGTCACGGGAGGGGGGGGGGCTGAGGTGTTTTTTTTTATAAGATAATGGTGACAAACGAGCACACAGTCCACCTGATGCTAAGTGGTTGCTGCGGCCCATAGACATCTACATCTATCCTCGTTTGCGAATCAAAATGCAGATGCGTTGTCACCCGTGAGGACTAAGATGGAATGCCTCATTTCCAGTAAAAAGGGCCTCAGGCCACCTGCACTCGCCAAGCGAAACGCAGAGGTAAACCTCTACTTCACGCTGGTATTCTGTGAGATCGTGGTACCACCCCGGTTCGAGCCGGCCCATCCGTGCGACAGCAAAAGCTGCCGCGTGGCTCTACCACTGTTAAGACGTCCAAAAAAGTGTATGACGTCCCAATGTCATAGTTAACCACGGCTACCTTCAGATTAAAAATTATTAATTTTGTTCCGATCCACTCAGTATGAACTTACATTATCATGACGTCTTGCAGTTGTATGCTTGGGTTGGGATTTAATTTTATTAATTATGGGATCCCAAACAGATGGTTGGGATCCCATAATCCAGCCATCTTCTCTATTAAAATTAGGATGTTTTTTGATTTCAATAGCCTCGCGAATCATCCTTGGAAGGAATCAGTGTTCTTTAGCGAGGATTTGTGGTCTATCAAATCTAATGTAGTGACGGGGGCGATCCTGTACGTGTTCACAGACTGCACACTTCCCGGAGCGTCGATTCTTCAAATCAGCTATGTGTTCTTTAACGCGGGTTTTTATGAATCTTTTAGTATGTTCTATATAAGAGAGACCACATTCACAATCAAGCTTGTACACTCAAACATCTTGCAGAGAGACAGTGACTTGACTGATGGTAAAAACTGACAAATCTTCTTCTGCGGCTTGAAGTATGTTTTAATGGAAGCCCGCTTCAAGATGTAGCCAATCTTGTCAGTGCCACCTCTGACATATGGCAGTACAGCAGGCACTCGCTCGACTGTGGCCGGCTTCACTCGTTCACTGTGACGTAGGCGCGGGACCCGGAGCTTATTGTCGTGCAAAACTTGCTTGACGTGTTGGAGCTCGGCAGCCAGGTGTTTTGCCTGTTCCAACTCTTGACGAATTTATTAGGTAGAGTTTCTTTTCTGTGTAGAAACGTCTAGGTACAGCGTAAACAAAGTTCAAATATATCTTATTTTGAAGATGTAAACATTTGTTACATATGACAAAAAATCATATTTTCGTAGGGTCTGGGGTTTTGTTTTTATTTTGTTTCATTACTTGTAGGTTATGTAGTAAAATCACTCGTTCTTGGGATAAGTTGTTTCAATAAATAGAAAAGAACACAAAAGGATGCCGTTTTTTAGTTATTATTAAATACAATAAAATAAGATTTAAAAAAATACAACTTAAACTTTTCTAATTGTTTAATTATTTTATGCAATTATTAATAAAATGTCATCTAGAAAAGCAACAAAACCCAAGTAACACATTATTGTCATTATGTGGGTGCAACAATCTACTGTCCTAGTTGTAATCCTTGTAATCTAATTGTAGTCCTTTTTGTAAATCGAGAGAACAGCCAAGTGTCAAGTTAAATTAATTCACGAAAATAAAAACAAGAAATATATCCACAAACAGAATAGAATAGAATAGAATACCAAGTTAAGTCTCCTTTTGAAACAGGCAATGATCAAAAACAATACAGCCTGTGTCCGATATTATTCAAATATTTTGTTTAGTTTAATAACGCAGCCTATTCAATCGATTTTCTAAATAGATTTCTTTTATTCAGTATTAATCTCTACAGATTCGCCTCAATATTTCAATATTATGAGTTTTTTTTTTTTTTTTTTGTTATACTGAAGGCTATTTATTACAAAAAATTGTCTTCATTATCTAATGCCATAGACAAATTACATAAAAATATTTAAAAACGTTTTGTTTTTGCTATGGTAAAAGCATTAGTTTTCCGTTTTAAAAAATGTTTATATGATGACGTCCCATACATTACAGATATAAAAACCATTTAATTATATTTATAATTTATCGTTATATTACCTACATGTTTTTGTATAAATGTTTCGAACGATGTCAATTACCCAATTTCATACATCCCCTTTGAACATTAATATTATTATTCCGGTGCGAAGTGTGTAGAGATTCAGAAGGTAGGTATTATAACTACCTGTGAGGCATTTCATCTTCGTTCTCCGAGGTGACAACGCACCGGTAGCCTTCTCTGTTTAAAGTTAGTTTTACGTGTCCATGGGCTGCAGTAGTTACGTACATCAGATGGTTCTGTAAGTTCGTTACAAATTTTCAGGTTTAAAAAAATGATTGTATTTTGTTATTAAATTTAAGAAAACTGCTTTCGCTCTACAGTTAGACCATAAAAAGAGTGCACTAGATACGATTAAAAGTGAAGTTATTTTTATCACATATAACACGTCGGTCATCGTGTGCCTGTAAATATATCTAATGCTTACACATAGCCCTGTGATTGGACCTGTCCGTCGACACTTCGTGTAAACACAAGCAAACTGGCAACACTGCGATTCATATGAGCTCATTGGTGAGTATTTATATTAGAAGCTATAAAGAAGTTATTTACTATATGGTTACAAGTAAATAATTGAATATTATGGATACGTTAGATAAAAGTGTGGTTTGCATGAAGATGTGACTTTGATTAAGAAAAAATGGTGGGAAAAAATAGCGACACTCAGAAAGAATTAATGTGGTGAAAAGTTTGAACAAGAGGAGCAAAGCAAAATACTGCAGCAGTGTGTTGCAGAGTCAGGAACGCCCTAAACGAAAGATTATTATCGACGATTAACTGGTAGGTACCAGGCTCGTTGCTGCCGCAGAAGAAATAATTGTGGAAGTATCGTTTTAAATTTGGAACAGTTATAGTGTTTAATTTGGAATGATAATACATTCATTGAAATTGAATGATATATTATAAATTTTTAAAAAATGTCAGTACGATACGCGCGTTACCAACTGTAATTGTACTATGCCTACAACCTTCGCGCAAGTGCAAGCAATAAGTTGACTAAGTTTGACCGCCATATGATCGCTGATACATGTTAATACGCATTTACGATTTATCGGCAATTAGTGTGCAATTTTTGCTATCGCTAGTCTTCTGCAAGTTATATAATAGCTCTGCCGATCTGCGCTCATCAAAACGCTATCTCAGTATGGTGATTTGATTAATACTTACAAGTAATTTATTTATTTTGCGAATTTTTACCGAATTCAATAAAATGAGCAGGTTTTTAAAATACGACGCGTATATTTTTATGTATCTATGGTCACCGATTTCTTAGAAATTGCCGAAATTATTGTAATGCTTCTTCTTTTATTTAATAGCCTATATTATTTCAGTGGTGGTCCGATATAAATAGTAAAAAATGCATATTTAAGGGTTGGAAATAAGGAAGGAAGTTTTTAATGTAACTATATAGACCACCATCTTGTTGTTGTCTTGAACTTGTTGTTATATTGTGATACTCCTGGAGCACAAGCCTTATCTTATGATCAGTATTATCTTATATCTAGTATTATCTTAGGATTTTTATACGTGGTAGAGCCATGCTGCAGCTATATTACTGGTATAGTTGTAGCACAAATGGGTCGGCTCGACCGGGGAGGGACCACGCGCTCACAGAATACCAGCGTAAAATGGCAGCTTAACGCTGCTGTGTTTCGTATGATGAGTGTAGAGAACCGGAGACCCTTTTTACTGGAAACGAGGCATTCCATCTTGGTCCTCACGGGTGACAACGCATCTGCATTTTGATTCGTAATCGAGGATATATGTAGATGTCTATGGGCCACAGCAACCACTTACCATCAGGTGGACTGTGTTCTCGTTTGTCACCCTAATTCTATAAAAAAAGGATCAGCAGTGAACTAAAGTCATAACAGTGATCACAATAGATGATAGTGGTCGCAGTGATACTGTTTTTATTAGACTTTCGTACATAAATTCTCGAAGAAAAACGAATACAGGATCGCAAATCGGCGGTAGTATTCAGACGATATTCTATTGAAATTAGGTTAACTTAGAAATAGCAGACCAAAAAGCTGAAGGTAGCCCGAAAAAATGTTAAAGAACATCAGAACGTTGAACACCTCAGAAATCCCCATTTACCCCACCGTGGCCATAGATATATGTATGCAAAGTACTCGAAACGTCAGGGATATATAAATTTGATAGTGAAGGCAGATGAAATCGCACCCACGCCCATTTATGTCTATAAAAATCGATTTTCTTACAATTTAAAATCAATACAACTGGTGTTATTCAGTCACAAACACATAACAGAGTCATGTCCCTATAAAATCAATCTAATCAATTTAATCAGTCGTGTTTTATATCGTCAAACATAATTTATAATAATTACATATAAATTAACCCTATTAGAAACATAAAACTAAAAACAAACCACTTAATTTCTTGCGCGGGTATTCTATTGTCGGTACAAATTATACCTAGGCGTGGCTGTAACTGTTTGCCTCTCGCTTGTATACTGTGCAGGAGTTGTTGTAAAAGCGAGATGGATATATATTTAGGCGGAGCTTAGAGATGTATCTTCCAGATCAACCCACATGCGTTCAAATACAATACAAAAAAAAATTGCAACAAATCATTGACTAATAGGAAGTCAAATGAGTCACAAAATGAACAGAGAGGACAATGTTGCAGATTATAATTAGAAAACGATACGTTAGATAAATTGGCGCATACTTTGCTGGCACTATTCAGTGAAATGTTTATTTTTTCAACATTCCTCTGGAAATAAAATGTTAACAAGTAAGGATGATATTTTTAAAAACAGAGACAATGTTTTCTTTAGCAAATTTTAAGTAATATTGATGTTTATTGATTTTATATAATATAATACTATTTAACTAAAATGCGGTAATTTCAACGACATTTACATGATCTATGCCAACTGATGAACAGTTCGCATTTCAGCAATAGAAACTATGACTGGTAGCGGACTCTTTCCTGACTGAAATAATATTCATGCTAATAATAATATCGTGTACCGGCACAAATCTTTGATACATCACTAGGAGATTTTCTGTCTAAGGATCCATTTAGGTAGATAGTAGGTAAATACCGTCGGAAACTACTGTTACGTTTCGGACCAACATTTCATCTTAATCCTCAGGCGTGACAAACGCATCTGTGTCTGTGGGCTTCCATGCATTAAGTTCATTGTGGATATCCGGGTTGTTGCTTAACTTATTACAGGGAAGTAATTGCAGTTGCAACCTATGCTTAATAATGTATTAATTGTAAAGACGAATGTAGGATAGAGTGATATTTGTCTTATAGAGTCAGATTAGGGTTATTCTACAAAATTTAAACTGGTTTACTTGTTAAATATTTCTTCCTTTACGATTCTTGCTTCAACTCATAAAATGTCGTAAAATTTAAAATAACTTTTATCCCAGTACCCAGAACAAAGTGCATTTCCGAACGCATCAGAAAAATGGAGAGTCGCTCTTCCCGCGCTTTATTTACGTTTATGGCCGAAGCGACGACAGCGCTAACGACGCCATCTTCCTGCCGCGCATTTGTCTGTCAACGGGCACTCGCAGCGAGGCCGCAACGCGCCGGATGCATCTTCAGAAAAACAGTTTTGACTGTTGTCCATACATACTAGATAAATTCGGATAGATCGAAATAGGCAGCATAAGCAAATGTCTAAAACATAAATATTTCTTTTATTAATACATAATCAGTTAATTTGGTAGTAATTTTATATATTAAACTTACATATAACAAAGTAAAATAAAAAAAAAGTACCACTGGGTTGCTTGCTGGTTCTTTCCAAGCAGAGGTACTTTCTGAACCAGTGGTAAATCTAACAGAGTAACTCAAAATAGTATTACGTATTTATATTCTCCTAGAGATCCGCCCCAGCTTCGCACGGTTGATTTCTGGATGTTGACAATAACGCCACCTACCGGGCCCAATTGCAAATCTATACCATTCTCTAATCAACTTAATCACAAATACAAAATTTAATCAAAATCGGTCCAGCCGTTTAGGAGGAGTTCAGTCACTTACACACGGACTGAAGAATTACATAATACAAAATATGCATGTACATATAATATACATAAACCTTTTTCTTAATTCATTCTGTCTATTGATTTAAATCGCATCAAAATCGATTGCGTAGTTTAAAACATCTAAGCGTACAGACGGTGGGAAGTCACTTTGTTTTATATTATATAGAGATATAGAATAAAAACATTTCTATTTCTATACAGTAGGTATTTAAATCATGAAAATATCAACGCAATCAAACAATCAATAAGCTGAGATGCCAATACACTTCAGTGTGAAATCGCATCTCTACTTATTTTCGGTGCTATAATTCATTCCAAATATCTAACAGATATAATACTGAAATGTTCTGCAAATAAAGATGCACGCTTTTACACATAATCCAGCCCGCACAGGTAGAATGTTTGATTCGGAATCTTAAATACAAAGCCAGTCAGCATAGTATTCTTTTAATTTGCAGGTTTCCTCACGATGTTTTCAAATCAGCAAATTGCAAATAACAATTTCGCATGTGCTAGCGAGAATCGAACTCAGATTGCTCGTAAACATGTAAGTCATATTCCTTGAGCGCCCACGGCTCTATCACAAAATGACAAGCAAGTCTAGTTTCTGTGATGTTAATGCTGTCAGCCTATGCAGCTCTTAGAGCTTCATCGAACTCAGAACTCGCAGCCTGAAAGGCCGTAAGCTATAAAAAAGGAGGATAGAGGGGGGGGGATTATTTATTATTATTCGCGTTCGCAACGTTGCACTAAAATCGATAACGTCAAGGGACTGTGATAATATTGTGATCGGTAATCACATTATCGTTACATCAACATCAACATCAAATACTCCTTGTTGTTGCCGAAAACCACAATATGATATGAGTGAGTTGCCTAACCGCCGTCCGAACAAGGCAGCGGACCCCGGCTCTGACGGCTAACTCGTATCGTTCGATTTTAACAAGTAAAAATACTTATACTTGTAATTAATAGAATCAGGCGTTACTTTGCGGAAATCCATTATATAAAAGCTTTTAGAAAAATTTCCTTCGCAAATATCCGCGTTATAAAATAAAATTATGTGTCTTACCTAGTATGAAGAGGTAGGTTCATACTAGGTAAGACACATCATTTTATTTTATAACGCGGATATTTGCGAAGTAAATTTTTCTAAAAGCTTTTACTTATACTTGTTTTTATATCGACTAGCTGGCCAGGCAGACGTTGTTCTGTCCTTTCTGACGCTTATTGAAGCTTACTTAACAGGATAATAACTATCTATCAATTTGAACCAAACTGCACACAGTGTACAAAATTGCATTGAAATCCGATCAGTAGCTTAGGAGTTCATTGCGGACAAACAATGTAACGTGTAATTTTTACATATGAAGTTATGTTTTCAGTAACTATTACTTCAACTGTCATGGTGGTGTAAAATAATACATCATCCCACTATGTAGAGCATGTTTTTTTATAGGATAAGGGTGACAAACGAGCAAACAGACCACCTAATGGTAAGTGGATGCTGTGGCCCATAGACATCTACATTTTTTCCCCGATTAAGAATCAAAATGTAGATGCGTTGTCATCCCTGCGGACTAAGATGGAATGTCTCGTTTCCAGTAAAAAGAAAAAGGGTCTCTGGTTCTCTACACTTACCATACGAAACACAGCAGAATGAAGCAGCTATTTTACGGTGGTATTCTGTGAGAGCGTGGTCCTTACCCGGTCGAGCCAACCCATTTGTGCTACAACTAATATAGTCCCAACGTGGCTCCATCACATATAATACCACACATATACTGCAAAAATTAATTGAGGAACACATCCGATATATTTGTTTATTTATTCTTAATTGCTACCATCCTATGACCCCCTCCTTTTTTAATTGATACCATTTTGTAGTTATTAGATCTAATACGTTTGTGAAAATTTTATGGTGTAGATATGCGGATAATACAAACTTTTTGTCAAAGTTAAGTTAGCACTTAGAGTATACATAAGTAAGCTATGCTTCTGTATCTCTAAAAGTTGACATCATTACTTTATGATTATCATCATTACAGCCCTTCACTTACTGCTGAACATAGGCCCTCCAAGGAATGCCAGAAAATGGTCCTGAGCTACCTACATCCATCTACCTCCCGCGTGTCTTACCAGGTCATCACTCCATCTAGTGGGAGGTCACCCTACACTTCGCTTACGGTACGGGACTGCCACTCAAGAAACTTTTTCCCCGTCGGTTGGCGGTTTTTCGAGATATATGGCCGGCCCATTGCCACTTCAACTGGCCGTTGAGCTACTTTGGACACTCTGTTTCTACTGCAGATATCCTCATTTCTAAATATATCACGCAGAGCAGACCCCTAGTATAGCTCTCTTCATAGCTCGCTGAGCGACCTTGAGCTTCCTCATACGACCAGCAGTGAAGGGCCACGTCAGATCCATAAGTCATCTCTGGCAACATCCACTGGTTGTACGATCTCGTTTTAAAGTGTTGAGTTGAGTTTGTTTGACGAGAAGATGTGTCGTGATTTTCCGAACGCTGCCTAGTCTGCACGATTATTCATTCGGTGTAAAGGATTACTTACGCCGCAACTATACGGATATACTAAATCCAAATTCTACAACTATACATTTGTAAATGGGTTTTTTTTAATAGTAAAAGCCCACTTGATGATAAGTGGTTGCTGTAGCCCATAGACATCTACTTCTATCGTCGTTTACGATTAGCGTATTATATAGAAATGCGTTGTCACCCGTGAGTACTAAGATGAAAAAAGGGTCTTCGGTTCTCTACACTCACCATACGAAACACAGCAGCGTTAAGCTCCTATTTACGCTGGTATTCTGTGAGATCGTGGTCCTTCCCCGGTCTAGCCGATCCATTCGTGCTACAACTATACCACTAATATAGCTGCAGCATAGCTCTACCATGTATAAACGTTTATTTGTGTTTCCTATTCAATGCCAATTTCGGCTAAATAGCAGTGCTTCAACTGCAGAGTATGAGTGGCATAGAAAACCAGCAAAATTACAGGATGTGCAGTACTCCATCTAGTACTCAAAGGTGACGACACATCGGTAGAGCCTTCTTTATATGAAGTTGGCTACAGGTGTCTATGGAATACAGTAGCTATCGTCTGTACTGTAAAATTTATTTGTCTGTTCCCCGCGACTTCGGCCGCGTGTAATTTAGGGTTTTAATTTTTTTGCGAGCAACCCTAATTACTTTATAAAATAAAAGTAGCCTAAGTTATGACATCACCAATCTAAAGTCCCGTCGAAATCGGTCCAGCCGTTTCGGAGATTAGCCGGAACAAACAGACAGACAGACAAAAATTTTAAAAAGTGTATTTTTGTCCTATGTACAGTTTATACTTTCATATGTATTTAGTAAAACGCTTTAACTTTGACATCACAAACACACACTTCAATTTTATTTATTTGTATAGATGACTGACCGCCCAGCATGGTGAGTATGAGAACAAAATTATTTTTTAAAGATTTTTATTTCATGAAATAATAAATAAAAATATCCAAGTTTTAAACGTACTATGGTTATACTATTTGAACTAAACTTTTACTGTAAACAAGGAACAGTGGCGTTTTGTTTACTAGACAAGATCGTAAAGCCTCTAAGTTCCAGTGCTTATGCAACATTAACTAAAATACTTAACGTGGTAGAGCCATGCTGCAGCTATATTAGTAGTATAGTTGTAGCACGAATGGGTCGGCTCGACCAGAGAAGGACCACGCTCTCACAGAAAACCAGCGTAAAATAGCAGCTTAACGTTGCTGTGTTTCGTATGGTGAGTGTAGAGAACCGGAGACCCTTTTTACTGGCAAAGAGGCATTCCATCTTAGTCCTCACGGGTGACAACGCATCTGCATCTTGAGTCTTTATTGATGATAGATCTAGATGTCTATGGGTCACAGTAAACACTTACCATCAGGTGGACTCTGTGCTCGTTTGTCACCCTATCCTATAAAAAAAAATTCCAGTGGGCTTTCGCTTGCGATAAAATCCCTAGAAAAGTTATTTTTTCTAAACAAGTCTTACATCTTACAAATAAAACAAGTATAGTGGCCCCAATCTATGAGGGAAGCCTATGTTCAGCAGAGGACTTATATCGGCTGTAATGGATTCAATATGTTAAATTGTCTTAGATAATTTAAAACATTTTATACATATCGCACATATGTACGACAGGTACCTACAATGAATAATGCGGGTGACTGATACATTTGGGAGCTTAATTAAGACTTATAATTGAAAGATGAAACGAAAAGATCAATGGTAACGCAGGGGTTAAGCGCTCGCTGTATATTTCACTGTGTGCGAACAAGACGGGTTTGATCCCCGCCGAACCAATGAAATTGTTAATTGCAATTTTAAGTGCTGATTTAACACGTGCTCAGCGGTGATGTAAAAACATCGTACACAAACCTGCATGGCTGAAAAATTTAAAAAAGTCAAAGATTTCACAAGTAATGGGGCTTCGCAGGGGACACTTCCTTTCCCTAAAACTCTCTGAGAAATGAGGAGAGGCCTGTGCCCAAGTGTAAGAACGTAGGCTGTAAACATAGGTTTAATTTTGCTTGAGAAATTATTATAATAATAGAACATTGACCTAAGCCCGTTGTCAGTTATGTGCACCAGGGACCACACGTCATCCAGAGGCTGCAAGTCAGCAATCTTACAGCCTACACTTGTATTCAAATAACCTCCTGTGTAATACCGGAAATCAAATCTACTTATTTTAGTAGGGCTGTTTGTAAACTTTTTTAATAATGCAATTCTAAAAATTGTAGTCGAATTCTATCTTCTCGCATTAACTGTTCTAATACATTCCGTTTGCATACCTAACCAGGCAGTCACTTTTTCCTAGCTAGACTTTGAAGTACCAAAAATAATTAAAAAAATAGGTACCCATAGGTGCGATTTGCTCTGTCATTGTTTCATAGTGTAAGTGCGTTTTGTTAAAAAAAAATACGCAATCGATTTTAATGAAAACCTAATTAGATGCATTCTCTACGTGGTAGAGCCATGCTGCATCTATATTAGTAGTATAGTTGTAGCACGAATGGGTCGACTCGACCGGGGAAGGACCACGCTATCACAGAATACCAGCGTAAAATAGCAGCTTAGTGCTACTGTGTTTCGTATGGTGAGTGTAGAGAACCGGAGACCCTTTTACTAGAAATAAGGCATTCCACCTTAGTCCTCACGGGTGACAACGCATCTGCATTTTGTTTGATGTCGATGTCTATGGGCCACAGCAACCACTTACCATCAGGTGGACTGTGTGCTCGTTTATCACCCTTATCCTATAAAAAAAATGTATCTAGTATAAAATCAAACGTTGAATGAAATTTACTTCGAGACAATATTACAATTTATTCTACCGAGATATCCTACACAAAATAAGTCCACTAACGTAGAATACTCAAATGCTAAGATGCTCCTGTATCATGGAGGCAGTTTATAAACATAAAATGCACGAGGACAAACATCCAGACCCGGAACAATTATTTGTAGGCCATACAAATACTTGTTCCGTGCGGGACTTTTACTTAAAGTAATAAATACAGCACGAGACTTAACGGCATTTGAACATTGAATAGCGTTTGAAAATTTGGGCATAAGTGATTAAAAAGATACAACACCATTTCCACACTGCAATATAAATCATTATACTTTTTAACAGCCGGGCTGAGCCGGGGTCTTTTAAATTATTAATTAAGAAAGGTTGATTGATTCAGCTGTGAATGTCGTGCTTGATTTTTTTGCCAGGCACCTTGCGCTCAATTATATTTTAGACCTGCGACCATTGACCTACTGGGACAATGCCTGCGACGTTAATTTGAGCATGTCGTTATTCTCAATTACGCTCTCTACATTTTGGTTGGACTCACATCACACATAAGGAGTTTTGATCAAGTAATGTCCCTTAATGACGGGACTACAACTTTCTAAACCCTTAAATGTTTTATAGGTACAACAACATAATTAAATGAACTGTTTCTGTAACTTTCCCACCTTTAAATAAACAAAGGCATCTTCTTTTTGGTAAGATAAACACGATCAAACCATGCATAAACTCAACGTCTGTTACTTTTGTTGTTGTTGTTACAGTTACCTTTACTAATGGCTTAATTTTAATTATGCGTTCTTGACTGAATGTTTCGCATTCATGGATTTATGGATTTTACTTTTTATTACAGGTAGCACAGGGGGGTACATTCGCAACCAGCTGGAAACGAGTGCAATTATTTGAAATTCCCATAGAGATATTAACATGGTGGAAAAAATTTAAAATAAATTCACGCGGTTTTATTTTTCAAATGAGTATGGTTCTATCGTTTTTACTCGCTGATGTACCTCAGCTTGTTCATAATCGGCATGGTCGGGTACAGCCAGCTGGATGTAAGGCGTGACATCGCGCTCTGCAAGTGCGTGTGGCGCGTGTTGCGTTGCCAGCTTCTCCATCCCGAGGTACTGGAGGCGTTACAGTTTTTTGTGCTTGACAAGGACTTGCACTTATGTCACGTGCCTTAAAATTATTGAATGTAATTTCCGAAGAAACGGATATCTTCATCACACCGTCAGCAAAGTTTACAGAAGCGGTGCACAGGGTCTGTGAGATTTATTATAATTATTTTACTTAATTATAATAATGTATAATTTTTGTATGTCAGACATTAAAGTCCACCAGAAAGATAAGCTGCGCAGTAGGGTACCAATTTAAGGCCATATCAGCAGCCTCAGTTAGACGTTCAAATAACCGAGTTGTCGCGGTGACCAGGACCACCGCTGTGTAATCGATGACGTAAATGATTTTATCACAACCCGTGTCTACCATCATCCATATAGGAGAGAAGGTCGGGTCTTCAAGTGGTCGTAGACGTTGAAAATAGATGTTATTGAGGACCTACACACAGAATTCGGCACCTGGGTGGAATTTAAACGCAAGTGAGAGTCCAGAATAGTCTAGGTACGTCGCATTCAACGGGCATCCAATTTATGTCTCCGTCAATAATTAGTGCATCCAAGTTGTTCGAGCAGTATATTTAATTAATTTACGAGGCACTTTATCGAGCTAAATTAATTTTTACAAAAAATTCGACGAAAAAGGTAAATTATATTAGTTACTAGCTGTACCTTACGACTTCGCTTGCGTGTACTTTGGTTTTAATTTCTTGCGCGGAACCCTAAATATTTTTCTAAAATAAAAGTAGACTTAGTTACTCCTTATAACATTAGCTATCTGCCAGAGAAAGTCACGTCAAAATCGGTCCATTTGTTTCAGAGATTAGCCGGAACAAACAGACAGACAGACGGACAGACAGACAGAAAAAATTTTTAAAAATTGTGTTTTTGTTATAAGTACCGTATATACTTTCATATGCATTTAGTAAAAAGCTGTTATTTTGACATTACAAACAGACGCTTTAATTTTATTTATTTGTATAGATTAATTTTATTGTTTTGTATGCCGCTAACTTTTATGGTAAAAACCTAATGAATTGCGATAATAATCCAGTGGCACAACTACTGCGCCAATGAGAGCTTAGATTATCTAGAGACTGCGGGGACGTCTTGTTCCGATCCCTCCTACATAATATAATAGCTTCACCAAGGATCATGCAAGAACACAACAATGTCATTTAGCGACATGTCTTCGCATTGGTGGCTGGTAACCTAAAAACCAGTCACCGAAGCCTACCACCGAATAGTAGTTCTGTTCGTTTAGCACTACCCATGAGACACGTGTAAGGAGTCAGAGTACAAGTTTTCTTTACGCGAGCAGTAATAGATTCGAAATAGATCACAAAAAATACTTTTTGAAAGTAATTTATGCTTTTACCACTGGTTCGAAATAAACATCTGCCCTAAGAGGAACCAACAAGAATCCCAACTTTATAACTAATTAATGTAACATAAGCGATAGGATTTATTTAGCTAAAGTGAAATACGTAAACAAACACAAGATTTTTTTCAATAATATTATTAAGTGGCCGCCTAGTTGTTTGAAATTACCTTTAATTTTTTAGGTTGTATATAAGCAAGCTGTATAATTCACTTTCAACTGCTCACTAATACATAACACACAAATATCTAATTTATAAAATACAAAATAAACACTTTTTGCCTGTTTTGTTTAAAATATAGAGATTATATATTATGTACTCTTTGGTACTTTGAGACATTGCCAGTATGAACGAACGTCAACAAATGACATAATTTGTCCAAACGACATTTACGTGTTTGACATTGACAGTTTGAACGTAAACAATGTACGTATTTTTTTTAATATATTTGTGACACATATTTTAAATTAATTTCAGTTTTCTGCATTCTTTCTCCATATAAACTTTGCCAAATTTCACACTCAGTGCGCGCAATATACTTAAAAAGGGGTACAAAGTTTTCCCTTCACGTATTAATTCAAAGATATTTAAAAATATTTTGTTTAAAGTCAATTTCTCCTTGGTCAAGGTGTCATTATTTTTATCACTGCAAAACATAGAGCCATAAAACTATCATCGAGCTCCTCAGGTGAACGGCCGCGGGCGCGCGTCGTTCGCAACATGTCTCCCATATTTCCGTCATCGACGCGTCTGATGCGCGCCAAAATAAGATTATTGGAAATTTGACACACACGAGCGCGCGCGCTTTACGATCGGCGATACACGGACTCTCTGATACCGATGACGCATTTGAGTGGTCCTTCTGGCGGTATTTATGGAGTCTCGGATACTAACTCGGATAACTTTTACCAGAATCATCTAGCACCAACCGGTTTATGATCAATGAAAAATATTATTATTTTTAAGGTAGATATTGTTATCATGACAAAACACATAATCACTGAAGGCGCATTGATTATTGCAATATGTATCAAACATATTTATTACTTGAGAGCCCAACTTAAAGGTTCATGAATATGTATGTACTTAAAGGTTCATGAATAAAATCCCATTTTTAACAGTGGTAGAGCTACGCGGCAGCTTATGCTGTTGCACGTATGGGCTGGCTCGAGCCGGGGTGGTACCGCGACCTCACAGAATACCGGCGCGAAGTGGAAGCTCTGCTTCCATCAACATGGTAGCGGAATTAAATGGAAGTCTACCCCAGGAGGGTACCACCACCCTTGGAGAATTCCTCGCTGAGCATCCACGACTAAACTATCCTACTCTTCTGAGCGTGGGTGCTCTGCCCTGCGTATCATAGGGGGGGGGGGGGGGGGCAAAATTCCGGACACTAACTGCTCGGAGCAGAAACGCAGTTGTCCTCTCTGGCCGAAACAGGCCGACTCATTGACCACGTCCAAATGGCTACAGATTCCTTGCCACATCAGATGCCATCCGCAGAGATCGTGATCCTCGTCGATTTTATCGCTCACCACGCCGAATGGCTCGATTCACGTTTAACCAATCATGCGGGGAGATCTGTTCATGATTTTGCCTTTGCATATGATCTGACACAACTGATTTGACACAAGCGACCTAAAACTAAATAATCTGAAAACTAAATAATAAAATATCTAAAACGTTCTAAACTCTATATAAAATGTGGCGTATGAAATGACTGACAACCACTAGAACATTTTATCTAGGTATAAAGATGTTTTACGTTTTCGTTGCGTACACATGATATTTTTCTCAGCATTAGGTAGCCTTCTGTATCTGAAACGAATATGAATATTGCACATGTATACAATACAAAAGTAAAGTGACAGGCATAAGTCCCTCTGCTGGGCACAGGACTTCTCTTACTTCTGAGAGGGTTTTAGGGCAAGAAAATGTCCGCCGCGCTGCCCCAATGTGTGTTGGTGAACTTCACATGTCTTCGAAAATTTTTTTCATATTCCTCAGACATGCATGTTTCCTCACGAGGTTTTCCTTCACCGCCGTGCACGTGCTAAATCAGCACTTAAAATTTCAATTCAAAATTTCATTGGTGTTGCCGGGCATCAAACCTGGGCGAAATTTACAGCGAGCGCTTAGACCCAGAGCTACTAATACGACACAAATAAATACGATTCAACAAATATAATAAAAAGTCTTACGTATTTAAAACTTATATTAAATGATAAACAAATAACACTTGATAGCGCGTGATGCCTACTGGACCAAGCTACAGCAGCACACCATGTAATATAATTGAAAATGCTTAGCCGCGAAATAACTCTCAGTGATGCGCAAGCATAATAGGTTTCACTTATATAGGTACTTGTCACCTCTGCAGTCTATTAATCCTTGCACTTTTCTAAGTAATACAGAACGTGGCCGGTAGACGGTGTTGACGTCGGCTAAAATCTTTGCAGTCGCCGTTTCGTCAAGGTCATTCAGGCTTCTTAAAGCCGTAAGAGCCGCTCCAGGCGATGATTGCATTGATCCAGTTGCCATTAAACAGGCAGTCCTTTGTAAACTATTCAATCCGTCCGCAGTCGTCTTTTGGTTGGCCTTATTACTCCAGACAATGGAGGCGTAAGTAATACAGAATATGACCGGTAGACGGTGTTGACGTCGGCTAAAATCTCTGCGGTCGACGTTTCGTCAAGGTCATTCAGGCTTCTTAAAGCCGTAAGAGTCGCTCCAGGCGATGATTGCATTTGTAAACTATTCAATCCGTCCGCAGTCATCGTTTGGTTGGCCTTATTACACAAGACAATGGAGGCGTAGGTAAAAATCGGCCTCACTATGCTGATGTCCAGCCATAGGATCATATTGAGACGCAAGCCCCAGTTGTTCCTAATCATATGACTGCACGTACCTAACGCAATTATGCGCCTTATGACATACGTTGCTAAGGTGAGAGATCCACGTTAATTTTTGGTCTATTGTTACTTAATTCCAGTGGAGAATGGTACCTACTTCTTTATCATTAAGTTTCGGTGTGACAAATTTTTCCAACCGTCTCTTTTTAGTAAAGGGTATTATAACAGTTTTATTAGCATTAATTGATAAACTGTTATCCCTGCACCTGTTGTTTATAGTGTTTAGGGATTTTTGTATGATTGATGATAAAGTACTTTGGTAAAAACCCCTCGCAATGACCACAAAGTCATCAGCATAACCCAGTGTGTCAACGCGAAGGTCCGCCATCTTGTACAATAAATGGTCAATTGCAAGAGTTCAAAGAAGGGGTGACAAATACACCTCCTTGTGGGCAACCTCTTGTAGTTGCAACTTTAATCGAAGTTTGGAACAGCACTTTTTTTCCTTTCTGTTTGATGGCATCGACTTAAGCCACCTGATGGTCGTGAGTTCAATATTTTTAGATGTCAGGCCCCCAACCAGCAGTGATGTGGAGCTACTGTCGAAAGCGCCCTCAATATCTAGAAAAGCACAAAAAGCTATTTCTTTATCCTCCAGCGCTTTTTCGACCCTGTCAATGACAGTTATCAGCGCTGTTACCGTAGATGTGTCTGTGCTCTACAGCTACATCCCTATTATAACTATATATAAACTTTTCCAATGTCTTCAGACGAAAGGACGATAAGCTTATAGGTCTAAAGGACTTTGGTTAGGCGTAGTTCTTTCTACCAGCCCTAGGTATAAATAGAACTTTGACGACTGTCCATCGTTCAGGAATATACCTCCATGCAAACATGTTATGAAGATTTTCACCAGATAAGACAGAAGGATATCGATACCCCTCTGGAATTGGATGGGGATTATTCCATCCTCACCGCTTGTTTTATTTGGTTTAAAGGAGTCAACAGGCTACAGCATCAGGTTTGGCCTTATTATCTTTACAGCCTTATACCAGTCGTCATTATAAGGCCTTCATAGGGCTCTGAAAGAGTTCGAGGCGAAAGTCTTCTGTGACCCTGAGAAATGGGTTGACGCTAATAACTCCAATGATTCTGTTTCACTAGTGGTGAAGTTTCTATCAGGCTTAATGATTTCTTATATTTACGCGAACACTACACATTGAATAAAACTAATTTTTTTTACGGATTTTATCGCGTTTAATTAACTTATTTTATATTCCCGACGTTTCGTGGTCACGAGGGACTGAGGTGATTGACGTCCCGATGTCAGTGTTAAACCGGAGTACCTTCAGCTTTTTTAATTAATAATTTTGTTCCGATCTACGCGCAGAATGAACTAACTGTGTCTTGAAGTCTTGCAGTGGTATGCTTGGGTTTAGTTTTAATTTTATGAATTACAGGATCTCAAGCAGGTGGTCGTACCCAGCCTCCCTCTCTATTGAAATTAGGATGTTTTTTAATTTCAATAGCCTCACGTATCATCCTTGGCAGGAATCGATGTTCTTTCGCGAGAACTTGTGGTTTATCAAATCTAATGTAATGGCGGGGGCCGTCTAGGATATGATCATAAACTGCAGACTTCCCGGAACGTTGGTGCTTCACGTCAGCTATGTGTTCTTTTACGCGTGTTTTTATAGATCGTTTTGTTTGCGCTATATATGAGAGACCACACTCACAATCAAGCTTGTATACTCCTGCATCTTGTAGAGGAATATTGCACTTGACGGATGGTAAGAACTGACTAATCTTCTTCGGCGGCTTGAAGAATGTTCTAATAGAAGCTCGCTTCAAGATGTAGCCAATCTTGTCTGTGACACCTTTGACATACGGTAGTACAGCAGGCACACGCTCGACAGTGGCCAGAATAGTGAGTCAGATCGATTCGCCAACTTACAAATTGGCTCAACACCTATCAAAAGTACTATCACCACTCAGAGGACACACAAGAGCGTGTCGACCATGCGGTAATAGGTACCAAACAAAATGTAATTTTGTGGTTGTGGTCACGCTATCGTGCCACGGGAGAGATAGCGGAGACACATACATTACCAAGCCGCATTACTACACTCAGAAAAGACCGTTTTTGAAAATTGCTATGAGAAGACAAGCAAATGCGGCAATTACGGCGATGCATTTGGTCCAACAAAACACCACGTGCTTGTAAGTGACGCAGCATAGTGAGGACATTTACAGTCTCCGTCGTTAACTCTAGACCTTCAATCGTTTTGATACTTTTAAGAAACGTTTCTAAATTCCTTCGTAGCCTGTCTCTATAGACATAACAAAAGGTCGCTTTTGGATCCCTAAAAGCAACAATTTCATAAGTTGTTGATGCTCTCATCACAAACTTAATGTGGCATTGAGTTTTCACTACTAACAGGTCAGTCAGCTATCCGCCTGGATATGTTAGTAGTAGCAAAGTTTATATCTATGTATCTAACACTTCTTGCCTAGCACGCGTTACAGAGGTTGATGTTCACCGTAAGTTTAGGCTTACCAGGCGATTGGAGATGAGAAAATCAATAAATGACAAAAATAAAGTAACTCACCTCTTTCTTGAAATATGTGATACTTTATTTTTCTATACGGACATCTTTGTACCATATTTCTTGAATAAATTTATTATTATTATATAGTGCTTCCCCAGGCTTTGTGGTAATCATTAGAATCACAACCCTCCACAAGTTCTGCATTGTGTTTTCAGGCGCACTCCGCCACTCGCTCTAACTCGATGGCAGGATCTGAGTTCTCTCTTCCCGGAGACCCCATATTTCCCTATATTCCCGATAGCCTGAGATTAATTACTCTGAGAAATGATTACCCTGGCCCCTGAGCACCCCTTGAGATTTATGAAGGCTGTTACCAGGTCGTTGTTGCAAAACTCTGGAACACCTAAAAGTTCAATGTTTTTATTGTAAATTATACAAGCTCTGCGTCTACTCCTTTTAGCATTGACTGAGATTTTACCAGCAGCCGACAGTCCCAGAACTTGACCGTTAGCCACCTAACGCAAGGTATGAGGGTGAGGTCAAATGCCGTCCCCTGCAAAGCAAACCTCCACCACGCCATAAGCCTCATCCCACCCTTAGGTTTAGCCATTTATGCGCGTGGGGGGGGGGTCATTTTCGCCTGCTGAGGACGAAGACGCACTTTACTGACGATCTCGACCCCAGCCACACCTTTCCTTCTATCGGTCCCACCCTCTTTCCCCTGGCCAACACCAGCAGAGGCCGTCGATCCGAGGCAAGATCAACGCCTTGGGCCTCACTCACCCCGACACCGACGACGTCCCAGGCTTACTCCCCGAAGTGGAGGGTTGGGTGGATTGGATTTGGGATGGTTCAGGCTCCATTACAGCGTCAGAACCACCCCTGATCTTGAAAGTTGTCTTTTTAAAACCAAGGACGACTCTGCCGCCTGCCGCCCGGATAGCCTCCGCCGATGGACCGTCCAGAGAAAAGATTACTAGGAACCCATTCTCCTCGTCCCTGTGGGTGAGAATTTTTAAAGCTCTGTGTCCGCCTCTTCTGAAGAGTCAGCTTTACTGCAGGAAGATCATCATCATCGTTACAGCCCTTCACAAGTCAACTGCTGAACATAGGCCTCCCCCAAGGAATGCCACAAGCACGGTCCTGAGCCACTTGCATCCATCCACTTCCCGCATGTCTCACCAGGTCGTCACTCCATCTAGTGGGGGGTCGCCCTACACTTCGCCTACCGGTACGAGGCTGCCACTCGAGAACCTTTCTTCCCCATCGGTTGTAAGTTCTTCGAGCTATATGGCCGGCCCACTGCCAGTTCAGCTTACTAATCCGTTGGGCTATGTCGGTTACTCTATTTCTACTGCGGATATACTCATTTCTAAATTTATCACGCAGAGACACCCCGAGCATAGCCCACTCCATAGCTCGCTGAGCGATCTTGAGCTTCCTCATACGGCCAGCAGTGAAGGACCACGTCTCAGATCCGTAAGTCATCACTGGCAATACGCACTGGTTGTACAATTTCGTTTTCAGGTTTTGAGGTATGTCTAACAAGAAGATCTGTCGCAGTTTCCCGAACGCTGCCCAGCCGAGTTGAATCCGTCGATTGACCTCTCGGCCGAAGTTGGACTTACCTAGTCGGACTATTTGTCCCAGGTAAACATACTCGTCAACAACTTCGAGCTTAGTGCTCCCAACAACTACCGGCATAGGTGTGACATGGACATTAAACATGATCTTTGTTTTGTCCATGTTCATCTTAAGACCTATCCGTTGGGAGACACTATTGAGGTCATTGAGCATAGTGCTTAGGTCCTCCAGCGATTCTGCCATAAGGACTATATCGTCGGCAAATCGAAGGTGAGTGATGTACTCGCCATTGATGTTAATACCGTATCCTTTCCAGTCCAGAAGCTTGAAAACGTCTTCCAATGCAGCGGTGAAGAGTTTCGGGGATATAACGTCACCCTGTCTTACACCTCTCTGCAGTTGGATAGGTTTCGTACTCTGATTCTGTACTCGGATAGCCATCGTAGCTCTACTGTACAAACACTTCAGCACTTTGATATACTGACAGTCAACTTGGCACCGTTGAAGGGACTGTAGCACCGCCCGAATTTCGACGAAATTAAAGGCTTTATCATAGTCCACATACGCAAGGCAAAGTGGCAGATTATACTCCTCAGTCTTCTGTACAATCTGCCGCAGGGTATGTATGTGGTCCATGGTACTAAAGCCTTTTCGGAAACTGGCTTGTTCGGGAGGCTGGAAGTCGTCAAGTCTGCGTGCGAGACGATTCGTAATGACTCTCGAAAACAGCACGTAGACGCGGCTCAGAAGGAAAATCGGTCTGTAGTTCTTCAAGAGAGCGTTGTCGCCTTTCTTGAAGAATAAGACCCCCGCACTTCTGCTCCATGCCTCCGGAGTAGTGCCACCATAAGGACGGAATTAAAGAGCTTCTGAAGGACTACAAGTACCGGTTTTCCACCCGCTTTCAAAAGCTCCACTGTAATTCCATCCTCGCCCGGGGACTTGCCATTTTCAAGGTGCTGGAGAGCCATTCTAATCTCGCTCAGCCTGACGTCCGGGATATCTTCGGAATAGTGTCGGGTAAGACTCGCTCTTGGATCGTTACTCACACTCGCGTGTGGCTCCAACGATGACGTGTACAGCTGCCCATAGAACCTCTCAATCTCACTCAAAATCTCAGGTGTCCCGGAAACAATGCTGCCACACTCGCTCTTCAGCTTTGACAGTTGGCTCTTTCTGGCAGACAGATCTTTGGTAAAGACTTTGAAGCCTTGGTTCCGCTCGATTGCTTCTTCAATACAAGCTGTATTGAAGTTGCGCAAGTCCCGCCGCATGCATTTGAAGATCTGTCTGTTTAGTTGCCTGTATGTTGTCAAATCTGTTGAAGAATGTAGCTTCATCTCCCGTTTAACAGCCATGAGATTAAGAGTGTTATCGGAGAGTTTTGTGTTCTACTGCGGCGGGTCTTGCAGAACTTAGCTCCGACCGCATGGACAGTTCCCACGAGCTTGTCATTCATATCGTCCACTTCATTGCAGTCTTCTAGGCACTGAAAACGGTTTTGTAACTCGAGCTGAAAGATTTCGGGATTTCGGAACAGAGCACGAGCTTAGCGTTAACTTCATTAGACGAGACCTCTCCAACTTAACGTTTAAGTTCAGTGTGCCTCTAACCATTCGGTAATCGCTACCAGTTTTCACCCTCGCGATCACGGAGACATCACTGAACAGTTGTCGTTTGGTCGTTTTATTGAAGTCAATCTCATTTTTTGTAGGACCGTCGGGGCTCCACCAGGTCCACTTCATGTGGGGTCGCTTCTGGAAGAAAGAGTTCATCATAAAGAGTCCCTTTTTCTCCTTGAAGTCGGCCAGCAGCTGGCCCCTTGGGTTCCGTTGCCCTATTCCAAATTTCCCTACTTTCAGCTCACCATTCTCTCTTGTGCCTAGTTTTGCATTGAAGTCTCCCATTAACACCATATAGTGGGTTTTGGAGGAATGCATGGCTCTAGATATATCCTCATACATTTCCTCCACCTCTTCATCTGGATGTGCCAAGGTTGGTGCGTAAACCTGTATGACCTTCAGCGAATACCGTTTGGTGATTCTGAGTATAAGGTACGCAACCTTCGTCGACACATTCTCAATCTTTACTACGTTGTTAACGAGAGACTTGTGGATAAATCCGACACCTCCTTGGGACAGATAGTCGCCCTCCCGGTGATAGAGCAAGTTGCCGGATTCGAGGATTACCGTGTCCTACCCCTCTCTTCGGAACTCGGATTATCCTATATGCCAGCGTAACTTGTCTATCTCTTCTTCCAGCTCCACGATCTTCTCGTCAGTCCTCAGGGTGCGTGCGTTGTATATTGCCAGGTCGAGTCGCCTTAGGTGGCAACCGAACCTCCACCGGAGATTCTTAGCACCCCCTGCCCCGTCGTTACCATGGTTGCCACCGAAGCCAGGAATAGCGGGGCCGCCGGTGACTGGAGGCCGTCTCTTTGTTGCTCTAATCATTGGGGGGTATTTGCCATAGTTGCCACGCTTGGCGAGCAGATTGGCAACCGCAGTTTTTTTTATTGTACTTTTGTTGTTATCAGGAAGATGCTACTGCCCATCTCCTGCCTGTTTCCCTTTGTCGTCTTTTACGACACCCACGGGAAGATATGGGGTAGTGGATATTCTTAACCGCCACTACACGGCACGATATATAATTCGAATTGTGTAAATCGAATAATTTAAAATAGGTATTATTGAGAACCTTGCCTCCGGTCAGGGTTCAGTTTTCCAAATTCACCCACAATCCAGTCCTGGCCTGCCTTATCAGACACGTTACTAGAATCCAACTTGGCTTGTGAGTGAAACCCGCAAATTTCGGCCTCGCTCCAGGCTGCGCCCCACAGGCTGTCTTAGCGAGAGCCTGTATTAGTGCCCGGTGAACAAGCCGCATCTGTTCTACGCTCATAGGATTCGCATTGTGAATTCACACACGCGTGGAGCCAGCTACGGCACTGAACCAGAGCTTCTTCTCTCCTGTTTCCAGCTCCATAGCTTTCCTGGGCTGGTCTTTGGGAGACTCCTCCTCAGACCAATTGCGTTCAGATCTGGATTCAATTTTAAGATTTTTTTATATCTGTAGGTATCTCAAATGTTCAAAACGCTATGCACGAGTTTTGGCGAGAACTTGATCGGCGGCGGATAGCTGCTCCTCATTGACTTATATATTACTAGCATAAGGACCGGGCTAACCGCGCAACTAAATGGCGTCAATGCGTTGGCCCTAAAATGAGAGTTTAGGGTCAACGCGACTCAGTTAACAGCGGTCTGCACGCAGCGTTACGCCAGGTTTGGATTCAGGCCCTCAAAAAATATTGTACATGGAAAATAAAATTATACTTACTATTTGTCCAAAATTATACCACGTTGGGTGTTTTATGTTTTTCTTCTGATGCGCCGGGGTTTTGACGTCACGCGTCTAGTGTTTCTATACGTATCGTTTTTCGGCGTTTTTGTTTTGAATAGAAATAAAATTGCATTAAGCTATAATGTTCATAACAAATTCCAAAATATAGCTATGAACATGATTGTCTTTGACTTGACCTACTCTTTGGCTTGACCATAGGTCTGAGTAAGTTGGTCCATTGAAACGTCGACGCCTGAGCGGTTAAGTACAATAACACATAGGGGTCAATCTTGGCGCATTACTATTTAACCGCTTTATCTATATAATCTATAGAACACCTACTGACGCTTGGCCACCGCTTGACATAATGGGCAATGAGCGGTACACGCACTCTATAGCTTAATTATTTATACTCTAAGCTTGCTTATTTATAGCTGGAAGACTTAGAATTGGGCAATTCTAAGTCTATGCTATGCGCACTATCCTCTTAGTAGTCTGTTCCTGTATAGGACAGTTACTATAATCTTTGGTAGTCTGTGATTTATATACTGACCTCTATATATGTACTGGCTATAACCGTGACATAATGAGGCGATTTGATTTTCGCCATTTTGGCATTGACAGCATAAGTGAACGTCCACGGAACTAATAACACGGCTCCGTGGCGCAGTGGCTTAGCAATCAGTTGTTGCGCTGGGGGCCGCGGGTTCGAATCCCGCACAGAACAAGTATTTGTATGGCCTACAAATAATTGTTCCGGGTCTGGATGTTTGTCCTTGTGCAATTTATGTTTGTAAACTACCTCCACGACACATGAGAAAATCCTAGTGTGGGGGTAACGTTTTTAAAAAAAGCAAAAAAAATAACAGAGATAAGACAGTGTGAAAAAATATATCGATAAGAATTCTATACCCAGGCCTACCCGTAACATAACAACATACAACAAATAAATGTTTCAATTAATACCTAGGGCTTAGAGGCAAGCTTTATACTCTGAGAGCGGGCTACGAATTTTCGGAAGGTCCTTTGGGTAAGTTGAAATTGTGAAAAAATGTAATTTAGTCAATTGGCGAATCCAGTCCTGCGAGTCTGGCTCGATAGCTATGAAATAAGTTAAATTAAAGATACTAGACAAATACTTTTATTATCAATTACAAAGAGAAGACTAAAGAAAATCACATTACTCTTATTATCAAATAGTGTAAAAAAACTAAAACGGGGTAATTGACTTTCAAATTGAACTGAAACGTCATTAATTGTAATATTTGAGAAAAATGACTCCATTGCATTAGATCTGGAATCAGACAGTGAATCTTCAGAATATCTGTGTATATTTACATGGTCATATATGCGCATACATACACATGATAAATCCCAAAACAAGAATTTAATCTTAAAATCTTAAAAAAAGATATTTCTTAGTAACCAATCACAGCACGAGGAGCTTAGGCCCCCATCCGATATCTGCATGGTTCGATAAGCTATCTTTCTCGCACTTATAGCTACGCATAAGACTTTTTTGTCGTATTCATTTGTAAGCTTTATTCACGTCTGGGAATTGTTTAAAACCGCTAAATTCGTCTGGCGATTCGCAGGTTTTATTAAAAATTACTCAATAATAAATATAGTAAATAAAGTATATTTTTTGATAACATAAAAAAATATTTTTGGAGAGGTCTGGTAATACTTTATAACCGACAAAAACGTCTGGGATTATATTTTTGGAATTATATAAAAACTAAATTAAAAGATAAAAAAGAAATTAAGTTGCCAAAAAAACATTTTTTTTGATTTTTTTTTTGCAAATGTTGTATACTGCGCAGTAACAAAATAACCGCAAACGCTCTGCCAGACTCGCAGGACTGGATTCGCCAATTGATTAAATTATATTTTTTCACAATTTCAACTTGCCCAAAGGACCTTTCCAAAATTCATCGCCAGGTCTCAGACTATTATACTTCATATAAAACAAGAATTGACGCTGCGTTGTTCTATCACGTTTTTATTCGTAACTACAGAACGGATATTGTTCTGGGTTTCAAATGAGAAAATGCTTATGCATCCCTGCATTGCGGGGGCAAGAACAGATTATGTCGGACTTGCACCTACTAAAACCTCATGATGTTCCACCTTCACCACACATTGACAGGGCCACGGAAACGCTTTCAAGCATATCCGCGGTCCCAACAGCGAGGACCCCTCCTTAGTTAAGAACTTCCCTCCCTAATTTTCCGAGTTCGGTATGTGGAGGACATGGAGCCAAGAAAAACTGAGCAGTCCCACCAAAGTGCGCGGAGGATAGTAGAGTGGCGCATTACCATACGAACAATCTTCTTCCCTTGTGACAGCACCTCGGTTGCAGCGATATAGAGAGAGGACTCTCCTCTAGCCGCAGCTCACTAACACACATCCAAGGGCTCGACAAACCCATTAAGAGTAGCCACCTTGGGCCAGCCCTTCACTTCGGGCCAGCCATGTGAGTCGCCCAACGTTTACCATGGGTTACTAAGCCACGGCTACTAAACCCCCCTCCCTCCCTTCCCCGGCACGTCAAAACGGGAATCCGTTAAGGGCGGAGTTATTTCTCACCTAAGCTCACGCAAACTCACTAAGGACATTAACAATTTTGCATTGCCAATATAAATTCCCTTGATACAAAAAATTGGTCATAATAATTATACAGATTTAACAAACTTACGTCTTGTAAACACAAAGTCATCATCAGGCGACCTTTCTACATTTGGCTATGGCCCTTGAGTCTGGGGGAAAATAAGGAGAGAAGAAATAAAAAAACATTCGAAATACTAATCTAATACTTTTATACTTACTGGTACTACCAGAAAATATTGTGGGTATACTGCCTTTCTTCAAAGCGTTTCTCATGTCTAATAAGACAATCGTCTATGAAGTGTTTAGAACAAAGATAATCATTTAGTTCCGGACGCCAATTCACAATTTTTGTGGTTTTTAGCCATAATTTTAGTCTAGGTTCTAGTTCTAGGTAGGTTGGTTGTGAACAGATATGGGTAGAAAAGTCGATAAGTATTATAGACAAAGAACTCGACAACCCTATTGAATTTTATTGTTTATCAAAACTCAGTAGTATAAAGACAAATAATTAATTACGATATTAAGATTAGTAACAAATTTTTAAGTAAGTGCTTATAATATGAAATAGTTTTAATTTGCTTAATATTAGCTGCAAATTCACTTATTTGTGGAATGTTATCCTACTTTCCTTTTGGTAACGAGTTTTACATATTACGCACACTCTCATTATTACTAAAGACAATTCTTATTATGTAACTAAAATCAAACATAATTAAACCACATAAAATACTTTCATTTTTTAGTTTAACAATTCAAAATACAGAAATGATTTAAATAATACAACAGACTTTGGCATATTATATCAATTTTAGTTCCCAGTACGGACAATGATGGCGCTTCAAATAGACAGAAAGCATTTTGTATGGCATAGCAAATCCAGCGTACTTGTATATATAGAGGTCAGTGGATTTATACTCTAAGGCAAAGAGAATAATATAAAAACGATAGTGCGCGCAAGATAACTCTGCATGCGACTGATGGCCTACTTAATGTTGCCAGCTTAACTAATATTTTTTCCTTCGTTTAATCTTATTACCAGAATTATATAATTATATCAAATTACATAAATTACCTAATTGATAACCAAAGCTCAGTTATAAAAACTGTAATGTTCAGCTTAAACTTACAAAGACCTAATAATTTTTTAAACCCTATATTTATTGTTTAAAATCCGCATAATAAATATATTTCTTGATTTTAACTTTAGTAAATTTGATACTACACTACAAAAGTTTAACAGTGGTAGAGCTAAGCGGTAGCTTTTGCTGTCGCACGGATGAGCCAGCTCGAACCGGGTGGTACCACGACCTCACAGAATATACCAGCGTGAAGTAGAGGTTTACCTCTGCGTTGCGCTTAGTGAGTGCAGGTGACCGGAGGCCCAATTCCCCCCCCCCCCATCAACATGGTAGTGGAATTAAATAAAAGACTATCCCAGGAGGGTACCAGCACCCCTGGAGAATCCCTCGCTGAGCATCCACGACCAAACTACTTCACTCCTGAGCGTGGGTGCTCAGGCTGCCCCGCGTATTCTGGGGGGGGCAAAATTCCGCTCGCGACTAATGCTACTCGGGGCAAGCCGAGCAATACAACCAAGGCGACCCCTGTCACGCTATCCGTGAATTTTTGCAACATCAGGGGACTTCATTCCAACCTTAACGCTGTCCATTACCATCTAGAGACGGCGAAACCGGCCTTGCTCTTTTTAACCGAGACTCAGGTGTCCTCTCCGGCTGATACTTCATATCTCTCCTACCCGGGGTACAAATTGGAACACTTCTTTGTGCCCCGGGCTGGAGTTTGCGTATACGTCAGAGAGGACATCTGTTTTCGACGCCTCGGCAGTCTTGAAGGTACGGACCTGTCCATCCTATGGCTGCGCGTAGACAGCGACGACCATCCCCGCGTCTACGGGTGCCTCTATAGGTCCCATAGCGGTAATGCCGACACAAACCGACTCATCGACCACGTCCAAATGGCTGCAGACTCCGTGCTACAACAGGTCCCATCCGCAGAGATCGTGATACTCGGTGATTTTAACGCCCACCACGCTGAATGGCTTGGTTCTCGTTTAACCGATCATGCGGGTAGATCTGTCTATGACTTTGCTTTGGCATATGGTCTAACACAACTGGTTACTTCGCCTACGCGAATCCCAGATGTGGAAGACCATGTACCTTCCCTGTTGGACCTTCTGCTGACCTCTCATCCGGACGGATATCAGGTTTCCGTCGATGCCCCTCTGGGCTCTTCGGACCATTGTCTGATCCGGAGTACGGTGCCACTCACGCTCCAATCGCAGTTGCGATCTGCAGCTTGCCGCCGTGTTTGGCACTATAGGTCAGCTGATTGGGACGGGATGCGGTCTTTTTTTGCATCGTACCCTAGGGGGCGGGTTTGCTTCTCGCCGGAAGATCCCAGCGTTGTTGCCGATTCTGTTGCTGATGTGGTACTTCAGGGTATGGAACTTTTTATTCCATCCTCTGTGGTGCCCATCGGAGGCAGATCCCAGCCATGGTTTGGTCGCTCCTGTGAAATAGCATCACGCTATAAGCAGGAGTGCTACCGGTCCTGGGCTGACGCATCAACGTCTCGGGATGTAAACACCAGCGCACTTAAAAAGAAGTATAATTCCGCCTCCAGGTCCTTCAAAAGCGTCATTGCCAAGGCAAGGTCTGAGCACATCGGCAGAATTGGCGAGAAACTAGTTCGCCTTCCTTCGGGAACACGTGCATTCTGGTCTCTCGCCAAGGCTGTCCAAGGGAACTTCTGTCAGCCATCTCTTCCATCTCTGCACAAGGAGGACGACTCACTGGCCCATGCCGCAAAGGAGAAAGCCGATCTGTTGAGCTCTCTTTTTGCGTCCAACTCGACTCTAGATGACGGGGGGAACACACCGCCGACCATCCCGCGATGTGAGTGCTCCATGCCGGATGTGCGGTTTACACAGCGCTCGGTTCGCAAAGCACTCTTCTCCCTGGACGTCAGCAAGTCGAGTGGGCCCGATGGGGTCCCTCCCATTGTGCTGAAGACGTGTGCTCCGGAGTTGGCACCGGTTTTAACGCGTCTTTTCCGCTACTCCTACTCCCAAGGCGTAGTCCCGAATTCATGGAAGACAGTTTTGGTCCACCCGATCCCTAAAAAAGGCGACCGCACAGACCCATCCAACTACAGGCCTATTGCCATCACCTCCTTGTTCTCCAAAATAATGGAATCCATTATAAACTGCCAGCTCATGAGGTACCTTGAGGATCACCAGCTGATTAGTGACCGCCAGTACGGTTTTCGTCGAGGTCGATCAGCTGGTGATCTTCTAGTCTATCTGACTCATAGATGGGCGGAGGCAGTAGAGTCCAAGGGGGAAGCATTGGCCGTTAGTTTGGACATAGCGAAGGCCTTCGATCGGGTCTGGCACAAAGCGCTTCTTTCGAAGCTTCCTTCCTATGGGCTTCCCGAGAAATTGTGCAAGTGGATCACCAGTTTTCTTGCTGATCGGAGCATCAAGGTCGTAGTAGACGGTGCATGCTCTGATTTCAAGCCTATCAACGCTGGTGTTCCACAAGGCTGCGTGCTATCACCAACGCTGTTTCTCCTGCATATCAATGATATGTTGCTAACTAGTAGCATTCATTACTATGCCGACGACAGCACTGGTGATGCCTTATATACCGGCCGTGCCAACACTTCTCGGGAAAACGTCGTTGAGTACCGGAACAAACTTGTGTCTGAAGTCGAGTCTTTGCTTAACAAAGTCTCGGAATGGGGCCGACTAAATCTAGTCCAGTTCAATCCCCAGAAGACACAAGTTTGCGCGTTTACCGCTAAAAAGAACCCCTTTGTCGTATCTCCTCAGTTTCAAGGTACTCCCCTTGCTGCCTCAGCTAGTATCGGAATCCTTGGCGTCGACATAGCAAATAGTGTGCAGTTTCGTGGTCACTTGGAAGGGAAGGCCAAATTGGCCTCTAAAAAGCTTGGCGTGCTCAGCAGAGCGAGACAGTATTTCATGCCGGCACATCGCTTGCAACTTTACAAAGCGCAAGTTCGGCCCCACATGGAATACTGTTCTCATCTCTGGGCCGGGGCACCCCAGTGCCAGCTCCTTCCACTTGACCGCATTCAACGCAGAGCGGTTCGAATCGTCGACGACCGAGTTCTTTCTGATCGGCTCGATACACTGGCACTGCGTAGAGATGTTGCATCTCTTTGCGTATTTTATCGCATCTATCACGGGGAGTGCTCTGAGGAATTGTTCGGACTAATTTCAGCCGCTCAATTTCACCATCGCACATCGCGACAAAACTCGCGTTATCATCCATACCATCTGGATGATTGGCGGTCCACCACTGTGCGATTTAGAAGAAGTTTTCTCCCTCGCACAACTTCCTTGTGGAATCAATTACCACCACCGAATTTTCCGGACCGATACGACTTAGGAACCTTCAAGAAAAGAGCTTACACCTTTCTAAAAGGCCGGCAACGCATCTGCAATTCCCCTAGTGTTGCGGTTGTTCATGGGTGGCGGTAGTCACTTACCATCAGGTGAGCCGCATGCTCGTTTGCCCCCTCTTCTATAAAAAAAAAAAAGTTTAACTACACAACTACAATTTTTTTGCATAATTACAGGTACCTATCATATGCGTGTAAAAAATAACTAATACTAAGATTAATGACTACTGATAATTTGTCTATAATTGATTTTTCCAAAAAGGTATTTTGAAACAGAACTGAAATAGCATTATAATATTTATTATAAAGAGCGAAATAAAAAGTCCAAGGAAACCTTGTAAATGTAGTAGTATTATTTATAAATTTGGTGTAACAATGGTCCTGCAGTGGGTCAACGCCTTCCATTCGCATATCTTCATCAGAATCCATGCTAGAGTCTTCATCAGAAGACTCAGATGTGTCACCTGTAACATTAATTACAAATTTATCCATTTCCATATGCATCAGTCTATCTGATTGGAAATATTTATCTTCTATTTTTTCTACATGTAGGCATACATTGAACCATTCTTCTGTCGTTACTATTCTACAGGTCGCCACAGTAATAGCAGCTATTTCGCTAGGAGCTTGAGTGATATTTTTCTCTGCAATGCGTCTCTTTACTATTGCCCAATTTTTTTCGATGGGATTTAAATCGCAGTGGTAAGCCGGCAAACGGAGAACCTCATGTCCATGTTCATTTAATATTTGTTCTATTTCGTACTGTGGGTCTCTTTTGTTTTTTTAATTAATTCGTATAATTGCGCTTTTGTCCAACAATCTTCAAATTTAAGACCATTTCTCGTAAGCCATCCTTGGAGCTCTGCTTTTGTATTGCCAATTGTAGGGGCCTTAGGGGCCTCCTATAAAATATATCATGAAAAGGACATTATTAACACTTTTTTTATAAAGGATAAGGATGACAAATGGGCACACAGTCCACCTGATGTTAAATAGTGGCTGTGGCCCATAGACATCTACATCTATCCTCAACTACGAATCAAAATGCAGAAATTACCGTCACTTTGAGGCATCTGAGGCTAAATTGGCGATAGATGCACTAAATGACGGTTTGGATAGAATTAGTCGTTGGTCCAGATCCTATAAAAAAAATTCTATCCCGAACGGTAGTAGTTGAAAACTTTTAAAAGTAATTTAGAAACATCATTATTAAGGAACACAACACACACACACACAAAAGAAAAAATCCGATCTGGGCATTAAACTGCGGACGTTATGACCACAAATGTGAGCAGAAGTACGAATTTTCGGAATTTTATAAAATATGGCGTAGACCGCGAACCGTTCGGGATAGAATTTTTTTTTAGGGAACCGAGGCCACCCCATCCGCCATCAGATTATCCACTATTACTGGGACAACCTGTATATGTATATAAAGTAAAAGTAAAGTAAAGTTGCAGCCTATTTACGTCCCACTGCTGGGCAGAGGCCTCCTCTCATTTCTGAGAGGGTTTTAGGGCACGCTGCCCCAATGCGTGTTGGCGAACTTCACATGTCATCGAAATATTTTTTTTTATTTCTCAGACATGCAGGTTTCCTCGCGATGTTTTCCTTCACCGCCGATTACGTGGTAAATCAGCACTTAAAATTGACAATTTCATTGGTGCCGGCGAGTATCGAACCCGGGTTGCTCGAGTACTGTGAAGCTTACAACGAACGCTAACCATCTGAGCTACCACGGCTCTTATGATATATATATATATATATATATATATATATATATATATATGTTACGGCCTACGGCTGCTTCTACAAAGTTCAAATCCTCCGGGGCCCATTCAGCAGAAGACTTCACGAGCAGACGCAGGTCGGACCTCAATATGGCCGCGTGTGAGGCGACTGCTGTCTCAGGGCTCGGTCAGGCCGTAGGTGTGTATATGTTGAGTATAGTGGTGGTTTGTGGTGTTAGTTAGAGTGATGTTAGTTAGTTAATTTAATTTAAAAAAATTTAATTTAAATTTAAAGAAATTAATATATTAACTTTGGCCTCTCAGTATATTTACGAAAATTTAATGTATGTTCACAAAAACAAAGGTAGTTTTAGTAAAAAAAGTGATATACATTCTGTAAACACTAGGAACAAACACAAGCTAGTGATGCCAGTTTCTCGACTCCACAGAGTCAGTAATTCATTCTTGGGGCAATGTATACGCTATTACAACAAGGTCCCGGAAAGTGTACAGGTTCTCTCTATGACCAAGTTTAAATGATTTATTAAGCTGAAACTGTATAAAAAGGGTTATTATAGTATAAATGAATATATGGTTGATAATAACCCCTGGGAATGAGGTGGTCGCTTCCAAGCAGTTTCTAAAATAAATTTTGTAATAGTTTGTAATCATTTATATTGTAAAATTTATTTTTAAAAAAAAGTCCCGCTGTGTTTCTTGCTGGTTCTTCCCAGGACAGAAGGTTTTTTTCGAACCAGTGGTAAAGTAAAAAATGACTTTCAATAAGAATTACACATGTAATGTATATTGAATAAAAAATATTCTATTCTATTCTATTCTATTCTAGTGGTGATAGACCTGCCGGGACCTTCTAATTCGGCAGCAGCCCGGATTTCGGCGCCGCTCCAAATTGTTGTAATCTCCCGCGGCGTCACCCACCGTCACTTTCTTCCTTCTTCACTAGGACAGTCTATTAACTATACTTCCAGACGCCACTAACACTAAACTAAAGCGTAACACACCTCTAATACCGAAAATGTATCCGAATTATATCAAAGGCCACTCGAGCAAATTAATATTTTCAAATGCACTTATATGCTAGCAAATTAGAATAACCAAATTCGCGGTAAATTAGGCGCGCATAACACGCAATTCAGACTTTGATCGCAGTCAAGGTTAACTTCCTAACAATTTGTCAGCCCGGCGTCGAATTCTAGACTTAACAAGGAAACCTTTGTCGTGGCAACGTCTGCTACAAAAACAGACTCCAAAAAAATGGAGGTTTCCCGGGCGACTTTAAAACGTGCTTTCGATAGCACTGCATTATAGCAACTCTGTTACACTCACGTTCTGACCTCGCGCCCTTCTACCCGACGACGCACGAAAGTGGGGCCAAGGTGACCTTTACAAGTCAGCGGGCGGAACGAGTACGAATGCAAATTTCAAAAGTTAATTGTTTGGCCTAAACAATATATATATATATATATATATACATATATATGTATATATATATATATATATATATATATATATATATATATATATTGTTGTATATAAAAGAGGTCTTTGGTGCTCTACATTCACCATACGAAACGATATTTTACGCTGGTATTCTGTGAGAGCGTAGTCCTGCCCCGGTTGAGCTGACCCATTCGTGCTACACCACATAACCATACTACTAACATAGCTGTAGCATGGCTCTACCACGTACAAATCTACTTAAATTCAGCTGCTATATTTCCGCCAAATTATCCTTAGACTTATTATGGGTTTCACAGGGAATATTAACTGTGTTTGTTTAATCGACACTGGGTTTGTTTCGCGAAACGTATACAGAGGGCACTGCTACGACAGCACAACAGCGGTAATACCATGGTCCTCTCTTTTGTCGCTAGATCACAACTACCAATAAATCGATTACGAACGTATTACCCGTTTTCCTCTCTGCTCCCTTAAGATATTATGAATCTTTCATTTATTAATTACAGCCTACCAAAAGTTCACTGCTGAACGTAGAGGGATCATTCACCATAGTTCCCTCTCTTATCAAGTGAGTTGGTAACCGCAATTTTTAATTATTTTGGTTGTTATCAGGAAGATACTAAGATACTAATTTTCCGCTAAGCAAGTGGTAAATTATAAATTAAAATTAATTGCCGCCTGTATGAAAGATCACATTACTTGAGAACTGATGGACTGATTTTGATGAACACTCACACTCACAATTGGACCCGGTAAGTAGCGCTGTTATCGAGATCTAGAAAACAGTCGTAAGAAGCCGTGAGGATCGTTACTAAGCATATAAAATTGGCTTAATAAGTCAAGACTTAATATTCATGTATTATTATGTTTTTAACAGTGGTAGAGCCACGCGGCAGCTTTTGCTGTCGTACGGATGTGCCGGCTCGAATCGGGGTGGTACCACGACCTCACAGAATACCAGCGTTTAGTAGAGGTTTACATCTGCGTTTCGCTTGGTGAGTGCAGGTGGCCGGATGCCCTTTTTACTGGAAATGAGGCATTCCATCTTAGTCCTCACGGGTGACAACGCATCTGCATCTTGATACGCAAACGAGGATAGATGTAGATGTCTATGGGCCGCAGCAACCACTTACCATCAGGTGGACTGTGCGCTCGTTTGTCACCCATATAATATTAAAAAAAATTAGTTTTTAAAGTTTGCGATACGAATATTTCCACTGTAATATAATAATCATTACTTAATTTAGATAAAATACTTGATCGTTTGAATAATAATAAGTCTAATCCTATTTTCTTTGAATTTTTAGACATATATATGTAATAAAATAAATAAAATAGATAACTAAATATACACGTATATATCGATGTCACTTGTTGCTAACAATGTGAACGAAATCAACTCGAGTTACTAACTCGAGTTAACTCGAGTTGGATCTCCCTAACTCGAGTTTGGGCTGCTGTAATATACTATATAATAAACGGATCAAGTGAGCCAGCAAAAGAGTAAGAGCGCAATTCGTCCGTTGTGTGCCTGCTTTATGTTTCAAAGAGTATTTAGATACAACCACAACAATTTGTTATTTAGAATTTTATAATAGCTAAGTTATGTAATTTAATTTCTTTTTTTTTTAAACGTTACCCCCACACTAAGATTTTCTCTTGTATCGTGGAGGCAGCTTACAAACACAAATTACACAAGGACAAACATCCAGACCCGGAACAATTATTTGTAGGCCATACAAATACTTCTTTCGTGCGGGATTCGAACCCGCGCCCCCCAGCGCAGCAACTCATTACTAAGCCACTGCGCCACGGAGCCGTTAGAAAATAATATATAATTTCTTTAATTAATAATAATTAATAAATTAATTAGAATTTCTTTTATAATTTTGATTAATTATGATTAATATAGATATATTATGTTATGATCTATTATTGTAATACCCGAAAAGGGTGGTTAAAATAGATACATCATATTTTAAATTATCGCCAAATGTAACACTTAACTTACAATAAATATTTTGAATTTGAATTTACTTAATAATATTTTGACTATGATAATTCAACTATTATTTTAATAACTTATGTACCTACATCTTAAAGCGAGACTAATATTGTTTAGTGAAGACTGCTATATAGCTAGTTTTGTTATTAAATACAGGTACTTACTATAACTAAGATTAAAACTAAATATACATATGTATGTGATATATATACTAAATATACCTTTTTATTTCAATCCTGCATAATAAGTTTGGTAATTATAGTTATTCGAAACCACCAAAGAGCTAGACAGAAAAATAAACTTTTAAAAAAGTAATTTGTAACAAATCATTTACTCTGTTTCGTACTGCTAAGTCGAGTTTAAACTCGAGTTGTGTGAATTTCAACTCGAGTTTACTCGAGTCGTAGTTTTTCCGAGTTGGCACATCTATACTACAAATCACAAACTATGATTCAGCCGTTCAGAGAATGCGTTCCTGACACGTCGCGATTGAACTGACGACGTAACTTTGTAATGGCGTTGCAGTTACGATAAAAATATTATTGCTGGTTGTTTACCGTTTTAACAATTGATGAGTATTAAAACAACATTATTATATCAATAATCAATGAATGTTATAATTTTGTGCCAAACTGAGTGTCAAATAACTTGGTAAACAATATTTTTCTAAATCTATACTGTGCTATTACAAGGTTATATCAGCGCTTTATATTTGTAGTGCTGTGCTAACAATAACAGGCAATAACAGTATAGTAATCTGTTCTTATACAGTTATACTTTATAAAATATTACGCTTTGTTTTTCTTTTTAAGAATTTGAAAATAATGGACTATAAGATAACTTTTATTAAATATAAAAATAAAACTACGACCAAACCGAACGCGCGAAAGAAAGTAGCATTTTTATATTTAGGTTGAAAATGGTGGTATAACTAGAAACACTCACGCGTCTTCTAAAGTAACGTCACATATAATACTACTACAATAGGGATGTCATTTTTCAAGTAAGGCCGGCCACATACATACGAAATTCCGTTTCCGGATTACGTTTCGGAATTCCGAACGGGTCGGCTACGCACGTACGGAATCCCGTTTTGCCCGCAAAATTTCGAACGGAAAACTACCGTACGTGTGTGACATGTCATAGATTTTATATGGACGTGCTGCGTTTGAAATCCCGAATCGGAATATCGAAACGGAATTCCGTATGTATGTAGCGGGCCCAAATCAGAAGATACGAGTGTATTTAATATCATATTTGGCCACAGACTAGGTACCTTTGTATAAACCGTAAATATTTGGCATAGAATAAAGAGACCACAGAGTACTTTGAATAATCCGAAAAAAAAAGACCAAAGATGACCACTTAACATTTCTATATCCACGCATGAATTACACGCAATATCTTTCAATAGATTTGTCTCTTTTTGTCTTATTTGAATTTTGAACAGTAAATTAGAAAAAGCGAGACAAGTATATTGACTCAATTTATGTAGAATTGTAGGTTCTCTCTTCTCTGTATGCATACGTATTTGTGTAATTACTCTAAGGTTTAACTCTATATAATATGCAGGTACGCTTACACCTTACAAACCACTTACAAACTTACATAGCATTTGCTAATAATCTATGACTGACTATGTGTATGGTTTGTATATTATGTGTATGGTTGGTGTGCTCTACTGCTTTATGCGAGTTTTGGCGGAAACTTGACCGGCGACGGATTGCTGCTCCAGTATTATTGTTTAACAAATCGTTTGAAGTGCATTTTGAAATGTAAAAATGGTGAGTTTTTTTTTTGTATTAAATGTCTACGCATGTGAACTATTAGTGGAAACGGTAAAACAAGTGGCCTCATGGTGATGTGATTCTGAAGATAAGGTGTCTGTCTGCTTAGGCGCCTTGAGATACTATCGCCAACTGTCAGCTGTCTGCTGGCTCAAGTTGACGTCAAAATCTCCCAAGGGCTGCATAATGTGATTCATTATATATTATAACATATTGTGAAGCAGTGATTCTGAAGGATAATTATACATTGTAACTTCAGGCTCAGAAGGGCTAGAACGCAGAGCCGTAAAGCCAATTATTGAAAAAATTACTACTTTATGGCAACAAAACTTGTTTTCGCGAGAACCATGCAAGCATCGTCAATTTTATTTTGATAGCAAAATTGTCATACAATTAGATAAGGATTGGTAAATTATTGCCCCTATCGATATAGTGTTATTATGTTTTATGTGCATTAGTCAATCGCCAGCCAAGTGGAGCTAATAAAGAAATTGCTCGCCATGGCCGGCCCGTCCGACGGCGATCCCGACGGATGGGTCGAGTTCTGTGAGCGCCAGGCTAAAACTGCCGCTCAGGACTTCGCCAAGGCTTGCTTAAATTTCATTCAGACTGGCGTCAATGATCCATCAAGTCGATCCCACGTCTCACAAAAGGAATTTTTAAAGAAATTTGTTGATTGTTTTACTGAACAGTTTGACTTAGAATTTGGCAAATTAAAAGCTCAGCACAAACTACCAAATGGCACGCACACTGGTCACGACGAAAGTGATTATTCGGAAGACACGGACTCTCCAAAAACACAACATAAACCGTTTTTCCGAAGATTGTCTTTTAAAGGTCTGCGACGCGGTAAAGGTCTTTTTCACAAACAGCATTCCGACGAGGTTGAATTGTCTTCTAATTTGAATAAACACAGTAAAACAAAATTGGCCAAAATTGTTGTGGAATGTAGAAAGGAAGGGTTGGTGAATTACTTAACACCTGAAAGCTTGGAGCAACCTGGTGGTCCTCAGAAATGGGAAAAATGCAGATTAGCTTTAGTGAAGACAGTAGGCGGTTATATGTTAGAATTTTATTCACCACCAAAGGCTCAAAAACCTCGAAGTGGAGTGTTTTGTTTCCTCATATCAGAGGCTCGAGAAACAACTGCCTTAGAGATGCCAGATCATGAAAACACATTTGTGCTAAAGGTAAATTCTTTTATATATTTACGTAATAACCCTATGGTAAATATATAGAAACTCCAAGGACTAGTAGTCTTAGTTGTAATACTTTACAACTGCTATACTACCCGTATCATCCTGTAAGTTAGTAAAATCGACAAAAGAAAAAAAGCAGGAATACCATCTTCCTGATAAAAAATAAATAAATTAAAAACTGGTTGCCAATCTGCCCACTAAGTGTAGCAACTATAACAAATTTCCTATGAGGTATAATTTTGCCAATTAAAGAATTAGACACATGACAGGAATGCAGTTTGGGCACCCGCATACCTCTATGCCCATGCTTCTCCTAGTGAACAATCACCATTCAGATGTTCCTTCACTAGTTCTAATGTCTTAGCTCTTATGTGCCCATAATTGTTTTGGTCACATAGTATAGAAAGGCATTCTTGAGTGCATCACTGCAGGTGGCATTAGCAAGCTCCTCATTATTGAACAAAATAATACTAGATTTATGTTTTGTTGAGTGGTGAAATAAAATTTTAAAATTTAATACATGTAAATTCATCTAATATTGCTATATTAAATATAAAAAAATTATTGGAATCATAACTAGTGTTGTCCTCTGTGTCAGTAATATTGTTACAATTATCTTGAAAATTTATATACATGTTATATTTTTGCTTTTCGGATCATGACAACTTAATATGAATTCTCTCTTGAGAAAATGATACATTTAACAACCTCAAAATGGACAAACAATACATAAGTAATTGAAATCACATATTGCACGCTACAATTAAACTAAAGCAATATTGCTTAAAAATAAATAGAGTAGAATCTGGATATAGTGACCATGAAGGAACCAGCAATATGGCATATACTAATCGGACAACTTACTAAACTGACATTATTTACAATTGTATTATGTATCATAAATATCTACTATGATTTTGATTATATAATTAATATGAACAAATATCAATGAAAATAAAAAAAAAGAAATAATATACACAGTAAGATACGCAATCTTTATTTTTAATTAAACATTGTATACATAGTTATATATTATGTATTGCTATAATAAACACTTTATACTTGTTAATAGAAAATTTTGATGTAGATAAAACAATGCAGATGTATGTATTAATAAATTATGTACTTTACTTCTGTAAAAGGTCTGTAATTTTAGTTTGTTTTTGATTTATTTTTGTTTGATAGTAAGAACTACTAACTATTTGAAGCTAACTATAACTATTGTGAAGATGAGACACATATTTTTCATAGTGTTAATATCAAAATTAGTATGTAAAAACACATACAGCACTTCTGCAGCTTTCAGAGCTTCGGACATACTGGGAGTTAAACAAATCTCCTCAGTCATCTAAACACTGTATTATAGCACTTTTTTCTTCAATTGAGAAACATTTTTTGTTTCACGAAATTCATTTTTGTGCTCATGTTTTATGTAGTGACCCATCACAGGGTGACAAAATAAAAACACTGATTTACGTGGGCAATCAAATGATGCACATTTAATTGCCCATGTAAATTAGGGAGGGGCGGGGAGTGAGCAGGGGTAGTGAGATATTTCTAAACAAATTAAAGATGCGCGTTGCTCTAGTAGGTGATTTTTTTGTAAATTATGTCGCTCAAAGCATTTGGATGCTTAAACTGGAGTCGTACTAAAACTAAAAAGCACTTTCTGAAGTCAAATGATAAGCCATTGCTTCAAACAGCAAGAAACTCAAAAGTAGACAATTTTTTTTAAAACAGTTACAATTTAACCTTATAGAATATATACATTGTTAAAAAATCTAAGGAAGCTTGTGTCTTTGCATTCTTATCTTAAGAAGTCATCTAATTTATAATATCCTTTCTCCTCAAGAATGCTTTATACATACACTTTCAAATTTATTCACTTTCCTTACCAATGGTACTCTATGCAAAATAGAATTTGGAAAAAAGAGGCTCAGGTGATATTGAGCGTTCCCTAGCTTACACACACAGAAGCAATATACACTTCATCTTGTTTTAGTGCATGTAAAATGGACAATTTAGGTGGGATGGTCTGGTCTGATAGACTACACACAGAAGATTAGGTGGGTTTTATATGTTTATGAAATTTAAGTTTCATGCCGAGTCCCTAAACTACCTCTGCTAGCATTATGAAAAACCTGTGGTTAATAAAGTATTCAATAAATAAATCAATATAACTCCAAAAATAAAATAATATCATTTTATATTCTACATTCCAGGCTGACAATAATATGGAATATGTAATAGAAGCAGCGGATGTCGATGACATGAAGTCATGGCTGGCAACAATTAAGTACTGTATGCGATCAGCACCCACAACACAACCACCTCCTGATTCACTAGCAGGTATACCAGAACCTGCTCCACCTGATCTGCCACCACGTCGGGATTTACCAGCTAGTACTAGTAATGCAGATCTAGCCACCGATACTCCCGAAGAAGCTGAATTAGGTTAGTACTGTAGTTCTTATTACATTGTAGTAATTATTTTATCTACAAATTAGTAAATATGAAGTATGAATAAAACTAAGAATGAGAAGTTTATTAAAATATTTGAAGATTTAATATAATGTAATTCAATTAAACACCTTTTGGTAACCTAGTTAGTAAGTAACTTAGCTAGGAGACTCAGGATCCTACTTATTTGTAACTGGTCGTCATGATGTCTATACACAAATAAATAAAATTGAAGTGTCTGTTTGTAATGTCAAAATTAGAGCTTTTTATTAAATGCATATGAAAGTATATACGGTACTAATAACAAAAATACAATTTTTAAAGTTTTTGTCTGTCTATAAGTCTGTTTGTCTCTTTGTTTCGGGTAATCTCCGAAACGGCTGAACATATTTTGACGGGATTTTCACTGGCAGATAGCTGATGTCACAAAGAGTAATTTAGGCTACTTTTATTATAGAAAAAGAATTAGGTTTCCACGCAAAAAAATTAAAACCCCAAATAACACGCGAGCGAAGTCGCGGGGAACAGCTAGTATTGTATATATTTGTTTGTGTGGGCAGGTTCGATCGCGGAGGAGGCGTGCGGCGCGGGTGGTGGGGGGGGGTGGGGGCGGTGCGGGCGGCGCGGGCGTGTCGCTGGGCGCGTGGCCGTGGTTCCACGGCACGCTGGCGCGCGCGGCCGCCGCCGCCTGCGTGCTGGCGGGCGGCGCGCCGGCGCACGGCTGCTACCTCGTGCGCCAGAGCGAGACGCGCCGCGGCGAGTACGTGCTCACCTTCAACTTCCAGGTGACACGCGACCCTTTCACATACTTAACAAATAAAAAAAAACTTTAAATTAAAAAATATATACACATATTATTTTATTTAAAAGTGTATTACATTATAATAGATATTTAAATAAACAGGATTTACACATATTTAAGGTATGTTCCGATATACACTGCGAGCACTGTTCATTGCACTCACTAGTAAAAAATTAATTCCATTATGGACTGCCAGTATACTGCCGCAGTACCCTAGGGTACAATGGCAGTATACTAACATAGAAAATGTCACGTAAATTATATTAAATGATACTATAAATAAATAAAAATACATACAATAGGTACATAAAACATATATAAACTAATATGAATATAATACAAGTATAGCCATTCAACAAAGAAATGCAACCAGCATTCTTGGCACGATACCGCGGGGAGTAGGACTGTATGATAATTAAGTTACTAGTTTTTTTATTATAGTTTTTAATATTATATATTATGTTATTTAATAAAATAATAAATATTAATTAACAGGATGCAAAGAAATTATCTCTAACATGTTTTTTAAATACCACAACTTTTTATCGTATATATATATATATGTTATTAATAATATGTTGTTTTATTAAAACACATAAAAGATATTTTCATTATAATTATAATTTTCAATTCGTTCTATAACCGATATAGACTAAACACTGTTTCCCTAAGCAATCTTATAGAGTGGCACATCTCTATCGACTAGGGTCTATACATGTGCGAATGTCTCGGAAAGCCAGCTTCAGCACGGCCAAAATAGAATGTGTGGATCGTACCTACATATATGTATGTAAACCTACGTAAATGAGCAGACAAGAAAGGGATTTTACCACTCAAAAATACCTATCTACGTCTTCATGATATTGATATAACTAGCATTCCAGTATATTAGCAGCCAATTTTGTATTCACCAACAAATAATACTGTTTCGTACTCGTCAGGGGCGCGCGAAACACCTCCGAATGACGCTGAGCGACACGGGCCAGTGCCGAGTGCAGCACCTCTGGTTCCCAAACGTGCACGACATGCTGGAACACTTCCGGGCGCATCCGATCCCGCTGGAGTCGGGCGGCGCTGCCGACGTCACGCTCACCGAGTACGTCGTCTGCAGCGACGGCCGCCAACAAGTGAGCCCACACACGCTGTCCTAGACGTTGTGTTCCGTCACTGTCGCGCGTGCGCCCGTCTCGCTCGCACCCAGCTGCCGGACAAATGTTGATGTCGCTGTCCCCGCAACCGTGCGACACGTGTACGTGAACGTATACGTGAACGCACGATTGCTTATGGTACAAGTAAATGAACAAGAAATATACATATTTATGTATTTAATATATCTATATAAATAATAATAAAGAATCTGTAGTATATTGCAATGAACAATCGTAATCGAATTTCTGGATATAGACGTCTTAATTGATGTAAAGTAGATCCACTGGTGCTTCAGAGGTTGATTTTACCGATGCTTTAATTGTTGTTTAATCTTCATGCTTTGAGATCGGTGGCAGGGATCACGTCATGACGGTGGTTCATAATACCAAACTCCAAATTGTGCCTTTGAAAACATTTGATCATAAATACGCTGTTCCTGTACCTACGGCGGTTACCAACTCATTGGTTCTAGTGATTTTCTGGGCTTCTGGTAAGAAAAAATGACAGAGCTATATTAAAAATTCACTTCCTATTACATACTAGATCATTAATATGGAAATCCATGCAATAAGTTCACTTTACATTTGTTGTGAGAGCCGACTTTTAGCACCGCAGTGACAAAAAAAAGTAAAGCAACAGTCTCTCCTTTCTGAGAAGGGTTTGTAGGATAAAAAAGTCCGCGTTCTTTTCTTTAATTTCTCAAGCATGCAAGTTCTCCGCCAAGTACACGGTAAATCAGCACTTATAACGGCTTAACTTTAAACGGCTTGATTTCACCGTATCAAGTGGTTTGGGTTACCCAAAATTATATATGACGTAACCATCACTGAAGTTGGACCAAAGGAATAGGCATTTAGTTGGATTCCGATAATGATAAAATAATTGTGCGACGCTTACACTAACTGCCCAATCTAGGCCTTAACGTTTGGCTATAATAGCAGATATTCTGATTAAATGTCATTTGAAAATCCTTTGTACATGACATTTACTATTTAGCAATATTAGATTAACTCATGAAATAAGCCGCATCCAGTTACACTCTCATCAGTCCGCTCTGATTTGGATTGATGATTATTAATACTATATCCTCTTTGAGTCAAATTAGAACTACAATAACGTTTATCTATTGGAATGGTTCATGTATGAAGTTTTGTCACATCATCAGTTTTTTGAAATCTATTTTACCATATTGTTGGCTATTTTTATTTATTATGTATTGAATTTATACATTTCATAATTATACAAATTGATATAGATTTCTTTTATACGAGGCTTAGAATCCCACCGAAGTCTTCGCCTGTTTATGTAAATATTTAGTTTTATTACACTAGTTATAAGCGAAATATGACATCAACACATTACAAGAAATTTTTCCTTGGAGATAACTATTTATCTGTAGATTTTTTGCTCAAAATTGGCTGCCGGTGTCCACTTATTATCCAATGTACTTTTCAGCTCTTACAGATTTCATTTATATTTTTTTTATATCAGTAATATACAGCAGTAACATTTATGAAAAAAATGACAGTGATTTATATACAGGGTTATTTTGGAATAACTGGCCGAATTTGCAGAGAAGATTCAGAATAATTAATTAGAAAAAAAATTGAATCATTCTGTCCTTTTTATCCTTTAAATTCAAAATGCGTGGTATAATACATTACTTTAACTGATTTTAACGCGCACGCACGATCGATCGTTCGATTAGTAGGGAAAAACGTTGTTGCACATAAATCACATTCAATTTGGGATAATTTCTAATAAAAGTAGAAGCCTTATTTACTCGTATTTTCAAAAACAGTAATAACGGTATATCATTATTTATATATTTGAAGTTTAAAATTTGGCTACTCTGCAAAAATAACCCTGTATAATCGAAAAGTTAATAAAACACGCGCCTATTCAAATACAACGTTGTGTCAAAATTTCAAAGCAATCAATGAACAACTTTTGAAGGTTTAAGATTTTTAAAAAACAAAAATTTAATTTTTTATTTATTTAGATTATAGGACGGACCACAAAGGAATACTTTACCTAATTTCTTAGCTATTTATATTACAAAGTATAGGCTTTTATTTTGTAAAAATATACAAAATTTCATCAACATTTGTCTTGCTTGTGCTGCAATTTTGTTTGGCCTATCGAGAATTTTGTTATTGTTATATTCATTATGTTGCTATTGATGTTGTAGCGTTTGGCTTTTCAATGTACATAGACACTTCTGAAGCCATTCCTGATATTCCAGGTCATAACCATTTGTTTAAAATACTAATTACTTAAATCAGGATATTCCAGGTTATAACATTTTGTTTAAAAAATTGATTACTGATGACGGTCTGTGCTGTTTATTAAGTAATTTTGGTAGATGAATGTGTCACATTCCACATTCACAATACTTGCAAGAATATGCAGCATATTAGCACTTTTTATATGTTTTGATACTTTTCAATGCAAATGTGCTCAAAATTGTAGATAAAAAATGTTATTATAATTGTGCTGTATTTACAATATAGATAGACTTCCATAGGCTTTGATGGTAACATAATAGTTTCAGTGTCTGTAGAAACAGGATGTGTCAACTTTGATCCTTTTTCACTAAAATGTTAAATTAAGACATATTAAATAGCATTAAAAATGCCTTAAAATATATATTGAAGATATTGATGCACCAATATAATTTCAAAAACAGTTATGAGATAATTTTATAAATATTAGCTTTAACAAATAATTTAGTTTGTTGCAAATAGTTTATAGACATTTTCGTTTTTTTTTTAGTCGATGAAAGTGGAAACCTGTTACATTGATTCCTGAGCATGCATTTTATTTATTTCATCGATTGTAAAGTTTTATTTATATTTTGTCTTTAAGTTATGTTACTGTGTAGTACGTAGATAAGTAACTTAATAATCACAATAATTATGTAATGAGTTATATAAGGGTAGGTCCACACTTATCGATTGTCATAGACAAGTGTAGTCTGAACTTCAACCTGCCCATTTTATGGTTCTTTAAAGTAGTGCATTTTAATGTAGTATTAATTTTTTTTTGTTTACGTTTTAAAGATGATGTGCATTGTGTGACCAGTCACAATAATCCAGTCCAAGCGTAGTGTAATTTATTGCCAGTTTATTTAGCTTTACTGTAATAAGTAATAACCCATAACGTAAATGTTAATGATTTAGAAATATTTTTTATATTGATGGACTGTTATTATATTGTACTAACGCGTAGATCGTATTTCTTAACAAACTATGTTTATATTTTGTACAAAACGAACTCATGTTCTTTCGAGCTTTAATCACATTTCTCGGTTGTAAATTTTATTATTAAAACTTATTCTGCTGAATGGCTTCTGTTTTTTATTTTGCTGATTATTATTATTTTGCCTGCTGTTTGGTGTTTGTTTGCGCCTGTCTTAATATAGGTAAGTGACGTTTCTTTTATTGCCACTATGTTTAATCTATGCTATGACTATTTCCGTCTTTCAATCCGATTATAATGTGGGTGTTATCATGGCAAGAATGAATAAGCTTTTGTTAAGCTAATGCAGCGCGCTTTACCGTCTTTGGCTGCATCACCACTTATCATATTCGTATTGCCAATATAATAATTATTTTGTAATGCGAAATATCGTTTTAAGTTATATCGAATGCGATATAGATCTTGGAGATCGAGCCAAGCCTGAAGATAGGTCACTAACCAAACCAAGAACATACTTTGCCAATACCGGCTTTATCCTCAAATAGTATTATAGGCTTTTCTCATTGAATACGCGGGCGACACTAAAAGTTTTTAGAACTGGCAACTTGTAATCGATATATTTAAAAAAAGCAGTTCAAATTTTGAAAATGGAGCTCCGCCAATATTATTGTATATGTATTTTTTTAATTTGTCATTTGTTTACGATTTAGCGGCAAATTGAAAATTGTCTGTGTCACATCAGCATGAATTAACCGAGTAAATTTTCGTAAAATGATTTTTTATGACTTTCGATGTCATTTAAGTCAACAAGAAAGTTATTGGCAGTCGTGGCACTGGTTTAATGAGTTTAAACGTGGTCGCACTAATTTCGCCGATGATCTGCGTGAGGGACGGCCTTCTACGGAGACAACTGAAGATAACATCAGTGTTGTGCGGCGTATGATAGAGACTGACAAAAGAGTGACTTATCAGCAGATTCTGACAAGCTTAGGCATCGGTATGAGTCAAGTGCACAAAATCCTCCATGAACATTTAGCGGTCAGGAAGCTTTGTGCCCGGTGTATACCTCATAATTTGACAGAGACCCAAAAACTCCGTCGTGTTGATTGGTGTTGTGAAATGTTTCAAAGATTTAACGAAGGTGACTCAAATGCTGTGTTCGACATACGGGTGACGAAAGCTGGATTTATTGTTATAATCCTGAAACTGAAACTAAGAGACAGTCTGATGTCTGGGTGTTTCTACTAGTAACGAAGCTTGAGAAAAAAGAGGGTGGCCTCGTTCTTCGGAAGGACAGGTCATTACGCAACAATTGTTTTAGAGGATCGAAAAACAGTTACTGCAGTGGTACAATAACAATTGTTTGCCATTTTTATGGACGCCGAGGAAGCTGTGGCTACGTTTGAAAATGCCGTCGTAGAGACCCCTAAGGACGAGTGGGCAAAGTGCTTTTCTCAGTGGTTCTATCGGATGCAGCGATGTATTGATGTAAAATAGACACTATTTTGAAAAGATATAGTAAAACTAATAACTTGCTAGTTTGTTCAGTTTTCTTTATTTTCTAAGAACTTTCAATGTCACCCTCGTAGAACAGATTTTTATTGAATATATATTAGAAGTAATTCTTGTTGAGTCACTTTTCACTTTTACCACTGATTTCGAAAAAAAAAAACCTCTGACCCTGGTAGAACCGGCAAGAAACCCAAGGGGACTCTTCAAAGTAGGTATATTATTATACAATAAAAACACAGGTTGTAGAAACTACTTACAAAACTTGATCTAAATATAGTAGGGTTATTATAAATAATAACCCTTTTTATACAGTTTTTTAATAACATATTTAAACTTGGTGATACAGATACCTTGTATATTTTCTGGGACTTTATTGTAATAAGGAATTCTAGAAAGTATTTGCCACAATCGCCTCGCTATACAGAGTCGCACCTTATATCGCCAGCCTGGACAGTTCACATGTGGCTTATGTGCGACACGGATGTAACGCCATCTATTGTAGGTCGCAAGATCTGATATATACCTACCTTAGTTGACTCTTACGTCATCAACGGATCGAAATGGGTTTACGGGTTATCTAACGCCGCCACATGGTATAAAATTTAGGACGGAAGGTACTAAATAAGTTATAAGTGAGTATTTGTTAAATGGATACCTACTAACAAAATCAGTATAATAACTGTGTAAATTCTTTTTTCTTTTAATAGAATAGGGTGGCATACGGGCACACAGTCCACCTGATGGTAAGTGATTGCTGTGACCCATAGACATCTACATTTATCCTCAATAAAGAATCAAAATGCAGATGCGTCGGCACCCGTGAGGACTAAGATGGAATGCCTCTTTCCCAGTAAAATGGTTCTCTTGTTCTCTACACTCACCATACGAAACACAGCAGTGTCAAGCTGCCATTTTATTTTTTATTCTGTGAGAGCGTGGTCTTTTCCCGGTCGAGCCGACCCTTTCGTGCAACAACTATACTACTAATATAGCTCCAGCATGGCTCTACCACGTATAAAATTCTCTTCATGTCCAACGTATCCGCTTGTCTGCAGCCGAATAGTCGTTTGTGCCTTACATAACAGCAAATAATACGCGGTAGAGCCACGTTAGTGCAGTAGCACCGGGGTATGACCATGCTCTCACAGAATACCAGTGTATAATAGCAGCTGAAGGCTGCTGTGTTTCGTATGGTGACTGTAGAAAACCGGAGTCCCTTTTTACTGTAAACGAGGCATTCTATCTTAGTCATCAGGGGTGGCAATGCATCTGCATTTTGATTCTTAATCGAGGATAAATGTAGATGTCTATAGGCCACAGCATCCACTTGCCACCAAGTGAACCGTGTGCTCGATTGTCACCATAATTCTATAAAAAAAATTTATTCGGGGTCCATGGACACGAGATGAAAAAATATTCATTCGTCGTCTTTGAAAAACTTGTTAAAAAAAAGACCCATTCGTCGTCTTCTTCTAGGCCTGTAAATAACTACAGCTGGCCGTGGGCCTTTACCGATACCTATAAATGAAGGATTTGCCTTATACATTTATCCTATATTTTGAATTAGCACCTTTGACGCTGTTGCCCATCGACCATCATCTATCGTAAGCCATGTTTCCGGAAATTTCCATAGTCGCCGGACCACAAGAGGTGAAGAAATGAAGGATTCTCGTAAGCCGACACACACTATTTCTTTTAGTTACAGCTTATCAAAACTCCACTTATGAACATAGGTTCCCATAGACTACCTTATAGGGACCTCCTTATTATTTTCCATATTAACCATGCGAGACAACCGCAGTTTTTTTATTATATTGAGTTCTTATCAGGAATTTCTGCTGCCCATCTTCCGTTTAATTTAACTCTGTTGCCTTTAAAACCATATAATGATATGGGGTAGTGAGTTCTTTCGCGCCGCCACTACAGCGAACCATACTATTAGGTACCGCAAAGTTTTATCTTGTTTAAGTACATACATTATTTATTTAAATTTTAAAACATAACTTTTTTAAAGTCAGTAAATAAACTATCTATTGAGAATAGTGTACTCAAGGCCGTTAATACATTTAGTTCTTCATCAGCCTGTAAACAGTCACCTGCTGGATACATGGCCCTCTTTTATCGTAGAACTAATGAAGTAATTTAGTGTCTCTGTAGGGTTTTTATTGTGTTAATACTTACCTATTTACATAAGTATAGTACGTGAAGGTAAAATGGTCATTCGGTTAATATGGTCACTTTCTTATAACTCAAAAACTACAGCCTTGTTTGCATAGATGGCTCTGTGATAGCTCTTCGTCAGTCATTCAAATAATAAAAGGGTGAAAAGGGCGCCGCTTTATCGACGCCATTTTGACAGTTGATATTATAGTAAATATTTTAGTATTGGGTAGTGTAGTTAGTTTTCTTTAAGTTGACTTTTAGAAGTACTCCTAATTATTGCCAAGGCTTGTTTGCTATTTTTTTTCTTAATATATTAGTTATAGTATACGACATAGTGTATTTGTCGTTGTCCTCCTCTTAGTTATGGTTTTATAGGGCGACAAAGCTTAAGATTACTATATTATCCTCACATACTCACAGAACACTATAACTCCTACGGAGCACATACTACGTAATTATTGTAGAATCAAATACAAGTTTATTTTTTACGCCATAATTTTTTTAACTGGCTTTACGACTCTGGGTTCTAGCCCTTCTGAGCCTCCGTAATAAAGTCCTCTTGCCAAACAGACTAATAGAGGTGTAGTGAGGATTTGTTATAATCGCCACGCTCGCCAGGCTATTTGTCGAACGCTGGAAAAGCTTACTCTTGAAATCGATTTCAAAATCGATTCAATTTTGGAACTCGCTTTGTTTCGATATTTTAAAAAGCTTGCCTACTCCAAAAAAAATGGCGTAAATAACATCCGGATAATGTTTTTATATATTTTTATTACAGAAATGGGACAAACTTTAAAAGAAAATTACTCGCTTGTGGCAAGGGCAATATTTTTTTTATATAGAAAAGGGTCAAAAGAGCATGCGTCTCACCTGATGATAAGTGACTATCGCCCCCCATGAACAACTGCAACACCAGAGGAATTTCAGGTGTAATCCCGGTCCTTTAAAATACAGTAGGCTATTTCCTCGAAGGTCCTTAAGTCGTATCGGCGGAACACTAAAAATTTCCATTATGAGAATTCCAATTTACATCGAGTTCGAATAAAATTCTATTGATAGAACTCGTTTTTGTCGGGAGTAGACTTACGTAGCAAATGAGCACACAGTCCACTTGATGGTATAAGTGGATGCTGTGGCGCATAGACAATTACATCAATCACCGATTAAGCCCCTGAGTGCTAAGATGGAATGCTTCGTTTCCAGTAAAAAGGGTATCCGGTTCTCTACACTCACCATACGAAACAGCAGCATTAAGCTGCTATTTTACGGTGACTGTTCTGTAAGAATGTGGTCCGGTCCGGCAGACCCATGCGTGCTACAACCGTAATAACAGCTGCAGCATGGCTCTACCACTTATAAAAGTTAATTTAAAAAATTCTGTTATTTTTCCCCAGTTGGGCGTAACTCACGGCAGCGACGTGAGAATGCGGAGGGCTGAACTGGAAGCCTTACTGGTCGCCAGTGGTGCCCAACATGACATACGGGCCGTCGACAACAAATACAGTTTTATGTAACGTCTGCTGTCCTGTACTGCACACTATTGCTAGCCGAATTTTCTATAGATTTTTTGAACAAGTCGTTCCAATGTGTTACTGCCGCTAAACACTAACATTTAATTTTATTTGTATTTGTAAATAAAAAAATTAGCATTAAAATACATTTCGCGGTAAGTGTAATAAGATTATTATTCGTTTAGAATATGGAGTGTAGAGAGTAGGAGGACCATCTCTATACAATGAAAAGTGTCCCTAAAAACGTGTCCAATAAGGGTGGCGTTGCAGTAGCATAGGATAAATTTAAAAACACGCCAAAAGTAATTAGAATAACATGGAGAAATAATAACCTAAACAAGGACCGACCAATCCGCTTAGTTTTGTACTACGTAAATAGTTGAGATTTTGTATACTGGCCTTTTAAGAACTACTCTAATAATGAAATTTTTTAAATATTTGAATTCAGCTGACTTCACTCCGTTCACAATAGCTATCTTCATATCGTAGTTTTTCAGACGCCAGCGCTATTGTGCTAGGTTTTGGAACCTCTATTTTCAGTAAATAGTAGGACACTTTTTCAACTTTCGCCCCTTATAAGATTGTTCTCCTTGTACTCTACACTCCATAGTTTAGAAGCAAAACCGATTTTGTTTTGTAACTTTATGGCTCAATTCATTAGTACATACGGTATTCGGGGACTTCCCGCAAGCGGGTGTGCCATCGCCGATTTGAAATTTTGTTGATACACTGAAAAGGTCAGTGAAATTCACCGGTCAAAACAGCGTGCGGGCACAACGCGCTTTCCACTAGCTGGTTTCTTTTCACTCTAGTTTCGCGATCCTAGAATATTCTGTAATTTCGTATGTGGCGTGACCTTGTCAAGTCAACATAAAGCCCAACCTCTCCGCATTGCGTACGAGGTGTGCAGTAGCATTTCGGGCGGAAATAAGATGCATACATCTTGCTGAGCGCTGACTTTGTAATTTGAGGGATTTAGAGTTGGAAGGATTCTCCGCGATACCACAATTCGTAGCAGCCAACTTCACATAGCCCCAAAATATTATATTCCAAGAAATACAAGTTTCACAATGTTTTATTTTAAATATTATGTTATATCAGTACAGTAAAGGGAAACAATCACAGGCGTGCCGCTGGGGATCACAGTCGGGCACGTAATAAAACGGGATAAAACGTTGCATTTAACGATTTAAATGATGCCGGCGCAGCGAGGACTAAACCCGCGTTACTCGCTTACTGTGAAATTGTGAAAGGAGCGCATATCCGCTGAGATAGTGCTTAAAGGTTATTAAACTATTTAAATTTAACTAGCAAATATTTAGTCTACGAGCTAGAATACGAAATTACGTTGTTATATAATATACAAAAAAAATTATAGTTAAAACATGACGCCACTTTTTAGGCTTTTTAAAAAGTTACAACTGGCAGAACGTCGTATATCTAGGAAAAATATTAACCAAAAATTAAATAATATATTATATAAGTATGTACATGAATCACGTTTTCATAAATTATTCAAAAGTAATTGTGTTTGTTACCCATAATATTATAGTGCACTATAATTGAATTTAGTACATACAATTTACTGTAGTAAATTTTAGTCAACAAAGCTTTTAATATAGAATAATTTGTTATCTTCAGTTAACACTATTGATTATAATTAAATAACTAATTTTCTCTGCCAATCGAATATAACATTATGTATAAAGTAAAAAGTGACCCAGTTTATTGTCCAGTAAACATTATCGTATACTCATAACGCTTAGTATATACTATATACGTTTTTCTAAATCAACTTTTTCACTTCATGTTTAGTTTATGTAGTATTAACGTATACATATTACAGTAATTAATTATTTCGGTGTGCAATATATTTTAAACATGTTTTAAGATAATTAATGTCATTGACTTTGAATATGCCTTAGAAAAATATTTAGTTTTAATGCATTAGTCAGACTATTCAGATAAATATCCTTAAACGAATGACTATTAAAATGTATGTATTTAAAATGTGTAAATAGAAATAAATATATTTAGATTAACTTATTGTTATAAATGAACTTGTGAAAAATGTATAATAAAAAGTTCATATAATAATGAAAGGACTTATTCACAGGAGTTAATATTTAGTTTTATCAGTTAAGGTTATTTTTGCTATACTCAACTTTGCACACTGCTCATTTTAAATAATATAGCACAGTCACTTACGCATTCCGTAAAACGTACCCAGTTATAAGTAATACAATCCGTATATTTTTGTACAAAAATAGTACTTAGATAAGTAATTAAGTACGCCTGGGGGAAGCAACGGTTATTTCTGAGAACAATGTTCTAGTAAAATCGATCAGAACCTTCAATGTATTTATTATAGGGTTAAAGAATTCCTTTTCAGTCGCTAGTTACAAAAAAAAAAGAAAAAGAAAAAAGAAACGAAGTTTCTTACAAGTTTAATCTAGTCATAAAGTATTTTAGGATACAGGGGTTCATTATATGTTAAATCCATATTTGGATGACTTAATTCGTATCAACTTATTATAATAATAAATATTATAAATAGTATAAAGCAGAAGCGAAATGAAGCTATTGAACTGATTGTCACGAGACTTTTATATATAAATCCGCTGAAAATATTGACAATATTAAGGCGGTATGACATTAGAAGGAAAGAATTATGATAAAGTTTTCGATTCACTAAGGTCTTTCGAGCCAGATAAGTGTTATTAAATAATAAAATTTTAGATAAAATACCTAATAAAATGTTGTTGGAATTGAATTACAAATAATGACATTGTTGTTTAATACGATATGTAAATTATTGGATAATTTTGATAATTTCAAATCTGCCACACGGCTGTAATGGTTATTAGGTTGACTTTTTTTACACGAATTGAAGCAAATACCTACCGTAATTGCAGCAAACAATGGTATAAAAATTAAATTGCGTATATTTTACGCACTGTAAAAATTATTTCAAGAAGTTAGGTGTCACTTTACGTAAGGCATATCTTGTATTAATAAATTGAATTAATTTCAAAACTTCTTGCAAATGGCTTTTTGGATAAATACAATTTTAGCCAGCCATTTGTCAATATTCGTTTGATTAACTTTTGTTTATAAAAGCATATTTTATTAACACTCGCTCGATTTGTATTAAGTCAATGTTTTACAATTTTCACTTTTAATACGAAAAGTTAGTTTAATTTTATTAATGTACGAATGTTTTCTATGTAAAAAAACATTCCTTATTTTTAAGTTACATGTAATATTTGCATAGTGAAATATAGACATAATATATTTTACAAGAACGTGGTTTTTATCGGTATGCAATACTTTTTGTAAAGTCTGTAAATGGAATGCTTAGAGTGCGCGAAGGCCTCTCTCCCAATACCCGGCAAAGCTGCCGGTACTAGTAGCTGGACAATGTGTATAAAGCTGACACATGACACACATAAAGGAGCCTTGCATTTTCGCCGGCCATTTTGTCAACGCAGAACACTGTCAAAACATCCATGTGCAACGTATTTGTGAAATCAGTTACCTCCAGCGATTTTTCTGGGCTGTTACGACTTAGTGACCTTCAAGAGTAGCCTACTCACCTGTCATTTATTTTTTCATAGATAGTCACCAACGGGTGAGCAGCATGCTCGTTTGGCCCCTCTTCAAAAAATCCATTATTTGACTAATGTCGTGGAAGACAAGGTTTTTTTTTGTAGGAAAATGACTAACGTAAACCCACTGCGTAGGTGCAAGGACAGGTTCAGGTTGTATACCAGCCTTCACCGAAGAAGGCTCCGAGATGTTTCAACTTAGAAGACGCGGCTATTAAGAAAACATAAAAACGCGTTTTAAAAGGTGTCACATTGAACGTGTTGTCACGTTAAAATAAACGTCCACTCCATAATTCAACTCTATGTCGACTACGGAGGAAAGGTGAGGAAACCACTGCCCCACAGTTTAATATTTGTAGCGCTTTTTTAATTTTAGTTTTTATTAAAATAACCACACCATTTCTGAAGTAGAGAAAGATTGAAAATAATAAAAAAATTAGGTTATAATATTTAAAAATATATATTATTTTTTCCTTACAGTTAATTGACGTGACAACCATACTCAATTACAATAGTTTCGAAAGTGCTTGCATTAAAAATAATTTGAAATTCACTTAGTAGTCAATACACATTATCAATCGTCTAGTAGCGGCACTATGTAGAACTCCGAGAACATCTGCTTTTGGTCTTCTTTTTCCAGTTTGAGCTGGAGAAGCAAAAGTCCGTTGGAACTAAACCGCAAAACAACCTGCGAGGAAAACGGACGAAATTCATTGTTATATTAATTACAGGCTGCAAAACATTCCATGTTGGTTTTAAGAGGTAACAACGCTTCGCAAGTAAATCCATCATTCTATTACCAAAGAGTGTATGTAATAAGTATGTAGTATGGTAGTAACTAATAAGTATACCATAAGAAACCCATTTCGTCCCCGTAATGTCGTAAGAGTAGACTAAGGGAAATTCTAGAGAGATTCTCGTGGCCTCCGACAGATGGCGGTATAAACATTTGTACAAATAAAAGTGTTTGTAATATCAAAATGACAGTTTTTTACTCAATGCCACGGAGCAAATACAAAGACGAGACGGCGTAAGCAACTGTGCACTGTGATTCTATCTAGGTTCTGACGTCATCACAGTGGGCGTGGCTTTAGTTAGTATACTGTCATCGATCATCCTATGCGCTTATTATCGAAAATAGCAAATCTTTGTATTTTCGTAGTATTAAGAAAAGGATGAAGTGTTGTGTTTTATCGTGTAAAAACTACTCAGATAGACGCTCTGATGCTATGGATGGCATCACATTTCATTTGTAAGTAATTTTATACCAAATTTATCAAAATACTAGAAAAATCTCTGCGTCCGCTATCAAATATAGTTAAATATATTCGACGCTAGATGGCGACACTTTGTGACATGGGAACTAAAAATATAAAGGCACGTAGAGCTCAGTATTGGTAAAATAATCATACTAAGGTGCTGAAATTCGTTTTGCATTTAGTCCTAAAGAATTTTTAATTGCCAAAATATTATATTTTTATAGTTATTTTTATAATTATTTTTATAGTTTTTATAATCATTTAGTGAACAGGCCGCCATCTATCGTCAAGGTAGCTAAACTACATTGCAACATCGTTATGGAACGATGCGAGTAGTTTTACTATTTGTCGGTAGATGGAAAATAGTTAAGTGGGTGGGGCTTAACACCCCCTCACCCCGCAAATTGGCACGCGTTGTTACATAGTGAAATCTAATTACAACACCTCCTCTTTGTACCTGCTCGGTGCTCAATGCATATGAAAATATATACGGTACTTATAGCAAAATACAATTAAAAAATATTTGGTTGTCTGTCTGTGTGTCTGTTTGTTCCAGCTAATCTCCGAAACGGCTGGAGCGATTTTGACGTGACTTTCACTGGCAGATAGCTGGTGTCATAAGGAGTAACTTGGGCTTCTTTTATTTTAGATAAAAGAACAAGGGTTCCTCGCAAAAAAAAAACTAAATTACATGCGGCCGAAGTCGCGGGGAACAGTTAGTGTCGAATATAAGACGTATGAAAACTTTCTGGACCGGGAATTAAGAGCAGAGTCCAAAGCTTTTTTTTAAGACTGAAGTGACATGTAATTTACTTTTCACCTGATGGGGTCCATGAACACCTGCAGTCGGCTTTAACCAAAGAAGGTTACAGGTGAGTTGTCCCCTCTAAGGACTAAGATGGAATTTTTTTGCATATTTTGTATACATTCATAAATTTGTATCATCTTTGCGTTTGTATCATTCTGTGTGGTGTGCAGTAAAGAATAAATAAGAGTTTTGGCGTAAACAATGGTTTGAAGTGGATTTTGATATGTAAAAGTGGTGCGATTTTGTGTATTAAATGTCTGCGCATGTGAACTATTAGTGGAAATGGTGAAACAAGTGCTCCGATGATTATATGAATCTTACGATAAGGTGTCTGTCTGTTTTGGCGCCTTGAGATACTATCGCCAACTGTCTGCTCGCTCAAATTTCTCTCAAAATCTCCCAGAGGCGCAATGTGACGCATCAACATATTATGAAGCAGTGTACTATAAAGGATTATTATTACTTGACACTGAAAATGGCTTAAATGACAAGCATCCAAGCCAAAAATCTTAATTTAAAAAAAAGAATATATAAAAATATACTCGTATTTACACCCATACCTTTGTTGATAGAGCAAGAGCCTTCATAATAAGGCGAATGTGATGCAGTTGGTACTTTAACGTGATCGGCTCTTCGCAACTGAAGCTTTGCACCATATCTGAGGATTTTGGTACGTCGATGCAGGAACGGTCCTACAAAGTATTTTATACTTTACTTTTTAATCCTGGAAATTGGCGTGTAAAAGATACCATTAACCAATTTCACCTCGTGGGTATCGTAAGAGGAGACTATGGGAAATCTTATTTATGGCTTCGGATAGATGATGGTATCTTTCACAAACTTGTGGACATTGTTAAGTCTATACAAATAAATAAAAACAAAAATAACAGCTTTAACTAAATGCATATAAAATTATTTACGGTATTTATAACAAAAAAATCAATTTCTAACATTTTTGTCTGTCTGTCTGTTTGTTCCGGCTATTCTCCGAACCGGCTTAACCGATTTTGACGGGACTTTCACTGACAGATAGCTGATGTTGTAAGGATTAACATAGGTTACCTTTATTTAAAAAAAATAAAATAGAGTTCAGTACAAATAGTTAAAATAAATGAAATCCAATCATAATAAATTCCCCACGAAGAACTCGCGGGTAACAGCTAGTGTATACTGAATTCGTTTGGCATTTGTATTTACAAAATGGCGGCAATTTGAAAACTATGTGTATAGGGTGTCAAGATTTTTTGGAAAATTGAAGTGACAAGCGAACTTACGGTCCACCTGCAACAATAAACTACAGTCAATAATCCTGCAACCAACACAAAAAGAAGGCTACAGATGCGTTGGCACCACTAAGGACTAAGATGGAAGCCTCAAAGCTCACAATGAGGGCATCCACGACTTTTTTTGCCACCAGGGCGGCGCCACTTAAAAGTGAGCTATAATATTTGACAGATTTTATAGCGGGAAAGTTGGAAAATGTAAAGGTTCTTTCTGTACTATTAGTTATATTTTATATTAATTAGATTAAAAATAAATAAACCGAACAACAGATATTCACAAAAGTAGAAAAATTTAAAAAAAAAATAAAAATGTGCAAAAAATTAAAGACTAAACTGATAAACTTTTATTACAAACTAACTTCTCAATTAAATGACATTGCGTAACAAAAAACTTTAACTCAGTATCAACTACCGACATCTGGTGAGCAGAAAATTATTAGCCCTCATTATACTGGCTCTTTATACGCTTCAGATTGGAACACAGCGGTGCACATACTGCTAATTGACGGCAGGAAAAGGTAAGACGGGCGTTACCTACCCACGACACCTAGGGAATCCTACGGCCTAGTCTGTGGCAGTTCATGATATACGAAAAATATTTATTGATTTGTGAACTTACTTGCATTCCATATGTAACAATGCTAACGTTGGGATGCTCTGGTGATAGATTCAGCTCTAACACATCACAGGACCGCTCCAGATCAACCAAGAGACCTAGGAAAGCCGGCGCCTTAAGAATTAGCTTTGCGACCTCTTCAGCATCTTCATCTCGAAGATCGAGGAGCGAATCAGCCGTTTGCGTTGATATCTCGCAGTCTGTCATGACGTTATGTACCGACTGTGGCTGTAAACTAGAAATAAATGTTTTCTTCATCATTCTGCAAAATTTCACGGCTGGACGTGGGCCTCTCCTGTTGTAAGGACAATTAGCCTTAATCGTTGCGATTGGCAGACGTATGTTGGCAGTCAGAACACGTCACCCCACTTCATGTCTGAAAAGGCTTAACTATGGCTTCCATTAGATGGTATTCTATCAACTTTTTTTACCTATATATTTTGTCAAATTATGGTCCTGAATTCACTCCGGATTTTCAACAGAGTAAATATAAAATTTATTAATAACTCGAGCACGGCGTCACCTATCGGGTCCAAGTTTAGCACAAAACCAACATATTATATTTTGAATACGAGTCATTTATGACCAAATACTCAATCGCGATCACCTCCTTGTTCTCCAAAATAATGGAATCCATTATTAACTGCCAGCTCATCCGGTACCTTGAGGATCACCAGCTGATTAGTGACTGCCAATACGGTTTTCGTCGGGGTCGATCAGCTGGTGATCTTCTGGTCTACCTGACCCATAGATGGGTTGGCCGTTAGTCTGGACATTGCGAAGGCCTTCGATCGGGTTTGGCACAAAGCGCTTCTTTCGAAGCTCCCTTCCTATGGGCTTCCCGAGAAATTGTGCAATTGGATCACCAGCTTCCTTGCAGATCGGAGCATCAAGGTCGTTGTAGACGGTGCATGCTCTGATTACAAGCCTATTAACGCTGGTGTTCCACAAGGCTGTGTGCTATCACCAACGCTGTTTCTTCTGCATATCAATGATATGTTGCTAACTGGTAACATTCATTGCTATGCGGATGACAGCACTGGTGATGCTCTATACACCGGCCGTGCCAATATTTCTCGGGAAAACGTCGCTGAGTACCGGAACAAACTTGTGTCTGAAGTCGAGTCTTTGCTGAACAAAGTCTCGGATTGGGGGCGACTAAATCTAGTCCAATTTAATCCTCAGAAGACACAAGTTTCCGCGTTTACCGCTAAAAAGAACCCCTTTGTCGTATGTCCTCAGTTTCAAGGCACTCCCCTTCTTGCCTCAGCCAGTATCGGTATCCTTGGAGTCGACATATCGAGTGACGTGCAGTTTCGTGGTCACTTGGAAGGGAAGGCCAAATTGGCCTCTAAAAAGCTTGGCGTGCTCAGCAGAGCGGGACAGTATTTCATGCCGGCACACCGCCTGCTACTTTACAAGGCGCAAGTTCGGCCTCACATGGAATACTGTTCCCATCTCTGGGCAGGGGTTCCCCAGTGCCAGCTCCTTCCACTTGACCGCATCCAACGCAGAGCGGCTCGAATTGTCGACGACCGAGCCCTTTCCGATCGGCTCGATTCATTGGCACTGCGAAGAGATGTTGCATCCCTTTGCATTTTCTTTCGCATCTACCATGGGGAGTGCTCTGAGGAATTGTTCGGATTAATCCCAGCCGCCAAATTTCACGAACGCACATCGCGGCAGAACTCCCGATACCATCCACACCATCTGGATGATTGGCGGTCCACCACTGTGCGATTTAGAAGATGTTTTCTTCCTCGCACGACCTCCTTGTGGAATCGATTACCATCAGCGATTTTTCCGGACCGATACGACTTAGGGACCTTCAAGAAAAGAGCGTACTCCTTTTTAAAAGGCCGGCAACGCATCTTCGATTCCCCTGGTGTTGCAGTTGTTCATGGGCGGCGGTAGTCACTTACCATCAGGTGAACCGCATGCTCGTTTGCCCCCTCTCCTATAAAAAAAAAAGGCCAATCAATTATAACATGAGATTTAACGGTATCTTAAAATTGAGTAATGTTTGAGGATTTGGCGCTAAAAAACGAGCATTAGGCTCACCGTGATGTATCTATGTGGTCGTAAGCACGACGGCTGATCATGGGTTCCCGAGTTCGAATCCCGGGTCGGGCCAAAATCAGTTATTGGTTTGAATAAACTCTCAGAAGCAGCCTGGAGTCAAGATGTTGACGTTGTTACACCCCGAGCCTTAAAAAGCACGTAAAACCTTTGGTCCTGCGAATGATGTTTCACTGCTCTCGTCGGATTGCCATCTAATTCGATTCTGACAGTGCTTCCTTCACTCTCAGAGTACACCTGTGGTTGCACACACACTCATGCACTCTGCACAGAACAGGAGTGCATGAGCAGCAGCAGGCTCTTCTCCAATGACATTATTTTATGTGACGCAATCGTGATCAAATTGTTATATAAAGAAGAAATTCTGAATGGTTAAATTTTGCAAAATGATAACACTGCTTTGTAGAAGTTTAGTAAACAAAATGACCATTTATTACACTTACACCAAAAGTAACGGTGATCCTTCACATCTGTAGTACATTTTTAGGCTTGATTCTTCACCTGATCCAAATATATTTAAGCATTCAGCCAACACTGCTATACTGATCTGAAAAATCAATATTTTTATATTGTATCAAAGTTCAGCTCGTTTCGCCAAGAGCCCAGACTGACCATTGTTTTTTTTTTCCTAGTTTGGCAACTTCCAATGGATTCTGCCAGCGTCTAGTATTTCATGAGAGTCACACAGAGTATTTACTAGTTTCCGTTTCCGTAGATGCGCTTACTTAGCTTTATGTTACGAACTTACTTATGTAGTTATTTTCGAATGAATTAACATTATAATATTTTTACAAAATTATTGCTAATATAATAATATGGATATAGGTAAGTGGCAAAGGTACTATAGTTTAATGTTATTAATGGATATGAAGTCTAATAAAGTTTGTACAAAAGGAGTGTAAACTAAATTTAACAAAGACTTAAGATTTACAGGACGAGGGATGTTATTAGCAAGAAAATCGTATAATGAAACGGAGAGGTTAGGGCAGTTAAAACATTTATGATCGATCGTACATTCGTCTAAACCACACTCACAAATTGAGCTATCTTTAATCTTAAGTTTTGCCAAAAATACAGGTGAACAAGTGTGTTCCAATCTAATTCTACATATGACAGATGTGCTATGTTTGGAGCCATTTCTAAATTTAAAAAACCATGGTTTGGAGGGGATGTCAGTTTGGAGTTCTGCATAATATTTACCGATAGACTTCTGAGTTTTTTTTTCCAAAGAGAGTTCCAATCTGACATCTGATGAATTTTCGCAAGAGAAATAAGGTCATGAGTATATGTTATATGATGCATGAGGGTACCAGAAGTAGATGCTTGATTTGCTAAGGAATCAACGGAGGTTCGCTACATTCAACTTGTAGAGCATTTTGACGAAGATGATTTCATGACCCCCAAAATAATTTGTAAGCAATGAGTTGGATTTTATCTAAAACCTTAAGAGCTTGTTTATTACAAGGTTCCAAGAGAAATGTACCGTAGTCAAAATGACTACGGATTAGAGCGTTATATAAAAGTTTTAAACAATATGGATGAGATCGCCACCAAACACCTGTCAGTAAACGAAGGATATTTACATTCTTTTCGCATTTTTGGACAATGAACGTTAAATGAGAAATACCTGTAATCTTAGAATCAAGAAAAACACCTAGGAATTTAACATTATCACTTGTCGGAATTATTTGATTTTGTACTGAGATTGAAATATTGGGACAAAATCTTTTTCTAGAGAATATTACTACTTTACTCTTTGTAAGTGATAAGGATAGACCGTTATCAGTAAGCCGATTATTTAAGTAGAACAATGCAGAATTAAGACGATAACTCAAGTCTGTAAAGTTCTTAGAAGAGTAATAAAGAGTTAGATCGTCAGCATATTGGAGGACTTTACAAAAGGAGTTAACAGAATGTTCGAGATTATGGGTGTATATGTTAAATAAAATAGTACTTAAAACAGAACCTTGTGGGAAGCCTCGCCAGATCTGTCTAGGAGGGAGCAGTTTTCCTTGAACTCTTAAATACATATTGACCTTACTGAAAGTAAATTAAAAATAATGCGAGTAATTCTATGGGGAATATCCAAAAGAAACATCTTTTCTTTGAGTAAAGGGAGGACAACGTTATCATAGGCTGGTGATACATCGAGAAAAACAGCACCAACCGATTCTTCTCTGGAAAAAGCCGAGCGTATATCAGAGGTAAAAACAGACAAGCTATCTAGCGTGCTCAGCCCCTTTCGAAATCCAAACTGTGTTTTGGCCAAGAGACCTTTATTTTCAACACACCATTCTAGACGATTTTTAATTAAATGCTCCATTATTTTGCACAGAGTTGATGATAATGCTATAGGGCGGTAACTATTACCATCACTAGGATTTTTGTCTGGTTTCAAAATGGGGATAATAATTTGCATTTTCCAATCATTAGGGACTATTCCCGTAATAAATATGTCATTAATTAAGTCTAAAAAAAATTGCTTAGAGTTTGATCCTGCGTTAGAAATAAATGAGTATGGAATTCCGTCTATACCTGGTGACGAATCTTTAAGGTGTTGAACAACCAATTCAAATTCTTCATTGGAGAAAACTTCATTAAAACGTGAATTATTAATCTTTTCTCCAGGTCGGGTTATCAATGGTTCACAATAACATAATTCCTCAAAGGAGGGAACCCAAGGAGGAGCAAGCTTATCGGCAAATAAATTGTACCAAATAGAAGGATCACATTGCGGTGAATAATTATCATCGTTATATGATCCGCGGAATTTCTTTATATTCTTCCGTAATATAGAAGCAGGAGAGCGGGGTGAAAGATTTTCACAAAACCTAAGCCAACCCGTCTTTTTTTTATGTACTGACAGTTTTAATGTTTGAGCTGCTATTTTTTTATAATTTAAAAAGTTTTCAATAGACATATTGGAGGAGTATAGACGTTCAGCTTGTTTTCGTTTTTTAACACTGAGTGTGCATTCCTCATCCCACCATGGGGGAGAACAAATTTTGGTAGTTGGCGAAATTTTTCGTGTGAAACATGAATCTGCGGTGAGTATAAGGTACATAACAAAGTTTTTGTAGTTTGTATCTATATCATTAGAGTCACTATTATAAAATTTTGAGAGTATCGAATATGACAACGATGAGAATTTATCCCAGTCCGCTCCTTTTATATTATCTCAAAACTCTAGTTGGTATTGAGCAGTTGGCTAATGAAAGTAATATTGGGTAATGATCACTACCATATGAGTGAGATAAAACTTTCCAATTAATAGGTGATGTAAGATTTGGGGTACATAAAGTTAGACCAACAACACTTTTAGGATTTTGAGATGGATATACTCTCCTTGTTGGTGATCCATCATTTAAAATGCAAATATTAAATTCATCAAACAATTCCATTAAGAGATAGCCAAAAGTATCATTTCTGCATGAGCCCCATGAGACATGGTGAGCATTAAAATCACCTAGTAATATAAAAGGAGGAGTAATAGATGAAATTATTGAGTTTAATTCACTGATCAGTGATGGATGTGGGTGAGGAATATAGAAAGACAGGTATGTGATATCATTACATTTGCAAGCTACAACGTTTAATTCCTCACTATGTTGAGGAAGTGAAACCTTGATAAATGAATGTAATCTATTAACTAGGATTACAGCACCGGCGTAACCATCTTTTCTGTCTTCGCGAAGGCAGGCAAAACCAGGAATACGGAAGTGAGATTTCGGGTGAAGCCAAACTACTGATAATGCAACAAGAAACGGGTTGTAATTGTTGATAAGATAGATTAAATCGCCTTTTTTATGTTTAATACAGCGACAGTTCCGTTGAAGAATCATATCATTCTTATTTATATTATTTAAGAGCATCAATTGTTTCTCAAGAGACTGGGTTAAATTTGGAGGTAAACAGTGATCGTCAAATTTCGAGATGATACACATAAGTGTGGATATAAGTAAGTCTATTAAATTTTCGTTTGAAGAAGTATGCCTAACATTATCTTGAGGGTAAGCACTTCCGTTAGAAAGAGAACTTCTTGGGGTTTGGATTATGGATTAATGGGTTGTATGGCCATACCCATGATCGGATGTTGGAGAACGTGGTTTCCTATTTTTATAGAAAGTTTTTTTTATATGAATGCTTATTACTAGTATGAAATGGATTTAAAGGAGTTTTGCTTGCAACATCTGAATAAGATCATTTTGATGGGCGAACTCTTACAGATGCTTCATCATAAGAGATATGTTCTTGGGACATAATTATTTTAATAGATTTTTGTCTATTAAATTCTGGAGAACACAGAACAGTGAAGACATGTGACCGAGGTAACTTCACATGATTCTCCATCAAGAGGTTGTCCACATTTATAACAACGAGGCTTAGATCTGCATTTAGACTTAACATGACCAAAACGACAGCAGTTATAACATTGTATTGTAAGTAAGAGGTAAGGTTCTACAGGATATGAAGTGAAATAGGCAAAAACATGTGAGGGCAGTAATTTACCAGAGAACGTAATAACGATCGTTTGTGTTGGAATCCACTCAACAGAGTTATCTGCTTTAATAACTTTACGGTTTAGACTTCTGATGCTGAAACGAATTCATCCATACCTATATAGATTGGAACACCTCTAATGATACCCATTCTCGTAATAGCATAGGTAGGAATTTCGGCTATAAAATTTGCTTTAGCAAGTAATGGACTTACAACAAAATCGTTAGCTAGTTGGGGGGAAGAAAACTCAATAGAAATACGATTGCGTTCTATGCTCTTAACACCATTTTTTAAAATTCCCTGAATATTGTTTTTGTACAGAAATTGACCCACTTTAATTGGCTTAAATGTAGTTCCGGAGGAGGGCTCCAATGACGGTTTCATAATGTGAACAATAAAAGGTGCACTGTCATTACTATTTTAGCGTTTCTTTTCTTCAGATAAAGGATGAACAAATACATTCTGTACGGCTGCTGAAGCAAGAGAAGACACCTTTTTCTTCGGTTCTAAATTTAAGGATGATATATTATAGGCTTTGCCTTTCATAGGATTACCAGTATCGGACTGGTAAAATGTATCAGTAGGATTAGAATTAATAAAAAAGTCGGGTGAAGATCCAGATTTTCCGGCATCATCCGGAGGATCTGAATCCTGTTCAATCTCTTCCATCCCCAGTAGATAAGCTAGCTACGAATAGTAATAAACACTTACGTACAATATTTAGATTGAAAATTAAAAAAATATAGCAATTCAAACGAAAATAACGTCGTTAATTAAAATTTTCTTGAGAAATATTATTAAACCCGTGTGACAACACCAATCACCATGAGAACAGAATCCCTGAACATTGTCGTTGAAAAAAAGCACATATCATCATCACTTCACCATCTTGGGACTAAGTACTTAGTAACAAGAATTTCTCATGATCACCTAGAATAGTTGCAAAAATCTGGACATCAATCAATCCGTGATTCTCATGTACTACCAGCATAAGAAAATCCACTACCTCATACCAACATAAAGATGTTATGAGAGGAACAGATATAAAACAGCAGATGGGCAGAGGTGGATTAAATTTCAACAGCACCCTAGGCTAGCATTTCATGCGCGCCATCTGGCAGCCATGTATTATAAATTAGTACTATTTATCTTGCATATAAATGTATTATATCGTAAATTATAATATAGTTTCGTTGATAAATAATTAGGACACGTCTACCCTTAAAAATTTGATGGGAAAGTGAGGGTGATGTAGGAAGCTCTACATCTCTATAGAAAGTGTGATTTTTTAAATTTATAACTTACTACTTTATTAAACTTCCTCGCACGCCCCTTTGTAACTTTGTGCCCCTAGGCATGTGCCTAGCTTGCCTTAAGGATAATACACCTCTGAAGATGGGCAGCAGCATCTTACCGAAAACAACTCAAAATAATAAAAGCTGTGGTTTGCAACAAAATGTGTTGCAAGTAAACCCCACTATGAGGCAATCTGTGGGGCAGGCTTATATTCAGCAGTGGATTTTAGATAAGCTGTAATGAAATAGAACAATTTATGGACATCAACAGATCAAAAAGGGGAGGCTATGACAAATATTGATAGCAACACAGCATTAGTATTATTATTATGGCATTATAAAACAATTTATGCAAAACAATGAATCATCCACATGCAAAATAATACATACCTTAAACATGACATCAACTTCATCTCTTACATGATACTCGGTGAAATTATCTGCTGGTATATAAGCTGATGCCTGCACACATTTCCCTTCTTCCACTGTTAATTTCAATCCCTCTGGCATTGCACAGAAAACAGCACACTAAAAGATATATTTCAAGTTTAGTGAATGTTAAGCATCAAGCAAAGTCTAATATAGTATTATGATGTAGGAGCTTATTACTCTGAACAGGGGTTTTTTCTTTTTGCAGACTAGGATTTCCTCCTGTATCATGGAGGTGATTTACATATATAAATTGCACTAGAACAAACATCAGTATAACTATAGACATCCGGTACTTTACGGTTACTAGGAGTTTGGGAGGGGGAGGGCTATCCCCTTAGCGGAAAAGTATAGTTTAGGAGTAATGCTTTTTTGTAAAATCATAACCTCACTATTTTACATAGGAATATTGACCCAAAATTGCTTCTGCATCAGCTCCGGCGCTGCAGGAAGTGCAGTCAATTCGCCCTTGTGTAGCTAATCTTACCTCTGCAGCGTCGGCTTAATGGTTGCTATCGGCGACCAGCCTCAGCCACTACGGCTCACACTGCGATTTGCTACAGTGCAGCGGGCGAGGGCTGCTCTCCTTCCGTGCCTATGGCTTTACAAAAACACTTACGATTAAGGTTTAGAATCAAGTCGCCTTAAAAGGGGGGTGGGGGAGGGGTTGTTTGCCCCCCACCTTTTTCCCCTGCCAGACGTGCCTATTTTTTATATTAAATGTTGAAGATTAAAATTAGGTATTACTTCGGCGGTGGGGGGACGCCCCAATACCAAAGTGTAGTCCACAAAACCCCGCTAACCGGGGCCCCTATTTCTGGATAGTTAATAAAAAAATAACCACGAAGGGGATGAAGGGGTCTGTTCGCCATTCCCTTCTAACCTAACCTGTCCAAGTCGGGGTGCCCCAAGTCCCGAGCTCGCTTTACTTGCTCTTGCACCAAATAAAATACCAAAATGTTTTACTTTAATAAGTAAACATATTTTATTACTTCCACCATTTCCAAAAGCATCGTAAAATAGTAAGCAATCAGTCTCCAGAGGGGTAGCGAAGCTGTCGATAAACAGGAGGCAGATAATAACAATGCGAGTTCGCGAAGACGAGTAGTATTTCTGTTACTCACAATGTCAAAAGTTCCGTTTCAGATATTAATGAGTGATTTATGAATATTTTTAGAAAATAAGTTTAAATATTTTGACACAGCACCGGCAGATAAAATTGCATGGGGGCGCATGAGATAAGCCCGCTTGACCCCCCCACAGTGACAGACTCCTTAGAACTTAATTCTAAACCCAATCCGAATCAAACCCATTTCAACAAGTCTGTAGGCACTTATAGTGTTTTTAAAGCTATATACAAATGTTCAAATAATCTCTAAATTATAAAACGTCACCGAGTACCGGAACAAACTTGTGTCTGAAGTCGAGTCTTTGCTGGACAAAGTCTCGGATTGGGGGCGACTAAATCTAGTCCAGTTTAATCCTCAGAAGACACAAGTTTGCGCGTTTACCGCTAAAAAGAACCCCTTTGTCGTATCTCCTCAGTTTCAAGGTACTCCCCTTGTTGCCTTAGCCAGTATCGGAATCCTCGGTGTCGACATATCGAGTGACGTGCAGTTTCGTGGTCACTTGGAAGAGAAGGCCAAATTGGCCTCTAAAAAGCTTGGCGTGCTCAGCAGAGCAGGACAGTATTTCATGCCAGCTCAACCCCTGCAACTTTACAAGGCGCAGGTTCGGCCTCACATGGAATACTGTTCCCAACTCTGGGCTGGGGCTCCCCAGTGCCAGCTCCTTCCACTTGACCGCATCCAGCGCAGAGCGGCTCAAATCGTCGACGACCGAGTCCTTTCCGATCGGCTCGACTCATTGGCACTGCGAAGAGATGTTGCATCTCTTTGCATTTTCTTTCGCATTTACCATGGGGAGTGCTCTGAGGAATTGTTCGGATTAATTCCAGCCGCCAAATTTCACAAACGCACATCGTGGCAGAACTCCCAATACCATCCACACCATCTGGATGATTGGCGGTCCACCACTGTGCGATTTAGAAGATGTTTTCTTCCTCGCACAACTTCCATGTGGAATAGTTTACCACCAGCGATTTTTCCGGACCGATACGACTTAGGGACCTTCAAGAAAAGAGCCTACCCCTTTTTAAAAGGCCGGCAACACATCCTCAATTCCCTTGGTGTTGCGGTTGTTCATGGGCGGCGGTAGTCACTTACTATCAGTTGAGCCGCATGCTCGTTCTGCTATAAAAATAAAATTTTACAGACATTTCATTCAAGCTTAAATAAATGAAAACTAAACAAACCTCTTGAAACTGTATTGCCTTCAATAAACTACAAAGTGTTTTTCCTGATTCCATGCAAGCTGTGAAATAATATTGTGAGGTTCCTTCATCCATCATTCTTCTCTTCCAAATCAAACATAGACTTAACCAACATTAAATACTGATTATGAGAAATGTCGTGGTTAACAGTTTTACCCAATATTTGTTGTATCCTTGCTGCTAATACATGTTTGCATGTAACTTGTGTTTTTTTCTCTAAAACTTGGTGTTTAAATGCTCGGCATGGGCAGAAGTTAATACGAGGAAATACTCTATAACATCTGTCGTTTTCACCATTTATTTCTATTAACTCTCGCGATTTGCCTTTAGTACAATAAGTAACAAAAGTTGAATATTTCTCAATTATATCTAATGCCCTTTGCAATACTACGCCAAATACCGAATGCAAAGTAAGTAGATCTTCATCTGAAACTATAATTAACTATTTATGTAAATATATATATGTAAATATAGAATCAAAGAAATTACAAATGTTAGACAAATTATTTAACATTGCTTGACATCTGCTGCATTTATTCTCTCTTCAACTTCATTTAGAACATTTTCGGCAATTGCTGGTACTTTAGACAGAACACAATAACTCATACTCTTAGCGGTTGTAATATTTGATATAATATTAAGTAGTAAAAACACACTTATTAAAATTATTTATTTATTTCAAGCTACCGCATTAAAATTTGGTTTTGAATTTGAAAATTTGAAAGTTTTAGATTTATTTACTTTACCAAAGATTTTTTTTAATAACTGGCTTTACGGCTCTGGGTTCTAGCCCTTATGAGCCCGAAGTTACAATGTATAATTATCCTTAATAGTACTGGTGCGGCGTGGCTCAAAAATGGAATAAAGTGGACTGTAATAGATAGTTGGAATTGCATTTCGTTGAAATTTGCAACCGACACATAAAACTGAAGGTACGCACCTGGAGAACGCCGTCAGCTTCTTTTCTTACTTGAGGTTGACACTCGCGTGGTACACTCCTAGTTTTCTTGCGCGATTTACACTTATTTTATACAATTCACGGCCGTGATTTTAAGCGTATGATAATTAAACAGATATGCGAGTCGCGAGCGTGACACAATATGCTTCCGCGTGCGGGCGTATTCTTACTTAGACTTCTCCTTCTACCCGATTGTCGGTCGCAAGAAGGAATTAGTGGAATAAATGAAGGTATTATAGAGGAAATCTGATTCGTCGATAAGATTGACCAAAACGCGGAATATTTTAATTTGAGAAATGGCGGTAACATTTCCCCCGCCCTTAAAGGGTCGCCTTTAAAAGAAAATAATAATAAGATGCGATAAATACAATTAATACTTACTAAAACTAAGCGAATACAAATATATATACATAACAAATGTCGAAAGAAATGTTGGAGATATTCTGAATGAGTTATAGTTTGCATTCAGTGGAAGTTTAACTTGCTCAAGTAATGTTATAATTTGATACACGAGGTGTGATTTACATGGCCTAGTTTTAAAGTTCAAAATGTTTAAACTATGTACCGAAAAAAGAACATGATTACTTTAACGTGCTATGACTTAAAAACACTAAGTAGTATTTTTGTGATCTAATGTGATGATAAGTGTTACAGTTTACTCCGAGCATTACGTAGTCGACAAACTTGGAATGGTTTAGTGGAAAGCGTGGAGCTGTAGCGCTCGCTTTTGAGTATGCTGTCCGCTTATGACGCCGCGGACTTATTATTTGTCGCTGCTACTGATCCTCATTAGATACATGAGGAAAGTAAATTTATCCTAAACATTGGCTCAGAAACTATTTTGTAAGAATGAGTGTTTACATTTTTAATTGGTTGCGAAAAGTGCCGGAAAACCGAAGTATAACTGATGAAAGTGAAGTAGAGCCAATTAGTTCTGACATTGAAGAGAGTATTTAAGTTTACATGAGGATCGGACCATACCAGAGGTTGTCGTGTAGCCGCAGCTCAGTATTTGGTGCCCTAGAAAGGCGAATCGTGTACCATGAGTAGTGCTGCATTTCTTGAAATCAAGTTCCGACTGAGTATTTTTAATATTTTCTTTTATGTGTTACAGTAGCACGTGTGATGTGATTACAAGTGCGTGAGTGTGTGCCTTGCTGGTCGTAACGAACTGCCAGGTCCAGCTGTAACATGGCCTGGTTTCGGCAGATGCGTATGCGCGTATACGCAGGCGCCATCCCGGAGCGCGCGTATGCTGTACATGGCGATGCCTCGGAAGTCGTGTACTCTGTATGCGTGGGAGTCACACTGTGTGCGCGGAAGTCGTATGCTGTGTGCACGGTAATGTTTTCTGAACATGTATTAGGCTTTGTCCTGGCAGGCGCTGTCCTGGTTCACGTTTTTAATGTGAATCTCGCAAGTTCAAGTAAGGGTATGTGTCAGATACTTCGTATGAAGACCTATGTTTACTTGTGAAAGCGAAGTGCTTTATTATAGTCCAAGGTATGAGAACGTATTTCTGTTTTAGGGCCTCGTATGTGTGATAGATGAGAGAACAGGCAACTGTGTATGTTGTCCTTATAGTTAACAATTTGTTTTTCACGCAGATCATGATGACTACAACCCCGACGATGCTTTTAAACCCTCAGGTGCTCCTGCTGCTCTCGTTTTGTTGTAATTTGATAGTTCACGCGAAACATGATTATCATTTGCTATATTTTGAAATTCAAAACTTTTAAGGGTTGTACTACAATAAAGGATTAACTTTGACACACTATGAATTAAAAATAATAAGTGACATTTTTGTGTTCTAATGTGTTGATCACTGTTGCAGTTTGCTCCGAATATTGTGTCGTTGACAAGATTGGGGTTTGATTTCGAGGGATTCGTAGAAGTCTCTACAACAATGATCAATGAGGAAGACGTTGTGATGGCTAATCGTACATGGTCAGGTACGGCCGAGCGCTGGTTAGATTGAGCCTACACCGCTACAGTCGGTTACTTATCGGCTGATCTTACGGCAGGGCAATTCAAGCGGCCGCCGAACAAATGGTGCTTTGGCGCTGTAAATGGACGTCTGAGGCTTGGACGGCTTTCGTAGATTTTGCGCGGTTGCCTCCTTCCCTTTGAAATATGTTGTAGTATTTGTCTCTACACATAGTTTCCGTTTTTTTGCAATGTTTTCAAATGGCATACAGTTGCCGTTTCTTAAGAGAATCTCTGAATTCCATGGTTCGCAATACATTTATCTCCATTTCTCTTAATTTTTAATTTTGCAAAGCAGTGCGACGATTCGCTAGCGCCAGTACGGTGCGACGGCTTGCTAGCGCGAATGTGGCACGAACGCAGCAGAACGGAAAGTTGGAGTGCGTTTGCCTGGAGGTAGCCATATCGGCGCGTCCATGACTTAAATGAAGTCTGGGATGGTCGACCGTTGTAATATTTAACAAGAGTTAATATCTGTTAGTAGGTGGTGATGACTGATAGATCGTATGCTGTTCACTGTCAACCGCACGAGGGCGTGCGATAGTCAGAGGTAGCCGTGTCTGTGCATCTAGAAAATACTAGAGACGTTGCAACACTCTAGCGAAGTAATTATTCTAGTTCAGGAAAGGAACATGAAGATGCAGGGAGGCTGGTCTGTGCTGCACTGGGATATGTGTCGTATTGCTGTTGGTTTACATACTTAGGTGTTATCGTGTCACTACGGCCCTCACGATACACTTTTGTGTGATTGTGACGGGGACATGTTTGCGGTATGGTTGGTCTGTAACTGTTCTATACGGAATTGAAAAAAAAGAGAGTAAGAAAAAAAATGTGGTTCTTGCTATCATTGCAGGGCGTTTGCCGGTCCAATGATATAGCTACAGGGAATAGTGATTCCGGACTAGCATAAATAGTACTGAAAAAAAAAGAGGTTAAGAAAAAAGAATAGTTCTTACAATCACTGCAGGGCTTTGTGCCGGTCCAGTGATATAGCTATAGGGAATAGTGATTCCGGACTAGCGAAAACAGTACTTGAAAAAAAAAAGAGAAAATAGAAAAAGCTACAGACTAATCATTCCGATCTAACATAAAGATGATTAAAGTTTTGTAGGGCTTACTGCCGGAACAAAACTGACTGTTACCCAAGTCTGAAGGGTCAATATAGACCGGACCAGACGCTGTTATGTCAGGATAGTCAAACGATGTTTTTTTGTCTACAGATAAGTAAAATTGTGATGGAGCACGTGCGAGGACGCACGCATGTCAGTATGGCCGTGACGGCACCTGCACTGTTGTAGGTGCGGAGGCGTCGGTCTAGCTAAACAGAATTCTTGTAAACGACACGTGTACCGCACACCTGTGGCATTGCACCTGCGATGTCGCCCGTCCTGCTTGTATAAAACGGACGGAGCGGCCGCCGTTAGGACAGTCTTGGCTCTGACGTGGAACGGTGCGCTTGTCGTATTCCGTTACTAGTTTATCCTCGACTTGTTGGATAATTAATTCGTGTAAACGAATTAATTATTATTCCTAATATATATATATATATATATATATATATATATATATATATATATATATATTATATTACATAGATGTAAAAATGTAAGATGTGAGCGATGTAGAGTTTATTATTGTGTAGGTAACGGACACAAGCGCACCACTGGTCGCACGAGTGTACCCCTTGCCGTTTTTACTGTAGCGACACGAACTATACCGTCCTTAGACGGGTGAACCTTTACGATCACTCCCAAAGGCCAGGAGAGGGTCGGTGAGTTATCATTTATAATTATGACAACTGTGCCCACCTTTACGGGGACCGAGCATTGAGTCCATTTACGCCGCGCCTGCAGTTGATGCAGATATTCAGTTCTCCAATGACGCCAAAAGGATTGGACTAATTTATCTAAAAGTGTATGTCGTTGAAGTAAATTAATTGGCGAAGATTCCACATCAGGTGCAGGTAGAGAGCGCAATGGTAACGTATTCAAAAAGTGTGCGGGTGTTAAAGCCGTCGGTTCAGCTGGATCGGAGCTAAGCACAGTGAGAGGACGAGAGTTTAGTAAACATTCTATTTGAGCGAGGATTGTGATTAACTCCTCATACGCAAGGATCTGCTGTCCAATAACCTTAAAAAGATGGTTCTTTACACATTTTACCATACTCTCCCAACAACCACCGAAATGTGGGGCGGTAGGCGCTATGAACTTGAATTCAATGCGACTTTCGGCCAATTCTTCTTCTAAACGCGGGCGGTATTCCCTTGTGACAAAATTATATAAATCTCGTAGATAAGATCGAGTGCCTATAAAATTTGTTCCACGATCAGAGTAAAGACATTTCACGGGACCCCGTCGCGATAGGAAGCGCTTTAAAGCTGCGATAAAACTCACAGTGGAAAGATCCGTGGCTACTTCGATGTGGAGTGCGCGCGTAGTAAGACAAGTAAATATGCATAGGTAAGCCTTGCGAGTTTTAACACCTCGAGCTCGTATGGGTGTATACAATATAGGGCCGCAATAATCACAGCCAGTATGAGCGAAAGCTTTCTCCGCTTGCGTGACTCTATGTCCCGGCAGAGCAGACATTAAAGGAAATCGCGGGCGCGGTTTTAATTTAAAACAAGTGTTACACTTATTAATTCTAGACCGAATAATTCGTCTAGCGGACAAGATCCAAAATCGTTGTCTTAACAAAGACATGAGCAGCTCTGGGCCGGCATGTAAATATTTCTTGTGATAGTAGTCGATCAAAGACTCTACAAGAGCGTCATGACGCGGAAAAATAATCGGAAATTTGTATTCTGAACTTTCAGCGGAGTTGGTAAGGCGGCCACCAACGTGGATGAGGCCATCGCATAAAAATGGCTTAAGCTTCATTAGCGCGGGCGAGCAATTACTACCGGCTCCCAGCTGTCTAATGTCGAATGCAAAATGTCTTTTTTGAATATCGCCTATTATCATATGCTCTGCGGCGCTTATACCGAACGCGGTAACTGCTATCGAACCGGAACGGGGTAGTTTATTTATAAATCTGCAGACATAAACAAGGATACGCGTGAGTCTACTCCAGGAGGAGATGCGTTTATTAAGATCTTGAACTAAGGACGTTTCTGGATCTGACGTAGTAATGGGGTGTGCGGTTATTTTCTCTTCCGGTACGTTGTCTAGCGCTATAGTATTATGGTCTGTATTAGTGATAGGCCATAGCGAGAGGTCTTGCGCGAGCCAGGACGGACCTTGTGACCATAATGGATGAGATATTAGCCTTTCGGGTGTAAGACCTCTCGATAAACAATCAGCTGGATTATTTATTCCCGCAACGTGATGAAAATTAGCGGCTGGTAAATTGTCAATAATCTTGACGACGCGGTGTAGTGTTATGCTACTTACATATCATTTTACACTATTTTAAATTCATTTTTCCATTCTGTTTTGATTTTCTGCATTCACCTCAAAACTGGATATTTTGTATCACCTTTATTTCCATAGGATCCTGTAACGTTTTTAAACCATAAGAACACAATAACAAATCATTTTCACTTTGTATTTTCACGCTATCAGCACTTTTTAAATCGAAATCGATGGAGTCTACCTTTTTCGATCTTTTATTTAGTTCTCCGTAACTCTGCAATTTCGGGCTTCGTGCGCGCTGTTGCGCTACCTTTTTTCCTATATCAATAATATCTCATTTTTCACTTAAATCTTGCCGTTTCTCTATTACGAGCCTGAAACCAAAATTTGATATGTTTTGACATCGTTGTTTATATGGTTGTCATGGCAATTTTTATTCAAATTCGTTACCGGTCTGTTGTTTTACTTCAATATTTCCACATAAATACTCTTTTCTTCTTGGCCATTTACAAAAAATTTGCTTTTAATTTAAATAATTTTCCGTTCTCTCTAAAAAGGTATAAAAGCCGAACAATCGGCCAATAAACACAGTCTCGCTTCAGGTTTCAAACTCGAAGCATCTCCTAAAGGCCTTATCCCGGGGCCGCACTGCCTCGGGATCCTGCAAGCCTCTGCCTCTGCCTCTGCCTTGCCTGAAGTCGCCGGATCCTGCAAGTCTCTCCCTCTGCCTTCGCCTGAAGTCGCCGGATCCTGCAAGTCTCTCCCTCTGCCTTCGCCTGATGTCGCCGGATCCTGCAAGTCTCTCCCACTGCCTTCGCCTGAAGTCGCCGGATCCTGCAAGCCTCTGCCTTCACCTGAAGACGCCGGGATCCTGTAAGCCTCTGCCTTCACCTGAAGTCGCCGGGATCCTGCAAGCCTCCGCCATCACCTGAAGTCGTCGCCTAGCCACGCCCACGCCTTCACCTACGCTGTGCGTGCTCGCTCCAGGCGCTGCGAGCGTTTACTCCAGGCGCTGAGAGCGCCTACTCAAAGGCGCTGCGTGTGCCTACTCCAGGCGTTGCGTGTACCTCGACCAGGCGCTGCGCGCCTACCACAGGCACAGCCTGTGTATAATCTGTGAGCAACGAATACCACCACCAAGCGCGGTGTGCCACTTGGATCTTCGGGCTCCGCTTCAATACTCATCATCTTTATTGTCCTTTTTTTTAGAAATAATTGTAATTCACGTCACCCATCTTCATCTTCATACTTCATTTTTTTTTATAAAACTGTAAATATCTTTTTAAATTTTAAATAAATTATTTGTTTTTGTTCTATTTTTGTTGTTTTGTTGTTGTTAGATTAGGTTCTTTTGTTCTTAATTGTCGCTTTACGACATTTTGGCGCCCAACGTAAACGTTCTCTTTTTCTCTTTATTTTTTTTCTCTTTTCTTCACCTTTACTGCGCCTTGTCCATTCCCTTTTGATTTAATTGCTTTCTCTTTCGTTCTTAACTCTTTATTTATTCATCCTTTTCATATCTTCTAGATAACTTATAGAGGTATAATTTTTAATTAAATTTTTATTTCTTAAACTTAACTTTACACATAATTATAACAATGAAAAGGGTTATTAAGTACGAATTCCTTAACAAGGCCGAGCTCGAATACGAAGTGAAGATTAGATATGAGGAACCATCTAATACTGTTTTACTTCTAAAAAAACAGGTTTTGTGTTTAGTTACGAATTCTCACCCTGAAGATATTCTGACTTCTCCAATTCCGATTGAGGATGACTTGTCTCAAATTGATTCTACTTTGACCTACTTGGACTGTAAAATTAAAAAAATTTTACAAGGTGAAACCAAATACTTGCGACTAATAGAAACTTTTATTAATCATGTCTTTTACAGATTGGAGCGAATAGATACTGACTTATATCCAGACTTTAAAGCTATTTTCGATACTTTGAAGATGAAATTTGACGCTATTACTAAACAATTCGAATCCTTGACTCCACCTTCAACTGAAAATGACTCTTCATCACTTGACCCTCCTGTTGACCCGACTGTCATGGAACCCCCTCTTGTTTCTCAAACTTCACCATCATTCTCATCTTCACTATCATTTTCACCTTATTATTTTTATTTCTTTTAATTTGTTTGTTTGTTTGGTGATCCAGTGTTCTTCAACACATCTTGCTTTAGGACCTCGAAGTTCCGTTGGTTAATCTTCACTTTTTATTTTTATTTCAGACACATCTCGTTAGTGATGTTGCTGATCTCTGGCTTTGAGCCCTACCGCTCTGGCCATTCTTAATCTTTACTTAAGTCGTAGCGACTAAAGCTTACTTAAGATTAATTTCTTTATCTTCACTTGGGAGCGGCTGACTACTCTCTTAATAATTTTTTTTCCACACAGGAGCGGATGACAACTCTTTAAATAAGCCTGAATGTCCTTTCGAAAACACACTTTTAGAGTGGTAGTCATTGAATGTGAACTCCACCCTTACCAAAATGCAGATGATGAATGTAAGAGATAGTATATCTGATTTTGCCTGGTGATGTCTGTTTCTGCAAAGCTGTGTTATTATGGTTTATTTTAGAATGTACATATCAAAATTTTTGCTGAGTCAAAAATTTTCCAGGGTCGGGGGGAAAATGTAGTGTTATGCTACTTACATATCATTTTACACTATTTTAAATTCATTTTTCCATTCTGTTTTGATTTTCTGCATTCACCTCAAAACTGGATATTTTGTATCACCTTTATTTCCATAGGATCCTGTAACGTTTTTAAACCATAAGAACACAATAACAAATCATTTTCACTTTGTATTTTCACGCTATCAGCACTTTTTAAATCGGTGTCGATGGAGTCTACCTTTTTCGATCTGTTACTTAGTTCTCCGTAACTCTGCAATTTCGGGCTTCATGCGCGCTGTTGCGCTACCTTTTTTCCTATATCAATAATATCTCATTTATCACTTAAATCTTGCCGTTTCTCTATTACGAGCCTGAAACCAAAATTTGATATGTTTTGACATCGTTGTTTATCTGGTTGTCATGGCAATTTTTATTCAAATTCGTTACCGGTCTGTTGTTTTACTTCAATATTTCCACATAAATACTCTTTTCTTCTTGGCCATTTACAAAAAATTTGCTTTTAATTTAAATAATTTTCCGTTCTCTCTAAAAAGGTATAAAAGCCGAACAATCGGCCAATAAACACAGTCTCGGTTCAGGTTTCAAACTCGAAGCATCTCCTAAAGGTTTCGCGAAAGAAATGCTCACACTCTATCTCAGCCGGGGACTGAGTGGGCGGAGTTTTCAAAGGAGATTCATCTATTTGACAAAACCGTTTTACCAACGTATCTAGCGGGTCTTCCTCGGCGTGTGCAGGTAATGTATTACAACACGTCAAGTTTACGTTTTCGCGAGCGGGAAGAGCAGGCACAGTGCCCATAATTACGTAACCAAGCGTTGTTTGTATAGCTGGCGGTACAGCAGAGTTATCCCTTACTATACCGGGCAATAAAAGTTGCGAAAATAAAGAAGCACCGATCAGAACATCGATCTGTGATGGCTCAAAGAATTTTTCATCGGCCAACGGCAAATCTTGTAAGAACGGCATAGCGGATGCGTTGACAGGCATAGACGGTAAGTCATCTGTTATTCTATCGATGACGAACGACGAAATATTATATCTTATGTTAGGGTTAAAACGAGAAGTGAACTGGAATGCTACAACTCCCTTTGCGTGTTTTTCTGAACCCCCAATACCCTTTACCTTTATGTTGTCTTTATTTACTAATAAACCTAATCTATCACAACATTCCGACGTTATAAAATTGCTCTGTGATGCACTATCTAATAAGCAACGCACACTACGGCTCGTGCCATCCGCGTCGGGTACCATAACCGCTGCAGTGGATAGCAGAACCGTAGTGTATACATTGCGTGTAAATAAATCTTCGGATACGCAAGATTGCGTTGATAGCGGTGCGGCAATGGACGTTGTGCACAACGAAACGCTCTTGCTACGCGCATCGGGCGACGACGCGGGAGCAGCTGTTGTCGGTACGATCGCGCGCGTTGTTCCCGATGACATGCGGCGGTGGTCACAAAGCGAGCGTTAGCAGGTTTGAAAGCGTCAAAGTGAAGTAAACTATGATGTTTGCCTTTGCAAATTTTACATTTAAAGTTAGAGTTGCAAGTCCCTGCCTTATGTATAACACTCAAACAATTTACGCAAGCGTGTCGTTCCTTAGCATATTTATAACGGTCGTTTGCTGTCATTTTACAAAATGCCGGACACTTGTATAAATGATCATGCACAATATCCCTGCACAAACATTTGTATGTATCGGCCATAGCGACCTAAGATTGCGGTTGTGGAACTTTTGCGGTGGGTCGGTGATTCGGGTTCGAATTCGAGGTCAAACTCGAATGATAAGAGCGCTGTAATATATTAACTTGTTCCTTTACATACTCGGTTAAACTTTTAAAATTAGGAATTTTATCCTTTCGAGAATGCATTTCAAAAGAACGAACTGTTTCGGGGTCTAACTTTTTTAAGGCGGTATGTAATATAATAAAATCAGTTAGGTCAGGTATTTGTAAGTTTTTTAATGCGCTAACCGCGTTTACGAACGTATGTAAAAATAATTCTAGGTTTCGAGCAGAAGAGTTAGAAACTGGTTTAAAGTCAAAAATTTGATTGATATAGGTCGATGCTAGCATGCGTTTATCATCGTACTTCTCTATAAGCGCGTTCAAAATAAGTTCATAATTCTCAGCACAAGGAGTAATACCGGCGAACACAGAATGCGTTTTGATTGTTAATTTACCTAGCAGGTAATACAATTTATCGGCGTCTGATAGGGACGGGTTATTATACACAGTGGATTTAAAACTTGCATAAAATGAAGACCATGAGCGGATATCACCATCAAACGACGCTAGCTCTATAGGCGGTAAAGACGGTCGCGATATTGTGGCCGATCTCGGACATTCATTTGTTATTCGACTTGTAAGACAAGACATTACACGTTTTATATGACAGTATAGTTCCTCGAACGTAACCCATTACTGATATTCCACCTTTGCTTCTGGGTAGACTTGCATATTATATAAATTGTACTCGGTTAATACCCTTTCGAAATCACTTCGTAATGCATCAATCGAAATCGCTCCAGAAAGGAACTCTTCCCTGTCCACCTCACTATCTACTTGTTGAGAGCGATCATAAATTGTTTGTAAGCGGTTAAATAAAGAATCGCGCCTAGCTATAGTTATATTCAATAACATCATTAATTTGAGGTCTGGCGTTTCGGTCCTAGATTCATTCGTTTTTGACGCGCTAGTTTTTGACATTTTTATAATAAATATATATAGGAAATATTAAGGTTATAAGTAAAGTTTTAATTTTAATTGGCGAGCGATGGACAAATACACTAATAATTAAATAAATATCATTTTAGTCGATTTTAAAATTAAAAAGCCTAAGGTAGCTATAAGGCAGCAAATTATAAGACCTATAAAAAATATCAATCTGTCAGATTTTGAGTCGGAAGTTGAATCCATAAACTGGGATAGCATTACGAGGTATAATTATGTGAACGATATGGTTTCTGTTTTTTCCAAACGCATTTTAGAGCTGTTTGATAAACATGCTCCAGAGAAACTAATAACTATCCGTAAGAAACAACTGCCATGGTTTACGAGTAATGTTAAGTACATTATGCAGCTCCGAGATGACGCTCACAATAAATATCGTCGCACAAAAACTGAAAAAGATAAAATTCAATACAAAACCCTAAAAAGTCTAGTAAACAGCAGTCTTTATGCTGAGAAGAAGGCATATTTCGATTACCACATTAATCAACATCTACATAATACAAATGTTCTATGGAAAAATTTGAAGTCATTCGCGTTACCGTCATTTAAAAATTCGAATGACTTACCAGAACACTTTAGTGATCCTGACGAAATTAATCGTCACTTTTTGAGTATACCGGGAACAAATAATATCGTCAAATCATTTAATGTAAGGAATCTGGAAAGCAGAAACTGTATCTCTAATACTTTTAGGTTAATACCAGTTCATGAAAATGTGGTTGCAAAAATCATAATGGGTATTAAGTCAAATGCTCAAGGTGTTGACCGCATTAATATGGATATGATAATTCTAACGCTTCCGAGAACTTGAAATGTTATCACTGCAATTATTAGTAAATCAATAACAGAATCTGTTTTTCCTTCTTCTTGGAAAACTGCACTTATTCGTCCAATACCTAAAAAAAGTAACCCAACAAATGTAGGTGACCTAAGACCCATTAGTATACTGCCTTACTTATCAAAAATACTTGAGAAAGTTGTTTACTCACAAGTAATAAATTTCTGTGAAAAAAATCAATTAATACCCAACCTACAATCAGGTTTTAGAAAAAATTACGGAACAGCAACAGCTCTTATTAATGTCGTGGATGATATATTATCTTTTTCGAATTCTGGAGAAGGTACTATTCTCACTTTATTAGATTTTTCAAGGGCCTTTGACTCAATTAACACAAACTTACTGATTTCTAAGCTTTCATATTATGGTTTTGATAATGAAACACTCAAGTGGTTTAAAAGTTATTTAACTGACCGATATCAACAAGTAATTTTAGACAGGCATAATGGTAAAAACTTTATTTCTAAGCTTCTTCCTGTTGATAGAGGCGTTCCTCAAGGATCTGTGTTAGGGCCTTTGCTTTTTATTATTTACAGTGCTGATATAATAAACTGTCTCAAAAACTGTAAATACCATCTATACGCTGATGATTTACAGGTATATATTCCCATAGATCGAAAAAATATTAACACATTAGTAAATAAGTTAAATCAGGATATTCAACGTGTTTGCGATTGGTCACAAAATAACTCCATGGTTCTGAATCCTTCAAAGTCAAAATTCCTTATAATTGGCACTAAAAAGCAGGTACATGATATAGCTATAACTGAACCTGATATACGTGTTAATGGAGAGACAATTGCACAAGTTCATGAAGCACGGAATTTAGGCATTCTTTTTGATAGCAATTTGAGGTTTGAAAATCATGTGATTAATTTGGTACAAAACTGCTTTTACAGGTTAAAAGTTTTATATAAATTTAGACCATTTATCACAGTTAATTTACGTGTAAAGCTTTGTGAAACCCTAGTTTTAGCTAAATTAAATTATTGTATAACTGTTTATGGACCTTGTTTGCTTAAAAAATCACAAAAATTAATCCAGAGGGTACAGAATGCTTGTGCTCGCTATTGTTTTTACATACCGAGACGAACTCATGTTACATCATATCTTAATAACTCGAATATGTTAAAAATGCAGGGGCGTCTCAAACTTTTTTATGCTTCTTTGCTATTCGGCATAATAAATACAAAGAATCCAGAATATTTATACAAAAAACTTAATTGGAGAAATGACCAACATGTATATAAAACCCGAATATGCTCAAAAGTTTTTTGCATCCCTAAACACAAAACATCGGCTTTCCGAGGGAGTTTTAAGTTTATGGCAACTAAGTGTTAGAATGATCTCCCACCACCACTACGCACTACGACAAGTAAATCGAGTTTTAAAAAGAAATATAGACGTCACTTACTAAGAGAACAAATACTGTCATAAGCGGCTTATTTTTACCTAATTGCAGGACTGCCCTGTAAATACTTAAAACAAATAATAAACATTGCTATGTAGTAGGTGGGGAAACAACTTATATGAGATTAAAGAAGTTAGGCTTGTTAATATCAATATTATTTTATAATTTATGTTACTTATTACTAGTTATATTGTTGTAATAATTATTTATTTAAAAAAAATGGTAATAAATATATATATATATATATTTGATTATTAATTTGAACTGGCTAATAGTCGGGGATCCACGGTATGTACCTACCCTAATGTGAATAGTTGTAATTAAAGGGATGCGCGCGTACTGTACTGTTCATATGTTGGGCGCTGGCAGAATAACAGCGTTGTAGGCAACTGCAACATTTATGCTGAGCTAGAGCCCATTCATTACTACATTATGTAATTCTTGTTATTTCTGTATGTACTTTATTGGTGGTAATGAATAAATGCTTATTATTATTATTATTATTATATTATTAAAGCGTCCTAAACACTTAATCTATCGCGGAAATATCAGGTAGGTTTATTAAACTGATCTAAATTTCTTCGTGAGCGAGCGGGTATGTAGACATAATATAATAGCGATAAATATACGGCTTTAAATCAATGTAACAAATATATAATGCGTGTATATATGCGAGAAATTAAGTAAAATATTATATTTAAATGTTTCTAAGCATATATATATATATATATATATATATATATATATATATATATATATATATATATATATATATATATATATATATATATATATGGTTTTAATTATGCCTATTCTGCATCTGAATATTCCAACGAAGTGGCAAAAATGGTAATCGAATTGGAAAGGTTTTAATCTGGGCGAAGTGACCAAAATGGTGCGGCGTGGTTCAAAATTGGAATAAAGTGGACTGTAATAGGTAGTTGGAATTGAATTTCGTTGAAATTTGCAACCGACACATAAAACTGAAGGTACGCACCTGGAGAACGCCGTCAGCTTCTTTTCTTACTTGAGGTTGACACTCGCGTGGTACACTCCTAGTTTTCTTGCGCGACGACCGAGTCCTTTCCGATCGGCTCGACTCATTGGCACTGCGAAGAGATGTTGCATCTCTTTGCATTTTCTTTCGCATTTACCATGGGGAGTGCTCTGAGGAATTGTTCGGATTAATTCCAGCCGCCAAATTTCACAAACGCACATCGTGGCAGAACTCCCAATACCATCCACACCATCTGGATGATTGGCGGTCCACCACTGTGCGATTTAGAAGATGTTTTCTTCCTCGCACAACTTCCATGTGGAATAGTTTACCACCAGCGATTTTTCCGGACCGATACGACTTAGGGACCTTCAAGAAAAGAGCCTACCCCTTTTTAAAAGGCCGGCAACACATCCTCAATTCCCTTGGTGTTGCGGTTGTTCATGGGCGGCGGTAGTCACTTACTATCAGTTGAGCCGCATGCTCGTTCTGCTATAAAAATAAAATTTTACAGACATTTCATTCAAGCTTAAATAAATGAAAACTAAACAAACCTCTTGAAACTGTATTGCCTTCAATAAACTACAAAGTGTTTTTCCTGATTCCATGCAAGCTGTGAAATAATATTGTGAGGTTCCTTCATCCATCATTCTTCTCTTCCAAATCAAACATAGACTTAACCAACATTAAATACTGATTATGAGAAATGTCGTGGTTAACAGTTTTACCCAATATTTGTTGTATCCTTGCTGCTAATACATGTTTGCATGTAACTTGTGTTTTTTTCTCTAAAACTTGGTGTTTAAATGCTCGGCATGGGCAGAAGTTAATACGAGGAAATACTCTATAACATCTGTCGTTTTCACCATTTATTTCTATTAACTCTCGCGATTTGCCTTTAGTACAATAAGTAACAAAAGTTGAATATTTCTCAATTATATCTAATGCCCTTTGCAATACTACGCCAAATACCGAATGCAAAGTAAGTAGATCTTCATCTGAAACTATAATTAACTATTTATGTAAATATATATATGTAAATATAGAATCAAAGAAATTACAAATGTTAGACAAATTATTTAACATTGCTTGACATCTGCTGCATTTATTCTCTCTTCAACTTCATTTAGAACATTTTCGGCAATTGCTGGTACTTTAGACAGAACACAATAACTCATACTCTTAGCGGTTGTAATATTTGATATAATATTAAGTAGTAAAAACACACTTATTAAAATTATTTATTTATTTCAAGCTACCGCATTAAAATTTGGTTTTGAATTTGAAAATTTGAAAGTTTTAGATTTATTTACTTTACCAAAGATTTTTTTTAATAACTGGCTTTACGGCTCTGGGTTCTAGCCCTTATGAGCCCGAAGTTACAATGTATAATTATCCTTAATAGTACTGGTGCGGCGTGGCTCAAAAATGGAATAAAGTGGACTGTAATAGGTAGTTGGAATTGCATTTCGTTGAAATTTGCAACCGACACATAAAACTGAAGGTACGCACCTGGAGAACGCCGTCAGCTTCTTTTCTTACTTGAGGTTGACACTCGCGTGGTACACTCCTAGTTTTCTTGCGCGATTTACACTTATTTTATACAATTCACGGCCGTGATTTTAAGCGTATGATAATTAAACAGATATGCGAGTCGCGAGCGTGACACAATATGCTTCCGCGTGCGGGCGTGTTCTTACTTAGACTTCTCCTTCTACCCGATTGTCGGTCGCAAGAAGGAATTAGTGGAATAAATGAAGGTATTATAGAGGAAATCTGATTCGTCGATAAGATTGACCAAAACGCGGAATATTTTAATTTGAGAAATGGCGGTAACAAGTACACTGCTTCACAATATGCTGATGCGTCACATTGTGCAGCCCTTGGGAGATTTTGACGGCAACTTGAGCCAGCAGACAGCTGACAGGTGGCGATGATATCTCAAGCAGTGTGACAATATGTGGCAGGTTCCTGCAATTTGGGCAGGATTGGCTTCTCATTTTAGCCTCTGGCATGATCGGTTGACGTTTTATAAAACCTGGCAGTATTTGGCAATATTGGGGTATTAAAAATAGATTTCATTATCGCAACTTAAACTGCTGAAAATGGCAACCCTAGATACTTCGCCAGCATGTGGGGGAATTTCCCAAGAAAAAGAAAAGACTTGATCCCTACACCCCAACCCCTTTCTAAATCCAGCTTGCACATCCCAAATTTTTCCATAAGTTTCTTCCATAACTCTTTCAATTAACACCTTAGCATACAGTTTGCCCACAATGCTAAGCAAGCTGATACCACGGTAGTTTTTACAGTCCTGCTGCGACCCCTTTCCCTTATATATTGGGACTATAAGGGCTTTGCACCAGTCTTCCGGTACCCGCTTCAGTTCCCAACATAAATTAAACAAGGTGTACAGCATGCCTGCAACCACGCCCTCTCCAGCCCTTAGCATTTCGAGTGATACTCTATCATATCCGGCTGCCTTACCTGCTTTCATGCTTTTCATTGCTTTCATTATTTCATCTACACTTATCTCCCTACCTCTCTCCACTTCTTCCGTAATTTCTATTTCACTTACTTCAGACGACTTTTCACTCTTAAACACGCTTTCAAAGTATTCCTTCCATCTCTTTAAATTCGAAACTTCATCATTCAGCATGCAGCCATTCTCGTCTCGTATAGCATTCATTCTAGGCTGTTTTGAATTTCCCCTGGCAGTTCTTACGAGCTTCCAGAACATTTTAATATTTGCTTGGAAGTTATCAGATATCCTTCTATCATTCTTATCTATCCTTTCTTGCTTTTTCCTTTCAACAACTTCTTTTACTCTCTTATTTATACGTCTAATTTCTGCCTTTTATATTGCAATCTCATCATTCATACCGCCAGAATTACCAGCCTTGGTTGCTAGTAAATCTAGCCATGCTCTCTTCTTTGCTTCAAGTTCCATCCGTATCTCGTCATCCCACCACAACATATTATACTTTTCCTTTCATTCGTTCTCTTACTTACACCACATACTTCGGTGGCTGTAACCACCAAAACTTTCTTAACATTATTCCATACATTCTTCAAGTCTAAATCATTCATACATAATTCATTCAACACACTTATATTTTCCCTCAGTCTGCATTTATACTTCTCTTTCACACCTTCATCTTGTAACCTCTCTATTCTTATACGCTGTAACGCAGTGGTAGACACAGATGTCCGATGCCGCCAACGCTTGAATTGACCATTAATTCGGCATAAGACCAAGTAATGATCCGTCCCTACGTTGGACCCACGGTAAACCCTTGTATCTACCACGGCGCTCCTCATTCTTTCATCCACGATTATGAAATCTATCATCCCCTCTTTCCCAAGTATACATGTGAATCCTCTTATGGCGAAAGTGTTCGCCACAAAAATGTTCTTTTCCACACATACGGTGAGGAGGTCTTCACCATTCTCATTTATTCTTTCATCGCCAAACGCTCCTAATATCCTTTCATAACCAAACCTCATCACCCCAACCCGTCCATTAAAATCTCTTAACATAACGGTATAACAAGTGCTCTGATGGTAATGTGATGTAATACTACTACTAATATTAATACTCAAGATAAGACACCTTAGTTTCCACTAATAATTCACATGCACAGACATTTAATACACAAAATCGCACTACTTTTACATATCCAAATCCACTTCAAACCATTATTTAAACAATAATACATAAGCAGTAATCCGTTGCCGGTCAAGTTCCCGCCAAAACTCACTTTACCAAAGAGCAGTGCATAGATCACAGACTAACTAGTATTTTTTTTTTGGAGTTTATGGCCTGGTATCTAGACCTTTAGGCCAAGTCTTAAGTATTTTTATTCGGTTTATTGTAATTTCCCCACTCCTTCATAGTATACTGCTTCACAATATGTTGATGCGTCACATTGTGCAGTTCTTGGGAGATTTTGGCGGCAACTTGATCCAGCAGACAGCTGATAGTTGGCGATGGTATCTAAAGGTGCCTATGCAAACAAACAGCTTATCTTGAGAATCCATCACCATCAGAGCACTTGTTTCACTGTTTCCACTAATAGTTCACATGCGTAGACACTTAATACACAAAATCGCAACACTTTTACATATCAAAGTCCACTTCAAACCATTATTTAAACAATAATACAGGAGCAGCAAACCGTCGCCGGTCAATTTCCCGCCAAAACTCTCGACTAACTAGTAGATTCTACCGCAGTGTGACCATCTTTAAAATACAGTTCCTGCCTTACTTTGGGTAAAAACCTGCCAAATCCTGCCAAAGTCTGTAGTGAAAATGCCTAAATACTGCTAACTTTAAAAGTAAAAATACACATTGAAGTGCTATATTTTTTTTTTAATTAAAATTAAACACTGCAGTTAACATCATATTCTTCATTTTATTCATATTTATGGATGGATTTATTGATTCTATTTAACATATCTTTTATTGGTTTGAATGCAATGCAATCACCATGCTCACCAATACCTAGCTTAATGTGCAATATATACGCTACATGTTTGTTTATGAATCTGTTTCGTGTTTTAGACTTTATTAAATTTATTTGAGAGAATATTCTTTCGCATGCAGCATTGGACATTGGTAAGCACCATCAGAATTTCGCATTTTACCGATAGAACCCCAAAAATTGTCAACACTTAGAACAGAATTCGTATTACTGCTACCACTAGATTCTAATAAATCACAAACTTCTTTATCAATCTCTAACTTTCGGTACTCGTCATCAATTTGCTGAATTTGTTTTTCAACAGCAAGATTGGGAAATTGGTTTATAATATTTCCTATCGAACTAAAGCCTTTATACACAAGGTGTTGAGGAGACAAAAACTGTAAATCTTTAAAGAGTGTATTAATGGCAAGCTTGTTTTTAATTGAGTTAAAAGTTCAACCAAAAAGGATTTGCATACGTTCGAGAAACGTTTGTATTGCACTTTTTAGGAAGTTTTCTCTTGCTAGACGAGTAATTTCTCTGCTAACTTTAACACCTGAGTAAATCCTTTCCACCATCGGACAACCAGACGGTCGGCGGGTCTTCATCCATTCGTTGTCGATCAACACATTAGAACTAAACGGTTTGCTTCGTCTTTTGTAATGCGTACAGCAAAGGAGTGGAATAATTTGCCGGCGTCTATCTTTCCGTCCGAATACAATCTAGCCGTCTTCAAGGCAAGAGTGAATAGGCTTTTGTTACGATAAGACAGTGCGATTTACCATCTAAGGCTGCATCACCACTTACCACCAGGTGGGATTGTGGTCAAGCACTGGCTTATAAGAAGTAAAAACAAATCTCTTTGAGTGGCAAAAAATTTACTACAGATCTAGGATCTATAAGGGGTAACTACAGTTGTGTCTCGTCAGCAACGCAAAGTCGGGAATTTGCATTTGGAAAAATCCAAAATTAGGGGCTTTTTAGGTGCTGTTTAGGTTAAAAATTTAGTTTTCACTGCTGAAGATTTTTCAGAGTAGCACTTGATTACTATGACAAGCATTTTAGTTGACGAAACATCTGTACTTTTATCAATAATTATGGAGTAAACTGGTGCTCGAATAGTAATATTCAGACAAGAACTCATATCTGCGTGCATTTCCCTCTCCAATTCAGGTTTAGAGACATTATATGTTATAGCAGCTGCTTTAGTTCTTTTACAGGAGAACAATTTTACCACCTCTGGATTACTAAAACATTTGGAGATTATTTGACTTACATTATATTACATCATCATATTACAGTATTACACGATACGGAAAATTGTGTTCTACCAAAAAATCACAAACGTTTAGCTCTGTTTTTTTAATTTCTTCTTGCAAGGAAGATTTTTAAAAAATTGTTTGCATCTGATATAATTCATTAAATATATTTTAAAATGAAAAATACATTCTTGTGGGTGTAAGATTAAATAAATAAACAAATATTAGCTTAGCACTGCGATAGGACGTTCGATCTGGTTAAAAATAAATATAACTATTACAATCTGTTTATTTTATTAAACTTACCGAAAGCTGCCCACTGAAGCCAGTCATATTTTTTGATGCTTAATAGTCGCGGCATGCTCCTTTAAAGCGGACAGCCGAGATGCCAATTTGCAATTACAGGTTTTACAAAAGGACACGTCTGTTTCATCTTTACTTTTGGAGATCCACGATGAAAGTAAAGGATCTTGCTCCTACATCGCTCTATACGCCATTTTATATTTTCGTTTCATCACCATAATCAATAATTACTATCGCCAACGAAATATTATGAACAATATATCGCTAACAAGATATTATCACTATGAATAAATAATGCGATATTAAAGGATGTTTGTTTGTTCTTTAACTGATTGAAAATTTAAATATTAACCATAAACTCGTGTTTATGAATACTTGTTTTAAGATTATCAACTTTACACACAAAGTTTTAAAGTTGTTTATTGAATTTGATACAAATATAATACGAGAAGTACAGGAAAACCTCCTGGCGTAGTATCTAAGGTTGCCATTTTCGGCATTTTGACTTGGCATAATCAAATCTACTTTTGATACCCCAATACTGCCAAATACTGGCAGATTTTACAAAACGTCAACTGATCATGCCAGATCAAACAAGATGCCAATCCTGCCAAAATGCCAGGAGCCTGCCACATATAGTCACACTGTTCTACCGAGTCAGACGTCTGACGGATATCTCATGAACTAAACTAACTCGACTTAGCTTCTGCATCCTGATTGGTTGTAGCAAAATGATACATGACATTTCTTTTTTTTAATTTGAAGCAGCTATACGAGGCAAAGGGCGCTTGATTGTTATTATAAAAATAAAAATGAAAGACAGTGGGGATTGTGCTTTTACCTGAGCTTGCTGTGGAGTGAGTCCGCTAGCGTGACAACAGCGTCGTTAAGTACGCACGTGGCTGACGCCCATGACAAGTCCAGTTCCAACAGGCTGTGAGACCACTTCTCGCATATCAGCTCCAGGCAGGCATTGCTTTAACGAACTATGTTGGACCCTATAAAAAACAACAAGAGTTAAAATTCCACTGAGTTTTAATCTTCCTGTGCCTTGACGTAAAAAGATCTTCGGTAGGTTATGATGTGAAATCAGAGGCACGGGGACAATAACAATATAACCTAGTAAGTAAGAAATTGTGCGTATGTGAAGCCATTTATAAAAAAAAATCATTAAACTCTTCTTCTTAATAACTGGCCTTACGGCTCTGGGATCTAGCTCTAATCTAGAGATTTTGATGGCAACTTGAGCCAGTAGACAGCTGACGATTGGCGATGGTATCTCAAGGCGCCTAAGCAGACAGACACCTTATTTTGAGATTCACATCACCATCAGAGCACCTGTTTCACAGTTTCCACTAATAGTTCACATGCGTCAAAGTCCACTTCAAACCATTACTTAAATAATAATACAGGAGCAGCAAACTGTCGCTGGTCAAGTTCCCGCCAAAACCCCAAAAAAAGATCATTAAAGTTAACGTCAATTCCAAAGAGTAAGTAAATACTATAGACTAAGAATATACTGGCGTGTAGACTGACATAGTGTGCAAGGGAGCAGAAAATTCCTTATGGCAAAAATGTAAGATAGAAAAGGATACCAAATCTCATGACTCTGTAACCGATTTTGAATGACAAGTCTGCGCAATTCGCCACGCAATTTTATATGTACGCTGGGGATTGACTCAACTATATCAAAATTAATGTCGATTTTTATCTTGAATGTTTATAATGAATCGATAGACTTGCCCACACAACAAGAAAATAAATCCTCGGTTTGCGTTCGTTTAGAATAAAAAAAAACTCCATTAAAAGGAGCCATTTCTACATTATTGGTACCAGTAAGTATGATATTGTTATAATAATAAAACTTCGAAAAATTTGATAAAATAGAGACGGATTTTTGTACATTATAAAACTGTAGTACATTTAAGATAAAAAATCTTGAAATTATCCTATTTAAGCCATTATGAACCCAATTATCTATTTATCAACCAAAACATGTATAACCTTACTTCACCACCCGTACCTCACGGTCACACTAGTGCGATATTTCTCTATTATCTATAACGCTATTTTCCCCAAGGGTTTGCGCGGAGCTTCGGAATATATTTCCAAGACACAATGATAAAACTTTTAACGTATTTAGATATAATATATTTAGTAATTCTCTTGAAGCGCCACTAAACGCCCGCGCATGAGACGCACGATTCGATGTGCTAGGATAGTATAAATTCCATAGTATTTGATACTCACAACGCTCGATGCCCGATTCATGCATTATGGCTGACGACGTTGTGCCGTGGGATTAAATAGCGTGCTTCATCACAGTGTTAATCGTAGAGAAAAGGAACTCGTGGATAAGTTATAGCTGCGCGGATCAATAGATCTGCGAGATTAAGTTGCACTTGCTGCGATCAGTACATGAATGAGTGACCTTTTTCATAACATACCGAGATTGAGATAATAGAGAGTGCATCTGTATCCTCAGACACCTGGTGCACTTTACTCTGTTAAGGTCATTATTTTTTATTTATTTTTTTTGATTCAAGCAGCTAAAATGATAATAAGTTTATTATTACTTTATACTTTTAAGCCTCATAAACGTATTGGCCTTTACACAGAACAATCTTATTTAACTTATTCCTTCAAGTATCCTTACTAAAATTATTTCGTATTTAAGTCGAATGTTAAAATAATTTTTTTTATAATGTATTTCATTATTAAATGTTTGTATTTATCAAAAGTGTGCCGGACGGGCGTAACTCTCCGGAGTAAATGTTGTCGAAGATACTCCGCGAGTCGCTCACGTCCTACACCTATAGGTTCCGGAGGATACTTTCACTGCCGTCTCTGTATGTGCGGCTGGAAAACTGTGGACTGAGGTTCAAAATTAAAATGCACGATTTATAAATTCAAATAGCAAGGAAGTGGCCAGCGGTTCGACTGAGTGATTAGTCGCAAAATTTTATAACTATTATTTATTGACCACGATTGTTCACTATTGGTTGGTCACTATATATTTTAACAGATTTAATTAAAATGCGCGGTAGTATTAAAATTTCTATTGGTATTAAAATATCTATTGGTAGTATCAAAATATCTATTGGTCGTATCAAAATATCTATTGGTAGTATCAAGTATCTATTGGTAGTATCAAAATATCTATTGGTAGTAGCTGGTTTTCTAACACTACTGACTAGCAGCTATTAATCAACTAAAACTAGTTGATTTTATCACTTGTGTAACTGCGAATTTTCAGTTACCACTTTTTTCGGCTAGCTAACACTTTTTTACTATATGCAACTGCTAATTTTCAGTTGCCACTTTTTTCGGCTATGTGTAACTGCGATTTTCAGTTACGACCTTTTTCGGCTAGCTAAACTTTTTCTAATTCACTATTACTGTTCACTATGTTCTGCTCCTAGTCACTTCAGCTACTACCGGATACTACTGCTTGTCACTGGTAGTTCTTCCTACTACAACGTTACTGGGATTCGCCCCCATAAGGTAGACTTCGGCTATACTGTATAGTGAGCCGCTTGCCATTTTCCGTTTTGCCTCTTTATTTTTAAACATTTTCACTATGTAATTAGCATACTTGTTACATGCTACATAATTGTTAGTAGGTACAAGGAAGTTATAGCTATGTTAGTAATAATTAAGTGCAGATACGAATAATTAGTTTAAGTACAAACCAGGCCTACCTGAGGCACTAGGTTTATGCACATGCATATTCACCCAGTGTCCCGTAATACGACAATCTGGTTTGCTACTAATAGCCCTCAGTATGGTGCTGGAGCTACTACGTATTCTGCGCATGAGCGAGGCGACACGTTTGCGCAAAACCGTTTCGAAGCTATCAGTGCGCGCTTGCGCATACATGCCCGATTGGCTGCAAAATCGCGGCAGACCCAACATCACCCTGAAGGCATTATTATACTGTACTCGGAGTGCGCTGAAAGCCCCCCGCGTATAATCAACCCACAGATTACACGTGTACATTGTTTGGCAGAAGGCTTTAAACAATGTTATTTTAACTTCTGTGGTACATCGTGAAAATATGCGGGCTAACATACTGCAGCGGACTGCCAACGCTCTCCTTTCCCTCTCCATATCACAGTCATCCCTCAGCCTCTCGTTCACAATGTTACCGAGATACTTGAAGGACGATACGCGATGTAGAGCTACTCCGTTTAGGTACACTGACGGAACATTAAGAGCTCTGCGACTGTCTGCCTTAAATACCATAAACTCGCTCTTTTTTACATTGTAAAGAAGACCGTGAGACTCAGCAAAATGCTCACAAATGCTCATCAGTCTTCTGAGAGCAGCGACTGATGGACTCAGCAGCACCATGTCGTCGGCATAACTTATACTATTGACACAAAGACCGTCTATAGAGCATCCGACACGCATGCTGCTGAGCCCACGAATCAGCTGATCAATATAGCAATTAAATAGTGTGGGAGAGGTCAAACCACCTTGTCTCACCACACATTTAAGCTTAAACTCATCAGAAAACTGTCCAAGCCATCTGACTTGGTTAGTCTGATGTCCATACCAGTATTTAAACACATTGACAATGTCATTCGGGACACCACTCGCTAACAGCTTCGCCCAAAGAATATCATACTGAACCAAGTCAAATGCCTGCGACAGATCCAAAAAAGCAGCATACACACATGTTTTTCTGCAAGTGTAGTACTTGATTATATGCTTGAGGGACATAATAGCACACTCAGTGGATAACCCTGGCCGAAAACCGAACTAGGCGTCGTGAAACTTAAGATGTTGTTTAAGTTGTCTCTCAAGCAAACAATCAAGCACTTAAGCCGTCACAGTAGCTAATGAGATCGGTCGGTAGTTGGTCTTATCCGAAATATCCCCAGATTTATTTTTAATTTTAAATTGGAACTACGACCGTTCTCATTAGATCCGCAGGTAAGTAGGCATGCCTCCTACAGATTGTGAACAGCATTCCCAGCAACCTTGGCAGGTGAGGCCCCGCGTAAAGGAAATGCTCAATGCTGAGGCCGTCGTGCCCCGGCGACTTACCACGCTTCATTCCTTTTATCGCCTCGAAAACCTCCTTGGCAGTGAAACGTTCTGGCACGCCGGTCACGACCGGCTCAGCAACCACCCTATCACATTTACCAGCATTGTCCGTGGCGGTGACAGGCTGAACCTGGAAATGCGCTCGAAACAAGTTCGCAATATCCTTCGGGTCACTAGTGCCGTCGACACTCACCGGGACGCCGGACTTTGGACCCATTCTTTTGTTTGCTGCCAAAACCCCCGAAAGTCTTTCTTTTCATGCTTAAAAGCTAGTATATTCATTTTAATTTGCTCTTGGTGATTTTGGCAGTATTTCAATTTGTTTTTAAAAACTGTTCTCGACTCGCACATATCTATGTATAAGGAGCCCTCTCGTGGCCTTCCATACCACACCCAGTTTAGGAATTTCTGGCGGGCATCTTGGTGCGCAGCCCACACATGTTTGTTCCAGCTCGCAAGTGAGCGGGCGTTTTTCCTGTTACCATTACCACCCGCATGGCTAAGCCTGGCTGCCTCTTGCATAACCTTTACAATGCTCAAATATAGGTTATCTATTACAACTAAGTGATCCAAGCTATGATTATTACAAAAAGTATCACAACAACTACTTAATTTATCAGGAAATTCAATTTCTTTTAATTTTTCATTACAGAGTTTTGCGTACAATTCTAACTCACTCTTATTTCTATTACCCCATATAGCTTTGTCAGTTGAGGCACAGATCAAAGTTTGCTTGGGCATCAGATTAGCAATCTCGCACAGAATTTCTAATGGGAAATGATCGGACCAGTAAACATCGTAGTGTACCTTCACAGACCAAAGACCTCCGCGCCGCCTCAGTGATTTTGCAATGATCCAACCACCTCCTACTACCATGCGCTTCACTGACAAAGGTTCCAATATATATGTGTCTGAATCTAAACCCAAAATATTAAGATCAATATAATTCCAATTTAACTCATTACAAAAATTTTACATTTCAGTACGAAACAAATGCCCTGGGCGGGCATTAAAATCCCCTAGAATATAAACTAATTCAATATTACAATTTTCAACAATTGCCGTAATCTCACTCAGACACTGAACGTATTCTATTAAATTTCCCGCACAATCTGTAGGCATATACACACTAAAAAATAACATCTCTCGGTCCGTAGTACTAATTTTTATGGCCGCAATACGATCACTATCACATTCAATAAACAGTGAAATTTCAACTTATTCCATAACAGCGCCACTCCGCCATACAGACGCCCACGTAAAATACCTTGAGAAGTATCTACCGCTGACTTGCCATAGTAGCTAAATTCCTTGCTAACATAACGGAGTTCTGATATTTCATACGGTAACAGCCAGGTTTCTTGCAGTGCAATAATATCTGCCTTACGACTCAGATTAGTTACGCACTCTCGGGATCTCTTAAAGTTTTTACAATTAAACGAAATAATACTTATATGAAAAATAAAGCAGCTATTATGTACTCTGTGTCTCCGTTTTTTATTTCCTCATCAAAACTATTTATAAAATATAAATAGGTATATGCTTAGTTAAGTATCTACCTATTTATATTAACAATATGTTAAAAAAAGAAATTTCGGGGTAACTGTCTATGGCAGTTAATATTTTTCTCCAAAGATCATAACTCGAAAATAAAACTTTCCGATCTGATTCTTGGGAAGTTTTTTTTTAAGTTTATCGGTAGACGTGGTACGTGGTAGAGCCATGCTGCAGCTGTATTATAGTTGTAGCACGAATGGGTTGGCTCAACCGGGGAAGGACCACGCTCTCACAGAATACCAGCGTCAAATAGCAGCTTAACGCTGCTGTGTTTCGTATAGTGAGTGTAGAGAACCGGAGACCCTTTTTACTGGAAACGAGACATTCCATCTTAGTCCTCACGGGTGACAACGCATCAGCATTCTCAGTCGTAAACGAAGATAGGTGTAGATGTCTATGGGCCACAGCAACCACTTACCATCAGGTGGACTGTGTGCTCGTTTGTCACCCTTACCCTATAAAAAAAAGAGGTACTTGGGATTTTTTACATTTGAATTTAAATTCAACAAAAAGAGGTAGGCTCAGCTTATTCCTAGGAACATGTTTTATGAACATTTATTAATTATTTTAGAACTATCATGGTAAAAATCCGGTTAATTTTTGAAGTCAATGAATTCAATTTCCTGCACTACACAAAATTTTTTAATTATTTTTTTATTTGCCGCTTGCTTAACAATCATTTTTCGATAGTTCTTGTAAGTAAAATGTACATCACTAGCTAACGCACACAATGACAAATCAAAATTAATCACGCGTTTTCGGGCTGTCAGGTCGTCTATACGCCATTATATTGTTACGCGCTTGTAGTTCGAGACAATTAAAAACTGCCGATTGAATTACCAAAATTGACACTTTAATTACACAACACTAATTACAATCTAAAATCACACTGATAATAAAACACAGTTCGCCGTTATTTCGCTTCGAAGTATTCTCTTGTATCGCCAATTCAATACTGCCCCGGTCGTGGTCTATACCGGTCTTATATAGGGCCTCAGATAGTTTCCAGAACCTTCTACTGTAGCGACATCTAGAATGTTCGAGTACATATCGGTCCCGAAATTTCTGGAAGGATCTCGACTCTCCTAGTTCTGCTACTCGACACTAGAGGGCGCTAGTGTGACTAGTGTTGCCATGTACAAGACATTAATAGTGGCGCGCAATACTTTCATTTACTCGACACTAGGGGGCGCTAGTGTAACTAGTGTTGCCATGTACAAGACATTAATAGTGGCGCGTAACACTGCCCCCTCCTAAGACATGCTCGTCCCGAGCATTACTGGCCCCATAATAACGCGCCAGTCGATCCACATGGACAATCTTAGGAGTACCTCTGGCACCTTTCTGTATCCGGTAGGTTACATCATTGATCCTTGTCACAATCCGGTATGGTCCGTCCCATTTAGCTTGAAGCTTAGGAGATTTCCCTTTGCTGCGAACTGGATTGTGTAACCACACTAGTGAACCTTCATCAAAGCCCTTGTTGTTCATTTTGCGGTCATACCGTGTTTTCATCTTCTCAGACGTTTGCTGGCCCGTCTGTCTGACGTGCTCATAAATGTCATTCATTTTGTTCCGCAAGTCATTTGCATAATCGGTTATACTGCGTGGGGCATCAGGTGGTATTCCGGTGATCAGGTCTGCAGGTAGCCGCAATTCTCTCCCAAAGTTTGCGAAAGCTGGTGTCACTGATGTACTTTCGTGAACAGCGCTTCGATATGACAACAAAAACGGTTGTATGTGCCTGTCCCAGTCTCGTTGCCGTTTTTCCACAACTTTTGCTAGGTACCTCTCCAATGTCTGATTAAATCTTTCTACCATTCCATCAGATTGTGGGTGGTAAGAAGTTGTTCGTGTTTTCTGAGTACCCATAACTCGGCAAGTTTCCTGGAATATTTGGGACTCAAAATTCCTTCCTTGATCGCTGTGAATCTCTAAAGGTACTCCAAAACGACAGAACACTTCATGAACTAGTTTATCTGCAACTGTTGAAGCTTCTTGATTTGGAATGGCGAAGACTTCTGGCCACTTAGTGAAGTAATCCATCACTACCATGAAATACTTGTTACCACTTTCAGTTTCTGGAAACGGCCCCGCAACGTCAATGGCTATCCTCTCCCATGGTGCACCAACATTGTACAATTTCAATGCGCCTCTACTACGAATTTGAGGTCCCTTTACAGCCGCACAACTTGTACATTTGCGGCACCAGTCCTCGACATCGTCACGACAGTGGACCCAGTAAAACCGTTCTCGGATCTTCAGGAGAGTTCGTTTAACTCCCAGGTGGCCTCCTGAACAACCACTATGGTACAGCTGTAGAATATCCGGCACTTTAGCCTTAGGGACAACCATTTGCAAATGACACCTGTCTCCCCGACCATTTTCCCATTTACGGCACAGGACTCCATCCTGAATCAGCAAGCTGTCCCATTGGGCCCAATAGCTTTTCGTGGTCGAACTCATTGCTGAGACGTCGCTCCACTTGGGCTTAGGAGCACTGGCCTTCATCCATTCCAGAATCGGCTTAATGTCCGAATCTTCCTGCTGTGCATGTTGTAGGCTGTCCTTCCACTCATTGCTGAGCTGGTCTGTCCTGAGCATTCTCACAGATACCACTTCCTTACCCTCTTGCCTAGTACAATGCTTGCAATCTTCAGGGCAAGGTCTTCTTGACAATGCATCTGCATTGCCATGAGATTTCCCGCTGCGATGTTCGATCACAAAGTCGTATTCCTGCAGTAGTTCAATCCATCTCGCAACTTGTCCTTCCGGATTTTTGAACTGCAATAGCCATTTCAGTGCAGCATGGTCAGTTCGTAAGTGGAATTTCCGCCCTAGAAGATATTTGCTAAAATGCTGCAAGGACTTTACCACAGCAAGCAATTCCCGTCTTGTGACACAATAGTTCCTTTCCGGCTTTGACAACGACTTGCTGAAGTACGCTATCACAATCTCTTGATCACCATTCCGTTGAGACAACACACCGCCAAGTCCTATATCACTTGCGTCTGTGTCAACTATGAATTCCTTGCCCGCATCAGGGTACCCCAAAATAGGTGTTTTGCACAGGCGGTTCTTGAGCTCCTGGAATGCAATATCGCAACTTTCATCCCAGCAGAATTGTCGCTTCTCCTCGGTTAGCTTGTGCAGAGGTTTGGCTATATCTGCAAAGTTCTTCACAAATCGCCGATAATAAGAGCACAAACCCAAAAATGCTCTAACCTGTGTCTTGTCTTTTGGGACCGGCCACTCCTTGACAGCAGCAATTTTCTCTGGATCCGTGCGGATACCTTCTTCCGACACTACATACCCCAAAAAACTAACTTGCCGTTTGAATAGTGAGCACTTCTTTGGACTCAACTTGAGGTTGGCACTCTTGATCTTCATGAGCACGCGTTCCAGGTTTTGAAGGTGTTCCTCAAACGTACGGCCTACGATGATGATGTCATCCAAATAGACCAGACAAGCATCTCCAATTAGCCCGGTAAGTACAAGCTCCATCAACCTTTCAAACGTTGCTGGAGCATTGCACAATCCAAACGGCATGACTTTGAATTGCCACAGACCCTTTCCTGTGGAGAATGCAGTTTTCTCCTTGTCCTTAGGGTCAATTTCAACCTGCCAGTAGCCACTTTTCAGGTCCAGCGTACTAAACCACTTTACGCCTGTGAGCATGTCCAGCGTGTCATCAAGTCTAGGCAAGGGATAGCTGTCCTTCTTCGTAACGTCATTCAGGCGGCGGTAGTCAACACAAAACCGCATGCTGCCGTCCTTCTTCTTTACCAGCACCACAGGTGAACACCATGGACTAGATGAAGGTTCAATAACACCATCCTTCACCATTCCCTCAATCATGGTTTCCACTTCCTTTTCACGTGCTACAGGCAATCTTCTTGGCCGCTGACGAATAGGCAATACTTGTCCTGTGTTTATTTTGTGTTGAACTAAGCCAGTCTTTCCTATGTCAGCTTCGTTTGACGAGAAAACATTGGCGTACTTGAGTAACAACTTCTTCGCCTTGACCATTTCATTCGGGGAGAGAACGCTGCGACAGTCTTCTAAAAGTGTGGTCACTCTCGTTTGTCCATCCTTGCTAGGGGTCCCGGTCGATAGATATTCGCACCGACGCAACCAATCCACTTCCTCACTAGTACCAACCAATGTGCCTTTTTCTATAATCTGTTCCTGATCACAAAGGTTCAACACACGTACTCCTGAGATGTCGGTGGTTCTGACCAAGGTTCGAGCCACTTTCCATGGAAGGTCATTGTCTACCCTTTCCACGAGTACACAACGATGAGCTTGCCCAGGACTCCGAGGAAGACTAACCGGCACAATCGTTTCCGATTTCGGCGGAAGAACAATCTTCTTAAGGCTGTACACATTCCCTGGTAACGCCCCTTCCATGAAAAGTTCTTCTTGTCCACATTTCAAAACACCTTGCTTAACGTCGATCTCACAACAATTCTTCCTCATAAAGTCTAGGCCCAGGATGCAGTCGTCCATTATATCAGCCACGATGACATTATGCAGGTAGATCATGTTGCCTAGCTTCAACTCCATCTCCTTCTCTCCACGGACGGGTATGCGCTGACCAGTGGCTGTCACCAAATTAATGCGTTCTCGGTTGTATGCGGAGTCACCAAGGAACCGACTTATAAGTTGGGAACTGACAACCGTGCGAGAGGCTCCAGTGTCTATGGTCAGTTTACATGGCGTTCCGTTGACTTCGCCCTTGATGATTAGGCTGTTCCCATCATGAGTTTGTGAGATCGAAATCCTTGGGGCTCTTTTAACATCAGCCAGCACCCGCCAGTTTCCCTGCTGCTGCTGGGCGGTGCTATTATCCGCACTAACCTCTCGAGATCGATCACCTTCCCTTTCTACAGTTCGTTTAGGGCAGCTGGATCGAAGATGGCCCCTTTCCCCACAGCCGTAGCACCTAGGGTTATAGCCCTTATTGCGGTCCTGAACTGTAGCTGCTGCAACCTCCCTGACGCGGTGGGAACGATGATCCTGCCGCACGGCTTCCACCTCCAGTGCATGGGTCAGGGCGTCCTTAAGCGTCTGGTGGTGCCCGAGCCTCACAGCAGCTCTGACTTCAAGGTCGCGGATGCCGTCGATGAAAGTCTGCACCAGGTTCCCTACAATGAGCACAGGTACAGACTGGTACGCTTTTCGAACTAGCTTCTCCACCTCAAGGGCCCACTGCTGCAGGTTTTCGTTACTGCGTTGCACGCGATCTTTGAGCTGCGCACGAAAGACGTGTTCCAGGTGAGCGTCGCCATATCTCGCCTCCAATGCCTCAAGGAGCTGCTCGTAAGTCACTTCCTTACCGAGAGCTTCAAGAACAGTTAATGCCTGGTCGCGCAGGCCTAGGGTGAGAGCAGTCATGGCCTGAATTTTATTCCAGCCGTTCGCTTTCATGACAGCCTCGAACTGGATTTTATAGGCCGACCAGGAAGAAGTCCCGTCGAACGGCGGCACTTTGAATCCACGTAGCGAAGGTGTTGTAGCTACCACGGGAGCTGTGATTCCATCCCCAAGTTTGAGGTCGTCCAGCGTTTTCTTCACATCAGCCATCACGTTGTCAACCCGATTGTTCACTTGGTCGATTCGGGTTTCAGCTTCCGACAGGCGGTTGTCATGTTGAGCAACCCTATCCTTCACCTCCTTTATCTCTTTCCCGAAGGTAGCGTGAAGGTCCTTCCTGAGGAGCATCTGTTCTTCCATACCGCGCTGCAGCTGCTCTTCCAGCCGACGGGTCTGTTCCTCCTGTCGGCGGGCCTGTTCCTCCTGTCGGCGGGCCTGTTCCTCCTGTCGGCGAGCCTGATCCTGCAGCATCATCATCAGAGCACCTAAGTCAGGTGCTGCAGATGCAGGAGCTGCTGACGGGCCAGCCTCCGTGGTTAGCAACTGGCCCTCCGACGTTTGCGGCGTTGCATTACCAAATCGTCTCTGGTCCGTCTCCTGTTGGCGTTGACTTCGGGTACGGATACCCTCCGTGTTGTCTTTAGGTAAAATCGGCATATTTGATCCCACTTCTGACACCAATTGTTACGCGCTTGTGGTTCGAGACAATTAAAAACTGCCGATTGAATTACCAAAATTGACACTTTAATTACACAACACTAATTACAATCTAAAATCACACTGATAATAAAACACAGTTCGCCGTTATTTCGCTTCGAAGTATTCTCTTGTATCGCCAATTCAATACTGCCCCGGTCGTGGTCTATACCGGTCTTATATAGGGCCTCAGATAGTTTCCAGAACCTTCTACTGTAGCGACATCTAGAATGTTCGAGTACATATCGGTCCCGAAATTTCTGGAAGGATCTCGACTCTCCTAGTTCTGCTACTCGACACTAGAGGGCGCTAGTGTGACTAGTGTTGCCATGTACAAGACATTAATAGTGGCGCGCAATACTTTCATTTACTCGACACTAGGGGGCGCTAGTGTAACTAGTGTTGCCATGTACAAGACATTAATAGTGGCGCGTAACAATATTCTAATTAGTCTATGGTCAATACCTGTAATATTACAGTTCTTGTGTGTAGTTTCAGGGTATTTGGCGGGAACTTTACAGGCGACGGATTGTTGCTCCTGTATTATTGTTTAAATAATTGTTTGAAATGGATTTTAATATGTAAAAGTTGTGCGATTTTGTGTATTAAATATCTGCGCATGTGAACTATTAATAGAAACGGTGAAACAAGTGCTTTGATGGTGATGTAATTCTCAAGATATGGTGTCTGTCTGCTTTGGCGCCTTAAGATACCATCGCCAACTTTCAGCTGTCTGCTGGCTCAAGTTGCCGTCAAAATCTTGCAAGGGCTGCACAATGTGACGCATCAACATATTGTGAAGCAGTATACTATGAAGGATAATAATTATACATTGTAACTTCAGGCTCAGAAGGGCTAGAACCCAGAGCTGTAAAGCCATAAATTAGAGATATAAATTTCTAAGTCAGTGTCAGTGCGCTAGCACTTCTTACTAGTTTGTGGTGTCAGTCAGTGGTCTGTTGTTTTGGTTTCATAAATTACTATCTATGGTGTTATTCATGTATATACACTTGCTGGTATACAGTAATCTGTGATATACACAGTAATCTATTCTGTTTTATTGTTTAAATAATGGTTTGAAGTGGACTTTAATATGTAAAAGTGGTGCGATTTTGTGTATTAAGTATTTGCGCATGTGAACTATTGTGGAAACTGTGAAACAAGTGCTCTGATAGTGATGTGATTCTCAAAGTAAGGTGTCTGTCTGCTTAGGCACCTTGAGATACCATCGCCAACCGTCAGCTGTCTGCTGGCTCAAGTTACTGTCAAAATCTCCCAAGGGCTGCACAATGTGACGCATCAACATATTGTGAAGCAGTATACTATGAAGAATAATTATTATAATATAAATATAATATTGTTACTTCAGGCTCAGAAGGGCTAGATCCCAGAGCCGGAAAGCCAGTTATTAAGAAGAAGTCTATGGTACTCTGTGGTCTATGGTGTTATTCTTGTTCGGTATCAAAATAAAATATTGTTATTAATTTGTTAATCTAATTTCAAGTAAAATAATAATAATTATCTATTTTATTTAAGTTGTAGCGAGCTGCTTCATCAACCTAATTTAGCAAAATGAGTGGGGCAACATCATCATCCTGGGAAGGTAAATTGCTGTATACAATTTTTACTTACCGGTGACACCTTAGTTAAAAAATTATGAGAACAATATGACGTTGCATCCAAGTTATGATGAATGTGCTAACGATGCTATTCTACTGATAATTCTTTGTTTTATTTCTTATCGTCTTATTAATTTGAAAGTTTAAATACCTAACGCGACTTTCTGTTTGACTTATTTAGAGTATGATAAACAATGTTATGTTATGTTCTAAATAAGTCAAAAATAAACGTGTTAGAAGCTTACTCTTAGAGTAAATTTCATAAGAACGGTAAAATAAGAATATCTTTTGTGTCTTGATATTTCTGGAGAACGGAGTTTAACTTGCTTTCTTGGATAGATGCTGATAATAATCCACTTAAGAAAATAAGGGAAGAAGAAGTAGATTTCATAACTAATATTAGTTGCAACTGTATAAACAGTGATATATGTGGTAAAGCCACATTGTAACACGGGTCAGCTTGATCGACAGAAAGACCACTCATAGAATACTAGCATAAATCTGCAGTGTTTTGCATAGTAAGTAACAAAAACCAGAGACTTATTTAATGGTTATGAGGCATTCTATGTTAGGGTTCAGTGGTGACAATACATCTAGAAAGAGTTTAGAGTTCTAGAGGTCATACTCAAATTACCATTGGATGGAATGGAGCTACTCAAACACATATATGAAGCTTGGGAGCTTAAAAAGTATGGGTATTTTGACTAAGTAATTTTTACACTGTTAAGCAAATTAAGGCTAAAAGAATGTAAAAGAAGTTATAAATAGAACAGTGTTTTCTAGAGCACCCTTAACCCATTTAAACCAATAATTATTTTTGTGAAAAATGTTTCATTAACAAAACCTGATCCAAGAAAGCCGGTGGAAAAATATTTAAATAAAATTAATAAGAGGGGGAGGCGACTGAGGGGGCATACCACATATGGTACAGTAGGACTATATGTATGCAAAAGACATGATTTTACTAATTAGAATTTATTTGCTTTTTGGTGTGATACATAATAAAGCACTATGTGGACTTTACTGACTGATATTGCACTTGACACACCTTGTAGGACATTGTTTGGCATAGGGCACACCTGGTCCTCTTTTCCTGTTTGGTGACATAGTGTTCTTTGCCATCATATCGAGAGTCTGATGTTATTGAAGATGGTCGACTAGGACCTGGTTTTTCGCGTTGTTTATTATTATTGATAATACAATTTGCAATACGATGTTGAAAATTTAGCAAGTCAATATTCCCTCCATTATGTCTGTACAGCAGCCATGCATTTTGTACAGACATGTCTATACAATGGAGAATCAGAGGCATATTATACCACTTTTTTCCTCAAATGCTAGTTCGCAATGACAGTATATTCTGATGTGATAAATCTACTCCACCCATATTTTTATTGTATTGTTGAATGAGATGAGGTTGAGAAACAGATATTTTCTTTTTAAGTTGCTGAGAATAGCGTTCAGTTTTGTGGACAGGATCAACACCAACTGCATTATAGCCCACTCAATGAAGGAAAAATAGGGGAAATAACTCGTGTAAAAGCGATTTTTAGCATAGTTGTAGGGAAAGGTGTTTTAAACAACATACTCAAAGTACTGATGGATGGGGGTGAAGCTAACGGGTAGGGAGGGGTGAGAAGGTCCCTTTTTTAAGTTTTTCTTAAATAACTCGTAAACGGTAGCTCATAGCAAAAAAATTTATTTCACTTAAGTAATCTACATAAAATTTTCTACAAAAAAAGTTCTATACACTTTTTCGCTGGGATCGATATTTAATGAGATATGAAGAAAAGAAAATGGACAATAATAAAATAAAAAAATCTAATTATATTCTAAATCTAAAATATCATTATCAAAATCATCGTCGACGGTGTTTTCGGTGGGAGTCCCATTAGTACAGCCGGAGCATACACCGCAGACACTGGAGCAGGCAATTCCTGCTTTCCGGCAACCGCATCGCACCCGACACCCAGTCGTGCATCGGCAAAATATGGTGCTGAGAATGGAGTCAGGTGTCACTGGATCGTTGGTTATCATTGGCTTTAGGATGCCATCGTCCCTCTGGCCCAACCCCATTGAGTAGGTGGTAGGGGGTTGCCGAGCCATTGTTGTATATGTAAAATAAGCAATAAGATCAACGTAAGTATTTAGCTCAAATATATATTTATATTACAGTATTTGACAACTTCTGTGATTAATGATACCTGTAAGTACACTCTCAACGAGTGCTGCTTTGAAGCTCCTCTGGTGGGAGAAAGAGTGGCCAGATCTGATTTCGGCTTCATCGATGCTCTCAAAAAAGCTGAGTAGCGGTATTTATTGAGATTTTGTTCCTGGACAGGCACTTGGTAAATTGCCAAAAACAGTTTCTTACCAGCGTGTTCAATACTCTCAGGTGATGTTGAAATCCCACTGAAAATGTCTGAGATGTTTTGGGTCAGGTCTGGTTTAGCCGTGAACAGCTTAGCAATTCCCACTTTGCTCTTGCCATAGATTGCGGAGGTGGTGTCGCATCCGGAGAAGCTGTGAAGAAGGAGAATTGTCTTGCCAAATGGAAGCTGTTGAAGTTGTCGCACTGAAAACAATTTGGTCTCCACGTTTCCACGCCCTGGTTTCATAAAGAACACGTTGATATTTGGTGGAACTAAGACTATCAAGTCGACATCTTCCCCAACTATTACAACAGTTGGATGAACGGTAGCCTTATCCAACCCGCACCTGACAATAGTATCATCAGCATCTCCTGTGGTTACAGTTATTTCAATCCCTGCTGCTATCATTTTCTCGGTGAGAAACACAATCAGCGTCGTTTAATTCTTCTCATTGGCGAGAAAATGCTCCTGTTGAACAGTGATGATCGTATTTTCATTACAATTAATGTCAACCGACGTTAAAGTCAGACCTCGTCGATTCTGCTCTGATCGTTTTGTACTGTTGACATCACTGTAACCATCAAAAACCACCATACAATTTGGACTGTAATGTTTCTGTATGTAGGTAATATACTGATGCCAAATCGAAGAAACGTTGGAGAACGGTTTCCATTTCATACGGTGTAGTAGGAAACCACCATATACCACATTGTTGGTTTGGTTTAGATCGAGAGCTGCGTTGTTCTCTACTGGCAAAACATCGTAGGGGGATGACTTCTTCCCTTTTCGCATTACACCTTCGTGAAACAGAGCCATGGGGAATGGGGTTAGTTCATAAGTCAAAAGGTCTCCAACATCTTCGTCATTCTTTTTTGCTATGACAGTTCTTTGGAAAATAGTTAAAGGGTTAACAGTAACTGTTTCAACATTGACTTTAATGCTACTGATCATACCGGCTAGTGACAAAACCACATTCTTCTTAGACTGCTTCTTGTCACTGAATTTGCTGCTAATTAAATTATGCATCATTTTGGTGCCAATATGGCTTGGTGGCAGTTTAGTTTGGAATTTCCCCGTTGCCCGTTGACAGGGATATTATCGAATCCAACTTTGGAAATAGAGGATGTTCACTGAACTATTCCCGAACGTTAAAACGCGAGAATTGATCATAATTAACTTTTCTCCTTTAATATCTAGTTAAATATTGATCACAGCGAATAAGTGTATAGAATTTTTTTTTTTTTCATTCTTTGTCGAAACGGCTGACTGCTTACTTTATTATTGCTAAAGTTCCTCGTTAAATATATTGTTTTATAATTAATTTGAACTTATTGTCACTTTAAAATCATACAGTATTTACAGTATTATAAAAGTAAAGAAATTAAAATATATTTATCATTAAATAGTGTGAAACATAGAAGATAATTACAAAAGTATTGTAAACATACAAGATCACGCCACCATTAGAGTGGCCTGTCGGCGACAAGTTACTGCAGGGAACCACAGCGGTTAAGCGCAACGCACAAGAACTACAACTGCGTGCGGACTGCACGGTGAGTCACTCCTTACGTTGCTCGATCTACCCAACTAGAGTAAATCACACAGAAGCGACTGCTTGTTTTTCTCGTGCGTAATTGTCTCCGAGAGAACGTAGTGTTTGTTTTAATATCATAATGCGGTGCGAAGGGTGCTTAAATGATATAAAAAGCAAAATTTATTTTCGATGCAGTAAATCCGATTGTGACAAAATATACTGTACATTATGTGCAAATTTACCAAGTACTACAGTGAATGTGCAATCTTGGACATGCCCCGCATGTATCGCACAAGAAAAAAAGACTGGCAACAACAGCTCAACGCCAGTACGTACTTCCTGTCATTCACAAAATGTCACCATGCGAAATAAATTCAACCCTAAGACTTCGACTGAGCCGTCCAACTTGGGAATCAGTGAGTTGACAACCGAAATTAAGCTACTAACTCAGGAAATATCATCGCTTAAGTGTAAACTCGATGAAGCAATGACATCTTTAACTCGCTGCCACGAGCGTTTAGATGAACTCGGTAACTCTATGGCCTCAACGAACACTCGTCTAGCTTCTGTTGAACAACAACAGGCCGAGATCCATCCACTAAAAGCCGCAGTGAGTCAAATTCAAAAAAATCTTAATATGATGGCTCAGAAACAATTATCAAACGAAATGGAAATAATTGGCATCCCAGAAAATAAAAATGAAAATCTGACTCACACTATCTTGGTAGCATCACGCAAGATTGGAGTGGACTTGGCTGATATAGATATTGACTGGGTGGCGCGTGTTGGACCACGACGTGTACCTTCGGTAAAACCATCAGATCACGACTCTGAAAGCATTTTCTCACGACCTGTCGTCGTTCGTCTGTTGCGTCGATCAAAAAGAGACGAGATTATTAAAGCCTCTAGGCAGAGACGCAACATAACTAGCATTGATTTAGATGTTAAGGGACCGTCTTACAAAATATATTTCAACGAACGACTTACTAGTGAAAATCGGCAGTTATTTCGAGAGGCACGGAAGATGTCTAAAGAATGTGGCTTTAGTTACTGCTGGACAAATCGCGGTAGCATTTACGTACGTCGTAAAGAGGGAAAACCAGCACAACATATTAAGTCTCACGATGATATGTTTCGTATTTTCTCATGTGGTACTACCACTTTGCAGTCTAGTAACACTGTTAATGTACAAATTTAAAAAGTTTATGGACCTGGTGTTTATTTTCTTCTTTTCATATCTTTTTTATATTGTTATTTGTTATTTATCTATATATATTTTTGGGCATAAATACTACTACAACAGTGATCTTAATTATACCAAAGTGAGTGTTTCCGGTCAATATACCTACATAAATATATACTCCTATTTCTGGCCGTATATGTTGATAATAAGGTACGTTCATTTAATTTCATGTACACGCAAAACTTCATATTTTCTCTTCGCACATTTTAAAATTTTTCGTTTCACTAAATATTTTGTCATGACATTAATAATCTACTATTATATAACTATTTTATATATTTATAATTAAGTTGAACTGAATTTAATGCAAGATAATTTACATGATAATTTAGACACAATAAATATAACATGTCATGACATAAGCCAACTCGAACAATGTGCTTCAATAATAACTAATAAGTACACATTTAAAATATTGAATTTTAATATCAGGAGCATATCAAAAAACTTTACGCACTTTACGATAGCATTAAAACGTATAGCATTCGACTTGGATGTAATTGTTTTAACGGAATGTCGTATTGCAGAATCCTCTATTATCCCGGTACTTCCAGGATACACATCGTACAGAACTCATAAAATAATCAATCAAAATAGTGGTGTAGTAGTATACGTCAAAGACGCATGGAACTCAAATGTTACAGAGCCAGTTTTTAACGAAGCAGATTGTTTAATAATAGAAATACCTGATACAGTAACCATTTTCTGTATATATCGCTCACCTTCGTTTAGAAGCACGGACAGTTTCCTAATAGATCTGGAATCACAGTTGGATCACTACAAAAATAAACCTCAATTAGTATTGACAGGAGATATTAATATTAATATTTTAAAAGGGGATAATGATAGTATAAGTTATGTCTGTCTTGCGGCGGAATACGGACTAATGCCTGCTATTTCTAAACCTACAAGATATGATTCCTGTATTGATCATATATTTGTTAAAGCGGTTGGAGAAACAATTGGTACTGTATGCATTTCAGATATTACAGATCATAGTATGACAATAGCTGGTCTATCATTGAATGGAAATATACCTAAACCCCGATTAAGGGAAAAAGTTAAGATTGATTTTGATGGGATAAGTAATGAATTAGCAGTAATAGATTGGTCGCAATTACAAAATCAAACAGACGTAAATCAGGCAGTTGCTATATTTACTGACAATCTATCGAAAACAATAGCTAAACACACCAAACGTATAACTGTGAGTCGTTCTAAATACAATATAAAACCTTGGATTACTCCAGGTTTAATACGTTGTATAAAACATAAAGATAAACTACATATGCAATCAAGAAAGAATCCAAATGACGAAATTTTACTCCTCACATATAAGAGATACCGCAATTTCTGTAATGAGCTTCTATTTAACTTAAAAAGGGAACATGAAAAATATCAATTGCAAGAAAGCCAGGGACAGCCAAAGAAATTATGGAAAGCAATTAAGGATATATGCAACATAACTACACCAAACAAAGAACCAACAGAGCTATTAAATATTCAAGGATCTATAAGCAAGAAAGAATCATTGGATATTTGTAATACCTATTTTTCCACAGTTGGACAAAATTTAGCACACAAAATTCTTATTAAAAGCAATAAGACTGAAGAAAGCCTAGTGCGAAATAGTAAAATTATAAATACAACAAACTCGTTTTTTATGCAACCTACGGACGCTTACGAAATAGAACACCTAATAACGAATCTCAAAAATGATAAAGCGCCAGGAATTGATGGACTAAGTAATACGCTGATTAAGCATATTAAGAAATTTATCACTGAGCCACTTACAGTAATATGCAACTTAAGTATTTCTACCGGCGTATTTCCAGAAGTTTGGAAGACTGCTATGGTGTATCCTATATATAAAAAGGGCCATAAAAACTCTCCAGATAATTATCGACCCATTTCTCTGCTGAGTGCTTTTTCCAAACTGCTTGAGAAATTGGTTAATAAAAGACTAGTGAATTACTTAGAAGCACATAATCTGCTTTCTTCAAGACAGTTTGGATTTAGGAAAAGAAAATGTACCGAGGACGCTGTAACCACCTTAATTTCACATATATCTTCTTGCCTTGACAAAAACGAATGCTGTATTGGCGTATTCCTAGACTTAGCCAAGGCTTTCGACACTGTTTCCGTACCTTTATTATGTAAAAAGCTTGAAAACGTAGGAATCAGAGGATTACCTTTAGATTGGTTCAAAAGCTATTTGCAGGAACGGAAACAGTGCGTGAGAGTGGGTACTTCTTTAAGTGAAATGCAGAATGTTAATTATGGTGTGCCTCAGGGAAGTATTCTCGGTCCCACTCTCTTTGTCATATACATGAACGACATACATCAGTTCAACACAAAACATTCAGAAATAATATGTTATGCTGATGATACAGTCATTTTATATACTGGGAAAACGTGGGATGACGCCATTTCTGTGGCGGAACGCGGTATTTCACAGGTTGCTCATTGGTTAAACTCAAACCTGTTAACTCTCAACGTAGAAAAAACTAATTATATGTGCTTTCATAAGACCCGTTCGTCAGCACCACCTACTGACAAACACATAAAATTGCATCATTGCACAACTAAGAAGAATTTGTGTAGTTGTGAAAATATTCGGAGAGTGGAATCTATTAAATACCTTGGTATATTCATTGATCACAATCTTAACTTCAAGGCGCATATCTCGGTATTGGCAGGAAGAATTCGTAATATAGTTTATATCATGAGAAAACTGAGAAACTCTGCACCACTGAGTACATTAATGACCGTCTATTATGCCTTATGTCAGTCGCTGCTAACGTATTGTATTTCTTGCTGGGGAAGCGCTTCCAAAACAGTCATGATGAGGATAGAGAGAGCTCAACGTTCTGTCCTGAAAGTTATGCTTAATAAGAAATACAGGTATCCAACAGTTAAATTATATAGAGATTGTAAAGTGCTTACAGTTCGGCAGCTATTTGTCTTATGTGTGGCTACCAGTGCTCATAGAAAAATATTAAGCTTAGATAAATTCAATGAGCTAAAGAAAAAACGTGTGTTCCAAATGCCATTACCAAGCGTTCGCACAGCTTTCGCAAAACGATTTAATCCATTCATAGAAACACTCATATTTAACAAAGTTATGAAGGCATGCGACATAAGAGATTGCTCAACGAATACAGCTAGAAAGAAAATAAGAAATTGGTTATTTACGCTTAATTATGAACAAACAGAGAAGCTGCTCCAAACATTGTCATAGTAGTTATGTGCCCAATATTGATATTTGATTGATATTGTTATTGTTATTAAAGTAGTAATTCAAAATACTGTAATATTAACAAATTATATTATGTGTATGTATATATATGTATGTATGTGTGTATATGTGTATATATATATGTATATATATGTATGTGTGTATGTATGTATGTATGTGTGTGTATGTGTATATATATATGTATGTGTGTATGTATGTATGTATGTTTGTGTATATATGTTTATATGGATGGCTATATGTATATGTGTGTGTATATGTGTTTAAGTATATATTTATGTTTACAGACTATAAATAAAATGAGGAAGACATTTAAAGTAAAGAAAGCTTTGTAAAGTCAGCCGTGCACTAATTCTGTTTTTGTTAATATGTGTATATGGCTCTCACGATACAGGTCTGCGAGCCTAGTGTGAGGACCACTGTTAAATTATTTGTAAAGGTGCTAACTGTCAAATAAAGTATTTTCATTTTCAGAACCTTTTTTGTAGAAAATTTTATGTAGATTACTTGAGTAAAAGAAATTGTTTTTGCTATGAGCCACCGTTTACGAGTTATTTAAGAAAAAATTAAAAAAGGGACCTTTACACCCCTCCCTACCCGTTAGCTTCACCCCCATTCATCAGTACTTTGAGTATGTTGTTTAAGACACCATTCCCTACAACTATGCCAAAAATCGCTTTTACACGAGTTATTTCCCCTATTGGGCAGTTTTTAGTCTTCGTTGAGTGGGCTATTAGAGCATACTGACACTATACTATTGTCATGTCACTTGCAAATTATAATATCATCAGATATGCAATAATTATAAAAGCCTCTTTCTTTTGTCTTTGCTTCTTTGTTACCCAATAGAGGGCACTTTCCAGAACTATATTCTCTGATGGTACCAGTTACATGAAATCCCCTCTCAGTGAGTTCATGAACCAAAGGCAAACCGCTAAAAAAGTTGTCTATGAAGAGATGGTAGTTTTTTCCATAGCCTAATGTTGCTAGTTGATCTGCATAAGACAAAACCACACTTGCACCAAGACCAAGCTGGGAATATTGGGCATTCGTAAATGTAGAAGCACGGTATGGTTCAAACCACGCAATGTAACCTCCTGATATTACACCCACCCATAATTTGTATCCATATCTTATAGGCTTGCCTCTAATAAACTATTTGCATCCGTGATGACCAAAATATGGGACCATAGCCTCATTGACACTATGATTATCCTTATGTGGACAGTGTTCAAGAAACTTCATAGTTAAAACTTTTAGTAAAGGATGCACTTTTGCAAATTTATCGAATCTATCTAAGTTTAGATTATCATTTTATATTATCATTTATCGAGACAAGGCTGAAGCAATCAGACTATTTCTTGAGTCAGATGCATTTTCCCAGTACATTCTTCTTCTGCTCACTTGGCAATAGCCACTGACTAACAAAATTCGTACCAAACATTTCATCTCTTCTATCTTGACATCAGCAGAGAGAAGCTTACGTGCTAAGTATCTATTGGTTTCAATAGTAAGCATCTCAAATACTTTAACCCTGAAACTACACACAAGAACTGTAATATTATAGGTATTTACCATAGACTAATTAGAATATACTGACGTATAGATGACCTGACAGCCCGAAAACGCGTGACTAAATTTGATTTGTCATTGTGTGCGTTAGCTAGTGATGTACATTTTACTTACAAGAACTATCGAAAAATGATTGTTAAGGAAGCGGCAAATAAAAAAAATAATTAAAAAAATTGTGTAGATCAGGAAATTGAATAACTTCAAAAATTAATCGGATTTTTAGCATGATAGTTCTAAAATAATTAAAAAATGTTCATATAACTGTTCCTGGGAATAAGCTGAGCCTACCTGCTTTTTGTTGGATTTAAATATTTGAGATGTTTACTTCTGAAAATAATAAAGAAAACCATTCTATCGGGCTTCTTTCAATAGGAGTATGATAAAGGAGCTGCCAAGCAATAGGTCTTAGTTGCAAGTCTCGTTTTCGCCAATTCTACTTCATGACACGTTTTTTTAAAGGTTCTTGAAATTCGGGAGGGGTTTGGTCCTCAGTTTCTGGTTCCTCCATTGAGGTTGAGGCAGCAAGCTCCGCTGGAGCTCGAAGCAAACTTCCAGGCAAATTATTTATGCTGACGTTATCTTCTTCACCCGAGTCCTCGTCAGTCTGGTAATCATTGGCGGTGTCAGGTGGAAGTAAAAAAATATCAAAATCTTGTTTCTGGTTGATAAAATCATCATCTTCCTCAAGAACTGTAGCAATTTCATGTAATGTCAATGACCTAAAACAAAAAAACACAAAAAGATAAATAAAAATCTAATATAATAATATGTAAATTGACTTAGGTATTTTATGCTCATGCATAGACCTACTGTACCATATATGATATGCCTAATCTAGCACTGTGTACACCTTACTAAAATAATCTAAGTGAAAGTTATTTGTAGCTATTACGTCTATTGTAGCCTAGTCTTTAAAATAATACATACATACATATAATCACGCCTCTTTCCCGTAGGGGTAGGCAGAGACCACTTCTTTCCACTTGCTATGAACCTTACATACTTGTTTCGCTTCGTCCACTTTCATTATTCTCTTCATACATGCTCTACGGTTTAGGGTGCTCTTGACCTGGCCTTTTTTCAAGACGTCCCTGATTTGGTCTTGAAATGTCCGTCTAGGTCTACCCCTTCCAGCACTTTCATTCACACTCGCCTTATACACTTTTTTCATCAATCGTTCTTCATTTCATTCTCTCGACATGGCCAAACCATCTCAGCATACCTTTCTCAATTTTTGTCACTACGTCTTCTTTCAGACCACAATGTTTCCTTATCTTGCTATTTCTTATCCTGTCACTCAGTTTAACTCCTATCATACTTCCTAACGCTCTCATCTCAACTGCATTTATTCTGCTTTCTTGTTTCTTCTGCCATACCCAACTTTCTGTACATGAGTGTCGGAACCAACACCCTCTCATGCACAGCCAAACGAGCTTTGTTAGACACCTTCCGACTGCTCATAAAGGAGTGCAAAGCTCCATTCACCATGTTTCCTGCATTCACTCTTCTTTCTATATCACTCTCACACTTTCCATCTCTTGTAAACTTTGAACCCAGATACACAAACTCTTTCACCTGTTCAATTTGTTCATCTCCAATCATGATATTGCAGTCTGTCAATGCCTCATCTCTTTCAAACACCATCACTTTCGTCTTCCTTACATTCATCTTCATTCCCTTCCTAACAAAAGCTCCACTCATAGTAGTTACCATCTCCTGCAACTCCTCAGCCGAAGACGCAAATAATACTTGGTCATCAGCATAGAGAAAACATTTGACGAGTAACTCATTCATTCTCAACCCGCTTTCATTCTCTTTTAAATCTGTCAAGCAATTGTCCATGAACAGATTAAACAGCCACGGTGACACTACACATTCCTGTCTAACACCTTTTTCAATATTAAACCATTCAGTGTATGCCCCATTTATATCATATCATAGGCCTTTTCTAGGTCCTATCATAGGACAAAATAATACATATATATAATATGATTTACTATATATAACATGAAACTTACCTTCTTGAAGACATTGTAAATTGTTTTTTTCCGTTTCTGTCAAGCAATTTTAATATAAACTGAAGATAACTTGCATAAAATGTGTATGTTATATTGTTGATATAAAACTAATACTCTGAGTTATCTGCCACAACTAACCAAAAAAGTTAATAATTTGTGGGTACATTAAAATATTTTTACAAAGTTACTGTACCACATAGGCTACGGTAGGCCTATATTGGTTAATAATGGGTATCCTTAAGGATCAATTTAAAAGCTATTACTGATTTTGATATATATATATATATATATATATATATATATATATATATCAAATATATATTTAGAGAGGATAATATAGACATTTATATTTATCCTCGATTAAGAATCAAAATACACACGTGTTGTCACCCCTAAGGACTAAGATGGAATGCTTTGTTTCCAGTAAAAAGGGTCTCCGGTTCTCTACACTCATTATATGAAACACAGCAAGCTTAAGCTGCTATTTTACGCTGGTATTCTGTGAGAGTGTGGTCCTACCCCAGTAGAGCCGACCCAACTGTGCTACAACTTATATAGATGCAGTGTGGCTCTACCACATGAAAAATATACCTATCTAATGTGTAGAATTGACAGAGGTAAAAATTTATTTGACAGTGTAAATGATGTTGTACATCTCAAGTATAACACTGGTTTACAACAAATAATTTGCTTCTGAACAACAACAAAACATTTTTAATTTTCTTTACCAAATATAAAAAATTGGAAATATTTATTGAAAATTATAATATGACCATTGTTACGAGAAATGACTTTCCTCTAACATTACAATAAGTTCTTAATCTTATAGGTTAAATTAGATTACAATACTATAAAGCTTAATTAAGTTACGTTGATACTTTGCATTATAGAATTAAGTTATTTTGTTTGCAGGTTACACAAGAATGATGATTTCAAGAGTTGCATTGAAATACATTCACTTAATTTGTAAAATGGATTATTTTATAAAAATATTTTAGTTTTTATTTATATATGCTACAGTTTAGCCTGGTTAAAATTATTGGTACATCAACATTTTAGAGTGATGCCTCTGTATTTTAACTTCAGTCACTCTTATTTGTTTTTCCTTATTACCCAAATTAGCACAATAATTTCCATTTTTCTATTTCGTTTTTTTCTATCTTCATCCACATACGTGAAGTTCAGTTTACGACGGATTGTTTTTTGCAACTCCAAATCTAAGCGTGTATTGTGCATGTGGGCAGGAATAATGTGATTATTCAAGCCATGAAATCTCCCCGAAGAAGTTCAACAGTCTTTTCATGTTGCAAGCAACTTTGGGGAGTGATGCCGGCGTGTCGAGATGTTTTGCCCTATGTGCAGCGACCTCCGGACATGTCAACAACACGTGGGCCGCCGTTTTTTCCTCCATCATACATGCCCTGCACAGGGCATGTCAGGGCATGTATGGTGGAGTATCTGTAACATCTATGATAATTAAATGTTTGTTAAAGGAGCCAGGAGCCACAGTAACAGTGATAGCATTTGTTACTATCCTGATCTGCGGCTTGTTCAGTCTCATTAGAACCTTGGTTAAATAACTGTTTATTTCAGGCAGGCCCTCCCTAGTTTGTCTGCAGTCTACTAAATTTTTCCAAAGCTGAGCGTGTTGATTGAATGTTACAAAAGGGGATTGGTATGATTGGTTCCAGCCCTATATAGTGGCCAGAGCCAATCCTCTTCTGGCCAGTTCGTCTGCTGCATTGTTGCCTCTGGATCCACTGTCATATCCACTATCTATTGCAGAATCACATGGTTGTATTTACATACCTTATTTAATTAAATTAATTCAAATGCAGATGCGTTGACAACTGTGACGACTAAGATAGAATGCCTCTTTTCGAGTGAAATGGGTCTCCGGTTCTCTACACTCACCATACGAATTACAGCAGCATTAACCTGCTATTTTACGCTGGTATTCTGTGAGAGCGTGGTCCTTCCTTCGTCGAGCAGACCCATTCGTGATATAACTAAACTATTAATATAGCTGCAGCATGGCTTTATCACGTAAGGATCCTACACCTTCTCAACTCTAAGCTCTTTTGAGCTTAATTCGTCCGGCTGGCTGCTTTCATTTAATTGTATCAATATACATCTTATCGAATACAAATTGTTTAGGGATCTTATCGTACTTGGTTAGTAAGTTAGGAATTTTTCTTCTCCAAAGATTTAGGGTCTTGAGTCTAATGGCAGCTAAAGTCGCTTCTTGTTGTATGTGTAGATAAAGCGGAGTTAGCTCCAGCATCGCCTCTAAGGCTGCTGTTGGTGTAGTCCTTATGCAGCCTGTGGCAGCCATACATGCCAGTCCCTGGTAACACTGAAACTTCTTTATAGTGGTGGCTTCATTTGTTTTGGTCCATCATACTAGAGTGTGATCATGTGCCAAATTACAGTTTTGTACAGTCACAATATAATTTTTGGCTTCTGACCCCATCTTTTGCCAATCATGTTTCTGCATTGTGAGAAAGTTATCCTAGCTTTGTTGATTTTGTTTTCTATGTGTTTATTACAGTTGAGTTTACTGTCCAAGGTAAGACCTAAATATTTTACCTCAGAGGATAGCTTGAGTTTTTTACTGAAAAGACTTGGGAGATTATAGTTATTCGGCATTAGTTTATTGTGTGAACATTACCAGGAGGACCGTTTTATTTGGGTTTATGGCTTTTTTTTTATAGGATTGGGTGATAAACGAGCACACAGTCCACCTGATGGTAAGTGGTTACTGTGACCCATAGACATCTACATCTATCCTCAATAAAGACTCAAGATGTAGATGCGTTGTCACCCGTGAGGACTAAGATGGAATGCCTGTTTACCAGTAAAAAGGGTCTCCGGTTTTCTACACTCACCATACGAAACACAGCAGCGTTAAGCTGTTATTTTACGCTTATTTTCTGTGAGAGCGTGGTCCTTCCCCGGTCGAGCCGACCCATTCGTGCTACAACCATAATATAGCTGCAGTATGGCTCTACCACGTAGAATAAGCCGTATTCCTTGCATTATCTCTCCACTATACAGAGAGCCGCTTGGGTCAGGGCGCACACCATGCTTGTTGTCTTTCTACCTACTTAACCTACTGTGTAGAAGTGATTGGCATTTAATTTGCTAATGAGTTCATTAATGACCATATTAAACAGGAGAGGTGAAAGAACCCCACCCTGCAGGCAACCTTTCTTGATCTGGATTATTTGTGATTCACCAACAATCTTTATTGTTTGTGTACTGAGCATGTTTACTATCCAGTCAATCAGTGCCGGTTCAACTTTATGTCTACTTAGTGCACCTTTTATGCTGGCGAAGTTCATTCTGTCAAAAGCACCTTCTATATTTTGAAGGATCCTAGACATATTACTTTGCTTTGGATGGCCTCTTCAATTTTTGTTATTACCTGGTGAAGTGCCGATTCTGTCGATTTACCTAAGCTGTAGGCGTGTTGTTTGTCGTGTAACGGTAAGTTCATTAGCGTCGACCCCCTTAATTCCCTTTCACACATCGTCTCCATCGTCTTTAAGAGAAAGGATGTGACGCTAATGGGTCTGTAGGATTTAAGGTCTGTATAGTCGCTCTTACCTGGTTTGGGTATGATTGTGACTTTTACTTCCCTCCATCCCCTAGGACCATACTTAAGAGCCAGAGCTCTCATTATGGCAGCAAGTCTGACTATTAGGGGCTTTACCCGCCCACTGTATGAGTGCCGGAAATATGCCGTCAGATCCTGCCACCTTATAGGGGAGGAAACTCTGAATGGACAATGGATTTTTTCCATCATAACCATCTCTGTGCTAAATTCCAGTCTGCTGCTGTTGGTGTCAGTGTATCTTTATGCCGGTTTACCTTCTGAGTTACACAGCAACCTGGGAAGTGCGTTTCAATTAGGATGTGTTGGGTTTCATCCAGCGATGTTGAGTAGCTTCCGTCGGGTTTCTTTAGAGAGATGGATCTCGGTGTGTTTAGCTTTAGTATTAGCTAGAATTTTTCTTATCCGATTCGCTTGTTCACAGGTTTCTATGTTACCACAGAAATTACTTCACCCTATCGAGCGTCGATACCTGATACATTTTTTATATTCGGACTTGGCTTTCTTGTTTAGTAGCATGTTTTCATCCATTGAGGTATTCATTACCCTATTTAGGGCTTTTCTTACCTTACGTTTTCTATCTAGTCCTTTACGTGGTGGGGCCACGTTTGCTTTACCTCAACATGCCTTGGTGGAGTGATTTCTGGACATGTTTCATGGTAGCTATCCATCATGGCTTTAGTAACAGCGGCTACCTGTTGTGCTAGGCCCCAACCCACCGCTCTTGGATTAGGGCTATGGCCGTCATTTGATCACTCAACCACTTGCGTATGTAATTGAGCCGACGCAGTTTCGCTGTGGTGGAGGTTGGCCTGCACGAGGCTAGTTTTGGACGAAATGCACGCCATCATTGACCGCATCCTCCCTGTCCCTGCCCAAAAATAAGCCTGCCAGCATATCTCGGGTCTCATCGTCAGTCACCGAGTCGGAGATGCACGGTAAAGTGCAGTCCTCCTCGTCACTCAGTAAACTGCCACTGAGCTAGATCTCCGCTGGTGGCTTCGGCTCAATTGTGCAGGCCGTTATTTTAATCAAGCATATTTTTGTCAAGACCACATTTATTTTACACATCAAATTATGCTATCTTGAAGAAGGCAATGGTCTGAATTTCACTTATTTACCATTTCAAGAAAGCTTTTTCCAACTAAAATTCATGGAATATAATATGTTGATGGATGTATGTGTATGTGAATATTAGTGTAGTATATGAAATGTAAATGAAACTAAGTTTTACAGATTTTATCGCGTATATTTTGTTTTATGTACCCGACGTTTTGAGTATTTAACAGCACCCAATGTCATAGTTAACCACGGCTACCTTCAGTTTAAAATTATTATATAATAGTTTATACGTGGTAGAGCCATGCTGCAGCTATATTAGTAGTATTGTAGCACGAATGGGTCGGCTCGACCGGGGAAGGACCACGCTCTCACAGAAAACCAGCGTAAAATAGCAGCTTAATGCTGCTGTGTTTCGTATGGTGAGTGTAGAGAACCGGAGACCCTTTTTACTGGCAAAGAGGCATTCCATCTTAGTCCTCACGGGTGACAACGCATCTGCATCTTGAGTCATGAGAGTTAATGAGGATAGATGTAGATGTCTATGGGCCGCAGCAACCACTTACCATCAGGTGGACTGTGTGCTCGTTTGTCACCCTTATCCTATAAAAAATAAAATTTTTGGTTTGATCTACGCAAAATGAGCATATAGTATCTTGAAGTCTTGAAGTATAGTATGTTGTATGCTTGGGTTGGGGTTTAACAGACTTCGCGAAGCGTCGATTCTTACATCAGCTGATCTTTTAATCAATTAAAACCCGACTAAAAGAATGTGAGGAATTCACCATAAGTTAATATACGCGATAAAATCCGTAAAACTTAGTTTCATTTTAATGTGCAATATTCGCGTAAACGTAAGAAACCATTATACATGAAATGTATTATTAAGGGCACTACATTGAATAAAAATCAATGGATTGTAATGGGCAAGAACTTGAATTATTTTTATTAAAACTCTCATATTAAGTTCTCATATAGCTGAAATAATTCAAGAAAATTTGTCATAAACCAATTTCTTCATTACAGATTTAAGAAAGCAGGCACGACATCTAGAGAATGATATTGATATGAAATTAGTAGCATTTAGTAAATTAGGTGTTACTTCTGGTTCATCGAGTCTTTCATCTGAGACTGTACCACTTATAAACAGTGATGACATGTTTGATACCATGTCTATGGAGCTCCAACAACTGCTTAATAAGGTATTGCATTTGGTTAAGGTATTGTTTGTATTCTAGTAATTTATAGGCTGGTAATGATTTTATAGATTGAAAGGACTAGTGGAAATTTCAAAATGTAATTATAAAATGGATTTTTTTTAACATGGAGCTTGTGTATAATGTGTCATAGTCCGATTGTAGAATTAATAAAGGCAATTCATAATTTGGATGATAATTTATAAGTATTGATTTCAATTAACATTGTTAAAATACAAAATTATCCATCTATAAATATCAGCGACAGTAGGTTGGTATATGTGTTTCTTGGCATTTAATTAAATTTTATTTTATTATATTTTTGCAGTTGTCAGCTATTAACGACAAAATGGCGGATTTAGCACCAAATGGAGCCGCATCAATGCACACCATAAAGAGACACAGAGAAATATTAATGGTAAGTGTTGCATGCCACATAAGTCATTCATAGTAGGCTTTAACTCCATAATCCTTTTCCCATCGGTTCTTGCTTCTTATAGCTACTTTGTTTGATCAACAGATAACATTGACAAATTTTTCATTATCATTGTCTATAAGTATGGGGATTTTAACAAATCTTTTATATAAGGCAGGCATCTATCTTTCTTTAATTTGCCGTTGCTATTTAGTATTCTCGATGACATAATAAACACAGCAGGAAAAAGTTGGATGTATGCGGCCAAAGACAGGGAAAGATGGAAAAGCATGGAGGAGGCTCCATAGGGGGGCCACATAACAAAAAAATGGGAAGGAAATTATGGCTTAGCTTTCCATTTACTCCCATCGAGTTGGGGATTGATACGTATTTTTACATAAAAGTTACACTATTATAAGCACACACAAAGTTTCAATATGCGGAAACACGTACTTTTTGAGAAAAAACATTATTTGAAAATTAATTATTTTTTTTATGTTACATTCCTAGCGTAAAACTGGCGCCATTTTGTAATGTCATTGTCGTCGTCAGTACGGATGTCGATTCTTTCCGAAAAAGATAGATTTTTAAATCGATTCTAATAGTAAGCTGTCGTGATATCACAAAAATGGATTTCTAAAATATAGATATATTTTCCTGTTTGCATTTATAAGATACCATAATAAATGATTTCTTATGGAAAAAAAGAAAGATAATACAATAAATGATCTCTTATCAGTAAAATCAGTTTTAATGGCGATTTTCAAGGATGTTTATTTTAACAGTACCTATTAGGGCAGATAATAAATAAAATAGGTTAGGTTCTACTTATGTCAAAGAACCAAATTTATTGACCCCGACTCCACTTGGTACGAGTTTGTCCTACTCCTAGAGTGGTTATATAGAACCAGAGGCGCGTTGGGGGAGTAGCCTCCGCCTGCTGTAACAAATCCCCGCCTCCGCAGCTTCGGCTTGTTGGTCGCCTTCGGCGACCAGCCTCAGCCGCTCCGGCTCGTCCTATGCCTGCGATTTGTTACGCAAAGGCGTAGAGGCTGCTCTTCCCGCAGCGCCGGAGACGTTGCAGTCTCAAAATGTATACAGAAATCCCTCGAATTAGTCCCCCTACACCTCGTCCCCCCCCCCCCCCCCTCTCCCCGCAATTCGACGAATGTCAATGGAAATTCGTAATTAAGTAGACTCAAAAGGGCTAGAACCCAGAGCCGTAAAGCCAGTTAAAAAAACAACAAAATATTGCTAAAATAAGTGATTTTTATTAATTTATTTCTCAAAAAATACGTGTTTCCGCATATTGAAACTTTGTGTGTGTGCTTATAAAAATGTAACCTTTCTGTAAAAATACGTATCAACACCAAACTCGATGGGAGTAAATGGAAAGTCGTACCGAAATTATTATAATTGGATATAATATATTTGTAAGAACTGTTAAGTGGAAAATAAAGCTGTAATAATAATAACTTAGTATTCTCAGTACCCCTTTATAGGATTTACGACCAAAAAATGTATATATTTTAGTTTCTGTATTGTTTACCTTACATACACTCGTATGAAGTATTTCAAACATTGGGGCAATCGCAACACAACCAAACCGGAAAACCAAGTTTGTTTGTTTTTGCTTTTTGCACAAATGTTGACTAAAAATGTTAGCTATGCACACGGAGTTTTTTCTACGCGAGATGACGTGCGTTTCATGAACGCACCGTTCATTACGCCGCAGAGGTAAATAAAGCACATTGTTGCATTTGTAGATATCAATTCAAATACGCGTATAATGCTATACAGATGGACGCAAGTAGCGCATTTTAAGATACAAACGGGCGCAAGGGAAAGGACTGGAGGAGGGTTGCACGCACATGCCACTGCGCTATGCATCCAGTTTTTACATGTGTCATTCATTATTTTCTAGTGATCTTGTCATTCAAGTATTGATTCGTTTTACGAATCGGTTCATTCGGGTTGATAATTCAAATGGATCACTACAAGTTTCAGTACTTTGTGATCTGTGAAACCCGCTCAATAATGTCGGTCGTTGGACAATACTATACTCTTCGGTCATAGGTCCTGTCAATAGTTTGATCCGGAACATTAAAAAAATATGTGATTGCAATGATCAGTATTTTGATGCGACCCGGATCTCAAATAAACGAATCATTCACGATTGAATATATAATAATTATATCTTACATATTTATTTTGTATTTACTGTGTGTTAAAGACGAAAGTAAAAAGTTGTCTAGCTATATGGATAACTGTTGATGCAAGTGTACGTCGCGTTTGTGTCGATCCATCTGCTTGTTTGTATTGCTACTAACTCGCATCTGAATTTGTGAACATGTTCATAGGGTTACTTGCTGTGAGCGCATTTCCTCCACCCCATGGAACACCTGTAACCAACTCCAAGCAAAAGAAAGGCTATGGATGCGTTTGCATATCTCTGAGGACTAAGATGTAATGCCTCACAGGTTGTAGTTATACTGGCTTTTTATACAATTCGGACCTCTTTTTTTATAGTATAGGATGATAAACGAGCACACAGTCCACATGATGGTAAGTGGTTGTTGTGACCCATAGACATCTACATCTATACTCAGTAAATAATTAAAATGCAGATGCGTTGTCATCCGTGAGGACTAATATGGAATGCCTCTTTTCCAGTAAAAATGGTCTCCGGTTCTCTACACTCACCATACGAAACACAGCAGTGTTAAGCCGCTATTTTAGTGCTGGTATTTTGTGAGAGCGTGGTTCTTTCCCGGTCGAGCCGACTTATTCGTGCTACAACTATACTACTGATATAGCTGCAGCATGTCTCATATTTACACCTTATATTTATTCTCAATTAAGAATCAAAGTGCAGATGCGTTTTCACCACTGATGAGGTCTATGATGGAATACCTCGCTTTCAGTAAAAAGGGTCTTCGGTTTCTACACTCACCATTCGAAACCATTTTACGCTGATATTCTGTGAGAGCGTAGTCGTACCTCGGTCGAGCCTACACATTCGTGCTACAACCATATTATAGTTACAGCGTGCCTCTACCACGTGTGGTTGGTACCTTTCCAGGCTCTTAGGCAGTAAACGAAATGGGATCCGCTACTCGTTTGACCATTAAACGAAGTGGGAGCTTTATGCAGGGCTCCGTATCGTTCAAACGCAGACTTCTTCTTGACCATAGGATAATGAAGTTAAATGAAACTATTGTTTATATGAAAACAAGAGCGGCTTTGTAGAGTGAAGCTTGTTGAGGCAGTGTAGAGATGTCTGTTGGGCGGGATGCAGAGCGAACGATGAGCGAGTGACGAGTAATGAGCTGGTAATGATAAGGATCGCTCACAACATGTCTTTTATTTTGGTTCGGTTGGTTGCACAACTCGTGCAAGCGCCTGTGAGGCGCACATGCTCCATTCAACCAATGAGCGCTCAGGAGGAAGGTGTGAAGTGTGACTCATAATTTATTTCACAATTATACACCTTTATACAACAATTCTGTGCAAACAATTATTAACAAGTATGTGACACAATATAAAACACAACAAATCTTTATAGTGCAATAAACAATTACTAATACGTATGTGACAATCACTACAAGACATATAACAGATCTTTATTAACAATTACTAATACATATATGACAATCACTACAAGACATACAAAAGATCTTTATTTGGCAATAACTACTACAAATACATAGGTGACAATCACTATAAGATAAACACCAACTCTTTATAGGCACACAAAAAACATTAATAAGCTTACGTACAATTGTAAGCTTACGTGACTAAAACTTAAATAACTACATAGATCGTCTTAAAGGGCATTCAACATTAATAACGTCTTAAATCTAGGCTGTTATTTACAATCTCCCCCTCGTGCGCAAGCACTAAAAAACCGTTTTAGTCCGTCGTCGTAATTGCGATGAGGCGAGAGGCCGGACGGCGCACCAAACCCGTTGCTGTTCTTATTTCAGTTATTCGGACGGGCCCATCTGGGCCTGGGTGGACTTCCGTTACTTCGCCTCTAGGCCACACTCCTCTAGGCATTGTGCCATCACAAATTATCACGATGTCCCCAACTTTTAGATTTTTGTGTTGAGAGTTGGAGCTGAACCGGGGCATTAAAAGAGGTCTGTATTCCGCTGACCAGCGTGCCCAAAACTTGTCTAACGTTACGCTTAATGATTACGTAAACTTGTTTAAATATTCTTTCTTCCCCTGAAGGGGGTAACGATGTTTCATTTCGTTTGTCCTGCGGCCACGTCGCGGGGTCGTTCCTTATAAACGCGGGTCCGGTAAACCACCTGTGTTTCGAATTAAAGTCGGCAGGTACGCCCTTGGTTGCGAGCTGAGCTGGGTACCCATCGCCAATTGGTTGACGAGGTTAGGCTTTCGATTTCAGCCAATCGGTATGCGACAAACGACTTGAACGTGCGCGGGTCCGATTTAATCCAAGCTAATACAGTTTTAGAGTCTGACCAATAATGACATTTTAATATTTTATAATCCGACTCGCGTCTGACCGATTCAGATAATCGACTGCCTAACACTGCGGCTTGAAGTTCTAACCGGGGAATCGATATTGGTTTTAACGGAGCTACTTTGGCCTTGCCTGTTAGCAATCGCGACGTCTTAGTGCCGTCCGTTTTTGCACTTACGAAATATGCAGCAGCGGAATACACCTTTTCACTCGCGTCACAGAAAATGTGTAACTCCCCTTCTCCAGATGGCGTGGCAGGTATGTACCTAACTATACTACCTAACTATTTCTAACTTAGTACCTAACTATTTTTAACTTTTTTAACAGCTGTAAGTTATTTATAAGTGATAACCGTGTCACGTGATGCTCGGTTGTGATGGGGTCGTCCCAATCTATCCCACTACGCCATATTTCCTGTATAAGACATTTGCCTATCATCGTGATAGGCGAAACTAAACCTAGCGGGTCAAATACCGACATTACTGCGCTGGTTACCACACGCTTGGTAGGTAGTGTGTCACCTCTAATTACACTCGTGGGTGTGTTTCTAAGATTGACATTGAAGCCTAACGTGTCGCGTTTGTGATTCCAAATAAGACCTAATGTTCTCTCCGAATCACTTATACCTAGCGTGGTTGTGTCGCTTCTACGCGTATCAGTGACGTCGCGTAACTTCAGGCGCGTTTGACGCCCACCCGCGTATCTCGAATGATGTGTTTCTATGTACTTTGCACATATCATTTACTATTGACTTTGCCTCGCTTTCGGAGTTGAACGCGCCTAAGTAGTCCTCCATATAAAAGTTACGTACTGTAGCCTTCGCGACCTCGGGATGTTGATGACTGTGATTCTCTGCGTTTTTATTTTTTACATAGATGGCCGTGCATGGTGATGATGCCGCCCCGAATATTAACGATGTCATCCGATACGCCGGGGTGGTACCACGACCTCACAGAAAACCAACGTGAAGTAGAGGTTTGCCTCTGCGTTTCGCTTGGTGAGTGAAGGTGGCCGGAGGCCCTTTTTACTGGAAATGAGGCATTCCATCTTAGTCCTCACGGGTGACAACCCATCTACATATTGATTTATAATAGAGGATAGATGTAGATGTCTATGGGCCGCAGCAACCACTTACCATCAGGTAGACTGTGTGCTCGTTTGTCACCCTTATCCTATAAAAAAAAAATCGTAATGCTCTAACTGTTTCGCAAGCCGCGCCTCTTAACGCTTTGCGTAACCTGGCTACGTTTTGTACGTCAGTAAACATGCTTACTGTGTCGTTGAAGACGGATTTGAAAGCCATCCACTCTGAAATCGCCCCGTCGAAATGAGGTAGCTCGTGCATGTATTTCGGTGCCGTAGAGTCCGATTTGCCTGAATTTAGCGCTTGAACAATCGCGTTGGCCAGCATCGCCATGTCGCTACTATTGTTGTTAGTATACGTCACGTCTTTACCAATGCGCGATTCGTGGTTGTTCGTGTTAGGTGGCTGTGCGTTTGGCCCCGAGGGTCGTGCTTTACCTAATATTGCCGGTCTATCGTTTACATACTGCTCCGAAATCCAACCTTCAACACGCGACTTTTCTATTCTGGACGGCGGTTCAGCGTCGTTGGAGTTTTCTAGCTCTATTCTGGCTATTTCCAAACGACTAAAGGCAGCTGCGGCTGCCGCCCTAGCCTGTGCTAATGTGGAATTATGTAACTCTAATTCGGCTTTTCAAATAGATAATCGACTATTCACCCTGTCCTCGGGGACATTTACTACTGTGCCCGGCGTACTCCTATCCTGCGTATTTAAATCGTCGACTTGAACGGACCTATTCTGGATTACTGCTCCCGTCACGTTACTGTTACCATGCCTGCCACTGTCACCGATTGTATGCTCTGTGCCCGTGCCCTTACTCCACGTACTTGTTTCTGTTGAACTTGTCTGCCCCGACGCCGGCGTGGGGTCTGTGGTAGGCGTGGATTTGCATGAACGTAATACACGTGTGTTTTCCATTGCGCGCGAGGGTCCCTAATCATACTAATTTTACTCTATCACTTTCACTTAGAGTTTCTACCCTACCTACCTAACGGTTCTGGCCGGACTCCTACCGCGGTGATGCCGGACCAGCGATGGAAACTAATGAGGAAAGGAAGGTGGATACCTCCCGGTAGAGGGTGCGGGCGCTCACGGGTGCATCAAAGTGCGGTGGGAATATTCCCCACTCATCGTTGCGTGCCAACCTGTGGCCCCAGAACGTAACCGCACCTTGCCGGCGGGGTCTATTTTACCTGCAAGTACGTTCTTGATGGTAGTTAACACCGCAAGGCTGCCACGTACTTGTGTTGTTTGCTTCCAAGTAATTAGCAGTGGTTATGTATGACCAACAGCTAACACTCGCGCGTTCTTGTTTCTGTCTTGCTTTCCGACGTGGAGAAATGGAAACTTCTTGCTTTCTTGACGCGGAGAGATGTTAACTTCTTGCTTCAGGCTTGTTGCAGGGATCCGGTACTCGAAGGACCATTAAACGAAATGTGATCCGCTACTCGTTTGACCATTAAACGAAGTGGGAGCTTTATGCAGGGCTCCGTATCGTTCAAACGCAGACTTCTTCTTGACCATAGGATAATGAAGTTAAATGAAACTATTGTTTATATGAAAACAAGAGTGGCTTTGTAGAGTGTAGCTTGTTGAGGCAGTGTAGAGATGTCTGTTGGCCTGGATGTAGAGCGAACGATGAGCGAGTGACGAGTAATGAGCTGGTAATGATAGGGATCGCTCACAGCATATCTTTTAGTTTGTTCGGTTGGTTGCACAACTCGTGCAAGCGCCTGTTAGGCGCACATGCTCCATTCAACCAATGAACGCTTAGGAGGAAGGTGTGCGGGGGTGTGTGAAGTGTGACTGATAATTTATTTCACAATTATACACCTTTATACAACAATTCTGTGCAAACAATTATTAACAAGTATGTAACACACTATAAAACACACAACAAATCTTTATAGTGCAATAAACAATTACTAATACATATGTGACAATCACTACAAGATATATAACAGATCTTTATTAACAATTACTAATACATATATGACAATCACTACAAGACATACAACAGATCTTTATTTGGCAATAACTACTACAAATACATAGGTGACAATCACTATAAAGATATACAACAACTCTTTATAGGCATACAAAAAACATTAATAAGCTTACGTACAATTGTAAGCTCACGTGACTAAAACTTTAAATAACTACATAGATCTTCTTAAAGGGCATTCAACATTAATAACGTCTTAAATCTAGGCTGTTATTTACAGGCAGAAAAGGCGTCGTAAAACATAGTACTTAGCGTTTTAATGTCTACAAGCTGTTTATAGCCCCACCTCACAGGGCTAACCTCGGTTTTAATTCAGCATTATGCAGAATGTTTAGACAGTATAATGATATACGAGGGGCACACTGAAATGATCGGGAATAAGAAAAACCACATGCACGTTATAGCTAAATTGTATTTTATTGTTTTTCTAAGTATTCACCGTTCAACTTAATGCACTTTTCCATTCGTGCAAACCAATCATTAAAACAGTAATTCCAGTCTGAAGTGGACGTTGACAAAATGGCTGATTTGTACGCTTCCACAGCTGCTTCGGGGTCTTCAAACCGTTAACTGCGTTATAAATCTTTAATTCTAGGGAATGTAAAGAAATCGTTTGGGTTCAGGTCAGGACTGTACGGAGGATGGCTCATCAGTTCAACATTTTCCTGCTTCAAAAAATCATTTGTCTTCCGAGCCGTATGGGAGCTCGCATTATCGTGATGTAAGATGATGCGACGTTTCGGGTTATTTTTTCGGAGTTCGGCTATCATTTCTGGCAAACAAACCGTGATATATCACTCAGCCGTAACCGTTTTGCGTTCCTGTAAAGGAATTGTAGCAACATGCCCCCTTTTCGAGACAAACGTAGCGACCATTTTCTTGGACACGCTGCGGGAGCGGACCACTTTCGTTGGTTTGACCTCGTCTTTGAAGACCCAAACTGCTGACTGATGTTTTCTTTCAGGTTCGTATGAATAAATCCATGATTCGTCACCTGAGACGATATTATAAACGGCATTTGACTTCCCCCGTTGAAGCGTTGCAGAGTATTCCGGCACCAATCTACACGAGCCGCCTTTTGCTCTTCGGACAAATTGTGAGGAACCCAGCGTGAAACAAACTTTCTTTCACACAGCTCATTATGTAATATCGACTGAATTGCAGTCATTCCGATTCTGATAACAGCCCGAATCTGCTCGTATGTCACATGACGGTCATCTAATATAATAGTTCGCACAGCTGTGATGTTTTCAGGCGTGACCGCTGTTCTTGGTCGACCTGCAGAAGAAACAGTGCTGAGCGACACACGACCTCGTCGTAACTCGGCATTCCAGCGGTATATTGACGTTTGACTCGGCGCTTCAACATAATAAATCGAAACAAGTTCACTGAGACATTTATCTTGAGATAAGCCACGAGAGAAATTGTGATAAATTATGGCACGGATATGTTCACGCGTGAGCTCCATTTCTGTTAACGACGTGTCAACTTTAAACCAGCATAGTTTTTGTTTTTAAACATTTTTTTTAATTGCTTGAATATCATTAAGATTCTAAGAGGCCAGTATTCAAATTCTAAAAAAGGTTTTATTGTAACTCAATCCGAAATATTCTATTCCCGATCATTTCAGTGTGCCCCTCGTATCTATGCCATCTGATTTGGATATTTTCAATGACAATTTAAATAATTTCAGAAGAAAAATGTTACTTTATTTAGAATGTAAATTTTAGATGATAAATGTAATCCTTTTTAATTTTACACAAATACGCAATTTTGCTATTGTTACTATTAAATTTTACGTTATTTTTTTTTGTTTTATTAAGGACAACAAACAGTTGTATAATAAAATTACAATTCAAATCATATATAAACAGATTAACTAATTACACAACCAACACCGTTATCCACAAAAATACCGTAGTAATTAAAACGCTAAAACTTTATTTAACTTAACGTTATTTAACTTTTCGCAACATTACTCTGTGTTAGCTATGGTTGCCTATAACTGGGTGAGCACATTGCATGTTTCTCACGATGCTTGTATCTTGTTTTTAGTTTTTGTGTATCATCTGTCGGTGAGCCTTATAAATAAATAAATAATTAGCTATTACTACTTTGTTTTTTACAGGATTATCAACAAGAGTTCTCAAAAACTTCAGCGCGAGTTAGTGCTCGACGGGAGCGCGAGGAGTTACTACGTGGCGGCAGTCCTCCCCCGGCCGCGGCGGCTGGCCTCAGCAGACGAGACCAATATGCCAAGGAAGCTAATCATTTGCACAGGTAAATAAATATTTTATATGCAATATAAAACCAACAGTATTTCTAAGAACTTAATGCTTTTCAGAATTTAATGCCTTCACTTATATTTCTTAATTATGCATAATTTATTTATTGTCTGACTTTCAAAAAAGGTAAAATCCTAATTCATAAAAGTAATTACAATAAATTCCGCATAATAGTTTCAGAAGTCGGGTGTTAAGACATAGTGTATAAAAGTATCCAAGCCCCGACTTCAGAAGTTTAATTTTGAATTGCTTTGTTTCAGCTCACACATGCTGGTGGACGAACAGATAAACATTGCGATGGAGGCGCGGGAGCATCTCTCCTCACAGCGTCAAACGTTCAAACGGATGCAGACTAGGTTTAACGACATTGCTAACAGGTAAGTATATAGCAAAAAGTACATTAAAGTTATTAACTGTGTAGTAGCGCTGTGAGAATATCCACTACCCCATATCGTCCCATAGGTGTCGCAAGGGGCGACAAAGGGAAAGTGTAACTTAAATTTAAAAACCTCCGAAACAAAACGAACTGATGATCTTCAAACGGCTGAATAGATTTTCATGAAACATAGGCTAAGAATACTCTCGATAAAGACACCTTTCAAACGAAAAACTTTAATTTCAAGTACCTGGCACTTGTTATTACATTAAATTAAAAAAATATATATAATCATTATAAAATCGTAATATTGACACATGCATTTAAATTATTAATTTTTTACTTAATACTATATAATGCATATCTCCAGCAGTCAATTAGCTGCTGGGCACATGCATTCTACAACAGTGTTGCAGATAGGGACTATTAGGGATAGCTTCGGTGGTGAAGTCGAGAAAGTGTGTAGATGAGATGATTTGTTGAGTGCAAGTGTACTGAATAACTAAATTTACTTTATCTCTTGAAGAGAAATCGACTTCAATAGCTTTATTACTTTACTAAATTGACTTGACTGAGTACTAAGGGGACTGTATAAAGCAAGGTGGGACAATTTAACAACTATTTATTAACTATTTACAATAATTATGCGGCAGTACAATTAATTACTAAATTTAACTAAATAGAGAACTACTAGAGGGAGATTTCTTATTTTCTTGAGTCTTATTTCTTCACTGCCGTTTAGGAATCGAATGATTCCCAGCGGCCGGATGCCCTTCTTTGATTTGCGCGGTGGGGGTTTCACCGGTGTTGTGTTCCCACGCGGCGGCGCAGGCATCACGTGACGTGGTGCGCGGTGCGGGCTGCGGGGTGCGGGGCGCGCGGTGCGGGGCGACGGGGCGGCGGCTCCCGAGCCGTCCGTAACAGGGACAGTACACTCTGTCACCTATCATTTTAAAAATGCCGTTGGGGCTGGCCCTAACCCTGCGCATTAGAGAAGCAGCTCTTTTACGCATAGTTGCGTAAAAACAATCTACATGTGCTTGAGCAATTATTGCTGATGCGCTGCAGCGACGGGACAGCCCTTTCAGCACCTGGAACACGTTGTTATGCTGGATCCGAAGGTTTTCATAGGCCTGTTGCGTGTAGTCCCTCTATAGGCTGCACGTGTGAAGAGATGTCCAAAACGCTCTAAATATAAAAATACTATAAAAATGTTATAACAATATTATTTTTGTTTCAGGTTCCCAATGCTGAACAGTCTTATCTACAGAATAAATTCCAGAAAACGACGCGACTCCCTTATCCTCGGTCTAGTTGTTGCTGTATGTACATTCCTGTTACTGTGCTACGCCTTCCATTGATTCTTAACTGTGACAATAAATATAATTTGTTGATTCGTGTTAGAACTGAGAGGGACATGCAAAGCAATTTGTCTATGTATGTGTAGTGTAAGTAAGTATAACTTTAAGATATTTAAGTTTTTTAAGTCTATATTCAAATTGTATGTATAGTACTTAGGAGGACATTCGGAAGGCGTTTTTTTCTGCCTCAATAATGACTAGAGCAAATATTTATTACGACAATCTATATTTACCACTGCCACGTTCCTATTGTATTCATGAATTATTATTTTGTTTTAAACTAGGAACTTTCTAAAATTATATAAACAGCCATATTCTATAAAAAAAAAATATACTGTCGTTATTAGACATTCAGCAAATTAATTTAACGAACATAAAAAATAAATGAATTAAAAACATCCACACGAAATCCTTGTATTATAATATGTAAACTGTACCAATTCAAATACTCCAAAAAATTAAAATTAGTCCATTTTAGGAGAAGGTAACCGGAATACGGAATGATAATTTCGTCAGTTTTTCATTGGCATAGTCTAAGCTGCAGTTCTCTATCAGTTGTCTCTATACCTTAGTAGTTCGGGGCGCAGCGCGACAGTAATAAAAACGTTAAAAATTCTAATTAGTTTAATCCCAAATACCCTCTTAATGTGGCAGTTTAAAAAGTTGAATGCTCTTGTTGTCACTGAATTTATCAGGAGATAATGTTTTATTTCTAAATCAAGCAGTAGAAAATTTCTACTGTGACATCTTATAAAAATCACCACTAAAGATAGGTTTGTATCATTCAATAACTATTTAAGGTAAAGCGACCTTTATGAAAGGTCTTACTAGAGTGACATTTTATATTAATTCCTCTTTCTTATATTATATTTTACAATTAGTTCAGAACATTGTATTAGAAAAAGGAAGTTTGGACTCTTTGGCGTCTCCCATAGTCAACTCGTATAAAATCTATGCGATGAAATTGGGTGATTCTCTTACGACGTCAATACACAGCTGTTCCTTTGCTCCTGCAATGTGAGTTCCATATCCAGCCCAGCTCAGATGAACAGCTGTCGTAAATGAAATTTTAGTAAAAATTTGTAGTGAACATAAGTTTGCAATTTTCCAATATCGACATAATGAAACAAACTAGTGTTGAATGTTCTTAGGAGTGCAGGACACTTTCCACCTTCTGCGGACTCGTTTATTAATTATTACGAAGAGAAATCTGCAGAGGGCGCTAGGGTGCAGTTCGTCCTTTACAGCCAACACTAGCGTCCGTATAACTGACGATTTTTGCTGTAAAAGAGTTTTATATCTTTATATTAATATGCGACAAGAAAACTTTGTACCCCTTTTTGAGCATAATGCGCGCATGGAGTGTGAGATTTGTAATAGTTTATGAAAATATATATTTTGAGTTACAGCGTTGAGTATATATCTTGGCGGAATTGAAATTGGGAATACATTAGTAGATTTTTTTATCTAAATAGTTTGTATATTTTAAACTGTATAGAAACTATTTATTGTTTAAAGCAATTTGTGATTAAACTATGGAATGTAAATAAATAAGTACGTATTTAATGCAAAATAAAATAATATATATTTTGACTAATTTTTTGGCTTATTCTCATCAACCCTGTTGTAATAAGGTTACCGTTGTCGCCACGCTTATCAATAGGTTTTTTTCAATTTAAATAAAACCAAGCGTCTCACATCTTTAACGTGGTCAACCATCGTCGGTCAACGTATTTATCAATGTATTTCATTGTGACATATATACAAAAATGATATGATGTAAGTATATGTTGTGTTTAGCTATAAACCGTAATATAGTTATATGAAAGCGGTTCATAATTCTATATTACTTATACTAATCTAGTGAAATAATTATAATTGTAAATTGAATGTACAGGAGGAACAAATTTCGCGACATTGACCCAATGTCAAGTTAATTATCTTAAGTTTCTGTTGTGTTTTTATTCATGTTTATTTTTTGACAGTAGGTTAAGGTGCGGCAAGGGTGGCATTTGGGCCGCCCTAAAGCCGCGTATATTAAAGAATTTAACTTCTTAATTTAAAAAAAAAAAAAACAAAAAATAAGTCATAAGTACTTTGCTTACTTAAGTTTGACTAACAAATTACAAACAGATATATACAAACAAATTACAGAGATAGTTATGAACCGCTTTCATATAACTATATTACGGTAAATAGCTATATCCCTAGGGATATACCTATATCACGGCTTTAACTATCTTACTGCGACATACATAGCAATGTAGTTACATAATTATTTATTTCGATTATTATTGGTATTCAGTTGGTCGGTATGGATGTGAACAAGATATCAAAAATACTGAACTTATCACTGATTTTTTTTCTAACGAGAGTCCTTATCGCAAAGTACGAATTTGGCGAATGGGGGCTAGGCGAGAAAAGTGTAAGATTTTTCCGTCACGACCCCCTTTCTATAGTGCGAGCGAGATGGAATAATATCCATCTCACTCGCACTTTTTCTTATCTTGGCATGAAAGAAATATTATTTTAAATGACGCTTAATTTTAATAGACGCTAGTAATTAATTTATTTGTATTTGTTAACCAATAATATATTACGTTTATCAATAATAATATACTACGAAAGGAACTTCGTTACAACCGAGTGTTCCACGTCTAGGGTTACCAGATGCCACAATGAGTTTTTCTGGCAATATACCTGACTTTTAAATAAATTTTAAAAAAATTTATTTAAAAGTCAGGTGCGCAAAGACAGCAAATATTCCGAGAGCTGGTAGACATTTTTGGGTAGGTATTTGAAAAGTTTTCAGCGAGCCCCAAATACCAAAAATGTCTTTTTTTATAGGATAGGCTGACAACCGAGCACACAGTCCACCTGATGGTAAGTGGTTGTTGTGATCCAAAGACATCTACATCTATTCTCAATAAAGAATCAAAATGCAGAAGTGTTGTCACCCTTGACGACTAAGATTTCCAGCAAAAAGGGTCTCTGGTTCTCTACACTCACCATACGAAACACTAGTATTCTGTAAAAGTGTGGTCCTTCCCCGGTCGAGCCAACCCGTTCGTGCTACTAATATAGCTGCAGCATGGCTCTACCACGTATAGAAACCAGCTCTCCTATATATATATATATATATATATATGCTTGACATATAAAAATTACGAGCCAGATCAGATGAATGCAAGAAATTTAACTTCGTGATTGATTCTCATATATTATTATTTTTTGTATGTTTACTGTTTAATAAATATATTAATTTGTACTTCGAATATTTTCTCTTTCTATTTAAAAATTCCTGATAATTTGAAATTTTTCCTGTTTCCCTGACAGAGAGCTAAAATTCCGGACATGTTAGGAAAATTCCTGTCATCTGGTAATGGTAACCCCATGCACGACACTCACGCATGTTTTTTTATTTGTTTTAAATTTCAATCCTTAGGAAGCCTTTTCAATTTCACTATATTTTTTTTTAATTCTAAACATTACATAAGCGTCCGAAGTGTACATTTTGGAAGTCGAAAAATTTTTTTTTTAAATTTTTTGACCAACTCATAATAACTCACCTCTGGACTAGGACCACTCCCTTATAAAGAAGAATTTGGCGCACTTTAAAGCTGTTTTTCTACACTGAAAGCTGGCACAAGTACTGATGATTAATACAAGCTAAACTACTGTGCATCGCCTTCTAATAGAGTATTGGAAATTGCTCGCGTACTATGAAATTTAGGCAAGGTTGCAATGGAACCTCAAATGTTTCACATATTAGTAAATCCTACCAACAAATTAACAGGACATCATTTTAAAAACCCTATCAAAAATGTAAGGGCAGATAAAGTACCTATGTTAAGGGAAATAAAAATACTTGTCTTTAAGAATTTGAACATATGTACACTGACTCTCGGAATCCCTATAATCCTTCCACGTAACACTTTTTCTGAATCTCTGATATATGTAAAGGTGGGGGCAAAATGACAACATAATAAAATGTAATACTTTAATGAGAAACATTGTTTACTTATTAAATAAATCATGTTCAAAATCAATCTGGTTCAAAAGCCATAACATGTGTCAGGTCAAGGGTCCAGCCGGTGCGTGACACTATCCATCAGGGGTTCGTACTCGGATGTGTCCTTTTCCTTATTTACATCAATGACCTCCCGAAGGTTATTGGTGAGTATTGTGTGATGTTTGCCGACGATTTTTCCGTTGTGTTTTCTTGTATCAATGGTATCAAACATAATGAAAGAATCGACATAATTATAAACAATGTAAAAGAGTGGCTAAGCGATCATAGTTTAGAAGTCAATATAAAAAAAAAAGTAGGTAAATACAATTCAGACCACGACAAAAAATGAACTAGACATAAATTATACATATAATCAAACAAAATAAGAATGTGTTCAAAATTTTTCTTTGTTAATTTTAAATCACATATTCAAAAAAAAATAAGCTAAAATTATCACAATTTATACATGCTTTAAATGAACTAAAAAATCTACAAATTTAAAAACGGCAGTGACTGCCTACTACGCTTACGCACAAGCGTGGCTAAACTACGGCGTCTTATTGTGGGGTAACAGTGTACAATCACACGAACTTTTTATTTTACGGAAAAGCGTAGATATATGCAGGAACTGATTTACCCACAGGCTAACTAGGCTGAAGCCTAGGGTTTGGTAAATAAAACAAATAAATAGTATCCCTATCCCTAAAAAGGCGACTGCTCAGACTCGTCCAACTACAGGTTTATCACCATCGCCTCCTTGTTCTCCAAAGAAATGGAATCCATTATAAACTGCAAGTTCTTAAGTTACCTTGAGTACTACCAGCTGATTTGTGGCTAATAAGCTAATTCTAGTTCTAATATTCTTATTTACCTGACTAAGATAGGGATGCCCGATCTGAATCAATTTTCTGCAAGATCGATTCACGGCCATACGATCTGCCGATTTTTGAATCGATTCAAAGGAATGCGATCTTCACCCAGATCGATTCGTATGGCTATAAGTTCGTATGAAAAAATCGTATCAACTAAAACCTAAACATCAACCAAACAGTAACGTCCTAATGTTTGAACTGGACGTGGTTATGCAAAAAGGATCCAACCCGAGTTTGTGTCAAAAATGTTTACTTGAAAAATAATGTTTGTGGTCTATACTATTATGTGATGTAACAATTTTAGTAAAAGTAACACAAATAAGAAGAAAAATTACAAACAGACAGAAACCATACCGATAATTTGAGTTTATGATATTTGAAATATGGATGCTTCAAATATCATAAACTCAAATTAACTTATCGCGGGTTGGATCCTTTTTGCATAACTACGTCCAACTGATCTTTGCATACCTATCGTTCTTATATGTTTTAGTTACTGTCTTACTTAGTACCTATACATTAAATGAGAGTAGATTCGAGTTACATCTAAAACGGTTGTATAAGAAATATGAAGGTAGGTATGATAATATCTTGTTTATTTTATTATCGGGTACCTATGTTAGTGTTATAAGATCTTTCATTCTTTGTATTATTGCGATACAAATAGTTGAACTGTTCTGTGAGCGTAAACTATTACTTTAAACTACTTTTTAATATGGCCACGCCAACAAAAAACCAAACGCTTGGGCTTTCTTTTAATTAAATGTGATATGAGTGGACAATGTAAAATGTGTGTAAACAGATGGCTAAAAACAGTAGAAATACTACCAATTTAAAAAATCATTTCAAGAGTCATCACATAGGCACTTATTCTGAGCTAAGCAAAAGTGAAGAAAGTTCAACTTCAGCAATTGCCGAAATTGTAAGAATCTATCTTCTATATAAATAAATAAAATTGAAATGTATGTTTGTAATGTCAAAATAACAGCTTTTTACTGAATACATATCAACGTATATACGGTACTAATAACAAAAATAAATTACAAAAATTCTGTCTGTCTGTCGGTTCGTCTGTTTGTTCCGGCTAATCTCAGAAACGGATGGGTTGATTTTAACGGAAATTTCACTGGCAGATAACCCATGTTACAGGGAATAATTTACGCTTCATTTATTTGAGAAAAAAAAAATTAAATGTAGATAGCTGGAATTCATAATGTAAAATCTGTTTTATACTTTTCAAAAATAATTATTTGGAAAAACTCACTGGATACCGTAATAGGCATTGTTAAAATAAATAATTATGTATGCATACTGTGCTTTTCTTTAATTTTTATAAAATTACGATACGATTTTCTGAGATCGATTCAATACAATACGATTAAATCGTGAATCGATTCACGAGGTTACGATCCATTACGATCCAGAAGATCGATTCAAAACAAAAAATCGTGCATCCCTACTCTAACATGAGCGGAAGCAGTAGAGTCTAAAGGCTCCAGTACACGTTGGTCGAGCGCGCTTGGCGAGCCCGCTCGGCAGATTTTTGTGGTGCCGTTCACACGTTGGCGTGCTTCATTCTGCGTTGGTAGCTAGATGATGATGGACGTTAGTGATCGCGGCCTTATTTTTATGTTCCTTATGTTTGGGGTTCCATATAACTAATTCATTGTGATAAGAATCAATGAACCTAAATATTTCCTCATTAGGCCATGTCGCCATGTTAGTGAAATAATTTTATTAGGCTGTAAAGCGTAACTATGAACTGAACACTCGGCCAACGTGTGATCGCTATTTGCGGCTTGCGCCAAATTTCTTTGATTTGTGCACGGAAAACCGACACTATACGGCTTGTCGGCGAGTGTTGGTCGCAAACGCCAAATACACACAAAACGGCATAGTACACTGTGTACTGCTACCTTAAGAAGTAAGTCTTGGAAGTTACTTGACATAGCGAAGGCCTTCGATGGGCTAAGCACAAAACGCTTCTTTAGAAGCTTCCCGAGAAATTTTGCAATTGGATCATCAGTTTTCTTGCAGATTGGACCATCAAGGTCGTAATAGCCGGTGCATACTCTGACTATGAGCCTATTAATGCTAGTGTTCTACAAGACTGCTTGCTATCACCTACGCTGTTTCTTCTGTATATAAATTAAATATGTTACTGTTACTTGTTGTAATACTAGTGATGCTTTTTATACCGGCCGTGCTAATATTTCTTCGGAACACGTCATCGAGTAGGTATCGGAACAAACTTGTGTTTGAAGTCGAGTATTTAATAAACAAAATCGCGCACTGGGAACGTCTCTAGTCCAGTTAAAACTTCAGAAGACACAGATTTGCGCATTACCGCTAAAATAAACTCCTTTGTCGTATATCCTCAATTTCAGGGCAGTCCACATGTTGTCTTAGATACATTAGAATCCTCGGAATCGACATATCGAATGACGTACAATTCCGCAGTCACATGGAAGGGATGGTTAAATTAGTGTCTAAAAAGCTGGGCGTGCTCAGCAGAGCGGGACAGTATTTCATGCCGATACACCGCTTCATACTTTACAAGGCCCAAGTTTGCCGTCACATGGAGTACTGTTCTACTCTCTGGTCCGGGGCACCCTAGTGCCAGCTTCCACTTGACCGCATCCAGCAAAGACTGACTCGAATTGTTGACGACCGAATCCTTTCTGATCGGCTCAATTCACTGGCGCTGCGAAGAGATGTTGCATCCCATTTCATTTATCGCATTTTTACTAGGTGTACTTAGACAAATTGTTTTGCAACATGCTTGTAGAATATGCAGTATTACTGACACTGCCTTATATCTGGCTACCTATTGTGGAAGGAAGAGTTCTACAAGCAAGTAGATGGTGTAGCGATGGACTCACCTGTATCTCCCATTGTCGCCGATATATTCATGGAAGACTGAGGAGAAAGCCCTGCTTACTTCTCCCGTGAATCCAAGATACTACAAGCGGTACGTAGACGACACTTCCTTAATATAATTCAACCTTTAGATAAAGTAACTGCATTTTTAGACCATCTTAACACCATAAATTCTAAAATTCAGTTAACAATGGAGTTAGAGGCAAACAATTCTTTAGCTTTTCTAGATGTGTTATTAGCATACTAAAATTCGGAATCCTGATAACACCTTGAGCCACACAGTGTATAGAAAAAAGACCCACACAGATAGATATTTAAACGGTGATTCTCATCACCATCCTTCATAGTTAGCTACCGTGGGTAAATCTTTGTTTCAGAGAGCATGGGGGATCTGTGACAGTAAACACCTGGCCGCCGAGCTCCAACACGTCAATCAAGTTTTGTACGACATCAAGCTTTGGGTCTCGCGCCTACGTCACAGTGAACGAGTGAAGCCGGCCACAGTCGAGCGAGTGCCTGCTGTACTGCCATATGTCAGAGGTGGCACTGACAAGATTGGCTACACCTTGAAGTGTGTTTCCAAAACATACTTCAAGCCGCCGAAGAAGATTAGTCAGTTTTTACCATCAGTCAAGTGTAATGTCCCTTTGCAAAATGCAGGAGTGTACAAGCTTAATTGTGAATTTGGTCTCTCTTATACAGAACAAACTAAAGGATCAACAAAAACCCGCATTAAAGAACACATAGCTGATGTGAAGAATAGACGCTCCGGGAAATCTGCAGTCTGCGAACACATACAGGATCGCCCCCGTCACTACATTAGATTTGATAGACCACAAATTCTCGCTAAAGCACACCGATTCCTTCAAAGGATGATTCGCAAGGCTATTGAAATAAAAAAAAAAACATCCTAATTTCAATAGAGAAGATGGCTGGGTGCTACCATCTGTTTGGGATCCTATAATTAATAAAATTACATTCCAACCCAAGCACACAACTGCAAGTCTTCAAGATACTGTAAGTATACTGCGTAGATCGGAACAAAAATTAATAATTTTAATCTGGAGGTAGCCGTGGTTAACTTGTGATATTGGGACGTTAAACACCTCAGTCCGCCCCCGTGACCATGGGTGCTGTAAAGTGTTCGCGACGCGCCCCGGCACAATATACCTACCTCGCTATAAAAATAACCTTAATAACAAAATCTAAATTAAAATTACACAGTTTAGGTCCTTACCCGGTGCGAATTAAAATTTATAATAAATTGCCAGAGTACCTAAAAGCCGAAAGAAATATCAAGAAATTCATAAGCACTTTAAAAATATACTTATTAAAAAAAGTTAATATTCAATTAATGAATACATTGAGGAAAATAATTTTTGAGTGTTCTTTCGAGGTGCATGTGATTGTTAGTACTTGCATGTTTTGTTTAGTCACTAAGTCTCATGTAACGCAATTTGTGAATAAATAAAAACGATATTGCATACAAACAGTGCATGATGATTATATGCTCGTAGTCAATTTTAACCATCGTTCTACGTCCAAAAACTGTATGGACAGCTCCAGATCTAGGCAGAGATATTTATAGGTGCTATGCTACAAACATAACTGCTCGCAGGTTTGGCCGATAGCGTCAAGACGTCAGGCGTCGATGGGAGGGTTAGAATAAATAGAAACTTCTAGTTTTCTATCAGCATTAACGATTGTAGAAAGTGGGATTGTAGACATTTCATTACCTGGTAGAGCCACGCTGCAGTTATATTATGGTTGTAAAACGAATCGGTCGGCTCGACCACCACAGCCACATAGCTAAATGCTGCTGTATTTCGTATGGTTGGTGTAGAGAGAAACGGAGATCCTTTTTACTGGACACGGCATTCCATCTTAGTCCTCAGGGGTGACAACGCATCTGCATATTGATTCTTAATCGAGGATAAATGTAGATGTGTATGGGCCACAGCACCCACTTACCATGAGGTGGACTGTGTGCTCGTTTATCACCCTTATGCTATAAAAAATTATAGAAAATTAATGTGATGAAATTAATAGAAAATAAATGTAAATAATTTCATTTCTTTTTTGAGTTTTCTATTGCGACAATAGGCAATTTGTCAAACCCCACAGAGCAGAAACGCCGGACGCGGTCGTCGGAAGTAGGAGGAGCGATCGTGGCGAACCTTATGCGCACAACTTATGAGCTAACACAGAGGAACCTACCCGCATTTATCGGAACTTTTATACAATAAAATCGATAGTACAATGGGAAGTAATACATGGTGGCATTCGTAACACACTAGATCCCAAAGTCAACAAATTGTGCTATTGTTAATATCATTGCCTTTGAATTCGTGATCCGCGACGTAATCATGTTATATGTCATTTAGAAAATTATACTAAAAAATAAAATGATACCAAAACTGTTCTGTTCTGTTACTCGTCCAGATGATAGAAGCACAAAAAACGATTATTATCACAACGCGTGAGTTAATTTTTTATGGTCGCTATCGGCAGGCGTGTGAGAATAGACAGAGGCAGTGAGCAAGCGAAAGACAAATAGAGGCGACGCCATTTATAATCCCATTCTTTATCAATGAGTTTATTCCACATGGGTTACTTTAAAAAAAACACATTAAAATATGATCTAAATTAAAATAAATAAAATTTTAAAATGTATTCAAAATACAATTGAGGTAAAAGAGTTGGACAAGATTTGTTTGCATATTCAAAAGTTTGCTTAAAAGTTTATACTTAATTTTAAAACAATAACAAAACAACACACGTAGAGATCCATCTGACAAGTTATAAAAATATACATACAATGACTAACATGATAGTAATATAATATAAAAAATGTTCTTCAGCTCTTTATTCTATTTATAACGAAATGACCATGTTACTTATCAAAGAAGCCGACATTTTTCGGTTATTTCTGATCACATGTAACAGCACTGGTAAGCGAAGTGTAGGGTGGCCCCCCACTAGATGGGGTGACAACCTGGTGAGAGATGCAGTAAGTCGATGGTTGCAGGTGGCTCAGGACCATGCTTTGCGTTTTGACTCTTCTTTGTCTCAATTTAGCGCTATAGATTATAGTTCATACAAGGCAGATTAACTTAGATAACACTAACGAGTGCAAATGCATTCACACATGTGTGTATATAGCTGTTTTCAATTGTTTTTTATATTAATTTTATAAAAGCTTCCAGGCTTAGGGTGTTCTAGGGTACTTCTTCACAGGGTCTAAAACGGCCTTGATTGAATTGGAATATTATGTACAATATGTTTAACCATTACATGCATAGTACTTCTACTCTATATATCAAAGATTATGATCCTCTTGTAGGACTTACTGCACCAATATGTACAGTTTCTCTGTGACTTTTTAATGATCCCCTTTGTGCAAAACTCCGTTCACAAAGGCTACATTGATACGGTTTTTCACCTGTATGAGTGCGTATGTGCTTCTCCAAGTCGCCCTTGGTTGCAAACTTTTTACTACATAGGTCTAGTGGGCAGACAATATTTTTATTGTGTAGTCGTACATGTAAATACAACTTTTTCCAAGTATCATAGGTCTTGGAGCATTCCTGCAAGTGAGAAAGAAGTTTACATAAATAAACAACAAAGTCAACAAATAGGAACAACACAATCAGATTCATTCTTTCATTACAGCCTATTTGATAGGTGTGTAACAACAATTTGGCACTGCTCATGAACATAGGCCTCCCCCATAGATTGCCTCATTGGTGGGATAAATGCCATAGTTACCACGCTAGATGTCGTCCACGGGATAATCCACGGGTTTGACGGCTCCGTAGCGCTGTGGCTTAGCAATATTTGAATAGCATACAACACAATACAATAGAAATAGAACAAGCATTTTAATAGCCTCCAAATAATTGTTCTAGGTCTGGATGTTTGCTCATGTGAAGGGAGAATGCCAGATCGTGCCCCACCTTGTACAAAAAAGGTAAAAAATGTGAAAAATAATCTTATGAATTTTGAAGCTTTTTGTTATAAATCGTTATTTTGTAAAACGTGCGGTAAAATATTATTTAAAAAAAAGAAAGGAATTCGACGATTAATATTTACATTTCCAGACTTTTCTAATAACATCTGCGTTTCTTTGTACGAATAAGTACATTCGTATTTCGTACGCATAAATTATCAAACAATACATACATATTTCTATTAATATCATTTTTCATCATTACAGCCCTTCACAAGTCCACTGCTGAACATAGGCCTCCCCCAAAGAATGCCACAAAGCACGGTCCCGAGCCACCTGCATCCATCGACCTCCTGCACGTCCCACCAGGTCGTCACTCCATCTCGTGGGGGGACGCCCTACACTTCGCCTACCGGTACGAGGCTGCCACTCGAGAACCTTTCTTCCCCATCGGTTGTCGGTTCTTCGAGCTATATGGCCGGCCCACTGCCACTTCAGCTTACTAATCCGTTGGGCTATGTCGGTTACTCTGGTTCTACTGCGGATATCCTCATTCCTAAGTTTATCACGCAGAGAAACTCCGAGCATAGCCCTCTCCATAGCTCGCTGAGCGACCTTGAGCTTCCTCATACGGCCAGCAGTGAAGGACCACGTCTCAGTTCCATAAGTCATCACTGGCAACACGCACTGGTTGTACAATTTCGTTTTCAGGTTTTGAGGTATGTCTGACGAGAAGATGTGTCGTAGCTTCCCGAACGCTGCCCAGCCGAGTTGAATCCGTCGATTGACCTCTCGGTCGAAGTTGGACTTACCTAGTCGGACTATTTGTCCCAGGTAAACATACTCGTCAACAACTTCGAGCTTAGTGCTCCCAACAACTACCGGCATAGGTGTGACATGGACATTGAACATGATCTTTGTTTTGTCCATGTTCATCTTAAGACCTATCCGTTGGGAAACACTATCGAGGTCATTGAGCATAGTGCTTAGGTCCTCCAGCGATTCTGCCATAAGGACTATATCGTCGGCAAATCGAAGGTGAGTGATGTACTCGCCATTGATGTTGATACCGTATCCTTTCCAGTCCAGAAGCTTGAAAACGTCTTCCAATGCAGCGGTGAAGAGTTTCGGGGATATGACGTCACCCTGTCTTACACCTCTCTGCAATTGGATAGGTTTCGTACTCTGGTTCTGTACTCGGACAGCCATCGTAGCCCTACTGTACAAGCACTTCAACACTTCGATATACCGACAGTCAACTTGGCACCGCTGAAGGGACTGCAGCACCGCCCAAATTTCGACGGAATCAAAGGCTTTCTCATAGTCCACATACGCCAGACATAGTGGCAAATTGTACTCTTCGGACTTCTGTACAATTTGCCGAAGGGTATGTATGTGGTCTATGGTGCTAAAGCCCTTTCGGAAACCGGCTTGTTCGGGAGGCTGGAAGTCGTCAAGTCTGCGCGCGAGACGATTCGTAATGACTCTCGATAACAGCACGTAGACGCGGCTCAGAAGGGAAATCGGTCTGTAGTTCTTCAAGAGAGCGTTGTCACCTTTCTTGAAGAACAAGACCACCGCACTTCTGCACCACGCCTCCGGTGTAATGCCACCATGGAGGACGGAATTAAAGAGCTTCTGAAGGACTTCAAGTACCGGTCTTCCACCCGCTTTCAGAAGCTCCGCTGTAATTCCATCCTCGCCTGGGGCCTTACCGTTTTTAAGGTGCTGGAGAGCCATTCTAATCTCGCTCAGACTGACGTCCGGGATATCTTCGGAATAGTGTCGGATGAGACTCGCTCTTGGATCGTTACTCACACTTGCGTGTGGCTCCAACGATGACGTGTACAGCTGCCCATAGAACCTCTCAATCTCACTCAAAATCTCAGATGTCCCGGAAACGATGCTGCCACATCCTGTCTTCAGCTTTGACAGGTGGCTCTTTCTGGCAGACAGATCTCTGGCAAAGACTTTGGAGCCTTGGTTCCGCTCGATCGCTTCTTCAATACGAGCTGTATTGAAGTTGCGTAAGTCCCGCCGCATGCATTTGGAGATCTGTCTGTTCAGATGCCTGTATGCTGTCAAGTCTGTTGAAGAATGTAGCTTCATCTCCCGTCTAACAGCCATGAGATTAAGAGTGTGATCGGAGAGTTTTTGTGTTCTTCTGCGGCGGGTCTTGCAGAACTTAGCTCCGATCGCATGGACAGTTTCCACGAGCTTGTCATTCATATCGTCCACTTCATTGCAGTCTTCTAGGCACTGAAAACGGTTTTGTAACTCGAGCTGAAAGGTTTCGGGACTTTGGAACAGAGCACGAGGGGGACGGAGCGTTGACTTCATTAGACGAGACCTCTCCAACTTAACGTTTAGGTTCAGTGTGCCTCTAACCATTCGGTAATCGCTACCAGTTTTCACCCTCGCGATCACGGAGACATCACTGAACAGTTGTCGTCTGGTCGTCATAATGAAGTCAATCTCATTTTTTGTCGAACCGTCGGGGCTCGACCAGGTCCACTTCCTGTGGGGCCGCTTCTGGAAGAAAGAGTTCATCATAAAGAGTCCCTCTTTCTCCATGAAGTCGGCCAGCTGCTGGCCCCTTGGGTTCCGTTGCCCTATTCCAAATTTCCCTACTTTCAGCTCACCGTTCTCTCTTGTGCCTAGTTTTGCATTAAAGTCTCCCATTAACACCGTATATTGGGTTTTGGAGGAATGCATGGCTCTAGAGATATCCTCATACATTTCCTCCACCTCCCCATCGGGGTGTGCCGAGGTTGGTGCGTAAACCTGTATGACCTTCAGCGAATACCGTTTGGTGATTCTGAGTATAAGGTACGCAACCCTCGTCGACACACTCCCGATCTTTACAACGTTGTTAACGAGAGACTTGTGGACGATAAATCCGACACCTCCTTGGGACAGATGGTCGCCCTCCCGGTGATAGAGCAAGTTGCCGGATTCGAGGATTACCGTGTCCTCCCCCTCTCTTCGGACTTCGGATAATCCTATAATATGCCAGCGCAACTTGTCTATCTCTTCTTCCAGCTCCACGATCTTCTCGTCAGTCCTCAGGGTGCGTGCGTTGTACGTTGCCCGGTCGAGTCGTCTAAGGTGGCAACCGAACCTCCACCGGAGATTCTTAGCACCCCCTGCCCCGCCGTTACCATGGTCGCCACCGTAGCCAGGAATAGCGGGGCCACCGGGGACTGGGGGCCGTCTCTTTGTTACATTCATAGGGGGGTATTTGCCATAGTTGCCACGCTTGGCGAGCGGGTTGGGAACCGCAGTTTTTTTATTGTAATTTTGGCTATTATCAGGAAAATGCTGCTGCCCATCTCCTGCCTGTTTCCCTTTGTCGCCTTTTACGACACCCACGGGAGGATATGGGGTAGTGGTATTCTTGACCGCCACTACACGGCGATATAATATTAATATAATATATTATAAATCTTTGTCACATAAAAATGTTACTTATAAATTTTTATTTTCAATTATTATTAGGTATAAGTCGATAATAATCATGAATTGCATTAGATAATTACTGAATATCAATCATTGATTTTCGTGCATTTTGTGAAATGATACACACACGTCATTGTGTCAATATCGTAAGTACGTATGTCAAATTAATGTCGAATATATTCACACATTAACTAATTTGTGCTTGTGAAATATATTGATTATATCACATTTTTGCTTGTGCTGATTCCCGCTTTCTTTAACGTTGCATTTTTTCCTGCTTTTGCTGACGACTTATGCTATTATTAATATACGGACTCGATCACGCCTACTGCTAATTACTACGGACATTCTGATAATTGCATCCACGATGTTGAGGTCAAGGAGGTTATATTATAATATAGGGAGTGAGCGCTTAGAACATTGTAATCGTTCCTCATTTTTCTTAGAAAGAGAGGCACCGAGTTTGGTATTTTATCCCCTTCTAACATTGATAAGTGTTTACACAAGATAAAAACATTACCAACATTTAGACAGTTATTGACTTAAAGTAATATTTTAGACGTATGCTAGAACGATAATCTTACATTTTTTTATCGCTAATGATAGTTGGTATATTCCATATTGTATTTTAATTAAGCTTATTATTAAGTAACACGAAAAAAAAAACCACTAAAACACTTTAATGTATGAAATTTATGACTCCAAATGTTTTAAACAATTAAATTCTAATGTAATTTTAAATGGAGAGAAACTGAGTCTTGTAAATACCACCATTTTTCTTGGAATCACACTAGACGCGAAGCTTCAATGGGGCCCCCATATATATAAATTAGCAAGCAGACTTAGCTCTGCAGCATATGCTGTGAAAAAGTTTAGAAGTCTTACCAGTGTTGAAACAGCTAGACTAGTTTACTTTAGCTATTTTCATAGCATAATATCGTATGGTATTTTTCTATTGGGACACGCAGCTGACACAAATTATATTTGTTTTACAGAAGAGGGCCATAAGAGAAATTTATGATTTAAAGCCTAAAGAGTCGCTGCGACAAAAATTTAAGGAAATTAATATATTAACTTTGGCCTCTCAATAAATTTATGAAAATGCAATGTACGTACACAAAAATAAAAGTAGTTTTACAAAAATAAGTGATATTCATTCTGTAAATACTAGAAACAAACACAAGCAAGTAGTACCAGTTACTCGACTCCATCGAGTCAGTAATTCATTCTTAGGGCGCTTTTACAACAAAATTCCAGAAAATATACAAAATTAGATTTGCTCAAAGTTCAAAAACTTTAATAAACTAAGTTTGTATAAAAAGGGTTATTATAATATTAAAGAATTTATGGATGATAATAACCCCTGGAAATGAGGTGATCGCTACCAAGCTATTTCTAATTTGGTGTGTTGTTAATTTATGTAACATACATGATTGTAAGCTGTTATTTAATAAAAAAGTCACGCTGGGTTTCGTGCTGGTTCTTCCCAGGGCAGAGGTTTTTTTTTAACCAGTGGTAATTAAACAAAAGAGTGACTTTCAATAAGTATTACCTATAAACTATATTGAATAAAAAAGTTTCTGTTTCTGTTACACGAATGTTCTTTCCCTAAAAAACTAGGAGGTGCATTTTACGCCATAGATGACAACATTATTTTAAAATTTGACGTTGTCAAATGAATGAATATATTGTTTTTTTTTAATATAGAATAGGGTGACAAACGAGCACACAGTCCACCGGATGGTAAGTGGTTGCTGTGGCCCATAGACATCTACATCTATCCTCTCGACCCAATTGTGCTACAACTATACTACTTATATAGCTGCAGCACGGCTCTATCACGTAGGAAACGCCTTGTGCTAATCATTCGCTAAATCTATGTGGAGTGCACTCACTTAGGGAGCGTTAATTCAAGTTTAACTTTTTTTCGGAACATTAGAAAGAGTTTACAGTTTCTTTTCATCATACACACGTCAATGGGAACTTTAATAAAAAGTGTAGGCGTATCCGTCAAAAGACTCTCAGAGACAAAATGAATTGCTCATCATGACGTTGTTAAACCACTGCAGAATAATTTTAAAAAACTAGTATAAACACTCGAAGATATATATGATCCCAGCACCAACAGAGAAAACGTCGATACAAAAGAAGCAGTATCTACACTCTTACCAGCTTTGTGTGACTTCAGTTTTTTATGCTATCTTTCCTTTTGGTGTAAAAACCTAATAGAAGTTAGTCAGACACAAAAGCAAATACTAAACAATATAATAATAATCTAGATTATCACTGGAAAAGTATGAGATAAAAATCAAAGCCCAAAAATTTTTCTTCAAAGTCAAAGTATTCAACTAGTGGAAAAAGCTATTCCCTACGTAACAAAAAATGTGAGAATGTGGAAATTTCGATTGAAGGAAAAAAGGAATGAGGAGATTTTGAAAACGTATTGGGCTATTCTGAATCTGTTCCGAATCTAACGCTGTGTCTAAGATTTGTTTTTACTATTAAGTTTCATGTGAAGGAAGCTTATCAAAATTCAATTTAATAAAATCTAACTTAAGATCCACAATAAGCCAAGCAGGACTAACCAATCTTTCCATTTTATCTATCGAAAATGACAAGAAAGTAAACATTGATAATATATTAGAATATTTTAGCAAAATAAAGTCCCGTTAGCATGTATAGTATTTTTGTTTTATTTTGGGGGGGTGCTTGATAGAAAACCGACCTGGGTGTCAACCCACGCTACGCCGCCACTAGTTACCGTAAGGTTTGATACTGTAGCGAAGCAATAATGTAATCAAAATATTAAACGGAGTTTAATTATAACACCATTCAGCACTTTCCATATTGAAAAAAATACGCATTTCGTTTTCCGTGATGCTGTATACACTAATAATATTCTCAAAATATTGTATCATCGACACTCTATTAGAAAGAAATGCAACGCCTAACTCGGTGCCTTTCATTCATTTCAAGGTTACGGATTTAGGAACGTTTCTCTAGTATGAAGTGCGCACTCCCTATATTTTACAATCTCCTTGGTTGAGGTGCACTAATTCTCATTATTGCGTCGATAGGGTGCAGGGGCTTTTTGTGTCCTCATTTCGATTTACAATCTTAATTATTCTTTCAACATGGATATCTTTGCAACAGATATATTTAGTTTTATAGCTTTTAAATATAGTTGATAATTCATGGTTGTCGTAAAATTAGTTACTAATCTGTAAATATTTATATCTTCTTCAGACACATGTCATAATAATATGTATCTTGAAAAATAATTTTGTAAATAATATAACTCGTTTACATGACTAGGACTTAGATTTTATGAAAAACAGGTGGTGCTAGTTTTATATTGTGTAAGAACCTTTTAGATCCTACACAAGAGAAATCTTTTTCTAATGTTACTGATCATTATATTATTATGCTCCTTAAATTCTTATTTATATATATCATTAGCGCCTGACAATTTATATTCTGAAATTACAATGAACTGCAATGAATGCTGTTCTAAAAAATAAGGTAAACGTTATTATTAAAGTCCAGTTTAAAAAATATCGCATGTTCTAGAGACTTCAAATTATATAATTTGGATTAAATAATAAAGTAGAGGAAAAATGTTGCATAAGGCATTCGTGTACACCACACTTTTGGATGGGACAAAGTCCTATAGAGAATCTGGCATTCTCCTTTATGTATGTAAACTGAATTACAAACGAACACAAGTCCAACTTTAAGGTAAGAAGATGCTGTGGAGTACAAACGTCTACATTATTTCTCAATTAGATCAAAGTGCAGGTAAATCATCACCCCTAAAAGCTAAGATGAAATGACTCCTTATCAGTCATTTTTATGATTAAAATTAATACTTGCAAATAAAGTCGCATTATTATTATTACTCGTTCCATGTAACTATTATGTACTCAGTGTATTAAGTATCACGTTTATTTTATGGTATGATCCTTGCAAGACTCGTTGCATATTGTGAAATTTATTTTCTTTGTAATAAATACCTACATATATGTGTATCTGCATTTAGTATTATATGTATTAACATTCTAAATTTGTCATGCCATTTTGGTAAGATAATTCTCAGTACCTAATTTGTATTTTAGTTATTTTACTTTCATCTGTTTATTACCACATCTCATGCAAATAAATCATTATCAGCATTATTATTATTATTATTATCATCAGTAAAAAGTGTTTGGTTTTCATCACATGCCATAAGGTACACAGTATGTAACGTTATGTTGTTATTTTACCCTGGTATTCTCTGTGAGTATATTATTTCTCCAGTTAAGATGACCCATTGATGCTGCAGTCATAAGGTAGCATGGCGCTACTACATATAAAATAAAATCGTAGTCAGTAATTAATGCAAGCTCCAACTTCTAACACAAGCGTTTTAAGCTTACTTGGAGTAGTTAATTATAATTTTAATAACGTTACTAGTTGACTGATCTTTATAATATAAAATATTACAGAATGTTTTTGTAAATAAGTAATAAAACTTACCCCACATTTATACTCAAGAACTTCTGTTTTCTCAAGCTTCATCCTTTTAATTCCATTGCTGTCTTGCACACTATTTGTGATGGTGTGCGAAACCTAAAACAGATTCTCTTTGATATGATTTCATATCAGCCTTGACCTTAACAGAGTTTGGTAGTTTACCTTTATTGTTAATCACTCAAATACTACTGTGTACTTACGTCATAGTTAAGGAGCAAAGATCTATATGTAATATGACACTAAAGTTTGAGTTGAGTTATAGCAAGACCGAGCAAGATATGAAAAATGTCCAGGGCGAGGGCTTTCCATGAATTTTACATTTTCACAGTATGTGGGTAACCTGAAATTGATCCCTACCAGCACCGAAATTGCGAATGTAATATTTTAAACACTGATTTTGTGGCCAACAATGAAAAAAATGTCTGCATGTCCTTTTTATTTTTATATTGCATAGGGTGACAAACAAGCACACAGTCCACCTGACGGTAAGTGGATACTGTGGCCCATAGACACCTACATTTATCCTCAATTAAGAAACAAAATGCAGATGCATTGTCACCCCTGAAGACTAAGAAAGAATGCCTCGTTTCAAGTAAAAAGGGTCTCTGGCTCTCTAAACTCGCCATATGAAACAGCAGCATTATGCTGGTATTTTATTTTATTCTGTGAGATGTTTATATTATGCTAGTATTCTGTGAGAGTGTGGTCCTACCCCGGTTGACCTGACCCATTCGTGCTACAACCATTATATAGGTACAGCGTGGCTTTACCACATTCAAAATAGTCTAATTTGGAGAATAAAATATTTGAAGTCTGCCAGCACACTTTGATTTGGGTATATTGGCACACCTTTTATGTCATATTGTATACAGATTGTTGCTCCTTAACTATGAGGTAACTACCTAGCCTTTATGTTCTTAGTAATATTTGAGTGACTATCTAACAGTTTACCTCAACAGGTAAACTGTTAGATACCTGTTAGATTTACCAACGTAAATAACTACTGGTAGTAAATGTACTTTTTTTTTATAGAAGAGGGGGCAAACGAGCATGCGGCTCACCTGATGGTAAGTGACTACCGCCGCCCACGAACAACCGCAACACCAGGGGAACCAGGGGAATTGCAAATGCGTTGCCGTCCTTTTAGAAAGGTGTAAGCTCTTTTCTTGAAGGTTCCTAAGTCGTATCGGTCCGGAAAATTCGCTGGTGGTAATTGATTCCACAAGGAAGTTGTGCGAGGGAGAAAACTTCTTCTAAATCGCACAGTGGTGGACCGCCAATCATCCAGATGGTATGGATGGTAACACGAGTTTTATCGCGATGAGCGATGGTGAAATTGAGCGGCTGGAATTAGTCCGAACAATTCCTCAGAGCACTCCCCGTGATAAATGCGATAAAATACGCAAAGAGATGCAACATCTCTACGCAGTGCCAGTGTATCGAGCCGATCAGAAAGAACTCGGTCGTTGACGATTCGAACCGCTCTGCGCTGGATGCCGTCAAGTGGAAGGAGCTGGCACTGGGGTGCCCCGGCCCAGAGATGAGAACAGTATTCCATGTGGGGCCGAACTTGCGCTTTGTAAAGTTGCAAGCGATGTGCAGGCATGAAATACTGTTTCGCTCTGCTGAGCACGCCAAGCTTTTTAGAGGCCAATTTGGCCTTCCCTTCCAAGTGACCACGAAACTGCACACTATTCGATATGTCGACGCCAAGGATTCCGATACTAGCTGAGGCAGCAAGGGGAGTACCTTGAAACTGAGGAGATACGACAAAGGGGTTCTTTTTAGCGGTAAACGCGCAAACTTGTGTCTTCTGGGGATTGAACTGGACTAGATTTAGTCGGCCTCGATCCGAGACTTTGTTAAGCAAAGACTCGACTTCAGACACATATAAGCCGGTATATAAGGCATCACCAGTGCTGTCGTCTACATAGCAATGAATGCTACCAGTTAGCAACATATGATTAATATGCAGGAGAAACAGCGTTGGTGATAGCACTCAGCCTTGTGAAACACCAGCGTTGATAGGCTTGAAATCAGAGCATGCACCGTCTAGTACGACCTTGATACTCCGATCAGTGAGGAAACTGGTGATCCATTTGCAAAATTTCTCGGGAAGCCCATAGGAAGGAAGCTTCGAAAGAAGCGCTTTGTGCCAGACCCGATCGAAGGCCTTCGCTATGTCCAAACTAACGGCCAATGCCTCCCCCTTGGACTCTACTGCCTCCGCCCATCTATGAGTCAGATAGACTAGAAGATCACCAGCTGATCGACCTCGACGAAAACCGTACTGGCGGTCACTAATCAGCTGGTGATCCTCAAGGTACCTCATGAGCTGGCAGTTTATAATGGATTCCATTATTTTAGAGAACAAGGAGGTGACGGCAATAGGGCTGTAGTTGGACGGGTCTGAGCGGTCGCCTTTTTTAGGGATCGGGTGGACCAAAGCTGTCTTCCATGAATTCGAGACTACGCCTTGGGAGTAGGAGTACCGGAAAAGACGCGTTAAAACCGGTGCCAACTCCGGAGCACACGTCTTCAGCACAATGGGAGGGACTCCATCGGGCCCACTCGACTTGCTGAGGTCCAGGGAGAAGAGTGCTTTGCGAACAGAGCGCTGTGTAAACCGCACATCCGGCATGGAGCACTCACATCGCGGGATGGTCAGCGGTGTGTTCCCCCCGTCATCTAGAGTCGAGTTGGACGCAAAAAGAGAGCTCAACAGATCGGCTTTCTCCTTTGCGGCATAGGCCAGTGTGTCGTCCTATCAGTGCAGAGATGGAAGAGATGGCCGACAGCAGTTACCTTGGACAGCCTTGGCGAGAGACCAGAATGCACGGGTTCCCGAAGGAAGGCGAACTAGCTTCTCGCCAATTCTGCCGATGTGCTCAGACAGAGGCACCACAGAGGATGGAATAAAAAGTTCCATACCCTGAAGTACCACATTAGCAGAATCGGCAACAATGCTGTGATCTTCCGGCGAGAAGCAAACCCGCCCCCAAGGGTAGGATGCAAAAAAAGAGCGCATCCCAAAATCAAAAAAGATCGTCCCAATCAGCTGACCTATAGTGCCAAACACGGCGGCAAGCTGCAGATCGCAACTGCGATTGGAGCGTGAGTGGCACCGTACTCCGAAACAGACAATGGTCCGAAGAGCCCAGAGGGGCATCGACGGAGACCTGATATCCGTCCGGATGAGAGGTCAGCAGAAGGTCCAACAGGGAAGCTACATGGTCTTCCACATCTGGGATCCGCGTAGGCGAAGTAACCAGTTATGTTAGACCATATGCCAAAGCAGTCATAGACAGATCTACCCACATGATCGGTTAAACGAGAACCAAGCCATTCAACGTGGTGGTCGTTAAAATCACCGAGTATCTCCGCGGATGGGACCTGTTGTAGCACGGAGTCTGCAGCCATTTGGACGTGGTCGATGAGTCGGTCTGTGTCGGCATTACCGCTATGTGACCTATAGAGGCACCCGTAGACGCGGGGATGGTCGTCGCTGTCTAAGCGCAGCCATAGGATGGACAGGTCCATACCTTCAAGACTGCCGAGGCGTCGAAAACAGATGTCCTCTCTGACGTATACGCAAACTCCAGCCCGGGGCACAAAGGAGTGTTCCAATTTGTACCCCGGGTAGGAGAGATATGAAGTATCAGCCGGAGAGGACACCTGAGTCTCGGTTAAAAAGAGCAAGGCCGGCTTCGCCGTCTCTAGATGGTAATGGACAGCGTTAAGGTTGGAATGAAGTCCCCTGATGTTGCAAAAATTCACGGATAGCGTGACAGGGGTCGCCTTGGTTGTATTGCTCCGCTTGCCCCGAGCAGCATTAGTCGCGAGCGGAATTTTGCCCCCCCCCCCCCCCCCAGAATACGCGGTGCAGCCTGAGCACCCACGCTCAGGAGTGAAGTAGTTTGGTCGTGGATGCTCAGCGAGGGATTCTCCAGGGGTGCTGGTACCCTCCTGGGATAGTCTTTTATTTAATTCCAGTACCATGTTGATGGGAGGGGGGGGATTGGGCTTCCGGCCACCTGCACTCACCAAGCGCAACGCAGAGGTAAATCTCTACTTCACGCTAGTATTCTGTGAGGTCGTGGTACCACCCCGGTTCGAGCTGGCCCATCTGTGCGACAGCAAAAGCTACCGCTTAGCTCTACCACTGTTAAGACTATACATTGGACAAAATGTTCCATATAAACATATCAGAAATGAGAGAATGCCTCTGTCCAGGAGTTGGATGGATAATAGGCTTCAACTTCATTATTACTTTTATCTGTTATACACATGATTGTAAATTAAAAATTATAATATACCTTTTCTGGACTTGGAAATAAATCTTTTCTTATTGATATTGTACTCGATCTTGTTGAGCCCTGAAATGATACAAACATCATCAGTAAAGATACCTAAACATAAAACCTTATAACTACAAAAATAGAATAATAGGATTAATATCATACAGATTCAGCTTCACGTGATTTTACATCCTCATTTGAATTTTTGATTATTTTTAGATTCTCACTTTGAAGGTCTTTAACGGAATGTGTGTTTTTGATTTGTGTAGTTGCATCTTTTATGTCTTTCAAATCTTCACCAATCTGAAATTATAATCATTAATTTCATAGCACACACTGAGCATATGTTTAACGCCATATGTAAACAGAGGGGTGATATATGTTTAACATTGTATCTGTATATCTGTGTGTCCGTCTGTGGCATTGTAGCAGGTTGGATTTAGAATCGTTTGGGACGAATTTGGCGGAGTAAGGTGTTTTATTTGGTAGAGATTTGGTCCCCGATTATAATAATACCACTCATATTAAAAGGTAATGCATCGTTATCAAAAAATAAATAAAAATTATTATAATCTAAAATGCGTAAAACATGGAAAAATTACTGTGAAAGCTGGATAGCATACAGAATTTTGTATAAGTGTGACAAGGACGTAAGACTAGTGTCACATTATTCTACTGTCTATACTCTCTGTCAAGAGACATTTTGCTAAAGACAACTATAATAATAGAGAAAATTTTACCAACTTGATATACGAATATTTATGAAGAAGAGAAATTATTACGAATAAAAAGAGATCCTTTTGAGAAATTAATAAAAAAAATATGTTTACAGACAATAAGAAATGATTATAATATACTGTTTTATTTCTGAATGGTTTAAAACTGCCCAGAAATACTTGAACACCCAGAAATAATTTCAGTTGTAATAGGTTAGAAGGTTGTGGCAGGAGCGAAGGCAACCTGATTTTATAGATAAGATATCTGATCTGATTGAATCTATACTAAAATTAAACCAGCACGCTCCGACTCCACGTAGTCTTGTCTGCCCTATTCCTAGAGTGTTTTTGTAAAGCCGTAGACGTGGAGGGAGAGCAGTCCCCGCCCGCCGTAGCAAATAGCAGGCACCTGTGCGAATCGTAGCGGCTGAGGCTGGTCGCCCAAGGCGACCAGTAAGCCAAAGCTGCGGAGGTGAGCATGGGAGCCTGTGATTTGCAACGCAAGGGCGAAGGGGCTGCACTTCCCACAGCGCCGAAGCTGTTGTAGAAGTAACTTTGGGTCAATATTCCTGTGTAAAAAAGTGAGGTTATGATTTTACAAAAAAAAAAAATTACTCATAAACTATACTTTTCTGCAACGAGGGAAAGATAGAGGGGCTTTCTCTGATAGGGCACACTCCTGCTACCCTCTTCCACCCCCCTGCCGGAGACCATAAATGTTACTTTCATGTTAAGTCTATAGGATTTTCTTTTTGATTTTTCTCAAGAACGGTGTATTACCTTTTAATAAGAGTGGTGTCGGGAGTAAGGGGACGCTCCCCCTTCCCCCCTCATGCCAAACGATTCTAAATTTCAATCATTGTAGCTCCCAAATGGATAAAACAATTTAGATTTAGTTTTTTTTTTGTTTGAAACGTAACTTGATGGAGTGTTCTTAACTATGGTTCAAGAAAATCTCTTCAGCTGTTTGAAGATCATAAGCTCTTTTCGTTTCGGGGTTTTTATATTTAATTTATGTAATATTATTAGTATACATTATTACAATAGCTTACCTCGTCGTCAGCAAATAAAGATTTAAGATGTGAATCATTTTTCATTGATATATCTCGAAAATCAATTGCCTTTTTAATAATATCGTAGCAATTGTAACAAATTCTCTCTGGCAGATTATCTGTAATGGATACCTGTATCATTCGCATTAAAATATGAATACGACAATTTTAAAATCATATAAATAATATATTTTATTGAAAAAAAGTACCTTTATACTAGTGCAAATAAAAATATCTCTCTGTAAGTGTGTTTCTTCATATATATTGTACAGTCCTGGTTCTTTTAGGCACAGTCTACATGAGTCAAAAAATAAGCAAATGTTTTTTTGCAAATCCATTTTAAAACGATTGAAAAAAAATGACACAAAATATTGTTAATTTCGTTAATTATTATCACAGAGTACTTGTGTTTATTATGAAAATTATGGGACCAACTGAACAAAAACAGAAAGGTCAAGATTCACGCACCACACAGCTGACAGCTGACTGACAGTTGTTTTTGTTTGTAATTTGTTGTTGTTGATACCATTCGCCAATTAAGGCAGGTAAAGTTGTTAAACCATACAACCTAATCAGATTTGTATTTTTATTCACAAAACTTTAATATGCTGTGGCGTCACATTGCGAAGTTCTTGGGAGATTTTAACGTCAACTTAATTCACATTTCACTTCAGGGCTCACTAAGTGGGGAAACGCCTACGCATTACAGACGCGGAGGATAGAGTGAGTGGTATCTCACTATACCAAAATTCCTCCTTTTCCGCGACTCCACCTCAGTTAGCCCCTCTCGCCGCAAAGTCCACTCGGAGTGGCCACCTCAGGGCGGTCCTTTACCTTGCGCCAGTCATTTGGTGTGGTGGTACTAAGCTCCCGCTTCCCTTATCTTTAAGAATTGTCCTGATGAATCTCTTCCATTTTCTACCGAGCAAACATCGTCTTCAGTCTTTTGCTCCTGCAAGTTAGCCTAGCTTTACAAGATATGTCGTAGCATTTGAAAAATTGCTTCCTGTTTTTTCAAGCTAATCTCTGCTTTACAGTGTTCGGTGCAGCTCTGAGCTGGGTGAACATTGCCCGGGGAGCGTCCAAAGACTGAACAGTTATTACTACTATACGCATAAAATCCGAGATAGGATGGAATACAGTTTTTAACAGTGGTAGAGCCACGCTACAGCTTCTGCTGTAGCATGTATGGGCTGGCTCGAAACGGGGCAGTACCACGACTTCACAGAATACCACCGTAAAGTAGAAGCTATGCTTTTGCGTTTCGCTTGGTTAGTGCAGGTGGCCGGAGGCCCCACCCCATAACATGGTAGCGGAATTTAAAAAGATAGGAACACCCCAGGAGGGTATCAGCACCCGTGGTAATGGAGAATCCCTCACTGAGCATTCACGGTCAAGCTACCTTCTACGTCCTGAGCGTGGGTGCTCAGGCTGCCCCGCGTATTGTGTGTGTGGGGGGGGGGGGAGGCAAAGTCCCGCTCTATGCTAACAATGCACGGTGCAAACAGAGCGACAAAACCATGGTGACCCCTGCCACGCTATCCGTGGACTTCTGCAACATCAGGGGACTTCACTCGAACCTTAACGCCGTCCACTACCATCTAGAGATGGCGAAGCCGGCCTTGCTCTTTTTAACCGAGACGCAGGTGTCCTCTCCGGCTGATACTTCGTACTTGTCCTACCCGGGGTACACATTAGAACACTTCTTTGTGTCCCGGGATGGAGTTTGCGTGTACGTCAGAAAGGATATCTGTTCTCGACGCCTCGGCAGTCTTGAAGGTACCATCTTATGGAGACAGCGACGACCATCCCCGCGTGTACGGGTGCGTCTATAGGTCCCATAGCGGTAATGCCGAAATAGACCGACTCATTAACCACGTCCAAATGGCTACAGATTTCTTGCTACAACAGATCCCATCCGTAGAGATCGTGATTAAATTAACGCCCACCACGCTGAATGGCTCGGTGCACGTTTAACCGATCATGCGCGTAGATCTGTTTATGACTTTGCCTTGGCATATGGTCTGACACAACTGGTTACTTCGCCTACGCGGATTCCAGATGTGGAGGATCACACACCTTCCCTGTTGGACCTTCTGCTGACTTCTCATCCGGACGGATATCAGGTTTCCGTCTATACATATACGGATATCAGGCTTTTCGGACCATTGTCTGATCCGGAGTATGGTTCCACTCACGCTCCCCTCGCGGTTGTGTTCTGCAGGTTGCCGCTGTGTTTGGCATTACAGGTCGGCGGATTGGGACGGAATGCGGTCTTTCTTTGCATCCTACCCATGGGGGCGGGTTTGCTTCTCGCTGGATGATCCCAGCGCTGTTGCTAACTCTGTCGACGATGTGGTGCTACAGGTAATGGAATTATTTATTCCATCATCTGTGGTACCCATTAGTGGCAGATCTCAGCCTTGTTTTGGTCGTTCCTGTACGACTGCATTACGCAGTAAGCAGGAGTGTTATCAGGCCTGGGCTGAGGCTTCGGCGGCTCGGGATGTAAATACCAGTATGCTTAAAAAGAAATATAACCTAGCCTCCAGGTCCTCCATAAGAGTTATTGCCAAGGCAAAGTCAGAGCACATAGGCAGAATTGGCGAGAAACTAGTTCACCTTCCTTCGGGAACCCGTGCATTCTGGTCTCTCGCCAAGGCTGTCCAAGGAAATTTCTCTAAGCTATCCCTACCATCTCTGCACAGGGAGGATGACTCACTAGCCTACGCCGCAAAAGAGAAAGCCGACCTTTTACGCTCCCTTTTTGCGTGCAACTCGACTCTTGATGACGGGGGAACACACCGCCGACCATCTTGCACTGTGAGTGCTCTATGCCTGATGTGCGATTCACACAGTGCTCAGTATGCAAAGCACTCCTTTCCCTGGACATCCACAAGTCGAGTGGGCCTGACGGAATCCCGCCTATTGTGCTAAGGACGTGCGCTCCAGAGTTGGCACGGTTCTAACCCATCTTTTTCGGTACTCCTACTCCCTAGGCGTTGTCCCGAATTCTTGGAAGACAGCTTTCGTGCACCCGATCCCTAAAAAAGGTAACCGCTGTGATCCGTCCAGTTACAGGCCTATCGCCATCACCTCCTTGTTCTCTAAAATAATGGAGTCCATTATTAACCGCCAGCTCATGCGGTACCTTGAGGAGCACCAGCTGAATAGTGACCGCCATTACGGTTTCCATCGGGGTCGCTCAGCTCGTGATCTTCTTGTTTACCTAACACATAGATGGGCACAGGTGATCGAGTCCAAGGGGGAGGCATTGGCCGTTAGTTTGGACATAGCGAAGGCCTTCGATCGGGTCTGGCACAAAGCGCTTCTTTCGAAGCTTCCTTTCTATGGGCTTCCCGAAAAATTATGCAATTAGATCACCAGTTTTCTGGCTAATCGGAGCATAAGGGTCTACGAGCAGAAAACGCCAGCAGCAGAAAATGACGGTGCATTCTCCGATTACAAGCCTATTAACGCTGGTGTTCCACAAGTCTGCGTGCTATCACCAATGCTGTTTTATCTGCATATCAGTGATATGTTGCAAACCGGTAACATACATTGCTATGCAGATGACAGCACGGGTGATGCTCTATACACCGGCCGTGCCAGTATTTCTCGGGAAAACGTCGCCGAGTACCGAAACAAACTTGTGTCTGAAGTCGAGACTTTGTTGAAAAAAGTCTCGGATTGGGGGCGACTAAATATAATCCAGCTCAATCACTAGAAGACACAAGTTTGCGCGGTTACCGCTAAAAAGATACCCTTTGTCGTATCTCCTCAGTTTCAAGGCACTCCCCTTGTTGTCTTAGACAGTATCGGAATCCTCGGCGTCGACATATCGAGCGACGTGCAGTTTCGTGGTCACTTGGAAGAGAAGGCCAAATTGGCCTCTAAAAAGCTTGGCGTGCTCATCAGAGCGGGACAGTAATTCATGCCGGTACACCGCCTGCAACTTTACAAGGCGCAGGTTCGGCCTCACATGGAATACTGTTCCCATTTCTGGGCAGGGGCTCCCCAGTGCCAGCTCCTTCCACTTGACCGCATCCAGCGCAGAGCGGGTCGAATCGTCGACGACCGAGTTCTTTCCGACCGTATTGACTCACTGGCACTGCGTAGAGATGTTGCATCTCTTTGCGTATTTTATCGCATTTACCATGGGGAGTACTCTGAGGAATTGTTCGGACTAATTCCAGCCGCTCAATTTCACCATCGTACATCGCGACAAAACTTTCGATACCATCTGTACCATCTGGATCATTGGTGGTCCACCACCGTGCGATTTAGAAGATGTTTTCTTCCTCGCATAACTTCCTTGTGGAATCGATTACCACCAGCGATTTTTCCGGACCGATACGACAAGAAAAGAGCTTACTGCTTTTTAAAAGGCCGGTAACGCATCTGCAATTCTCCTGGTGTTGCAGTTGTTCATGGGCGGCGGTAGTCACTTACCACTGAAAGTAACGCCTGATTCTATTAATTATAAAAAATAGTAATTGTCCAAAGGACGAGCATGCGGCTCACCTGAGTGAGCCGCATGCTCGTCCCCCCTCTCCCATAAAAAGAAAACAGTGTCGGCCACTCAGAGATAGTAGATTACAACCACACCCGAAAATCATTTATTCTATTTTTACAAAAATGTTGCCTCTGGTGGTATACATTTATGTTTTCGAACCAAGGACTCTCGGCTACTCATGACGTATTAATAATTATGTCCTTCGGACAATTACTATTTTTTTATAATTAATAGAATCAGGCGTTACTTTGCTGAAACCCGTTATATTAAAGTATAAAAAAATTACATCGCGTATATCCGCTCGATAAATCGAGGGGATATACGCGAGGTTACTTTTATCAACTTTAATTACTTTTTTTACAATAGATTTTTGAAAATTCACGATTGACTTTAATGTCAAGGATGTCATTTCTTGTCAAAATGTAACTACAAATTACATTGAATCTTTTCGAAAGCAGCAAATAAGTAATTGTAGCTATTTGATACATTTTTATATCAAACATACACAAATACTAGGTACTGAAGATAGAAGACTATGAGAGAGCCTTCAACGAAATAAAGCGGAGTGAGTACTAATATGACAAACAATATGTTAAATATAATAATATAAACCAGTAAATACATTCATTGAAGTCGAAAGATATTATATAATATAACTTGTAAATACATCGTCGGTACGATACGCGCGCCACCTACTGTAAGTTAATTGAACTATGCCTATAATCTTCGCGCAAATACCAGCAATAAGTGAAAGTTTTATCGCAATCAGATGAACGGTATGGCAGAGCATAAAGTACGAACAAACAAACATAAATTTTTATATATCAGATTACTCTAAGTTCATAACCCTTTCAAATGTGTAAGAGATTAATAATAAAGATCTGCAGATTAGGGGTGCATGTAGGCTGCAACGTAATATATATATATATATATTTATATATATATATATATATATATAATATATATATATATATATATAATTATATGTTATATAAGACATTATAAAAGTTGTTTGAGTAAGAAAGGCATAATTCTTAATGCTTGTGTGGCCGTAGGAAGGAAAAGGGGAAGATCTCCCGCCGGGCAAGGTGTTCTGCCCGGGGAGCGGCTAAACGTTTCGAGTGGTAGTTCGGAGCTATTCTATATATACTGCTTTAATTTCGGAAATTTGTTAGCGCGATTTAGGCTTCGATGCGTTTCGCTTGTGGCGCGACGATAGCGCCGCCACATCACCCCCCTGCTCAGACCGGTGGTCGATAGTGCAGTCCGATTGCCGGTGCGTCCTTAATGCCGATGGGGAATGTGTGCTGTGTGCGTAAGGGCAAGTGACGCCGGTGTGAACGATATGCCGGTGTGTAATGCATGCCGCACTACGCACTTGCAAGTGATGCCCGGTGAGAACGATGAGGCGGAGCAACTGCCAGGGATTGCCTTGTAGTCTGCGGTGTGTCGAGAAGAAGGCAAGTAATCTGCGTGAGTGCCGTGAAGCAGAGGCGAGCAGTAAGGCTCAGGAGCCGTGCCGACCACTAGCGCAGAGAGTAGCTTGAAGGAACAGGAAGCATTATTATTCCAGTGTTGCGATGAACCTTTGTAAAGCTAGATGGCTTGCAGAATGTTAAGACTGCAGACAATATCTGCTCGGGAGTGAATGAATGGGGTACTTGAGGACGATGTCGAAGGTTTGAAGTTGTATTTTCCGAAGGTTATTGGTTGCGTGTTCAAATCACATCGGGGTCACCACTGTGGCCGTAGGAAGGAAAAGGGGGAGATCTCCCGCCGGGCAAAGTGTTCTGCCCGGGGAGCGGCCAACGCTCTGAGTGGTAATTCGGAGCTATTCTATATATACTGCTTTAATTTCGGAACTTTGTTAGCGCGATTTAGGCTTCGATGCGTTTCGCTTGTGACGCGACGATAGCGCCGCCACACTTGTATGCTTGTATATTTTTATATATCTAAGTATATATACCAATGTAATTAGTTTTTTGGTAACGTGAAATTGTCGCTGCCGGGAACAAAGTCAATGGTGCCCTGACTGCGTTATTCAAAAGGAAAGGCGTAGCGAAGAGTGCACGCCTTGCAATACATAACGCAGTGTTGGTACCGACTTTGTTATATGGCAGCGAAACCTGGGTATGCCAGAAGAAGCATAAAAGTAAGTTGAATGCAGTGGAGATGCGATCTCTTCGTAAAATGTGCGGCGTTACTATGGCCGACCGAAAGCGAAACGAAGAGATTCGCAATATGGCAGGTTTGAAAGATGACCTTATCACAAAAATTGATAAGGGCGTGCTTCGGTGGTTTGGGCACGTTGAGCGAATGAGTGAAGACCGAATGGTGAAGAAAATATATAGCGCGAAAGTTAATATTAAAAGGTGTCGAGGTAGACCGAGACTAACTTTCGAAGACCATGTGAGCAAATTGCTCGAAGAGGGTAGGGTCAAGAGTACTCGGATACCTAGACGTGCATGTATGAAGAAGATAATGAATCTGAAAGAAGCGAAAGAGATATGTAAGGATCGTGACACTTGGCGATCTGTTCTCTCTGGCTACCCCGTCAGGGATTGTGCGTGAAGATAAGTAAGTAAGTAAGTAAGTGAAACTTGTAAATGAAACTTTTTCTATTTATTGTAACTTAAAAATGAAATAGTGCACTTCCTGAAAAAAATTAAACTTGCTTCCTAACGTCGAGCGTAGCTTGGTTATTCAGGTACTAAAAATTATATCTATTAGAAATGTTTTTTAAAATTTAACATACAGTGCCGTTTTTGTAAGGTTCAATAAAGATTACATAAATAAAATAAATAAAAAGTACCTTTATACGTCCCACACACTCTCATCTGTAAGGGAGCTTAGGAAAAGGAAATGTTCACCGCCGTAAGTGCGTACACATTATATTTGTTAGTAGTAGTAGTAGTTGTTATATAACATGTTTCAGTAATGTGGAGGCTGAATGTTATAAAACGTGTTATATAACGTGTCACAAATGTAATATAACTCGAACAACGGAATGACCAACGACAATGTCATATAACATTGTTATATTGCATTGTTATTCTAAGGGTGCGTACAGATAAAGTAACATGTTGTGTAACTTTTGTTTTATAACACGTTCACATTATGTAACATTGTTTTTCTTGCAACAGTGCAACATATAACAATACTGTACACATTAGAATAACAATGCAATATAGCAATGTAGTATGCCGTAATGTATGCCGTGTAGTGGCGGTCAAGAATATCCACTACCCCATATCCTCCCGTGGGTGTCGTAAAAGGCGACAAAGGGAAACAGGCAGGAGATGACCAGCAGCATCTTCCTGATAATAGCCAAAATTACAATAAAAAAACTGCGGTTGCCAACCCGCTCGCCAAGCGTGGCAACTGTGGCAAATACCCCCCAATGACTAAAGCAACAAACAGACGGCCCCCAGTCCCCGGCGGCCCCGCTATTCCTGGCTACGGTGGCGACTATGGTAACGGCGGGGCAGGGGGTGCTAAGAATCTCCGGTGGAGGTTCGGTTGCCACCTTAGACGACTCGACCTGGCAACGTACAACGCACGCACCCTGAGGACTGACGAGAAGATCGTGGAACTGGAAGAAGAGATAGACAAGTTGCGCTGGCATATTATAGGATTATCCGAAGTCCGAAGAGAGGGGGAGGACACGGTAATCCTCGAATCCGGCAACATACGCCAAACATAGTGGCAAATTGCACCGAAGAGTACAATTTGCCACTATGTCTGGCGTATGTGGACTATGAGAAAGCCTTTGATTCCGTCGAAATTTGGGCGGTGCTGCAGTCCGTTCAGCGGTGCCAAGTTGACTGTCGGTATATCGAAGTGTTGAAGTGCTTGTACAGTAGGGCTACGATGGCTATCCGAGTACAGAACCAGAGTACGAAACCTATCCAATTGCAGAAAGGTGTAAGACAGGGTGACGTCATATCCCCGAAACTCTTCACCGCTGCATTGGAAGACGTTTTCAAGCTCCTGGACTGGAAAGGATACGGTATCAACATCAATGGCGAGTACATCACTCACCTTCGATTTGCCGACGATATAGTCCTTATGGCAGAATCGCTGGAGGGCCTAAGCACTATGCTCAATGACCTCAATAGTGTTTCCCAACGGATAGGTCTTAAGATGAACATGGACAAAACAAAGATCATGTTAATGTCCATGTCACACCTATGCCGGTAGTTGTTGGGAGCACTAAGCTCGAAGTTGTTGACGAGTATGTTTACCTGGGACAAATAGACAATAGATTCAACTCGGCTGGGCAGCGTTCGGGAAGCTACGACACATCTTCTCGTCAGGCATACCTCAAAACCTTAAAACGAAATTGTACAACCAGTGCGTGTTGCCAGTGATGACTTACGGAACTGAGACGTGGTCCTTCACTGCTGGCCGTATGAGGAAGCTCAAGGTCGCTCAGCGAGCTATGGAGAGGGCTATGCTCGGAGTTTCTCTGCGTGATAAACTTAGGAATGAGGATATCCGCAGTAGATCCATAATAACCGACATAGCCCAAAGGATTAGTAAGCTGAAGTGGCAGTGGGCCGGCCATATAGCTTGAAGAACCGACAACCGATGGGTAAGAAAGGTTCTCGAGTGGCAGCCTCGTACCGGTGGGCGAAGTGTAGGGCGACCCCTCACGAGATGGAGTGACGACCTGGTAAGACATGCAGGAAGTCGATGGATGCAGGTGGCTCAGGACCGTGCTTTGTGGCATTCTTTGGGGGAGGCATATGCTCAGCAGTGGACTTGTAAAGGGCTGTAATGATGATAACAATGTTATATGACATTGATGTAAAAAATTGTCATTTGTCGTTTTGCCGTTCGAGTTATATAACATTTGTGTTACGTATATAACACGAAATTTTTTACTGAAACATGTTATTTAACAACGTGTTACAACATGTTATGTTATATAATGTGTACGCACCGTAATGTGTACAGTATTGTTATATGTTGCAATGTTGAAAAACAATGTTAAATAATGTGGACGTGTTATAAAACAAGTTATACAACATGTTACTTGATCTGTACGCACTCTTAGATTATTAATAGGTCATCGCGCGCGCGAAGACCTTTCAATAATCTAAGGTTCACCGCGTTGCCCAAACTGACTTTTTAAAAGTAGCTTATTCATGTGAGAGTGGTATTAAGTAATCGAATCATGTAGGTAAGTGACATAAAATTATATACCAAATTATAATTGATATTTTGATCTCGTGTTTATAGCAAGAGGCGACTATATGTAACAAAATAGCAAAAAGGATCTTTTGAGTCGACAGAATTGCCATTTTGCAAATTGGAAGCTATTGTGAATAACGGATTTATGCTAATTCATAAAAAACGTTGAATATTAATTTTCTTTTTAGTCAAATAATTTTGAAACAGAGGTACCATATGGATTTACCGAAAGAAAATAGCAATATATACCAGTGGTGAATTAACTAGGAACGTGCCGGGCGCAAGGTTAAAAAGGGGCGCGTGCAAAAGTTTTAAAATGAAAAAAGTCGTTTATTTAATTACGACTACATCCCCCTCACTATCTCATCACATTTTTCATTCACACTCACCTGTTAAGGGTAATTGTGTCCTAATTATTTTGCAACTACAAACTATATCATAAATTTTAATATAGTTTATTTTGCAGAATGAATAGTTACTCGTATAATTTATAATATACGGCCGCTAACCGCTAGGGCGCCGAAGAGGTGCTAGCCTAGGGCGCTGTCGATGTTTAATCTCTATCTCATCTATACCCTAAAATAAATTAGCATTAATTTGTTGATACTGATGGAAATAATGATTCTTATAGGTTTTTAATTGTTATAAATACGTGGTTGCGATCTTATGATTTTTGATTTTTGGACGAGATTAGAATGCGATTGTGAGTATTCCCGACGAGTGAAAATTAGTAAAGTAAATAGTTAAACAAATTGAGTGATGACCTGTTAAAATGTGCAGTGTAAATGGATAAAGGTGGTATAGAACCCTATGTTCAACAATGGACTTACAATTTTGAGAGTGATGATAAACATATCGAAAAAATTAAACCGATAATTAAGGTCGTAATGGTTTGGTATTGTTATTATAAGTAAGGAAGTAAGGATAAAAGATATAAAATACCCAGGTCGATGATGAGAAGCAGCGTGAAATGTATGTAAGAACATCTGGTCAGCGCCATTTCGCTTACCATGCGTTAGTAAGCGAAATAGCGCTGACCAGATGCTCGGCGTCGGTAAAGTCCATGTCCAGTAGGGGACTATTACGGCATAATAAAGAAGTAAAAAAAAAACCCCTTATTTGTCCTTTCAATAAGATGTCGTTAAGTCTCGTGGTGTCACAGTCACTTTGACTTAAAGTGATAGAGACAGCACGAGACTTAACGACATCTTAAAATTGAGCGGCGTTTGCGTATTGGGGGAACAGGTTGGAAAGGTAAATTACCTTTCCAACCTGTTCATCATCGTCATCAATATCACAGCCTATCAAAGGTCCACTGCTGAACATAGGACTTTTTCATAGATTGTCATATAGAAGGATGTTTGCCACGGAGGTAACGCAAAGGGTGGTTAGTAACTGCAGTTTATCCCCATCTTCTGTTTCATGTTTCCCTCTGTCGGCTCTTTCAACACCCATGACGACATGAAGCTATACTTGCCACGCTTGGCAGTCGGGTTGGCAACCGCAGTTTTTTTATTTTTTAGTTTTTATTGGGAAGACGCTGCTGCCTATCTACTGGTTTGTTTACCTCTGTCGCCTCTTACGAGACCCACGACATGGTGTAGTGGCTATTCTTACACCGCCACTACATGGTGTAAATTATTAGTCGTTATCTATACAAATAAATAAAATTGAAGTGTCTGTTTGTAATGCCAAAATAACAGCTTCTTACTAAATGCATATGAAAGTATATACGGTACTTATAACAAACACACAATTTATTAATATAAAATATACATTTTTTTTCTGTCTGTCTGTCTGTTTGTTTCGGCTAATCTCCGAAACGGCTGGACCTATTTCGACGAGAATTTCACTGGCAGATAGCTGATGTTATAAGGAGTAACTTAGGCTACTTATATTTTAGAAAAAGAATTAGGATTCCGTGCAACATATTAAAACCCTAAATTATACGCGGGCGAAGTCGCGGGGAACAGCGAGTGTATTATAATATTTAAAAAAAGTCCTTCGTTCTACTTGTCATGAACAAACCGACAAAACGCAGCTATTATGTTAAGATGCTAATAAGTTATGAGTATGCGCGGATTCTATAGGCTTGGGATAGGAATGTTTCCTTTCAATCGTCATGTATCTTTGTCTCCGTTAAGCCGCGTATCCACCAAAAATGTTGACAACAGTTATGTTTCCAACAAGCGTCTCCACCGAAGGAACAAATGTTTGCAACAAGCGTATTCCTTTGATGTTGCCGCCGAAAATGTAAACACGGTTCCCGACATTGTTTCAAGTTTTGTTTCCAACTGTTGTGTTGGCATCAAAACTTTGGTGGAGACGCGGCTTTAGTGTTTTAATCTTATTGCCTAGGCAACCGGTTGAAGTAGCACAACAAACTCGCGATCGATTGAAGGTACTTTCATACGATTTGTTTCTATTTGTTCACGAGGGCGAGGCTTTAACATAAAATTATAACACCTTGTTTTACGAGCTGATTTAGGATATTAACTACTAGTGTTAATCGCTATTCGCGATTTCATAAAGCATTAAAATGCCTTTATGGCACTAAATTAACACTCAGCTACATACACTGCAATCCCATCACTGATCAATTACTATCAGACGAGCCGTACGCTTGTTAACCACCTTTTCCGGTCCGACAGAAAAGATTCCTTTGGCACATGGCGTACTCTTCTGAAATAGCACGATAGGGCCTCTCTTACGTTTACTCCTACAGACTAAAACATTTTAATATGGACTCTCTTGAAAAACGCAGAGCTATTATCGACCTTTTATTTTCAAAATTTTAAGAAGTCAAATAGACTGTCCCCAGTTTCTAAGTTACTTTAATTTTAGGGTGCCCAGGATACTCCCGCGAGCTCACATTCTTCCATTTGCCCCTCCATTTCGTAGAACCGTGTTTGGTAACAACTCTCTTGTACCATGTTAAGTACACTTTATAATGGATCAGTAGCTGGACTTCTGTGGCCGGACTGATATAAATTTTGTTTCCTCGTACAAGTTTCGCAAGTACTTGTTAGATACAAATGAAGTTAAATATTGTCTTTTTGTATACTTTAAAAAAACAACTAGTGATTTAGATATGTGTAATATATCTAAATCACTAGTTGTTTTTCTTTAAAATATTTTAATTAAGTAATTGTGCAATTAGTATAGGACACACACACACACACACACACACACACACACACACACACACACACACATATGTATATATATATATATATATATATATATATATATATTTTGTATATATAATATACGAAAAAAAATCCGGAATCAAATTTTTTATCTAACTTTCTACATGACATTTTAGCTGTTACCCGTAGGTTGTGATATTACTTGGTGGTCTCAAAACGGTCACATATAGTTAAAATTTAACTTTAAAAACAGCAAATGCCAATTTAAAAAGGTAAGGCTAAGAAGTGTGTGTGTGGCGTATATCGAAGTATTAAACCTTTCTCACTCACTCTCAAGAATACCGCCGTAAAATTAGAGCTGCGTACGAAACACAGTGTTTCGTATGGTGAGTGTAGAGAACAGAAAAAGGGCCCCCTTTTTACTGGAAACGAGGCACTCCATATTAGTCCTCATCGGTGACCACTTAACCTGAAAAAAAGGGTTATTATAATATCAAGGAATACATGAACGAAAATAACCCCTGGGAATAAGGTGATCGCCACCATATTGGTTCTATGAAAAATCATTTAAAAATTGTATAAAGGAAATTATTGTTAAGTGAAATATGTTTGAAAAAAAAGTCCCACTGGGTTTCTTGCTGGTTCTTCCCAGGACAGAGGTATTTTCCGAACCAGTGGTAAATAAAAAATGACTTTCAATAAGTATTATGTAATAATCAATATTGAATAAAAATTATTCTATTCTATTCTATTCTAATCCTCATTCTATAAAACAAAATTAAAGCCCCTACTCTTGGAAGATAAAAGCCCAGACTTTCATTTCCTTGTATAAGTTATAAATTTTTTATTTTAATAGTAAGGTGCTTTGGGGTAAATCCAGCATAATTATTTTCTGATTAGTTGATACGATGCATATTTAATAATTATTTTTAAGAAATCTATCCAAGTTTACAACCAACTCATATCAGTTTTATTTATTGAAATACATATCCTAATTATTTTGTTATTCATCTTAATAAAATGTCTTTGCGTTGCGTAAATACGATCATTTAAAATTTGACATATTTTTCTTCTGGATAAGATGTAATTCCGATATAACGCGGGGTAAAACCGAAAATTCGGTAAAGTGTTCCTTTTTGACTTTCGACAGAAGGTTTAGCTTTACTTTTCGTTCGTCTATACCCTTCTACAAAAAGCACTGATACATACTTTAAGTTTCTAATTTAACTATATTTTGCTCACTTGAATTTTCGGAATTACCCCACATAAAGTCCAGTGATTCTAAACTTTTAAGGCACTACCACGGCAGCGCACCTTGTTTTTCCGTAGTTGGACAGTTAATAGGCTAGTTAGAGGTTTCTTCAAATTTTAATAACAGGTAAGCGAGAATAATTATAAATTTCTTTATATATTTTTAATGAATAAAAGTATCCGAATTCGGGAATTTTCAAACCTTTAAAAACTCATAACTCCGATAATATTAACTTTAACGTAAAACGTCATAGGAACTTTTTTATTTATATTTTGCCAAGAAATATAAAAAAAATGTTGTTGCATTTATTGGGTCAAAATTATCCGAAATTAGGATTTTTCAAGCCTTGAACAATTCATAGCTTTGAAGATATTTTATCGTAAAAAGTCACGGGACTTTTTTTATTCGTACTTTATGAAAGAATATAAAAAAAATAGTCCCGTTTGAAAATAACAATTCAAGTCTAACAATACGTACGAGTATACCGAGTTGCCCCATGGCAACATGCATTTATACCATCAGTAGAATTATTTCTCCTGGACTATGTCTATATATTTGGCATTGCGGTAGGTACGCCTTGCCCACTCCTGTTGGTTAAATTCGCGAACCTGTTAAACTTAACCAAAATAACATTTGTGCTGACAAAAGATTGACAGCCACTGGAAACTACAATGGAAAAGTAGTTCGATAGTCCATTAATTCGTAATTATACCCTGTGGGGTATTTCCGAAAAAAAAAACACAAAAACAATACCTGGTTAATCCTAACCTGTGAAATAAAGCTTTAAAATGATTATCATAAAATCGAACAATCATTAAGATTACTTAGCAAGTTCCTAAGATAATGAACGCGGGGTAATTCCGAAAAACCGAAAAGAGCTGAAAAAAGCTGTTTCCACCGAAAAGTTAACTTTGCACGCGCACTATTGAGACTAGCTACCTGAAACGAGTGACGCGAGGGAGACAAATAAAATGTCGTCTAGAATAATGTTACCAGAGCAAAAAATATTGCCTAGTTAAGTCGTAATTTGTAAATATCGGAATTCGCCCATTTTCGTAATAACCCCATAGCACATTAAGTGTTATTTATACATACATATACACATCCAAATAAATAAAATTGAAGTGTCTGTTTGTAATTCCAAAATCACAGCTTTTTACTAAATGTATATGAAAATATATACGCTAAATATAATAAAAACACATTTTTTACATTTTTGTCTGTCTGTCTGTCTGTTTATTCCGGCAAATGTCCGAAATGGCTGGACCGATTTCGATTTGACTTTCACTGGCAAATATCCGATGTTATAAAGACTAACTTAGGGTACTTTTATTTTTCAAAAAGAATTAAGCTTTCGCGCAAAAAAATCGAAACACATGAAATACAATCGTAATAAATTCCACGAGGGTGAAGTCGCGGGGAACATCTAGTAGTAAATATATGTAAAAGTTACAATGTGTTTTTGCACTATTGGCTTAAGATAGGAACTACTGACTCTTAGTATGGTACTCTGAACATAAGTTGTGGGTATTTTATCATATAATGTCATGAAATGCATAATTATATAAAATCGATTATTATATTTTAGGTCTTTTAGATTTTTATAGTAGAGCTCTTTTCAGTCCAGGAATACGTTTGGGTAGAGCAACCATTGTGTTGCAGAGGTATTTACGGTATGACGTTCAAGCCATGAGATCCCATAATGAGAGTAAAAAATACCGTTAGGAGTTTGAATTGACACAAAAAATATTTTAAGTTAAAAAGTAAGTATTTAAATCTTCTCACAATATTGAACTAAGGACTATACTCTATTATATTATGTTATATTATGGTTTATTTTTGTTTATAAAATAAGAGTGACAAAGGAGCACACAGTCCACTTAATGGTAAATTGATGCTGTCGACCATAGACATCTAAATTTATTCTCGATTAAGAATAAAAATGCAGATGCATTGTCACCCGTGAGGACTAAGATGGAATGCCTCGTTTCCAGTGAAAAGGGTCTCCGGTTCTCTACACTCACCAAATGAAACACAGCAGCGTAATAGCTGCTATTTTACGCTGGTATTCTCTGAGAGCGTCCCGGTCCCGGTCCCCCCCGGATCAGCCCTGGTCGAGCCGGCCCATTCCTGCTACAACCATAATATAGCTGCACCGTGGCTCTACCACGTTACCACGTATGATATATATGATATGAATTATGAAAAAAAAATAGTACAAGATTTCCTAGGCTGCATATTCATTTACTATCAGATGGACTCCTAGCTCGCTTGTCATTTTTTAACCCAACGTCTTGAAAAGGTAGGAGGTACTCAATTTAACTTTTTCTTTTTTTTATTGTGTTACCTCATAACTTTATTCTAGGTGAACCGATTTTGATGATTCTTTTTTATTTGAAATCTGGTGCTTCTCATGTGATCCCAAATAAACTTGATCAAGGTCTGACCAGTTTGAGTTATCCTTAATAATTTATATATTTTTTTAAAAACGTTAACCCGGAACAATTATTGGTAGGTCATACAAACACTTGTTCCGTGCGGGATTCGAACCCGCGGCGCCCAACGCAGCAACTCATTGCTAAGCCACTGCGCCACGGAGCCGTCAATTTATTGAAGTCGGTTGTATAATATAAAGGCTACTATAAAATAAGTTTTTTTCCGAACCAGTGGTGATCAAACAAAAGAGTGACTTGCAATAAGTATTATTTATAATCTATATTGAATAAAAAAAGTTTCTGTTTCTGTTTCTGTTTCTGTAAATTTTTTAATTTTACCTCTTGTTATTTATTATGAAAAAGACGTTAAAATAAAACACAACATATCATGCAAGATAATTTATTTTATACAAAAGCGTTTAATTACAGCTGTTTTCGTAGTTTGGTGTTCGTAGATTGGTAGGTATCTATCGTGAAATTATACTTAGATTTGCCACTTGAGTTGTTGACAGGATATTGGAATGAAAAGGGCGATCAGATAATATTTTATTCAAGGTTGCTTGTTAGTAGAGTATAGATGATAAAAGTATTGTAGGTATATGCTGGCGCCTGCCCCAGCTTCGCTTGGACGCGCGGGGGGGAGGGGGGGGGGGTGTAGCTCATTAGATCATTGATTTTATCAATTCTTCGATTTATCCTAAAATATAGCATTGCTCTCTATATGTTCTTAAAGTTTCACCGCAAACGGAACTGCTATTCCGAGATTACGGACAGACACTTCAATTTTATTTATATGTATGTGTAAATATTCGTATAACTTATGGACACCATCACCTCATATCGTCTCGTGGGTGCCATAAGAATCTATGGGAAATACCAGGAAATCTCATCACATATGTATGGCGGTGGTCATCATAGATGGCGGTATCAATGAAAGCTACCAGGACCGGCGACGGGCAGGAGCGTTAGGTATAATTCAAATGGGAAAATGAATAAGTTTAAGAGTAGAATAGAACGAAACAGAATAGAATATATTTATGTTACCTAAACCTACATTTAATCTAGAATAAGTTTCAAAATTCCGATGAGCTATCACCCATGAGGACTAATGGAATGCCTAGTTAACAGTAAAATGGTTCTTCGGTTCTCGGCACTCAACAAACGGTAAACGAGTAGAAGCATTGTGCTGGAATCTGAAATTCATTGCATTCAATTTGAATAACTTTTACTTTAAGTAATAGTATTTTAAGTACAGTATTTTAAATTCGATAAAAACTTACATCATCCTCCTACAATTAGCGAGATACCTAGTGAGACATTTTAAAGCTATAGTTATACATCTACTTTATAATAATGTCCGTCGTACAAGTTTTTTTTTTAATTATCTATCTTTATTTAAAAAGGCTTTTATCCTACTCGTACAAGCATATGTTAGCCTTATCGTAACCTAACTTATTCGTGTTACACAAATGCTATTTAGAAAGGGGGAATCAATGTGATAAGAATATTGAAATGAATGATTTTGCTACCACTGAGTGTGGTTCTGCAATACTCAAAACCCAACCGGTTTCGCTCAAATTGATATTAAATTTTTTCACCAGATTCTCCCTTTCCCTTTGATATTTGACACATTATGCTAGCATATGTTGGACATTTTCTATAATATGACAAATATCGCAATTGGGCGAGTCTGATTTTTTCATCAAAAATACAATTTTTTTATTGAGATAGTGCCCAGAACGTAACCTATCAATAGCAATTATATGGTTTCTATTCATTTCAATATTATTATACCACGGTATCCGAAGAGGCTGACTTTGAACTGTTGGCCATAAATCACATCCAATTTGGGATAATTTCAAATAAAAGTAGAAATCTTATTTACTCGTATTTTTAAAAACTGCAATAACGGTATATCATTATTTATATATTTGAACTTAAGTTTAAAATTTGGCTACTCTTTAAAAAATAACCCTGTATAATATATGTCCAATTAAGTGCCCAGTCGGTACGAGTGTAAGACAGTGAAATCACGCACACTACCAGAGCGATGATGGCCCGTTTTGAAAGTCATTATTAAAAATCAACGTGGAATCTTGATATGTAGGTCAGAGTTCGAGGTTCGAGGAATATTATGATTAATGACTGTAGTTGAAGTGCCTAATGTGTAATAATTTTTTCATTTTGTATCTAATATTCATCACGTATCATGTAAAGATTTGTAAAGCTTTTAGCCTTACTGACCCCTAAATTATAGGTTTCTACATGATTTAGGGGACAGGAATTCACGTCTTGATTATCTCTATACTACAGTTTGGGGTAGCAGGAAAGCGGACATTTTCCTTCCCCAAAAACCTCTTAGAAAGAGTGGGTGTGGACAACAGTGGAACGTACGTATGGCTGTAACTTAAAATTCCATGGTCCCGTTTCATCATCAAAGGGCTTTGTCCACAAGTGAAATGCTTATATGTTATCATCCTGTTGCTTTTAAAATTTATTTAAGAGTCGCGGTAGCTTAGAGGTTAAACGCTCGCTGTTAAATTTTGCAGTAGGTACCTATGCGAGCAGCCCAGGTTCGATATCCGCCGGCAATGAAACTGTTAATTGCAATTTTAATTACTGACTTACTACGTATTCGGCGATGAAGGATAACATTGTGAGGAAACCTGCATATCTTAGAAACAAAAATATTTTCTAGAACATGCGAAGTCCGCCATCACGCATTCGACCAGCGCGGCGGACTAATAAGTATTTATTGTTATAATCAGTAATTATTATAGTTTGCATATTGTTAGTGAAGCTATTGCTTTATTACCCTCTCAGAAACGAGAACGCCTATGCCTAACTGTGGGAAAAAAGGCTACAACTTTCATTAAATTATGTAAGTTGTAAAAACTTTGTTTTTGTCCGAGTTTCAAACCAGAAACTGTTTTCTTGTACTCGTATCTCCATTTTCATCTCATATTTCATTTCAAAATGGTTTTCTACTTTTTTAATCAATTCATGTCCTTGATTACATGACATTATCAGTGATAAGCGAGCAATAGTGTAGTGTCGTTCATCTTCATCTCATCATCATCATCATCAGTTAATTAGCCTTACTATCTGTCACAAGTTCACTACTAAACATAGTGAAGTGAGGGATAAAGCTGCATTTTTGTCAGACTAAAAAAATATTGGATTTTCTGTTAAGAAACTTTCAACCTTCAAAAGTTTCATACCCGTGCCTCCGAAAGCACTTAAAATCGTTGGTCCTACGCTTGATCTCTCTCCGCAGATTATGAAAGGGAAGGAATAGAGAGTGCACCTTTGCTTGCGCACACACCCATTACTAATTCTGTTCTGCGCATCTGCACATGTCATCTAGCTAGTCTCCGTTGAGACAGAAATTCGGCATCGTGACAGAAATCCGGTCTGGAGGACATTATTATCTAATAATATCTTTAAAATTCGAAGAGTCTAGGCTATGTTTAATATAATTAAAAAATATAGTATACATTAGATTAGATGATCAGAGGAAGGAAATGAAATGATATAGCTTTCTTTCTTATAAAAATTTATAATTTCGTTAATTGAACGTCGTAGTTTAGTGTACTACCATTTCAAATGAGGTTTTCTGAAAAAAAAAAAGAAACGGTGAAAGAAACACAGCATATGTCATTTTTGTCATTTTAAAGGTCAAAATACAATAATAGGTATTTAAACGAAATTAATAACACATATTGGTAACTGAAGTATTCCAGTCAAGTGATTGATAAGAAATGAGTGAGTAATAAGCCCAGGCAGACCAGACCACACAAGTAGTTATAGTCTGTTCGCTTAGATACGTTCGCCTTTGTTCACACCGCCTTGGCACGTGCCGCATCTTGTCAAACGCGCCACCGCGACATCAAAAGTAAACCCACAGGAAAATGGGGTATTTTAAAACGAAGCGCCGTAGTGAAAGGTTCTTAGATATATAACTTTTGTTTATTATTTATATTCGTATTTTATTACAATAACCATATTATGAATATATTACTAAATAAATATATAGAATAATATTTTATTCTTAGACTAAAAAAACATGTATTTAACAAACACAGTAAAAGTAATAAAATAAGTGCGCCTCCGGGTGTACACACACTATCTTAGTGAACAGACTATACCTATTACTACAATCCCCTTGCTACGTGACTACGGTTTAGCTACGAATGTTCATAAACAGTTAGGCTTGTGATTCGTAGCGCGCCGCCCGCCCTTTAGACGTAGGTGGACGAAACTGTGTTAGTATTTTGCGTGATAAATTGTTTTATCTTTATGATATAATACGCGTTATATTTGTTGAGATAGTTTTTTGGTAAGAGGTTAAGAATTTTTAAATAGTTTGAATGTAAATTTTATGTAGTTAGTTTACGGGATGTGCTTTTAAGTTTTGGCGCGTCACGTTGAAATAATGATAATATAACTTTAACTCTCTCAGAAATTAATTTGAATATTTGTGTCTGTGCAGTGTCGGGTCTGCTGCAAGAAATTTCAATATGAAATAAGCAGTGCCTTAGTACAAATATCTTTTTATTTTTCATTGTAACATTATACTTTGTGTGTACATAAATTTTTAAATAAATAAATAAACAAAAGGGCAGCATTGGGACATTACTAAGAATTTTATTACTTTAATTTACTGAAACTTGAACATTAATTTATAAAAGTGACGATTAACGCAAGTAATTTATAAATAAAGTGCCCATGTCAATGCCCAGAAAATTGGACAAATGCTATCTGATAAATATAAACAAATAATTGAGTAATTATTTCTTTATTTCTTCACAATTTAGGCATACACAATAATAGTAATGTTATATAGCACTCTTCGTATATTTTTATTTATATTAGGTCCAACCTCTCAAGTGTTTTTGTATTTTAAGTTTGATTGTTTCGGGTTGTGTTGGAATATAGTTTAGAATCACATTTTAGTACCAAACGAGCTAATAATTACCTGAATGGTGTGTATAAAACAGTCTACGGTTACCTACCAACATAAAATAAAGTCTTCCGAAGACTTACACCGGAATGACATTCCACATTTACAACAATATTATATGGCAATAGGTGTATCTTTGCTGCACAAACGCATAAAAGATAACACATTAAACTTCGATGATTTACTTAGGAGTTACGGACATATTAAGTTTGTCCTTGTGCAATTTATGTTTGTAAACTGCCTCCACGATATAGGAGAAAATCCTAGTGTGGCGGTGACGTTTTTTAAGAGACAAAAAGTACGTTTCTTTTAAGCGGGAGGTCATTGACTTATTTCTCGACACTTGTCAGGCTTAATTTTCGTTTGGTATCGGTTTATAAAAATATATTGTGGTATACATACTTATAATACGTCGTTTGTATATATTTAAGTATCTATGTTATATATATTTTTTTATTTAAAAAAATACTAGAAATGTTATTAAAATTACTAATATTCCCTTTAAGCACTTCTGGTTAGCTTAAAATGCTTGTGATAGAAGTGGCTCACGACAGTAGTCGAATGGCGGATTTCAACCTACGACCTTTCGAGCACGCGGTCTGCAACCTGCCATTAGGCTACTGACGCTTAAATATGTATGTGTTGTATATTATATGTGATACATATATATTATATGTGTATAAATGCGTATGTACTTAAGTATAATAAATGTGTACTTCAGCTTATTGAAGTCCACTTTTGAACATAAGCAAGATATTTACCATAGTTGCCACTCGTGGCAAGCGGATTGGTAACCGGAGTTTATTATTGTTAGACGTTATAGCAAGACGCTGCTGCCCATCTCCTGATTTGTTTCCCTCTGTCGCCTCTTACGACACCCACGGGATGATATGGGGTAGTGGATATTCTTACACCGCCACTGTACAAAGTTATTCAATTTATTATGTATTTATGGATTGCATTTATTATGTTGACCTTTTATCCTCATTTACAAATCTTACTGCACCTCCAAATTACTGTTCTCAGCTTACTTATTGGTTGAGTATAGAAAACACTTTAAGTCGTTAATCCGCTTTTAAACTTGTCGTGTAAATAAAGTCTACATAAATTAATACCAGGCAATTTACTTTCCTTCTGGATCCGTCGCAGTTGGATAAACAAAAAAAAAACAAAAATCACGTACTTCTTACGTAGGCGTATGTTCTTTTGTCTAAACACTTAAAATTTATGGGACAAGTATGACTGAATGATGTTTTTTTGTTATACAGGTTTGGCAATGGCCGATAGAGGATTGAGACGTGGTGCGGGCACTCCTTTCTACGCCCCGCCACGACGAAAGACCTCCGCTGAGATAATCAGTGAAGCTCGAGCTGCTATATTTGATGGTAGGTGTAATTTAAATATTCGAGCGGCTACAGCACGCCTCACAAGTACAACACAGTGCCTTAGGCACTACATGTATTCTGAATGGAGATCACGGGATCTGATAACTGCACTTAGGGTGATCACACTATATACGAAAACCATGGGCAACATATCACCATGCATGCATAACACCATGGGCACCTATACAGACGATAAAGCAGCTTTTGTTAAAAAAAACAATGTTTTGATTAATTTAGTGATTTGAGTACATAATATACATATTTCTCGAGATGTTTCGATCGGTTAGTTTTTTAGTAAATGTATTTGTGAAAACATGTTAATAGCGTTAGGTTTATATGCATTTGTTACTTTCTAACGTAAATCTATTACTATTAAGTTGTTTTTTTCCAAATAAAATGAAAATAAATGATTAACGGTCCGGCATAGCTTATCCGTTGTTCCCAAAGCGGACCGTATCAATTTTATTCCATCCATGTTAAAAAACTATTTATTTCCACAAAATTTCGTTTAATACAACAACAGTACCTATATTTGACTACAAGTATTCAGGAAAAAGAAAACTATCAAGTCTCTTGATAGTTTTCTAGACTAAATTATAGACAACGAGGTAGAGTTCAAGTTCAGTTTAGTTCTGTCAAGAAACTCTGTAGCAACCCGGAGTCAGGAAGTTGGCGATGTTTCACTCTCTTGCCTCGGAAAGCACGTAAAGCCGTTGGTACGGCTGGTAGTGTTCTATCTGACTATGAGAATGAGGAAATAAAGAGTGTACCTGTTCTTACTCACACACTCTTGCACTAAAGATAATGGTGCTGCACAGATTCGGTGAGACTGACTGCCGTGATTGATATTCGCTCTGTAGGAAATAATAATTATATAATTGTTATTATTATATACTAGCGCTCCGCCCCGGCTTTGTACAGGTGAATTCTGGATCTCGACAACAGCCTCAATTATCGGGTCGAACTGAGTCAGGGACCCCAGTCAAAAACACACAAAAAATCATCGAAATCGGTCGAGCCATTTTCGAGTTTTTGCGAGACTAACAGACAGCAATTGTTTTTTATGTATAGAGATAAATCGTATCGTATCGTAGACAAAAATCACTGCTTATTTAAAACAATAAAAAAGGAAGGCTCTCATATTGTCCAGGGCGCCACACGGCTAATGTGGCTTCGCCATGCAATCAGATTTTTTTCAAGCTAAAAAACCCTTTACACGCTAAAAACCCTGTAGACGAAAAAGGAATAAAAAATATTGATTGCTTTACCGCTCCTGTGTCGCACCGCACGGTGTGTTATTTTTTAAATAAGGTTGACAAACGAGTACACAATCCACCTATTTATAAATGCATACTGTGGCCAATAGATATCTTCATCAATCCTCGATGAAGAACCAAAATGTAGAAGCATTGTGGACCCTTGTGGACTTAGATACTCGTAGAATGCCTCGTTACGTGTAAAAAGGGTATCCGGTTCTTTATACTCACCATATGAAACACAGCAACATTAAGCTGATATTTTCTGCTGGTATTTTGTGAGGGAGACATCCTTTCCCGATTAAGCCACGCTGCAACCATAAGAATAGCTGCAGTTCGCAAATTTAAAAGCGTCAGTGAGCCTAATGGCAGGGCGCGGACCGCAAACTAGAAAGGTCGTGGGTTCGAATTCACCATTCGACTACTGTCGTGAACCACTTCTAACACAAGCATTTTAGGCTTACCAGAAGTGGTTACAGGGAATATTAGTAATGTTTAATAGCATTACTAGTATTTTTATTAGAAAAAATATGGGACACCGGAAGGGCATCGTTTAGATGTGCCACCAAACCACCATGTATGACCTCATTCTTAATAGGTACTTAATCATGGGTAAGTTTTATCGAGATTTAGCATAAAATTACTTTCACCTTGCCAATGTCGCATGGGGTTAATGGACGACATCGTATCACGAATATAAACATTTTTTGGCGCAATTGACGTCATAACAATGTATTTTCATGAGTTTTGTTATGCCGAGGAGTTATATTAAAAAGAAGTGTGAGTCGTTAGATTCGACATAGGAAAATTGAAACAGGAAATTTAAAATAGAAGAATTGAAAAATTCCATTCCATTCCATTCTAATAATATGAGGCAAAGCCTAAGTTCAGCTGTGGACATTCATAGACTTAATTATGATATTTTAAAAGAATACACGATACAGGCTTCCTGCTTTATATTTTACTAGATACTGTCCGACTTCGCACGGGTGTGATTAACAAATGTAGTGTTATCTTTTTACAACTTGATTACAAAACACAAACATTTCTGTACTATAAAAATATAGTAGGTATATAAATATATATATGATAAAAAGTATGAAAAATATCTTGAAGTAGTTTTTAATTCTTTTTTGAAATGTAAAAACACATGCGTATTCTAATGCGACTTTGTGTCAAAAATTCAAAACAATCGCCGGTTTCAATTTTACTAGAAAGTGGTAGTCTATGGTCACTTGCAGCTCTCTAATGAAACGACACTCTCTAATGAATTAGATGCTTATATTCACTATCGCAATTTTTGTAACGACTTGTTACGAACACTTAAAAAAATACCAAAGCTATAACTTATCTATTAATTTAAATAATCCAAAAAAATTTTATTGAGTTCAATAAAGGGCATTTGTCATGTCCCTACAAATAAACATGAACCTCATGGATTACTAAAGATTGAACAGACGACGGACGCTCATCACTCCTTGGACAAGTGCAATGGCTACTTCTCAACAGTGGGAGAAACTCTAGCAAATAGTATTCTGCGCGAGTTACAAACTGAGGAGAAAAAACTAACGACAAAAATTAATCCAAAACATCTTATCACCGAACTAAAAGCCTTAAACAACGAAGGCTACCGATGTGGTGTCACTTGTGACACATTGTGTGATTACAGCAAATTCTTTATATTATTCATTATGGATATGGGTGATCCTCCAAACATAAAAACTTTCTATTAGATTTTTAGTCTTTTTTTTCTACCGACTTCAAAAAGAAGACGATACTCAATTAGACTGTATGTTTTTTTATGTGTATTACCTCATAACTCCTTACTGGCTGAACCAATTTCGATGATTCTTTTTTTATTTGAAAGCTGGTACTTCACATGTGGTCCCATATAATTTGATCAAGGTCTGCCCAATAGGTTTTGTGTTATTCTTATTAATATTATTGAAGTCGATTGTACAAAATTTTAATTTTAAATTATATCAAGTGAATAACGAACCTACAGTCCACCTCGTAGAAAGTGGTAGTCCATGGTCACTTGCAGCTAACTTTAAACAACGAAGGCTACAGATGTGGTGTCACTTGTGAGGACTAAGATGGAATGTCTTGGCTTTACTGGTTATCTATATTCTTCGGACCAGAATACAATAGTGCGAGTAATGCCATTTGACGGCAGAAATAGCTGAGAGTGTGGTACCTATCTAGACGGACTTCTAGCCAGAAAACGAGTATTTACGAACGAAATTTAGAGAACCCCCACACTAAATGGAGTGTAAGATATTAATGAAATCGACGGATGCAAGTGGCTCGATACCGTGTTTATCGCTGAGTGCGAGGTAAATCAGTACTTAAAATTGCAGTTAATTTCATTGTCTCCGGCGGGAGTCGAGCCCGAGTTGCTCTCGTACTACTGATATACTGAAAAAAATGAGGTACCGAGTTTATCTTGGACTTGTCAAGGGCTGTAATGATGATGATGACTTATAACTTATAGTATTTTTTCTTATATTAGATTATTGCACTTTTATTTACTGTTTTTGTTTTTTATCGCGTTTTTATTAACTGTTTTCGTATATGTCTGTTCGGGCCGAATTCAATAATTGATTTTAAATTGATTTCCCGATGAGCTAGGGACATAAAATTTTGAACCTAGCTCAGAATCGGATGACAATATAAGAATATGAACGTGTTATGTTAATAATGTTAATACATAATTTTTAAAAATTTAATTTTGCTTAATAGTAGTCTGGGAGCACGGCAGTGCCCCCGCCAAGTCGAGCAAAAAAGCGGCACGACCGTACCATCTTTTTCTCAAAGCAGTTCAGGGCATTTTCGAAACTCTATAACTTTGTTGTGGATAAAATTAGAAACCTGAATCAGTAACCAAGTAGGCATTGTATAAACTCGGTATTTTATATATTCATTAAATTTGAACCAGTAGTTTAAGAATTATAACTAGTCAAAGTTTCTTAATTTTGTCACTCACTCACTGAGCGATCATCAAAACTCTAAGGCATTTGTAGCAGACATAGAAGCTTCAAATTTGGAATACAATTATTGCTTAGTATATAAATCAAGGGAAAACTAAAATATTTTGTAACTTCGGTCTAGTTTTCGAGATACACCAACTGCATAAATAACTTTGTAATCCCATATAAATATATCGGATTACAAAGTTACATTTGCAGTGAATGAATCAGTGTACCTATATATGTATGATATAATGGAATAATAGCTTTAGATAGGTACCTAGATATAACTATCTACAAAAAGAAATGAGATGCTACGAAAAACATAACTTGTAAAAAAAACCAAGTCTCGCAACTCAGTTCTTCTACCGTAAAAAGTTGTGAGACCCAAGTCGGTTAATTTATTCAGTCCCTACTTAAGGGTACTTCTGTCTTAAGTTATTACGTAATTAGCTAACCTAACAACATCTTATAGTGACCATATCAATACTAAAAATCTTTTATGTTTTAAATTAATAAATTGACTTGGCAATCGCACTAAACAATGTAATTTAATATAATATGTATTACTTGAGAGATACATTGTCTTAGGTAGGCTAATTACATTTTCTTTACATGTATCTATTTATCAATGTCAGATTACCAAAGCCTTCACTTTTCACAGTACAAAGTAATTTAGTCAATCGCACGAAAGGGGCAATTTGTGGAAATATTCACATTCGCCTTCAAGGTGGTTGAACTGAAATGTTGCGATCGTTACAGAATGCTGTTACTGACGCAGTTGCTAGGGGCAATAACAATTTCAACGATCAGTACCTATTTCTTATATTAAAACACTTTTTGTAGCTTAAATACTACGCAAAAGTTTATTTCTCTAACTACCACTATTTGATAAAAAAAATTTTTATTTATCTGTATATCTATATAACCTCATAGAGGGGATTAGAACCGTACTTTATAGCAAACTATGGGGGCGATCTATGTTTAGTAGTGGACTTATATAGTGATAGTGAACTGTTACTGTGACGTTTTAAATTCACTTTTTGACTACTAAGTTTCGCAAATTTGCAGATTAATTTAATGATGTTGAACTTGCAACCTAAGGTAAAGGGTTCGTAGAAGGCTCCGAATAATTTGTACAAGCTTTTATGTAACTTATTTTCTTCGTATGTTTTTACATTTCCAGTTCACAATTTGTAATCGATTTTCGAAGAGCTTGCTGACATACGATTGAACAATAATATCACAATAATAATATAATAATATAGAGTTGATCTGATGATGGATCCGGATGTTGGCTCTAACAACGCCTATAAAAGCTTGTCTTTTAAATAGATTTCATTAAATCCTAACTTTATTAAATCTAGAGCCTAAATGTCATAGGTATGATTTGAACTTCGCAGTGGCAATCACCGTCGGATAGACTGTGATATTGACGGTCAAGATACACTTTTCAGCACGAATGCACTGGCTTGACCGGTGAAGGCCGAAGCAGTACATATAATGATGTTGTGTTTCGAATGTTGTTGTGACGAGAATCAACACACACACGCACGCACGCACGCAGCACGCACGCACGCACGCACGCACGTACGCACGCCCGCACGCACGCACGCATGCACGCACGCACGCAGGCACGCACGCAAGCACGGACGCACGCACGCACGCACACACGCATAGAGAGAGAGAGAGAGAGATACACACACACAGAGAGACACATACACACATACACAGAGAGACAGACAGACACACACACACACACACACACACACACACACACACACACACACACACACACACACACACACACACACACACAGACACATATACACACATACACACACACACACACACACACATAGAGATAGACACACAGACACACTCTCACACACAGACACACATATACACTCTCTGTCACACACACACACACACACACACACACACACACACACACACACACACGCACACGCACACGCACACGCACACGCACACGCACACGCACACGCACACACACACACACACACACACACACACACACACACACTCACGCCTGTCACCCAGAGGGGTAGGCAAAGACTACGGACTTCCATTTGGCGCGATCCTGACATACCTCTCTCGCCTCATTACATCCATTTTTTTTTTTATAGAATAAGGGTGACAAACGAGCACACAGTTCACCTGATGGTAAGTGGTTGCCACGGCCCATAGACGACTGCATCTATCCTCTATTACAAATCAAAATGCAGATGCGTTTTCACCCGTGAGGACTAGGATGGAATGCCTCATTTACATTAAAAAGGGCCTCCAGCCACCTGCACTCACCAAGCGAAACGCAGAGGTAAACCTCTACTTCACGCTGGTATTCATATATCTACGCATACACGCTCGTCGGTAAAGGGTACTCCTAATTTGGCCCATTTTCAATGTATCGCCGATTTGGTCGAGAGACGGAAGAAGAGAATCATACACTCTTCAACATTTCATTCTTCAAGGCAAGATGCATTTAATCTCAGTTCTCAAGGAGAAATACGCATCTGCATTTTCATTCATAATTGAAGACAGTTTGATACTTCGGTGTCTAGGGGTCATGGCATACACATAAAGGTGGACTGTGTGCTTGTTTGTCAACTTAATTCTTTAATACATTTATTGTTACAGAAATGAACAGCAGCTCCAGTGGGTCCAGCGGCGTGGGTGCCTTGCGTCCGTTGCGTACACGCCGCCCGTTTACACCACGCGAGCCTCAACGAACTCTGTTCACAGAAAGAGCACGCAAGCGTGAACACAGACCGCCTAGTGCTTTTGAGTAAGGAGTGCTTGAAAACTATATTTGATCATATTCTTTGATTATATTTGTTTTTATGTAAATAATTATGGTTAAGGTCGGTTTTACTATACTTCGAGCAGAGCGGTTCCCAAAGAACAGGTACCCAGGAAAGGTTCTGTTAACTTAACATATAAGAAAAGTATCAATGTTTTAAAATAAAACTCTTTTCCGTTTCCTTGACCTTGCCGTGTTCCATGGTATTTAGATGATTCACTTAGTCTCATACTAGTTTTAAGGTCACTAATATCGGACTTACTGCTAACAGTGCTGCTAGACTGACGGAGTTAATGTAATCGTATATTATAATATGATTGATGTAGTTTTTATTCAGATGTTTTTCGGCGCATTGTAATATTGCGTAAATAAATGCCTAGATATTCTTTAATTGCAAAACAGAAAGTCAGTGTGGCGGCGCTGTCGTCGCGCTACAAGCTTAACGCATCGAAGCCTAAATCGCACTATCAAAGTTGCGGAAGTACTGCGGTATATATAGAAGAGCTCCGACTACCACAACTACCAATGCTCCGGATTGGCCACTCCCCGAGCTCAACGTCTTGCCCGGCGGGTTATATCCTCTTTTCCTTCCACGGCCAAATATTTAAATTGCGTTTAACAATTTCTATGTTGCGAGTGGGAATTGAACTTAGTATAGACGAAACATACATTTTTCTCTTCTCCATTACAAAATCCACTGTTGAACATGGGTATCTAGCATCGTAGCGAGCAGTTACCTTAATCATCACGCTTGGTAGGCGGGATTGACTTTTTATTTTTTGCCTTTTATTTTAAAACTATTATGTAATTAATATTGTGTTTAAAGTTAAAATAAACAGTTAGATAACTTTGCATATCTTTTATCTTTAACATTATCTTTTACAAAATTATGACTTCCAGATAATTCAGTTACTGTATTTTAAATATAAAAACGCTTCTAAACAGCCTCAAGTATTTAAGCCTCTCAGAAGACGGTGAGGATGTTCCGATTAAACCTTCAGGGATCTGCACTGTAACTTGCCAAGAAGATTTAAGCGGAGGTCAGACAGTAGAATTAAAACATGGAACAAAGAAGGATAATTCGGTAAGTTCTGTACTTGTTTTTATACAAGTATAGGTGACAAAACGGCCAAGTAGTCTCCCTAATGATAACTGAATGCAATTGCAAATAGATTACCATCATCATTACAGCCCATTACAAGTTCACTAAGGAACGTAGGCCTCACTCAGGGAATGACATGTAGCACGGTTCTGATCTACCTGCATCCTGCATCCATCGATATCATGCATTCCTTACCAGGTCGTCACTCTATCTGGTTTTTTATAGGATAAGGGTGGCAAACGAGCACACATACTAGAGCCTACTTGAGCTTTAACGTGGTGGCTGCTGCAGCTATATTAATTGTATAGTTGGAAGGACCATGCTCTCACAGAATACCAGCATAAAATAGCAGCTTAACGCTGCTGTATTTCGTATGGTGAGTGTAGAGAACCGGAGACCCTTTTTACTGGATACGCGTCATTCCATCTTAGTCCTCATGGGTGACAACGTGTCTGCATTTTGATTCATAATCGAGGATAGATGTATGTATGAGCCACAGCAACCATTTACCATCAGTTGGACCGTGTGCTCGTTTGCCATAAAAACAACCTATAAAATATTTTAATACCTTTGGTTTGTGCTCTTTCAGTTCCGCAATCAAGGGCAATCAGAGCGTAGTGGGGATGGAGTCATCTGGCGCGGATTCACTAAATTACCACATCTCAGTGGCAAAAGCAAACCACTACATCGACGTAACACAACCGGCCAATTGTCGGTGGACGGTACGTTATATGTTTCATAGAAAGATGATAAACGAGCACACAGTTATTGGTAGAGCCATGTTGCATTTATATTATGGTTGTAGCACGACTGGGTCGGCCCGACCGGGAAACAACCGCGCTCTCACAGAATATCAGCGTAAAATAGCAGCTCAATGGTGTTGTTTCGTATGGTGAGTGAAGACAACCGGTGACCCTTTTTACTGAACACGAGTCATACCATCTTAGTTCTCAGGGGTGACAACGCATATTGATTCTGCATTTTGATTCTTAATCGAGGATAGATGTCTATGGACCAAAGCATCCACTTACCATCAGGCGGGCTGTGTGCTCGCTAGTTACCCTTATTTTATAAAATAACCACAGTCCACTTGCTAAGTGGCTACTATAGTCCATGAACACTAACAAATAACTTCAAGCAAATGCGCCTAAAGATAGGTTGACCTGAGGATTAAAATGAAATGCCGCTCAACGTGTAATTATACTTTTTTTTTATTTTATTTTTTTTATTCTTTTTTATTTAAGGGACTTTCGTTATTATTAACATGTCAGTCCCATTGTACCTTATAACTAAATAGCACAAAAATACTTAATTACTAACACAATACTTAATAAATGATAAACCATTTGAGCAGCATCTGACAGTGGTTCAGAGAGTATACTTTGATATTCCCCTATATACTTGCTGTCTTATCCTTTAAACTGAAATACAACAATAAATTAACTCTTGTTTGGACGTAGTTACATAAAAACGTTCCAACCCACAAGTCATTTAAAAATGACTGTGTGTTGTTAGTTGTTACTGATGTGTGAGTGAATGAAATGAAGCTAAAAAGTAAAGAAGAAGAAAAATAATTCATTTTTGAATGACTTGTGGGTTGGAACGTTATTGTATAACTACGTCCGTTTGATAGCTAGATGGAGGCGCAACCCCACCACCAAATAATTTTTTACTGACGACATGTTTTTGTACATAACATATATAATATCCATACTTCTTAAATATTATTGTGTTTTAAATATGGCCAATCGTATTATTAGGCAGTTCAATAATTGGTCCGTATAGATAATAAAAGGGTAGCGTGTCAATCTACGCTTAGATGAACTCAGAAAAATGGTTGGCGATTTAGGTGATCATGAATAGTCACATCATTTAGTAACTGGTTTCTCACACAATTTAAAAACAATTTTTTTTACAAGGTGTGATTCAAAGTTTCGGCAGAAATAAAGTTAAAGAAAGTGGAATTAACTTTGTATATGCCGAAACTGAAATCTGAGCCTGAGTTTGTAATTAATTAAATAATCATCATCAACCATCAAGCCCACTACTGAACATAAGTCTTCCCATAGATTACTCCATAAGGGGGACATTTGTTAAAGTTGCCATGCTTGACAAGCGGGTTGGCAGCCATAGTTTTAAAGTTGGCAAAAAATTACCTCGCGTATATCCGCGTTATAAAATAAAATGATGTGCCTTACCTAGTTTGACTAGCACCTCCCGCCCTCCCTCAATTGCGTGCACTATCACCGTCACCACTAATCCCAGCACGACTACTCCTACCACCACTATACTAGGAAAGACACCACTGACGACAATACGACACGTGTTTCGCCTCTACACGAGGCATCTTCAGGTGATCTAGACTCTACGGTTACTTACTTACTTACTTATCTTCACGCACAATCCCTGATGGGGTAGCCAGAGAGAACAGATCGCCAAGTGTCACGATCCTTACATACCTCTTTCGCTTCTTTCAGATTCATTATCTTCTTCATACATGCACGTCTAGGTATCCGAGTACTCTTGACCCTACCCTCTTCGAGCAATTTGCTCACATGGCCTTCGAAAGTTAGTCTCGGTCTACCTCGACACCTTTTAATATTAACTTTCGCGCTATATATTTGGTTCACCATTCGGTCTTCACTCATTCGCTCAACGTGCCCAAACCACCGAAGCACGCTCTTATCAATTTTTGTGATAAGGTCATCTTTCAAACCTGCCATATTGCGAATCTCGTTTCGCTTTCGGTCGGCCATGGTAACGCCGCACATTTTACGAAGAGATCGCATCTCCACTGCATTCAACTTGCTTTTATGCTTCTTCTGGCATACCCATATAACAAAGTCGGTACCAACACTGCGTTATGTATTGCAAGGCGTGCACTCTTCACTACGCCTTGCATTTTGACTAACGCAGTCAGGGCACCACTTCCATCCCGGCTAAAAGCACTCCCCAAGTATACAATTTCATTTACCTGTTCTAGACATTCCTGATTTACCCATATTTCACACTTCGTTCTCTCTTCGTCCCTTTCAAATAGACTATACGGTGCACTCAGCAAAGTAATTTTTTTGCCAACTTTAATATAATGGACTTGCGCAAAGTAACGCCTGATTCTATTAATTAGCCATGGTTTTTTCTAGTTATTATTAAAAAGACGCTGCTGCCCATCTTCTTTTTTATTTCCCTTTGTCGCCTTCACGTGAAGGCCGAAAGGGAGTTGTGGACAGTTTTACATCGCTAATACACGATAAATATTATAGTTACGTCAAAATATGTTAATAACGTCGTAGCGGGTGGAAGGAAAAGGGGAGATCTCCCGCCGGGCAAGGTGTTCTGCCCGGGGAGCGGCCAGCGCTCCGATTGGTAGTTCGGAGCTATTCTATATATGCTCCTTTAATTTCGGAACTTTGATAGCGCGATTTAGGCTTCGATGTGTTTCGCTTGTGGCGCGACGACAGCGCCGCCACATCACCCCCCGTATTTTTTATTATAAGTGTTAAGGGACTGGGTGTATGTATTCAAAAATATTTTTGAATACATACAGATTAGGGTACTGTATCGTTAAGTCAGTGTGCTTTACTGCCTTCACTTACAACACCACTTACCATCAGGTGATATAGTGGTCAAACTCTGTCTTATAATATGTTAAAACGGCGGCAAACGTATATGTCTATACTCACAACCAATACTTTAAAATACTTTTCCTAGAAAGACGTATAATATATTAAAGTTAATATTTTATTTCAGGGTGTCCTACAACGTCGAATTTGTCAAAAACTATATCAGTGACTAGACCGTTAGATATGAATAGTGATCTCAACACCACCAGTGGCTTCTCTAATGATCATCATGAAAATAAATGTAAAGAAATAATTTTATCTTATCTTTAATGAGAATAATTTTACTAGTAAAATAACCTAATTAAATCAAACTCAGTATCTAGGGATATAAAACGTAATTTTCCAGCATACGGCACAGACGGCGGTGGTAACAAGCGGCGAATATATACCAGTTCGAAGTCAATACCGTGCGATACTGGACCAAGTTCCGTACTCGGTGATATTCCAGTCAAGCACTTGGCCTTGCAATTGCCAAATACGTCCCTCGATAACTACGAAAGGTACAAACAGACTACATATATTACATTGAAGTTACGTGTGATGTATAACTTAAGCATAACATAAAATAAACTTTAAACTAAAGCCTTTCAACCAAAGGCAGAGACATTTCGTTTATTCAATCTGACTGCACTTGTCTACTGTGTGCTTTTTTTTTTATAGGATAAGGGTGACAAACGAGCACACAGGCCACCTGTTGGTAAGTGGTTGCTGTGGCCCATAGACATCTATATTTATTTTTTTATTTTTTATTTAAACTCGCGATACCATCCATACCATCTGGATGATTGGCGGTCTACCACTGTGCGATTTAGAAGATGGTTTCTTCCTCGCACAACTTCCTTGTGGAATCGATTACCACCAGCGATTTTTCCGAACCGATACAACTAAGGGACCTTCAAAAAAAGAGCTTACTCCTTTTTAAAAGGCCGGCAACGCATCTGCAATTCCCCTGGTGTTGCAGTTGTTCATGGGCGGCGGTAGTCACTTAACATCAGGTGAGCCGAATGCTCGTTTGCCCCTCTCCTATAAAAAAAAAACCATCAGATGCTCGTTCGTTTGTCACTTCAGTTTTATAAAGAAAAAGAGACATGACAAGGCAGAGATTATGTGCTACCGTAGTTTTTTATCAATTATAAAGCACGCTTGGGACTTTCTTCTTCTACTTTATAAGACCGTAAAAGTTCACTGCTGGATATGAATCTCTGCTGTTTTAGGGAGGATTTATGTAAAACGTCATGTTTGACAGGCGGGTTAACAATCACAGCACTACACCTCTCGTATCTATGACGCTGGCTGCCGTCACGGGACTGTGTATTTTCTACCGACTTCAAAAAGTAGACGGTACTCAATACGACTGTATGTTATTTTCTTTTTTTTATGTGTGTTACCTCATAACTTTTTTCTGGGTGAACCGATTTCGATGATTCATTTTTTAATTTGAAAGCTGGTGCTTCTTATGTGGTACCATGTAAATTTGATCAAGGTATGACCAACAGTTTTTGAGTTATTCTTAATAATTTATATTGAAGTCGGTTGTACAAAATTTTTAATTTTTAATTATAAATGTAACGTGAACGAGATGGTTACCGCTGTCTATGGGAAGCCATAAGATATTTCTGGCATAGTTGTCTCTTACGACACCCACGAGACGAAACCGGATGATAGAACCTTCGGAAATATAAAAGTCACCTGCTACAATCAAACGTTTAGCGGGCGTATGAAGTCTTACTATAATGTTAAACATACATCATACAACTTACAAAGATGATTAAAAGAATAATTTAAAATTAAAAATTTTGGTACAACCGACTTCAATATAAATTATTCAGAATAACTCAAAAAGTTATTGGTCAGACCTTGACCAACTTTATATGAGATCACATGTGTAAGACCAGCTTTCAAATAAAATAAGAGTCATCGAAATCGGTTCACCCAGTAAAAAGTTATGAGGTAACACACTAAAAAAACATACAGTCTAATTGAGTACAGTCTCCTTTTTGAAGTCGGTAGAAAAAGACATAATGTTACAATAAAAAAATACAACGATTTGTGTTTGCGCTCCCTTACACTGTCGAGGGGCTCGCTCCGGGCCTCGCGACAGTGTTCGATTTATTTGAATAATTTAACGGCACCGTGGCGCAGTGGCTTAGCAACGAGTTGCAGCGCTGAGGGTCGCGGATTCGAATCCCGCACGAAACAAGCATCTGTAGGGCCCACAAATAATTGTTCCGGGTTTGAATGTTTGTCCTTGTAAAATTTATATATTTAAACTGTCCCCAAGATACAGGAGAAAATCCAAGTGTGGAGGTAACGAAAATAAGAAGAAAAAAAAATTTGGAAAGGTTTTTTGGTCATAGACAGAGAAAGCCAGCTAGCAAACAATATTTAAACTGTCAGTTTACAGTTATTATGCGTGATCTTACATGACATGGAGCGAGCTACGGTGGTAGTAGGTACCGTCATCCGCCGTGCTATCGCTTCGCGGTCTCTGTGCGGAACGCGCGATCTTAAGCAACCGTGATACCGAGCCATCAAAGTTAAGCATACATTAATAAACATATTTCTATTTCTGTAGCATGACCATACTAGAATTGGCCGAAGCATTGACATCGCAACGCGCCTCCGACACCGAGAGAGTTCTGCTCCTTATGGAACAGCTGCAGAATATGTTGGAAAAGACAACGCCGTCTGGTAATCTACGTGAACTCGTTCTGCGTTCCCTCTACGTCCACTTAGACAGCGAAGAAGAGCGGGTGTTGGTGGCCATCGCAAGAGCTTTGTTAACGGTAACTGATGTTCTTTTAGCCGATATTAACAATGGTGATGATAACCAATGCAGGAGTTTACAAACTTAATTGTGAATGTGGTCACTCTTACATATTGTCCGCGTAAAATAATACGAAACTGAAGTGAACAATCGACGCTACAGAAGATCTACAATCTGTGAACATGTTCAGGATCACCTCCCCCCATTACATCAGTTAGTTAATAATTTAATAAACTACAAATCCTCGCAAAATAACACCGATTCCTATCAATGATGATGATGATGATTTCTTATAAATACGCGAACTCTACACATTTAAATAAAACTAAATTTACGGATTTTATCGCGTATTATTATTAACTTATTTTATTTTTAATCTGGAGGTAACCGTGGTTAACTATGACATTGGGATGTCATACACGTCAGTCCCCCCCGTGACCATGTGCGGGTGCTGTAAAGTGCTCGAAACGTCGGGAATTTAAAATAAGTTAATATACGCGATAAAATCCGTAAAATTAGTTTTATTTAAATTATGGTGAATCAAAATCATTCCAGTTTTAATAGATGGTATGGCTGGGGTCATTTACTTGGGATCCTATAATTAATAAAATTAAACACCAACCCAAGCACGCCACTGTAAAACTTAAAGAATGCTATCCTTCGTATTACAAAAACTAGTTTATCATTAGTCTCAGGTTTAAACTAGTCTGTTTCAATAAAAAAATCCAGTGGACATCAAATGTCAAATTTCGTTAACACTGTGGCGCCGCCGATATAAAAAATACCACCTTATGTAATAAGTTAAAAGTTCTTTCAGCGTAAATCGGACCATTTATTAATAATTTTAAGCTGAAGGTTACCGTGACTAACAATGATATTGAAACGTTGTGTTCCAAAGTAGTCGAGACGCCGTTATTTTACGTGATAGAGCCATGTTGCAGTTATATTATGGATACAGCACTTATGGGTGGCTTGCCAGGGGAAGGACCACGTACTCACAGAATACCAAATAACAGCTTAATGCTGCTGTGTTTCGTAAGATGAATGTAAAGAATTGGAGGCTCTTTTTACTAGAAACGGGGCATTCCATCATAGTCCTCAGGGGACTGTGATGGAATGCCCCGTGTGGGTGGACTGTTTGTTCGTTTGTCACGTTTGTTCTAAATAAAGTCGGGAATATAAAAGTAAGTTTATTAAGCTCAATAAAATCTGTAAAAAAAAACTAGTTTCATTTAATTCCTATTATTACAAGGATAGAACATATTGTTAATTAATATTTTAAGTGCTAATTAACCATGTGGTCGGCGATGTAGGAAAATAATGTGAAGAATTTACGTACATATCGGAAAAATAGAAAAATAATATTTCGAGGACATGTTGGCAGTGCGACAAATTCTTTCCTACTTTAAAAAATCTCACAAAAGAGGGTAGAGTTGAAGTCGCAAGACGTCTGATTCTGCAATACAATCCTCTTGACAAACGAGGCGATTTAAGCAAATCATTACTACATTACATGCACTGTTACAAGTTGGTTCAGGATTAACTATATGAAATCCAACAAAAAGTTGCCTTTATAATAAATCTAATGAAACATAATTACAACATAGAATAATTTCAGATGCGAGTGACTGGAAAACATTTAGCAGCGGCGTGTAAACTGGTCTTCAAAATTGCCAGAAATGACAAGAATGACCATTTCTTCAGAAATAGCAATTTATTAGGTAAAATATTGCTGGTTAATATACAGATAATATATTATGACGATATATGCGATAAGATACGAATATTATGTATATAATATTTATTTTTTATTCCGCTAAATAAACAAAATACCTATTGACAAGCTTCCAACCAGTTTATTTTTAAAAACAAAGCTCGTTAACACTTTAGAAAAGCATTGCAAGTATGAATTAACGCTTTTTCCTTAATAATGATTCTATCGTACCATATTTTCCTTATTTATAATAGTATAGATATTTATATTGGAGTCTAATCGACTATGAATACGAATATGTTGTTAAATAAATAAATATTTATAATATATTTATTTATTATATATGTATTTAAGTATAATTATGTATTTGTTACTTCTGTATTAATATATTTATTATATGTAAGTAAATTTATATTATATAATATGTAAAGAATACCGTTTCTATATATATATAGACTAATGATGAGTGGGAGAGAATGCCTTAAGGCAGGGGTCGGCAACCTGCGGCTCGCGAGTCAGATGCGGCTCTTTGGATGTGAAGCTGCGGCTCTTTAGTTTCATAGTTCATACGAAAATATTATTTATTTTATAAAAAAAAAAAAACATTTAAAAATCGATCCACACTGAGCCATTTGGGAGTTAATACTGGATCTCTAGAAATGCAATTGATCGATTTAAAAAGTAAAGCTTTGTGGAGTTGAAAATTTACTGAGTTGAAAAGCAAGTTGAAAGAGTTGGAGGTCCAGAAATGTATGTACCTAACGCAACAAAAATGAACAGCTTTAAAAGAAATGCCGCGAGTTGGAATAGTCTTCCAGATTGCTACAGTGAGGTGAAGAAGTTGGCATTTGGAGTGCTGACTATCTTCGGATCGACATATTCGTGCGAGCAAGCGTTCTATTGCATGAACATAATTAAAAGTAAAGTAAAGAGCCAACTAACAATTAAGAGTCGTGTTTGAAACTTGAAACAACAAGTTATGAGCCAAATTTGTCCAAATTTTCTAAAACCATGCAAAGCCAACGCTCCCATTGAATTTGTTTGCTTAAATGTATGTTATTTTTTTATTTTTAAGTAAAAGTTACATTGTTTAGTAAAGTTTAAATTTTCTACTTGAATAACCATCAAAGCCAAAGCTCCCATTGAATTTGTTTGCTCAATTGTTTATTATTGAAGTACAAGTTAGTGTTGTATGACTTAGAATGTAAATAAATGTTTGTTTTAATTTTTTACTTAAATAATAAGTGATTATCTAATAATACCATATATATGATGCTGCAGCCTTCAACTGATTTGACAGCATACAGGGAACTGAACAGACAGATCTCCAAATGCATGCGGCGGGACTTAAGCAGCTTCAATACAGCGTGTATTGAAGAAGCGATCGAGCAGGACCAAGGCTCCAAAGTCTTTGCCAGAGATCTGTCTGCCAGAAAGAGCCAACTGTCAAAGCTGAAGACCGAGTGTGGTAGCATCGTTTCCGGGACACCTGAGATTTTGAGTGAGATTGAGAGGTTCTATGGACAGCTGTACACGTCATCGTTGGAGCCACATGCAAGTGTGAGTAACGATCCAAGAGCGAATCTGATCCGACACTATTTCAAAGATGAGCGAGTCTAAGCGAGATTAGAATGGCTCTCCAGCACCTTAAAAACGGCAGGGCCCCAGGTGAGGATGGAATTACAGCGAAGCTTCTGAAAGCAGGTGGAAAACCGGTACTTGAAGTCCTTCAGAAGCTCTTTAATTCCGTCCTCCATGGTGGCACTACTCCGGAGGTGTAGACCATAAGTGCGGTGGTCTTGTTCTTTAAGAAAGGCGACAACGCTCTCTTGAAGAACTACAGACCGATTTCCCTTCTGAGACGCGTCTACGTGCTGTTTTCGAGAGTCGCTACAAATCATCTCACACGCAGACTTGACGACTTCCAGCCTCCCGAACAAGCCGGTTTCCGAAAAGGTTTCAGTACCACAGACCACATACACACACTTCGGCAAATTACACAGAAGACAGAGGAGTACAATCTGCCACTTTGCCTTGCGTATGTGGACTATTAGAAAACCTTTGATTCCCTCGAAATTTGGACAGTGCTGCAGTCCCTTCAGCGGTGCCAAGTTGACTGTCGGTATATCGAAGTGCTGAAGTGTTTGTACAGTAGAGCTACGATGGCTATCCAAGTACAGAATCAGAGTACGAAACCTATCCAACTGCAAAGAGGTGTAAGACAGGGTGACGTTATATCCCTGAAACTCTTCAGCGCTGCATTGGAAGACGTTTTCAAGCTACTGGACTGGAAAGGATGCGGTATCAACATCAATGGCGAGTACATTACTCACCTTCTATTTGCCGACGATATAGTCCTTATGGCAGAATCGCTGAAGGCCTAAGCACTATGCTCAATGACCCCATTAGTGTCTCCCAACGGATAGGTCTTAAGATGAACATGGACAAAATAAAGATCATGTTTAATGTCCATGTCACACCTATACGAGCACTAAGCTCGAAATTGTTTACCTGGGACAAATAGTCCGACTGGGTAAGTCCAACTTCGACCGAGAGGTCAATCGACGGAATCAACTCAGCTGTGCAGCGTTCGGGAAACTACGACACATCTTCTCGTTAGACATACCTCAAAACCGGAAAACGAAATTGTACAACCAGTGCGTATTGCCAGTGATGACTTACGGATCTAAGACGTGGTCCTTCACTGCTAGACGTATGAGGAAGCTCAAGGTCGCTCAGCGAGCTATGGAGAGGGCTATGCTCGGGGCTTTTCTGCGTGATAAATTTAGGAATAAGGATATCCGCAGTAGAACCAGAGTAACCGACACAGCCCAACGGATTAGTAAGCTGAAGTGGCAGTGGGCCGGCCATATAGGCTCGAAGAACCGACAACCGATGGGGAAGAGAGGTTCTCGAGTGGCAGCCTCGTATCGGTAAGCGAAGTTTAGGGCGACCCCCCACTAGATGGAGTGACGACCTGCTAAGACATGCAGGAAGTCGATGGATACAGGTGGCTCAGGACCGTGCTTTGTGGCATTCCTTGGGGGAGGCCTATGTTCAGCAGTGGACTTATGAAGGGCTGTAATGATGATATATATATTTTCTAATAATAGAAATTTGATTCTAATTTATTGTGAAAAACCCTATTTATATATGAATAAATATATATTTTTCTTATGAATAAATAGATTAGTTTTTTTTATCAAACTTTATTTATGCAAGTACTATTTATGGTTGGCAAGATAAACATTTGTGACTCTTTAAAAACTTTGAAATTTTGTAAATTGTAATTTTTGACTCTTCCGACTCAAAAGGTTGCCGACGCCTGCCTTAAGGCATTATTATTTAAATAAATAAATAAATATCACTAATATTACGGGTTGCAACATTGCCTAGTGTCTTGGCCTGTAGTATAAGTGATACCGCTGCAGCCTATTAAAAATCCATTGCTGAACATCGACCGTCTCATAGATTGATACATAGGATTTTCATTAAGAGGGTTGGCAACTGCAGGTTTTTATTATTTTAGGTTGAATGAAAATATTAAATGAAAGATGTATGTCTGTAGCCTGTTATGACACCCACGTTACGATATAGGGCAGAGAATATTCGTGATAAATTGGTCGCTAAGAATATTTATGTTGACGGCAAGTATCTAACTCGGGTTGTTCGCATACTAAATAACGTCCTCCAAATCAAATCTCTCGTTACGGCGACCAGTTCCTACTGCGCAGGGTAGGGTTATAGTGCACGATTGTATGCACAATCAGTCACAGGTGAACTTTATATTTCCTTCCTCTCATAGACCGATGCAACGATAATTCGACAAAAACAAAGGTAGTTTTAGTAAAAAAGTGATATACACTGTAAACACTACGAACAAACAAGCTAGTGTTGACAGTTTCTCGACTCCACAGTCGGTAATTCATTCTTGGGGCAATGTATACGCTATTATAACTAAGCTCCAGAAAATATACAAGGTCTCTCTATTAGCAAGTTTAAATATTTTATTAAACAAAAACTGTACAAAAAGGGTTATTATAATATTAAAAATTAAAAAAAGAGTTATAAATTGCAAAACATTAAAAATCAAACCACTGAAGATTTGTGTTGTATATTAATATAATACTCTAGATAATGATAAACTATTATTTAAAACTAATTTCTCAATTAACTGACATTGTGTAACAAAAAAAACTTTACCTCAGTCACAACTAGCGACATCTGGTGAGTGGAAGATTATTAGCCCTCATTCACACAATATTTTTATGAATTATAGCATAGATTAATGATAGGTCATCGCGCGCTCTGACTAGATACCGCGCTACTTGAAAGAAACAGCTCCGTGACTGCGGCAACTCAATATTCTAGTGTGCATAAGACAATTACCAGGATGCTAGTGTGCGTGAAAAATTGTATATGCCAGCAGCTTAACTATTACCCCATTAACGGGAAAAATTATTTTATGCTATGGCTTAGTAGTTAAGTTCATAGTTATGAATGTAGACCAGCAATACTTAAAAATGAATAATTTATTAATAGCGAATGTATCAATATATTTGTGTTTATTATGTATAGGTTTTTCTTCTGAATAAATGGCATATAAATGGTAAGGCCTCATTTTTATCAGTTTAATTTTTATATTTAAATGTCTGACTAATATTCACAAATTATTTAAAAAAATAGTTATATATTGTATTGTGTAACCAAAATTTTATTTTTATTATATGTGGTTATAGCAATAATAGCCAATACACGTTCTGTGAAAATTTCAGGTATCTACATTTTACGGTTCATAAAATACAGCCTGCTGACAAACAGACTGAACGGTAGTGGAAACTTAAGTCCCGTTGACACTTTTTGGGTACGGAACCCTAATAAACGGAAATAATGTTTTAATAATAAAAATAACAATTAATAAAACAACATATAAATATTAGGTCATTTGAGCAATACTACAAAAATATACATTAAATAATATAGAATCAGGTTATATTATAATAAGTTAAATATATTATATTATAAAATATAATAAATTCACATATAAAAATCTCAGCCACGGGGAACTTTATTTTTGTATACGCGGCAACACTGAATGGAGTCTTTCATATTTTGTAATTTATTTCTGGCTCGTGTTATTTTATGTTGAAATTTCGAAATTGTATGATATTTACTGATAGTATGTGATCCCAGTGTCTTTCTTATTTCTTGTAATATTATTTTTACACAGTTTCACTACGCAAACTGGTATTTTACTTCGGATTATGATCAAAATTTTATAAAATATTCGGTACGTCCACATCACATATCACCTGCAACGCGACTGGCTCGGGTACGCCGATTTCGGCGTAGTATTTGTTGCCGCATTTTACAAGAGCGCCGGCGGCATCTAGCCTGAGCGCGCGAAGACCTATCATTAATCTAAGAATTATAGCTTATGTGTTATTCTGATGTATAAGCTATATTACTGCAAAATTTAATTAAAATCCATTTAGTCGTTTTTGCGTGAAAGAGTAACAAACATCCATACATCCTCACAAACTTTCACATTTATAATATTAGTAGGATAGTAGGATCACTCGTGTACGTGAAACGTTAAAAGTAATAGGTATTTTCTCCTACAGAACTATTGGTTGAGGGCTGCGGTCGAGCCGATCCCCTGGCAGAAAGCGAATGCTGTGTGTACGGAGCTGGCGCGCTTCGTTTCTTGGCGCTGGAACCGCGTCTCTGCGCGCTCGCACATCGCGCCGGCGCCTTGCATTTAGCCGCACTACATCTGAAGATACTTAATACTGCGGTCAGTGTTATTATTCATTCAATCGGTATCTTCAACCGACTTCAAATGGAGGAAGTACTGGTGCTTCTCACGTAGTCCCGTATAAAATTTCAATCAAGGTCTGATCAGTAGTTTCTGCGTTATCCTTAACAATTTATATTGAAGTCGCTTGTACAATATTTTTAATTTTACCATTTGTTTTTAATAAAACAACTGACAAACGAATTTCGAACTGCAGCCAATGAACAGCCGTAGTTACAAACAAAGAAGGCTACATATGGGTTCTCACGTTTGAGGATTGGACGGTGAGGCATCACAGCCTGTAATATAATAATAGTTATATTAGTCTCTATACCCTTCAAACCGGGACACAGCAGTACAAGCACTGCTGTTTGGCGGCAGAAATATTTGAGTGGGTGGTACCTAAAGAGACGGATTCATACGTAGAAGACAATTCTACCTAGTAAATTGTTTTTTTTTATACAAGGAAGGTTAACAACCGAGCACACAATTTACCTAATGAAAAGTGGATGCTGTGCCTTATATCGAGGATTATATGTAGGTGTCTACATATAATCCTCGATTAAGAATGAAAATGTAGATGCGTTGTCAAATTTTTGGACTAAAATTACCTTGTTATCAGTAAAAAGTGTTATTGATTAGTATTTTGCCATCTATTAAAGATGACTAAATTATTGTTTATTATATTGGCTTATTCCGAAGTCACTTCTTAAGATACTTAGTAGGAAATGACCTGAAAGAACGTTTCCAATTTCTCAGCTCCTCTCACAACCTTTCCCTTCGGTCCATAGAAAACCTTTCCCTTCTATGTTCCTTGCATTCCTCTACCTTTTACAGTAAATCCTTTTGAGTTCTTCGAGCTTTGGAACTCCTTACTACTAACAAGAAAATATGCTAAAACAATAGACTCCTTTAAAATACAATCAAAATGACCGACTAAATTAGTGAGTGTTGTATTTTACCATAAACTCGTTAGATAGCATTATGCGCCGTAACCATGTTAGCCGGATAGGAAAGCCTGTTAACGTTACGTCGGCAGATCATTTCTTCCAAACGAGAATCCATCAAACTTCCAACCAAATTACATGTAGTTAATATTACGTGTCCGTAGTCTGCCTTATCACAAAATGTAGTTTATTAATTAGTAAACTAGAGACATCAGACAAACAGTAGCTATATTAGTAGTATAATTGTAGCACGAATGGGTCGGCCCGACTGGGGAAGGACCACGCTCTCACAGAATACCAGCGTAAAATGGCAGCTTGACACTGCTGTGTTTCGTATGGTGAGTGTCTTTACACTCACCATTCCGGTTCTCCGGTTCTCTAACCGGAGACCTAGTTTACTGGAAAAGAGGCATTCCATCTTAGTCCTGACGGATGACGACGCATCTGCATTTTGATTCTTTATTGAGGATAAATGTAGATGTCTATGGGTCACAGCAACCACTTACCATCATGTGGACTGTGTGCTCGTTTGTCACCCTATCATATAAAAAATAAAAAAAGTCCCGTGGAAAACCGCTAATTAAAATTTTAAGTATAAAATGTTTATGAAACAATAAACCATGTTTTGCAATAAGACGAAGTGAGTATAATATGTGAGTATAATAAGTAGTCTTAACAACGCCCGTGTTTTATAGAAAGCGGAAAGACCCAGACAAGTGCAGGAAGAAGCTACGCACGCGCTCTATCAGTTGACGGGCGCGCTTCGCAACTTGGCGAGTGGGGGGCCAAAAACAGCGGACGCTTTCGTATCCAGCGGTGCTCTCGCAGAATTGTTAGCGGCCCTGCCATTGCATACAGACCGTGATGTTCTGACCAATGTGGCGCGGTGTCTCAGGTAATACGACGGACAAATAATTTTTTTTGCGCCTAATGTAGCATACAGCCAGCTGCGTGGTTGTGTGGGACTCAATACTAAGAAATGCCTACCTACTGAACACCACCTGTGGGACTGCCTCCGGCCTGTATGGCCTCTTCGCCGTATCGGAAGTTACCCCCCTTAGGGAAGGGGGGCGCACGAACAAATAGTAAAGTTATAGGCTATATATACAGCTCCGTGGCGCAGTGGCTTAGCAATGAGTTGCTGCGCTGGGGGCCGCGGGTTCGAACCTCGCAGGGAACAAGTATTTGTATGGCCTACAAATAATTGTTCCGGGTCTGGATGTTTGTACTTGTGTGATTTGTGTTTGTAAACTGCCTCCACGATACAGGAGAAAATCCTAGTGTGGGGGTAATGTTTATTAAACAAATTAAAAATTAAAAAAAATATATACATCTCACTGCTGCATTCGGGCATGGAGGAGGACCCTTATTAGTGAGAGATTTATGGAGCAACTAGCCCACCGTGCTGCTGCTGTGCTGTACTTGTTGGACTTCACATGTCTTTAAAATATTTATTCCTTAGACATGCAGCATTCCTTACGATGTTTGCTTTTCGGCGTGAAGAGCAACCAACTTTATCCGTTCGCAGCTCTTTATGTTTTAAATATAAGTTTGCCCCAATGGTGCTCTTTTGCAAAAAGAAAATAATTTCAGAGCTAATTTCCCATAATCCGATCCCCCATACGATATTATGCTATGAAAATTATAGATTCTAATCTTTCTATATATATAAACCAATCGATGTCCGTTAGTCTCGTTAAAACTCGAAAACGGCTCGAACGATTTTGATGATTTTTTTAGCCCCTGGATGGTTAGATTTACAATTGGACCCTGCAGGTGGCGCTGTTGTCGAGATCCAGAAATTACCCGTGTGAAGCCGGGGCGGCTCGCTAGTATATTTCTTATAGTTTATAAAAATGTGATGCACGTTCATAAAGCATAAGCATTTTTTTAAAGTAAGTTATATTTATTTATTCATTCATTTATTCATTTATAAACAAAATCCACTGCTGAACATAGGCATCCCGCATAGATTGTCTAATTGATGTTTGCGCTACTGGACCATCTCCTGGTTTCTCCCTCTGTGGGTGTCGTAAGAGGCCATAGTGGCAATATGCCGTAGTGGGTATTATTACACCGCCATTACACTATTTTCAATGTACACGCTGTCGTGTAAAATTAAATAGTAAACGGACGTACTGCCTGCTGTGACGTGCGCTACAATATTTCTCCCTAAATGTACCATACAATATCCTTAGTCGTCCAATAACAAAACTTTTACACACTCCCCAATCCAGGACTAACGTGGGGTCATACGCTTCTATATGTGCGACACCTATAATTCACTCTATGGTTTGTTGCCTACAACTGTAATGTACCTGCGGCATGGCTCTACCACGTATAAAAAACAAATGAAGTTCGTGTATTGTGACGTCATGTTTACATTGAGCTCAGTGTGTTATCGGGCGAGGATTCGTGCTGCGAGTGGCTTTGTGCGTCGTCGTGGAGCGCGCGTGCGTTGCTGCACGCGCTGGCGGCGTGCGCCCCGCGCGCGGCGCTCGCCGTCAGGCTGGCGTACACGCTGGGCAACATGGCCGCCGCGGATGAACAGGCTAGGATAAACGTTAGTGGGATTGATTCTTTCAAATTTCCATAACTGTTGTAGTTGTCCCAAAAGTTGTCGTGTAGTGGCATTGTAAGAAATAAGACTAATTAATTAAGTAAGAATGTAATTTCTAATTTCCCCTTAAGTGCAATAATAAATATATTCATTGAATACAGCATGTGTACCTTAGAACTGATTCATCTGTCATTACACTGCTGTTTGTCGCCGGTCTGGGTATTTTACGTCCGGCGTAAATGAGGGACTTATTGTGTGTTCGCTTTGATACGGTCGTCTTTAAGTCGCGTCGCCTTGGCACGTGCTGCATCTTGTCAAAGGCACCGCCGCGACGTCAAAGATACACGTACATCCGCAGGAAAGTTTGGCATTTTAAAACGAAGCGCCGTAATGAAGGGTTCTTTGCTACCTACCTTGTGTTTATTATTTATATTCGTATTTTATTACAAAATGGTAGTTCCATTTTATTCGATAAAGAAAAACATTTATTTAAAAACACAGTAAAAATAATAAAATAAAAGCAAAATAATAAGTGCCGGGTGTACCGACACTTTCTTAGTGAACATACTATATATAGCCATCTGTCGGAATTTCAGGATACCTAGGAAACAAAACGGGGAGATGGATTCCGTTACACCGCCACCAGACGTTAAGGCTTGTTTCCAGTTGTCGTAAATGCCTAAAACCTATCTAAAATTTTAAATTTTAAAAATTTCTCAGTTCCCCATATGTAAAAAAAAATAAATATGAATACAACATACATCGCAAAACTCATCCATCTGCCATTACAGCCTCTTGGGGCTTCTACGGTTCTTACGACGCCACGATTTGAAGGCGGATTCGCATAGACCTTGACAAGATACACCGAAAAGTACGAATAAATTTTTTCGATATCTCGCTCAGTTTCCGAGATATCAATACTCAAAAATCGAATATTAAAACCGAATCAGCACGCCCCGACTCCACGTAGTCTTTTCTGCCCTACCCCTGTGTTTTTGTAAAGCAGTAGGCGCGGAGAGAGAGCTCGGAATATCTCGGAAACTACGCGAGATATCGAAAAATTAAACAAGTTTCTTTTTAAAAATCAAGTACGTAAGCATGTGAAAAAATTGTTGCAAGTTTGAAATAACATAGCTTTTATTTTCATACACATATGTATATTTCATATTTGTTCTGACATAGATAATATTTATATGTATTGTGTATATATGTAGTGTATGCGTGTATATGTGTATGTATGTATTTATATATTGTGTGTATTTAAGTATGTATGTCTATTTATGTGTGTGTATATGTATATACAATTTTTTTTCTTTTAGCGCTTTCTATTTTGATTACTGCTGCACCGCCTCTTGTTTAGCCTAATGGTTGACTGGGAGAGAATGCCCTAAGCATTAATTCCGCCATATGTACAACTTTGTGCATGAAAGATTAAATAAATAAATAAAAATTATATTCTAACTTTTCGGCGTACCTTGTCGAATTCTATGCGAATCCGCTTTCAAATCGTGGCGCCGTAGGAACCGTAGTCGTGCCCAGTCCTTCACAAGTCTGCTGCTGAGCGTATGCATCCTCCATAACAAGAAGAGGCTCATGTCTTGAAGTGGATTTTTACGGGCTGATGAAAGAAATTAGTCTAAAAGATAGCATATATATTTATGTCTTTATTCTATATATTATATGGAGGATATATTTATGTAGTGTGTTATATATACAGAAAACAATTTATTTTTATTTTTAAACCTTTTTTTTAAAGATCTACAACGAAGATGGTAGCGTAGACGTGTTATTGACTATACTGGAGTCCTACACAAACCGCAACGAACGTGACACGAAGGACCCCGATTTGGACCCAGATCTCCATTTAGTAGGTACGACATAATTTTTATACAAGCTTTACAGAAACTCTCACTTAGGAATATTTACTAAATTTGTTTAAAATAAACCTAGCTCCACTCCAAGAAATTCGCCTGTATCGTGGAGAATTTTTATAGGATAGTTGACACTCATGCCAATAGAAATAGTTTTGATGATCTGTCACAAAGAAGCTTCCATAGAAATTGTACTGGAAAAATTACCAATAGAATAAGTCGTAGTTTCTTTCAGTAAAACAAATATCTTTATTTCTATAATTTTAAATAATGAAAATTTAGTTTATCTTATTAAAAAACATGAGACATAAGTAGCATCTTAAAATTGTACATGTAATCATTAAATAATGATGGTGCCAATTGCACATGGATAAACATTAAGTTCAAAAACAATTATTCGTATGCCATACAAATACTTCTATCGTGCGAAAATTGAATTAGCGGCCTCCGGTGCTGCTAACAAATTCAATGAAATAGCTAGTGCGGTGCCATGATTTGAAGATGCAACATGCCTTCACGATACAGAAAGAGGTTCTAGTTAAGTGTTACCTTTAATAAGAATTAAATTCATAGCAGTTGACACGTTCTTGAAAATGCCTAGCTGCAATATATATTCGGCTGTTGTTAAAAAAGTAAATACAATGGTTCAGTAAAAAGTGTTTGCGGCTTTAGTTAAATAAGAAATATAATTGGACATAATTTTAGTTTTTAATAATGTTGATGCAATTTAATACTTTCTATTTATTAAGACCATATAACATTGAATGAAGCTACTTTTACGGATTTTATAGCGTTTAATTACTATCTACTAATTTTTAATTCCCGACGTTTAGGGTGTTTTGCAGCACCCATGGTCACGGGGGAAGAGTACCCCCATCGGGAATTAATTGCGAGGAATTGAAAATAAGTAGTATTAAACTTTTTTTTATAGGATCGGGTGACAAACGAGCACACAGTCCACCTGATGGTAAGAAGTTGCTGTGGCCCATAGACATCTACATCTATCCTCGTTTGCGAATCTAAATGCAGATGCGTTGTCACTCGTGAGGACTAAGATGGAATGCCTCTTATCCAGTAAAAAGGTTCTCCGATTCTCTGCACTCACCATACGAAACACAGCAGTGTTAAGCTGCAATTTTACGCTGGTATTCTGTGAGAGCGTGGCCCTTCCGCGGTTGAGTCGACCCATTCGTGCTACAACTATACTACTAATATAGCTGCAGCATGGCTCTACCATGTATATAAACGCGGTAAAATCTGTAAAAGTAGTTTTATTCAATGTGTAGTGTTCGCGTAATTATAAGAAATCATTAACATATTGAGTACATGTTTTAAAAGAGATTTTTTTTCATCTCTTTTTAGGTTCAGATTTAGGTGGTTCAGATGGCTCGAATGAAGATGTTTTAATAAAGGTGCGTATAACCAATGGCGAACTGCGTTATTTTAAGTAACTCCTTGCCTGTTTTGTCGACTAATCTTATATCAGTTCTTTAAAAAAACGCACTTTGTGTTAGTGGGTACGTGTGTGCTCGAAAATTAATACGTAATGACATCGACTTAAAATTCACAGGTTTCTATTCTATTTCAATTCCTAGGTTTGACTGGCAGATAATGTTTTTAGCATTACGCCCTCCATTTGATCCTATATTGTTTGTAAGGTTCAATACTGACTGAAAGAAATAGATTCTATCGTTTTTAAACAAAAAAAAAACTTACATATAGTCATTATTTTCAAATTAATATTTTCATTTACATAATGACTCCATCTGAGTACGGTAGTCCCGCTCTCTTGGTTTTTTATGAATGAAATGTTCATTCACTGAATCCATCTGGTTAAGTTAGAACTTAGAACCACCCTCTTATTACTTCTGCCGCCAAGCAGCGATCAAGTTTGTCACTTTATTACAACAAACATCAATGTTATGATAATATTGTTTTTAGCTCGGAATGAGTTCATATTTTTTTTACAACAAATAATTTGATTTCTTACTAGTATACAAATGTAAATGTTGTCGAAGATGTTACGGCGCACGGTTTTAGCCTTATAAAAATCTATTCACTTTTGTCTTGCTTTAGAAGACACGTAGCGGCCATTTTGATTCGACATATGAAAGACTCTCTCTGACCTTGAGCGGAATAGTCCCAAGATAATACGGTCTCAAGGTTGTTAATGTTAGTCCAGTTCCAATACCGAGTACTTTAATTTAATAAATTTAATGTTCAATTTAAATATATTAGCACCGGCTTCAAATCGACTGCAAAATTAAAATCCTTTTCCTGGGTGTGCTGGTTTGGCTGGATGTTGACGATTAATAATTTAAAATTCATAATTTTGTACAACCGACTTCAATATAAATTATTAAGAATAACTCAAAAACTATTGGTCTGAACTTATTCAAATTTATATGGGACCACATGGGAAGCACCAGCTTTCAATTAAAAAAAGAATTATCGAAATCAGTTCACCCAGTAAGAAGTAATGAGGTAACACACATAAAGAACATACAGTCGAATTGAGTACCGGCTCCTTTTTGAAGTCTGTAGAAAAGACAGAGACGCTGGACGCTCTTTAGTAACAACAATACATCTTAATACTTTCATTAACAACAATTTCTGTTAAAGGCTGAATGATGACTGAAACGTAAGTTATTCCACAGTCTTTTTTAACTCTAAGAACATTATCTATTTACTAATGTTTGATTTAGACGGTTCGGGTCGTTGCAAACTTATCCCTGGCAGAGCTGGCGGGGCGGGGAATAGCCGCTCATCACGCTGAACGCACTGTGAAAGCCCTGCTGTCGTGTTTAGAGGTAGCTGAGAGACCTTCAGACAAACCGGTAAGTTTGTTGAAAGATTTTGATTAATCTGTATTTTTTCATAATATAAGAGTGACAAACGAGCACACAGTCCACCTGATGGTAAGTGGTTGCTGCGGCCATTAGACATCTACATCTATCCCCTATTACAAATCAAAATGAAGATGCGTTGTCACACGCGAGTCACCCCCGATGACTAAAATGAAATGCCTCGTTTTCAGTAAAAAGATTATCCCGTTCTCTTTACTCACAATACGAATTTACACGTGGTAGAGCAATGCTGCAGCTATATTTCTGGTATAACTGTAGCATGAATGGGTCGGCTTTACCGGGGAAGGACCACGCTCTCACAGAATACCAGCGTAAAATAGCAGCTTAATGCTGCTGTGTTTCGTATGGTGAGTGTAGAGAACCGGAGACCCTTTTTACTGGAAATGAGGCATTCCATCCTAGTCCTCACGGGTGACAACGCATCTGCATTTTGATTCGTAATCGAGGATAGATGTACATGTCTATGGGCCGCAGCAACCACTTACCCATCAGGTGGACTGTGTGATCGTTTGTCACCCTTATCCTATAAAAAAAACACAGCAGCATGGAGTTGTTATTTTACGCTGATATTCCATAGAGCGTTGTTCATCCCCGGTCGAGCAGACCCATTCGTGCCCTAACCATTATATATTCTTAGCCAATCACAAAAAGAAATTTAAGAATTTGTGATTTTGCGCTAAATCTAGCTCCCAATTCGGGCCCAAGATATCGCTAGTTGACACTGAGGTAAAGTTTAGTATAGTATAATATATATATATAAATACACCAAACAATGCTTCAGTGGTTTGCTCTTTAATTTTCTGCCGACTTCCAAAAAGGAGCCGGTACTCAATTCGACTGTATGTTTTTTTTTTTCGTTTTTTTTTATGTGTGTTACCTCAGAACTTTTTTCTGGGTGAACCGATTTCGATGATTCTTTTTTTATTTGAAAGCTGGTACTTCTCGTGTGGTCCCATATGAATTTGATCAAGGTCAGACCAATAGTTTTTAAGTTATTCTTAAATAACTTATATTGAAGTCGGCTGTACAAAATTTTTAATTTTAAATTATTTCGGACATTTTTAACTTTTTTTAAAGGTATCTACTTTTTTGAATATCTGTGGATTGGTCTATTTATTTTTAATCTAATTAATATAAAATATAACTAATAGTACAGAAAGAAACATTAACTTTGACATTATTCGAACAGATTAACTTCCCCGCTATGAAATCTGTTAAATATTATACATCACTTTTAAGTGGCGCCGCCTTGGTGGCAAAAAAGTCATGGATGTCCTCATTAAACCAAGCCACGTATCACTTTAAGGTGAGCAGTTCAAAAGAAACAGAGGGGGACATATACAGGGAACGTCGTGAAGAATTAGCAACGGCCGCCCTTGCTACTCTCAACAACATCACGTTCTATCTCGAACCAGCGGATCCCCTCGACCCGCTGGATGATACTATTGAGCTGCTTTGTAAAGGTAAGAATTTTGTCCTTTATTCCCATCAGGCTTCTGCAGTCTTCTGCTAGACATACTCTTAAGGTACTTGAAATCATCATCTTCATCATTACAGCCTATCAAAGTCCACTGGTGAATATAGCTCTCCGTCATCATCGATATATATGTACTACGCACTAGATTTCGCATTCCGAACATTGACTATGTTCAACTGAACTGTACTGCAATCCGTACACTAAACTAAATATTGCGTAAATTGAAGATTTGTGAATTCCATAAGATAATAATAATTATTACATTTTATTTAGAAGTATGTTTGTTTAGATTAAAATAAGAGTATTTTATATTAAATTCTCATATTTATTTTATATTAATATCTTATCTTTATATATAAAAATTACGTGTCACATTGTCCGCGATGAACTCCTAAACTACTGAACTGATTTCAATGAAATCCTGTGATCCTTAATATTTTTTATTGCGAGTTTAAGGATTTTTTGAAGGACAAATGGTCGTAGAGGTATGTAAGGATCGTGACACTTGGCGATCTGTTCTCTCTGGCTACCCCGTCAGGGATTGTGCGTGAAGATAAGTCAGTACAAATGGTCGTCGGAAAGGGCAGTACGACGTCTGCCTGGCCAGCTAGTTTTATATTAAATTTAAAGTCTTCACGTATACGCGACTCTACTATCTCCCGCGCATGCGCGACGACATAGAGTAGCGCACAATTTTTGTTTGGAATAGCTTCTCTAGTACGTAGTACATATAACTCAATGTCCGTCATAGATTGCCTCATTGATGCTTTCCAAAGTCGCCACGCTTGGCAGGCGGGTTAGCGACCGCAGATTTATTTATTATTTTGAGTTATTGAGTTATATGTACTACGTACTAGAGAAGCCATTCTAAAAAAAAATGTGCACTACTCTATGTATGTCTTCGCGCATGCGCGGGAGATAGTGGGGTCGCGTATGCGCTGTTGATTTAAGCGCGTTGCGCCTGCGCGGTCAGTTTTTAATTTAAACTTTAATTTGAAGTCTTGTGTTATTAGCGCCGCTCCACACTACATGTATATTGAAACCACAGACTAACTAGTAGATTGTAACCACACTAAATGACACACTGTACGGATTGCAGTACAGTTCAGTTGAACATAGTGTATGTTCGGAATGCGCAATCTAGTACGTAGTACATATATATCGATGTTTTGAGTTGTAATCAGAAAACTGCTGTTGTTCATCTCCTGTTTCAGTTTCTCTCTATCGCCTTATACGACACCCATGGGATGATATGGGTTAGTAGATTATATTACGGTGCCACAACCCGGAGGTTTGGAGGTTTTTTTTTGTTTTATAGAATAAGGATGACAAACGAGCACACAGTCCACCTGATAGTAAGTGGTTGCTGCGGCCCATAGACATCTACATCTATCTTCGATTACGAATCAAAATGCAGATGTGTTGTCACTCGTGAGGACTAAGATGGAATGCCTCGTTTCCAGTAAAAAGGGTCTCCGGTTCTCTACACTCACCATACGAAACACAGCAGCATTAAGCTGCTATTTTACGCTGGTATCCTGTGAGAGCGTGGTCCTTCCCCGGTCGAGCCGACCCATTCGTGCTACAACTATACTATTAATATAGCTGCAATATGGCTCTACCCCGTATAAACATGGCTCTACCACGTTTAAGGTACTTAAAATGTAAAATGTTAATTCAGGGATTTGCAAGCACCACCGAACCTTAACGCAGTTTCATTCTTCTAGACAGTTACTTTGGTCCTTTCATTGGAACAAAACGTTACTCTACTAGTGTTCCATCGTGGGGGCAGTTTACATAAACCGGAAAATTACTTGTAGGCCATACAAATAAGTTTTTTTTAAATTCTTGCGGGCGGCAGCAACCCATGCTACGCCACTGTTACTAGAGTTACAAAGAAAAGCCTAACATATTCGCTGCGCGCGGTTAAAGACGGGTTATATTGGACTCGTACCGAGTAAAACATCCCATCTACGCCCCATATTGGCAAGGCTGTGAGACATCTGCTCCTCCTCGGGGGAGGACAACTCCTCCCCTTATTCTCATCAGGTTAGATGCACCAGAACCTGAGGCACGCTATCCTCCGCGGCCTCAGACTCCATCTGCGCAACGGACCCAAGCAGCAGATCTGGTCTATGGCTCCGCCACTAATCAAGTTTCGGCCGAATATTACCATAGTGAGCGACAAGCCATGGCTACTAAGGCCCCTGCCAAGAAAAGGCTGGAATCCGAAAGGGATGATCAGTAGTCACCTACCCTGAACGTCCCTTAACGAACTTAAAAAATCAACAGCAACATGCCGCTGGCTACGGAAGGATAGCGAAGGAATGAATGCGGCTGCGTGCGAAGCTGTACGAACGCTTGGCAACCTATCGCGATCGACGCGGGCCGCGCAGTGTCTAGTGGTTGAAGGCGCGTTGGATGCACTCTCGCCTTTTCAGGAGCACGGTTTGTAATCAGAATATTGTTTGGTTGTGTTATGATAAGTCTTTTGGATACAATATTTATTCTGTTCAAGGTTATGAACGGTATTTGTAATGTTATAGAAAAAAAATAGGAAAAATATGTCGTAAATATCGGGGTAACTGAGCGCTTACCCACTGCGCTCAGTTACCCCGATATTTGCACCGAGCGCAGTGAGTGTATCTCCCGAATGGGGAACGAGGGGGAGATTTTTGTTTAGGTCGAAAAGTAACGCCATAGTGACCTGCTAGTCGCGACTTGTCTCTGTGGCGGCAGTTGATGAATAACTTTTTTTTTTCATTAAAAACAGTACGTGGTGTTTAAATTCGAAATTTTTTGTTTAATGGAAAACAATGTATCATCGACGTTATCGATTTCATAAAGGTAAGTTGTATTTTCTTTGAATAATAATATGTTTACGCTACATTTATATAAAAAAAAAATCATGTTATATTTGTTAACAATTTATTTTATGAGCTTTAATTTGCAATTTGGTGTTCTGGGGTAAGTGTGCGCGGGTAAGTGTGCGCATGCGTACACTTGCCCCTTCGGTGTTATTTTAAGTTTCTTATCACCATGCCGTGAAATTATATAAGAAAAAGACCTGAACTTGAATCGTTTGAATTACTGAAGAACAAATCATGAGCATGAGCAAAAGAAAGAGCAAAACAGCTACTGCAAGTGCCATTGGTATTAGTGAGTATTGTATTCGAAATCAACATCATCGTCTTGAAGAGGAAGAACAAAGTTTTCTATGGCCTCGACCTCTACAATAGTAGAATACTGTCTTCTATGTAAGCAAAAATATACAGAGCCAAATACTGAAGAATGCAGTCAGTGCATGTATTGCAAAGACTGGTGACATGTGGATGCCATCTGATGAGGGTGCGCTGCGTATGAGAACGGTGTATTTGTTTGTGATAATTGTATTGATGATCCCTGAATTAATATTGTTTGTAATACACTAGACAATCCCAACTAAATTATGTTAATCTCTAAATGTTAATTAAAAATTTCTATAATTTTATTTAAATAAATGTTAAGTTTATTTTTTATGCAAAGACTAATAATAATTAATAAAAATATTTTCTAAGTGGCATTACAATAAAGAACCTTTATTTTTTAATATTGTGTATATTTTGATTAACCCAAGGAATGCGCTTACTTACCCCGTGCGGGTGCGCACAGTTAGGCCGGCCACATACCTACATACGGAATTCCGTTTCGTCATTCCGTTTCGGAATCCCGAATCGGGATTCCGTTAATATATCACACACACACGTTTTTTTTCCGTTCGGAATAACAGTTGAGAGACGTTAGCCATTGAGTCTAGACATTCTGCCAGCGAATAATGACGACAATTTTCTAATTGCAAATTCCATTGTTGCTGTATCATTCTTACTAGGTGCATCCCCTTATCACCCTAAGCTTGCAATATAGTCAATATTATGTAAAAAGACCTATCTATCCAGAGATATTTTTTAATTATTTATGTATGTAAATTCTTTCAACAAATTATTAAATAAAATAAGATGAAAGGTTACGAAAAGCTATACACCTACAAGATTAAATGTAAAAACATACATAAACACACCTACTCGCTTCGGTCGTGCGACGAACACTGAGCGCGTTCCGTACGGAATTTACGTATGTGTGTTGCGACTCGTACAAAATCTATGGAAGACGTGCGTTCGGAGCGGCTTTTTTCCGTTCGGGATCCCGAACACACAGGCAGTCATACGGAATCTCAAATCGGAGAAATTCCGTACGGAAAAATAACATACGTATGTGGCGGGTCATAGATTTTATATGGACTTGCTGCGTTCGGAATCCCGAATCGGAATATCGAAACAGAATCCCGGTAAACGGAATTCCGTATGTATGTGGCCGGCCTTACCCGCATCGTGTGTCAAGTGAGTGCATTTCGATTTTATGTAATTAAATGCTTACAGAAAAAAAATACCAAGTTTTTTATTCTTGTTTTTATTACAATTTAGAGGCTACTATATATGGTTTATCTCAGAGCTGCCTTTTATATTCCTAACTCTTTTATTTTATGTGTAGTGAACTAATATTTACCAAAGTGCGCACACTTAACACGAATGACTCTATGTAAGTATGTAATATTTTTCTTTTATAATTGTCATTGATTAATCAAAGTCAAACTGAGCGTGTACGATGTACGTATGCGTATACGTTTCTAATACGGACCTACACCAAACATTTATTTATTTATTTAATTACAACGCTTTTTACTCCAATTACAGTAATTTATAATGTCGAAAGGCAATTGATAATAAATTAAGTAAGTAACTACGTGATTACATGATAACATCAAAGTATGCAAACAAACAGCAACACTACTTATCTCAGTGTAACACAGGGCAGCCTCTCGGCAACGCCATCCTCCTTGCCTGCACTAAAAAGAGACAAACGTATACATCTATAGGATTTAGTTTGTGAGAAAACGAGATATAATATTATATTAAATTATTCGTGTTTAGGTCATAGCGTCTATTCTACGTACCTATCACCTATAGAGTCGATCAATATTTGTTTTATAAAATGATGTTACCTATAAAATGAAGTAGATGGCGCTATTGCAAGGCAATTTTATTCGAAAAGATTTTTTTTTCAATTTATTATAATTTAGGTCTTTTATGTCTAAAATAAGGATTGTACCATTTATTTGCTACTAGTGATCCGCCCCAGGCTTTACACAGGTGATTTTTGTATCTCTACAACAGCGCTACCTACCGGGTCTATTTGTGAATCTAAACCTTCCAAAATCTGTTGAGTCGTTTTTGAGTTTTAGAGATACTAATAGACAGCTATTGATTTTTATAAATAAGATACAATTAAATTTATATCATATATTTTATGCTGCACTTGAGTTGTAATTATTATATTAAATTCCGACTGCAGTTTCGAAGCATCTCGGCCCCTTTCGAGGTGCTATGAGGCATCTCGAGCTAGGGGGAGGGTGGCTCGATGTGGTTCAAAGGTTCCCTTCAGAAGGAGGTTCGAATGTCGGCTTGAACCGCTATTGGAATAAAGGAAACGGTTCGTAACTAAAAAAGTCCCGTGTCACGGATATCTATACCTTGTATGCGGCGTGTGTCTGTGACCGCGCGTTGCGCCGTCAACAACAATCTTGGTGTGCCCTACTTTATGTTTGGATGTGTGTGTGTGTTTGTGTTAGTGGATATGGGGGGGATCAACTTATTTTGGGTAATGATCTCATCATCGGGGACAAGAAGAAAGTGTTCTTTGGACGTCTTCTGGTTGTGGGTACGTACCCGCCTCTACCAGCAACGGATTAAATAAAGCTGCAACATGGCCTTACCGCGTATATATAATTTTGTTTTCTGTTTGTGGTGGTTCGGTCAGAGGAGGCGAGCGTGCGGTACGCGGCGGCAGGCGTGCTGGTGAACGTATGCGGGGCGGGCGCGGGGGGCACGGGGGGAGCGGCGGGAGCGGCGAGCGCGGCGCTGCGGTGCGCAGCTGCGGCGCGCGACGTGCTGGCCGCGGCGCTGCTGGCGCGCGCGCTGTGGAACGCGCACGCGCACCGCCCGCTCGCGCCCTCGCACGCCCACCTCATCACCGCCGCGCTCGCCGCCTTCCTCGGTCAGTTTCATAACACTTCTATCTAACATTTCACTTCTATACTAATATCCGTGATAGTTTGGGGGCTGAGCGATCGCTGTAAATTTCACAGTACGCGAGCAATCCAATGAAATTGTTGACTGCAATTTTAAGTGCTGATTTACCACGTGCTCGTCGGGGAAGGAAAACATTGTGCGGAAACCGGCACGTCTGAGAAATAAGGAAAAAATATCTCAAGGATATATGTGAAGTACGTCAACACGCATTGGGGCATCACGGCGGACATTTCCTTGCCCTAAAAACTCTCACAGAAATGAGAGGAAGCAGTGAGACGATTTTATGTATAATGCCGGTAGTTCAGAACAAAAACTGTGTCACAACTGTAAATCGCGCAGGGGGTGTGGGGGGGGGGGGGCGAAGGGTAGCTTTCACGGTTAACATGCACCACATTTGTATTTTCATTTACGACAGTCACTGTTTTTAGGTAAATCTATACAAATAAATGAAATTAAAGTGACCGTTTGTAATGTCAAAATAAGAATTTTTAATTTTTTTTAATATCTGTCTGATTGTTCCGGCTAATCTCCGAAACGGTTGGACCAATTTTGACGGGACGTTCGCTAGCAGATAGCTGATATTATAAGGAGTAATTAAAACTATTTTTATTTTTATGAACTAATTAAGGTTGCACGAAAAAAAAATTAAAGCCCATGAAATTGTGAACAAAATCCGATTTACAATAGCACATTTTTTCTAGTCGTTACGTCAGTGCAAGCCGAACGAAGCAATTGAAAAGCGTTTTTCTTCAGACTTGTGCACTCGTCTTCTTTAAATACTTCTTTAAATTGCCAAACTTATTTTTGTAAGCCAATATAAATGAAACAAACCCAAGCTTCATTTTAGCCAAGCAAGACAAACAGATAAAAAACGATTTATTTATGTATTACCTATTTACGATTTTATTATAATATGTATAGTAGATAAGCGTCAGCTGCTTCAGACGTAGTCCAATAAGTCACATCTTTAATTCACTGTTCCATTTTTTTTTCATAATAATTTAAATTCTGTTTTATAATGAAAGTTTTAGTTTATCGTAAAAAGGGGGTTTCGTTGAATAAAACTACTTTCACGGATTTCATCACGTTTAATTAATTTATTTTGCTTATTTTTATTAATTCCCGACGTTTTGGATGCTTTCCAGCACCCATGGTCACGGGTTTCAGTATATATAAAGGTACTCTGTGGTCACGGGGGCTGAGGTGATTGACGTCCCGAGGTCATAGTTAATCCCGAGTACCTTCAGCTTTTTTAATTATTAATTTTGGTCCGATTTACGCAGAATGAACTTAATGTATCGTGAAGTCTTACAGTGGTATGCTTGGGTTTAGTTTTAATTATATTAATTACAGGATCCCAAGCAGGTGGTAGTACCCAGCCTCCCTCTCTATTGAAATTAGGATGTTTTTTAATTTCAATAGCCTCACGTATCATCCTTGGCAAGATAATTAAACGCGATAAAATACGTAAAAGTAGTTTTATTCAATCATTAAGGGTTTTTCGATAAGGAATTGGTAAAGTTCTAATTTGCGTAATTGTACCTAATCTGTGTTCTCAATTGTGTTAAGCAAAAATGTAGGTAAATGTTATAATTGCGAAAGTCTTACTGTATTTAGGTACTGTGTGGTCAATATTTGGTTTTGCAATGAGTCAGTCGCTGGTTGTTATCAATGTAATAAAATGGAGTAGTATTCCATGAATCGCGTGTTAACCGCATGCTTTATTAGTTATTAAAATGCAATTAGCTTTCGCAACTTTCCAAAGTTGTTGTTGTAAAATATTTTAGGGCCATATTAGGGCTGTAAACGGAAACTCTACTGCAGTGTACTGTTATTAAACATTCGTTGGAGTGCATCCCTAAGACACATAATTGCTTTTGAAATAATTATGATAAGACGACAAATGAGCACACATTCCACCTGATGGTAAGTGGATGTTGTAGCTTATAGACACTCTGTTCTCTGTTCTGTACTCGAATTAAAAAGAAATTGTAGATGTTTTATCACCCCTAAGGAATAAGATGGAAAAAGTCGCTACCAGTAAAAAGGGTCTCCGGTTCTCGACGTTCATCATACGAAACACGGCAGCATTAAGCTGCTATTTTATACTGGTATTCGATAAGAGAGTCGTCCTACAGACCCATACCATATCCCCGTGTTGCTGCAATCATAATATAGGTGTTGGAATTGTTATGTACTAGCTGTGCCACGCGACCTTACCCGCGTGGAATTTACTACGCTTTCATGGATATCAATTTTTTTGCGCGGAACCCTAATTTTGTTTTTGAATAATGTTACCATCGTATAAATATTGAAAAATATTGACGTCAATATTTATACGGTACTAACGTCACTCAATATTGTTTTGCCTTCCCGGAACCCCTCCACTAACACTTAAACTTTATGATATGGTATTAAAGTTCAAAATGACTTTTAAGTAATATTACGAATCTTTTGTATGGGAATATAGAAAACTGTTGTTTTTAGAGTTTTTCAGGCAATTTTTTAAATTTTTGTCTCCGTAAGAACCATCTTCGTACTTCAAGGAATATTATAAAAAAAGAATTAACGAAATCGGTTCAGCTGCTCTCGAGATTTGCGCTTAGCAACACATTCAGCGATTCATTTTTATATTATAGATTTGTATATTATACTATGATACTCCTCCAGGGATAAAAAAGAACATAACGACAACTCATTTTCAATGTAAATACTCGTACCATACATGCATCCGTCTATCCATCCGTACCTACATCCATCATGATCATCTTCATCATTACAGTCCTTCACAATTCCACTACTGAACGTTTTCTTTAAATAGTATATGATAACAAACGAGCACACAGTCCACCTGATTGTAAGTGGTTGCTGTGACCCATAGACTATATCTATATTTACCCTCAATTAAGAATCCAAATGCAGATACGTTGTCAGGACGAGGACTAAGATGGAATGTCTCGTGTCCAGAAAAGTGTCTCCGGTTCTCTACATTCACTATACTAAACACAGCAGCATTAAGCTTCTATTTAACGCTGATATTCTCTGGGAGCATGGTCCTACCCAGGTCGAGCCGTCACATTTCTGCTACGTCCATAATGTAACAGCTGCAGCCTGGCTCTCCCACTTTAAAAATTTTACAGCTCCTCAACCATGATGCAACCACGTGCAACCAGATCGTCACTCCATCTAGTGGGGGTCGCCCTAAATTACGCATACTGGTGTGGTGCTGCCAATTGAGAACGGCTAAACCAATTTAAATTTTTCTTTTTTTTTTAAATTCACTTCAGAGTTGGCGCCAAATAAATTTAATTATATATTATCATATTTAAGACAAAATTCCACCCTTAAAGATGGAACACCTAGTTCGACATTCCAGTTGTTACCTTTAACTTGTGATACTCTTTAGATCACACAAAACCGTAAAATAATTAAAAAGTAAAAACCGACTTCAAAAATTTAAAATATAAAATAATTTCTACAAGACGAATCACATATTAATTAGTATGGCGTACATTTTTTTTTTGAACGTTGGTGAATGTTAACATAATATATAAAAATTCTACTTTACATGACCTCATATTCAAATATAGTTTATTGGTGTTAACGTTTTGACATATTATATCAGAAGTTATCAACGTAGGATACACCGTAAATTATTGTGTTTGCATGTATAAAATTTATTACGTTATTATACGTGGTAAAGCCATGCTGCATGCAGCTATATTAGTAGTATAGTTGTAGCACGAATGGGTCGACCCGACCAGGGAAGGACCACGCTCTCACAGAATACCAGCGTAAAATAGCAGCTTAACACTGCTGTGTTTCGCATGGTGAGTGTAGATAACCGGAAACCTTTTTTACTGGAAAACAACGCATCTGCATTTTGATTTTTTATTGAGGATAGATGTAGATGTCTATGGGTCACAGCAACCATTTACCTTCAGGTGGACTGTTTGCTCGTTTGTAACCCTATCCTATAAAAAAACAATTATCTTTACCTTACTTCTGATCGAAGATATATTTCGAAAACTGACACTTCATAATATGTTTTCTAATATATTAAAAAACATGCGTGACTGTCGTGAAACACTCGGTTGCAACGAAGCTCATTTCATAGTATATTATTATTGATAAACGTATTATGTCATTGATTAACAAATATAAATAAATAAATTATTAGCGTCTATTAAAATGAAGCGTCATTTAAAATAAAATACACTATGACACAAGGGGTAGTGACGAAAAAATCTTACACCTTTTGTCGCCTAGCTCCCATTTGCCAAACATACCAACCAACAATATTTTACAATAATGTATTGTACTAGGGCCTTACTCTTTACTTTGTAGTACTAGTGTATGTATACACTAAGATAACAACCGTTATTTCGATCGTCTATCAACAGACTCCGTGGCGCAACGGTAGCGCGTCTGACTCCAGATCAGAAGGTTGCGTGTTCAAATCACGTCGGGGTCAACAACTCTTTTTAGCTTATATTGACTGTTTTATGTAAATATCTGTTTTAGTATTTTTTATAAACGTCTATCATTAAAGACCTTTTGTTATTTTAATTTTATAGAAACGATAATTTTCCAGCCAGTATTTTTGGTGTGTTTTGCTTTTTAATTTTTACTATGGTTTAAAAATATATAATTAAATGTATATGTATACGTATTTCATATATACATTTTTTGTATATGTTCGTTTAATAATAATTTATATAGGTACTACTTCGCGGCAAATATATAAGAAATAAATAAATGATAATCAATTTGTTTTTATCAATAAACGTGACAATGTAATAAGCCAACATATATTTAATAGGGTTTTTTTTTTAAATAAGTATTTATGTTTATCTTTTTTGCCAGACGATGACTCAGTTTTCACGGCGTGCGAGGCGTCGCGTGTTGGTCAACGGCGCGCGAGTGATCCGGAAATATCCAAACGCAATTACGTGAGTAATGTAGAGATGTAGGTAGAGTACAAATACTATAAAAAACTAAGTTTCAGCCTTTAAATGACTCGCTGCTGTTCGCACTGATCTGCTCATTTCTGAGAGCGTATGGAGTATTTGCATGGAGCCGGATTTCTTCATTGCGTGTTGGCGAACTTTACATGTTTTTGAAAGTTTTATTCTTCTGCCATGCAGGTTCCCTCACAATGTTTTCGATCGCCGTCTAGCACCTGTCGTGCCTCTGGAATCAAATTCAGGTTGCTCGCGTATGCAATTTAGGGCGAGCACTTAGCCCCTGAGCGACTCTTACAAATACAATTATATAAAAATAATTTGATTATTGTATCCGATTGTATATGTATTGTAACCGATTTCGATGATTCTTCTTTCAAAGCTGGTGCTTCACATGTGGTTCCATATAAATTTTAATAATGTCTGGCCAATTTCTTTGGAGTTATTCTTAATAATTTACATTGAATTCGGTTGTACAAAATTTTTATTATTAATTATTCATAGCTTTAATCTTGCTCTATACCGAGATCCAGCCGTTCCTTATAACGGACTGCAAAAATACCTATTTTACGAATATTTTTACGTTCAACAGATGGCGCCGTTTTTCGAAAAATATGTATATAAACACGCATACTCGATTTCAACGTTGTGTTAAGGTTTCAAAATTCAAAATCTGTGAATAACTTTCGGAGATTTGAGATTTTGAATAAACGAACATTTAAATTTTACATAGGAAAGATTTTTATTATACAAGTAATATTTTTCTTTATTTTTAACCAACTTCGAAAAGGAGGAGGTTCTTAATTCGAGTGCATGATTTTTTTCATATGTATGTTACGATATCTGATAATATCTTTGCAGATTGTGAACCAATTTTGCTGGTTCTTTTTTTATTAAATAGGTTATACTTCAAGGGTGGTCCCATATTAGGAGAAAAAACTAAATAACATCTTTTTTCGCAATTTGAAGTCGGTTTTTGCTTTTTGTTAAAAGTTATAATTATTATGTTCGCATGAGAGGTAGTAGGGACGATTTGATATTATTGCCACGCTAGTAAGTTGAATTGCGATCGAAGTTTCGCAGTACAATAGACGTTAGACCGTAAAAGTTCACAGTTCGACAACGCACTTTGTTGTTCTATTAAGGATTCGCCTTAAACGTCACTTGACAGTTCAAGAAATTTGAATTCAAACACCAATTAAACGTTTTGATATATTATCATGGTGAGTGTAGAGAACCGCAGACCCTTTTTAGAGTTTCGTACCTCAAAAGGAAAAAACGGAACCTTATAGGGTCACTTTGTTGTCCGTCTGTCTGTCTTTCAAGACCCTTTTTCTCAGGAACGCGTGGAGGTATCAAGCTGAAATTCATATCAAATAGTCAAGTCTACCGTCTTTTGAAGCTATGAAAAAATCAAACTTCTAAGCCAACGCAATCAAAAGATGCAGCCGTTTAGGCCGCAAATCTTCGACACTTGCAAGGGAATCAAAACCTACAGGGTACTTCCCGTGAACTCAGAATCTTAAAATTTGGTACGAAGCAACGTATAACGCACAGATAAAGGAAAAATTGCGAAAAGCATAAATTTTTAGTTACATAACACAATAAAAATATTTTTAATAATTTTAAACTTAAACACCTACGGATTTGTTCGGAATCCTCGGTGCGCATGTCCGACTCGCACTTGGCCGGTTTTTACTAGAAACGAGGCATTCCATCTCAGTCCTCAGGGGTGATAACGCATCGGGGGCTACGTCGTGGCCCCCGACCACCGTAGGCGCGGGCCTGTGGACGGCGAGCAATGGGTAGCTCGCCGTCTGTCCGTCTAACGACGACAGGCCGTGTCGACGGCGCGTTTTGTTCCACGCGCGCCTCAAAGAGCTGTCAGCAGCGTGAAGGGGCCCGCAAGGGCCGACGCCTGCCGGGGCTGCGGGCTGTTCGAAAGAGATACCGCGGCTCCGGAACGTAAGGGCACTGAAGGAACACGGATGGTTTTTAGTCAGTAAAAGTCTGACACTCCCTTCCGCTCCACCCACAGCGAAAGGCGTCATTAGATGATTTTCCATCCGCAAAAAAAAAAAAAAAAAAAAAGGGGTGATAACGCATTTGCATTTTGATTCTTAATTGAGTATAAATCACTATTTATACTATATACTATTTGTCACTCTTATTCTACTAAAAAAAAAACATAATTAAATTAATTTCCCTTTAAGGTAAAATTCGACATAGAGAACAACAATGGGACGGATTTCAGTGAAACCTATCGTACTGCTGGCGCCAAACCTGCAATTGCTAAAGCTATAAGTATAAGTGAAGATTTGTACCACGGGTCTGGTGACGAAGATTGGGAACGCACGGGACATTCGGGCGAGGATCTGGGTTTCGAGGAAGGGGATACCTTGGGCGAGGACGAATGTGGCTGCGAACCATGCCGGCGTCTGGCGGCGTGGGACGAACTGGTGGGAGTGGCGATACCACTACTGGAGAAACTACGACCGCCTAAAGCAGACGCTTCTGTTGGGACCGATTGATTCTTGTAAAATAAATTGTGTTTATTCAAAATTATTGTTCTTTGATTTACTTGTTTGTTCTCGTCTAAAGCGTGTGGAAGGTGGTGTTGTATTCCTCCTTTCTCATCGGTTACATCCACGATTTGATTGTAGGTCTGGTGGAAAGCGTTTGCCACGTGGGGATCACTCCAAAACTGCGTTATGGTTATTTTTTATAGGATAAGGGTGTCTTTTGTCACCCCTTATCCTATAAAACCGGAGACCCTTTTTACTGGCAACGAGGCATTCCATCTTAGTCCTCACGGGTGACAACGCATCTGCATCTGTCTTTATTGAGGATAGATGTAGATGTCCATGGGTCGCAGTAGCCACTTACCATCAGGTGGACTGTGTGCTCGTTTGTCACCCAATCCTATAAAAAAAAAGTTACAGCCTTTATACGTCTCACAGCTGGGCACAGACCTCCTCTCATTTCTGAGAGAGTTTTAAGAGGGCGAAAAGATTACTAATGTACAATTATACAACACAACAGGCATATCTTTATAAAAAATATAGAATCGGATTCTGTGGGCCTCGAAGCGCAGACTGTTGTATGTATTTTCAATCTGTATTTTTACTTTTAAATATATTTAGTACCTTGTAGTGGCGGTGTAAGAATATCCACTACCCCCATATCGTCTCGTTCTGCCAAGAGGTGGCAGTGGGAAACAACCCAAGAAATAGGCAGCAGTGTCTTCCCAATAACAACTATAGACTAAACAACTATAAAAAAAAAACTGTGGCTGCTAACCCGTTTGCCAAGCGTGGCAACTATGCCCAAATCCTAATGTGGGACTTTACAAACGTTTAAAAAATATTAATTAATAATAATGTCGTCTAGACTGGTCTGGACGGGATTCCGGTCACGGCGATCAGTCTCAATGAAGACCTGCACAAGATTATAGTGCCCAAGTTTATGCGCAAACACAGGTGCACCCTATTCCCTCAATCTCACAGTCCGATGAAACAGTAATTCGACACGACCGGAGAGAGATCAGGCACAGGACCAACGGCATTACGTGCATTCCGGGACACGAGGGTGAAACACCGCCAACTTCCTGACTCCGTGCTGCTAATGATAATTTTTTGACTGACTGATTTTGTCCCGTCTTGGGACCTGGGCTCTTGGGATCACGAATCGCATTTGTAATCACCAGACTAACGAGGCAGTACAAAAAATAATTATTATTATTATTTCCGATCCGCCCCGGATTCGCATGGTTGATTTCTGGTTTTCGACAACAACGCCACCTACTGGATCCAATTGTGAATCTAAAACATTCTCTAATCAACTTAATTACACACACAAAACTTCGTCAAAAGTGTTCAGTCACGTACACATGGACAGAAGAATTATATAATATATAGCTGTGCCCGCGGCGTAGCTCGCGTATACAGGTTTTACATAAAGAATTTGTCGTTTAGGTAAAAGAATATTAAACGATTTATTTTATTACTGTATCAATAAGTGGTAACTAAATAAATCATTATCATCAAAGTTCTAAGTCGTTTATGATAGAGCTTCTGTGTAAACGACGTTAGAAGTAGGCTTAGCCGGGGTGTACACAAAAAGGTTACGGGGGCTACTAACGCGGGAAAAAGCAACATAGAGTTGGCCATGTGCAAAACAGTCAGTACTGAGGTACACTCCTACAACGCGTAAAGTTTGACCTTGCGCTTTATTTACGGTCATCGCATAACACACGCTCACTGTAACTGGGAACTGAACGCGCTTAAAACTGAAAGGAAAGTTACTTCTTAATAGAGGGTTTTGGGCAGTGCTGCCAGCTAAAAAAAAACTCATTCAGCTCTAGGACAACACAAAAAGCGCTAGATTTCATGAAAACAGCGCTTTAAAAAAGCCCTAGATTTCGCGCTAAAAAATACAAACTTTGTTTGTAGTTAACAAACAAAGTTTGTGTTTTTTTATATAATCATAATAAAGAAAACAACATTAAGTTTTTTTCTGGCAATATGTTTTTGATGTATCAATACTTCGCAGGACATCGACTTATAATTATGGCAATTGCTGTCAACAGTAGTTAGTACTGTACGAACAATAAAAATGTTATTAATTGTTTTAAAGTGCAATGTATTTCGCAACTTAGTTTCAGATGTCACCATCTGATTGCGGTTGCTACACAGTTTCTTTGTGTTATAACTTCTAAGTAACTTTTAACTTAGCTGTGCTCTAAGCAACTGACTGAAACTGAATAAAGCAAAATAAATGCGTTGCCAAAACCATGAACGAAAACTTTTATAAAAGGGATGTCCCCGCTTATAGTCGTCGGTAAAAAAATCAAGTTGATCATCCTAAAGGGGAAGCCAGGAGATCCATAGCACAGGGTATCCTAGTTTGGACTCGTCTCCCATGCTCTTTGCTTTGTGGAAAAAATATGTTTGAAAAAGATAAACTGCAATGTACTATTTGTGGGAAAAAATAATAAAGGTCATTATTATTATAATCGGTAATGTGGACTAACAGTGATGCTATAAAAGAGTTAATAACCCGCTAGTCGCTAAAATATTGAAATGTGTGCTAAATACACCAAAAAGCGCTGGATTAAGCTAGGTGCTAAAATTACGAAATGCGCGCTATACATTCCAAAAAAGGGCTAAATCTAGTTCCCAAAGTGCTAAAATGGCAGTACTGATTTTGCGTATATTATAAATACAATATCACGACATTTCGTTGCAAAATTTTTATTTTTGGTCGGGTTCCGTTGTATGGCTTCGATGGTTACAAATTTCTTCAGTAAGTCTCAATACGATTCATCGGCGAAAAATCTCAACACAGCAATTCAGAAAAGTTTGTAATTTGTACAACTCCATCTATTACGTCCTTTGTGTGAGAAAACATCCTTTTTAAATCTCTTTTTGTGTTTTAAGTATAAATATATTAATTATTATGGAACGTTTTTTTTACACACAAATCTTTTTATTACTATTTCTGAGATTTTATGGCGCCATTGAACAAATTCGAACCTACATTTCAAAATAATAATCATTACTTTCGATAGAATTAACCAATTTTAATAAAACAAAGATTAAATATAACTCGAAGATACGCTTTATGATTTTCTTAACGATTTCTTTGAAAATAAAAGATGTTTACTTTAGACGTGATGCGTTCATATAATAACAGACAAATAGACAGACAGACAATTCTAAAAATTATAAAATGTTCTTATTTAATTATTTTCAGTTCCCCATAATGATTTTAGCCACCAAAATATATATACAATGTACAGAAAGAGACACAACATGTTATCATCATTTTTATTATATGTATATATTTAAAGAGAGATGGCGCTGCTAACATCAATTCTAAAAATAAAAGAGATTAATTGACGCGATTGAAACATTATATAAAACGCAAGAGAACTTATAAATCAGTGCCTGCACAGTAAGCAAAAAATAAAGTTTGACTCTCGCCAAAACCAACGCAATTGTTAATAGCTCTTTTAAAATTTGATTTACCACATAGAGTACTCGGCGGTAAAGAATAAATTGAGTTTGTCAACACGCAGTAGGGCAGCGAGTAATATAATAAAGATTAGCAGTAAATATGAAAACTCATCTACAGGAAAAAACTACATTGCAATTGCATAACATTTTCACAACACCACCATCTATCGAAGAAATGGGTTAACTATTGTGCTTCAGATTTAGTTAATAAGGTTAATATATTTTTGTATAATATATTTAATACGTTCTTTAATACTTTTGTTTACTGCGTTTTAGATACACATAATTATATCATTATTTTACATAATTTAACTATGATTTATGATATGATATTAGTTTAAAATGCACTTGATGACTCAAACAAAGCTACCGTTGAGCAAATTCGTACCTATACTTCCCTACCCATACTTCAGAATATTTATCATAACTTTTGATAGAATGAACTGATTTTAATGAAATAAGGACTAAATGTAACCCGAAGATACACTTTATAATTTCCTTAACAATTCTTATGATATAAATTAGTACTTTATACGTGATACGTTAACAAACAAACAGACAGACAGACAGACAGACAGAAAATTCTAAAAATGGTAGAAATGTATTTAATTACTTATTTTTAGTACCCCTCAATCACTTTTATTACAAAAATATAAAATGTACAGACATCTGCTATTTACAGTTTTATTATATGTATAGATAATACGCATATATTACACATATAAACTTTTCTCTTAAATCATTTTGTCTATTACTGAAAACCACATCAAAATCCGTTGCGTAGTTTAAAATATATAATCGTACAGACGGCGGGAAGCGACTTTGTTTTATAATATTACGTAGAGAAGTAATAGTAACCATATTATAAGTAAGTAATAAGTAAACTTTATAATAATATATAAAGTAAAAATTGGATCGTTATGGCTCAACAATATCCACTACCTCATATCATCGTTTGGGTGTCGTAAGAGATGACAGAGGAAAATTCAAAACAGGAGATGGGTAGCAGCTTCTTCCTGATTACAACCGAAAATTATAAAATATGCGGTTTAGAACCCGCCTGCCAAGCGTGGCAACTGGCAACTATAGTAAAATCCCTTTTATGACAATCTATAGGGAATGCCTATAATAATAATAATAATAACCGAAGTAAATAAGCCGAAATTATACCTGTAGTCGTTTCTGCGAACGGGTTAATCCCAGTCAGCCTCTCGGGTCATCTGAGGCGACTGGGACTCCGTGACGGACCGCTCTAAGCTCAAATGCAGAAGGCGGTGCTCCTCGATAGCGTACCGCATCGTCCGGACCAACCCTCGGCCGTTTGGTCTCCCCTGCCGAGGGCTTCCATCTGGTTGGGTTTTTATTTATTTATGTATTTTTTATGCATTTATTTTATTTTGTTGATATTTATGTATGTTTATCATTTTTATTTACAATTATATAATTATACAGCTCAATCAGATGAGAAAATTTTATTTACCCAGATAATAATAATAATAATATAGCTTTATTTCAGACATAATTACTACATTACATACTATATATACTTACACTTACATATTAAGTGTAAGTATATTAGTAATAATTTTACTTAATAACTATGTTAGTAATATTAGTATTTATGCTTACATAATAATTTATATGTAGGCGTAAATACTAACATCTATGTTCAACAGTATACTTTTATTAGGATTATATTTAATAGGACTGCAATGAATAAATAAATTATTCTTCTTTTAAGGACATTCGCAACACCTATACTAACTCAAAACCTAATTGTGTTCTTTGTTACAAAATATTAATATGTTCCAGCTAGAGTTCTATTTTCAAACTTTTGATTTTAATGACGAAAGAAAGTACCTATTGTATCTACTACATAAAAACCAGTTTTGATTTTGTAAAAATGTGATTATATCATATATTGCGGTTGTTTTCATGTGATTTTGAACTTTAATGCACTGTTTTTAAAAGATAACTGATGTGAATAAATTTACGATATTAATTATTAACAAAGTTCCGCAAATGGGGCAGGTAACTTGTACGACAGGTCTGAATGGCATTGAAAGTGGCCGACGAAATGCAATTGTATGACCACAATTTTTTACTAACGTAATTAAATTTTTATAGTAATATTGCCCTTGTAGGATATTCTGATCGATTGGTGGCTTTTTAATGGATTTATAAAATGATATGATTCTTTTCATGTTAGGTCGTATTAGTAGCTCTTACATGCAAGTTTAACGGTAGCGGTAGTGGACTAGAGTATTCTATGCTCTGGTTAAAACGGTTAGGTTGCTTGTATGATTGTAGACTTTATATGAAGTACATACATACATACATAAACACTCACGCCTGTCACCCAGAGGGGTAGGCAGAGATTATGGACTTCCATTTGGCACGATCCTGACACACCTCTCTCGCTTCCTCCACATCCATATACCTACGCATACACGCTCGTCGGTTAAAGGTACTCTTGATTTGGCCCATTTTTAATATATCGCCAATTTGGTCGATAAACTTTCGCCTAGGGCGACCCTTCCCGACTATGCCGTTCACCTCTGCAACATAAATTTGCTTTGTCACTCTTTCCTCATTCATTCTTTCTACATGGCCAAACCACCGAAGCATTCCTTTCTTAATCCTGGTCACAACATCATCTTGCAAACCACACTCTTCTCTTATTAAACAATTTCTCACTCTGTCATTCAGCTTCATCCCTAACATACTCCTTAATGACCGCATTTCTACAGCATTTATTCTACTCTCATGCTTCTTCTGCCACACCCAACTTTCACTACCATACATTAAAGTAGGTACTAACACAGCATTGTGAATTGCCATACGTGCCTTTTTGGACACATTCTGACTTTTCACAATAGAGTGTAGAGCCCCATTCACTCTATTTCCTGCATTCACTCGTCGTTCTATATCCTTATCATATCTACCATCCCTGCTAAACACACATCCCAAATATACAAACTCATCTACTTGCTCTACCAACTCCCCTTCTATTCTTATTTCACATATCGTTTTACTTTCTTCTCTTTCAAAAACCATAACTTTCGTCTTACTTGCGTTCACTTTCATTCCCTTTTCTTAAAAAAGTATGAAGTATTTCATCTAAAGGTGAGATAAAGTATCTAGTTCTTTATATATAGGTAACACATACACTTAGCGAGCGCATTTTGGGTAATTTATCTTCATAATCATATAGATTGTATGATGACTGCATATTATCTTTATATATAAAAATTACGTGTCACGTTGTTTGTCCGCGATGGACTCCTAAACTAATGAACTGATTTCAATAAAATTTTGCACACGGCGTTCAGTTTGGTCCAACTTGAGAGATAGGATACTTTTTATCCCGATAAATGTCCCTCAATATTTTTTATTACGAATTTAAGGACTTTTTTATATGAAGGGTCGTCGAAAAGGGCAGAACAAAGTCTGCCTGGTCAGCTAGTATATATATATATATATATATATATATATATGTAATATAATAAATAAATAAATAAATCTATATTTATACAAATAAATAAAATTGAAGTGTTTGTTTGTAATGTCAAAATACCAGCTTTTTACTACATGAATATGAAAGTATATACGGTACTAATAACAAAAACACAATTTTTAAATTTTTGTCTGTCTGTCTGTTTGTTCCGGCTAATCTGCGAAACGGCTGGACCAATTATGACGGGATTTTCACTGGCAGATAGCTGATGTCACAAGGAGTAAACGTACTTTTATTTTAGAAAAAGAATTAGGGTTCCGCGCAAACAAATTAAAACTCCAAAAACACGCAGGCGAAGTCGCGGGGAACAGTTAGTATAATAAATAAATATGAAATATGCATTGATTCATAAGTTAATAGTTTAACCAACTAAGAATAGTATCGTTAAACATGATATGAATAGACTTTGATATGCTTTTTAAATTCTGTTCTGTTGTCCGTTCTTGATATCCCTATTACCGAAATCTTCAATAGCTGTCTATTCTGGTTGGCTGAATATTTCGAAGTCAAAGATAAGAATATACCATTTTACTTTAAATTATTTCACATTGTATTGTTAATGCACCTTAACACAGCACAAAGGGCGGACTTAGTGCCTTAAGGCATTCTCTCTTAGTCAACGAATCTATGCAAATAAATAAAATTGAAGTGTCTGTTTGTAATGTCGAAATAATTGTTTTTTACTATATGTATATGAAATTATATACGGTACTTATAACAAAAACACGATTTTAAAATTTTTGTCTGTCTGTTTTTCTATCTGTCTGTCTTTCTGTCTGTCTGTCTGTCTGTCTGTTTGTTCCGGTTAATCTCCGAAACAGCTGGCCCGGTTTTGACCGGACTTTCACTGGCATGTATCTGATATTATAAGAAATAACTTAGGCTACTTTTATTTTAGAAAAATAATTATGATTCTAGTATCTAGTATCTAGTAAGAATTAGGTAGCTAGTTAAAAATAATTCTTTAAAACGTTATGTGTAAACGACGCATGGCGTTTTGATAATTGTGTTTGAACTGCTATGAATAAAACTTAAGTTATGCACGACCTTTTATTTAGCTCTCGTTTCCAGTTGTACCTTCAAGTTTGCGACCTTCGTTAAATTAACGTTTAAAAAAAATTCCGCGATTCGTGCCCGATTTGAAGTAAAAAATACAACAGTCTCTCGTGAACTAACTACTTGTTAATACACGATTAACCTCATATGTTTCTTTTACATCATAACTTTTTAAGTTTTAAAATAATTCTCATTCGTCGTGTAAGTGAAGTTGAGTGGATCCATTCAATTTTACAACAGAAGTCCTTAAGGATAATTAAAGTTAAGGTAAGGTTAACAATCATTATATTTACAATACTTCGACGGATTAATGTTGTTCCTACTGGGCACTGGTAGTATTACCAGAGGAACAAAATTTTTTTTTCACTGGCCACACTATACTAGGACTGTAATTAGAAAACGAACGGTGTCCATTATTTTTTACACAATACCAGCGTAAAATAACAGCTTAATGCTGCTGTGTTTCGTATGGTGAGTGTAGAGAACCGGAGACCCTTTTTACTGGAAACGAGGCATTTTTACAGAAACGAGGGAAGCATCTTCCTGATGAGAGCTGAAAAATAAAGCTGCGGTTAACAACATGCTCAGTAAGCGTGATGTGAAACGTGAACTATGGCAAGTCCCATCTATCAGGCAATGAAGGGGGAGGCCTATGTTCAGCGGTAGGCTTTTGATAGACTGTATTGGTAATGATGGTAAGGTAATAGTTTTTACTGAGTAGTAGGAATCCTGTCTATTTATATGTCCGGTTGGATAAGTACTAGGCATAGAATTATTACGCAAATAATTCTATGGTACTAGGTACCACTCTGTTATCCATTTCTGCTGCCAAGTATCATCGCGTACACTGTTGTGTCTCTTTCTGAAGGGAACATAGAATCAGTATAGTTCTAGGCCGTGCAGTGTGAGGCATGCAAGGCTAGCATGGGCAGGAGACAATTATATCCCCTGGGAAAGGAGAAAATTTATCCTCTCGCTCAGTTTTATTCACCCTTTGAGCATGGGCACACCGGTGGATATAATGTCCACAGTAGATAAAATGGGAGATAGACTTAGACTTATATAGATTTTTTGTATGCATAAAAACTTAAACCCACGTGCAATGAACTAGGATAAAATTGTCCCTTACAAATGTCAAAAAAGTATAATTTTTTATCTTTCATTTGGCTCCATGCTACAGACGGGGGATATATGTCTACTCGTTATGTCAAACTGGGATATACTTCTTTTTTTTATAGGATCGGGTGACAAACGAACACACATTCCACCTGATGGTAAGTGGTTGCTGTGACCCATAGACATCTACATCTATCCTCAATAAAGACTCAAGATGCAGAGGCGTTGTCACCCGTGAGGACTAAGATGGAATGCCTCTTTGCCAGTAAAAAGGGTCTCCGGTTCTCTACACTCACCATACGAAACACAGCAGCGTTAAGCTGCTATTTTACGCTGTTTTTCTGTGAGAGCGTGGTCCTTCCCCGGTCGAGCCGACCCATTCGTGCTACAACCATAATATAGCTGCAGCATGGCTCTACCACATAGAACCTTCCCGTTGCCGTGCTTTGGCATAAGCGCAAGATAATTTTATCCCTTGTCAGTGGATATAATCGGGGGATAAATTTTTTGTCCCCAGCCCATGCTAGCCGTCCTGAGGTGACAACGCATCAGTAGCGTTCTTTGTTTGAATTTAGTTGCAGGTTTCCATGGATTACAGTTGCCATTTACCATCAGGATTTGCATACATTTACCATCACAATTGGTCTGTCATTTATAATAATTATATAAAAGATATCGTGCCGAGATAGTATACAGATATAGTTTGTGTAGTGTGGTTACTTACTTATAAACGCTAAATAGTAAATATTCAAATTTCAATTTTAATCCTGGAGATGATTTCCGGAAATAAATTTTGAGGTGTGAAAATAAAATGCAAGTGTGTCGTGTCTGTAAATGAATGATTATTTACACTTATTACCAAAAGGACCATTCAAAGATTTCATTTAAGATTTTATTTTAAACTAGCTGTTCCCCGTGACTTCGCCCGCGTGTAATTTAGGGTTTTAATTATGTTGCGCGGAACTCTAACTCTTTTTGTAGCCTAAGTTACTCCTTATAACATCAACTATCTGCCAGTGAAAGTCCCGTCGAAATTCGTCCAGCCGTTTCGGAGATTAGCCGAAACAAACAGACAGACAGACAAAATTTTTAAAAATATCTTTTTTGTTATAAGTACCGTACATACTTGCCTATGCATTAAGTAAAAAGCTGTTATTTTGATATTACAAGCAGACACTCCAATTTGATTTATTTGTATAGATGATTGTTAATTCAAGTTGATTAATAATTCTTTATTTAAAAATGTATTTTACGACTGACGTGCGCTCAACACTGTAATAATACACTAATTACCAAAGGAAACATATATCAGGAAGCTGCCACAGTCTACTGCCCACTTAATAGTTAACTGAACGGAAGTGAAGTCGCAAACAGCACTTTGATTTGGCAATTCGAATGCCGCAATACGTTTGCCGCTTTGTTGGTGTACCGATGGACCATAGCGTCCTCGGTTACTACGTCTCTATGTACAGGCTGTTTAAAAACTGTATATTTTTAAAAATTAAAAAAAAATCATTACTTGTTTACACACGTTAATACGTCCCAACGTTATGTAATCAAAGCACTGGCATGTATTTGCTACAGGTATCCCTTCATTTTTGAGAGAATTATGAATGCAAGAAAGAGTCCGCTTCACTGTCTCAATGGTGAAATGTCTCTTCGAAATACTCTTTTATTTATTAGACATGCAGATTCCATTACGGTGTTTTATTTTACCCTCATGAATTTATGTGGTTTATCAGAACCGCTAACTAAAATTCGGTTGAACTATTAAATTGGTACCAGCGAGCCTTAATACTTTTAAAGGAAGCGCCCAGCCACTGAAGATTAGAGCTCCATATCATTAGTATTCTGTGAAGCGTGGTCCTTCTCCGGTCGAGCCGACCCATTCGTGCTACATTCGTGATACAAAACATTTAATATAGCTGCAGCATGGCTCTACCTCGTAAACGTGTCACTTCTCCGTGCTATATAGCCGGCCCATTACGGCGTCAGCTTACTGATCCTTTGTTTTATGTCAGTTTTAATCTTTTTTTTTCGTTACGGATTTTATTCTGCAGAGAAATTTCGAGCATAATTCTTTCCACCGCACATTAAGTGACTTTGAGCTTCCTCATACGGACAGGAGCGAAAGGCCCACGCTTCAGTTTGTTAGGTCTGTAAGTCATCACTGCACTACACTAGGATATTCTCCTGTATCGTGGGGGCAGTTTATATACATAAATTTCACAACAAAAACATACACTTTTTTCATCGAATTTTTGGGACGATTTGTGACAATGGATGAAACATGGATTTATCACTACACGCCTGAGTCCAATCAGCAGGTGAATGGTTGTTGCCTGGTGAAAGCCGTAGTAAGCGCCCGAAGACGCAACAATCAGTTGGCAAGTCTCTAGCCAGTATTTTTATGGGATGCGCATATAATCTTCATTAACTATCTTCATCGTGGAAAAACAATCAACAAAAAATATTACTGTGCATTATTGGATCAATGGTATAACGAAATCAAGTCTAAGCGACCTCATTAAGCAAGAAAAACAAATCTTGTTTCACCAAGCCAACGTTCCAGCTCATTCTACTCGCGATACCACCGATAAGTTGAAGAAATTACGTTACGAAGTAGCTAAACACCCACCGTATTCGCCTGATTTAGCCCCCAGCCTGTTTCCCGGCTCACCGGGAAGAGATTTTATTCAAATGAGGAGCTCGAGTATGACACAAATGCCTATTTTGAGGGACTTGACGCGAACCACTATAAGAAAGGCATTGAAAGATCGTTACACTAAGTGGATTACTCTAGAAGGAGTTTATGTCGAAGAATAAAATTATTTAATAAAATATAGTACAGATGTAGTAGTGGTAGAGCCATGCCGCAGCTATATTAGTAGTATAGTTGTAGTATGAATGGGTCGGCTCGACCGGGAAAGATCACGTTCTCACATAATCCCGGCGTAAAATGGCAGCTTGACACTGCTGTGTTTCGTTTGGTGAGTGTAGAGAAACGGAGACCCATTTTACTGGAAAAGAGGCATTCCATCTTAGTCAGATGACGACGCATCTGCATTATGATTCTTTATTGAGCATAAATGTAGATGTCAATGGGCCACAGAAACCACTTACCATCAGGTGGACTGTATGCTCGTTTGTCACCCTATCCAATAAAAAAATTTTTTTTGGTCTTAAATATCATGTTTTCATTGTCAAGCCAAATACTTTTCAGCCCATGCTTCTCACGCTAATATCGAAAGTTGAATATGTCGCAGGAATATAGTTAAAGCCGTGACCTTATTGATATACGTACGTATCCTTATTGATATAGCTATATACCGTAATATAGTTATATGAAAGCGGTTCATAACTATCTTACTAGTTATAGTATAATTGTAAATTGAATGTATGGGAGGAACAAATTTCGTGACATTGACATTGGATCTTAAGTTCCTGTTGTGTTGTTGTTCCTTTTTTGACTAGTGTAAGGTGCGGCTGGCTGACTAAGGAAGCCACGTACATTATAACGATATAAAATGTAATATTGAAATAATTAAACTTTATAATTTTATAAATAAAAAAAATAAGTCAAAAGTTGTTTTGACTAACAAATTACAAACAAACTACAATGGATATAAGCTCCAGGGATACAACTATATCACGGCCTTAACTATCTTACTGTGACAATATACAGATCAGTAAAACTAAATAACAAAAATGTATAACAAAGAAACTAAAAAAAAACTAATTTTGACACAAAATATAATAACCGGCCAAGTGCGAGTTGGACTCACGCATGAAGGATTCCGTACTATCATAATACACGTTTCAAGTAGGGGGGCCCCTTTTAATATTTAATTTATTTTAATTTTTATTATTTGTTGTTATAGCGGCAATAGAAATACATGTTCTGTGAAAATTTCATCTGTCTACTTATAACAGATCACAAGATACAGTCTGCTGACAGACAGACTTTTTTTACGTAGTAGAGCCATGCTGCAGCTATATTAATAGTATAGTTGTAGCACGAATGGGTCGACTCGACCGGGGAAGGACCACGCTCTTAAAGAATACCAGCGTAAAATAGCAGCTTAATGCTGCTGTGTTTCGTAAGGTGAAAGTAGAGAACCGGTGACCCTTTTTACTGAAAAAGGGGCCGTCTATCTTAGTCCTCATGGCTGACAACGCATCTGCATTTTAATTCACAAACGAAGATAGATGTAGATGTCTATGGGCCACAGCAACCACTTAGCATCAGTTGGACTGTGTGCTCGTTTGTTACAATTATTCTATAAAAAAAAGACGGACGGACGAACGGACAGCGGAGGGTTAACATAGGGTCCCGTTTGTACCCTTTGGGTACGAAACCCTAAAAAATATAAAAGTGAAACAATGAATAATCAGTAAATGTAAGGGTGCTGTATACTGAGAGGTCTGTGCCCAGCACGGGGACCTATAAAGGATTTAACTTTACTTTTCACTTTATTTCGCTTTAAGCAGCTTTTGACACGGCACTATAATAAAAATTGTGTAACAACACAATTTTTATTATAGGGAGTAATAAAATCAAATAAATAATCTTACATATGCTACAAAGTTGAGAAGCTAATGATTTCACAGGTAACCGGCATATCAGACCTAGTTTTATTTATTTATTTATTTATTTCGACCAGCAAGGATCATAGGGTAATATTATATTCATTCAAGTAAATTCTAATACTAAAATTATTACTCATTACTAAAATTAATATATCAAATGCATAAATATTCATAATAATATTGAAAATACAATAATTATTAAATATTAATAAAATAATATAAATCAATGTAAACGTAACACAACAGACCCTACTTTATAATATATTAACAAAATCATAAACATAACTTATATTAATGATATAATGATAATAATTAATCATTTATTGCAGACAATAATTTGTTAAAAGTAGATAGTAAAATTAATTAAAAATTACTTAATATATCTGGGTTGCCTGTCCGAGGCAACGGATACATGGACATGAACATGCATCCAGTGCCTCAAAAAAGTACAATCGGGTTTCTCGCTAATTACGTTAAGAATGCTGTTGGCGCTCCCACGAACCCTGTGCATCAGTGACGCAGTTTTTTTGCGAATCAGTGTTGAAAAATTATCTATCTGGACGTCAAAAGAAATGACCTTTAACCGTTTAGTATTGTTATATAACTTAAATTAACAGCATTAATTATAAGCATTAACTATTGCTTAATAGTTAATGCTTAAAATTGTGTAGTATTATTATGCGATAAATAAACTAGTTTTGACTGTAACTTACAAAATATTTATTTTAATAATAACAAGAAATATAAATTAAGAAAAACAAATATATGTATTATGAATCATCTTTGTCAGGGTACGTCGATAACTCTGCTTCTATGGTGAATCTTATTACCATATTTTTACAAATATTTTTTTAACTTATCAATATATTAATATTTTCAAAGTGAAAGTTTGTATGCAATTAAAACTTGGCAGAAAAGTAAATAAAAAGTTGGAACAAGGCATATAATACTTAGTAATAAACTGGACAAAGATCGTTTCCATTTAACACACATTTCTTACCGAGGTGAGTTACATTTTGGCTAAGCTACGAACTTTAAAAATCGGGAGCTACTTTAAAAATCGAGCAAAACCCACACATACTTATGTAATTGTAAATTTTATTGAGCAAGGACAAAAACCAGAAGCAGAGATTCTGGCGTAATCAATGCGCCGTTTTATTACATTCGTTTGACAAACGTGCCTACAGCGTACACGCTGATAACTGGCCACTGCAACCATTCCTAATAAAAAAGCATGTAATAAGTGCTTAACATGAGGGCTCACACACTTATTCTCCAAACTAAATACAAAAGTGGATGTATTCCAATTCAGTGGTAAAAATGTGTTAGGGAGTGAATGGTACCTATTTAGATCTTTGAGGCGGATCTCTAACACCAACCACAATATAGAGTCAATCACTCTACCGACCTCCCGATCCACCCGTATCCGATGTAACGTTTTATGATAAGATCGGAGGCATGCAAGGATATAGTGAAGGTATTATATACATTCAAAGTAATGAGACACCTATAATCTAAGACCAATAATTAGTGATTTTTGTTCAAATGGTCGTTGCTGGTGGTTTTTAAATATTGTATATATTGTACACATACTTTCAACATTATAATAATTATATAAATTGTTTGATACGATTGAATGTTGTCACCAAATGTTAAATATGGACATTATTTAAATAATTATTTATAAACATGTAACTCTCAGGCTTCTAGTTTCATATTAACATAATATGTAAAAAACAAAGAATAAGCGAAATTAAATTGTTGACTGCAAATTAAATGTTAAAGAATTGCTGCAAATAAAAATTATTTCAATTTTTTTTACAATTTTATTTTATAAACAGCCTGTATATAATTTCAAACACATGATGGCGTTAATAGATATACTCCTTTTGCGCGCATTACGCCAATACAGAATATTTTTGATAGGGCTTCCAGATATTGCGAGTATGTTAAGCAATCAGTACATTTTTTATGTTGCAATATTTTATGGTTAAAAAACTATTAATTAATGGCATTCCTCATTAGCAAATATTAAAGAAAAAGAAACCGTTAGCCAAGTTGGTAGTACTTTATTTATTGCCATATTCGTCAGTAATGTGTAATGTGTATTACAGTAACAACATGGAGAGGCGACGCTTTTTATCAGCAATAGTGGTATTTTCTCTTCTAGTAAATGCTCTATGTGCTCCTACACCTGTACATCGATTGAGAAGAGACATCGACGATTTTGAGAATTCGGTAAGTGGAATATTAAAAATATATTACCAGTTGATGAAAAAATTAGCAGTGAATGAACTTATTGTGTAATTTCAATCGACATCGTTGTGACTAAGTTCGATGTTATTAAGTTATCTTAAACACTTTACTATTATAGGTATTATTTTCATAAGTTGTAATATATTTGTAGTCTATATAACGTTGTTATTAATACGTGGTAATTTAGGCTTTAGGCAGCTATAGACTGCAGTTGTAATCCATCATTCTAATGATTTTGAAAGACCAAAATTCTCACAAATAATCTAATACGCTAAAGTGACGATTGTTGGAGTAAATCGTCTTTGCCCCGGCGAAACGCCATTTTGTCGTAAAAAGAAGACGTGTGAGCGCGTTTTGGCAAAGGTAATGTACCTAAATAAAGAGGAGAAGCAGACATCAACTGGGTACGTACAGCTTGAGACAGGGCTGAGTGCCCTACCGTGTCAGACACCTATGCCAAAGGTAGTCTAACAGTAGACTACCTCATGATGATGATGATGATAAGTTTTTTTTTTTATAGGATCGGGTGACAAACGAGCACACAGTCCACCTGATGGTAAGTGGTTACTGTGACCCATAGACATCTACATCTATCCTCAATAAAGACTCAAGATGCAGATGCGTTGTCACCCGTGAGGACTAAGATGGAATGCCTCTTTGCCAGTAAAAAGGGTCTCCGGTTTTCTACACTCACCATACGAAACACAGCAGCGTTAAGCTGCTATTTTACGCTGGTTTTCTGTGAGAGCGTGGTCCTTCCCCGGCCGAGCCGACCCATTCGTGCTACAACCATAATATAGCTGAAGCATGGCTCTACCACGTAGAAAAAGTTATTTCAAACTTAATCTCACAAATTTAGAAAAACTGTCTGCTACGTTTTAAATAAAATATATTTTCTTCTAACATAGATTTTTGAAAGTTGGAGAGAGGGATATAGGGAGGGCTTTATTGGCCCTCACATTCCCCAAATTTCCAAAAATTCTGCCCGATAACAGGTTCGCAACAACTTATGCTACTAGTGCCGCCTCAATGTGTGTTGTGTTGCCACACTTCACAGCATACCCTTGTCAATTATTTTCCCCCTACATGCATTTGATCTTCATGTTGCTTTTATTATTTAACTATGTTTTAACACCCAATCCATTAGCGCCGAGCACGTTTATCAATACTTTAAATAGACATTAGCAATTTAATTTATTGCTAGGATCGAACTTAGTTTGCTCACCAGATCTGTGATGGCTCATTTTCACTTTAATTAATATCATGTTTTCTTTTAGAATAATCTCGAAAAGAATACTGAAAATTTAATTTCATCGACGTCTACTAAAGACACAGTTATATTAGACAATCAAAGTTCTTTTGATGATGACGACGACGACGATGATGATTTTGATGACTTTGGTGAACCAGCATCTAGATCAAATGGTGGTGGTGGTAGCAACATATTCAGTCTTTTGAAATTATTGCCTGCCCTGTTCCCTGGTTCAAGTTCCTCCAGTGTAAGTTAAATATTTGATTTATTTTATTAGTCTATCCTCTAATAAAAATTTTTTACTATAACTCCTGGACTTTAATCCTAATTAAAAAAAAATGATTGTTTGTGTAATCTATGTACTTTTGCACATTCTTTTATTTATAACAAAAACAAATTTTGCACATGTACTTATTTATGTTTACCTATTATTTTTATTACTATTATACCTATGTTTCGATTAACTGATTTACTAAAACTAACGGTAATTCACAACTTTCTTTATTAATGCACGTTTTGTCGATATAGTGTGTGATGAATTGCGTGATGGACCGCAGTATCAGGTTTTAAATATTCAAAGTAAGTAAATTTTATGTTGTTTTTTCTAACATTTATATAAAATAGATTTGACTGCTTAATTTGTCACATAACTACTTAAAATATTTTTATTACAGGTAGCATGTAATTTATTGGATACAAATCGTTCGCGAAACCAATTGTTTGCATTACCACTACGTCGACAGTTTGTGGATGACGATGATAATAAAATAGGCTTCATATCTGTTTTAAATCCACCATCACAAATGCAACAGAACGACGATATAAATGCCTCTATAAATTCTGACAGTAAGTCTCGTGAATCGGAAGATGACAAGGCTCAAGAAGAAAGCGTTGAAAACAATCAGGACTCAGCTCCTAACTTAGCTTCGGATGGAGATAACGACAACAATTCAGATTATGATTTCGACGAGCCCCCCGGAGGCGGTGATGGTGAAGGAGGGGGGATTTTAGGTCTCTTAGCAGGTCTAAGTGGCGGAGTAAGTTGTTTATTGTCATCTGCATACGGCAATAATCAAACGTAGCAGTTTCATCTAATATTATTTTGATTTTAGGAGAATGGGCAGTCAGATTTAGGTTCTCTTTTGGCGACAGTCAGTGGAATAGTAGTAAATCTGAGTGTAAGTATTAGTAAGTAGGTAATGTAATGTAGGCCAAAAGTCGAAGTATTGCGGCCACACTAGACCAAATGCGCTTGGCTAAACATAAATGTATTCGATTTAGTCATGGTGTGTATTGCCTAATATAAATGCCCGCGGCTTTGGAGTCGCGATGCTACCGCACCTTGACTCACGCTGATATTACTATATATATATATATATATATATTCGTGCAAACAATTGGTCAAAGTTAGTTTAAGCCATTAATAAATCGAATACTAGGTATATTCATAAATTAACTACCACAATCGTCTGGTTAGACTAGGTGCAACCGCATTTCGGCTTTTAGCCGTGACATATACCTTTAAAAACTGCCTTGAAAATTGAATTAATTTGATTTGATTTTACAGGGCGATGGCATTGATTTAAATAGTCTTATTGCATCTGGAATTGGATTGTTTGCTGGACTGTTGGTATGTAGAATTTATCGAAAATTTGACATAATACAGACAAACAGTTAATAGTCGTGTGTTTAAGGTGTATTTAAAATGTTCTTTCACAGTCAGAAGGCGAAGAAAATCCGGGGTCAGTTATCGCTAGTTACCTTTTAACTTCATTGGATACAATAACGGGCGGAGGAGCGGTATGTTCTGTTACAAAGTTCGTTATCTCTGTATTTATGACATATATCAAAACAAATGTTTCATTACAGAAAAATAATGGCGCTTTCTTCGGAAATTTCCTTTCAAAACTAGTGAAAGGCACAAGTGCTGTAAGTAGCTAACCTATTATTTATTGCCTGTGAATGTTTATTTTTTTTTTGTTACATAACCGTCATTTTAAAGTACCTAATCAAAACATTTTCTCCAAATCGATCAAAAGTCAAAGGAAGACAAAATCCCCTGTAATTTATGACGGAGATAGGCTTCCGTTTAGCAGTGGATTATTGATTTTGATAGTCTGTAATCTATACTATAATAAAACTAAGAGTTTTATTTATTATCTTTATATATAAAAATTACGTGTCACATTGTTTGTACGTGATGAACTCCTAAACTACTGAACTGATTTCAATGAAATTTTGCACACTGTGTGCAGTTTGGTCCATCTTGAGAGATAGGATAGTTTTTATCCCGCCAAATGACCCTCTAAAGTTGTTATTGCGAATTTAAGAATTTTTATACGAAGGGTCGTTGGAAAGGGCAGAACGTCTGCCTGGTCAGCTAGTATATATTTATATATATATATATATATATATATAATATATATATATATATATATATATATATATATATATATATATTATAATTAGCACACACGTCGTCTGTCTGAACACGCATCAACCTGTGAACCGATTTGGATGGAACTTTCACAGGCAGATAACTGATGTTATAAGGAGTAACTTACGTATGCTGCTTTTATTTTAGGGTTCTGCGCAAAAAAAACACGCGGGCGAAGTCGCGGGTAACAGCTAGTGAATAAATAAATTACAAAAGAAGAAATTCTCAGTACGATTGTACCGACGTTACGCGGTGTCTCTAGCATTAGTTATGACAGTGCTATAAATATTAGAACTTGATCTTCTCCCTCTCCAACATCAGCCTCTAAAGCCTTCTGTTAGACATGAGAATGTCTAGTTGCAGGGAAGTTTAGCCTTACCCGTCCAGCTTGGCAATTGAATTGTGTATTGATTGAGTACGCACCTCTGAACGGCGATGCCTCCGTCGCAGGTCTGAATTTTTAATGTCTGACGTAAATCCATCTGTCAGAAACCATTTGATCTTTCTGGCATTTTCCATGGTAGCTTTTTATGATACCTACGAGGTGAAATATATTGCTCCGCCTCCACACGGATCTACTCAGTTTTATTTATCGTTATTTATATCTACTTATATTTTAAATGTAACTCAATATTTGATGCCACAGTGTTATTTTGCAGGGCGGTGACCCGGATGCAAACGCTGAAGAAAATGGAGAAAAGGATTCCGCGGGATTTTTAGCTAGTTTACTTATGTCTTTGTTGGGTGATATGTCTAAATCAAGTTCAGGTGGCAGTTCTCACCCATGGTGACGATTAAAATCTTTGTACATATATGAAATATTATTATGGACTCGTGGTTAATGAAATTTATGCAAATTTCTTTTCCTCGATTAAAATAACATTGTGATGTTTCTAAGTGACAAGTGAGAACGCTTAGAAATAAGGAAATAAAATTCACCAACTCACATGCACAATGATGATTAATTTTGATAGTTTTTATAATATTTGTAGTAGATATTTTATATATCGCCTTTAATTGCACAGAAACAGCCGGAAATAGAAAGAGTAATGAATATACCTACATAGGTTAATATATCCGGTTGTGAATCTATTATTTTGGGGTTTAAATAAAAATTTTGATACGTGCCTTCAGCGTTGCTGATTATAGTTAATTATGGCATTTAGTTAAGTAATGACCAAGTACGAAACGATACTCAATTTTAAAATGTCAAGTCTCGTTGTGTCACAGCAAAGAGTGATAGAGACAGCATGAGACTTAATGGCTTCCTAAAATGGAGCAGCGTCTGAGTATTTGGGCATCAGTTCTGTAGCGACTTAATTTTTGACATTTCGTTTAGTTAGCTTGAAAAATCCGGCGATAGAAAAGCTACATAAACTTTTAAACAAAACTTATATACATAAACTTTGTACATTAGGTTTTTCCTATTTTTTAAACGTTTTTGCTTAAAAATTTGGATCTGGAATCTGGATCGAAGTTAACATGACTAAGTGACATACGTAACTTCTAATGAACCTTGTTCAATTTTATGAAAATATACCTATATTATGTCCTTACAAGTTTATAGTAGTAATATGGTATCTATGTACCTATAACTTATGGATTTCCTTATATTACTTATATTAGTCACTTATATTAGTTTATAGAATTATTAAAATATTCGAGTAATATTGCGTTTCATTTATATGTTATAAATTCAATTACATTTTAAGTATAACCTTTTTCTTAATCTAATTATTTTTATGTCGTTTTATTTTTTTCGTAGGTGCTAAATAGGTTTTTGTTTTTTAATTGGTCAATGATCTCGCTGCACACGTAATGCTGCAACTTATCACCTGTGTTTAGTTATCGGCATTTTGAATGTGTTTTGCACTTACCAGATCCTCGTCTGTCAGTTAAACGGGTGGATATGCAGGTGGGATTGTCTCTTAGGAGAAAACTCGTGCGCATTCCATCTCACACTCCCTTGTACATCTTATATCACATATAAGTTAATCTAAAAGTGTATCACATACTCGTATAAGGTAATCTAAAAGTGGAGATGTAAATTTTATAAAAGAGTCCTTTTGAAACGCCTAAAGATTGTTATCTAAGGACTCAACTGGAGTTCATTACTGAATATTACTTTTCGTTATTTCCTAATTGTATTTTTTTTTATTTCAGCCTGGTTACAGGGAGTCAGGAGAAAGTGTATCACTGTTTCAGACTCTTAAGTCAGACATAACTCGTGCTTTACTACAATTCGGTATAAGCTTACTTGGGTTAGCTTCTTCTTCGTCTTTCAATTCGTCTTCTGGATAGTGTAATCTAGTCTGTATATTATAGTGCCATAGTGTCATATTTTATTAAATATAAATATATTATGAAAAACAGATGTATTTTTATTTCGTTCCCACTGTGGTCCAGCCATGTGTTGGCACCTTATGGAAATGAGGGCTAATAATTTTCTGCTCACCAGATGCCGCTAGTTGACACTGAAGTAAAGTTTTTTTGTTAGACAATGTAATTTAATTGAGAAGTTAGATTTTTTTATAAAAGTTTATCAATTTCTAGAGTATTATATTAATACACAAAACAATCCGTCAGTGGATTGCTTTTCTCATTTTTCCACTTTTATGAATATCTGTGGTTTGGTTTATTTATTTTTAATCTTATTAAAATAAAATATAGCTAATAGTAACAGAAAGAGATAATAAATTTCACATTTTCCGAACAAACTAACATCCCCATTATGAAATCTGTCAAATATTTCACTCACTTTCTAGTGGCGCCGCCCTGGTGGCAGAAAAAGTCGTGAATGCCCTCATTGATTACCCCATTTCCATTATGTTCTGTAGTTGTCGTAAGAGGCGACTATGGAAAATCCCAGAAAGATCTTATGGCTTCCGATCGATGGAGTGGGCACCAGGTCAATAATATGTAAAATATCCGAACCCACGACGTTCCCGTCGCAAAGTCAAAGGTGAGAGACGTTTGGTACGGCTATCACCAATCAGCATGCCAAGCGTAGTGATTATGGTAAATTCTACCAAAAACGGGAGAGGTGAAGAGGTACGCACAAATTGCACTGTTATTATCTTAACATATTGCATAATCCTTTTAAAATTCAAAGGAGGCTCGTGCCCAGCATTGGAAGCTTTTTAGAATGTAATTTTACTTACACTTCACGCTTTACTACTTTTCACTCTATCACAAAATAACTAAAATATAGTTTTTTTTTACGTGGTAGAGCCATGCTGCAGTTAATTACTGGTATAGCTGTAGCACGAATGGGTCGGCTTGACCGGGGTAGGACCACGCTCTTACAGAATACCAGCGTAAAATAGCAGCTTAACGATGCTGTGTTTCGTATGGTGAGTGTAGAAAACCGGAGACCCATTTTACTAGAAAAGAGGCATTCCATCTTAGTCCTCACAGGGTGACAACGCATCTGCATTTTGATTCGTAATCGAGGATATATGTAGATGTCTATGGGCCACAGCAACCACTTACCATCAGGTGGACTGTGTGCTCGTTTGTCACCATTATTCTATAAAAAATATGGAGAAATAAACACTTCTTTTTAAAGAGAACCATAAAATGTTATTGTTATGTCCTTGAGATATACTGCGTCAGTGCCGCCGGCACATGCAATATTTTAATTGTTGAAAGGCAATTATATTAGCAACTTCAGTAGAGAATGACTTAACCCTTCACTCAAGAACGATTTCTAATTATTCTTCGCAGTTGTAATGTTTTTTTTTTATAGAATAAGGGTGACAAATGAACATATAGTCCACCAGAGGAAGTGGATGCTGTAGCCAGTGGAGTAGCGTGCCTTAGAGGGGTCCTGTATCAAAATTTGTCGGGGGGGCCAAATGAAGGGTAAAGATTTTTCGCAAAGGGAACTTAAACTCTCGCATTGAATTAAAATAATTATATATTGATTATAAGTTATTACTTACAATGAATACTCCTAGGAACTAAGCTAGCCAAACAATTCAAACCAACATACTGTCCCATAGAAGTCTTTTGGGTAGTTATTTCGGACTTACATTTTAGTAAGTACTGACTCACAACAATTTAGGTATTCAATACTTCAAATCAACTGCTTTCTTCAAGTAAAATTTATGGACGGGGTCTAAATAAGTAAGTATAAAAGTATTAAAAGTGTTACATTTTTATTATATCTATATTATTTGAAAACTCTTTACTTACGATCTTACAACAGAACATAAATATTTTATTATACAAAGATATAGTTTGATTTAATTTCAAAAAAGGAATATGTGAAGAACATAAATCAATACGACAGTGTAATTGCAATGCTAATAAATTTCGTTTAACTGTTGCTTTCTTCTAACAACTTTTCAACCATTAGTGTTTTCTCGATAATTATTGCAGAAGTTAGTTCTAATTGATTATCTCTTCTTGAGGAATCATCCTCATTGATTATATATTCTTTTTTGTGAGAATTGTTATTTAATTCCTTATCTTGATTTGAATTTGTAGTATTCTTTATATTTTTATTACTTCTTATATTACGGGTAAATTTTGAATAGTCAGCATTTGCATTATCACTATTCTTGACCATTGTAAATAACTGAAAGGCGTTATTCTCCAAAACTTCTGGCTTATCTTGTAAGATTTCTAAGAATCGTTCTATAAGTATAGGAAAGTTTTTAAATGTATTACTGTAGTGACTCCATAAGTTTGGTGTTCTATCGCCAAGTTCTGAAAAAAATTAAATAAAATGTAATTGCAGGATTTACATAAACTACATTTTTTATTAAATACAGTTGGTTGGTTCTAGGTAGTAAGACTCCTTTTTTGCCTAGGCGTCCGTCTGGGTAGATACCACATAATTCAGTTTCCAAATAAAGTATGTGAGGGTAATATAGTCATCTGGTTAATATGGTAATGTATGTGTGGCAAGTGAGAATGTCTAGAATTATAGAAATCAAATTCATCAGTGTACATTTACACCATTAACATATACATAACGATTCATTTTTGCTAGTTTTAATAGTTGTAACATTTAGCTAATGTCTTAATTATTTTACAACACTGGCAATTAAAGATCTTTCATAAATCGCCTGTGACAGAAACAGTCGTTTATAGAAAGAATAATAATTCACATCTAGGATGCTGCTCTACGTATTACGTAATCTACTATTTTTGGATTTGAATAAAATTCTTCATATACTTATTATTTTAGCATTTCCTTTTATAAAGAGATATCATTTGTTTATTGCATGCCTTAAGCGCAAAGCACGTAGGTATGTTCTACTAGAGCCTAAAAATCAAGATTCCAACGTTTTGTCGCATGTAATCGTATCTAGCAATCATATTATACATATAAATGATATAAAAAGCACATTGTCAGAAATATAAATGATTATACATTGTCAGAATATAATGAATAAAAAAGGGGTTTTAGTGGCTTATGGTGTGGATTTATTAAGAGCGCATGGCTTTGTAAACACAATAACTTTTGAAAATATCAATTGTTCAACTCAATCTATTTTAAAAACTCTTCATCTATCATGTGAGAAGCCATTAAATTTAAATGGCAGTTTAATTTTGTTTTGTTTGAATGGCGAAATTTTCGGTGTTTAAGCAGCCTTGTATGAATTTATTTTTTACTAAATAGAGACTGCCTCACTCACTCAGTTAGTTCGGCGACAACCGCCGTCGTGAGTGCATACTGTATCGGTTACTTGATTATTATAATAATCAAAGATTTTTATTACAATATTTTAAAAACACATAATAACTAAACTTGTCGATTTTCATATTTTTTATATTATATAGATTATGTTTTATTTATTAAAAAATTCTCTGTATATTTTATAAAAAGGTCCTTCCGAAAAACCTAAAGATTGTTACCTAAGAACTCAACTAGAGTTTATTACTTAATATAATTTTTCGTAATTTCTTAATTATATTTTTTTATTGCAGCCTGGTCACAGACAGTCAGAAGAACAAGCATCACCGTTTTGGACTATTACGTTAGACGTAATTCGTGCTTTGCTACAATTCGGAACAAGCTTTCTTGGGTTAGCTTCTTCTACGTTTCTTCATTCGTCTTCTGGATAGCGTAATCTAGTCAATATTATAATACCATAGTGTCTTTATTTTATTAAATATAAATATATAAAAAACGAGTGTATTTTTTATTTCGTGTAAAAAGCATACAGTGGCCTGTCTTCAAAACGCTGCAAGGCCGTGAGTTCAAATCCCGCAAGGTACCAGGGTTGTATGACCTACAAATAATTGTTCTGGGTCTGGATATGTGCCCTTGTGCAATTTATGTTTGTAAATCACATCCACGATATAGGAAAATTCTACTATGTGGTAATATTAGAATAAAGGAAGAAAGAAAAGAAGCTGCTGTATTGGTCTGATTTTTGGAAGTTCAAATTTCATAATATCTCCACATTTTTTTATAGGATAGGGATACAAATGAGCACACAGACCACATGATCGTAAGTGATTGCTGTGACCCATAGACATCAACATCTATACTCAATAACGAATCAAAATGCAGATGTGTTGTCAACCGTGAGGACTAAGATGGAATGCCTCTTTTCCAGTAAAAAGGGTCTCCGGTTCTCTACACCATACGAAATACAGCAGTGTTAAGCTGCTATTTTACGCTGGTATTCTGTGTGAGCGTTGTCCTTCCCCGGTCGAGCCGACCCATTCGTGCTACAACTATACTACTAATATGGCTGCACCATGGCTCTACCACGTAACAACGTGCCTAGAAATTGATTCTACTGTTTTTAAAAGGACATTTGTGTGAGTTAGTTTGTAGGTTAGTGAACTTATTACGTCACGCGTATCTTGAAAAGAATATATATAATGACTACATCGATTGCATATTATAATATGATTGAGTTTTCTTAAGTCCTTTCTATATATTTTTTAAAGCATGAAATATCAAAATAGTAAAATTTGTAGTAAGGTCTGAGGTCAAACGGAATCGTACCTACACCAAATGTTTAAGGGAAGTAATAACATATATACAACAACTGCGGTTGCCAACCCGCTCGCCAAGCGTCGTAGCTATGGAAATATAAACTCCATGGGAAGAGTTACAAAAAGACGACTTGACGGCAACTGTTCAGGCTAGACGGCAACTGTTCAGTGTCGTCTCATTGATCGCGCGGGTGAAAACTAGCAGCGACCACCGAGGTTCTATGCGCAGCTGTACACGTCATTGTTGGAGCCACATGCATGTTTTGAGTAACAATCCAAGAGCAAGTCTTATCTGAATATATTTCGATGATATCACGGAATTCAGTCTGAGTGAGATTGGAATGGCTTTCCAGCACCTTAAAAACGGCAAGGACCCGAGGGTGGAGTTATAGCGGAACTTCTGAAATCGGGTGGAAAACCAGTACTGAAATCCTTCAGGAGCTCTTAAATTCCGTCCTCCATGGCACTACTCCGGAAACGTGGAGCAGAAGTGCGATGGTCTTGTTCTTCAAGAAAGCGACAACACTCTCTTTACGAACTACAGACCGATTTCCCTTCTGAGACGCGTCTCCATGCTGTTTTCAAGAGTCATTACGTATCGTCTCGCACTCGAAAAGGCATCATAGACCATTTACATACCCTTCGGAAAATTGGTCAAAAGAACGAAGATTAAAATCTGCCATATTGTCTTGCATATGTGGACTATGAGCAGGCCTTTGATTCCGTCGAAATGTGGGCGGTGTTGTAGTCTCTTCAGCGGAGCCAAGTAGACTGCCTGTATATCGAAGTGCTGAAGTGCTTGTAGAGTAGGGCTAAGATCGCTACCCGAGTACAGAAGCAGGGTACGAAACCTATCCAACTGTAAAGAGGTGTACGACAGAATGACGTTATATCTCCGAACTCTTCACCGCTGCATTGGAAGATGTTTTCAAGCTACTGGACTGAAAAGGAAACGGTATTAACATCAATGGTGAGTACATCACTCACCTTCGATTTGCTGACGATATAGTTCCTATGGCTGAATCGCTGGAAGACCTAAGCACAATGCTCAATGACCTCAATAGTGCCTCCCAGCGGATAGGTCTTATGATGAACATGGACATAACAAAGATTATGCGTAATGAAAAAACTAATGCTGGTAGTAGTTGTGAGCACTAAGCTCGAAGTTGTTGAAAGTATGTTTACCTGAGACAAATAGTCCTACTAGGTAAGTTCAACTTCGACCGAGAGGTCAATCAACGAATTCAACTCGGTTGGGCAGCTGTCGGGAGATTACGATACATTTTCTCGAGAGGGTTTGAAGGGACAAGGAAGTGTCCGCCGCGCTGCCCTAATGCGTTTTGGCGAACTTCGCATGTCTTCGATATACTTTTCTTTCGTATTTCTCAGACATGTAGGTTTCCTCACGATGTTTTCCTTCGCCGCCGAGCACGTGGTAAATCAGCACTTAAAATTACAAATAACAATGTCATTGTTATCGGCGGGGATCGAACCCGGGTTTGCTCGCGTACTGTGAAATTTACCGCGAGCGCCAACCATCTGAGCTACCACGGCTCAATCAAGGCGTATTGTCTACTTAGACGAAATTCAAATATGACATATTATGTGACGACATATCAGATATCGTCATCGACTGTCTGTTAGCTCAAACTGTCGTCAAATTCTCACTAAAACTTCGAAGAAATTTTTAAACAAATTATTTTAAAGGATAATTTCATAATACTTGACACTGGCAAAAGTACAGCCGTACGAGCCTATTCAAAAGAAAGAAAGGACTTACCTTCCGAATTAATGATTACCAGTTTAAATAATAAAATAAAAATGACTTTCATCTTCTCTTTTAACACAATTGCACCAGTCCGGTTTGGTAAATGGTAAATGACAAACGTATGAACCAGTTTGTCCTACTTAATTTACTGCGAAGGTTACTGAAGTATCTTTATCGTGTTAGTCAAAGATAACACAAAAAACATTTAGCCTTTAAAAATTCAAAAATTTATTTGTAAAAAACTTATCTAGTGGCATTTAACTCTTAGACTAGTTTTTAGTGGCGGCTTCGCTCGCATGGAAATCTTTATTCAAGTGATTGGGAAATCTGAAGAACATATTGCCACGTCGAAAGTATGTTTCTAATATCTAATAGCTTTCAATTTCGCTTATTACAAAAAAAATATATATTAAAAATGTCTTAATACGTCGCCAGAGTGGTCAGTGCATTGGTTTCAACTAAGTCCATTAGTCACATCATTATAAGAAAAATATCTTTTTTTATAATGATATGACTATGAATGATATAGTAGTTAGAGTAGTTGATAGAAAAGGCCTTTTCTATCGGTAAATTGTTGTTGAGTGTGTTACCTGCTGACTTCGGTCTATTTTTTTATAGGAGAGGGGGCAAACGAGCATGCTGCTCACCTGATAGTAAGTGACTACCGCCGCCCATGAACAACTGCAACACCAGGGGAATTGCAGATGAGTTGCCGGCCTTTTAAAAAGGAGTAGGCTCTTTTCTTGAAAGTCCCTAAGTCGTATCGGTCCGGAAAAATCGCTGGTGGTAATCGATTCCACAAGGAAGCTGTGCGAGGGAGAAAAATTCTTCTAAATCGCAAGCGGCTGGAGTTAGCTATGCAAACAATTCCAGGTAAAATTGACGCATACGGTTTTAATTTCGGAGCCGAAACCAATAATTCTCCAGAAATGAAAAATATGTCCGATTAATATTTTTTAATCAGCCTTTTTTATTTCCTTAACATATCTATATTTACATTCATTACAGAATGATAGATTTTTATTATATTTATTTATGTTGATAAAGCTCCTTTCCGAGTATAGGCGTCCTCCAGTTTATGCCATATTTTTCGGTTTTTTACTTTGTTTACACAATTTTGCCCCGCAATTTTTTGTATTTCATCAGCCCAGTGTTCGACTTGGCGACCTCTTGGTCTTATTCCGGTCTTGAGAACCATAGGATAGGCAGGATAGTAAACAAGAGTCCATTACTTTTATCTTTAGTTTTATAGGTACCTTAGATTTTAATATTTCTTTTAGACTCCAAATTCTTTCCATGTCATGTTTATTCTCCTTTCAACCTCATCTGTGTATTTGGATTTCCTAAAAGAGATTGGTTTGCTCAAGTACAAGTGAATCTCTACATATTCTAGCGAGGCTTCATTTATTGTTACAGGGCTCTGAGTGCCGTTTGTCATCACTTTTGTTTTTGAAAATGTGTTTAGTTTTAAACCTATACTTCCACTGACCGTGTATAACTCTTTTATCATTTCTCCTAGCTGTGTTGTTGTTTTGGAGAAGAGCACTATGTCATAAGCAAATCTAAGATTGCTGAAAATGTCCGTTGATGCACACCGTACACCTTTTTGTTTCCAACTTTTATTATATCAATAGTCTTTTAATATATTTTGTAAAACTGAGATGAAAATCTTGGATTATAGAGGATCCCCCTGTTTAATACTTCTACATATTTTAATTTTTGAACCTTTTGAAGCTTTACTAAAAGCTTTACTAAAAGGTGCACTTCAATATTTCGAAATGCTTTCACTATTGCTATAAATATGTTTCAAAATGTTTATGTATGTTTCTGGGAGTTTTTTGACTATATAACGTGACATTATTTCATGTCGGCACACCGTTTGCTATTTCAAAAGGTGCACTTCAATATTTCGAAATATTTTCACTCAAGGAGATATAGGAGAGGATAAGGAGCTTTCTCGATGGTTTTATTTTCTGCTAAGCAAGTAGTAAATCAGCATACATAATTGGGATTACAAATGGCATACAACTGGCTAACTGGACTGTCTGTGAAACGAAACGACTGTGAAGACTTAGTATTCATACCATAGATAATAAGTCTTATCCTATTTTCTTTATATTTTAGACTTATAATAAAGTAATAACACACACAAACGCACACACACACACACACACACACACACACACACACACACACACACACACACACACACACACACACACACAAACACTCACGCCTGTCACCCAGAGGGGTAGGCAGAGACTATGGACTTCCATTTGGCGAGATCCTGACACACCTCTCTCGCCTCATTTACATCCATATATCTACGCATACACACTCGTCGGTTAAGGGTACTCCTAATCTGGCCCATTTTTAATGTATCGCCGATTTGTTCGATAAACCTTCGTCTAGGGTACCCTTCCCGACCCTGCCGTTCACTTCTGCAACATAAATTTGCTTTGTCACTCTTTCCTCATTCATTCTTTCTACATGACCAAACCACCGAAACATTCCTTTCTTAATCCTTGTCACAACGTCATCTTGCACACCACACTTTTCTCTTATCACACTATTTCTCACCCTGTCATTCAGATTCAGCCCTAGCATACTCCTTAAGGACCGCATTTCTACAGCATTTATTCTACTCTCATGCTTCTTCTACCAGACCCAACTTTCACTACCATACATTAAAGTAGGGACTAACACAGCATTATGAATTGCCATACGTACCTTATTTGACACATTCTGACTCCTCATAATAGCGTGTAGAGCCCCATTCACTCTATTTCCTGCGTTCAGTCGTCGTTCTATATCCTTATCTACCAGCCCTGCTAAAGAAACATCCCAAATATACAAACTCATCCACTTGCTCAATGAACTCTCCTTCTATTCTTATTTCACATAACGTTTTACTTTCTTCTCTTTCAAAAACCATCACTTTCGTCTTACTTGCGTTCACTTTCATACCCCTTTCTTTCAATGACCAGTTTATTAAAGTAACCATCATTTGCAACTCGGCCGCCGACGATGCAAACATGACTTGATCATCGGCGTACAAAAGGCATTTGACGGTTAACTCACCCATTCTCAACCCACATCCTTCAACTTTCAAAGTTTGCAAACAACTGTCCATAAATAAGTTAAACAGCCATGGGGAAGCCACATATCCCTGTCTGACACCTTTATGAATGCCAAACCAGTTCGAGTAGACCTCGTTGATCCTGACACAAGCACTAGAGTCCCTATAAAGAGACCTTAATGCCTGTATCAAGCCAGCGCTCAACCCAAATGAGTTCAATGTTTGCCATAACACATTCCTGTCCACTCTGTCATAAGCCTTTTCCAAGTCCATGAACGCACAATAAACTTTCAGGTTTTTTGCCAAAAACTTCTCCGCAATCATGCGCATGGAAAAGACTTGATCCGTACACCCCATCCCCTTTCTAAATCCAGCTTGCACATCCCAAATTTTCCATCAGTTTCTTCCATAACTCTTTCAATTAACACCTTAGTATACAGTTTACCCACAATAACCACAAAAAAATACAGTTAAATACTAATGTAATTTTAAATGGGGAGAAACTGAGTCTTGTAGATACCACCATTTTTCTTGGAATCACACTAGACGCGAAGCTTCAATGGAGCCCCCATATATCAAAACTAGCAAGCAGACTTAGTTCTGCAGCATATGCTGTAAAAAAGATTAGAAGTCTAACCAGTGTTGAAACAGCTAGACTAGTTTACTTCAGCTACTTCCATAGCATAATGTCGTATGGTATTTTGCTATGGGGACACGCAGCTGACACTGAAATTATATTTGTTTTGCAAAAGAGGGCCATAAGAGCAATTTATGATTTAAAGCCTAAAGAGTCGCTGCGACAAACATTTAAGGAAATTAATATATTAACTTTGGCCTCTCAATACATTTATGAAAATGTAATGTACGTACACAAAAATAAAAGTAGTTTTACAAAAATAAGTGATATTCATTCTGTAAATACTAGGAACAAACACAAGCTAGTAGTACCACTCGACTCCATCGAGTCAGTAATTCATTCTTGGGGCGATGTATACGCTTTTACAACAAAATTCCAGAAAATATACAAAGTTTGACCTGTTCAAAGTTCAAAAACTTTATTAAACTAAGTTTGTATAAAAAGGGTTATTATAATATTAAGGAATTTATGGATGATAATAACCCCTGGAAATGAGGTGATCGCTACCAAGCTATTTCTAATTTGTTGTGTTGTTAATTTGTGTAACATCTTGATTGTAAGCTGTTATTTTAAAAAAAAATGGTTTCTTGCTGGTTCTTCCCAGGACAGAGGTTTTTTCCGAACCAGTGGTAATCAAACAAAAGAGTGACTTTCAATAAGTATTATTTATAATCTATATTGAATAAAAAAGTTTCTGTTTCTGTTTCTGTTTCTGTTTCAATGCTAAGCAAGCTGATACCACGGTAGTTTTTACAGTCCTGCTGCGAACCCTTTCCCTTATATATTGGGACTATAACGGCTTTGCACCAGTCTTCCGGTACCCGCTTCAGTTCCCAACATAAATTAAACAAGGTGCACAGCAGGCCTGCAACCACACCCTCTCCAGCCCTTAGCATTACGAGTGATATTCTATCATATCCGACCGCCTTACCTGCTTTCATGCTTTTCATTGCTTTCATTATTTCATCTACACTTATCTCCCTACCTCTCTCCACTTCTTCCGGAATTTCTATTTCACTTACTTCAGACGACTCTTCACTCTTAAACACGCTTTCAAAGTATTTCTTCCATCTCTTTAAATTCGAAACTTCATCATTCAAAATGCAGCCATTCTCGTCTCGTATGGCATTCATTCTAGGCTGTTTTGAATTTCCCCTGGCAGTTCTTACGAGCTTCCAGAACATTTTAATATTTGCCTGGAAGTTATCAGATATCCTACTATCATTCTTATCTATCCTTTCTTGCTTTTTCCTTTCAACAACTTCTTTTACTCTCTTATTTATACGTCTAAAGTCTGCCTTTTTTCTTTCAATCTCATCATTCATACCGCCAGAATTACCAGCTTTGGTTGCTAGTAAATCTAGCCATGCTCTCTTCTTTGGTTCAACTTCCATCCGTACCTCATCATCTCACCACAACGTATTACTTTTCCTTTCATTCGTTTTCTTACTTACACCACATACTTCGGTGGCTGCATCAACCAAAAGTTTCTTAATATTATTCCATACATTCTTCAAGTCTAAATCATTCATACATAATTTATTCAACCCACTTATATTTTCCCGCAGTCTGTATTTATACTTCTCTTTCACACCTTCATCTTGTAACCTGTCTATTCTTATACGCTGTAACGCAGTGGTAGATACAGATGTCCGATGCCGCCAACGCCTGAATAGACCATTAATTCGGCATAAGACCAAGACAGTAATGATCCGTCCCTACGTTGGGCCCCCGGTAAACCGTTGTATCTACCACTGCGCTCCTGATTCTTTCATTCACGATTATGAAATCTATCATGCTTCTATCATCCCCTCTTTCCCATGTATACATGTGAATCCTCTTATGGCGAAAGAAAGTGTTCGCCGCAAAAATATTCTTTTCCACACATACGGTGAGGAGGTCTTCACCATTCTCATTTATTCTTTCATTGCCAAATGTTCCTAATATTCTTTCATAACCAGACCTCTTCACCCCAACCCTTCCATTAAAATCTCCTAACATAATAATATTTTCATTTTCCTTACATTTCATCAACACCAGCCTTACCATGTCCCAAAACTGCTCTCGGATATAAGTGGGCCTAGACATATCTGGGGCGTACACCCCTAGCACAAACAACTTCATTAAGCCCACTTTCATTCGTATCCACAGCAGCTTTGGGCTTACACATTCATACTCTTTCACACATTGACCCATTCTTACTGAGAGGGTGACACCGTCTCCCTGGCATGCCCGCTCGGTCTCGTCTACACCAGACCAGTAAGCGGAATACGTGCCATGTTTACAAAGTAATAAATAATTTATAAATAAACAAATAGGAGTATATCGATGCCGATTGTTGCTAACATCAGCAACGTAATCACTATCATGTCTTGTGAAATAACGTCACAATAATTATTAGTACTACAATACGAATGTCATTTTTCTAGTAAATCAAAATATACGAGTGTATCTACTCTCATATTTGGTATAGTATAAAGTGACTAAAGATGAGACGTATTTACGCTACCAGGTTTTAAAACCAGGTATTCACTTCAAAGTACGGCGCCCTGGTACGAGCAAAAATACTTGCAAGTATGAAAATACTTGCATAGGAAAATCATCCATATCTCAATAGTAGTAAGGAACTCAATCGTATTTGTTAACGAAAAATACTTAGTACTTCAAAGTATTTTTTTTTATTTATACGACTTTGCTCCTTATTCATAGTAGGATAACATGGAATACGGGTGAAATTCCTATGCAAGTATTTTCAAATTTTGACACCACGGCTGGACACGTCCCTCGCGTCGCAATGAGACGTATTTACGCTACCAGGTTTTAACTTTAAAGTACGGCGCCCTTTTACGACCAAAAAATACTTGCAAGTATGAGAATACTTGCATAGGAAAATGATCCATATCTCAATAGTAATAAGAAACTCAATCGTATTTGTGAATTAAAAATACTTTGAACTTGAAAGTATTTTTTTTTATTTATACGAATTTGCTCCTTAATCATAATAGCCTAACATGGAAAGCGGGTCGAATTCCTATGCAAGTATTCTTCCTTATATATTACTATACTCTTTGCAAGTATTTTCAAACTGACACCGCGGCTGGACACGTCGCGTAAGTAGCTAGTAAGTAATAAGAATTATGTTTATATTCGGGGAAGTAAAAGTTTTGTTTCGATTTCTTGTAAATTCAATTATTATTGTGAACTGATTACGTAACCTACTGACCGTGACCTAATTTTTAAATAGTTATTTCGCGTGTATATTGAATTTAGAGACAGTTTTAAAACTTTTATTTATTAAAGCCGAAAAGTAGGAAAGAAAGATTTCATTTCGTTACCAAAAAAAATTTAAAAAGGTACAGTATAAATTTTGGCCCGAATCAAATTAGGCATTCATATATATATTGACATTAACAAATACTTTCCAGTATTTATAAAACCTGGTTTTCGACCCTGGTATTTTTCCATACTCGTACTTAGAAGCCCTGGTATGAAATTTTGCGAGTATGTCTCATCTCTAAAAGTGACTAAAGATGGCCACTTGTCATTAAAAATGTTTTTGTTTTCAAATTAATATAGACAAAGTGAGTCAAGTATATTGACTCAATCTATGTAGAGTTGTAGGTTCTCTCTATGCATTCATAATATGTATCATAGACTTAGAATATACTGGCGTATAGACATCCTGACAGCCCGAAAACGCGTGAATAATCATAGATAAATATATATGTAGCAAGCTAATGTGACTAATTTTGATTTGTCATTGTGTGCGTTAGCTAGTGATGTACATTTTACTTACAAGGACTATCGAAAAATGATTCTTAAGGAAGCGGTATAATATTTAAAATTGATAAGTGCACGAAATTAAATATCTTCAAAAATTAACTGAATTTTTACCATGATAGTTCTAAAAGAATTAAAAAAATATTTATATAACATGTTTCTGGGAATAAGCTGAACCTATCTGCCTTTTGTTGGATTTTAATTTAAATGTATATAATCCCAGGTGACTCTACCGATAAACTTAAAAAAAAAAAACTCCCCAAGAATCAGATCGAAAAGTTGTATTTTCGAGCTATGATCGTTGGAGAAACATATTTACTGCCATGGACAATTTCCCTGGATTTTTTTTTGTAACATATCGCTAATATAAACAAGTAGATACCTAACTAAGTATATACCACAAACTAATAAGAAGTGCTAGCGCAGTATATACCTATATATATTTTATAAAATGGTTTTGATGGGGAAATAAAAAACGGAACACGGCGTACATAATGACTGCTTTATTTTTTCATGTAAGCATTACTTTTGATAATTACAAACATTTAACAATTAATCATTAAATACATTATAGAAGTTTATTTTAACATTCGACTTAAATATGAATGTAAACTTACTAATCTAAGTAAGAAAACAAATAGGAATCAGTTAAATAAGATGTCTCTGTTTAAAGGCCAATATGCTTATGATTCATGTTTTATATTCTTTCATCTTATGCATTTCATGTGCTATATTCTTTCATCTATATCTGAAAAGTATAAAGTAATAATAAACTTATCATTTTGGCTGCATGAATTTTAAAAACATAATGATTTTAACAGGGTTAAGTGCACCAAGTATCCGAGGATACAGATGCACTCTCTATTCTCTCAATCTCGGTATGTTAAAAAAATGGTCACTGATTCATGGACTGATCGCGGCAAGTGCAACTTAATCTTGTAGATCTATTGATCCATGCAGCTATTACTTAACCACGAGTTCCTCTTCTCTACGACTAAACACTGTAGGTGATGAACTACGCTATTTAAGGCCTCGGCACAATGTCGTCGGCTATCAAGCATGAATCGGACATCGAGCGTTGTGAGTATCAAATACTATGTAATTTATACTGTCCTGGCACATTGAACCACGCGTCTAATGCGCGGACGTCTAGTGGCACTTCAGGAGCATTACTAAATATCTATAGCTAACTATTCTAATAGTTTTATCATTGTGACTTGGGAATATAATCCGAAGCACCGCTCAACCCCTTGGGGAAAATAGCGTGATGCAATGAATATTGTACTAGTGTGACTGGCAGGCTGTGCGGTTGGTTAAGCAAGGTTATACATTTATTTTGGTAGATAAATAGATACTTAGTTAGGTTCATAATGGCTTAAAGAGGATAATCTCAAGATTTTTTTTGTCTTTAATGTACACATTATTTTAATTAATAAATAGATACTCAGTTGGGTTCATAATTGCTTAAATATCATCTAAAGATTTTTTATTTTTAATATACTACAGTTTTATAATGTATAAAAATCTGTCTCTATTATCTGTCTCTATAATCCTCGGTTTGCGTTCTACATTTTAGAACGCAAACGGAGGATTTATTTTCTTGTTGTGTTGTGAAGTCTATCGATGCTATGGATATCGACATTAATTTTGTATAGTTGAGTAGCGTACATGTAAAATATTTTGTATAAAAATGTATTTACGAAATTCATGCAAATTATCAACAACGTGACTTTTTTCTTGGAAAAATATAAAAATTAACTAAATAATTCAAAACATTCTATATTTTAAACAGTATATAGCATAAATTTTAACCAAAAATAAACATTGACGACGTCTTGAGTATTTACCTGTGAAATGTGCAATTATCAGGGTTATTTCTATTATTAACACGACAGTCACTCACAGAACAAGTAACCATTTCGGGAAAAGGTTACTTACTAAAAATAATCTATACACTCTAAAAAAATTACAAAATATCTATGAGTTATTTCTTGCGTGCCGACTTGTGCCGATCTGTCATTCAAAATCAGTTACAATGTCATGAGATTTAGTATCATTTTCTATCTTGCATTTTTGCCATAAGAAATTTTCAAGGTCTATACGTCTGTACGCCAGTATATTCTAGGTCTATGATATGTATGTATTTATAGAGTAATTACAGCAGGCCTCTGTCACTCTTGCTACCTGCGTGAAATAAATGCCTACAATCGCGTGGAACCTTGTTGCATACGCAGTAACGGCTAGCGCGGTTTAGGCGAGCGACGTATTAGTGAATTTCAAAGACTTTTAACACTGATTATGTAGATACATATTTTGTAAATACTTGTATAAATTTTAATGCAATTTATATGTATACTTATAGTTTATTCTTGAAATTACATTCATTGAAAATTTTTCCAATGAAAAAACCAGCAAATAATTACAAAAATTATTAACGAATATTAGTTTTATCACTCCGTGTGTCCCTCCCTTATACGTTAGATTTAGAGTTTTTTCCATTCTTAAATTAAATAACCGTTAGTTTAGAGACCTTAAAAATATATGAGATTATATTGAAGTAAAAAAGTTGTATATTAAATAGATAATCAAAAGATACTATACCTAGTCAGGTCATAAGTATTGTCACACAGTAAAAACTTTTCTTTTAGAATGCTGGCCAGAAAAAAGTTTATTGATTTCGAATTCCAAATTGTTCATGAAAATAAAACTGTATACTTTTTAGAATTTTACTCATTTTTAAATATGGAGTGGACGCTTAAAGAAGACCGTGTTGCAGTTAATACGTTGCATCGTTGCGGTTACGCCCCAATTCAAATTTTTGACATACTGAAAAATTTGAATATAATCAAAAGATTCGTTTATCGTACCATCAAACGATACAATGAAGACTCTAGTGTAGATGACAGGTCAAGAAGTGGTCGCCTTTGGTCTGTTAGGACTCCAGCAGTGATAAAAGCTGTGAAGGCGCGAATTCAAAGAAATCCCAAACGTAAGCAGAAACTGTTGGCCCTTCAGATGGGGTTAAACAGAACCACGATGAAAAGGGTGTTAAATGAAGACTTAGGGCTTCGGGCATATCGAAGAAAAACAGGACATCGTTTGAATGCTCGTTTAATGGACCTGAGACTGAAGAGATGCCGCGCTTTGTTGAAGCGGTACGCGGGAAAAAAATATTGGGAAATTCTTTTTTCGGATGAAAAAATTTGTACCGTAGAAGAGAGCTACAACAAACAAAATGATAAGGTGTACGCACACAGTAGTGAAGAAGCGAGCAACCGTATTCCGCGTGTCCAACGAGGTCATTTTCCATCCTCGCTCATGGTATGGTTGGGAGTTTCTTATTGGGGCTTAACAGAGGTACATTTTTGTGAGAAAGGTGTAAAAACGAATGCAGTTGTGTATCAAAATACAGTCCTGACGAACCTTGTGGAACCTGTTTCTCATAACATGTTCAATAACAGGCACTGGGTATTCCAACAAGATTCGGCGCCAGCTCATAGAGCGAAGAGCACACAAGACTGGCTGGCGGCGCGTGAAATCGACTTCATCAGGCACGAAGACTGGCCCTCCTCCAGTCCAGATTTGAATCCGTTAGATTACAAGATATGGCAAAACTTGGAGGAAAAGGCGTGCTCAAAGCCTCATCCCAATTTGGAGTCACTCAAGACATCCTTGATTAAGGCAGCCGCCGATTCTGACATGGACCTCGTTCGTGCTGCGATAGACGACTGGCCGCGCCGATTAAAGGCCTGTATTCAAAATCACGGAGGTCATTTGAATAAACTTTAGTGTCATAAGAAACTATGTTTCGTTAAGTTCATTTTGGTATATAAATGGTTACATAATGAATAAAATTGTTTCAATTATTTTATATTAAACATGTGACAGAATTTATGACCTGACTAAGTATATACGTACTGTATTATTTCGTAGACAGAGAATCCGATTTCTGGATTCTCGGTCTACGAAAATTTTTACTCTTTGTTGAAAGCTCTTGGTAACCATGAAATATCGTCCGTGACGTAGGAAGAGAAAAAGATGCAAAACTATACGGACACTCGCGCGCAGCGATAAGATTTAATTTAGCTTGCTTGCGTGTTTTATCTGATTAATAATAATTATATAAGCTATTAAAACGTTGGCAATTAGTGAACATCATAGGAGTGCAACTTCTGTACGTTAGTACTATTATTTATTCGGTGCTCTAAAGTATTATAAATATTCTGTGGTGTCAGGAGTCTTGGCGGGAAATTGATCGGCGGCGGTTTGCTGCTCCTGTATTATTGTTTAAATAATGGTTTGAAGTGGATTTTGATATGTAAAAGTGATCCAATTTTATGTATTAAGTGTCTCTTAAGTGTTAGAGTAAGAGTTAAGTGTATCTGAATCTCAAAATAAGGTGTCTGTCTGCTTAGGCGCCTTGAGATACCATCACAAACTACTCAGTGGATACTACGTATGATACTATCGCCAACTGTCAGCTGTCTGCTGGCTCAAGTTGCCGTCAAAATCTCCCAAGGGCTGCACAATGTGACGCATCGACATATTGTGAAGTAGTGTACTATGAAGGATAATTATACATTGTAACTTCAGGCTCATGGGCTAGAACCCAGAGCCGTAAAGCCAATTATAAAAAAACATCTGTGGTGTCACGTCAGCTGTTGCTGTCATCGTGGTCATCTGTTAAATGTAACGTCAGTGTCAGTGTCAGTGTCAGTGGTCGTGGCGAGCGTTGGTTCTTGGTGGTGTAATATCATTTTTTTTTATAAATGCCACTCATATTTATGTGGCACATATAGGAAAATTAATAAATAATACAAAATTTATCTAAAACTCGTAAATTTAAACTAAAAATGCCCAACATTGAGGGGTTGTCACTAGGTAAGCAAAATTCCATTTTTTGGTAATAACCTTACTATTACATATGTACGTAAGGAATTAAATAATTTTACGTACCTATTCTATATTCTCAAACAAATAATTTTTTAGCCGAACTCTTTACCTCGGAAAAAAAGGGTAACGATGAGACTGGGGATGGAACACGAGAAAAACCTTTTAAAACTATTCTACAAGCAATGCGGCATGCAGGCAAAGAACCTTTCCCGACAATTTATGTGGATGGGAAAGAAGATGGTAATGAGTACGAACTTGCCGCTAAATCTCAACTAAAAAAAATTCAGAAAATCTGGACAAGAGAAAACTACAAGGCTGCAGACAAAGCCAAAGCAGAGGATGAAAGCAACGACAAGAGGCAACAAAATTTGGATGAAGCGAAAAAGATTGTCATTAAAGAGGATCCATCACTTCCAAAGGCGAAACTTGTAAAGATTTGTGAAGGTGAATTAACTTTTATCATGATTTTTATTTAGTAAACTATTCTTGTTGTATGAGTTTCAGTAGTGCTGGTCATTTTCATTAATATTTTATGTACATGTACATATAAAGCAAGGTGATGTAATACTGCATTGCAGTTACAATATTACTTATACACTAAGTGATTTAACTTTATTTGGTGATTATTTAGCTTAGGGAAATTTCACATGCATTCTATTAAAATTAACACACCAACATAAAAACAAGGCAAGTAAATATAAAAAGGTTTTACTTGAACTCATTAATTATCTAAACTTCTAAATGTTAATAATAATTAATCTTAGTTCTGTATTCATAACTTCAAATGCCTTTTGTCCAGCTTTAGATATAGACACATACACCACCACTTACTGTTTGGTAACTACTCAATATAATTCTATTTGTTCTAATTTTATTCTCATCCTTTCATTGTCTTTTATGTAATTCATTCATCCATAGATTGTTTCAATTAATTACCTCTAATTTTCTCACCTTAATTAAGGAGACACCTGAAATAAAAGAGGTGGAGAGATGGGGAGAGTGAAAAAATATTTATTATGTACCATCTCAAATTGAGTCTTATTCTTGTTGTGGTATTTTATAATAATTATGAGATTGCTTTATGATAAATAATTGGCCTATTTTAATAAATGATAACTGATGGATGCCATACACAATCCAGTTTACCGTTAGTTTGCAGTGCCCTTGAAGCAGTTTCCATTTTCCAGCGTATCCATATAGACCACTCATGTTCAAGTTCGCCGTCAAGTTTGCATGATGCCGCACCAGTTGAAACCATGGTGTCTCTTGCTTATTGCTCCGACTATAGTCATTTATACTTGACCGTTCATACACATATTCAGGTTTACATGACACTGCAAGCTTGATCAAGTCGGCAGAAACAAAATTTAATTTTTGCGTCAAGTAGACCTGTCATGCACACTGATAGCCATACACCGTCAAGTTTGCCTGATGCTGCTTCAAGCGTGCTGCAAGCTTGACGGTAAACTGTCTCGTGTATGGCATCCATTACTTTAATTATTAATGTATAAAGTTTTCTATTTGTGTGCAGTCAAAAATCTTAAACATGATTAAGTAGACATCTGGTCCATTTTTTGTTATAATAAATAAATTATGTATGTACTTCTTTCACATTGTAGTGCAGATTAAAGATAAAGATGCAATAAATAATAATTTAAACCAATAAAGGTACAATTCGAAAATGACTGTAAGTACTGATGGTACTATGCAAGTATGAATTGCTGCCACAAAATAGTTGTATCTAATATAAATCTATAAAATATTTTAATAGTAAATAATCATATTTTCCATAACTTATCATTTTTATTAAATTTAGTAATTTGTATTTTATTCCAATATATAAATCAACATTAACAAAATAACAATAACCAAACAAGTGAGTATTAAGTAGTCCATACTAAATAATTTTGTGTATACAGTTAGTGTCTTTTATAAATGGTATTTTATCATTGCGGCCTATACCCGTCATAATTCATTCTGACAATTGTGTTGTTTTTATCAACATCATCACAGCCATACACAAGTCCACTGCTGTACATAGGCCGCAAGGAACACCACAAAGCACAGTCCAGAGCCACCTGCATTTGTTCTTTTATTAGTTAATAATACACTAATGTAGTAGGGTCCTCTGTTTTTATGTAATAACTTACTTGTTGTTTATATATTTTGATGTGTTCAGCTGGTGAACATCGAGGTGAACGTATATGCATCAGGGGATGGGTACACCGATTGAGACGGCAAGGAAAATCCCTTGCGTTCATTACACTGCGTGATGGTACTGGATTTCTGCAGTGTGTTCTACATGGAGTTCTTTGTCAAACATACAATGCACTGGTACTATCTACAGAATCTTCTGTTATATTGTATGGAAAACTTGAAGTTGTACCAGAAGGGAAGACCGTAAGTAGTTATTATATTATTAAGAAAAACTACTGCTCACAATGATATTGTACAAAATGAGCATAGGTATAACCTCATATCAAAAATCTCAAAGGCCCCACGTTTATGTGGTATAACAAACAAGATGTGTCAAATATATGCCTAACATGTTGTAAAAGGTGACTAATATAAAATGAGGATTGTGATTGGGTAGTTTATCAGTGGGTTATTTATCACTTTTTTTACAAACTTCCATCTTACCTTATATCTTTACTGTTCACTGCTGGATATGGGCCTCCCCCATAGATTACCTCATAGCAGGGATATTTGCCATGGTTGCTATGCTTGACGGGCGGTTTGGCAACTGATTTTCATTTTTAGTTGTCATTGGGAAGACTGCTATTCATCTGGTGGTTTGTTTCCCTCTGTCGCCTCTAACGACACCCGAGGGTGATATGTGGGTATTCTTATGCTGTTACTACATGGTTTACTACACTACAATCTGACATTATATATTTAGCTAAACAAGTTCCAATCAGCGCTCTTTTCTTTAGATTCTGCCTCCTCGGAGATCATAGGTGTGACACTATGTGTGTATGTGCCATATCAAAAAACAAACAAAATTTAGAAAGCGCAAGTTGTTATATTGCAGAAGTAAAAGCTGATAGATTTAAGCCCTGCCATTTCCTTTTCATCTTTTAAACAATCACAATATCAGAAAACTTGCAGCTCAATGATTACTAAAGTAAAGAATTTCCACAGTCGCATCTGATTTTTTTTATACAACCAAGTAATACTAACACACTACCTGATGCTGTAGCCCATAGATACATATACATATTTTTTATACAAGAGTGATAATAGAGCACACAATTAATCTAATGGTGAATGTTTGCTATAGCCCATAGACAGCTATGTCTATCTTTTATTAAGAGGGCTCCCATGAGAACTAAGATGAAGCATCTTTACCATTAAAAATGGTCTCCAGTTCTCACCACTCACCATACGAAACACAGCAGATAAATTTATGTTTCTATTTCATGCTGGTATTCTGTGTTGAACACACAATTGCAAATGTATCATCATCCATGAGTACCAAGATGGAATGTCTCATTATGAATATATAGAATGACCAGTAAGAAAGCTCTGTTTTTTTTTATACGATAAGGGTGACAAACGAGCACACAGTCCACCTGATGGTAAGTGGTTGCTGCGGCCCATAGACATCTACATCTATCCTCCATCACAAATCAAAATGTAGATGCGTTGTCACCCGTGAGGACTAAGATGGAATGCCTCATTTCCAGTAAAAAGGGCCTCCGGCCACCTGCACTCACCAAGCGAAACGCAGAGGTAAACCTCTACTTCACGCTGGTTTTCTGTGAGGTCGTGGTACCACCCCGGTTCGAGCAGGCCCATCCGTGCGACAGCAAAAGCTGCCGTGTGGTTCTACCACTGTTTCTCAACATTCACTATAAAAACAGCAATGAGTTGCTATTTTATGTTGGTAATCTGTGAAATTATTAATTAATTGTTTATTTCTGTGTAGTTGTATATAGTGCAATATATAATGTGATCCATTTATGGAGTTATTGCTGTAAGCTACAACCGTAATATAACTACAGCTTCTGTAGCTCTATCATGCTTAAAATATTCACATTTTATTTCCGAGTTCCATTATTTTCGATTTTGTGTTAATTATTAATAAGTTACTTTACATGTACAAACAAGTGGCCCAAGCATTCTAACCTGTAATTTTTTACAATTTATAAAGGACATATGCACTAATATGGTTGCAAAATTTGCTTTTACTACAATAAATTTATTATCATTTCATTTCTTAATTTTAATTTTTAATTTTAACAAATAAGACCACTAAAATGTAGCTATATGTAGGTTGTATGAATATTTTGTTATTATCTTACTGTAAATTATTATTTGTGTAAATTTTTATGTACATCATATTAGACATGCTTCTTAATCTCTCATAAATCTTTATAACTTGATCAAGAACAAGAAACAACAATTACAGTATAAGAATGATCCATATGGGTTAGTAAAGTAATTTATATAATTAATGTTGCCGGCGTCAATCTTTCCGTCCAAATACAATCTGGGCGTCTTCAAGGCAAGAGTGAATAGGCTTTTGTTACGCTAAGACAGTGCGATTTACTATCTAAGGCTTCATCACCACTTACCACCAGGTGGGATTGTGGTCAAGCACTGGCTTATAAAAAGTAAAAAAAAAATTGAATTAATTCATATACCTCTGCTCACTACCCACTGCACCAGACACAGCAGTGCATACGTGCCTTGTGCTGCAGGAATGGGCAGAGTCTGGTTTCTCCACAATAACTCTCAGGATTTATATGTAATATTCAACTAGTATTAATATTTTATTTTTATTTATAGGCTCCTGGTGGTCATGAGCTAACAGCAGACTTTTGGGAACTGATTGGGCTTGCACCACCTGGCGGTGCAGACTCCATATTGAATGAGGAAGCACTACCGGATGTGCAGTTGGATAACAGGTCACTAGTATTTCAAAATATTACTTTACACGGGTTACAGGCTACACTAATAACAAAAAAAAATTGTGTGCAATTCACATGCGGCAGAAGTAAAACCTTCAGAAAACTAAACTTCGAGAGAATGACATGAATGCTGAGTATCACGAGTAGGAGTATATATTATGTAATAATAAAATGAAAAATTATTTTATATGTTATTATTACATAATACAAGTATTACATTTCATAATATACAAACTCCCAAGTTTTTAATTTCATCATCGTACATACTTAAAAAATTTCAAATGAACAAATTTTGTCCTTAATCCTTACTGCTCATAGATCACATACATAATATCAATACATAGTAGGAAACACTGCACACTGATTCTATTTCATTCTCTCGCAAGCTAAATTCTACAGCTGTCTTGACAATGACAATGTTGACAATGTTTGTCTGTTTTTAGTGTCGCTTTTTCGTTTCATCAAGCTACAAATAACGACTATTCTAAAGAAGTTTTCACATTAAAAAAACCCCTTCTTACACCTTCCCCAGCTTGTAACCATTTACCGTTGCACTTGAAGCTCTCCCATGATTAGAGAAGACTTGTCAGACCACTACGCTTGGTGGTTAAGTTGGCGATGGCAGTACTAGATATCTGTTACTTTATTCTCCATTATTCTGTTGTCCGATTTCTTGAACGATTCTCTTACAACAGATCTTTTTTTTCCAAAAGCGCAACTATCAACTATGGACTCATAATAAAAAATTGTTTGTGTTCTTTATAACTTTCAGAGACTCACGCTCACTCAGTCTTTTTACATTCACTTCAAAATTATCGTTTTCCAAACGGTCTATTGATTATTCCGAAGATATCCCGGACGTCAGTCTGAGTGAGATTAGAATGGCTCTTCAGCACCTTACAAACGGCAGGGCCCCAGATGAGAATGGAATTACAGCGGAGCTTTTGAAAGCGGGTGGAAAACCGGTACTTGAAGTCCTTCAAAAGTTCTTTAATTCCGTCCTCCGTGGTACTACTCCGGAGACGTGGAGCAGAAGTGCGATGGCCTTGTTTTTCAAGAAAGCGACAACACTCTCTTTACGAACTACAGACCGATTTTCCTTCTGAGCCGCGTCTACGTGCTGTTTTCGAGAGTCATTACGAATCATCTCGCACGCAGACTTGACGGCTTCCAGCCTCCCGTACAAGCCGGTTTCCGGAAAGGCTTTAGTACCATAGACCACATACACATCCTTCGGCAAATTGTACGGAAGACAGGAGTATAATCTGCCACTTTGCCTTCCGGATGTGGACTATTGTACTTGTGGACCGACAAGTTGACTGTCGGTATATCGAAGTGCTGAAGTGTTTGTACAGTAGGGCTACGATGGCTATCCGAGTACAGAATCAGAGTACGAAACCTATCCAACCGCAGAGAGGTGTAATGTCTTACACCTCTCTGCTTTTTCAAGCTACTGGACTGGAAATGATGCGGTATTAACATCAATGGCGAGTACATCACTCACCTTCGAGTTGCCGATGATATAGTCCTTATGGCAGAATCGCTTGAGGACCTAAGCACTATGCTCAATTACCTCAATAGTGTCTCCCAACGAATAAGTGTTGAGATGAACATGGACAAAACAAAAATCATGTTTAACATCCATGTCACACCTATGCCGGTATTTGTTGGGAGCACTAAGCTCGAAGTTGTTGACGAGTATGTTTACCTGGGACAAATAGTCCGACTAGGTAAGTCCAACTTCGACCGAGAGGTCAATCGACGGATTCAACTCGGCTGGGCAGCGTTCGAGAAACTACGACACATCTTCTCGTTAGACATACCTCAAAACCTGAAAACGAAATTATACGGATTAGTAGGCTGAAGTGGCAGTGGGCGGGCCATATAGCTCGAAGAACAACAGATGGGGAAGAAAGGTTCTCGACTGGCAGCCTCGTACCGGTAGGCGAAGTGTAGGGCGACCCCCCACTAGATGGAGCAACGACCTGGTAAGAAATGCAGGAAGTCGATGGATGCAGGTGGCTCAGGACCATGCTTTGTGGCATTCCTTGGGGGAGGCCTATGTTACGCAGAGGACTTATGAAAGGCTGTAATGATGATAATGAAACGGTCTATTTATGATTGAACGACAGCGTTAACCTTGGTATTTTGTTGTATACGAGGTGGTTATTACTCCACCGTCTATAAATCCACTACCGAACATACGCCTCCCCCAAGAAATGCCACAAAGCACGGCCCGAGCCACCTGCATCCATTGACTTCCTTTATGTCTTACCAGATCGTTACTCCATCTAGGGGGGGAGAGACGCCCTACACCACTCGAGAACCTTGCTTCCCCATTGGTTGTCGGTTCGAGCTATATGGCAGGCCCGCTGCCACTTCGGCTTACTATTCCGTATGGCTATGTCATTTACTCTGGTTCTACTACTTATATCCTCTTTTTAAGTCTATCACGCAGAGAAATCCTGAATACAGACCAAAATATTTAATAGTAATGAAATTCAACAGACATATAATGATCCGTGGCGAGAACACATCGAAGGTCCTTCGTGCACGTGCTGCTGTGACGAGAGCCTTCCGCGAACATTTCGCATCGCGTCGCTACACAGAAGTGACCCCACCCACAATGGTCCAAACCCAATGCGAAGGAGGTAGTACACTCTTCAAGTTCAGCTACTTTGGGTGAGATATTTTTTGGATGTTATGGATAGTTTAAGACCTAATCTAGGATAAATCCACATCGTGACATGGTAATATTCAATTACCATTGATAATCCAGTGCTTCAGACCGGAACAAAGCTGTTCATGCAAGATTCAGTTTAAGTTTAAGAAAGTTTGACTTCAAAGTTGTGAGACATTCCATCTTAGTCATTTGAGGTGACAACGCATCTGCAGCCTTCATTGTTTGAAGTAGGTTGCCAGTGTTCATGGGCTGCAGTAACTTACAATTAGTGGGGCTGATAGTTTGTTTGTCACTTCAGGTAAATAAAAAATAAAACTTAACACATTGGTCATAAGCTTTGATGATCCTAGGACTATTTAAGAAGACATCATTAACATGAGTTGTATGAGTGGTAGAGCTATGCTGCGGCGTATCATTACTAGTTAGAACACCAGTGTGAAATAACAACAAAATGCAGCTGTATGCAGCAGCAAAGATCCTTTTAAATGTTTTTTTTTATGGGATAAGGATGACAAACGAGCACACAGCCCACCTGATGATAAATGGTTGCTGCGGCACACGTGAGGACTAAGATGGAATGCCTCGTTTCCAGTAAAAAGGGTCTCTGATTCTCTACACTCACCATACGAAACACAGCAGTGTTAAGCTGTTATTTTACGCTGGTATTCTGTGAGAGCCTGGTCCTTCCCCGGTCGAGCCGACCCATTTGTGCTACAACTATACTACTAATATAGCGACAGCGTGGTTGTACCACTTAAATAAGTAACAAGGCTTTGTATTTTACTCCTGCTGACAAGGAATTTGCATTGTGATTTTTAATCGAAAATTAATTAATTATTAGTCAAGCACTGGCTTATAATAGTAAAAAAAGGTGTCTATGGCCCACATTCCATTACATTGCAGCCTATCGAAAGTCCACTGCAACATAGGCCTCCCCATAGATTGCCTCTTAGAGGGATATTTATCATAGTTTGCCACGCTTGGCAACTGCAGTTTTTTTATATCAGTAAGATGCTGCTGCCCATCTTCTAGCTCAGCTTCTCTCTGTTGCCTCGTATGACTGCCACGGGATGATATGGGGTAATGGATATTCTTACACTGCCACTACATGGTATATTGAGTTATATTCAATGTGAACGCTTGATTTATTAACAGGGAAGAGGCGTATCTGACACAGAGCTCCCAACTATACCTGGAGACATGTTTACCAGCTCTCGGCGACGTGTACTGTATTGCTCAGTCATATCGAGCTGAGCAATCTCGCACCCGTCGCCATCTTGCTGAGTAAGTATTTTTTTTTATTTCACTCATAGTTACAAAGCACTTCATCTTCGACACTGGAGTTATAAAAAAATAATGGCACATGATTAAATTGTCTATAGGTACAGCCATGTGGAAGCAGAATGCCCATTCATAACCTTTGAAGAATTGTTGGATAGACTGGAGGACTTAGTGGTGGATGTTGTGGACAGAGTGTTGGCATCGCCTGAAGGACACTTGGTCTATGAGCTCAACCCCAAATTTAAGGTGAGATTATGTTAAAAGTTATATAGATAAGTAGTTCACAAACTGCAGACTTCCCGATACGTCGGTGCTTCAAGTCAGCTATATCTGCAAGTCTGCAGTTTGTGAACATGTTCAAGATCGCGGGGACGATCTTACATTAGATTTGATAGACCACAAATCCTCGCAAAAGAACACCGATTCCTCCCAAGGATGATTCGCGAGGCTATTGAAATTAAAAAACATCCTAATTTCAATAGAGAAGATGGATGGGTGCTGCCATCTGCTTGGGATCCCATAATTAATAAAATCAAATCCAAACCCAAGTATACCACTGCTAGACTTCAAGATACTGTAAGCTCATTCTGCGTAAATCGGACCAAAAATTAATATTAAAAAACTGAAGGTAGCCGGGCTAACTATGACAGCAGGACGTCAAACACCTCAGTCCCCCGTGACCACGGGTGCTGGAAAGCACCCGAAACGTCGGGAATATAAAAATATGTTAATATACGCAATAAAATCCATAAAATTAGTTTTATTTAAAAATGTGTAGTGTTCGCGTAAATATAAGAAATCATTAAGTATATCGAAATTGATACGAATTCGATACTCTAAAACAAATATCGATATATCGCGAGTAAAAATATCGACGATATGTTTATGAGAAAATATCGATATTCTTTACCCATGCCTAATCAGATTAATAACGTAAAAATACAAAATTAAATGAGAATGTTATTTTTTAAGCGTCCCGAAAAACCTTTCAAGAGGATGGCGTATACTGAAGCAATAGAGTACCTCCGCGCTAACAACATCACCAAAGAAGACGGTTCGTTCTACGAATTTGGAGAGGTAAGATACGGAAATTATTAAAAATTCTAATTTAAAGTAATATTAATAATAATAATTTAAAGTAGCCATGTGGTGCCGCCGTAAGAGAATCCGCTACCCATATGATCGGGAAACCGAAACAGAAGATTTTTTTTATAAAATAAGGGTGACAAACGGGTATACAGTCTACCTGATGGTAAATGGTTGCTGTGGCCCATAAACATCTGCATCTATCTTCGATTAAGAATCAAAATGCAGATGCGTTGTCACCCATGAGGGCTGAAGTGGAATACCTCATTTCTTGTAAAAGGGATCTCCGTTTATCTACACTTACCACGCTGCTATTCTGTAAGAGTGCCGGTCGAGCCCACCCATTCGTGCTACAAACATATTATAGCTGTAGCTGGGCTCTACCACGTATGGGCAGCTGCATCTTCCTTATAAGAAAGTAACATTAATAAATAAATTGCAGTTGTCAACCCACTTGCTAAGTGTCCTCCCTATGAGGCAATCTATGGGAGAGGTCTATGTACGGCAGTGGACTTTTTATAGGCTCTGATGAATGATTAAATTAATGATTGGAACTTCTTTAAACAACAAAAAAAAAATCAATTATAATCATATAACTTTTTTTTATACGATAAAGGTGACAAACGAGCACACAGTCCACCTGATGGTAAGTGGTTGCTGTGGCCCATAGACATCTACATCTATCTTCGATTAAGAATCAAAATGCACATGCGTTGTCACCCGTGAGGACTAAGATGGAATGCCTCGTTTCCAGTAAAAAGGGTATCCGGTTCTCTACACTCACCATACGAAACACAGCAGTGTTAAGCTGCTATTTTACGCCGGTTTTCTGTGACTGCGTGGTCCTTCCCCGGTCGAGCCGACCCATTCGTGCTACAACCATAATATAGCTGCAGCATGGCTCTACCACGTATAAACGTATATAACTTCTTAACACATTTTAAAATTTTATTTTTTAGTAGATATATATTAAATAAAATTGCTTCCAGGATATCCCAGAAATGCCAGAACGTAAGATGACAGACGCCATCGGAGTACCGATCCTACTGTACAAGTTCCCGGCAGAGATCAAGGCCTTCTACATGTCCCGTTGCGCTGATGACCGTCGCTTGACCGAGTCTGTGGATGTATTGATGCCTGGTGTAGGGGAGATTATCGGTGGATCCATGAGGATCTGGGACCATGAAGAGCTGCTGGAAGGTATGTGTAGATAGACTCAAGGTCTTAATGAGGTATTAATGATGTATCAGGGGTAATCAAAATGTTAGTACATTGTTACCTTTGAGGTTGAAGATCGAATGCCTTGTTATCAGTTAAAAGTGTCTTCGGTTCTCTACACGCATTATATGAAACACTGCAGCTTAAGCGGCTATTTCACAACGGTATTGTGTAAGTGTGGTCCAAGAAATGTATGGCTGATAAATAAGAATTGTTTATGTAAATGTACAGTAATCATACATTATATACATACATAAACTATCACGCCTGTCAACTAGAGGGATTGGCAGAAACTCCGAACTTACATTAGGCATGATCATGATTCACCTTTCTCGCTTCTTTAATATCCATATATCTACGCATACATGCTCGTCAGTTAAGGATGCATTACACTATGTTTAAAAAATATTTTTATAATCAGGTTACAAGCGCGAAGGTATCGACCCAACACCATACTACTGGTATACGGACCAGAGGAAATTTGGTTCCGTGCCTCACGGTGGTTACGGATTAGGTCTGGAGCGTTTCCTCTGCTGGTTGTTGGACCGATATCACATCAGGGAAGTCTGCCTGTACCCACGTTTCCTGGAACGCTGCACTCCTTAAAGGGCGCCTATATAAGAGCTTCACTATCTCGCATTTGTCGGAAACTCTGTTTCTCTATGTATATCAGCTATAAATGTTATGTAAAATGAGATGTTTTGAAATGGGCTGGGTCTATGTACGTTACCACCAAAAAAAAAACCAGAAAAATACGTTTGTGTAAAATACATTTAAATTAGTATAAATAGTATGTATTTCAGTGGTTCTAAGTGTTCAGTTAATTAACTTTATTAATTAATCGATTAGACCGATTCAGACATTCAGAAAAGGAGACCTACTTCACTATTCTACTATTCTATTTCATTATCTCGCAGCTAAATCCTATAGTATGTTTGTCTCTGTTAGTGTCGCTTTTACTTTTCACAGAGTTTCAAATCACGACGACTATAAATAAGTTTTCACTTTCAAAACAAAAACCATTAAAAGGAAAATAAGATACGTGTATTATCCACAATCTTCTTTTTGCAAACGGACATTGTATTTATATCTTCTAATCTATACTGCTTAATAAACACTCACACTGACATTGGCGAACGATTAAGGCCGCCATATAAAAGAAGACCGCCATGTTGTTTGTCGGAGTGTATGTAAGTAGTGTGTAGTGCTAGTGTAACTTCTCGTTTTAAACCAGTAATCGATGCCATATTAAAAAAAAATATAAATTGAAAAGTGTCCCTTGTATGATTGTCTATTCTTATGTTAGTGTACAAAGACCTGGCTCATTTTGCAGAAAGCTTGCTGTATTTTAATTAAATGGAGTTCTAAATCATACTGATTGTTTTATTTATTGATTTAAGATAAAATGCTATGCATAATCCCACAGACTAGCGTTAACATTCCAGGGACTTTGAATAAAAAAATGGGCTTTAGACTCGCAAACTATCTGCGTGGCGCGCGTGGACGAACTTATGCACAGCACCTGGCGGTAAATAATACACCTCGGTCTTTAGAAAGAGATAATCTGTCGCTTATACCTGTGTGACGTTTCGTCGTTTACTTTTTAGTCATTGTACAAGGTCGCTCCTAGGCTGTGATCGTGTCTACTTCAAATGTGTTACAGTTGTTGAAATCCCCAATTTAAAGTTGTTCTATAGCATCTAATATAAATTAACTTACGTAAAAAGCAATGGTACATGAAATCCACCAGTATGCATTACAGCAGCGCGGCGTTCATAAGGGCATTCACGATTTATTCTGCCACCAGGGCGGCGTCACTTTGGAATAAGGTGAAACATTTGACATATCTCGTAGTGAAATATTAGTTATATTTTGTATTTATTACATTAGAAGTACACCTTAGTCCTAACTGGTGATATCTGGTCAGCGCAAGATTAAAAGCCCTCATCGCTGCATAACCCTCTCAGACATGAGAGGAGGGCTGTGCCCCGCAGTGCATAGGTACGTATCGCTGTAACTTTGCTCACCCAAATATAGATGTGAAGTTCATAATTCGAATTAGAGTAATATGAAATGTTAAGAAAAAAATTGAGATCAAAAAGAATTAAATGTTATTTTTGATAAAATGATTACTATATTTAATTACATTTAGAATTAGACATAGTGTTTATTCTTTTATATCTTTACTTTGAACACAAGTAATGGCACATTTCAACAAAAATGCGTTACGTACCTACATAAAGTAAGCAATTAAAAAAATTACAATTTGCAAATAGCGTGAAAACTTTATTTTATTAATCTTCCTGCCTTTCTAATGACAAATTATAAAAATAAAGTTTTTAAACTGGATTATGCAAAACTCCTTGTTACAACAGTTAATAAAAAAATATAAAAAATAATGTCCTATTTTATCACCAATGTTTATGTTCAGTCAGTGTATTATTGAGTTAAAATAACATCCAAGTATAACTAAGGCAACCATTCGGCGTCATCATCCGGTCTTGCAGACAGGCGGTTTGCGTGCGATGCAGGCGGCTCAGTGAGGTCTTCCTTGCTATCAGTCACTTTATGGTACACTTTCTTTCCAGCTTCCACTACGTATTCTACGCCATCAGCTGTAATAAAATGATTATTAAGTACTGAGGAATATACAATAAAATATCGTTCATTTTTACAGACTTCAAAAGAGGACATTCTTCAATCGATATGATTTGACTATAGCATTTAATAAATTTTTTTATATAGAATTAGGGCGATAAGCGAGGACATAGCCCATCTGATGGCATAAGTGAATGCAGTGGCCCAAAGACATTCACATCTATCCTTCAATGTCACCCCTGAGGACTAAGATGGATAAGAAACCTCTTCAGTTCATATATTAGTAACATGTATTACATAGTTAATTATCATTTTCAACCGACTTCAAAAAAGGAGGAGTTTCTCAATTCGTCGGAATCAGATTTTAATGTAAGTTTACCGATTACTCGAAGACGCCTGAACTTCTTTCTTTTCCTATGCTTCTCAACTAGTAAAAAGAGTCTCCAGCTATCTACACTCACCACACGAAACACAGCAGCATCGAGCTGCTATTTTACGTATGTATGTTACGTAATTACTCAACATACATACATTAGTGGTACGGTGCAGCTACCTATATTAAGGTTGTAGCACGAATGGGTCTGCTCAAACGGGGAAGGACCACGCTCCTACCAGCGTAAAATAGCCCGTAGCAGAACAGGAGACCTTCGTTACTGCAAAAGAGACGTTCCATATTAGTCCTCACGGCTGACAACGTATCTACATTTTGATTCGCAAACGAAGATAGATGTAAATGTCTATGGACCACAGCATCCACTTACATCAGGTGGACTGTGTGCACGTATGTCATCCCTATTATCTTTATATATTATAAAAATGACGTCTCACATTGTTTGTCTGCGATGAACTCCTAAACTACAGAACTAATTTCAATGAAATTTTCCACACTGTGTGCAGTTTGGTCCAACTTGAGAGATAGTTTTTATACCGATAAGTGACTCTTTAACATTTTTTATTAAGAATTTAAGGATTTTTTATATGAAGAGTCGTCGAAAAGGGCAGAACAACGTCTGCCTGGCCAGCTAGTAGCGGAGCGTCATATCCATGGTATCGGTATCGAGGTGGAATTGAGGGTATATGTCGTTTGTGCAGTATAAAGTTCACTGTCGGTGCCGTGCGCGGGAGATTCCGCTTAAGTAATTCTACGAGTGCTAAGATAGTGTCGTTCTATCCGTTGTGGTGGTTCTTCTTATGCAGGCAAGGAGGATTGGTGTTGCTGAGAGGCTGCCCTGTATTACACTGAGATAAGTAGTGTTGCTGTTGGTTTACATATGTTGGTGTTATCATGTAATTACGTACCTCACGTTACACTGGTGTGTGATTGTGGCGGAGACGTGTTACGTTGTGGTCGAACTGTAATTTCTCTATACTAAATGTATAGTGTGTTACGCTGTCTTATTACTGATTTTTTTTATAGGATAGGGTGACAAACGAGCACACAGTCCACCTGATGGTAAGTGGTTGCTGTGACCCATAGACATCCACAATTATCCTCAATAAAGAATCAAAATACAGATGCGTCGTCACCCGTGAGGACTAAGATGTAATGCCTCTTTTCCAGTGAAATAGGTCTCCGTTTCTCTACACTCACCATACGAAACACAGCAGTGTTAAGCTGCTATTTTACGCTGGTTTTCTGTGAGAGCGTGGTCCTTCCCCGGTCGAGTCGACCCATTCGTGCTACAACTATACTACTAATATAGTTGCAGCATGGCTCTACCACGTGTAGATAATGATTAATTGCGTAAGCAAGAGAGCAAGTTGAACATCCGCTCTCACACTTTTACTATTTTTAACAATTAATGCTATCCTGATGTATTTCCGAGATCAGAAGTGGGATCATCTGTTATATGACATTTCTCAGAGATATTTCTCAGACTTATCTACCGATTGTTCTGTTTTTTTTAACAATAACATATTTTCAGTGTTTCTTTTTTTTCAAATAAATTTCAACTAGCTGTGCGATTTTCTAACTGTAGTGGCAATCGTTTGCCGGTGGGAATGACACTGTCTTTTCATTATGATTATATTTTGTAACCTAAAATAAGATATTAATATAAACTACGCCGTCTTATAGTCGATACTTTAAAGCAGCAGAAGGCACAGTATTTCCCAGTATACTACATCCCTCCTCTGTGCACACCAACCAAAACCAAACGGACCAGAGTCATAATCGCACTGACCATTGATATCGTTTATAAAGTCCTGTATTAGCCTGTCAAGCATGGCAATGAGGTCATCCGCGACATTTTCAGCCAACAGGGCGGTGCCACAAAGGAATAAAATGAAATATTTGATAGATTTTATAGCAGTCGAACTAAATCTATTGGAAAAGTGTAAACTAAATTTATTGAAAAAGTTTAGAGCTTAATGTTGCCCTCCGAAAAGTTAGATATATTTTATATTCAATACATTACCAATGGGTAAATCAGACTATGTGCTCGTATATTACTAAAAGTAAAAAATATAAAAAAGCGTTAAAATAGTGATTTTTTTAAAAGAATCACCGAGGCATTGTTTTTTGTATATGCATACATTTAGAAAACGATTTTTTCTACCGACTTCAAAAAGTAGACGGTACTCAATTCGACTGTATGTTTTATTATGTGTGTTACCTCATAATTTTTTACTGGGTTAACCGATTTCGATGATTCTTTTTTTATTTGAAAGCTGGTGCTTCACATGTGGTGCCATATAAATTTGATTAAAGTCTGACCAATAGTTTTTGCGTTATACTTAATAATTTATATTGAAGTCGGTTGTACAAAATTTTTCAATTTTAAATTATTTATTTACTATTTTGTGTGATCGGCTACGTGACAAATAAGTTCACCTTAGTCCCAACTAGCGACATCTGGTGAGCGAAAAATTATTAGTCCTCATTAATATGTGGTATGAAATGTTAACTGGCTGATGAGAATGAGGAGGAGGTTTAAGTTCAGACTTTAATACGGCACCGAAGATACAAAACCACTTACCAATAACACCGCCGGTCTTCCTCACAGCCTCACCAATGTTGTGGGAAGAGAAAGTGTTGGGATTTATATTGATGTTGACACCCTCTGTGCCGTTGGGATGTTTGGGGCAATTATTTTGTATGATGATCGACAAGTCGTAGGGATCGACGCCGAACGACGCCAACTTTGTACGCATCTGTAAAAATATAACTTTCAAATTAACCGCGTTGTTAAGAAAATAATTATCATCTGATCTCCTGGATTATCTATGACTTTCGTGTAATCATCAGTTACTCTTCTTAACTTGCAAACAGTCGAAAAATTTCTTAGTGTCGTCCATATCATCCCATGGGTGTCGTAAATGGCGACAGAAGCAGAACAACATTACACACCAACAGGGGCTAGTAGTATCTTACTGATGAGAACCCAAAACTATTAATAAAAAACTGGTGTCCCGCCGTCTGCCAAGCGTGACAAATATGGCAAGTATGCCCCCCCCCCCCTCCCCCAAGAGGTAATCCTCATTAGGCCTACAGCAGTGGTCTTTTGATGAGCTGAAATGAATGGATGAATGAACACGAAAATGTTCCACTGTTGGATATAGGCTTATTCTTCTTTAGGTGCGAAGGTTTTTAAATTATTTATATTTATATCAAATTAAAATTTGTACTGCGTGTCACGTTATAAGAGTAAAAATTATCTGTGTACCCGTCAAATTATTTCATAGCGTCGGTATAGTTGGTCGGTCGATGCATTTTCATTATTTTTCGAGGATAAATGTAAATGTATATGTGCTACATCATCTAGTTACTATCAGGTGAACTGTGTGCTCGCTTGGCACCCTTATTCTATAAAAAATCCCGATCTGCGTCAGGGAGAACATGAAAATTAGCTGTTTATTTTTTCATATACTTCCTGACATTTAAAAATTCCGTATAAATGTAAAAAATTACATTCTAGCGGCAATGGATTTATGAATATTAATAATATGAATATAGAATTCTAACAGAACGTTGTTATAGCCTCACCTTGTCTACATACATCTTATCAAGTTCCTTTTCGCGGGAAAGTATGGTCGCCGAGCGTCTGTGTGCAAACGCAAGTTTTTGACAAGTAAATATGGCGGCGTATGTGGTGTAGTCTGTTGACAAAACTGTATAGCTCGCAGAACCGGCTACGCCTGTAAATGAAACAATTTAATTTTTTTAAACTTATGTAAAAATAACGTTCCTAACACTAATATTCTTTAAAGTATGTAAAGTCGTTGGTCCTTCGCCTGATCTCTTTCCGGTCGTGTCTGTTTACCGTCCCATCGGACTATGCACAGAGTACTTTTTATAAACTGGAAGTACTATGAGAGCGAGGTAATAGAGAGTGCACCTGTGTTTGCGCATACACTTGGGCACTATAATCCTGTCCTGCGCAAATGGCTAGTCTCCATTGAGGCTGGCCGCCGTGACCGAAACTCGGTCTGGAGGACATTATTATTTTCGCGTGTTTCGTTGGAGCGTTTTACATACATGAATTGCACATGGACAAGCTTGTGTATTGAATCGGCAGTCCTGCTATGTTTGTCGCCATCACGAAGTCTTTTATGAACAAAAATATTTTATCGCGTTTAATTTGACTTTTTAAATTCTAAACGTATCTGGCTGCTTAGCAATGTGCCTAATCCTTAGATTAATGATAAGTCATCGCGGCGCGATGACTTATCATTAATCTATGGCCTAATCGTTAGAATGCAGAAAGCGTCAATGTGCACATTAGCTACATATTCTGTAGATTATCGGGTGCGATCCGTTTATGTGCGAAATTTTATTTAAAGTAGCAAATATCTGCACAAACATTACACTTGAAAATATTTAATTTAATTGATTTTCAATGTATTAATGTATTTAATACTTACTTAATGGAAATCTCACTTTCATTCTACCGGGCACTGCAGGATCGGGTACAGTGAGGACTCCTTTGTAACTGTAACAGAAATAATGAAGACTCAAAAATATTGTCGAAGTCATACATATTTAACTACTTTACTATAATACAAATTATTAATTATAGTTATTATTCATATATTAATAATCGCATCTGGAATCCGAATCGGTTTTCGGGCTCATCTCTTTCTAAAATTAACGGAGAGCAGCCTCAAAGGTTCGAGACGTCTGGTACCATCATCGTCACGGTACTGTGATCGTCAAGCTGCCTGCCAAGTCTCTCCGAGACATATATTCAACAATAAACTTTTACAGGCTGTCGACATTTATCTCATCAAAATGTCAACTCATACTCACACTTAAACTCATGCACGCACGCACGCACGCACGAACGCACTCACCCCACATACACACGCACACACGTATGCGTGTGCGTGTGTACACCACAAGACATTTGAAATCGTAAAAATTATCGCGCAAAAATGTTCCAGATTCATTTTTCTATAATTTTTTTTTAATTTAGCTCGTTAAAAATGTAAAGGAAAAATTGGAACATTCGTATTTTTAATTCTAAATAATCGTACTTTCAAAACAATAAAACTTTTAGGAGAAAGAAAACAGACCAAAAACAAACAAAAAAATTAAAAAAAAATTCACATAATATGTTATGTGTAGGTGCTAACACAAGGGTATCGAAAAGAAAACGAGTTCCGAGAAGCTATCTTAGATTATTGACAAATCCTGAGCGCGCGAAAACCTATCAATAATCTATGGAAGCTATATTACATATTAGGAGTTATTTTATTTTAAAAGTCTTCTTAAAGTATACCTTTTACTAAGTTAATTTTCTATAAGAAATATAATTTACAAACCTGTAGTCGTGCTCGAGTGGAGTCAAGCCTAAAAGGAAGTGCTGCGAAACCTGGTCTATTTCATAAGTGCCGGGCTCGTCGGTTTTAGTGAAATTGTATGTGATACAATGCGACGCGGTCGAAGTCTTTTGAATCACGTACCATACTCCTAAAAGCTGTAAAATAACATAGTCATATGGGAATAGTGAATTTAAACACTTGTTATTATAGTAAACAGACAAACCAATCGGTTTTAGGGTACAGTCGGATTTTGCCGCTATATAATATATAAACTCTGCCACTCACGTGGGCCTATGCCTTTATTCGCTTCAGAGAAATATTCATTACTTTTCAGTCGACTTCACCAGAAGGTTTTTAGAGTGTATGTACAGGGTTATTTTGCAATAACCGGCCAAATTTGCAGAGAAGGTTCAGAATAAGTAATATAGAGGCAAACGGCGAAGAAAAATTAATTAAAAAAATCTCAAATTACTTAAAAAAATATCAATATTATGTCCTTTTTATCTTTTAAATTCAAATTGCGTGGTAACGCATTATTTTAACTGATTTTACCGCGCACGCACACATTTGTCAGGGTCGATCGGTAAGCATTAACGTTGTTGCCCATAAATCACATTCAATTTGGAATAATTTCAAAAAAAGTAGAAACCTTATTTACTTGTATTTTAAAAAAAAAAACTGCAATAACGGTATATCATTATTTACATATTTGAACTTAACCCTTTCGCTGTCCCGTGCATTATATTTATGTCATTGCTATTGTCTTACTATTGTGTCTGGAAACCGGACAGTGAAAGTGTTAAGTTTACAATTTGGCTAGTCTTTGAAAAATAACCCTTTATATATATATATATAGTTTCTTTGGCAAGCTCTTTAGCTTAAATGGCTTGATGTATCTTAATATATGGGGCTAGTTGTAGAAATGCCATAGGATATAAAACTTTTCTCTTTTCAGTAAACTTTTTTAAGCCGTCAGGCTTTTTAAATTACTATTTAAACCTTTGGACTTGTTTCACAAGCTGTCTCATACAAATGGCTTGGCTCATTGTCAATTATTACTGGTCTGTTCGGATTTTTTATACAGTTAACCTGATAAGTGGATGTTATCGTTCATGTATACCTTCATCTATTCTTTATTAGCAATTAAAATACAGATGCATTATTACCCCTGAGAATTAAAATGGAATGCCTCGCTATCAGTAAAAATAGCCTCATCAGCAATGCGCTGCTATTTTACGTTGGTATTTAGTGAGAACGTGACAGTATCGCGGTCGAGCCGACCTTTTGATGCTGCAGCCGTAATAAATGCAGCATGGCTCAATCGCGTCAACTGTTATTTATGTTCAGCTGTGGATCTTGGGATGGCATGTAATGATTATGATGAAGTAAAACAACGGTCAATTTAATAGATTTTGACGTTTTGTCTAATACAATAATAATTAAAAATTAAAAAAATTCTATAACCGACTTCAATATAAATTATTAAGAATGACTCAAAAACTATTGGTTAGACCTTGATCAAATATATATCGGACCACGTGAAGCACAAGCTTTCAAATAAAAAAATGCGTGAGTGTCGTGGAACACTCCGTTGGAACAAAGTTCCTTGCGTAGCATATTATTATTGAAAAACGTAGGTATTATATTATTGATTAACAAATAAAAATAAATGAATTACTAGCGTCTATTAAAATGAAGCGCCATATGAAATAAAATAATATTTCTATCCTGGCAAGATAAGAAAAAGTGCGAGGGAGATGGATATCATTCCATCTCACTTTCTTATTTCGCCGCCAAGGCCGTCTACACTATGACACAAGGGGCAGTGACGAAAAAATCTTATACTTTTTGTCGCCTAGCTCCCATCCGCCAAACCCGTACCGTCCGATAAGGAACTTCGTTCCAAAAAATCTTCGAGATCGGTTCACCCGTAAAAAAAGTTATGAGGTAACACATAAAAAAGAAAACAAAACAAAACACATTCAAATTGAGTACCTCCTCCTGTTTGAAGTCGGTAGAAAAAGAATTTAGTTTTCGTAACAATAATGTCCTTCAGACCGAAAATCGGTCACGGCGAACAGTCTCAACGTAGTATGGCCATCTGTGCAAGACATGATTTTAATGCCCAAATGTATGCACGAACACAGGTGTACTCTCTATTAATTTACTCTCATAGCCCTATGGGACACTAATCCCACGCGACCGGAGAGAGATCAGGCGCAGGATTACGTGCTTTCCAACGCACAGGGGGTTAAACACTGACAACTTCCAGACTCCGGGCTGCTACTGGGAATTTGTAGATAGAAAAACCTAACGATTGTTTTGGCCCGACCCGGGATTCGAACACGGGACCTCACGATTAGCAATCGTGTTGACGACCACTAGACCAACGAGGCAGTCAACTCTCATAATCTCTGCCTCGGAATAACATCATTCATTAACACTCAGTTGACTGAAATCAACAATGGCTTTGACACAATGGAATTTCATTCATTTTTATTTCGTTGTTCGATTGTTATTTAAGTGTGAATGTATTTTAGGCTGGACGTTCTTTCATATTGAATTTAAAAACGTTTGATACATATTTGCGATCCTATTTAATAAACTTTAACTTATCAAGCGTAACGATTAAAGACAAATCTTCTGTACGTCGGGCCATTTCATTCCAAGTCCAGCGTTCGACTTTTACAGATTGATGAAGAAAAAGAAGAGGTTTATAAAAGATAAGATAACAATAATACCCTAGATTACTATGGACTAGAACACACAGTCCACCTGATGGTGAGTGGCCGCCGTGGCCCATAGACATCTACATCTATTCTCGATGACAGATTCAGATGGAATGCCTCGTTTCCAGTAAAACTTGTCTCCGGTTCTCTACACTCAACATACGACTGTGACTGTGACTGTGTTCCCAGGGAGATGATCTGGTGGGCGTTGCGGTTAAAGTTGGTACCAGAGACCTACGTGGAAATCGTACGTGACATGTACCGCAACTCCGATTCAATAGTCAGGACCGCTGTTGGTGATACCTCCCCCTTCCCCATATCCGTAGGCGTGCATCAGGGCTCCGTCTTAAGCCCCTATCTCTTCAGTGTGATATTAGACGAACTGTCAGCCAGCGTACAGAAACTACCGCAGCATTGGCTGCTTATGTACGCTGATGATATCGCACTGGTAGATGGGGACAAAGGACGGCTCACCAGACGCGTGCACGCATGGAGGGAGGCGCTTGAGAACGGCGGCCTGAAGCTAAACGTGGCGAAGACGGAGTATATGGCCTGTCACAGCACAGATCTGACGTCTCTCCGTATAGGCGACGACACCGTCGAGCGTACGGACAATTTCAGGTACCTCGGATCTGTGCTTGATGCGTCCGGGGACATCGACCGCGACATCAAGGCCCGTATATCAGCGGCTTGGGCGAAATGGCGCGAGGTGACGGGTGTCATTTGTGACCCCAAAATGTCGGTCAAGCTGAAGGGACAGGTCTATAAGACCATCATAAGGCCTGTCCTTACGTACGGCAGTGAGGAGTAATAAACCCTGCTTTTGTCAATGAGAGTTGGTTGAATCTTCACTTTTATCTGACAACGCAATGACGTCGCTTTAATAAAGCTGCCATCGTGATTCTCATTGTTCGCTTCTCGGACGTATAGTTATTTTTTTTATATCAACATATATGTATAATTCCCTATGTCTACTTCCTTCAGATAAATTTAGATTTTTTTTTATAGAATGGGGTGACATATGAGCACACAGTCCACTTGATGGTAAGTGGATGCTGTGACCCATAGACATTTACATATATTTTATTTATTTATTTATTTATTCTTTTTTTCATCTACCTTATAATAAGGGATATAAAGGGCGGACTTAATGCCTTGTGGCATTCTCTACCAGTCAACCCTGATCTATCTATCTATCTTCGATTAAGAATCAAAATGCAGATGCGTCGTCACCCCTGAGGACTACGTTGGAATGCCTTGTTTCCAGTAAAAAGATTGCTGTAGTAAATATTTATACACCATTTTTATCGATATCGATGCTTTCAATGAATTCTATATTATAGTTCTTAGAGATGATGATTCAATGATTCAAAATAGAGGGTGGATGTAGGTTTCTATGGTAACAAAATCCACTTACCATCAGGTGGACTGTGTGCTCGTTTGTCATCCTTATTCTTTAAAAAAGTATTGTTTAGGATCTATATTAAATAAATAAATATTCTATTATATCTATAAATAGGCAATCGTAATCGTTAAGTACATAAACAATTCTTATCAAGGGTCGCATGTTAAATGTCATGCTGTTACCGCTTCACAACATTAAAATTAAGGAAGAAGAAGAAGAAAATATTTAAATAAACTCTGTGAAAAACCATCTAAAGATGCTAATATGGGAATTTGTACCAACCTATTGTTTTTTTAATTTGCATTATTCTAAAGCCAGTTACATTTTGTTTAAAAATACTTGAAGTAAAAAAAAAATAAGCCTCAACTTCATACTAACCTTATTCATTTCAAATCCAGGCATTGGTTCGACTATTGGACATGCTCCCAGATGATATGTATGCGCTATGGCACTTCCGGTAAAGGTTAACAATAATCCTAATACGGTAAATCTATACATTTTTTAAAAATAAATTAATATCACACAACAACACTATCAACTTTATCCAAATGCGTGCGGTCGCGTACTGGCTAGCGGGACAAGCCGCCGAGAATTTAAATAACAAATAAACGTGTATACAGCCAACTTTTGATGTCATGTATATGACGAACCAGTTGTAATTCTCAGAAGCATTTGTTTACGAACGGACGAACGGTTCATTGAAGGAAATTGTGGACTTCGCTCATTTAACATCGACTCTATCGTCGATGTTAACAAGCTAATCAAAAACGATGCATGTTTAACAACCTAAACCCGTAGTAATAAAAAAAGTAGTAGGTACTCCTTTTCTGTCTTTGTGTCCGTCTGTTTAGGTACCACGCTTCTACCTATTTTTGCCACTAAGCAACAGTGCGTGCGTAAAGAAAGCCGGCTATTGACGGCTCCGTGGCATAGTGGCTTAGCAAGGAGTTGCAGCGCTAAGGGCCGCGGTTTCGAATCCCGTACGAAACAAGTACTTGTATGGCCTACAAATGATTGTTCCGGGTTTGTCCTTGTGAAATATATGAAAAAACTATAATTACAGGGCTGTAAGGCACTACGATTTGGCGCCACGTAGGCAGTAAAGGAATCCTAGTGCTGATATACTTTCTGTAATACAAATACAAGAAATGAGAATAGAAAAGGTATGTTCGACTAACAATAGGTTAGAGATCTATAGCAATGACCTTAAGATGGGATTTAATGGGGATGATGATGTTAATGATTTGTATGTTCTACACTAGTCACAGGCCTCTCCTGATTACTAAGAAAGTTTAAAGTAATTTAAAGTTCCGATGCTGCTCCAATGCGTGTTGGAAGAGTTCACTAGTCTTTGATTATTTTTATTCCTCAGACCCCACGATGAATTCCTTCACCTGAAAGCACATGGTAAATCAGAACTTAAAAATCGCAATGAACAATGTAATTGGTACCGGCGGGGATCGAACCCGGGTTGCTCGCGTACTGTAAATTCTAGCGCGCGTACTTTAGCAACGCATACATTTAGTTTTAAGCTTTTAACAACAGCGTCAGTTAGTCATACGTGAGTCATTAGGCGGTTCAATAAACTTTCTTCGGGGCCTCATACTATGCTTGCTACATTAATTGTTTTTTTTCTTTTTTTTTATAAGTATACGATTTACTATATTTGCTATTTAGTACTAGACTCTATGTAGTGACGGCCTACGAGAATCCATTACCCCATATCATCCCATGGGTGTCGTAAGAGGCGACAGAGGGAAATTAATCAGGAGATGGAGATGTGCATTATAGAGTAAATTTACAGGCTGTACGACATTTAATTCCTAGATTTTAATTTTAGTCATACAGGGTGACAACGGAGAACGCACGCGTAAGTTTCATTTTTCTAATTCGTTTGCAGTGTTCACGCTTTACTGGCTGCAAACAAAGAGCATATAATCACTACGTTTTAGCTGATAAGGCTACTCTAAGAGTATTTCTCCATAAGTATGATACTCTTATGAGTTTCCTCGACGTTTTGCCCATGGTCGCTGGTGGCTGAAACGGGGAATTAACAGTAAATTAAATTAAACGCAAGAAAATCTGTAAAATAAGTTTTGTTTAATGTATGGTTTTAGCGTAAATTGAAATTTTTTTTAGGTGTACCAGAAGTTACCTATAAGAATAATTTGGCTGTACTCATATTTCATATAAGGTACGTGAGGGCAATATAAACAAGGAGAAGGACAGTGACAAAAACACAAAGGCGTATATTATAACTAATATATTAAGAAAAAAAAATAGCAAACAAGCTTTGCCAATAATTAAGAACACTTCGAAAAATCAATTTATAAAAACTAACTACACTACACAATACTAAAAACGACAATTCTTTTTACTATATTCTCAACTGTCAAAATGGCATCAAAAAACAGCGCCGTTTTGACCCTTTATTATTTGATTGACTGAACAGCTATCGTATCACAGAGACATATGCAAACAAGGCTGTAGTTTTTGAGTTATAAGAAAGTGACCGTATTAACCGGATGACCATATTACCCTATGAATTATCGAAGTCCAGAATATATTGATAGGCACTAAAGAATGAAGCACCAGGAAAGAGTTAATAAATGTGTTTTTATAAATACAAAGGAGAAGGAGCTGTGGTTAATAATTACCCGAAATGGTGAAACGATTAACGAAAGTTAAACCAACAAGAACTAAGTGAAGTGAATATTAGGGATATCAATTTGAGATCGATTATTTGAATTGTTGTTGTAACTGTTACTTGTTGGAATTTTGATATTTTGTATCTCACAGAATACCAGCGTAAAATAGCAGCTTAATGCTGCTTTCGTATGGTGAGTGTAGAGTACCGGACACCCTTTTTACTGGAAAAGAGGCGTTCCATCTTCACCATCAGGTGGACTGTGTGCTCGTTTGTCACCCTATCCTATAAAAAAAAATAAAAATAAAATATTTTTTTTTATTATTTTGTAGATATGTACGAAATTTTTTAATCTCCCTCCTTAACACAGAAAAATAATCGAAAATAGATATTAAAATGCTCAATTTAATCGAGAATCGATTATATTGCGCTCGTTTCAAATCGAATCAAAAATGTCTTTTTCTTTTAAGAAAATAGTTTGAAGTTTGAACTGTCAAGTTTCAAAATGAGAAGTTCTCTATTGGAAGATAAAGTTCAGAATGGTTCAGAAACGAGAATTTCACTAGTGTATTCTATATGGTTATCAATTTATTGCCATAAAGAATACACTACAATCGATTTTCTAACTTATTTCTTATTTTATTATTTTTTCGAAATCTAGATTGTAAAAAGAGCTCCTTTTTTGTATTTTACTTAAGATAAATATATGGCCAATTTTTAAAGTATAAACCAATGAGTTAACTTCGGGCCCAAAAATCCCATTCTCCTTTATTGATTTTCTAATTCTAACGCTGGTTTTGAATGCCTCATATTGTTTACGAGTAAAGAAACTAATATAAGAACTCGATACCTTTCCTTTGAGAGAACCCTTCAAGCGTGTGGAAAACCAACATAATTATACATGTGACGAATTCCATGTTAGTCCTTATGGTGAAACGCATCTGCAGCCTTCTTCATTGAAGTTGGTTAGTGGTTAGTAGACTTAATATTCATCAGACCTAATACTGATCGTGAGTCACTTTCTTCCGCTTAAGCTCGTATAAGTCTGGACACATTACATAGGCCTCCCACATTGTACGGAGGCTTTGTCAAATATCGCAGTACAAGACATCTCGAAATAAACTTCGTACTCCCCGTCATCTATACGAGTAATTACATCTTTATAACATGCTCACCAGCGTGTATGGTGTGTCATAGATATATAGTAAACGAAGCGCGAGAAGTGTGTCAGTCGTGCTAAATGGAAGTCCGTAATCTCTGCCTACCCTATGATCGACAAGCGTGAAAGTTTGTTATGTTTTACGCTTACTCGATTTCATTTTAGTTTCAACAATTGAGTTTTTGAATAATATTATATTTCAAGTTCAATTTTATATTAAATAATTTACATACTTATATGGACAAAGAGTTTTACTTAATAAAAAATATTTTTAAAGACCTCATTTTACAGTTTTACACCGTTGAGGATATAACATAAAATACATGTTTAAATAAAGCCTAATTCAACATCATTTGCACAAAAAGTGTTAGGTACTTAAAAAAATATTATTAAAGTATTTTTTTACAGTTTTATACCGACGGAGATATAATTTAAAATGCATGTTTATATAATAAGTACATATACAGGTTCAATTTTAATTATAATTATTATAGAGCGGATGAACGCAAAGTAATTTTAAAAAAATTTAATATAATGGATTTCCGCAAAGTAACGCCTTATTCTATTAATTATCAGATTCAATTTTTCAAGTTGTGTTTGAAAAAATAATAATGAATGTCATAAGATTACTTATTTAAAGAATAATATAATACCGTTTTAGTGTTCTGTTTGCCATATAATTTATAACTGTTTAATCACACATAGTCACAGCATAACTTTTTCTAGTTTTAACTAAAATATATTTAGATATTTGATATGGGAGATAAATATTTTTTCTACTTTCCTTAGCGTGTTGATTCATCATCATCATTCATCATTACAGCCCTTCACAAGTCCACTGCTGAACATAGGCCTCCCCCAAAGAATGCCACAAAGCACGGTCCTGAGCCACCTGCATCCATCGACTTCCTGCATATCTTACCAGGTCGTCACTCCATTTAGTGGGAGGACGCCCTACACTTCGCCTGCCGGTACGAGGCTGCCACTCGAGAACCTTTCTTCCCCATCGGTTGTCGGTTCTTCGAGCTATATGGCCGGCCCATTGCCACTTCAGCTTACTAATCCGTTGGGCTATGTCGGTCACTCTGGTTCTACTACGGATATCCTCATTTCTGAGTTTATCACGCAGATAAACTCCGAGCATAGCCCTCTCCATAGCTCGCTAAGCGACCTTGAGCTTCCGCATCCGGCCAGCAGTGAAGGACCACGTCTCAGTTCCATAAGTCATCACTGGCAACACGCACTGGGTGTACAGTCTCGTTTTCAAGTTTTGAGGTATACCTGAAATTTTTATTATTGTTGACGTGTTGATTATTCTCTAAGAATAGTTATGAGGTTTCATAAATCACGTTTAGCAACAATTTATGCAGCGTCAAAATAGCCTGAGACGTGTTCTCTTCACCGTCGCGTTTTGTTGTTTTTTTAAAAATGATTTTTACACGTTTTGTAAACTTGAATAATAATAATGGAAACCTTATAGAAGTCCTACTTTTACATTTTTATATACGTTAAACATAACTGTTAATTTAAAGCAAGTTAAAGCCAGATCAATGACCCAACACCATTACAGGCTTGCAGGATCACCGATTTATAAATATATTTTTTAAACTTATGTATTTAAATGACATAAGGCGGCTTTTATAACAATGTTAATGTACTGCTGCTAGTTGGAATTTCGAATTATAAAACATATCGCGCATACCTAAATAATATACCAGAAACTAGATAATTATTACAAGGAAGACGTTTGTAAGAGGCGTGAGTCACAGATTTGCTGAATGTAGGGCAACCGCATGAATAGTGAATACACAAAAACGATGACTAATGTTTATACTTCAGATAATGTTGTCGCAGTTAAATAACAAATACATTCACGTTTTTTTTATAGAAGAGAAGGCAACGGAGCATAAGGATCGTCGCCTATGAGCATTCCAACTTAATATGACTATGAAAAATCACAGGCTATCATTACTGGTAGCCAGAGCTAAAGAATTGACTAGTTCTCCGTGCCACCTATCGAATTCGTTGGAGTTATAGTCCCTTACTTTGACAATATCAAAAATCTTGGTATTTATCTTGATAATTCCTTAGATTGGATACGCCAACAAATGAGGTAAGTAAGAAAACCTTTGTCGCTCTTTGTTCATTGCGTCGCCTTCGATCATTTCTTCCCATTCTTACAAAAATTAAGCTCGCACAGTCTCTTCTCCTTGTGATTCTCCACTATGCTGACACAAGCTATGTAGACTTAACTAAGGACCAGCTAAAAAAGCTTGAGAGACTTCAAAATATTAGTATTCGGTTCATATCCCAATTTCGCTAACGTCCCAAGTTACCTATCCAACTTCGCCGGAACATGCATGTTCTTTCTATTCTGTACTGTGTATTATTTCACCCTTCTACTCCTCCCTATATAAAGGAGAAGTTTAATTTTGTAGGGCTTCCAGGGGAACCTTTACGCTCTTCAAGAAAATTTATTTTATGGGACATATATGTATGTATATGTGTATATTATATGTTTTACTTTATCTTTTATTATGTATTAGTAATTTATTTTATTTCATGTATTAGTTATTTATATGTTATTCTATTGCATGTACGTATTGATAGACAATACTACATTGTTTTATTCCTATACACCTTTGTTTGCCTGGAAGAGATCGCTATGTAGCGTAAGGCCGCCAAATTGTACATATAATCTGCTTTTTGTTATGTTATTTGTATATTTGTTTTGTGGTGTACAATAAAGTATATTCATTCATCAACTCATTCATGACTACAATCATTCATTCATTTATTTTACTCCTCAATAAAAAGCATTCCTACATATTGCCTTATAGGTAGAATATTTGCCATTTTTACGCTTGGTACACGAATTAGCTTCTACTGGTTACTTTCAGTTTCCCTTTGCCGCCTTTTACGACACGCGCGGGATGATATGAAGTAGTGGGTTCTCGTACAATGCATTACGACTATATTTATGTATTACTTTTTATTTAAACTTCGGTGACAAATTCCGAATATTTAAAAAACTATCCACTGCGTACGACATAATATAGCGTTTAAAGTGTTGAGCAAACATAGACGTCAGAGGCGCAGCTTTCTCCGAACCTACCTGTATCCGATGATACGCTGGTTGATAAGATCAAAGGTAGCTCTGACGCAATATTCGAAGAAGCCAAACAACACTACTACACCAAATAAACATCAGTTATATTTTTTACTAAATTATAGCTTCATCTGAAGGTCCTACAACGTAGTAACCAGTTTGCCAAATGTTCTACGAGGTCGTTGGTGATTATTTATTAACAAGCAAATAAAGTACTTGGATAAGCTTTTAATGTGGGAATTTATACTTTTTCACTAGACACTTGCGAGTGCGAGTAGTTATTGCAGTGTAGTGACGGCTGAAGATAATCTATCAGCAGTCAGCACATTTGGTCACGAGGATTTCATTCGAAAATGCTAGAACGACTTATTATTAAGTGGCGAAACTTGCGAAGTCACTTATTGATTTCACGATGTCTGTCCGTCTGTCCCACGATTATCTCGAGAACGGTTTCGAATTTTCAAATTATGTTTTCAGCAATCGATTACTGATCACCCAGGCATCTGAACCTCCTATTTTGAAACTGATTGCTCAACGGCAACCGTTAGAAACCGCTACAAAGCTGATTGTAGCACTTTGCTATGCTGTTAGCTTGCTAGGTTTATTTGTATAGATTATTGACGGTGATGTTTGTTTCCTAATATAGTGGTGTAGTGTGTTGCGGGGAGGCCAGTGTTGGGTTTTTGATGGCAATGATAGTGCACGCAATTGTGAAAGGGAGAGAGGTGTTCATCAAACTATCTACTACCCCCCCCCCCCCCCTATTTAATTTTTTTTGGATGATCTAAGCTAGCAAATTTTCACATCTTTAGTACAATGAATTTCCTTAAAGTAAGACTGATTCTATTTATTACTTTATGGCCTCGGATAGACGCTAGGATAAGCGTCCTGTTTACGCCAAACTTTCTGTATCTTTGCGATTTAAATTCTTTAGGTAAATTGATTTTTTCCATTTAAAGACATTTTGATAGATAAAAGTGAAACAAAAGAAATTACCCTGCACATACTTTCCATTTCTTATCTGTCGAAGTCAATAGTACTCGTATAGTAAGAAAGTATAATGAAAAATTATAGACAGCATAAAATACCTTCCTAAAAATCTTTAGTAGATCTCGAACTTTGCTTGAAAAATAGTTTGATATAAGTTATGAGATTGATCAAACGATTATATCATACTGTGCTGTGGAGAGGGCTATGCTCGGGGTTTCTCTGCGTAATAAACTTAGAAATGAGAATGTTCGCAGTAGAACCGGAGTGACCGACGACATAGCCCAACGGATTAGTAAGCTGAAGTGGCAAAGGATCGAACATATCGATCAAAGAACCGACAACCGACGGGGAAAAAAGGTTCTCGAGTGGCAGCCTTGTCCAGGTATGCGAAGTGTAGGGCGGCCCCCCACTAAATAGAATGACAACCTGGTGAGACATGCAGGAAGTCGATGGATGCAGGTGGTTCAGGACCGTGTTTTGTGGCATTCATTAGGGGAGGCCTATGTTCAGCAGTGGACTTATGAAAGGCTGTAATGACGAGAATTTAATGATTTCATTACTGTGACCTAGTATTCTCAGTTTCACTAGGATCATCACTGCGTGTTCTTCTATTTTCTGCCGACTTCCAAAAAGGAGACGGTACTCAATTCGACTGTATGTTTTCTTTATGTGTGTTACCTCATAACTTTTTACTGGGTGAACCGATTTCGATGATTCTTTTTTTTATATGAAAGCTGATACTTCTCGTGTGGTCCCATATGAATTTGATCAAGGTCAGACCAATAGTTTTTGAGTTATTCTTAATAACTTATATTGAAGTCGGCTGTACACAATTTTTAATTTTAAATTATTAACACACTTTCTTTAGTTTGTATATTTGTGTACATCTATTACGCAGACCTATTAAGAACCGATACCGATATGAAGTAGTGGGTTCTCGTACAATGCATTACGACTATATTTATGTATTACTTTTTATTTAAACTTCGGTGACAAATTCCGAATATTTAAAAAACTATCCACTGCGTACGACATAATATAGCGTTTAAAGTGTTGAGCAAACATAGACGTCAGAGGCGCAGCTTTCTCCGAACCTACCTGTATCCGATGATACGCTGGTTGATAAGATCAAAGGTAGCTCTGACGCAATATTCGAAGAAGCCAAACAACACTACTACACCAAATAAACATCAGTTATATTTTTTACTAAATTATAGCTTCATCTGAAGGTCCTACAACGTAGTAACCAGTTTGCCAAATGTTCTACGAGGTCGTTGGTGATTATTTATTAACAAGCAAATAAAGTACTTGGATAAGCTTTTAATGTGGGAATTTATACTTTTTCACTAGACACTTGCGAGTGCGAGTAGTTATTGCAGTGTAGTGACGGCTGAAGATAATCTATCAGCAGTCAGCACATTTGGTCACGAGGATTTCATTCGAAAATGCTAGAACGACTTATTATTAAGTGGCGAAACTTGCGAAGTCACTTATTGATTTCACGATGTCTGTCCGTCTGTCCCACGATTATCTCGAGAACGGTTTCGAATTTTCAAATTATGTTTTCAGCAATCGATTACTGATCACCCAGGCATCTGAACCTCCTATTTTGAAACTGATTGCTCAACGGCAACCGTTAGAAACCGCTACAAAGCTGATTGTAGCACTTTGCTATGCTGTTAGCTTGCTAGGTTTATTTGTATAGATTATTGACGGTGATGTTTGTTTCCTAATATAGTGGTGTAGTGTGTTGCGGGGAGGCCAGTGTTGGGTTTTTGATGGCAATGATAGTGCACGCAATTGTGAAAGGGAGAGAGGTGTTCATCAAACTATCTACTACCCCCCCCCCCCCCCCCTATTTAATTTTTTTTGGATGATCTAAGCTAGCAAATTTTCACATCTTTAGTACAATGAATTTCCTTAAAGTAAGACTGATTCTATTTATTACTTTATGGCCTCGGATAGACGCTAGGGTAAGCGTCCTGTTTACGCCAAACTTTCTGTATCTTTGCGATTTAAATTCTTTAGGTAAATTGATTTTTTCCATTTAAAGACATTTTGATAGATAAAAGTGAAACAAAAGAAATTACCCTGCACATACTTTCCATTTCTTATCTGTCGAAGTCAATAGTACTCGTATAGTAAGAAAGTATAATGAAAAATTATAGACAGCATAAAATACCTTCCTAAAAATCTTTAGTAGATCTCGAACTTTGCTTGAAAAATAGTTTGATATAAGTTATGAGATTGATCAAACGATTATATCATACGAGCAGCGTCACCGATGGACGTGCTTTGAATAAGATCTGATCGTGTAGTGGCGGTGTAAGAATATCTGCTACCCCATTTCGTTTCGTGGTTGACGTAACAGGCGACAGAGGGAAACAAATCAGGAAATGAGTGCCGGCGTTGTCATTATAATAACTAAACAAGTTGTAAAATAAAAAAAAAAATGTACATTCGACTTCAATATAAACGAGTTGAATGTAAATTCAAGAAAAACAACTTCCTTCTGCGTGAATCCCATATCTCTGGTGCCCTTTGACCTACAGGACCCAAATTCAAACTCGACCGAGCTACTACCTCAAGGTATCCACATACCAAATTTAAAGTCAATCGGTCCAGTGGAACGGAAGTTATCGTGTCGGCATACAGACTAACAGACTGCCAGCTAAAACCATTAACTTCCTTTCAATGCTACGCAGAAGGAAGTTAATAAAATGAGAACATCATCAATGTAGTCGAAGTCAATTAAATACGCATTATTAAGGATAACTCAAAAACTACTGGTCAAATTTTGATCAAAATACGGGACCACATGAGAAGCACCAGATTTCAAATAAAAAAAGAATCATCGAAATCGGTTCACCTAGAAAAATGTTCTGAGGTAACACATAAAAAATCAGTCGAATTGCAATGAAAACCTCTTTTCTTTGAAGTTTGTTGAAAATAAAAACTCTGGTTTTCGAGCTGCTTGCCAAGCGTGGCATTTATAGCAAATATCCCTTCTATGAGGCAATCTATGGGGAGGCCTATGTTCAGTAGTGGGCCTTTATAAGCTGTAATGGATGAATGGATTTTATTCTGTGAATAACTTTTACGTTATAATTGAAAAATCGGCATTAAGAAGACTCCGTTCTAATAATATACAATAAAATAAAAGGTCAATATTCAAGACAAATGGCATCCGGTACTTTATCGTATATCTGTAGGTACGCAGTTAGTAGCCGTGAACTCGCTCAGTCAGCGACGGCATAAATGACCTTTTCCTGTCATTATCTAATGTTGTGGGTAGTCGTGTGGACAACTCGCGCCTCCTATAGTGAACTACTTACCTATTGGACTAGAATGAAGATATCCGAGTCAACGTACCTAACTTATCTATACATCTATTGAAATAAATAAAATTGAAGTGTCTGTTTGTAATGTTGAAATAACAGATTTTTACTATATGCATATGAAAGTATATACGGTACTTATAATAAAACACTAAAACACTTTTTAAAATTTTTTGTCTGTCTGTCTGTTTGTTTCGGCTAATCTTCGAAATCGGTCCAGCCGGACTTTCATTGGTAGATAGCTGATGTTATAAGAAGTAACTTAGGCTATTTTTTTTAGAAAAAGAATTAGGGTTCCGCGCAAAAAATGAAAAGCCATGAAATCCAATCGTAATTAATTACGCGCGGGCAAAGTCGCGGGGAACAGCTAGTTTTTATATAAATAAGGATGACGAACGAGCACACAGCCCTCCTTATTCCAAGGTAAGGTAACTTTTTATAGAAGTATGACAAACAAGCACACAGTCCACCTTATTGTTTTATTTCACGACATTAGGATTTTCTCCTCTATCGCCGAGGCAGTTTACATACATATATAAATCGCACTAAGGCCAACATCCAGACTTGAACCAATTATTTGTAGGCAATACAAATTCTTGTTTGTGCGTGACTCGAACTCACGGCAATCAAAACGTAGATGCATTGTTATCTAACCATGAGTACAAAGATAGAACACTTCGTTATAAAATATAGTTCTCTATACTCATCATACAAAGAGCAGCTTTATGCTGCTATTTCTACTCGTATTCTATTAGAGTTACCGTGTAGTGGCGGTGGAAGAATATCCACTTCCCAATAACATTCCGAGGGTGTCGTTACCGTTATTAAATTTCACTGCTGAACATAGGCCTCCCCCGTAGATAGTTATACTTCTTTTGGGGAGTTTGGAAAACTTGATGGGAGTGAATTTTTACAATGCGCGCGCACACCGACACCTAAAACTAACACCATGAAGTTGTTAGATACGATGCGCGCGCACACTGACTCCTAAAATAGACAACGTCTGTGGGTATCTAATTGTCTCTCAAGTTTTCGTGGGAACAGATAACTATATTTAAAGAAGCTTTTCAAATATATATGAACTACAACACGTATTTTATTTATATCATTGTAGAGAATGGAAGCCATATTGTAGGCTTATGAAAAAACTAAGATCTGACAGTTGTGTTGTCATTCAATAAAAGGTTTAAATTTTATTGGTGTTTTAGTGATGAAATACCCATAAATACACAATATTTGGCGACGAGGACCTTATTCACGCATTATTGAATGCAATATCAATAGTGCCTCCCAACAGATAGGTCTTAAGATGAACATGGACAAAACAAAGATCATGTATAACGTCCATGTCACGCCTATGTCGGTATTTCTTGGGAGCACTAAGCTCGAAGTTGTTGACGAGTATGTTTACCTGGGACAAATAGTCCGACTAGGTAAGTCCAACTTCGACCGAGAGGTCAATCGACGGATTCAACTCTGCTGGGCAGCGTTCGGCAACTAACGCAAAACTTGAAAACGAGACTTTACTACCAGTGCGTGTTGCCAGTGATGAACTTATGGAACTGAAACGTGGTCCTTCCTTGCTGGCCGTATGAGGAAACTCAAGGTCGCTCAGCGAGCTGTGGAGAGGGCTATGCTCGGGGTTTCTCTGCGTAATAAACTTAGAAATGAGAATGTTCGCAGTAGAACCGGAGTGACCGACGACATAGCCCAACGGATTAGTAAGCTGAAGTGGCAAAGGATCGAACATATCGATCAAAGAACCGACAACCGACGGGGAAAAAAGGTTCTCGAGTGGCAGCCTTGTCCAGGTATGCGAAGTGTAGGGCGGCCCCCCACTAAATAGAATGACAACCTGGTGAGACATGCAGGAAGTCGATGGATGCAGGTGGTTCAGGACCGTGTTTTGTGGCATTCATTAGGGGAGGCCTATGTTCAGCAGTGGACTTATGAAAGGCTGTAATGACGAGAATTTAATGATTTCATTACTGTGACCTAGTATTCTCAGTTTCACTAGGATCATCACTGCGTGTTCTTCTATTTTCTGCCGACTTCCAAAAAGGAGACGGTACTCAATTCGACTGTATGTTTTCTTTATGTGTGTTACCTCATAACTTTTTACTGGGTGAACCGATTTCGATGATTCTTTTTTTTATATGAAAGCTGATACTTCTCGTGTGGTCCCATATGAATTTGATCAAGGTCAGACCAATAGTTTTTGAGTTATTCTTAATAACTTATATTGAAGTCGGCTGTACACAATTTTTAATTTTAAATTATTAACACACTTTCTTTAGTTTGTATATTTGTGTACATCTATTACGCAGACCTATTAAGAACCGATACAGTGTAACAATTTCATGATTATGATATAGTGTTCTCATTAGGATCATCACATCTCATAATCAATGCTGTGGGCGCTGCTGACACAGCACACACAGGCGTCACCCGTGTCAATGTGTGTGTACTTCTTGCGAAATACGATAACGACCGCCACCGGCGGACCGGCAGCCTGTAAGCGAGTAGTGACACAGTTCCTTTTGAGTGTACTAAGCGAGCACGCGTCTCGGGTTCGATAAAATAAATCTACTTCAACCAGTTATGTGAACAATCTAATCATTTTCCCCTCTACACATGCCTATATGACACACCGGAATCCCAAAGAACCCAACATTGTTGACCCCGACGTGATGTAAACACGCAACCTTCTGATATATGATTATAATGCGTGTTATTGAAGTTTTTTTTATGTTATTGAAATTCTAATATTATTTCAAACTCTAATTTTAATTATTTATCCATCAATCTACCTGACTGGTTGTGTTCATTTAGAGCTTAAGATCCCATTGTTCGGACACCAGTTTTAGTGTATTTTGTAGTCTGAGTAGACTTTACCAAAACTCTTACTAAAAGTATACTAATTGAGTTCTAAGATAACTCGAACTGTCCGTTTGTTTTTTTATAAAATAAAAAAACAAACGAACATACAGTCCACCTGATGGTAAGTAACTGCTGCAGTAAAGGGACACCTGGGGCCAACTTTAAACTCTGACGACTAAGATAAAATGTCCTCGGCTTGTAATTTTACTGGCTCTCTGTACTATTCAGTCCGGGAAACAATAGAAGCACTACTACGAAATAGGTGAGATGGTGTTACCCACGCAGACGGACTCCTACAAAGAAGAGAAGGCGTTTTTCTTTTATAGGATAGGGTGACAAACGAGCACACATTCCACCTGATGGTAAGTGGTTGCTGTGGCCCATATACATCTACATCTATCCCCGTTTGCGAATCAAAATGCAGATGCGTGGTCACCCGTGAGGACTAAGATGGAATGCCTCGTTTCCAGTAAAAAGTCTTCGGATCTCTACACTCATCATACGAAACACAGCAGTGCTAAGCTGCTATTTTACGCTGGTATTCTGTGAGAGCGCGGTTCTTCCCCGGTCGAGCCGACCCATTCGTGCTACAACTGTACTACTAATAAAGCTGCGACGTGGCTCTACCACGTATGAAATGTATGAGGTGGTAACCTAGTTCACTCATGACCTTCATTTTTTGCCTCTTTCTTATTCAAGATACTAATTTGTTCAAATAAAAATTATTTAAGTATTGCAATATGTCTGATTTGAAGATTTGATCGCAATCTAACACACGACTTTAATTTCTAGGCGATATGACTCAATTTCTCTCTAGGAATCAGTATCACTTTATCACTATATGGTATCACTTTCTAATCTATTTCTAGCAGTGCAGTTTCTGAATAGCAGTGCTCGCACTGCTGTTTTTTTTGTCTGAAAAGCCAATATAATCACAGATTTGATTTCAACTTAGTCATCCGAGGTGACGATGGATCTGTAGCCTTTTTAGTTTGGATTGGCTTGCAAAAAATATGGGTAAATAAACACAATATTAAAACACAGGAAACATATAATTTCAAAGAAGTTTCATATAACAATAAATTGTTTAAGTGTAATATCTATATGAAAATAATAATTTAAAAAGGATTCATGTACTTATAAGTGTATGCTTAAACATCACAAATAAATTCCATTGTAGTTACTGATTTTGCTTCTAATAGTAAAATAGCTTCTTTCTTGCCACATTTTACGCTCACAGATTTTACGCTACCCCTGAAAATAAAATTGATAGTATTATTATTATTATTCAATCCCGGGTACCATCTCTGCCGGCACCAATGAAATTGTTAATTGCAATTTTAAGTACTGATTTACCACGTGCTCGACGGTGAACGAAAATATCGTGAGGAAACGTACATGTCTGAGAAATAAGATAAAAATATTTCAAATACATGTGAAGTTCTCCAACACGCATTGGGGCAGCACAGTGGACACTTCCTTGCCTAAAAAACCCTCTCAGAAATGAGAGGAGGCCTGTGCCCAGCAGTGGGATGTATATAGACTGGAACTTAAAACAGAAGATAGAATAATATGAAATAAATGTAAAGAACTTACTCATTTAATAAAACAACGACGACAGTGCCATCTGGCGTTAGAAAAGCAGTATTCTTAACGGACCTAGAAATCAATGATTTTTGCTCTCTAATTTCGATTCTTCTTGAACCTCGTTTTATGAATTTGGAGAAATGTCCCATAGCGTAAAACATAGGCTGCTTGTAAAATTCCTTTTGCTCGGCGTTTACAATAACAGGCGAGTCTACATAGTTCCCAGACCAATTCGGACCACCTCGCGTGTTCAGACACAAGTTCCAGTCAATCCAGCCAACAACATTGTAGTTCATATCCTGTTTTAACAAAATTTTTACATTTTATTTTATCAGAAGAACATGTCGCTAATTTTGGTATATTGGACATTTTTTGACATTTTAATATAATTAAGATAGTTCTTCTGTGATTATCTTGGTTAAATTTACGATATCAACAGGACATGATGTGGTGAACTATCTTTTACTATTATATTACATATTTTAAAGTAAATTTAACAGATAAAGAAAAAAATAAATTTTCAGTAAAATCTGGGAAATTGACTGACAGATGGCAGTATAAACATATGGCAGTATAAGCATGGCAAACCATTCTTTATACCGGGTGTTTGTGAAACGCTCCCGAAAACGATACGTTTTATACGTGGTAGAGCCATGCTGCAGCTATATTAGTAGTAAAGTTGTAGCACGATTGGGTCGGCTCGACCGGGGAAGGACCACGCTCTCACAGAATACCAGCGTAAAATAGCAGCTTAATACTTCTGTGTTTCGTATGGTGAGTGTAGATTAACGGAGATTCTTTTTACTGGAAAAGAGGCATTCATCTTAGTCCTCACGGGTGACAACGCATCTGCATTTTGATTCGCAAACGAGGATAAATGTAGATATCTATGGATCACAGCAACCCCTTACCATCAGGTGGACTGTGTGGTCGTTTGTCACCCTATTCCTATAAAAAAAACGAAGACAGACGATAGTACTAACTATACCTTTGATGATGGGTGAGAAATAAAATCAATCCTGAGGAAAAAAAATCACCTTTTCGTAACGTTTTATTAGCTTTATTCACGCCCCATCATGTTGGTACAGCTAAATAAAACGATAATTTCATGAAAATACATAAACATTAAACCAGCAGTGAAATTTAAAATAAATATATTATAAAATCAGCTGACAATAGGGTCAATACTCTCGGGAACGCCGAACTCTTACGTAACTAGCTCGGTGCGAAACAATGCCTACTCACTCTACCCTTCCCTATCACACACGCGCTACCTCCGCCCGGCCGGCTCGTGCCACCTCGCGCTGTGGGATTTAGACATGTCAGCTTTACCAAACATGTGGGAAATTCCCCAAATTGCGGGGAATTTAAAGTTGGTTGGGGATTTTATTTATTTATTTTACGGGGAAAATGCAGGGATTTTGAAAATCGATAGCCAGGGCAAAGTCAGAGCCTTTTTTCAAGCAATCTAAATACTTATCTTAACATTTTGTTATGTTACTTACGAATATCGAATGACTTTCTTTTTTTAATTATCTTCATTGCACCACATTTAATTTTCGGATTTATTTCGGCAACTTTTGTGTATCATTTAATGCTTTTCATTTCTTTATTTTTTAATTTTTAAAAACAAAATGTCAGTTAAAAAGTAAATCTTATAAAATTAGTTGGACATTGATTCATTTCTTAAAATAAAATTGGGGGGAATTTGTGGGGAATCTGTTGAAGCTTTGTCCTTAAATTGGGGAATTTGACATGAATTTTCAGGGAATTTGACAAATTGATGTTGGCAACACTGTCATGTTGCACCGAAATTTAGTTTGCCGGCGACATAAGAATTAAAGGCGGCAATCACTATAAAACTTGCAAGTAATTTTTAATAATTTTGACGTACCTCTTTCTAAATTCAAAGTATTGGTCGGATTAAATACGGAAAGTCAATTAAAATGATTATGCCATGTCGAGAGAATGAATGAAGAACGATTGACGAAAAAAGTGTATAAGGCGAGTGTGAATGAAAGTGTTGGAAGGGGTAGACCTAGGCGGACATTTCTGGACCAAATCAGTGACGTCTTGAAAAAAGGCCAGGTCAAGAGTACCCTAAACCGTAGAGCATGTATGAAGGGAATAATGAAAGTGGACGAAGCAAAACAAGTATGTAAGGATCGTAGCAAGTGGAAAGAACTGGTCTCTGCCTACCCCTACGGGATAGAGGCGTGATTATATGTATGTATGTATGTATGTCAATTAAAATGAAGTAAAAAAAATATTTTTTACAAGCGTCAGTAGCCTAATGGCAGGGCGCGGACCGCGAACTCGAAAGGTCGTGGGTTCGAATCCGCCATTCGACTACTGTCGTGAACCACTTCTAACACAAGCATTTTAAGCTTACCAGAAGTGGTTAAAGGGAATATTAGTAATGTTTAATAGCATTACTTGTATTTTTAATTAAAATAATTTAAAATTAAAAATTTTGTACAGCCGACTTCAATATAAGTTATTTAAGAATAACTTAAAAACTATTGGTCTGACCTTGATCAAATTCATATGGGACCACACGAGAAGTACCAGCTTTCAAATAAAAAAAGAATCATCGAAATCGGTTCACCCAGAAAAAAGTTCCGAGGTAACACACATAAAAAAAAAACGAAAAAAAAAACATACAGTCGAATTGAGTACCGGCTCCTTTTTGGAAGTCGGCAGAAAAAGAATAAAAAAGAATTTTACATTAATTCTGATAGATTAATTAACTGTCGATCATAATTGCATTTGATTTTAACTATTAAATTATTCAGTACCATTTCATTTCTATTTTCTTATACAAAATCAAAGATAACGATGAAATAGTGTTTATAATAAAAAGCATGACTCTAACCTTGTTATCCTTTCATTTAAGTAATTTTTTTATTAGCGGGGAATCGAAGCAGGTATTTGGTTTATTTAACCTGTGAATAAAGTGACTAGGTGAAGAGAATCACAGTGACAAAATAGTAGGTTAAGTAGATAAGTCAGGTATTTAGACAAGTGTTGTAAATTATTAAGTATTGTGGTATCATTTGCTAGCTGCGGCCCGCGCGAATTCGGCGTCCGGGCGTACATTGACCTAGTCAGCTGATTGTAATTCCACTGCTGGTTTTATGTTTAAGTATTTTCATGATTCTTTTTTTAAGAAATTATCGTTTCATTTAGCAGTACTAACATGATGGAGCGTGAATAAAGTTAATAAAACGTCTCACCCATCATCAAAGGTATAGTTAGTATTATCGTCTGTCTTCGTTTTCGGGAGCATTTCACAAACACCCGGTATAGGTAACAAACGAGCACACAGTTTACGTGATGGTAAGTGAATGCTGCGGCCCATAGAGACTTACATCTTCGATTAAGAATCAAAATGCAGATGCATTGTCACCCTTGAGGACTAAGATGGAATGCCTCGTTACCAGTAAGGGTCTCCGTAAGTCATTGTGTTATCTAAACTTAATGCTTGCTTATATTCTTTTTGGTATTGTCATAATAATTATCATAGATAATTTTGTTTTATTTGAATTTAGAATTTGACATATTTACAATGAATGTTATATAAGTAATTTCTTTTTCAATTAATATTTATAACAGTGTTTTACTTATTTTCATATTATAAAATTATTTGGATTGTATGACTCTTACACATTATAACTGTTGCTAGGTTCAGTTTTGATAGGTAGTAGGGATAGGCTACCACCATTGTGCGATATTATTTAAACGATTGCAATAATCATTAACTGGCTATTCGTGTTGAGAACTAGTAAAAGCAACAAGTAATTAAGAGTATTATTGCCCTTCCTGTGACTCCTTTAATACTATTGATAATACCCGATAACAATCTTTACTGAACACAATTAAAGTAATATATATATTAGTGTTGTCCTGACCCCTGAACTAGGAGAGCCTGTATGTCATAGACAAAGATAATAAGAAAAGAGATATGTACCTCTAATATGTCTGTGATGTAACTGACTGCCCTCGGCCATGAACCCAGTTTCACTTTTTCGGTTTGCCACGGATACGAACCTGATTAAAACAAATAATATAATAAAGACTTCATTTGACAAACAAATCTATACCGTGCTGTTTGGAGCTTCTGGCGATTGGATGACACAAAATCCATATAATAAATACCAAACCCAAATCCCACAGACTGTGTTTTTTTCTCTTTATTTGAATTAATAAATTTATTTAATATAGCATATTTAAAGTTCACTGCCGAACATAGGCCTTAGAGTGCTTTTTTGGTAGGCGGGATGACAACCGCAGTTTTTTACTATTTAGAGTTGATATCAGGAAGTTGCTGCTGCCCATCTCCTGTTTTATTTCCCTCTGTCGCCTCTTACGGCACTCACGGCATGATATTATGCTCGACACGGGTGATTTCTAGATCTCGACAACAGTGCCACCTACCGGGTGAATACCGGTCCAATTGTAAATCTAAAACATCTAACAAAACACTAAAACACGCACGAAAAACAACATCAAAATTGGTCAAGCCGTTTGGGAGGAGGTCAGTAACGAACAAAAGTACAGTATAGATATATATAAAGATACCTTCACAAGCTTCCGTGGCTAATATCATTTTATCTGGATGGGTCTTCGATACTGCGTACAAAACGGAAGCAGGCACCACTTTGTCAGCGTAGAAATGCACACCAACACCGTCTATGTAGTCTAGCGCTTTGGGATACTTATTCAATATCTATAAATAGACAAAATATCTTTATACAAATTCCGTTCAAGAGCATATATTGTGAACACGGAAGGGTTTTTAATCTGGGAAACGTAAAGCTTTGCACGGGTAATTTCTGAATCTACCACCATCTAATGGGCCCTTTATTGTGAATCAAAGCCATTCTCGAATTAACTTAATCACACACAAAAAATTTCATCAAATTAAATGTATCAGTTAGTTCAGGTGTGAATGACATTTTTTCACAAGATTGAAAATAGATTTTCTTTCATATGTAGAATTCTTCATTTTTTCAATTAAATCTTAAGAATCACTTTTTTTCAAATAAGACAAAACTCGTTTCCAGTAAAAAGGGTATCCGGTTCTCTACATATTGTTACGAGCTTGGGGTTCGAGACCGATTGAATTACCAAAATTGACACTTTAATTACACAACACTAATTACAATCTAAAACCACACTAATAATAAAACACAATTGTACTACTGATCACTTAAGTTCGCAGTTGTTTCGCTTCGAAGTATTCACTTGTATCGTCAATTCAATACTGCCTTGGTCGTGGTCTATACCGGCCTTATATAGGGCCTCAGATAGTTTCCAGAACCTTCTACTGTAGCGACATTTAGAATGTTCAAGTACATATCGGTCCCGATATTTCTAGAAGGATCTTGACTCTTCTAGTTCTGCTATTCGACACTAGAGGGCGCTAGTGTAACTAGTGTTGCCATGTATAAGACATCAATAGTTGTGCGCAACACTGCCCCCTCCTAAGACATGCTCGTACCGAGCATTATTGGCCCCATAATAACGCACCAGTCGATCCACATGGACGATCTTAGGAGTACCTCTGGCACCTTTCTGTATCCGGTAGGTTACGTCATTGATCCTTGTCACAATCCGGTAAGGTCCGTCCCAATTAGCTTGAAGCTTAGGAGATTTCCCTTTGCTGCGAACTGGATTGTGTAACCACACTAGTGAACCTTCGTCAAACCCCTTGTTGTTCATTTTGCGGTCATACCGTGTTTTCATTTTCTCAGACGTTTGCTGGCCCGTCTGTCTGACGTGCTCTTAAATGTCATTCATTTTGTTCTGCAAGTCATTTGCATAATCGGTTATACTGCGTGGGGTATTCCGGTGATCAAGTCTGCAAGCAGTCGTAATTCTCTCCCAAAGTTTTCGAAAGCTGGTGTCACTGACGTACTTTCGTGAACAGCGCTTCGATATGACAACAAAAACGGTTGTATGTGCCTGTCCCAGTTTCGTTGCCGTTTTTCCACAACTTTTGCTAGGTACCTCTCCAATGTCTGATTAAATCGTTCTACCATTCCATCAGATTGTGGGTGGTAAAAAGTTGTTCTTGTGTTATGAGTACCCATAACTCGGCAAGTTTCCTGGAATATTTGAGACTCAAAATTCCTTCCTTGATCGCTGCGAATCTCTAAAAGTACTCCAAAACGACAGAAAACTTCATGAACTAGTTTATCTGCAACTGTTGAAGCTTCTTGATTTGGAATAGTGAAAACTTCTGGCCACTTAGTGAAGTAATCCATCACAACCATGAAATACTTGTTACCACTTTCACTTTCCGGAAACGGCCCCGCAACGTCAATAGTTATCCTCTCCCATGTTGCACCAACCTTGTACAATGTCAATGCGCCTCTACTACGAATTTGAGGTCCCTTTACAGCCGCACAACTTGTACATTTGCGGCAACAGTCCTCGACATCGTCACGACAGTGGACCCAGTAAAACCGTTCTCGGATCTTCGGTAGAGTTCGTTTAACTTTTCCACTCATTGCTGAGCTGGTCTGTCCTGAGTATCCTCACAGATACCACTTCCTCTTACCTAGTACAACGCTTGCAATCTTCAGGACAAAGTCTTCTTGACAATACATCTGCGTTGCCATGAGATTTCCCGCTGCGCTGAACGGTGCTGTTAGCCGCACTACCCTCTCGAAATCGATCACCTTCCCTTTCTACAGTTCGCTTAGGGCAGCTTGATCGAAGATGGCCCCTTTCCCCACAGCCATAGCACCTAGGGTTGTAGCCGTTATTGCGCTCCCGAACTGTAGCTGCTGCAACCTCTCTAACGCGATGAGAACGATGATCCTGCCGCACGGCTTCCACCTCCAGTGCATGGGTCAAGTCGTCCTTAAGCGTCTCGTGGTGCCGAGCCTGACAGCAGCTCTGACTTCAAGGTCGTGGATGCCGTCGATGAATGTCTGCACCAGGTTCCCTACAATGAGCGCAGGTACAGACTGGTATGCTTTTCGAACCAGCTTCTCCACCTCAATGGCCCACTGCTGCAGGTTTTCATTACTACGTTGAACGCAATCTTTGAGTTGCGCACGAAAGACGTGTCCCAGGTGAGCGTCACCATATCGCGCCTCCAATGCCTCAAGGAGTTACTCGTAAGTCACTTCCTTACCGAGAGCTTCCAGAACAGTTAAGGCCTGGTCGCGCAGGCCTAGGGTGAGAGCAGTCATGGCCTGACTTTTATTCCAACCGTTCGCTTTCATGACAGCCTCGAATTTGATTTTGTAGGCCGACTAGGAAGAAGTCCCGTCAAACGGCGGCACTTTGAATCCACGTAGCGAAGGTGTTGTAGCTACTACGGGAGCTGTAACTCCATCCCCAATTTTGACGTTGTCAAGCGTTTTCTTCACGTCAACCATCACTTTGTCAACCCGATTGTTCACTTGGTCGATTCGAGTTTCAGCTTCCGACAAGCGGTTGTTATGTTGAGCAACCCTATCCTTCAGCTCCTTTATCTCTTTCCCGAAGGTAGCGTGAAGGCCTTCCTGAGGAGCATCTGCTCTTCCATATCGTGCTGCAGCTGCTCTTCCAACCGACGGGTCTGTTCCTCCTGTCGGCGGGCCTGTTCCTCCTGTCGGCAAGCGTGATCCTGCAGCATCATCATCAGAGCACCTAAGTCAGGTGCTGCAGATGCAGGAGCTGATAATGGGCCGGCCTCCGTGGTTAGCAGCTGGCCCTCCGACGTTTGCGGCGTTGCATTACCAAATCGTCTCTGGTCCGTCTCCTGTTGGCGTTGACTTCAGGTACGGATACCCTCCGTGTCGCCTTTAGGTAAAATCGGCATATTTGATCCCACTTCTGACACCAATTGTTACGAGCTTGGGGTTCGAGACAATTAAAACTGCCGATTAAATTACCAAAATTGACACTTTACTTACACAACACTAATTACAATCTAAAACCACACTAATAATAAAACACAATTGTACAACTGATCACTTAAGTTCGCAGTTGTTTCGCTTCGAAGTATTCTCTTGTATCGCCATTTCAATACTGCCTTGGTCGTGGTCTATACCGGCCTTATATAGGGCCTCAGATAGTTTCCAAAACCTTCTACTGTAGCGACATCTAGAATGTTCGAGTACATATCGGTTCCGAAATTTCTAGAAGGATCTTGACTCTCCTAGTTCTGCTACTCGATACTAGAGGGCGCCAGTGTAACTAGTGTTGCCATGTACAAGACATTAATAGTGACGCGCAACAATATTTTAAAAATAAAACAAATTGTTAAAACAATAAAAAATATATTTCATTCAAAAGTTTCCTATTGTGAATACTAAAATCCTTTTAGTAACGACCAAAAAAATTTCAATGTCAAATTTTGAACTGTATAAATAGCATGCCTATATTTTTGTTAGGGATGTTTGTTATATACTGTATTATTATTAAATAAATTATCGCAAAGTTTATAAATGTTTGTTTTCAGCCCTTCAGTCGTTAAAAAATAATCATATGCTTACCTCATTAAACCAAAACGGTATAGTAAAGCGCTGGTCGTCACAGGATAAGATCTTAACGTTTTTAAAAATGGAATTTCGTATAATTGGGCCCAAATTGTTTACAATCCATTCGCCCTGAAACATTAATTACACTTTTGTAGTACACACCGTTATCGTTAGTCATTAAAATACATACAGATGTTTTCCATTTCGGTTTTTGAGTTTTTACAAGGCCTCTAAACTTAGGGGTACTCTTGTATGGTCTAGTAATCTATGAGGCCATTGCAGTCCATAGTTATTTAAGGACATTCTACAAAGTAATAAACGTAACTGAACACGTCTTTGTTAGGAATTAACTACTTAATCCATGGTCTGCATGGCCTCTTACGAGTCATTATTCCACCTGGAATGTTGGCTAATGCTAAAATGACACGTTTAGATTTTCGGCACGAGTAACTCGCCGAGTAACTCACTGAGGTAATTGTGGACAAGTACGACGCGTTTACATATTCGTCTGCATTCATGCAACGTAGATCTTTTAAACATGAATGACGCGCGTCTCGTTGCCGCGAATTTATGTCTACTTGATAATTATAGACTCACAAATATTTATTTGGGGGGTGTGGAGCGCCCCTCCCCCACTATATGGAGCGACGAACTGGTAAGAAATACATGAAGCCGATGGATGCAGATGGCTCAGGACCGTGCTTTGTGGCAGGTCCTTGGGGAAGGCCTATGTTTAGCAGTAGCACATGAAGGGCTGTAATGATGATGATTATGATAATGAAATGTTTATTTTCATTACTATTTATTTAAAACTGATTTCTATGACCCCATATCATGGGTTCTCATTGATAAATTTCTATAAAAATAGTGGATTCGTTACTCCATCACAATAGTTAGGTATTTTAATTATTTAAAAGCTTTTAAAAAAGTTACTTCGCAAACATCCGCTCTATAAAGTAAAATGATGTGTCTTACCTAGTATGAAGAGCACCTCCCACCCTCCCTCAGATGCGTGCACTATTCCCGCCACCACTAATCCCAGCACAACTACTCCCAACACCACTACACTAGGAAAGACACACCACTGACGACAATAGACACGTGTTTCGCCTCTACACGAGGCATCCTCAGGTGATGTAGACTCTACGGTGGCTGACCGTTATTAATTATTAACGGGATAGTGTACGCAATTTTTTTTTGTAGAATAAGGGTGACAAACGAGCACACAGTCCACCTGATGGTAAGTGGTTGCTGCGGCCCATAGACATCTACATCTATCCTCAAATCAAAATGTAGATGCGTTGTCACCCGTGAGGACTAAGATGGAATGCCTCATTTCCAGTAAAAAGGGCCTCCGGCCACCTGCACTCACCAAGCGAAACGCAGAGGTAAACCGCTACTTCACGCTGGTTTTCTGTGAGGTCGTGGTACTACCCCGGTTCGAGCCGGCCCATCCGTGCGACAGCAAAAGCTGCCGCGTGGCTCTACCACTGTTAAAAAATTGCAATTGAGGGAGGGCGGGAGGTGCTCTTCATACTAGGTAACACATAATTTTATTTTATAGAGCGGATGTTTGCGAAGTAACTTTTTTAAAAGCTTTTATATAATAGAAATATATATAAAATAGAAAAAAAAACAAAAAAAAAAAGAAAAGTGACAGGTGACAATTGTCCATATTTTGAAATATATTGTTTAAAATAACTATTTATTATAATATTATTTTATATATAATTATACATTTGATGCGAAAAATGATGCTTTATACAGTGGTGTAAATTTCTATAAGCACAAATTTCACGAAAAAATTTTAGGAGTGAAAAACGGACATTTTCGTGAACACCGCCGGATTTTGATGTTTGCCGAACCAAATCAGAAAGTGGCAGATTGTGTATTATCTCATATAAGGAAAGATTCCACGCCACGCAAGCCTTACAATTCCAACCCTGACATCAATAAATCAGGTGAGCCTAGCAATATGACTACTCGAAAGCATAAACACGACAACGACTTCTCAGAGGCTCTCAATAATTTTACCTCAGAGATACGTAGAACTTTACATGACTGGAAAAAGGAAATTCAAGATGAAATATCAGGAATTAAAAATAATTTAGACTTCGTATTAAAAACCGATCTTGAGAAACTAAATGCATCCTTTGCTGAGATCATGTCGGAACTAAGCAGCGTCCGTCAGGAATATCACGAGATTAAAAAGTCGGTCATATCTCTTGACCTAAAGTACAACGAGACAATGAAGCAAATCACAGTTTTAGAAAACTCTGTACAATTCAATTGCGACCAATATGACCATGTTCAAAAGAAAATGGAATTATTATCTGTTAACAAAAAAGCAATCGAATCACTAGAATCCAAAATGGACTTATTGACTAACGAAAACAGACTATTACAATTGGAAATTAACACAAATAATCAAAGAGATCGCCTTTTGAACTTAGAGATCGTCGGCGTTCCTGAAATCAAGGATGAAGACTTAACCAATTTAATTATATCCATTGCTAAGCAGTCTAATGTAACTATTTCCCCTAATGATATATTAGAAGTTAATCGTGTCACACCGAAAATCAAACAACAGGGCCGCCCGAAAAATATAATTGCAAAGCTTAAATCGCGTCTTCTAAAGGACAACATAATCTCCGGCACTCGAAAAAACCGACTGACCACCAAAGACCTTGCCATACATGGCAGCGTTCGTTCCGTATATGTCAATGAGCATCTTACACAGTGCAATAAACTTCTACTAAAGAAATGTAGGGAGACTGCGAAACTTAAGCAGTATCAATATGTGTGGACAAAAAACGGGAGGATCTACGTCAGGAAGAACGACACATCTCCGGCTTTGCATATATCACAGGAAAGAGACGTTTTAAAATTAATTTAATCTTACATTGTATATTGTTTTGTTCTCTTTTCAAGTACGTTATATTGCTTAAATTTATCAATTCCATCGTTGTAAAAGCAATTCATTGGTCTCTCTTATCTCATTTTGTCTATATTATATATCATTGTTTGACCGCACGTAAAGGGAGCTCAATTAATGAAATATTTTTGGTCTTAAGTGTATTAGTCACACGCGCGATAATTGTGCAGCTAAGTTGCATCCATATTCTTCACGAACGTTACTCAACTATATATATATTATGGTTTCTTTTACTATATCCTTTATATTTAATAAAATACCAATTATATTTTTTCTGGCGTCTTGTATATTATATATTAATTTATTTTACTTTGTCAATCTATGAATTCATCTATTATATTGTTATTATTCATAATAATTACCCATTCAATATTTATTTATTAAATCTAACAACAATACTTAAAACGTCTATATTGTTACATTCGCGATATTTATATATATATTTAATAACTGCTCTGCATATTTATAAGCTCGCACCCTTTTATGTTGACTCGACTATATTAATCAAATCGTTTAAGGATTCATTCTGTTATATCTTATTGATAAATTTTATACTCTACCACCTTATACAAAAAATCAAATCACTATTAACTAGCAACTGCCGAAGTGATATATCATTGTTCGTACTACTTAAGTCTAACGTAAACAAATTATTAGTTCTGTTACTCTGTGTAGCTTTAAAGTACTATAAATTTAACACAATTGGGTACATATTTGATTTTGATTAATGGCTGTAAATAATTTGTACTGTTATTATCAGAATGTTCGTGGTCTTAGGACTAAATGTCTTGAATTACGACTAAATATTTTGACGAACGATTACGACATTATAAATATGACAGAATCATGGCTACACAGTGGAATTTTTGATGGTGAGTTGTGCGACGATAGGTATGACGTGTTCAGGGCTGACAGAGATTTGCGTAATAGTGGTAAAAGTACTGGTGGTGGAGTATTAATACTGACACGACGTACACTCGGTGCCATGTATCGTGACCTCGGCGTATGCGGTCTTACTGAGCTATTGTGGATTACTATTCCTTCAAGCGCGTGCGCTTCAAATTCCAACTTACATATTTGTGTGGCATATATTGCCCCTGACCCTCATCAAATGCCATCGGATCTCGTTTTTATTAAACAAAAAATTAATAGTATTATCGAGCTTTCTCCAAATTATAATTTTGTAATATTAGGAGATTTCAACTTGCCGTTCATTTCTTGGAACCCAAACGGAAATACAGCTTTGAAAAAAGGGCCTACTGAGGTACAAGAAGCGAGTATCCAGCTGATGGAAACACTAACATTTCACGGGTTAAGACAATTTAATACTTTAAAAAATCATGCTGGTAACACATTAGATCTTGCATTCTCTAATCTACCTCTGAATATCATCCCTGCGGCTGCGCCGCTACTCAGGGAGGACCACGCACATCCTTCTTTTTGCTTCATAGTTTTGGATTTAAACATTACTCCTCTACGGGAAACAGCTGCGCCGAGGCGAAATTTCAGGAGGGCTGATTATGAAAAAATTAATACATATCTTTTAGAACAGCACTGGAGGTCTCTTCTATGTACAGGCACTGTAGACGAAGCTACAAATACCTTTTATAACATACTGGATAGTTGTGTTCGTTTACATGTGCCTTTTAGTTATAACACAGGGAAGCGATCATATCCTAAATGGTACACACCTGCTTTAATAAAAATAATTAAGGAGAAAAACAATGCTCACACACGTTGGAAAAAATTCAGGAATAGATTAGATTACGATGAGTTTTCGTTACTCCGAGCAAGAGAACACCGTGTTCAGAGAGAATGCTTTAATAAATTTACGTCAAGTTGTGAAAATAGCATCAAAACACATCCTAAAACATTCTGGACTTTCGTCAAAGCCATTCGGGGTGGGTCAGGTTACCCTAAGAAAATGTCTTTGAAAGATATAGAGTACACCGATGGTATAGACATATGCAATGCTTTCAACTCATTCTTCAAGAGTGTATTTGGTATTCCTAGTAATAACTACATATATCCACATACGGAATCGTTGTGTACTGACACCGTTTCTAATGTACAGACAAACGCTGCAATAATTGAAAAAATGTTGAAAACTTTGGACACGAACAAAGGTACCGGTAGTGATGGGTTACCTTCTTTTTTTTGGTCACGATGCGCTAAATCACTTGCTCTCCCCTTGACTATTATATTTAATCGCTCTCTACGTGAAGGGATATTTCCGCATCAATGGAAGTGTGCACACATAATCCCTGTACACAAGAAGGGATCACGTACAGAAATAAATAATTATAGAGGCATTTCTATTTTGAACACCGCGGCTAAAATCCTTGAACGAGTAGTATATAACGTAATTTACTCCACGCTTTCACGTGCCTTCCCTGAGCAGCAACATGGTTTTTTACAAAGGCGATCCACCCTACGAACCTGGCAAGTTTTTCTTCTTTTGTCCTTGAAAATATGGATCAAGGTGGGCAGGTTGATGTGATCTACACTGATTTTGAAAAAGCTTTCGATCGTGTGGATCACATGATCCTGCTCAACAAATTAAAAATATTAGGGATTCACGGTGACTTGCTCCGATGGACTGAATCATATCTCACAAACCACTCACAAGCAGTCGTGATAGGTGGTTTCCGTTCGAGCCACATAAACATACCTACAGGTGTTCTTCAGGGCTCTCACTTAGGTCCACTTTTTTACAATGCCTACCTATATGACATTGGTTCGTGCATTATACACACAAATTACCTCATGTATGCAGATGATAAGAAGATTTTTTGTAAAATTAACACCATACATGACTGCCTATTGATACAAAAAGACCTGGACCGTTTATTTGAAAATTACAAAATAAATAATATAACTGTCAATGCAAGAAAGTGCGAATGTATTAGATTTACACGGAAATCTAAGCCAATTCTAAATAAATATCACTTTGACGGATTAGAAATCAGCCGAAAAGTAAGTGTTAGGGATTTAGGCGTAATTTTTGATCATAAAATGATACTATCCGAACACATTGATTACGTTATCAGTAAAGCCTATAAAAATCTTGGTTTTGTTCTTCGCATCTGTAAACCATTCTCGAATATTAATACAATTAAAATGGTTTATTTTGCATATGTCAGAAGTGTTTTGGAATATGCTAGTTCAATATGGTCTCCACAGTACAATGTCTACAAAAGCCGCCTTGAGCGTATTCAAAAAATATTTGTTAATCACCTTAACTTTCGCTGTCGGAATAAAATCGATACTTACACAGACAGTTGCACTGAGCACGATCTCTTATCTCTGGAACACAGGCGCATTTTGCTTGACATGGCTTTGTTATATGATATAATAAACAGTAATATTGACTGTCCATATCTTGTCTCAAGAATCACCTTTCGTACTCCAAAATTCCGTACCCGCAATACTACATTGTTACAGACTCCCTGGCATCATTCAAACTACTGTCGAAACACTGTTCTTTCGCGGCTTGCTCGTACATATAATGAACAATTTGGACACATTGACCTCTTTGCGAAATCTAAACTTACGTTTAAAGATTACATCAAGAAAACTATTACTCGAAATAGAGCAGTTGAAGTTAAAATCACATACAATCATATATTCTCTCATCTATTTCTTCTATATGTATTTTTGAGGCTACTAATATAAATATATATAATATATTATTTTATTTAATATATATTATAATTAATTATTTGTATTATGTTTATATATTTAAACATTTAATATGTATATATACATAAGTAAATATATAAGTATGTATGTATATATATATATATATATATATCTTATATGTTTATATATATATATATATATATATTTATATATATATAAAGGTAATGTAATATATCATTCTACCTGACTATCTCTCCTGATCTGTAAACTTATGACCACCTTCATTACATTGAATTGCTTATAATTTTGCTTATAATTTATCTATTAGATTGTTCTTTTTCCTTTTCTTCTAACAACAATACACCTACCATCAAACAATATAAGGGAAACCTGTTATTGGCCATACTTTTAGTTTGTTACATTAATGTTAATATTTTCTATATACGCTGTTGGTTTTCTAAATAAATAAATAAATAAATAAATAAATAGATTTCCGCAAAGTAACGCCTGATTCTATTAATTATTTTAATTATTAATTTTTTTGAGGAAAAAAAGTGTAAAAGTTCACGGACCACGCGAATAATGACGAGTATGTAAACATCGATACGAATAAACACGAGTATTCCTTTTACTCGTGCCAATAAACCGATATCGAGTGGAAAACAGGCGAATACTCGGGCCGAGTAGGATGCTGGTGCTCGTGCCTAATCGTCTGTGCTCGCCGAGTATCTAAACGTTGCATAACAATCTTACCATTTTTTCTACGGACCAACCGAGCATGTTAAACCTAGCTAATCCAAAGTAACCATCAATTGGTTCGTTAGTCGTAGTGATTGCCCAAATGTTTATACCTTCTTCCGCGTACTTTTCTAAAAATCTGAAACAATTGTACTTATTTAACTGACGTAATTTTTAAATGAACACTAGCAAATGTTGTTAACACTACTAATACGCCCCCTGACATCTCAAAAAAGCTTTTAACACTTGTAGTATATTTCACGAGTCATGACAGTAGACGAATTTCGGGTTAGGACTAACGAATTTTGAGTTTAGCGGTCCGTATCATTAATCATTAGGCTCTCAACCTGCATCCATCCATTACAGCCCATAAAAGTCCACTGCTGAACATAGATTGTATCATAAGGAGGATAATTTCCACAGTGGCAACATTTGGCAGTAGGGTTGGCAGCCGCTGTCTTTTTCTAGTTGTTATTCGGAAGACGCTGCTGCTGATTTAGTTTGTTTCCCACTGTCGTCTCTTACTCACGGCACGATATGTGGTGGTGAATGTTCTTACACCGCCTCTACTCGATCACGGAAACCCAGTGTTAAATAAATTCTACGTGGTAGAGCCATGCTGCAGCTATATTATGGTTGTAGCACGAATGGGTCGGCTCGACCGGGGAAGGACCACGCTCTCACAGAAAACCAGCGTAAAATAGCAGCTTAACGCTGCTGTGTTTCGTATGGTGAGTGTAGAGAACCGGAGACCCTTTTTACTGGCAAAGAGGCATTCCATCTTAGTCCTCACGGGTGACAACGCATCTGCATCTTGAGTCTTTATTGAGGATAGATGTAGATGTCTATGGGTCACAGTAACCACTTACCATCAGGTGAACTGTGTGCTCGTTTGTCACCGGATCCTATAAAAAAAAATTCAAGCACCCACTTGTAATGATACAAAGCATATGTTTCGAAGTATTCCTGTTTAAGCTGGCTGATCCCCGAGAATTTGTGATTAGTCTTCATCCAAACAGGCGGCGACCACGTCGTAGCCACTATATGCACCGGGGACGTAGCCACCTTGCTAATTTCTTTGATCATTGGTATCTGGAAACATTGTTAAATGTTTTACTAAGATCGTTCTGTTCAAATTAATTAGCTTTTGTCAATCCACCACTGGACTAGCCTTGTTGAGAATGTGATAACCGATGAACAATATCTGAACGCGTTGCACATACTCCTAACATTGGGTAAGCGGATTGGTGAACACAGAAACGATATCCTCGCATTGGAAATGCTGCATTACCAGTCTGTGAGATTTGGATTTGGAATTTGTATTATAGTTTTCCTGCTACCAATATATACGACGGCTCTATGGCGCAGTGGCTTAGTAATCAGTTTCGGTGCTGGGGGCCGCAGATTTGAATCCCGCACGAAACAAGTACTTGAATGGCCTAAAAATAATTGTTCTAGGTCCTGGATGCTTGTTCTTGTGGAATTTATATATGTAAACTGTCTCAACGATACAGGGGAAAGTCCTAGTGCGAGAGTAACGTCGCCGCGTGGTTGCGATTGTGTGTAGTAGTGTTGCTAGTGGCGGCGTAAGGTAATCCATCACCTCATCTCATCACCTGACTGTCATAACAGGACTGTGTCAGGAAAATCTTATACACTAGACATATAATACTACGGACCGTATTAATAAACGTTACTCAGCTCAAGTACACGCACTTGAGTACAATATTGAGGTTATGATCTTATTAATAAATATATCTCAAGATACGGTTTAGGTTTACGATATCAGCTGAGTGCCACACTGATTAATAAACGAAACTCGACTCTCAAGTGGGTGTACTTGAGTGCTAGTCACAGAACAGTACTCGAGCCAAAATCAGTTTTGTTGGGTTTATCTGACAAGAGATTCTCAGTAGGAGTCCGGAGTCAGGAAGTTTGCGGTGTTTTACTTCCGTGCCTCGGAACGCACCCTGCGCCTGATCTCCCTCCGCTTGTGTCGGTTTACCGTCCCATCGGACTATGAGAGTGAGGGAATAGAGTGCGCCTGCGTTTGCACATACACTCGGGCACTATTATAATCCTGTCCTGCGCAGATGGCTAGAATCCGTTGAGGATGGCCTCCGTGACCGAAATTCGGTCTTGAGGATATTATTATTATATAAGTATCTATTCGCGGTTAGGAATTAAAATTCAGACGCGTTGTCATACTCGAAGATTAAGACGGGACGTCTTGTTACCAGTAAAAAGGGTCTAACTCACCATGCGAAACAGAAGTAGTGTGCTCCTATTTCCCGCCGGTATTATATGTGGATGTTTATTAAATTACAGTCCAGTAAGTGCCTACTGCCGTCTTTTTTTATAGAATAAGGGTGACAAATGAGCACACAGTCCACCTGATGATAAGTGGATGCTGTAGCCCATAGACATCTACATCTATCTTCGTTGTCAGCCGTGAGGACTAAGATGGAATGCCTCGTTTCCAGTAAAAAGGGTCTCCGGTTCTCTACACTCACCATACGAAACACAGCAGCATTAAGCTGTTATTTTACGCTGGTATTCTGTGAGTCTTTCCCCGGTCGAAGTGACCCATTCGAGCTACAACTATACTATTGATATAGTTGTACCCTGGCCCTACCACGTGAAATCTCTTCTCTAGTCAATCTTCAAACAAAGAAGACCACAGATGCGTAGTCATCTCTGGGATCTACGATAGAATGCCGCTCAACATGTAATTACAATGGCTCACTATACCCGTCAGACTGGAACACTGAAGTGCAGGCACTACTGTTAGGCTGCAGAAACAGGTAAGTGGGTAGTACCTACACAGACAGACTCCTGGGCAGGATAGGAGACATATCACCCAGTATTATCTTGAGTGTATATTGGGTATGCTTCTTGCCAGTTCGAGCTGAATGATTTGTGCTACATCCCTCATAGATACATCTGCTCGTATATATTTCAAATGTAAAATAACTTACTTTGTAATTATAGTCTTCATCGGTCAGTGAGTAGTTTGACAGCTTCGTGTCATTCTCAGGCTGTTCATTGTAGGCATATGGGTGAGTTGAGAAGTCACAACCACCGATTGGCACTCGTAGCATGTTGTACTCCAGACCCTTAACGCTGAAGTATGAGCTAAAAAAGTAAGGAAGAATACATTAATTCAGCATAGTAGTAAGAAAATATATGCACAAGAGGTCTCTGAACTAGTTGAATTTAATCTAAAACATACATACCATCATAGATAAACACTCGCATCTGTCACACACAGGTAGGCACAGATCACGGACTTTAATTTTGCACAATCCTGACACACCTCTAATCAAAACACTTATTATAATAAATACATATCGTTACAGTAAATTGAGCAAATGAAAGGGCATCTGTCATTGAAGTTAGCGCAATTAGGCCCGTATTAATAAACGGACATAAGTCAAAAATCTATGTGTTACCCAAGTTCTAAACAGTAATTTATATAAATGAAGGACGGGAAGAGCGGAGCCTATTAACACAAGTTTCCTAACTTAGAAGGAGTGTTCCAATGATGTATTTAATTTTAAGTATTACTGGTCTGAAAATAAAGATATTTTGATTTAACTCAAGTGCGTAATAATTTGATACGCCCTCATTACGATATCATTATCTCAAGATCGTTGCTAATTAATAAACACATAAAAAGAGTATCTCAAAACGATGTACTTAGGAATACTGTTCTGTGACTTGCACTCAAGTACACACACTTGAGAGTCCAGTTTCATTTATTAATCAGTGTGGCACTCAGCTGATATCGTAAATCTAAACCGCATTTTGAGATACATATGTTTATTTATAAGATCATAACCTCAAGGTTGTACTTAAGTGCGTGTACTTGAGTTGAGTATCGTTTGTTAATACGGGCCATAAACAGTGTGAAGGATTTTATTTACCTAAGGTTGACAAACAAACATCTAGATAGATGCACTCGAAGCTAATAAAAGCGTATTAAAAATACAGTTTGTATATACGAGTATCTATAGGTTTCGAAAAGACTCCGTTAAATAGATATGTAACGGAATCTTTTCATGTAATTTTCACCAACTTATAGACGGCCGATTGACTTCAAAATTTGCACTCCTATCAAGGGCCGATGACAGTACAATATTTTAATTACTAGGACCCAGTGTTCTCTCTAGGATCATCACATCTCACAATCAATGCGTGTTGTTTAAGTTTTCTTAAACTCTAAAATTATTTAAAACTAAAATAATTATGCATAGGTCTTTCCAAGAATGGATCAGCTGGTAGGCATTACTTCAAAGATAAACCGACGGCTTTTGACGGCTCCGTGGCGCAGTGGCTTAGCAATGAGTTGCTGTGCTGGGGGCCACGAGTTCGAGTCCCGCAGGGACAAGTGTTTGTATGGCCTACAAATAATTGTTCCGGGTCTGGATGTTTGTCTTTGTGCAATTTCTGTTTGTAAACTACTTTCACGATACAGGAGAAAATCCTAGTGTGGGGTGTGGATAATGTTTTAAAAACAAAAAACCCCTAATCAGATTAGTGAACAGTCCAAAGCCGACAGTTTGCACAGTAATGCGTACTATTATTTATTCTGTGGTAATGCTCCCACCACCTGTCTGTGTATGCTTAGCCTTTTTAAATACATATTTTAGCAATATTTGGTTGGCTTAGCGATGCTTCGTAAATCAAAGTTGGAATTTAAAATATCATAGTACATATTTACTCGATTAAGTATTTCTGCATCACTTCTGGCAAACTCTTCCAGTTGATAGCTGCTGAATCGGTCACGGCACCTCCAAACCCTTCAACTGCTTGGTATTTTTTCTTTGGGTTTATTGTAAAAGTGGTTGTACAACATTCTACTGCAAAAACAAAGTAAAATAACAGATATTAAGAAATTTATTTTATATTAAAAATAAAATTAAGCCATATTCGCTTATTTTTCACATGATGATTTCTCTTTACAGGAAAGGGCCAAACGAGCATGTGCTTCACCAGGGTAACACCAGGGTTTACTGGCCTTTAATAATTAATAATAAATATTTTTTGTGCAATTTAAATATTTGAACATTACTTTTGCTATTTGCTATTACATGGCGGCTAGTAATGGCACCACGGCTTATATAGAAGTTGTTTAGTGTCCAGTCTATCTCTACTCATATTATAAATCTGAAAGTATGTTCGTTGGTTTATATTTCTTTTCGCAGAAACGAAGCAACGCATCGACATGGGATATGAAGGAAAACAATATAAGCTATATTTTGTCCTTGAAAATAGCACGTTTCCCGTAGGGTTGGATTGTAGCGTATTTCCGTAATTACCTATTTAAGTTTTAGGTCTTGTAATAACACACTAACGTTAATTTTTGTACTACCTAACTAAAATTTTGATGGTGTTTTCCGATCTCCACGTGGGTGAACCAAATTCTATTTTAATTTAAGAATTTCTTTGTATATAACTGATGTTTAAAATAGATTTATGAACGAGACGAATAAATTTGAATTGAGCAAAATTGGCTTACATGTATGATCCAAAGTTTGAAATGTTCCTATGGTCTTCTGAAACCGAGATCCAGCCTGCAAATAGCAGAAAAAAAGTGAGAGTGTAATAGTGTGATTATGTTACGTGTTTATTTAAGAAATATTTCTGTTTCTCGTATGATGGCAGCGTAGGTGAATCCCCTACCTTATATCAATCCATGGGTGTCGTAAGAGGCGACAGATGGAAACTGAAACAGGAGATGGGCACCAAGATCCTTCTGACAACAGCTCAAAAAAATTAAATACTGTGGTTGCCAACCCGAATGCCAAGCGTGACAATTATAGCAAATATCCCCTAAGAGGGAATCTGTTAAGGTGGATTATGTTTAGCAGTGCATTTTTGATAGGCTGTTATGATTGAATGTATGTAAGAATTATTAAAAAAGGCTGGAGAAGCTAGCTGAATATAGACATATAATAATGGTGCGGTAGACTGTTTCCTGCTCTATTATCCTTTCAAAATGAGAGGTCCTCAACATACATATAATGCGATATAATATCTTCCACACCGAATTTCGGTCACGGCGGCCAGCCTCAACGCAGGCCATCGGCGCAGGACAAGATTATAGTGCCAAAGTGTATGCGCAAGCACAGGTGCACTCTCTATTCCCTCATTCTCAAAGTCCGATGGGACGGTAAACCGACACGACCGGAGGGAAATCAGGCGTAGGAGCAACGGCTTAACGTGCCTATCGAGGCAAGGGCGTCACACATCGCCAACTTCCAGACTTCGGGCGGCTACTCAGAATTTCTTGACCGAAAAACTCAAGAAATTATTTTTTTGCCCAACCCGGGATTCGAACCTGAGACCTCATGATCAGCACTCGTATTTGCAACCAATAAACCATACATATATATGCGATATACGTACTACATAACTACGTATGTGAATCTGTTATAGTTGTTACAATACCTTAAGTACCTTTAGGCGGCTATGCCTTGATCGTTAAGAAATTTGGCAAATGGACTGCATTATTCTAAAGATGTGTGCATACTCACCACGCAAGGCAAGCAGATTGGAGAGTGCAGACCTTAAACCTTGTAGTGGTAACGCTGCTACCAACACTAGTGTCTGGGATTTTGGGTTCTGCATTTACGAATGTTTATGTCGACGGCAGATTATATGATTCGTCACTATATAAACGGCGACGTCGGATTGAAACGCGGGATGGTTTGCGAAATGTCGAAAGTGAATTGATATGTCATGGTCCGATCCTAGAAATAGGCAGATCATGATGTGCCTGGGCATTTCATGATACGCCAACATTTTATGATTTGGCAGATGATTTTTTGTCCGCCATAGCACTTTATGTTTAATTTATATAATATGTGAATGTATGGTGCATATACCCACTGTCGCCAATATTACTAAATAGATGTGCCTGGGCATGTCATGATAAGCCAACATTTCATGATTTAGCAGATGATTTGTCCGCCATAGCACTTTGTGTCTAATTTATATAATATGTGAAATGTGAATGTATGGTGCATATACCCACCTTAACACACTGTCGCTAATATTACTTATTATGTGCTTTCGTATTTATAATATATTAACAGAAGTCAAAAGTATGTATACCGTTTGTATGATAATGATTTATACAATCTGATATGATATATGATAATGATTTATACAATGACGGCTCCGTGGCGCAATGGCTTAGCAATCAGTTGTTGCGCTGGGGGCCGCGGGTTCGAATCCCGCACGGAACAAGTATTTGTATGGCCTACAAATAATTGTTCCGGGTCTGGATGTTTGTCCTCGTGCAATTTATGTTTGTAAACTGCCTCCACGACACAGGAGAAGATCCTAATGTGGAGGTAACGTTTTTTTAAAAAAAAAATCTGGCGACGACATACATATATATATATATAAATATATAACATAATATACAATTTTTATAAAGCTATTAGAGTTTCTGGGTCTTCAATCCAAAATGTCTGACACCAATTAACTTCAGGTCACACCTTTGGTGCTGTTACCTGTAGCCATCTTTAAAATACATCTGGTAAATACGAATTGGCATACCATCTTATATCGGAGGAACGTGTGTTCAACGTAAATAAATTATAGGTAATTAACACTACACTGTACTTTCATTTTTATAAGAGATGACAGAGTGAATCAAACCTGGAGATCAATAGCAGTGTCTTCCTAATAACAACAAGAAAATATTAAAAACATGCATGAATGTCGTGGAACATACGGTTGGAACGAAGTTCCTTTCGTAGTATATTATTATTGAAAAACGTATTATATTATTGATTAACAAATACAAACAAATGAATTACTAGCGCCTATTAAAATGAAGCGTCATTTAAATAAAATATTTCTTTCAAGGCAAGATAAGAAAATGTGCGAGAGAGATGGATATTATTTCATCTTGCTTGCTTATAGCCGCAAAGGCCGTAACACCACGTCAGAATTCTTAATTATAGAGAATCTAGAAAATCACCTCGGAACTTGTGTAAGTTACGTAGGTACCATTTACTGGTTCCTCTCTTGTGATGTCATCGCAGTAAGTAGAATTGCATACGCATATCACCGAGCGTCCACTGATACGGCGAGCTAAACATGGCTTGTCTAAAGCTGTAAAAAGAAAAAAACCGGTCAAAGGTCAAGGTGGCTAGACTTCTTTACAGCCTAGTAGTCTGCCTACGTCGGTACTAATCTCTTACCTATTTCTGTCCAAATAGCAGTGCGTACACTGCTGTTTTCCGGTCTGGAGTGTAAACAGAATCAGTACAATTATTTTGTAACTAATAAGCAGTGAGATATTCCATCTGAGTCACCAGAGGCAACAACACATCTGTAGTCTTCTTTATTTGAAACACGTTTCCACGGACTGCAGTAGCCACTTACCATCAAGTCAATTGTAAGTTAATTTGTAATAGTTTTACAAAAAAATGCCAAGTGCTCTTTGTTAAACCATTGGGCTTTTTCATTGTGAGAAAATCCTCATGAACACTTATTGCTGTGAGGGGAATAGGTTATGCTAAGCTTTTACCGGTCAAAGCCTCATATTAGTCACCATTGACGCAGTCAAGAGGCACGTGGACCTCCGTTCGGAACGCATCCGAGGCCCCTACATTGCTATGCTTGTTCAACTCGCCACTGGGACAGTACCTAACTAGCTAGAATACTAGAAGTAACTACTTCTAGTATTCTCCTGGCATATAATCTCTTTTGATCATACTCAGTAGCCTCCTAGCTATTAAGGCTTCACACTTTCTGATTATTCAAAGTACTCTGTGCTTCACACAAAGCGGCTACAGCCGCTCAAACCCTTGGGCTACGTTTGTAACACTAGTTCGGCCGAAATATCTTCTTAACGGATTTTATCGTGTAGAGAAATGAGCATATCCCTCCCTAAAGTCTGCTTTAATAAATACAATGATACGTGATCTTTGAATTGTTTAAAACCCTTAAACTAATAATAAGCGACTGTTTTGAACCTATGTGAATCTATTGTAATGTAATTATTGCGCAAAATAGTTTTATAAAAATTGAACACCAGCACCAGCACCAGCCATTGACTCGGTAAAAATAGCTTAAAAATGACTATCATGTTAAGAACACAGTTTATAAAACCGTTTTTATTTTATCGAACAGATTAAGCGAGACCCTAAGTTTAGAAATTAAAAGAGCAATCCAAATCCTTATTAAGTGGCGAAGCTTGCGAAGTCACTTATTGATTTCACGATGTCTGTCCGTCTGTCCCACGATTATCTCGAGAACGGTTTCGAATTTTCAAATTCTGTTTTCAGCAATCGATTACTAATCACCCAGGCATCTGAACCTCCTATTTTGAAACTGATTGCTCAACGGCAACCGTTAGAAACCGCTACAAAGCTGATTGCTTCGCCACTTTGCTATGCTGTTAGCTTGCTAGGTTTATTGCTGTTCACTTCGCTCTATATGAATTGCCCATTAAAAGTAGATATAGGAACATGATACATACGGGTAATCAAGTTATCAACAAAAGATTGCGTTCCATTCTTCCTGCAAGGCGTTTTTAAGATCTCTTAAATTAGCGGAGGCAGGATGTTTTTTCTTAATTTGTCTTTCAAGCATATCCCATACATACGCTATGGGGTTTCAGTCGGGCGAGCGAGCTGGCTACCCTATAGCATTGATTTTAACGTCTCGAAGGTATTCGGCCACTACGTCCGTAGTATGGGGGCGTGCACTATTATCATTTATTAGGTATAATAACAAATCTATCTCCTATAAAAAGGGATAATGGCATTACAATTTCTTCCAAAATCTCAGTTACATATCGTGCCACTGTTAGTGCGGTCACTAGTGTCGGTACACTCAATGACGCGAAGTTCCGTACGTTAAAGTTAAAAAGTTAAAGTTACAGCCTATATACGTCCCACAGCTGGACACAGGCATCCCCTCATTTCTGAGAGGGTTTTAGGCCAAGGAAATGTCCGCCGCCCTGCCCCAATGGCGTGTTGGCGTACTTCACATGTCTTCGAAATATTTTTTTACTTATTTCTCAGACATGCAGGTTTCCTCACGATGTTTTCCTTCACCGCCGTACACGTGGTAAATCAGCATTTAAAATTGGAACTAACAATTTCATTGGCGCCGGCGGGGATCGAACACAGGTTGCTCGAAAACTATGAAATTTACAGCGAGCGCTTAGCCCCTGAGCTACTAAGACTTATTACTTCTTATCTATATCTATACACACAAATAAATAAAATTGAAGTGTCTGTTTGTAATTTCGAAATAACAGCTTTTATTATATGCATATGAAAGTATATACGATACTTATAACATAAACACGATTTTTAAAATTTTTTGTCTGTCTGTCTGTCTTTCCGTCTGTCTGTTTGTTCCGGCTAATCTCTGAAACGGATGGACCGATTTTGACGGGACTTTCACTGGCAGATAGCTGATGTCATAAGGAGTAACTTAGCTTAGTTTTATTTTAGAAAAATGATTAGGGTTCCGCGCAAAAATATTTAAACCCCAAATAACACGCGGGCGAAGTCTCGAGGAACAGCTAGTAAATAAATAAATTTATCATCATTACTATAATAATTTATCATAAGTCCACTGCTGAACATAACGTTTACATTAAAAGGTCTTATAGGGGTAGCATTTACTTTAATTTGGTTAATGTTTGTCATTCGCTCGTTTGTTTTTCTCGACCTTTGTAATTTTAAATTAACGAACAATCAAAATCCAAAACTTAATAAATTGCCACGCTTGGCAGTTTTTTTTTATAGTATCGAGTGACAAACGATCACACAATCCACCTGATGGTAAGTGGTTGCTGTAGCCCATAGACATCTACATGTCCTCGTTTACGAATCAAAATGCAGATGCGTTGTCATCCGTGAGGACTAAGATGGGAAGCCTCTTTTCCAGTAAAAAAGGTCTCCGGTTCCCTACACACTCACCATACGAAACACAACAGCGTTAAGCCATTGAGATAATATGTTACTACGTAACTAGAGTCGCTACTACCAACAAGCACTGCGTTGTACAAAACATTGGTGCACGCTCCTCAATGGGCCTTATTCGCTGTTTAGTGAGAGACCGAGATAGACGGTGCAGAGATTACGTAAATAATTAATTATTCCCTATTGCGTACTTAGATACTGTAAAATTAGTTCTAGAAATTCATCAAAATCTGAAGGAGTAACATTTCATAGGTAAGTAATATATTATTAGGTGAAATTCCTATAATTTAGGTAAATTTTCTGTGATTTGAAAGAATTAAATAAATCATAATTGCTCGCTCGCTTGCACGCGCTGCTATTACGCAAGAGCGAGAGAGATAAAAAAGAACGAGCATGGATTGAAGCTCCTATGGCACAGAAGCGACAACTCTTTTATAATTAAGTCATAACCTATATTAATATTGTCCTTTTTCTTTTATAATTTCTATTATAGTATTTACTATTTTATTGTAAACACTCTTCTCTCAATTTTATAACGCAATAAAAAAGAACGTAAAATAAACATTCTACACTCAGCGGCACGGAATCTTGGCCAAGCGGTTATCTCGCGATAGCAAAAGCTTTAAGTGTTTCTGATGAATGTTTGTTATGCAGGTATGTCAAAAAATGTTTGCTCTCAAGTTCAAGAGGGTAATTCATTATGTTAAGTGCACCATGACGAATTCTTTAATTTTTAGTTGAATCGGGTCATTTGAGCGACTAAGTTCACATTTTAAATTTGTGTGTTGTGAAAAGTTTACTGTAAGGTTATTCAATTATTGTGATCTTGTGTCTTAATTCAATAACTAAAGGTGCTTTAAAGCCAATAAAAATGCCATTAACACCAGCACAAGTTGCACAAGCAGTAGCATTAATTGACCAAGGGCTGACACAGCGTGAAGTTGCTATTGTGCTTAACGTACCACGGTCCTCAATGCAGTATTCACTGAAACGATACCAGGAGACAGGACGCTACACCCGCAGGCCAGGCAGTGGGGGCGTAAGGTGCACATCGGCCCGGGACGATCGTTTTATTGTTATGGAGATTTTGAGAAACCGCTACCTGACCGCTGTTGAGATACGCCAGCGGCTCCAAATCGCAAGAGGCGTTAATGTTAGTGAGCGTACGGTGAGAAGACGAATGGAGGAAGTGAATTTAAAAGCTCGTAGACCAGCACGAGGTCCAGAACTTCTCAGACAGCACCGAGTAGCCCGACTTCAGTTCGCAAGAGAACATGTCAATTGGACCCACGAGCAATGGGCTAGAGTGTTGTTCACAGATGAGTGTCGAATAGCTTTACGTGCTCCAGACGGTCGAGAACGAGTGTGGAGAAAAAGAGGAGAGAGCTTTCTACCCATTACCACCACCCAAACTGTGAGTTTCCATGGAGGCTCAATAATGGTATGGGGAGGTGTAAGTTCCGACGCACGTACAGAGTTGGTCATCGTCGATAATCGGCTTACAGCTACTCGATACATCGAGGAAGTTCTTCAGGAGCACGTAATTCCTTATTCGGGATTCATTGGACACGACCAATTCCTCCTCATGCACGATAATGCACTACCGCACGTCGCACATTGTGTAGAGGAATATCTGGAAGAGGTTGGAATACAAAAATTACAGTGGCCAGCTCGTAGCCCGGACTTAAATCCAATTGAGCATGTATGGGGTATGTTCAAAAGAAAGATAAAGTCCAGCTCCAAACCGCCACAAACTCTAAATGAGCTCCGAAATGCAGCGCTGGCCGCTTGGGACAGCATACCGCAAGTTGATGTCAGAAACATCATTCAAAGCATGCCAGATCGAATGCAAGCGGTTATCAGGGCTAGGGGAGGAAACACCCGATATTAAAACTGATAGACAATAAAGAAACAGACTTAATTTTTAACTTTGTAGTGTTTTTAAAGTGACAATGGAAAGATGTTAATTTTAGTGAAAACATGTTATCTTGAAAAGAAAAATTTCGGTGAAGTAAACATTAAATTTCTACGTTCTAAAACCATTAGAGACACTTATTGAATGCATCTACCCTTAATTTACTGTTAAAAAAACGTTTCAGTGCAAATAATCAGCAAATTCACGAGTGGCCAAGTTTCCGTGCCGGTGAGTGTACTATAATAATGTTTTATTTGTGTGTAATTTTTTTTCTATATTTGATGTATCAATGTATCTTTAAGGATTCCACGTGTTTAAGATTTTTCATTTTATTTTATTTTTTAATGGGTTAAGTATACATATTTAGCAGTCAATATTTTGTGGGTGGATGATGAAAAAATTATTAAAATACTTTTCAATACTTTGTTGTTTCATTTAACATTATGTAAGTAATGTAAAATGTATAATATCACCTCTATTTTATTAATCTATGACCGACGTCATCGAGACGCGTGGTGGGGTGTAATCGGGACGCGAATTTACTGGGAAGCGGCGACTCTAGTTACGTAGTAACATATTATCTCAATGCGTTAAGCTGCTATTTTACGCTAGTATTCTGTGAGTTAGGTGTACAATAGAAGTTTATTTATTTTTTTGAGTCTTTATCAGGAAGATGTTAGTGTCAAATACCAGTTTTATTTTGCTCTGTCGCCTCTTACGACAACAACGGTATGAAAGAGGTAGTGGATTCTCTTATCCCGTTATTACACGGCAAACATGTCACAAGCTAAATGTTATAGATTATAAACTCAGAACAAAGAAGTCATAAAGATAACACGTAGTTTTATTGTTTCAGTACTCGTAATGCAATTAAAATACGCAGTAAATTACATTATCCTAATATAAACAGTTATAACTTTGTTGAATGATCAAATAATAAATAAATAATTATTCCCTTGTATAATGCGCAGGCATTTAATTATTTTATATTTGATAGTTATAAACTGTAGTTAATTGATATTTGATTTTAATGATATTATATAATTCTAAATTCTAAATTTATTGAGCATAATTTATAAAATGTATTCTAAATTCTGGCATATTTTATATCTAAATGTTTGTTGAAGTTTTCTTTGAAGCATGATTGGTTTTGTAAATGTAAATGAAAGTTTGTTAAATATTCAATTTTATGTAATTCTTTTTTGGGAAATAAAGGCTTAAATAAACAAATAAATAAATAAAATAATGCGCAGGCAGCATAAATTTGCTCAAACTACACAATACACACGAGCCGTGGTAGTTCAGTGGTTTGGCAGTCGTTGTAAATTTCACAGTTTACAACGACTAATCCGGGTTTGATTTCCGCTGGCACCCATTTCAACATCTCTAACTACTGGAATGATTAGTGTTAAATCAGCATTTAATGTGAAAACAAACATATCTGAGGACATTTCGAAAACAAGTGAAGTCCGTGCTGACAGCGGTCTAATTGCTCTTAACCCTATCAGAAATGAGAGGTGGCCTGTGCTTAACAGTGGCACATATACAATGTGTAACAAAAACCCTGTGGTTCCATTTAAGTGCGTTATCAGAGTAACAAAGTAACTTTTTTTCATAAAACTTGAACATTAAAAAATCTAATTTTAATTAATAATAATATAATTTGCAAATTTTATGTGGTTTTATTAACCCTAACTGACACGAGCATCGGTGACGGGGGTCTTTCTCAATCCTCTTATTCTCCGGATAATGCAGAGGTCATAAAGCCACATACAATTCGCAAATTATTTTTTTAATAAAAAAATTTTTTTTAATGTTCAAAGTTTTTTGAAAAATGTTATTTCTTTACGTTTTTTTTATGGGATAGGGTGAAAAACGTGCACACAGCCCACCTGATGGTACACGATGGACACGTACATATTTTCTCAATTAAAAATGCAGCTGCGTTGTCACCCGTGAGCACAAAGTTGTAATGCCTCGTTTCCAGTAAAAAGGGTCTCCGGTTCTCTACACTCACCATACACAGTTAAGCAACGAAAAAAAAAGCACCAAAAACAGTGTTAAGCTGATAGTTTACGTTAATATTCTGTGAGAGCGTGGTCCTTCCCCGGTCGAGCCGACCCATTCGTGCTACAAATATACTACTAATGTAGCTGCAGCATGGTTCGACCACGAATAAAATATATAATAGGTCAAGGAAAATGCCACTTGATTGGTTGATTTGACACTTGCCTCTCCCTTCGTAGACTGTAATTGCTCGAATCACCACGTTTGGTGAGTAACTCATACCGAGTATAGGTACAAGGGCACTATGATCCTGTCCTGTGCAGATCGCTTGTCTCTGTTGAGACTAGCTGCAGTTACCGAAATTTATTATGAAGAACATTCATTATTATTAACTTATAAAATGGCGAGTTTCTATATTTATTAAATAACTGCTATAATGCTACATCTATTCTCGATTAAGAATCAAAATACAGATGCATTGTTACCACAGAGGACTTATGACTTGTTACCAGTAAAAAAGGTCTCTAGTGCTCTCAACTTACTATACGAAAAACAGCAACATACATATACATATACATAAACACTCACGCCTGTCACCCAGAGGGGTAGGCAGAGATTATGGACTTCCATTTGGCACGATCCTGACACACCTCTCTCGCTTCCTCCACATCCATATACCTACGCATACACGCTCATCGGTTAAAGGTACTCTTGATTTGGCCCATTTTTAATATATCGCCAATTTGGTCGATAAACTTTCGCCTAGGGCGACCCTTCCCGACTATGCCGTTCACCTCTGCAACATAAATTTGCTTTGTCACTCTTTCCTCATTCATTCTTTCTACATGGCCAAACCACCGAAGCATTCCTTTCTTAATCCTGGTCACAACATCATCTTACAAACCACACTCTTCTCTTATTAAACAATTTCTCACTCTGTCATTCAGCTTCATCCCTAACATACTCCTTAATGACCGCATTTCTACAGCATTTATTCTACTCTCATGCTTCTTCTGCCACACCCAACTTTCACTACCATACATTAAAGTAGGTACTAACACAGCATTGTGAATTGCCATACGTGCCTTTTTGGACACATTCTGACTTTAACAGCAACATAAAGCTATTATTTTACGCTGGGTTTGTGTATGAGCGTGGTCCTTTCTCGGTTGAGCTGGTCCATTCGTATTGAAGTCATAATATAGCTGTAGCGTAACTCTACTACGTATTACGTTACGTAAGAAATACCTGTTATATTATATATTTCTCATTCGTCTTCATCCGGTAGGCGGATCACATTTTTATATTATTATTCTACATTGAAAGTTAACTATGATACTTAATATGAAATATTCTTTAATAATACGGTTCTGTTAGTACCTACACTAAAATACATTTTGTGAGGTCAAGGAGTTCTTACGTCAATGATAAAACGCGACTTAATTTAAAAAAAATATTACTATTAATTTACAATACAATGTGTATTACGTACGCACGTTTTACGGCTTATGTAAATTACGTAATAGATATAACTATTATCCATATCTAAAGTAATTTACATAATACACGGGCTTGTTAATGCACGGTATATTTTTTTTATTCGTTTTTAAACAGTGATTGTACAACAATTCTAATTCTTTACCAAGCGCGACAAATGGAAACTAACAGAGGTAAGCAGCAGCGTCTCCCTAATCTAATATATAAAAAAAATATGTTTGTTTTTTCGTATTGCCATACCGTTCATCAGATTGCGGTAAAACTTTGTCAACATATTACTCGCATTACCGTGAAGGCGCAGTGTTTTAGAATCCAGATATCACCCGTGCGAAGCCGGGGCAGATCGCTAGTAACAATTAATAATATAAGATAAAACCTGCTGTTACTGACTCGCCTGCCAAGCGTTGCAACCAGCAAATACACTGGGTATTATGAGGCCATTATATGGGAGAGGTCTATGTCTTTTGTTAGGCAGTAACTCTGATGTCTTCTTCATTTTAATTAGCCGGGAAATTTCTACTGCTTGATGTGGCGCTCGTCCATAGTAAATAATTAATTAATTAATTAATGTCCTCCAGACCGAATTTCGGTCACGGCGGCCAGCCTCAACGCAGGCCATCGGCGCAGGACAGGATTATAGTGCCAAAGTGTATGCGCAAGCACAGGTGCACTCTCTATTCCCTCATTCTCATAGTCCGATAGGACGGTAAACCGACACGACCGGAGAGAGATCAGGCGCAGGGCCAACGGCTTTACGTGCTTTCCGAGGCGCGGGGGTATGACACCGCCAACTTCCTGACTCCGGGCAGCTATTGAGAATTTCGTGATGGAAAAACTCACTAACTGATTTTTTCGGCCCGACCCGGAATTCGAACCCGGGACCTCGTGATCAGCAGTCGCACTACTACAACCACACGACCAACGAGGCGTCCATAACAGGGAGGATCTGATTAACAATCGCAGTAAAAGACATTCAGAGTACCTTACGCTTGTGATTAATGAAATGGTTATATGGCCATATATCAGAAGCCATAAACGTTTTTGTGGATGGTGGATTCTCTTACAACGTAGTTTATATTATATTATTGGACTCTCAATGTAATCACTATCTGCCGTTTTTCTCTCTGTTTCTTTTTAAATAATATGCTGTTTATTGTATATACGTTCTATAATACATAATAAACAAACAACTAAAATAATAACAGTCCAACAGGCATTCCATTTTGGTTATCGAAAAGTGCAAAGAGTCAGTATTCAGTATAATAACAATTTTGTGAACCATATCATAGTCCTCGGAAGAATGTAGAGACCATCTTTGGAGGGTGTAGAGAGCCAGTAATGCCTCACAGCCTTTTACTGTAGCTACTGGGTCTCCAAAGACAAACATGGAACGCCTCGTTTAGAGGTCGAACACGTGTCGTGTTATCGAAAGTTGTGTGTCTTTTCTGGTATAGTGGCGTTTAGATTAATGGTGATGGGGATAGTGCACGCAATTAGTGAGGTTCCCTTGAAACTAGGTAAGAGACAGATCATTTTATTTAAATAAGTGAATCTTAGACAATTAATTTTTAACATCTATACATATAATAAATCTGTAGAAAAATTGTGTGTTCACGATTCACAAAAAACTACTGGACAGATTTCAATGAAATTTTGTAAGTAGACATTAAATAACCGTGTATAACACATAGGCAACTTTTATCCGCTTACAATAATAATATAGCCTTTATATCCCGAAACAAATAATCCTATCTTAATCAGTTTTATTATAATATGTCTCTGAGTTCGGTGTGCCTCTTGGCAAAGGCCACCTCTAACGATTTCCATTATTCTCTATCTTTTGCAACTCTTCTCCAGTTACAAACTACTGTTAATTTTGATTCGTCCTCCCATCTTTTGCGTTGTCGACCGACGTTGTTATCTATTTCGTTTCCCGTTTCTGGGGTACCATTCGGTCACTATTTTGCTCCATTTATCTTGGGGGCTTCGTAGCATATGACCTGTCCATCTCCACTTCATTTGGTCTATCTTGGTGAGAATATCTGTCACACCTGTTCTTGCTCTTATGCATGTCGTCGTTGCTAATATAAAACCTCCTATGTGTCATTTTCTTTGAAAATAAGATTTGCAGATATTTTGGAAGCGATTTTGAATAGTTGCCTTTTGTAAAAACTCCCATGTGAATATCTTATTCCTTCACTAAAGTACGATTGATTTATAAAATATCTCAAGTGTCAGCCAACATTTAGTTGTTCATCAAAATGTCCTATGTGCCCAATGCACACATAAGAGGTTTTAGTAACAGTTTTATTTCAAAAACATGTAATCTCCTATGTGATACTCGGCACTGCATTCTGTCAAGTTTGCGCCTGTTTCTTAGAAATAGAGCACAATGTTACGTCATGCATACATTAAAATTAGATGGTATTATTATTTGGTGTTATTAGATGGAATTAACGTGGTAGAGCCATGCTGCAGCTATATTAGTGGTATAGTTGTAGCACGAATGGGTTGGCTCGACCGGGGAAGGACCACACACTCACAGAATACCAGCGTAAAATAGCAGTTTAACACTGCTGTGTTTCGATTGGTAAATGTAGAGAACCGGAGACCCTTTTTACTGGAAAAGAGGCATTCCAACTTAGTCCTCACAGGTGACAACGCATCTACATTTTGATTCGCAAACAAGGATAAATGTAGATGTCTATGGGTCACAGCAACCATTTTCCATCAGGTGGACTGTGTGCTCGTTTGTCACCCTATTCCCATAAAAAAGATGGGTAATAAATAGGAGTTAGGGTCATACGTCACTTGACATCAGTACAGCTACAACTTGTCGCGCGCTAACACGGACCTCTTGTTTTTGCTATTATTCTATAGTTATTACGGTGTGCGAAATTGATAAAATACTGTGATAGAGTAAAATTAATTATATCTCAAATGGACAAAAGTATTCGTCGGGGATACCAAGGACACCTAATGGTAAATTTAGTGTCAAAATCTGAGTCATCTGCCGATAATGTCGACGAAGTTACAGCCGCCGCTACCGGGTCGAAGGAATTACCTTTGTATCTCGACGATTCATTAATAACGCTGGAAGATTTTGAATTTGAAACTGCTGTACCTCCAAGATCACATTCACTCTTATTTTCGCGACCACCATCACCTGCTGCAGCTATTGAACGAAAATCGTTAAGTAGCGGTGACTATGAAGTGCCGTTGGAAATGTTTACTCGAGCTATTATACATTCCGTGCAGGTCTAATCCGGCAAGCAGCAGGTCAGCAGAGGATGAAAATGACGTCTTCACCACCACCACCATAAACCATGTGTTTTGAAAGACCTAAAAGAACTATGAAACCCCGTTGTTCACATACACAGTTGAATACAGATTCGAAATCTAAAAATTTACTTTTGTGCGCGCTCATTACAGAAGAAGAACGTAAAACGACTCATTATTATTTCTGGAACCTCAAAATTTGGGCAGAAAATAAAGCTTTTGTAAAGGATGCTGTAGTTCGAAGAGGAATAAGACGTCGTCGGCGCAAAGTGAATAAATGCGATGAAAAATGCACTAAAGTCAAAATAGATTGTTCTTTTTAAATACACTTTATTTAGGTGAAGACAGTTTTAAGCGCTGGACCAAAGAATCAGACATGGTTAATGAAGATGTTGATATTAATGTTTTACCTGCTAATGGCCCTGAAAATAAATCAACTACAGATCATGAAAAATATACACATGTAACAAAAACAGTAAAAACTTGGATAAATTTGGTTCCGAAAGTACCTAGTCATTACTAACGGGCTAGTTCCAGAAAGCTGTATATTGAGTCTACATTTAGGTCTGAGAAACACATGCACGAAGTATTCGTTGAATGGTGTAGGAATGACAATTATCAAGCAGCAACCGACTGTCCTAAGGATTTTAAAGCAGGAAAATATAACCATTCACCATCCACGAAAAGATCAGTGTGATACTTGCTATAGTTTTAAATCAGGTAATATTTCACAAAAAGAGTATGACGATCACATCAATAAGAAGAATAAAGCTCGTCAAGCAAAAAAGATGCTTTCAATAAGATAGTTGTGATTACGGTAGATGTGTGTCTTGCTTGCACCTAAGCTTTTGGCGAGTGCCTTATATTATAAACTTAAGTTACAGTGTCATAATTTCACCGTCTATGACTGCAAAACGAAAAAAGTTACTATTTACTTTTGGCATGAATGAGTTTACTTCTTGTTTGATTAATTATCTAATGAACCTGGCCCCGGAAATTGAACGAGTCATTGTTATTTCTGGCGGTTGTAGCCACCAAAATAGGACCCGGTTAATATCCAGTACTCTGAGCGATCTATCGCAAAGAAGGAAACTCACAATTGGGCAGTTGTACTTAGAAAAAAGCCATACAATGATGGAAGTAAACAGTGTCCATTCAACAATTGAGTAGTATATCAAACCTCCAGTGACTATGTAGCTCGCATGCAGCAAGCTTGCCTAAGAAACCCTTACAATGTCAAGTCAATTCACTACGAATTCTTTCTCAACTACGAAAAACTTGAATCAAACTTCAAGTCTATAAGACCCGGCAAGAAAAAAGGAGATCCTGTTGTAGTAGATATAAGAGGGCTCAAATATTTGCCAGATGGATCTGTGTTATATAAATTGCGACACACTAAAGATGGGACTATCTTACGGTTGCTTCTCGTGAAAGTTTGTTGCCGGAACGATTATATCAATTGCCACTTAAAATAACAGAGAGCAAACACAAACAGTTACAGCGTAATTGAAAAGGATTATCAACCATTTTATGATTCAATTTCATTTTTCCCAAGTACTTAGCTTGTATTTATTATTATTTAGTTAAGTACCAATTATTTCAAATTTGTATTTTGTCAAAATATGAAAGGTTATATATTCATATTTCATATTTTCATACTTTGTCATAATTGATTTAATAAACTATACAAAAATACAAACTTTCGTTTTAATTAATTTCCTTTCAAAGCCTTCTATGTGACAAAAATCTTGCAATTAAAACCTCCCATGTGTAAACAAATAATTAAATAGGCTATAACGTCAGCTTCACTTACTAATACAAGACTATTCCTATGCATTTACATTTCAATTTCTAGTGTCGACTAAATAACCAATGGAACTAAAATGTTTTCAAAGAAAATTTTTCAGGGGGAAGTTTTTTGCGTTTTTCTAGACAAGTTACTTTTAACACATGGGAGATTATAGATTTGCAACGACGATGTCTTTTTTTGCTTATCTATTTTTCTGATTCTTAGCATGCTCCTTTCCATGGCTCTTTGATAGTATTCGAGCATATCTCTGTGCTGCTTAGAAAGTGCCCAAGTTTCGCAGCCATAAGTAAGGCATGGGAGAATACAGGTGTTAAAGACCCTGCACTTAATTTTTTTACTAAAATCTCTTATCTTTTATCCGCTTACGGAGGAGTAAAAATAAGGTTGTTTTTCCTTTTTGTTTTAGTTTATTGTCATTATGGCTGCTGATGGTTCTATTAGTCCTAAAGAGCATTTAGCTATACGTATAATAAATCTATAGAAAAGTGTGTGTGAAAATAAACTCATCACGCCACCAACTAGAAAGGGCAGAATATCGCCTGCCTGGCTAGCTAGTCTTTAATATAATTGATTACCGCAAGGTAACGCCTGACTCTTATATATATATAATATTAAATTCAAATTGAACTTTTAGTAAGTAACCGTTAAAATTGTATTAACAAAAAAATCGGTAATATATCTTTAGTTTTACTATTTCTAACAATACCTATCCAATGCCAGGCTGCTGTTCATTAAATTTGCAGCATAATAAAAAAAAAAATAGACGACTACGTGGCGCAACGGCTTAGCAATCAGTTGCAGTGTTGAGGGCCGCGGGTTTCAATCTCACACGGACAAGTATTTGTACGATCTACAAATAATTGTTAGGACTCTAAGGTCCGTATTAATAAACGTTACTCAACGACGAACTCAAGTGCGTAATCATTTGATACGCCCTCATTACGATATCATTATCTCAAGATCGTTGCTAATTAATAAACACATAAAAACAGTATCTCAAAACGCTGTACTTAGGTATACTGTTCTGTGACTTGCACTCAAGTAAACACACTTGAGAGTCGAGTTTCGTTTATTAATCAGTGTGGCACTCAGCTGATATCGTAAATGTAAACCTCATCTTGAGATATGTTTATTAATAAGATCATATTAGATCTTATTAATAAACATATACATCATAGATAACCTCAATATTGTACTCAAGTTCGTGTACTTGAGCTGAGTAACTTTTATAAATACGGGCTTAACACTTAGGTGTTTGTTCTTGTAAAATTTATGTAGTATGTAAACGGCCACCATATAGAAGAAAAGACTAGTATGGGCGAAATGTTTTAAAAAGGAGAAAGAGAAAAATAACCGACTTAAAAAGTGTACTACGTGATATCTTCGCCAATTTTAAACAGATTATAATGATTTTTTTTAATAGACATATACATCCAGGTTCTAATTTAATAAAAAATTCTAACCCTAGGTCGAGAAATATTCCATTAAATGTAAAAACTATGGACGACGTTCTTTTATAGAATAAGGATAACAAATGAGTCCACCTGATGGTAAGTGGATGCTGTGGTCCATAGGTACCTATATCTATCTATAATTAATAATCGAATTGCAGATGCGTTGTCACCCTTGAGGTTTTATTGTTGTTTATTCACTTAAACGAGTCAACAAACTTTAAAAAATAACCAACTACAAAAAACTAAAAGGAAGAGAATAATAATTTCCACATCTATACAAATAAATAAAATTGAAGTGTCTGTTTGTAATGTTAAAATAACAGCTTTTTACTAAATGCATATGAAAGTATATACTGTACTAATAACAAAAACACAATTTTTTAAAATTTTGTCTGTCTGTCGGTCTGTCTGTCTGTCTGTTTAATCTCAAAAACGGCTGGACCGATTTTGACGGGACTTTCCCTGGCAGATAGCTCATGATATAAGGAATAACTTAGACTACTTTTGTTTTAGAAAAAGAATTATGGTTCCGCGCAAAAAAAATAAAACCCATGAAATTCAAGTTCCACGAGGGCGAAGTCGCGGGGAACAGCTAGTAATTTAATAATTCTGAAGACAGGACCTCAATTCTTTATAATTTTATTCTTCGATACACTTTGTCTTAGCATTGACATGAAGCTATTACAATTTCCTCATAATTCAATTTATGTGGATTTTTTAAAAGATGGTTTTCATTTTTTAAGTTTAATTAATTTTCTATAATGTTTCGGGAAGCGTTAAAAGTTTTACGGCAATAAACATTTCCATATTTAAATAAACTAAACCCTCAAGGTACTCACCAGAGTCGACGACATTTACAAAATATATAAATAAAGTCAAACTTATAATAAACAATTTCATTTTACACTGTTTTAAATTCGAAAAATAATAATTTACACAAATACTGAAAACATGTCTTCGTTAGCCGTGTGTTCGAAGTTAACTGGATCTGGAATGCAACGTAGTGATTATAATATGCTCTTTGGTTAACTGATTGAAGCCGACCAGATTTTCGATTATGGCCGGAGATTCATTGAAATTTAAATAAGAACTGAAATACAAGCGTCGTACTCTTGTACATTATTTATACGTAGAAGCCAGTCGGATTTATCGAAGGAATATATATGTTTATGTATATGTTTTCGTCTCATGCCTTAACGGTCTTAGTTTCATATATCATTCGGATTATAGGTAGGGTGACCATACAAACAGTTGGAAATATGAGAATAAAATATTAAACCGAGTGACGATAAAGTTATCACATTAAATGAAAAGACGTATCCTACATAAATTTCTTTAAACATACACAAATAAATATATAACAATTAATATTCTAGTCGCCGTAGCATTTTTTTTGTTTTAATATTAAATAACATCATGTAAATGCATACAGATATCACCTGATGAATACTAGAAGGTCAAAGACCCGTGGCATTTGAAGGCGAATATACCTAGCTTAAACGTTGCCAATTCTAATTACTCAAATAAAGAAAAAATCATAATTTTATGCGCGAAATTAAAAACAAAGGGACCGCGCGCTGCGAGTGTGTGAAAACAAATTCAAGCGAAAGATTTACTTAAAATAAAGGCCTTAAGGCATAATTATCTATGCGCGAAGTGACAAGAAATGGGACGGAGTGTCGAAATTCATATTTACCTCTGGCACAGAGTAAAGAGGACCAGAGGGGAAGCTTCCTAACAACGTCGAAAATCTATACCTATTCTGATAGGGTTGTCACCTGATGCATGTGAAAATTTTAAGGAAAAAATAAAAATATTGTATAGCATAAGACATCATGTGTATTAATTATAACTTATATTAATGTAACAACATATTTATTAATTGTTCGAAATCAAGAGTTTTGGTGAAGTGGTGGTGGTGGTAGTTGTGGCTGTGATGGTGGTCATGGGCAGTGGCGGTGGTGGTGATAGTAATGGTGGTCATGGTGGTGGTGTTGATGAAGTCACTCTTGGTCCACTGCCTACTACCATTACCTACGATAATACCACCTCCACCACCACTGACACCATCAGCAACACTATCCACCAACACCAACACCAGCACCACTTCCACCAACATCAATCCCTGGCGATTGTATTCCAACCATAATGCAGTGGTATTTACCCCTGCGGTCGCGACTCGCAAAAAGTAACTTATATCCTACCCCAGGAAGCAAACTACCTCTATACTAATGTGGGTGGATAAAGTCACACATTTATCCTTATTACGTAGGATATTCTGCCATTTACGGCACTGTCGAAGTTAGACTGACTAACATTTCAAGTAGGTGAGACCGACATCATCACTCGGCGACGCACCGTTCTAACACATTCTCACTTACCTATCAATGTTATATTACCTAGTATTATTGTATACGTAAAAAGGTACTTACTTCACTTGATCCCTCGGGTACAAAAAAAGGAAATATCCTTTTTTTTCTCTAGAATTATTCATGCATACTGTACAACTATTAGGCATTTTTGCTTATACAGAAAACTTATTATTTATAATAACTTAATTCTTAATTATTCTTAATAAAAAACTTTAATCTAATTATTTAATAATTGCAAAAATACTTAATAATTTAATTGATGTATAAAATATCGAAATATTTTTGGTCTATTTATTTAAATGCGCACGACTAACAGCCCTTTCATGGACACTCTGACTGAGCCGGCGCAAACCGGTTTGTACCCCGACGGAGCGTCGGTGAACCTGTCGGTGAGAGCTCACGCACACATCGCTGCGCTATGTATGGGTGTAGTCGCAGCGGGCCGTTTGTATGTAGCTTCCCCTCTGGTCGGTTTCTTTAAGCGTCTCCCACACAGAAGCGGCTTGCGGTGGCGGCCGCGGTGGCGGCCAGTTGTATTCGCTTGCAATGTAAGTGAGTCTCCAAACCCATGCGGCCATTTCGCGGCCTGCGAGCGGCTGGCCGCGGTCGCATGCTCCGCCCCATTTGCCAATGCGTGTGTGTTAGCGAGTACGCGGTCAGTCGGTGGCTGCAGCGCGGTCAGTTGTAAATTTTTACAACAGGCCGCGTGTACCGCGTGAAAAATGGTGCTAAATTCAGTGATTTTAATAGAAACAGTGCAAAATTGTCTAGTACTGTATGATAATTCGCATCGTGATCACAAAAGCATTAGTATTAAAACAAAATATATGATAATATTGCTGAATATAATAAAGACTTCGTCATGGTTTGTCATGTTCGTACGTCCGATCGTAGCACAGACACCACAGCGAATGGCGCTTCAGGCCGCCACTTGGGCCGCGGTGGTGTGTTGTTACAGCGGCTGGAGCCGCGGCTCGCGGTTAGCCGCCACCGCAAGCCGCTTGTGTGTGGGAGACGCTTAAAGCGTCTCCCACACAGACGCGGCCGGAGTGGCGGCCTGAAGCGCCATTTGCTGTGATATCTGTGCTACGATCGGACGTCAGTAAACATGACAAACCGTGACGAAGTCTTATTATATTCAGCAATATTATCATATATTTTGTTTTTAATCCTAATGATTTTGTGATCACGATGCGAATTATCATAAAGTACTGGATAATTTTGCACTGTTTCTGTTAAAATCTCTGAATTTAGCACCATTTTTCACGCGGTACACGCGGCCTGTTGTAAAAATTTGCAACTGACCGCGCTGCCACCGACAGACCGCGTACTCGCTAATACACACGCGGTGGCGGATGGGGTGGAGCGTGCAGCCGCTGGCAGGCCGCGCAATGGCCGCACGAGTTTACAGACTCACTTATATTGCGAGCGAATACAACTGGCCGCCACCGCGGCCGCCACCGCAAGCCGCTTCTGTGTGGGAGACGCTTTAAGCGTCTCCCACACACAAGCGGCTTGCGGTGGCGGCTAACCGCGGGCCGCAGCTGCAGCCGCTGTAACAACACCCCACCGCGGCCCAAGTGGCGGCCTGAAGCGCCATTCGCTGTGGTGTCTGTGCTACGATCGGACGTACAAACATGACAAACCGTGACGAAGTCTTTATTATATTCAGCAATATTATGATATATTTTGTTTTAATACTAATGCTTTTGTGATCACGATTCGAATTATCATAAAGTACTAGATAATTTCGTACTGTATCTATTAAAATCTCTAAATTTAGCACCATTTTTCACGCGGTACACGCGGCCTCTTGTAAAAATTTACAACTGACCGCGCTGCAGCCACCGACTGACCGCGTACTCGCTAACACACACGCATTGGCAAATGCGGCGGAGCATGCGGCCGCGGCCAGCCGCTCGCAGGCCGCGCCATGGCCGCATGGGTTTGGAGACTCACTTACATTGCAAGCGAATACAACTGGCCGCCACCGCGGCCGCCACCGCAAGCCGCTTCTGTGTGGGAGACGCTTTACTCATGTGCCTCTGGCGCGTGCGACGATTAGTAAGAAAGTACATCGCTTAGTCCGACGCCGGCGTCCTTGGGGATGGTTCATGAGTCGCTTGACCTAATTTTCGTTTTTCGCGTACACGCCCTTTAAGTTTTAATGGTTTTTCTTTTTTGATTTTGTGGACATTTTAATAAGTTTCTTAATTTATTTGTGATAGGACACGTTAATAATACGCTCGATAATCATATTTAATAACTTAGTGGTATGACAGCCCGTGCACAATTGCACGCTTTTATTTTTTTTACAAACGTCTTAATTTTTTTTTAATTTTAAGATGCTTTGTATCACAATTTCACGTCGTTGGAATACACCGACATTTTTTTTTTCAAAGTTTGAGTGATTTCGAGATTAAAGTGATTATTTGGATAAAAACAATACCATGAAATTTATGATTCGTTGATAACATCGGATTAGCATCGCCCTACGCGTGCCTTATTACCTATGTATGGTCAAGTGTAGGTATTATAATTACCTATGTCAATGTCACGTGAACACTGAGCGCTGTTACCGGTTTTACAGGTCACTTCAGGTCAGTAAACTAATATTATCAAGGATGATTTATTTCTTGTCAATTTTTTACACTATTTATTTTGTTTGAAAAATGCATTGTTATCTCCTTTTATTATTGTTTATTTTATTATTTTAACAGACATATTATATCAACTTGCATTAACTGCTGTGCTATTTAACGTGATAACCTAAGCGTCACCCAGTATAAGAGCAAAATATTTAAACATCTGACAATTTTACAACATAGTAAGTTCGTGTAACAGCAATGTCAGAATATCCACTACCTTATATCGTCCCATGGTTGTCATAAGAGGACGGCGACTCTTACCACGCTACTACACGACACTTCTAATGTCAATTATTGTACTTATACTATATTAGGTACCGTAAAACGGGGTGAATAGGGATCGCGAGGTGAATAAGGACAAAATTGGGAATGAGATTGGCACGCGATTTTAACAAAGTAAAAAACTTATAAATTGGCAGGAATTATTTTGTCATGTAGTAGAATTGGATTTTTTCGTGGCAACAACAAATGGATAGACCATTGTAAAGTTTGCAACAAATGGTGATATTGTCCGTTCATCTTAACTTGACGCGTGTGTGATTGGTAGCACTGCTTACTCAGTCGCCATCTTTCTTTGAGTTTGATCGGTTGCTATCTGTGTGCTCTTTTGCTTTTTAATAATTTAATCTAAATTTTAAAAATGCCGAAAGTGGTAAAAAGTTTCAAAAGGCAAACTATTCTTCAAGTTTACGCATTTTGTGAAAAAGAAAAGGCTGAAAACAAGCTGATTGTTCCATGGCAACAAGTTCGTGCAAGAGTTGCCGCCATGACCGGTATGTTTATAGGGTGACCAGTTACAATGATTTATACTAACATTTACAGTACCGCATGGTAGTGGGTCATATTTTAAATATGTTTATCTATTTCGCTAGATGATACTAAAATATTTGTATGTAAGTAAGTAAGTATATTATGTATATTTTAGTAACGTCACTTACTAAAATATGTAAAATTTTACAAAGTAGTAATATAAAATTGTATTTGTTTAATGATTACAGATGTATCCAAATCTACTTGTTTAGGCCAAATAATTAATATTGTAAAAACTTGGATTCAAGACGCGTGTCTCGGCGTTTTCGCCCGATGGAATTTAAACGTCACCTCCGGCCCCCTCTCTCGGGCGGTTCTCTCGGCCGAGCGCTCAGTCGCTCGACGCGTGGCGAAGTTAGCATTGTCTGCGACCGCTTGTTGGTTGCGCGCGACCGGTGTTCATTGGACGGTCTAAAGTTTGCGCGCGGAGCCGCCTCTGAATAGTTAAATTTGAAGTTGTCTAATCTTGTGCGTTTTGCTCTGCAACGAGGCTAGTCTTATATAATTCTTTTGTAATAGTTTTGAGTAAGTTGGGCGCGGCTAGTGTTAAGTATTGTCCGCGTCCGCCGCAGTGTCGGTAAGACGGAATTTACTATCGAATATTTGGGGTCTCGTTTAGACCGCCTCGAATTGAGTTGTCTTATTTTGTTCGTATAAGTGATAACGAGACTTATCCTTGAGTTTTGAATCGCGTTTGTGCTCGATGATAATTGTTGCTAAGTGAACATGGAACATTGAACGTTGACCGACCGTTCTTAAGTTGTGCCGTGTGTCATTGTTTTAATTTCGATCGTGAAATAAAAGTTGAAAGTTACAATTGGTGAACGCCCACTGGAGTGATCGCACATTGTGGAGAAAAGCAGCGCCTGTGGGTCTGCTCTCGGATTGCATCGGACGTCAGGTTATATTTACACACTTTCACACACTACTTACATACACCTCACTTACCACCTGACTGGTACCCTGTGGTCAACCCTACCTCCGGCACTCGGTAAGTTTTGTTTGCTTGTCAGCCGTTTTATAATAATAATCCATAGGCCATTGAGCCCGAACCCTCTGGCTGCTCGTCGAGGAGGCTACTATGGGCCCTAGCCCAGTCGACTTTTGTCGGGGCAGCTGAGGGCCGTAACATTACTATAACCCGAATTTTAAGAAAAGAAAGAGAGACCAGTTCATTTCAAATTTGGGTGTGCCTGGTCCATCAAAAGTAACAACACCTGGAAAAAACGACCAAATCATGATAAGAAGGTCAAGATCGATGATTTCGATGCTCGTGCAATTCGCCAAAAAATTATGTTATTTTACGCTGTACGAAAAGAAATTACTACGTTAAAAATTACTAATCGAATTGCGAGATGAAATAAGTTTTGAAGGTGGGCGTACTACACTATGGAAAATATTAAAACGACTCGGATATAAATATAAAAAGTGTCAATCCAAACGAAAAATGTTAGTGGAGCGAACAGATATAGTGAACCACAGTAAAGCCTCAACATCATTAATGATGGAATGATGGTTTGACAGTAACACTTTCGAGGATTGGGTTCGTATCATCGCATTATCATATTTTAATGGCAAGGACGGAAAGAAGATTTATTTCTTTTTGTAGAAACAAGTGTTTTTCCCAGTCTACTGAAAAAATGGATCATAATGATTTCTTATATTTACGCGAACACTACACATTTTTAAATAAAACTAATTTTACGGATTTTATACAATACAATACAATAACTTTATTTCAGGCATCAAGGACTTAAAAATTAAGAACATTGGCCCATAGCAATATATACCTTAACCTAAAAATATATATAAAATATAGACATAACTTAACACTATTTAGGGAACTTTTTTCTTTGGCGCGTCCCTGTATCGGCGAAACACTACCCCAGAGGGCCAGAAATCGGGAGCGAGGAATGTCTCTTTATGTTTTGCAGGAACCTGGAGTACGTAGGATTTGAAGTTCGTTGACCTATTAGACTCCAGACGCTGCAAATGTAAAGAGATCGGATCCTCAATGCGGCATCGGCTTCGTTCTTCCACGAAGCGCAGGACGTCTTCTCCCGACGTACTTTTGTCCAAACGGGAGATGTAGAGTTGTATGGTTGGCTCCACAGCACGCAAAGTTGTACTCGCGTTTATTTTCGCGGTCCCACGCTGGTTACAGACGGGTCGCGACCGACGTCTCTTCTCAACAAGAGTAAACCCGTCCTTATCAATCTTGTCTTGGGTCACTACTGGAACTGATTTTATTTCCACATTCTTCCGCTTTCGACCACAAGAGGGTGCCGGTTGTAAAGATTTTCGGGCAACATCCGCAAACGTCTTCCCTTGTTTTGAGGTTGGCTTCGGCGGAGGAGTACCAATGGGTTCAGTCAAGGGTTGAGGGTTATCGCGTATATTAACTTATTTTTATATTCCCGACGTTTCGGGTGCTTTCCAGCACCCGTGGTCACGGGGGACTGAGTTGTTTGACGTCCTGCTGTCATAGTTAGCCCGGCTACCTTCAGTTTTTTAATATTAATTTTTGGTTCGATATACGCAGAATGAGCTTACAGTATCTTGAAGTCTAGCAGTGGTATACTTGGGTTTGGATTTGATTTTATTAATTATGGGATCCCAAGCAGATGGCAGCACCCATCCATCTTCTCTATTGAAATTAGGATGACTTTTAATTTCAATAGCCTCGCGAATCATCCTTGGGAGGAATCGGTGTTCTTTTGCGAGGATTTGTGGTCTATCAAATCTAATGTAATGACGGGGACGATCCTGAACATGTTCACAAACTGCAGACTTCCCGATACGTCGGTGCTTCACGTCAGCTATATGTTCTTTAACGCGGGTTTTAATAGATCTTTTTGTTTGTCCTATGTACGAGAGACCACATTCACAATCCAGCTTGTACACTCCTGCATCTTGTAGAGGGATATGACACTTGACGGATGGTAAAAATTGACCAATCTTCTTCAGCGGCTTGAAGTATTCACATGCCTACCTATTGAAGACTGCATCTCAATTGTTACGAGAAAGCTAGAAGATAACAACATGCCTACAGAATATGCAGTATTACTCAAACACTGCCTCACATCTGGCTATTTATTGTGGAAAGAAGAGTTCTACATGCAAGTAGACGGAGTGGCAATGGACTCACCTGTATCTCCCGTAGTCGCCGACATATTCATGGAGGACTTTGAGGAGAAAGCCCTTCTTACTGCGCCTGTAAATCCAAGATTCTACAAGCGGTACGTAGACGATACTTTCACAATTTTACCATCTGACAAAGTAACTGCATTTTTAAACCACCTTAATTCCATAAACCCTAAAATACAATTCACAATGGAGTTAGAGGCAAACAATACTTTAGCTTTTCTAGATGTTTTAGTCATCCGAAATCCTGATAACACTATTGGTCATACTGTGTACAGAAAAAATACCCATACCAACCGATATTTAAATGGTGAATCTCACCATCATCCTTCACAGTTAGCTACCGTGGGAAAATTTTTGTTTCAGAGAGCACGAGGGATCTGTGACAGAAAACATCTGGCCGCCGAGCTTCAGCACGTCGAGCAAGTACTGCAAGACAACAAGCTTCGGCTCCCGCGCCTACGTCACAGTGACCGAGTGAAGCCAGCCACAGTCGAGCGTGTGCCTGCTGTACTACCCTATGTCAGAGGAGTCACAGACAAGGTTGGCTACATCTTGAAGCGAGCTTCCATTAAAACGTACTTCAAGCCGCTGAAGAAGATTGGTCAATTTTTACCATCCGTCAAGTGTCATATCCCTCTACAAGATGCAGGAGTGTACAAGCTGGATTGTGAATGTGGTCTCTCGTACATAGGACAAACAAAAAGGTCTATTAAAACCCGCGTTAAAGAACATATAGCTGACGTGAAGCACCGACGTATCGGGAAGTCTGCAGTTTGTGAACATGTTCAGGATCGTCCCCGTCATTACATTAGATTTGATAGACCACAAATCCTCGCAAAAGAACACCGATTCCTCCCAAGGATGATTCGCGAGGCTATTGAAATTAAAAATCATCCTAATTTCAATAGAGAAGATGGATGGGTGCTGCCATCTGCTTGGGATCCCATAATTAATAAAATCAAATCCAAACCCAAGTATACCACTGCTAGACTTCAAGATACTGTAAGCTCATTCTGCGTAAATCGAACCAAAAATTAATATTAAAAAACTGAAGGTAGCCGGGCTAACTATGACAGCAGGACGTCAAACAACTCAGTCCCCCGTGACCACGGGTACTGGAAAGCACCCGAAACGTCGGGAATATAAAAATAAGTTAATATATGCGATAAAATCCGTAAAATTAGTTTTATTTAAAAAATGGATCAGTCGCATAGAAGGTCAAGCTATATCTAATATATTAGCAGCATTTATGAAAACTGGCATAAGTCTATTATATAAAAAAAAGTTCTAGAAATATTACCAGAAAACATTGTTCGTTATGAGGAAAACTTCCGTAAAGATGCTATGATGATATTTCCATGTTAAAAGAAATGCGATATGGCAATAATAATAACAAATTGTCAAATAGAAGAAAAAAAATTGAAGCAAATCCTGATCAAAGTGTTTCCACCGAGACTAAACCAAAGGAGTCTGACAAAGAAAGTGATCAAGAACCAAGTATATATATTAGTGAATCTTCACCTTAATGTCACTAGTTAGCAAAGAAAATATTAAGATTGATTTAAAAATATGAAGAAAATGGCTTTGACTAATAAAATTATACGGAACTCTAAAGCAAGAAATAGAAACAATTACTTGAAAGATGAAGAAATATTACAAGATCTCATGGACTATAATATTATTTAGATTAAATTATACTAATATTATAAATAATAATAAAATAAGTAATATTACGTAAATTATTACTTACTTTTTTATTTTGTATCTAAATAAATATTTTGCAAATTTTATAAACAGTTGATTAATTATTTTGTTTGTTAGAGGATTTGTTTGTTTCTGCAGAAATTTAAATGTCCAATGCCCAAATACTTCTCAATTTAAAGACACCGTTAAGTTTCGTAGTGTCAGTCTCTTTAATTTACTGATAGAGACAGCACGAGACTTTGAACACGAGAGAAATTGAGTAGCATTTGAGTATTTTGACATAAGTTTCTACTTTTTACTTATTGACGATAAGTGTTGGTTATTTTAAATAAATAAATTCCTTCCTCTAATGTATACATTTTTATTTACCTATGCTCTTCAAAATATTATATTACTGATATAAAATTGATTATTTAGGTCTAAGTTGCATAAACCTTCACCCATTCTCATTTTAAATGTCTGACCCTGTGCTTTTTTCCCTATTAACCCCATTGTTGTTCCACTACACCCCTGATAGGAATGGCATATATTTTGTTTAATATCATAATGTAATACATTTTTAGTTTTTTTGGCATTTTCGGAAAATATATGCAGAAGGAGAAAACAAGAAGCAGTCATATATGTCATATCTGTACAATAATATTGAAATTTTTTTGTGTGTAATTCAATTTAATGCCTATTCACCCCGTTTTACGGTATATAAAATGTTTCTTTAAACATGGATTTTTTTTAGGAATTTATAACCTGATAAGTTAATAATTTATTTCTGTATTTTCATAAATCTTTTAAGAAACTCATTCCAATAATAATAATAATACTTTACTATGTTTAGAACTTTATCAGTTGTTACTCTAGTGAATAGTATTGTTCGTTTCCTTCATAAATAAATTTTATTTTTCCACTTCTTTTCCTAAAAAGATTTATATGTCAGAGCGAAACAAACCAGAAATGTGCAGCAGCCTCTTCTTGGGCAAATAATTAAAATTAAAGAAACAGTAATAATGACATGTTGTGCAAGTTAGCAAGAATGGTAACTATCCCCCCTCTATAAGACAATCTATTGGGGAGGCTATGTTCAACAGTGGACGTTTGAAAGATTGTAACGGTGGCTCTAACACATAAATATTGCATATCATATTGATACGTGAAGGGAAAACTTTGTACCCCTTTTTATGCATATTGTTTGCACAGAGGAGAGTGAGATTTGGTAAAGTTAAAGTTTGTATGGCGAAGGAGCGCAAAAAGCTAAAATCGATTTATAATATATGTTAAAATATATTAAATTAAATTAAGCTTACATTGTTTACGTTCATACCGCTAATAACCAACACATAGCATACATACATAAATTGTGTCAATGTCATTATAGTCAATTATGTCATTTGTTGATTTTTTGTAACTGGTTTTACAGCTCTGGGTTCCAGTCCTTCTGAGCCTGTCATTTATAGATTTTTTTATAACTGGCTTTACGGCTCTGGGTTCTAGTTCTTCTGAGCCTGAAGTTTCAATGTATATTTATCCTTCATAGTAGGTGCACTACTTCACAATAATGTTGAGGTCAAGTTCTCGCCAAAACTCCTATCATTTATTGACGTTTACACTGCCCAAAGAGTACATAATCACTATACTGTCTGTGTTTCTGAGTAAGTAATATGTAACACAATTATAATAATATGTACAAGCATAGTAATATGTACCTATGCTATTACTGGCCTTAGCCAATGTCAAATACTCTTGGAGTATTGAACTGACAGTAGACAACATTGGAGCGCGTTTCCCGCTGTCAAAAGTACTAGAGCGCGGATCATTCCCGTTATATAAAACCAGTTATATAAGAACACTGCAATGCTATTATCGGAATTCACAGATCAAGTTAATTCATGGATGAATCGGAAACTACATGTTATAGGCCTATTTATTGATTTTTCTCGCGCCTTTGATACATTAGATCATAATAAGCTGATTAGGAAGTTAGAAAATATAGGTATTCGTGGACCTCTTTTAAATTGGTGTAAAAACTATCTGACCAACAGAATCTATCGTGTTAAAATTTGTGAAAGCACAGCTCAAAGTTCCGTACTTGGACCATTGCATTTTATAGCCTATGTCAATGACATAAATAAGATCTTTAGATATTGTACTAACTATCAATACGCTGATGATACGTGTATGCTTGTGGCTGCTAAGGATGTCAATGACGCCCTGCTTTTGTTACAGGATGATTTTGATTCATTAAATAAATGATTAAAAGCGATTGTACCTATAAAAATTAAACTCCAGGCAAAAACAAATGAAAACTTTATATTTAAACACTACAAGGTACTCAAGTCCAATATCAATTGTTGAAAGCACAATTCTTTAATTTAGGTATACAACATATAGTCTCAAACAAAATTCAGACCCGCAAAGTAACTCGAAAAAAATTAATAACAATACCATCCAAAATAAATATGGTGAGCGCACCAGCGCATACATAATACCTCGCTTAATAAATGGTCTGGATAATAAATTTAGAAGTGAACTTAATGAAGTTAACATAAAGTATAAATTAAAATGTTATTTACTTAACAAATATTAATTGTTATCCCCATTTTTGTAAATGTAGACGGAACGGCACGCAACACAAACCTGCGTGGTTTTTCGCTGTGCCGCATTGTAACAATTTTTATCTAATAATAAATTAAAAAAAAAAGTTGCACCGCGTATGGCGTCAGTAACTAAGTGATCGTAAGCGTGAGATGACCTGCAGAAAAATGCCGAATTGCAGTGTTTTCTTGTAAAAAAAGATCGCAGACATCAAATTTACAAAAGGACGGCGTTACCTTTCATCAGTTAGTAATTAATTTTGATTTCAATAATTAATATAAGCCTTAAATCACAAAAATTCTGATAAATATTGCTAAGTAGGTAGTGTTGCCAACTTAAAGTATTAGTACAATAGTAAGGACTTACACACATAATACAACTTTGCTTAATTGTAGACAAATATCGTTTCTCTTTGTTCTAATTAGACAATACAAAATCGTGTTATTGAATATTTTTAAAATTCATCAATATTATTGTGATCAATTTGCAAAACTATATTATTTCAAACAGCGTTAGTAATCTTTAATTGTTTTTAACGAAATGAAAATATTAATTTAAATTGTTTTATTGTATATAAAAAAAAAATTAAACCGATATTTTCATTTCGGTATGTTACGTTGTAAAAAGAAAAGAAGGAGAATTTCGAGTAAATGAAATGGTATCATCAAAACAATAATAGTGATGTTCTCTGTAATCTTTAGTGTCAATGTTTTTATTTGACTATAAGTAATACCTTGATATATAATACCAAGGTGTTACTTAAAATTATTTTTTGTACAATGTTTATAAAAGATCTTCGGTTTTACAATTTTCCAAAAATCCTTACAGGCGTCAAGTTTGGATAAAAGCATGTGGCAATCATATAACCTGGGTACCTAAACGAACAAGCACTATTTGTTCCGAGCATTTTGACCAATCCGTTTTCGTTATCCAATCAAATAATAAAAGGAAACTAAATGAACCGACTTTGAAATTATTGGAAGTAAGTTTATTATTTTGGTACAGGTTTATTTTACATTATGAAGGATAAAATTTAAAAAATTAAACAAATCGAAATGGAAGGTTCAGTGAACGATATTTATTCATTTTAAAATATTATTTACAAGTTTATCGTCTTGACGGTGTCAACCAAGTTGTTTTCAGGTAAGACACGAGTTATCAGCTCATAAAATTAAAGTCGTTCGTTCTTTTTTATATTTATGAAATAAAATTACAAAATTAATAAATAATAGTTCGGACCCCCCCCCCACCATTGCGATTTGTCACATCTTTTCAATTTCATCATTTTTATACCCCAGATTTATGTTGTACTTGATGATATAAATAGTAATTTTCATACAAATAAAAGTTAATGAATTATCCTTCAAATTGAATATTTGAAGGATAATTCATTAACTTTTATTTTTACTTTAGTATTAAGTAACATCTGGGATATTCGAAGTATAATTTAATTTGTATCCAAGCATAAGAAATATTGTAAATCTTATCTAATATATGAGAAAGTTTAACCGTAGAAAGCACTTGAATGTTCCTTGTTTGAGTTTTTAAACCTTTTTTGTAACTCCATTTGCAAAAGTTTTTATTTATGAGCCTTTTTTACATTTTAGACTAAACCCTGCACGTTTGTTAATCTAGAAGAACAAAGTATAAAAAACAAAAAGTTGATGAGCAAACGCTTGTGACATGAAAACTACCTCAGACTATAGAGAGTGACTTAAAACTTGCTGCATCTTTTTCGGAACACGATCCTGTGACACCTTCTTCAAGTTTCACACATAAATTACAAGACACACCACGAGAACGAAAACTGAAGCAACGCTTACAATAAAAAGTAGTCATATTAAAAGGCCCCAATTAAAAAAAAACGCTATTTAAAAAAAGCTTTGGTTTGCAAGAGTTATTAAATGAACTATTCCGAAAATCTTTGATAAATAAAGAAAATAAAGTTGCTTTGCTAAATATTGGGTTTGAACAAAGTGAATTTATAAACAGACAGCTGCTTAAAACTTAAACGGGGCATCTAACTAGGACTAAGTATTCTCCAGAACTCAGACGTTTTGCTTTAACTTTACATTACTATTCACTGAACGCTAATCGATATGTGCGCAAAACATTTGGAAATTGTCTGCCCTCACCACGTACTATAACAAAGTGGTTTAGTACAATTGATGGCCGACCTGGCTGCACAAAGGAAGCGTTAACTGCTTTAAGACTTGGAGCAGAGACTAACCCTGACAAGAAATTGTATTGTACATTAGTGATAGATAAAATGAAAATAAAACAATTAACGGAGTACATTCCAAAAGACATTTTGGTTATGTTAATTATGGATTTGACTTCATTTCTGACAATTCGGAGGAGACCACTGATGCTTTAATATTTTTGTTAGTGGGCATTAATACTACTTGGAAAGTACCTATTGAGTACTTCTTAGTAAAGGGTACAAGTGCTGACCTAAAATCATGACTGGCGACCCAAGCTTTACATCCAGTTCATGAAACCGGAGTTTACATCAAAGCATTGACAGGCGACGGTACGAAGGCCAATCTTGCTATGGCTGAAGAGTTAGGCTGTTGTTTAAATACAGAATAGTTACTATATTAGATCCACGTACGGGACACAAAATTTTCTTCTTTCTAGATCGCTGCCATTGCTGAAACTGGTGCGTAATGCTTTTAAGTTTTATAAATATTTTATCCAAAGTGCTTCTGGTGATAAAATCCGGTGGTCACATTTGCAAAATATCCATGAGTTACTGAATAATGAACTGTTTTATATGGAAAATAAATTAAAAACTAATCATATATATTTTAAAACTAAAATAATGAATGTCCGGCTAGAAGCCCAACTCTTCAGCACTAGTTAATTAAGGATATTTTTGATATTCGCGACTTAAAAACTTGGTCTAAAAGAAATAACTATGAAAGAAACTTTGCCAGGTTAGATGAGGCCAAAAATGTCCTATTAAACTTAGAAACGAATGTCATTTCTAGTAATAACGTATACAAACAAGTTAATTTTTTAAACAGTCCTCGGTATACAGGATTCTTAGGGTTTCTTATATGCATTGAAAGTGCTAAACGCATATTTGACGATCTAGTATTAGGTCCAACGCTTCACTTACCTATTTACCACTACACAATATTAGCCAAGACCATGTTGAAATTTTATTTTCAAACAGAAATCATGGTGGTCCTTCTGATAATCCCTCCGCACGTCAATTAGAAGCCATTTATAAAAAGCTGCTAATACATACTAACGAAACTAACTGCATACCTTTAGAAAAGATTGGTATTCTTAATTGTTCATCGGCTGTTGATAGAATAAATTTGAACAGCCGAAAATAGGACACAGACTTGGACGTCATCACGAGCAGTGGAATAACTGAAGAAAATATGGTAGCGGACATAGAGACTTGCACCTATTTTTCACCTTTTAGCGAAAAAGTGGTCGAATATATAGCGGGCTTTGTTGTTTCTACTATAATAAAAAAATTAAGTGTAGCATATGCATAAAAGCTCTTCTGGGTGCATCGGACGAAAGTAGTTTAATTTATCATACAAGAAGAGGTGGCTTAATGTATGCATCTAAAGAGGTAATTAATATGTATCGTCTTTGTGAAATAGAAATTAGAAAAAACTTAAACGCAAACAAAATATTTATAGTTTATAGACAAAAAAGTCAACCAGTCATGCCCAACGTTATTTATTAGAAATAAAATTAGGATATAAAATAAAATAGGAACATTATTTCGACAATGATTACGTTCCACATAACATTGAACTGGCAAACTTGGTGATGGAAAAATATGCAAGCACTAGAATTAGCTACCTCGCAAAAAAGAGTGGTCCCAAAAAGTGTTTTCGTCACATATATAGTAAACTTATTCACTTTAAAAACCAGTAAAAACATAACATAATACTATTTCACTTTGTTTTATTTTTGGTAATTTTGTATTATTATTTTGTACCATAAGTATTTTATTTAAATTTATTATTAATTTAATATTGTACATTAAACATACTTTTGTCTTATTGTTCATTTTTATTTTATTGAATTTTCTAATTCAAATTGCATAAAATTTCATCGACATATCCATATGGACAAGGCCCTCGCACTAGTTGTTTATGTTTTTGTACACTGTAACGATGAGACATTTATGAGAGATTTTCAAGGTTGTGTGCGTTTTGCTTACTCGTGTGCTCGTATTATGCTGTGTGCGTGCGTAACGACGTGGTCCAAAGTTTACGATTAGTGTGCGTAACCTCGCCTCCCGCTAAAAGACAGACTTTTTTGTTTAGAACTTTATGCGCATGGCGTCACCGGTTAGTTAAATATTTTAAGCAAATACTTAATAGTATGTGATCAAATCATAGACTTCGAAAATACTGGCGTACAGACGCACCAGACAGCCCGAAAACGCGTGACTAATTTTGATTTATCATTATGTGCGTTAGCTAGTGTTGTACATTTTACTTACAAGGACTATGGAAAAATAGTTGTTAAGAAAGCGGTAAAAAGATTTAAAAATAATATAGTGCATGAAACTAAATAACTTCAAACATTAACTGAATTTTTACCGTGATAGTTCTAAAATAATTAAAAAATATTCATAGAACATGTTCCTGGGAATAAGCTGAATCTACCTGCCTTTTGTTGGATTTTAGTTGAAATGTGAAAAATCCCACGTCACTTTATCAATAAACTTAAAAAAAACTTCCCAAGAATGAGATCGGAAAGTTATATTTTCGAGATATGATCTTTGGAGAAAAATATTTACTGCCATGCACAGTTTCCCTGGAATTACTTTTTTTTTTAATATATTGTTAATATAAATAGGTAGATACTTAACTAAGTATATACCTATTTATATTTAATATATTTTATAAAATGTTTTGATGGGGATTTTTTTAATAACTGGCTTTACAGCTCTGGGTTTATCTAGCCCTTCTGAACCTTAAGTTACAATGTATTACTATCCTTCATAGTACACTGCTTCACAATATGTTGATGCGTCACATTGTGCAATGTGCAACCCTTGGGAGATTTTGACGGCAACTTGAGCCAGCAAACAGCTGACAGTTGGCGATGGTATCACAAGACGCCTAAGCAGACAGACACCTTATCTTGAAAAATCACATCACCATCAGAGCAATTGCTTCACCGTTTCCACGAATAGTTCACATGCGCAGACATTTAATACACAAAATCGCAATTTTGTCGTACTGACCACTTTGATCTGAAATATCTCTTCTTTGGTTGAGAATTCCAAATACAAATTTATAAATTCATTTAGCTGGTACATTTGATTTTTGCAAACAATCTTTCATTTGTTTTCTCCTCATTATTTTTTTCGTTGGCGTCGCTTATTACCGCACAATGAAATATCTGTATATTTACGAGTACGAGTTCTACCGTGGAACCAGTGCTGCAGAAACAGCTTGAAGGATTAATTATGTGTACGGCGCTGGTGTCGCAAAGAAAGCACGCTACGTTTTTTCGCTCTAGACCACTGCTGCATCACGACAACGCAAGACCACACACTGCATAACAAACAACCACTAAGTTAGATAAGCTACAATTGGAATGTCTGCGATATCCAGATTACCATTTTTTCCAGAATTTGGACAATATCTACAAGAAAAAAATTCAACTCCAATGCGGCAGTCCAAACCGTCTTCAAAGAGTTTATTGATTCTCGCCCCAATGTTTTTTTTTTTAGTAAAGGGATCAATGAACTACCTACGAGATGGCAAAAATGGAAAAGGAATATCTCCTGTCGGATAAGGCGTTCAACCAAGGCAGCCGCCAACACTTCTTGTGGTAGTATGGAGCTAAGCTTGTATATACCGTAATACTTCAGAACTTCGATAGTGTGATTTGGACGTCAATTCGCTTCGCTTGTCGCGCAACGATAGCAACACCACAAACAAGACTATGCTACAAATTCCGTTGAAGTTTTATACGTTACCGGTATAACGCGTCGGGCCGCGCTGCCCCCGTGATACCGGTTACGTATCATTTACACTACGGTTAAGGACATGTGAGTTTTCCATCAGAAATCCTTCCGACCATCCATAATACGTACCAACGATTATACAGTATAATTACAAGAATATCTCCTGCGATGATACCTGCGCGTCGCACCAAATAGGCGCGCCGCGGTCGCTTGGAGATCAATAACTTAAGGCGCAGGTTGAGCAAAATGTCGCGCTAGTCGTTATTTGTGCGGTTTTTAGGAGCTATCTACTTTTTATTTAAAAGATATATCAACAAATAAAAAACACATTATATTTCTACATAATCTTGATTCCATAAAAGCTATATCCAATTTTTTTTAAAGGAATAAATATTAATATAATTTCCTTACAACGAAACCACATAAATGTGAAATTATTATTGATAACATGCATCTCCTCGTAAAGTAAGTATTATTTTATTTTGCGATTTACACCAATGGATAGGCAATTTATTAATGAACATTTCTTTAGTAAATTTTTTTTCAAAAGACCAAAATTTGATTTTATTAAGAAATTATTTTAAAATCTGGGCATATTCACTGCTCACGGGCTTGCTGAAGTCAGTGAACCCTGAGCTCTTCGACGTGAAGCCCGTGTTCGACCAGCGCATACACTCACGTCATATCAGTCGATAATAATATTACTTATTAGGTTATTTATAGGTAGTATTATTTGTTTGTTTTGGGTATAATTTTTCGTATTAGTTATACATATATTTGTTGTGTTTTTACTGCGCGATGAAGCTTTTTGCGTGTATTTTGTTTGAAGTAAATGCAAATAAAAAAATGAAGCACCATTAGCATGTAAGGTTCGAATCCATAATTAAAATTTCGACAAATATTATAATTATAAAATATATGTCGGAGATTTACAATAGAAGGATTCCAATTTTGATCTTGGAAATACATCAGGATAGCGTTAACTGTTAAAAATAATAAAAGTGTGAGAGCGGATGTTCAACTTGCTCTCTTGCTTACGCAGTTTAATCATTATCAGTAATAAGACAACGTAACGTACTATACATTCAGTATAGTGAAATTACAGTTCGACCACACCGTAATACGTCTCAGCCACAATCACACACGAGTGTAACGTGGGGGTACGTAATTACATGATAACACCAAAATATGTACAGCAACAACAACACTACTTATCTCAATGTAACACAGGGCAGCCTCTCAGCAACACCAATCCTCCTTGCCTGCACTAGAAGAATTACCACAACGAACAGAACCACAACACTATCGTAGCACTAGTAGCATGACCACACTCGTTAAACGACTGAAGCGGAATCTCTCGTGCACGGCACCTACAGTGAACTTTATACTACAGACACAAGAGGGGGTTTCTCGATATACCCTCCCTTCTACCTCGATCCAACCGGGTATTTTATAGACGCTCCGACACGGCCATCCTGAAGTACGACCGTCCTCGGGCGTGTATCTTCATGCATTCCTGTAACAAACAACAATTCGTCCACTCGTCCATCCTGACATGAGTGGGTACATATTATTAGTTCGGAAAATTAATTGTTAGATGGCGCTGCTTGTTGCACTATGCGCCATCAATTCACGACACGGCCATTCCTGACTAGCACCCGTTTTCGGTTGCAGTGCCTGTAGACAAAATGTGGTCAGAGATTAATCTAGCTCGGCTATTCTGCCAACAGAAACAAAGTTGATTCCAAATGGTACTTTACTTCTCCTAAGTCTAAGTACAATAGTCAACTGTCATAATTGACAATGCCTTGTTATTAAGGCTTCTTACACAGTGCTTCCTGCACAACATGATTCATTGTGAAAGGTCCGATCAACAAGTTCCAACACAGTAATTTTAACAATTTTTTACTCTTTACTATTCATAAGCAATGCATATTCAACTCGTGAAACTTTCATTGAAATCTGTGCACCAACACAGACCAGAATCGCACCAACGATTCTTTACATATCCGCCGTCACATATGCCAGAATCGCACCAATGATTCTTCACATATCCATCGCCAAATATGCTACAACACATCTGCCGCCACATATGCCAGAATCGCACCAACGATTCCCTACATATCTGCCGCCAAATATGCACCAACACAGACAGAAATCGCACCAACGATTTCCTACAGGCCCATCGCCACATGTTACTCATGAGGTGCGGTCTAAAGTTTTGAGTATGAGTATACAAGCCATTCTTAATCAAATTTGGTCTCACTACCAATGTCATCAACTATGACATCTAATTCTCGATGAACTTGGTGATCGGGGATCTTCCTCACATGATCATGGGGGTGAAAGGATACTTTGCACACTAACATGACCGATTTCGGTTTAATTTACAATATTATTTTCACTTTTGTCACAACACAATCTTTGATGATAGGGCATTCGGCCCAAAATCATAATAAAATGGGTACGACTCACCAGTATTCATCAGCACACCGCTGGGATTGTTCACATAGTAAACATCATCACGTCGCTCACTGCTCGCCTCTGCGGCAGGCGTAAGGCAAGCGCTAGTGGCTATTAAAAAAAACCAGCACACGCCATAGTTAGCTGCCATGAAGCAAGCTCACGCGGTCAAAACAACCGCACAGGGCGTGCCGCACTCGCACAGCGAGCCGTCGCATCTCACTAGCACTAGCAAGATGCTGCACCGTACCACGCGCTCCAAAGCGTCAACGGGAACAGCAGGAGCACCTGAGGGTTCACAGGCATCGTCGAGGTTGCAGTCATCATGATCTGCGTGAAAAACAAATTGTTAACTATCAGGACAACATACACAGTTGCCTATCCTCTCATCCATCACGCATATGAGTCCCTCAAACAGAAATACGCTTTCATACCGTGGACTATAAGAAAGCACTTCGCTTTCAAAAGTAAACATAGGTCTTCATACGATGTATCTGACACATACTCTTACTTGAAATTGCGAGATCCCACGTTAACTACGTGAACCACATTAAAAACGTGAACCAGGACAGCGCCTGCCAGGACAGAGCCTAATACATGTTCAGAAAACATTACCGTGCACACAGCATACGACTTCCGCGCATACAGAGTACACGACTTCAGAGGCATCGTCATGTATAGTATACGCGCGCTCCGGGAAATCACCCGTCACGCGTACAGCATACGCGTGTGCCGAAGCCAGGCCATGCTACATCTGGACCCGGCAGTCCGTTCCGACCAGCAAGGCACGCCATCGCCTACGCTCGCGCACATGTAATCATATCATGTAATCGTAACACAAAAGAAAACATTAAAAAGATTCAGTAGGAACTTTTTTCTAAAAAATGCAGCAGTACTCTCAGGTCACTAATCTTTCCAGGGCATCATATACTGAGCTGCAGCTACACGACAACCTCTGGTATAGTTCGATCTTCATGTAAACTTAAACACTCTCTTCAATGTCAGAACTAATTTGCTCTACTTAGCTTTCATCAGTTATACTTTGGTTTTCCGGCATTTTTCGCAACTGATTAAAAATGTAAACACTTATTCTTACAAAATATTTTTTAAGACAATGTAAGGAATAAATTTGCTTTCCTCATGTATCAAATGGTGATCGGTAGCAGCGACAATTAATTGTGTCCGCGGCGACATAAGCAGACAGCTTACTTCCACATAATGAACGAGCGCCACAGCACCACGCCTTCCATTAAACTCTCAACATCAAATCCCAATTTTGTCGACTACGTAATACTCGGAATAAACTGTAACACTTACACATTAGTACACAAAAATACTACTTGTTGTTTTTAATTCATAGCACGTTAAAGTTAAACATTTTTTTCGGTACGTCGTTTAAACATTTTGAACTTTAAAATTATCCCATGTAAATCACACCTCGTATGAAATATCAAATTATAACATAATTTGAGCAAGTTAAATATCCACTGAATGCAAACTATAACTCATTTAGAATACCTCCAACATTTCTTTCGACATTTCTTATCATAATTGGGGACGTTAAGAAATAATGAAATTACTTGCGGGTACTTTTTATTATAAATCGAACAAAACATTTAACTTTTGGCTTAAAACATTTCACTTTAAACTTTTACTCTACACTTTAATGATTCGTCAATGTCGTAAATACGACAGCAAACTTGATTTAATAAATTGAACACTAAACAAAATGCGAGGCGCATCATAGTATTTCACCAACGTTATAAGCCTCACACTTTTCAAAGGTGGACAGTAACAGGGACTTTATCCCACTTCTGATATCGGAAATGACAACAGGAGATCCCACTTCTGATCTCGGAAATTACGATAGGAGATCCCACTTCTGATGTCGGAGATTTACAATAGAAGGATTCCAATTTTGATCTTGGAAATACATCAGGATAGCGTTAACTGTTAAAAATAATAAAAGTGTGAGAGCGGATGTTCAACTTGCTCTCTTGCTTACGCAGTTTAATCATTATCAGTAATAAGACAACGTAACGTACTATACATTCAGTATAGTGAAATTACAGTTCGACCACACCGTAATACGTCTCAGCCACAATCACACACGAGTGTAACGTGGGGTACGTAATTACATGATAACACCAAAATATGTACAGCAACAACAACACTACTTATCTCAATGTAACACAGGGCAGCCTCTCAGCAACACCAATCCTCCTTGCCTGCACTAGAAGAATTACCACAACGAACAGAACCACAACACTATCGTAGCACTAGTAGCATGACCACACTCGTTAAACGACTGAAGCGGAATCTCTCGTGCACGGCACCTACAGTGAACTTTATACTACAGACACAAGAGGGGGTTTCTCGATATACCCTCCCTTCTACCTCGATCCAACCGGGTATTTTATAGACGCTCCGACATATATATAAAAGGCTAATTCAATATTATCACCCAACCACAATATCTTATTATGAGTTTTTCATTTATGTTCTAAGTTATAATTAGTATTACTAAATTATAGTTTTTTGCTAAAATATAGTATATTATTTATTGCTTGTTTTTTCTTCTTTTTCAAAAAATAATTGAGTACATAAGGTGTTCTATACTTATAATTCGGTAAAAAGTATCTAAGTAGGTACTAATATACCTACTTTTTACTATTAACTAACAATTTTTAAAACTATATTTAACTAAAAAGACTAAACTGACCATTTATTTTTTAACTCAAAACAGGACATGGGTTTATACTCTAAAAACTATAACTTTATACAAATAGTGTTCACTGTAAAATTATATTCGGTATAGACGGTAATTATTAAATACAACATATTTTTTTAAATTATTAATTATATTTGTCAGTGGATTAAATTTGCTTTAATAAAGTTGGTGATGATTTTAAATAAAAATAAAATTCTGCTCAAGTTTTTTTATTGTTATCTTTGTTAACAACATCGCCTATGGAACTCGTAAGTGTTTCTTTCAGACGTCCACAATTTATTCAAAATAAAAAAATACTCTTTCTACCGGAGCATTCGTACCAGGTAGACATAAAATATATTCGATTAAAAAAATATATGTTGAAGATTGTTGACTTTGAATACTTCCATCCAACGAGTTACGGGACAATTTTGTGTCCCGGAGCTTTGTTTGGGGACAATGGGACAGGTGACCGAGAAAAGGGACAGTCCCGTTCAAAACGGGACGTATGGTCACTTTAGCTATAACCCGGCGACGGCTCTGTGGCGCAGTGGCTTAGCAATCAGTTGTTGCGCTGGGGGCCGCGGGTTCGAATCTCGCACGGAACAAGTATTTGTATGGCCTACAAATAATTGTTCCGGGTCTAGATGTTTGTCCTTGTGCAATTTATGTTTGTAAACTGCCTCCACGACACAGGAGAAAATCCTAGTGTGGGGGTAACGTTTTTTTACAATTGAAATTGAAAGATTGAACCTCTTGTTGATTTTTGTATTACCTTTATTAAAGTTACCCTTATGTATAAATAAATATAATTACGTATGTAGAAATAAAATTGATTTTCATCCTCATAAATCATTGGGGCGAGGGTAATGTATGCCAGCATAAGTAATAAGCAGGCTAAGTTACAAGGTGCTCAGTTCAAAAATTTGAAGGTAGGTATGTTACTTTTCAATACGTGACACGTAAAAATTAACAATAATCAAAAACACATCTACGAAACATCCTATTTATTTATTCTTTATTGCACCAAATATTTGTACAAAAGGCGAGCTATCTATTTATTTACCTATAGTGAATAGGTATCTTTTAAACTCACAATTTTCAATGCTTCATTTTTAATATATAATTAATTATAAAATTTCATAATTAGATAATATATGAAAATACATAATTCTAATATAATGCAACTAATATACCGAATAAAAAAAATTAAAATACATTTATCGTTGTACGCTGTGTGTATTTCCATAAATTAGTTTATTGATGTTGAAAAAATAATACTACGTTCTTTTACCTACAATAGATGGCGTCTTATATTTCATATTAAGCAATATATTGAAGCGAGCGGCGCGCCGCCGGCAAATGCTCAAGGTCTTTCGCATGGAGTAGCCCCTTAATATAACGAGTTACTTGTAGGTTCGGTTATTTTTTTTAAATAAAATAAGGTTGCCCAGTGAACATACAGTACACAGGATAGTAAATAAATGTTGTGACCCATAAACATCTACATCTATCCTCGATTAAGAATCAAAATATAGATGCTATGTCACTCCTGGTCTAAAATGAAATAATGGCCTGTTGTGGCCAGTAAAAAGTATCTCCGGTTTTCTACACTCACCATACGAAACAGCATTATTCTCATGTTTGAGGCTGGTTTTCTGTGGAAGTGTGGTCTTACCCCAGTTACGCTGATCCATTCGTGCTGAAGCCATAATATAGCTGCAGCGTAGTTCTACCAGGTAAAAATATGCTTGTCTCAATAGATTAATACGAAATAATATAATAATATTGAACGCTACATCTTAAAACTTATTTCAGCATACGGAATGCGCTCTGCCCAAAAAACCGTACGTCATCTAGCTATGATCTCCTCCTCTTTAAGTGATCTTATAAAAAAATTAAAGAAAGAAAACGAAATTTTGTTAACGATTATTCTCTTCGTATCCGTGATGTATTTCGCATTGTCCACCTTTTTACTAATTATAGGTTTCACTGATAAAGAGACTAGTTTACTAGGTAAGATATCATTTTTATTTATTAAGCAAAAGAAATGTAGTTTTATAATAAATAAAAATAGCATAAGTGTTATTTAAATTGAAAGTAATTTTTATGTCTAATTTACTACTGGTTTGGAAAATATTTCTGTCCTGGGAAGAACCAGCTAGAAAGCCAGCAGGACATAGAAAACTAAAGCAAGAGCTATTGCGCTTCGTACTTGGCACCGGCCTCCTCTTATTTCTGACAGGGTAATCGAGGTGGAATTCGTCGCACTACTCCAGTGTGTGTAGGCCTGTAAATATTTTATGTCTCAAATATGCAGGTTTCCTCATCACGTTTTCTTTCACCGCTGACCACGTGGTAAATCAGTAAAATTAAAAACATTTTTTTGTGCAAATCGGTATCTGTGTTTTAATATCTAAAGACTGTTAAAAATGTTTATTAAATTAATTTTGATTTTGAGAGTTTGAAGTTCGCCATCTTATATTAATTTTCGGGTTTAAAAATTAATTAGCATTGTTATTGTAGTTATTAGTTTTGCTTTAGATTTGTAGTTACAATCAGGAAATAGTCCTTCAGAAGTTTTTAATACCAGGGCACTACTCAGGAGGCGTGAAGTGATCATCACATGATCACGACGAGGATTCCTTCAAGAAATGCGACAACACTCAATAGAATCAAGCACAGACCGATTTGCCTTCCGAGCCTTGTCTTTCGGGAGTCATTACGAAAAAAAGCTGGTCTGCGAAAAGGCTATTTTTCCATTGACCACATGCAAACACTTTGGCAAATTGTAAGAGATGGAAGAGTACAATCTGCCACTTTGTATTGCATATTCGGACAATAAGAAAACCTTTGATCGTTGAAATTCGGACGGTGCTACAGTCCCTTCAGCGATGCCAAGCTAACTGTCGGTGTATATCGAATTGCTGACGTATTTGAATAATAGAGCTTCGATGGCTATCCGAGTACAGAACCAGAGTACGAAACCTATTCAACTGCAGAGAGGTATCCAGAGATGTATAAGACCGGGTGACGTTATATCTCCGAACCACTCCACTGCTGCACTGGAAGTCGTTTTCAAGCTTTTGAATTGGAAAGGATACGGTATTAAAAAAAAAACGGCCAATAAATCGCTCACGTTCGATTTGTCGACGATATAGTCCTTAAGGCAAAATCACTGGAGAATGCTCAATAACCTCAATAGTGTCTCCCACCGGACTCTAATCGCCTGGGTAGCATTCGGGGATCACGACACATCTTCTAGTCAGGTATGCCTTAAAACTCGAAAACACTATTACACAACCTGATCTGAGACGTGTTCTTTTACTGTAGGCCGTATGAGGTAGCTCAAGGTTGTGTCAGATAAAATCCCACCTGTTTTTATCAAAACCTGTGCTGTAACACTGGCCGTACCTTTAAAATACATTTTCAATCACTCCTTATTGACAGGTGCCTTTTCAAACGTCTGGAAGGTAGCCAAAGTAGTTCCAATACATAAATCTGGCGACAAGAAGTTAGTATCAAATTATCAACCAATCTCAATTTTGTCGACAGTGGCAAAAGCTTTTGAATCAATTGTTTGCCCCTCAATACAAAGCCATTTTCAGCAATACGTCAGTGTACATCAGCATGGTTTTTTAAAATCGAAATCCACTTTTTTTTATAGAATAGGGTGCAAACGAGCATGCGGCTCACCTGATGGTAAGTGACTACAGCCGCCCATGAACAACCGCAACACCAGGGCAATTGCAGATGCGTTGCCAGCCTTTTAGAAAGGTGTAAGCTCTTTTCTTGAAGGTTCCTAAGTCGTATCGGTCCGGAAAATTCGCTGGTGGTAATTGATTCCACAAGGAAGTTGAGTCAGGGAGAAAACTTCTTCTAAATCGCACAGTGGTGGACCGCCAATTATCTAGATGGTATGGATGGTAAAGCGAGTTTTGTCGCAATGTGCGATGGTGAAATTGAGCGGTTGGAATTAGTCCGAACAATTCCTCAGAGCACTCCCCGTGATAGATGCGATAAAATACGCAAAGAGATGCAACATCTCTACGCAGTGCCAGTGTATCGAGCCGATCAGAAAGAACTCGGTCGTCGACGATTCGCATCGCTCTGCGCTGGATGCGGTCAAGTGGAAGGAGCTGGCACTGGGGTGCCCCGGCCCAGGGATGAGAACAGTATTCCATGTGAGGCCGAACTTGCGCTTTGTAGAGTTGCAAGCGATGTGCCGGAATGAAATACCGTCTCGCTCTGCTGAGCACGCCAAGCTTTTCAGAGGCCAATTTGGCCTTCCCCTCTAAGTGACCACGAAACTGCACACTATTCGACAAGTTGCAGCAAGGGGAGTGCCTTGAAACTGAGGAGATACGACAAAGGGGTTCTTTTTAGCGGTAAACGCGCAAACTTGTGTCTTCTGGGGATTGAACTGGAAGTAGTGTAGTTGTACCACTTCTAGACCACCTGAGTCAGACGTGGTTCAACGACGTTCGTCGACGCCCGATCCTAAAAAAAAAAAAAAAAAAAGGTTTTGGCATGCTCTGATCACGAATCCGCGGTCCATTTTTGTGTAGAATGCACGGTTCCGGAGATGTATAGATCAATTAGCTAATATCTAATTGATATCCGGTAAGGGCCTCCACCGTCATTAGCGTCCCATTGTTCCTATTTCTATTGTTCTATTGTTCCTTAATCACCTTCATTGCAGCGTGTGCGTCGACTATATCAGTGCTATTGTGTTATAGTTCTTTGTTTATACAACGCTAATCTGAATCATCAATAAAACACATTACATAATTTTGTTACAATTTTTATTTATAAAATACAAAATCTTATTAATTATTATCTATAAAATAGGAGCGAAACATCTCATCCACTAAAATATCGTTGTACAATGTGTTCCTTGTAAATATACTCGTAAAACTATGTATTGAACATCCTTGAAACTTATATAGTAAATACATTAAGCAATATTCGCCACAAACTGAAGTCCACTCATTCTGAATCCTATCAACATTCCAGTTCCATCTTTTACAATTCCTTTTTAAAAACTCTAGATGATATCGTACAGGTGATCGTCCATATGAATCAAAATATTGACCGACGTCATTCGTATCGATATATAAAGCTACCCAATGTGACCCTGGTTTATCATCTGTATCCAAATTACATATTATATACGTTGGTACGTGGGTATACATAGGCAGTCTATTAGCTGCATAAACATTATTTTCTAGACTGGGGTGAATCTTTTTCAGATGTTGTTGTACATCTAGTGTATCCATGATATTACTGCTATTAGTAGATTATTACAGTACCTAGCTACTCAATGAATAACATAGGAATGGTCAATTATAGTGATTTCTACATATTAAATTGCATTTTTGTGATATACAAATCGTACTTGAGTCATTGATCACCAAACAAAACACAATACGAAGAAATGTTGAGATAGGCAACGGAAATGTGAGATAAACTGATATGTTTCTAAATATTAAATTGCATTTTTGTGTTATACAAATCGTACTTGAGTCATTGATCACCAAACAAAACACAATACGAAGAAATGTTGAGATAGGCAACGGAAATGTGAGATAAACTGGTTGACGCATAAAGTAATTATCAACTCATTACGGAAATACTTTAGATTAGAATTTTTACGTACTGGTGGTATATAAGACCAACAAACGCAGTCATCGAGTTAGTGTACGGTCGTTTGGCTACAGTGGATCTATCAATAGTACATTTGTGTTACTTCAATACACCAAAGGCTATGGATGTAAGTGTTTATTCTATTGACTAAATTACTTTTTTTCTGTTATTTTCATGTGTGTGTATTATTTTATTTAAATATTGTGTATGTATATGATTAAGCCGTGGTAACTCAGATGGTTAGCGCTAGCTGTAAATTTCACAGTACGCGACCCGGGTTCGATCCCCGCCAGCACCAATTAAATTGTTAATAGCAATTTTAAGTGCTTATTACCACGTGCTTGGTGGTGAAGGAAAACATCGTGAGGAAACCTGCATGTCTGAGAAAATTTCGAAGGCATGTGAAGTTCGCCAACACACATTGAGGGAGCGCGGCGGACATTTCCTTGCTCTAAAACCCTCTCAGAAATGAGAGGAGGCCTATGTTCAGCAGTGGACTTTAATAGGCTGTAACTTTAACTTTTTTAACTTTTATGATTAAGTGTTAACAAATTGATATTAACATGATAACTGTGTTGTTGCAGAAATCATTGAGCTTCGATGAAGATACCTATAAACAGTATTACTACTCGCCACTCTCCCCTCAAGAAGAGAGTGATAACCTCGTCATTAATAATAACACATGCGATGGTGGAAAAAGAAAATCGCAATCGATTGATCATTTTTTGAAGCTGAATCAAAAATAAAAAAGAGGAAGCTGTTATCATCAACCGTAGCACGAGCCGCTAGAGATGGTGTATCATACATTTCTACTAATTCTGACGACGGAGATCAAGCGACGCATCTCATCAAAATTGAAATGTACGATATGAAGAAGCTATCCAAGATTCCAACTACTGATCATTGGAAACATGCTTCCACGAGAATTAAATATTACGTAAAGACTAATAAGGATAGCATCTACGACAACACAAACGCCCTCGTATACAATATAACAAAGACAATAGCAGAAAGTGAAAAAGTTAAAAAATACTTTTTTAACAATGACAGTCATTAGCTGATCATTAGTGAATGTGATTCTGTTTACTTCAATTACAGGAAGACAAGAGCGGAAGGAAGAGATGAGTGTGGCATACGTGTACAAAACACATCATTGAATAACAAAACTACAACACTGAGTGGAGAAGAAAACGAGAAGAGTATGCAGTACTCAAGAGCTGAATATCCATTCTTCAGTTCAATATCTAGCCGTTTGCTTAGTTTCGAAAACTGGCCTCTAGTTATGCGACAGAAACCTGAAGATCTTGCCGAAGCTGGTTTCTTTTATACTGGCCATGCAGACGGGACCAAGTGTTTCCATTGTGGTGGTGGTTTAAAAGATTGGGAAGATGATGATGATCCTTGGCAGCAGCATGTTCAGTGGTTTAGTCAGTGTGCTTATGTAAAATTTCAACTCGAACAGTGTTTTGTATTAGATTAAATAGAAGATTTATAAAGAAATAAAAAAAATATATTGCATACAATTTGTTTTATTTAATTTTATAACGTTTCACATAGTTACATACACACAAAATGCATTACACATAACACATAAAATCTAACACACAACACATATTATAACCTTAACTACTATAGTCTACAGTAACATTTCTGTTTTTATCTATCTCAATAATATTATCAAACTCAGCATAAACTATACAGTTCATTGTTTGTATTAATGAGGATTCAAATCGTACTTCTATTCTTACACTACCATGCTTTATGAGATTCCAATGAGTTGATGAGTTAGCTGATAAATCAGGAGTTAAGTCAAATGCTAATAGACAGTAACCTTTGCCATACTGTTCACAAGAGATTCCATTTCCTTCATTAAGAAAGTGAATACCAGTTCCCGAGAATAGAGTATGATATGCTGATGTAAATATGCTATTATTAAAAGATGGTTGCAAAGCTTTTGAAGGTATTTGTTGACCATCAATATATAAGCTGAAAGAATTAATACCATAGTTTTCAAAGTTAAATGGATTTTTAGTAAGGGAACCATTAAATGCAGAATTGTTCACAAATCCAATTATACATCTTTTCGGTACCTGTCCTAAAAATATATTATCAAGAGTTTTTCCTTGAACACCTGAAGGAATTGTTAAAACTTTTACTTCAGCTCGAGTAATAGGATATTTAGCAGTGGTAGAAGCTAAAACTTTTTGATGTGCGAGTAATACACTTGGATTAATTCGTGCTCGTCGCACAATAAGAGTTGCGTCCGTAATGCAAACTTTAAACTTTACATCGTTCGACCCAACAATTAAATTAAAACTCTCTCTTGATCGAACCAATTTAACACTCATTTCAACACCATTAATTAAAAATTTATCTTGGTTAAAATGTCACCGTGAAGATGACCAATCATTTCTATTTCCTTACTTTCACTAATCAATTCCTGTCTTTTAACAAATCCTATGTTTTTACCATCTGTAGAATCCATTTTTCCTGCTGTATCCTCATACCAAAGACTACAAGTAAGATGAGATTGTTTAGCAGCAGGGGCATAGTTTAAAAGGGTTTCCATGTATGCTCGATATGCATAGGTATTATTAGGTGGTGATACAAGTTTTTGGTTTAAATAAACATCAAGTTGACTAAAAAGTGAATGCAGCCAATTATTTACAGGTGCTACTATTGTAGTAGATACCAAGTTAGTTGAATCTTGATTTAATATTTTTGCCTTTATGTGGAGTAATGTATGAGACAAATCTATGTAGTCATCGCCGGTCCCAGGAACTTGAAACTCGATAGGTCCATCATCACCAAGAGATGAAATTGGTTTATAATGAATCCACAATCCATTTTCAATGCTAGTTTGTGTAGACGGTAGTGCAAACAAATCCAATTCTGACTTAACGCACTCGCAAGAATGATTATGAAGGAAAGACATATTTAGTTTGAAAATATATCTTTGATATTTTTTGGTTTTAGACTAAGTTTCTTCGCAGCTTTCACTTTAGCAGTTAATGGTGGAATGAACGATGTCAATCGTTTTCTTTTAGTTTTATACCCAGATCCAGTCATGTTAAATTGATCAATTTTCTCATCAGCCTTTCGTTTTAAATTCGTACTAACTTGCTTTAGACGATCTTTTATTGAGGCTTCCATAGGACGGGCTTGAACCATATCCGATAAAAGTCCTACTCCAGCGCTTAATGCCTCCTTACCAATCACTCGAGCACCACTTGAAAGTAAAGGTAAAACTGATCTGAATAACCCCCCTAAGAAGCTCCCAATACCATAACCGCGTTGATATGGTGAACCCTTATAAATTACTCCAACTCCTGATCCAGCTTGATGTGTATAATAATTTTCATATGGACATTTATGATGATCACGAAGAGAATTCATTATTATAATTTTCGGAAATGTAGTTTAATACACACGGTTCCAAACTGGAATGGTATTTTTTGTCCTGTACTCGATCTTATAACTATTTCCAACGTATCGAACTCTCTTCGCATAACAGGTAAGTAGTGAGGTTGAGAGAAAACGTGCATTTTATTTGCACCATAAATGTATTTTGTAGGATCTAATGAAATGACTCTTAATAAAGGAGTCATAACATCACCCACAATCTGAGGATCGATAATGTCGCAATATAGAAATAGTTGAGATGGTAACCCTAAGTGTAAATTAGCAGGACACTTTCCAAAATTTCTCTCTAGAAGATTTTTATTTGGTTCATAACCTAGCTGTAAACTTAATTTGGGTGATAATGTTACGGATGTTATATTTTTATCCAATACCGAAATAGACACAAATTTTGTTATTTCATCATAGCGAAATTTCAAGTTCTCTCCGATACCATTTAACACTCTTAAAATATGCTCAACGTTATCATAGTTGGTAGCTGGAATATGTTTTTTGTAGTACACTGTGGATGGTTTATCTTCATTAGGCATTAACATAGATTTTGTAATGTATATAACATTTTCATGGTCTTGAACAGTAAACATGGTACATGGATATTGAAACTCGACAACTCCAACCGACCATTCACCTTCTAATTTTATAGCTTTTGGTAATTTCGTTGAAAAATTTGTGGTCTTGTTATCAGGAAAGTATTCCATTGAACTATTGCTGAGCAAAGTTAAATAGAAACTTTCTTTATTCATATTTCTTTTAAACTAGAAGCTAAAATCCAACTGTTAAATTTATCTGGATAACCTTTCCACTTCACTAATACTTCTTTTCTGTTACCTGAATAACGAGTGTCAATTATTTTATCTATTTTATGTTGTGAGGTGGGGTTGTAAGTGATTTTCTGTAATTCTCTTTCATAAAAAGTACCAATTATTGGTTCATTTTGTAAATCTGTTATTGTATAAACAACCCATGGAGATCTATCAATTATTGAAGATATAATAAATATTTCATCACTCCAATTTGATTCATATCCTTTTTGGAATACATGTTTATATTTAGTTATTCGAACATAATCACCCACATTGAAATTTGGTTTAGGATTTTCTAAAGAAAGTTTTTTTGACCGTCTGTCATAAAGATTAGTCCAAACTGTCATAATATTGTTGGAATTTACATCACATGGGCACATCTTAATACTAGAGTGAAAGCTGTGATTATAAGAGTATATTAAATCTTGTAAAACATCTATATATCTATAAGTATTATAATGAGTGAAATAACGCCACATTTTCATTTTTAGTGTTCTTTGAAATCGTTCAACAATACTGGCCTTAATGTCAGGATTGTTAGTGGTATAGTAATTAATCTTTTTGGATTTAAAGTATTTTTGTACATCTTTTGAAACAAATTCGGTACCTTTATCGGATTGTATGTGAGTAGGTGTTAAATTACTTTCAGTAAATATACTTTCAAAACATTCTTTAGTTGTTTCTGAGTTTTTCTTTTTCATTGGTCTTGCAAAAGCATATTTACTAAATACATCAATAATACAAAGTATATACTTGAAACCATCATTATATTCAGAATAAGTTCGCATATTACTTAAATCAGCTTGCCACAGTTCATTAATATTTGATAGAATGTACCTATTACGCGGGAATTTTTTTCGAATGGGTTTATGTAATGTGTATGTTTCTTGTGATTTTAACCATTCCTTTACTTGCTTTTTATTCATTTTACCCTTCATGGCTTTTGATAATTTATCAATACTACCAAAACCAGCGGGATTAGATGGATCATAATAAATCCTGTTAATTTCTTCTAGTACGGAGTCCATTTTTCCCACTCAAGTCCTTTACGTATTTTAGTTGTAGACTTTTTATCTCTACTGCACGGTGTAGAAAACTCTTGAACTTCAATCTCAGAGGGTTTGTTCAGATCTTTTGCTTGAAGTTGGTTAATAAACTCACATCTCCTTGGATTTCCAATATAAGTAAGTGGTACTTTAATATCTTTTAATGCTTCAGCAAATCTAACCCACCCTACCGGATCACTTCTTTTTAGGGGTCTTAGTGAATCATTTATTAAATCAACAATATTACTTCCAGGAATTTTTTCACTATCAATTATGACTGTACCTTCGTTATCCCAATGTATTTTACTTTTACTTGTTTCAACTAAGTTTAATAATAACTGCCCTTTTTTATGATAAGTTTTTGGTATTAAACTGAGTATTTGAGCTGGTGTGTAAAGTGGATTTTCATCATTTTCTTTACTTTTAATGGATCGATTCTCCTCCAGCAAAGATTCAATATCAACTGAAGTTTTTAGATCTCTATCTTTATTTTTAAAACCAATTTTTGACTCATTTGATGAATCTTCATTAGATGTATCAGAATAAATTGGTAATTTGAGTGGTTGACGATCCTCTTCGGTAAAATGAAGGTATCTTTGTAGTGTTTGTAAATATAATATCCATTTCTTTCGGTCTTCCGTCTTACTATTCATAATATTTTGCATTTCAATATCTAATCGAGATAAATTACTATTAACCTTATTTTCTTGTTTTAATTTTTCAATCAATCCAGGTTCGATAAGTATCATTTTCTTTGCATTTTCCATGTTAACTGGCTAGTCCACTCACTAATCCACTCAATATTGCACCTAATATTGTTGGTAAGAAAGCCCCTCCTTTTTGTATAATTATATTTTTTCTTAGTTTATGTTTACACTTACGTACTAGTTTACGGAGTATGTTTTTATGTTTATTCAATTTTTGTTTATCCTGATCTTTAAGAGGTACTTTTCCTTGTAAAACGTTATGAATACACTCACAAATACAGTTAATTTCTTCTTCATCACACGTTTTAAGTAATGCTCTTTGATATTTTGGTTTAAGCGTATGCAAAGCGGTTAGCAAATGTTTATACGTTGTGAGTCGACGATGCATCATTTAGCAATGATTTCAATTGTTTGATTCTTGGTGTATTTAAACTCTTTTGTGGGGACGTAGACTGTACAGAAACCATTAAATGGAAAGACATTTGTCTTGATACGACAAAAATCATTGGTATTCTGTTTTAAATCTACCATTAAATATCCATGTGCCTCTAGAGTTGCATCCCTGTAGGCATTTTCAATGAATTTTGGGTTATCTGGTGATACTTGTCTTGCTAAATATCTTATTTGAGTTTTATCTCGAGGGTTTTTAAAATATATTATATAACTTGAGTTTAAAGATATGTCTCTTTGTCCTTTACCCTGATGAAATAAATTTTGTGTTAGATAAAATACACTAAGATTCCTGTGATGACTACCTTTTGTAAATATATCCACAATTCTTCCATCGGACTCTCTCATTAGATCATCAATAATAGCAAGATGTGGGTTTTCACCATCAAACATATTAAGATTTGGAATTCCTTGATGATAGTTAACATTTGGTAAATTATATAATGGTTGCATTTCATCAAAGCACCATGTGATCTGATTAAAATCACAATTACATATTTCTGTAACTGATTTTATGAAATTTGTTACAAAATTTGACTTCCCACACCCACTTGGTCCTGCCACAATAGCAGTGAACGGATGGATAAAGTGAAACATAACACACGTCTAAAGTTCAAAGGGGTGAAATAAAAAATGAAAGTGTTGGTGTAAACAATTAATATATATTCCAAAAATTATATAAAACAGAATTATCTGTATACTATTTCTAACACAATTAGTACATCATAATTTTACAATTAACTCAACCTCAAATAAATAGAAACAACAATTAGTACATCATAATTTTACAATTAACTCAACCTCAAATAAATAGAAACAACAATTAGTACATCATAATTTTACAATTAACTCAACCTCAAATAAATAGAAACAACAATTAACTTAAATTATTTACAATAAAACAATGTTTAAATATGTAATAAACTACGTCATATTATAGTATTATCATAATTTTACAATCAATATAAATTTTTCTTAAACGCAGACATAAAAGTAAAAACTATCAACACTTAACGCAGTTTATAATGACCCCAAGCTAATGTTTCAATATTATTATCTAAATTCTAAAATATGTCTCTTTGTGTCATTATATGATAAACCTATCTTATTTAATTTTTGTGTGAAAATTGTGTGTTTAATTGATTTAAATCTAAGCATACTATAATATTGCACTTTTTTATTAAATAGAGAAGACTTATAACTATTCATTGTCATCTTTTTAGTGATACATTTATTTACCCCTTTTGCCTTGGCTATAGTCTTAATCTCTAAGTTAAAAGCATACATTTTGGATCGTAAACCCACAAATTCTTTCATGATTTTACCATTATTTTCATCTTTAAAAAAACCTAATTTCTTTTTATTTAATTTTGGATATTCAAAAATATTATTTGTATCATAATCTGAGGTATCAAAGTATGATGAAAGGTCAGGTTTTATATCAGTGTAAAAATCATTTGTAAATATATGATATATTAAACTATCCGTATCTGTATACAATAATTTGATTTTACTAAACTTTTTAATCATATAGTTATAATGAAAATCATACATTAATGTTTTTGAAATATCTAAAATGCAAAACCCTAAATCAATTGGTTTGTTATATATTAACTTCGTTTTTCGCAACTGAACCGCAACTAGGTTTTCCGAAAATATTGAAAGGCTATGAAATTGTGGTTTAGCGATTAGATCTTGAGCACCTAAAGCTTTACCCTGGTTCTCCCAGTGCGTAACTAATTTTATGTTAACCCTTTTTTCAATATTCTCCATAGTCTTACCGAAGACTGAATTATTCATTAATTTATAAAAATCTTTTTCGAAATCTGATTTTGCTAAAGTTCTTAATTTTGTGTTTAGATCTATGTGCATCTTCAACCAGGGAGACTGTTTAAATTTTAAAACTCTATGAATTTTAGTTAATTTAACCCCCATTTCTATGCACTGCTTTAAATTTCTGTAATGAATTACATATTTATCTTTATTATTTAAATTTGGGACTAGTTTATTCTCATTAATATTGCCTACACAAATGTTTTCTGGACATAAAGGAAAGTCCGAATGTAAATCATGAAGTTCATCTGGATATTCCAAATCAACTTCTAAAATAAAACCGAAGTCTGATGTCTTAGACACATTAAATTCTGTATTTGGATTTACCCATTCGAATCCACCAGTAGGAAGATATTGAGACATAGCCCAACCATATAAATTGTTGGCATCAAAATATGTGATATATGAATTTGGTTTCCCTGTATCATAATCCTCCATGTATTTGTTATTAGCTCTAGCATAACGATTACTACATTGAGATACACCACCTCTGATACCTGATCTAATAAATGCAATTTTCTCATAATCTGTTAAAAGTTCTAATTCTATTTTTGTATATTTTAACATTGCATCCCAACTTAAACCGGGTGCTGTGTAATAATGGACAGGGTCTAAATCATATGTATTAATACATAACTTTCTAAAGTTTTCAAATACATCGGATAAAAGTAAAACGTCTGTTTTTAAATATAGGTTTGAATAATCTAGCATATTACAACACCCAAAATGTTCCCAAACATCTTTAGCATGATTGTAATCATCATTTGAAATATGTGAATCTGTGAGTGAACTATAAAGACATTTTTGTTCAGGGAGCGATGTTAGACTTAAACTATCATAATTAGTCATAAGTTCATATGGATAAACACCTTTCCGTTTTAAACGAAAGAAATCTTCATCATTAGGGTAATTTCTACGTAATTCTTGAAATTGATCATTACTGAGATTTTTGGCCAATTCTTCTAATTTACACGATAAAAACTTAAATGAATCTAAGAATCTCAATATAATTTCGTGGTTATTCACTTTTAATTTTTTGGAAAAGGATATATATTTTTCTTTATTTTGAGGGATAACTTCGACTTCACCATCACAAAAGTTTAACGCGTGAACAATAAAATGAGCATCATAGTGACTAAGGTTGTGTAAAAATATTGGTATATAACTAGGTGTTCTGATCTTCGAACAACATGATTCATGAGCAACACCTATAAAACTACCAGTGTACCAATCAAAATCATAAAAATGTTTTGCCAACTCAGTTTCACAAATATGACAAATGGTTGCATTTGAAATTTGGTTTTTGTCTTCATTTGTTAGCGGAAGTGGTGGATATTTTTGAAGTCTATTTATTTCTTTTAGATTGTTAGATAAACTTTCCATAAACACTTGTGCACAGTTGGGTCCGCAATATGTTACATATTTTGATAATTTATCATCATATGAACATTTTATATAATATCCAAAACTATGTACTTCATGTTTCTGAATATTATGAGTGAAAGGTTTGGAAGGATCGTTAGAACATGATTCTATTGGTTTTAAAAATGCTTCAAAATCAGCATAAACTACGAATGGTATCTTTAACTTTTTTTCATAACTATCAAATTTAATTTTATCATTTGAAATAGGTTGACCAAACCAATTCTTTTTTTTTAAAGTTTCACTGTTTGGTAATACTGTACAAATGTGAGCACAATCGTATTGTTCATGGTTATTTAACCTTTCCTGAGATGGAAAACGAAGTAGACATGCTTCACAAATGTACATGATGTGACCGTCTTTTGAAATTTGTTTACTAACTAACCGCGATAATTTTTTTATATAGCAATAATGATTTTTTGTATCCTTGGAAAAAAATAATAAATTGATATGTCTATCTTTACGACACTTTGTTAAAAATAATGGACCTACTATAGAATTACATCGTTTTTCTTTATTATATTCTAACCCAAAAACATTAATACTAATATCATTTAATTTCTCTACTTTTGCTATGTCAGAAATTTTAACCGGAAAGGAAATACCATCAAATTTAAGTTTATTTGCATGTTTAACGTACGATGATACCCGATCGGTGTGTTTGTTTACAGGATATAACGCCGAGAGTAACGCCCATTTAAAACAAAAATAATCCTTGTTTTTTACATTTATAACAGCCTTTTTTAATTTTATGTCACGAGGAAGATCTATGTATGAAGTACCGCGTAGGGGGTTAAATTTATTAACATTCATGTCTATAGATTTTATGTTTTTTAGACTCCATCCACTATCTTTTTTTTCGAAAGCACTAATTTTAGTAGTAATTGTATCATTTAAAGATGAAAGAAAAATATTTAAGTCATCTCCTTGACAAATAATATAGTTAAGCGTTTGAAAATCGAACGTATCATGAATATCTTTAGTTTGTTGAACAAAATCAGCATGCAATATGAAGTTTACCTTAAAAATTATGTGTTGATGAATACACTCTTGTAATAAAAATAAAACATCATCTTTAATAGAATTTAAAAATAGTTCAGGAGTTTCAAAATTTACCCATGTCGAACGATCTACTCTACTCTTGATTTTATAAGTTAAAATCCTATTTCCAAAAGCAGATTCAATAACACTAACGTTTGATAAAGAATTATGTGAATTTAAATGATTATTTTTATGAACATTACTTTTAAAATGATTAGCTAAATACCGTTTCTTGATAAATATATGGCACGTTGGACATTCCACTTGATCATCGTTACTGATACTGTTCCCTGCAGAGGTATGCGCTTCTGCTTCCGTTGTTGGTTTTTTGATGATCTTGGATTCTTTGCTGCACGTTCGCTTCGTTCCTCTTCCAAGTTGTAGTGGTTGACTGCTAAAATGTTTAAATTTATTAAAAACTGTATAAGACAATATGTAAATTATGATCGAAATGAATGTTTATTTTACATACTTAAACTGTGTTTCAACCATCGCACAGTGATGATACAACTCATCATCGTATGACGAATCGAACAGTTGACCCCTCTCCATTTCTTCACAAACTTTAGACAACTCCTGATTTAATTCGCTATTGAATAGTTCCGTATTCTCTTCCATGATTGTGGAGAAAAAAGCAATGGTGCACACTTCACTGAAGTTTTCCCTTCCTCTTTTTTATTTTTGATTCAGCTTCAAAAAAATGATCAATCGATTGCGATTTTCTTTTTCCACCATCGCCATTATTATTAATGACGAGGTTATCACTCTCTTCTTGAGGGGAGAGTGGCGAGTAGTAATACTGTTTATAGGTATCTTCATCGAAGCTCAATGATTTCTGCAACAACACAGTTATCATGTTAATATCAATTTGTTAACACTTAATCATAAAAGTTAAAAAAGTTAAAGTTACAGCCTATTAAAGTCCACTGCTGAACATAGGCCTCCTCTCATTTCTGAGAGGGTTTTAGAGCAAGGAAATGTCCGCCGCGCTCCCTCAATGTGTGTTGGCGAACTTCACATGCCTTCGAAATTTTCTCAGACATGCAGGTTTCCTCACGATGTTTTCCTTCACCACCAAGCACGTGGTAATAAGCACTTAAAATTGCTATTAACAATTTAATTGGTGCTGGCGGGGATCGAACCCGGGTCGCGTACTGTGAAATTTACAGCTAGCGCTAACCATCTGAGTTACCACGGCTTAATCATATACATACACAATATTTAAATAAAATAATACACACACATGAAAATAACAGAAAAAAAGTAATTTAGTCAATAGAATAAACACTTACATCCATAGCCTTTGGTGTATTGAAGTAACACAAATGTACTATTGATAGATCCACTGTAGCCAAACGACCGTACATTAACTCGATGACTGCGTTTGTTGGTCTTATATACCACCAGTACGTAAAAATTCTAATCTAAAGTATTTCCGTAATGAGTTGATAATTACTTTATGCGTCAACCAGTTTACCTCACATTTCCGTTGCCTATCTCAACATTTCTTCGTATTGTGTTTTGTTTGGTGATCAATGACTCAAGTACGATTTGTATAACACAAAAATGCAATTTAATATTTAGAAACATATCAGTTTATCTCACATTTCCGTTGCCTATCTCAACATTTCTTCGTATTGTGTTTTGTTTGGTGATCAATGACTCAAGTACGATTTGTATATTACAAAAATGCAATTTAATATGTAGAAATCACTATAATTGACCATTCCTATGTTATTCATTGAGTAGCTAGGTACTGTAATAATCTACTAATAGCAGTAATATCATGGATACACTAGATGTACAACAACATCTGAAAAAGATTCACCCCAGTCTAGAAAATAATGTTTATGCAGCTAATAGACTGCCTATGTATACCCACGTACCAACGTATATAATATGTAATTTGGATACAGATGATAAACCAGGGTCACATTGGGTAGCTTTATATATCGATACGAATGACGTCGGTCAATATTTTGATTCATATGGACGATCACCTGTACGATATCATGTAGAGTTTTTAAAAAGGAATTGTAAAAGATGGAACTGGAATGTTGATAGGATTCAGAATGAGTGGACTTCAGTTTGTGGCGAATATTGCTTAATGTATTTACTATATAAGTTTCAAGGATGTTCAATACATAGTTTTACGAGTATATTTACAAGGAACACATTGTACAACGATATTTTAGTGGATGAGATGTTTCGCTCCTATTTTATAGATAATAATTAATAAGATTTTGTATTTTATAAATAAAAATTGTAACAAAATTATGTAATGTGTTTTATTGATGATTCAGATTAGCGTTGTATAAACAAAGAACTATAACACAATAGCACTGATATAGTCGACGCACACGCTGCAATGAAGGTGATTAAGGAACAATAGAACAATAGAAATAGGAACAATGGGACGCTAATGACGATGGAGGCCCTTACTCGGGCGTCGACGAACGTCGTTGAACCACGTCTGACTCAGGTGGTCTAGAAGTGGTACAACTACACTACTTCCAGTTCAATCCCCAGAAGACACAAGTTTGCGCGTTTACCGCTAAAAAGAACCCCTTTGTCGTATCTCCTCAGTTTCAAGGCACTCCCCTTGCTGCAACTTGTCGAATAGTGTGCAGTTTCGTGGTCACTTAGAGGGGAAGGCCAAATTGGCCTCTGAAAAGCTTGGCGTGCTCAGCAGAGCGAGACGGTATTTCATTCCGGCACATCGCTTGCAACTCTACAAAGCGCAAGTTCGGCCTCACATGGAATACTGTTCTCATCCCTGGGCCGCTTTTTTTTTTTAGGATCGGGCGTCGACGAACGTCGTTGAACCACGTCTGACTCAGGTGGTCTAGAAGTGGTACAACTACACTACTACTGGACAAGATTTAGTCGGCCCCAATCCGAGACTTTGTTAAGCAAAGACTCGACTTCAGACACAAGTTTGACCCGGTACTCGAGAACTGTACTGTTTTCCCGAGAAATATTTGCACGGCCGTTATATAAAGCATCACCAGTGCTGTCGTCTGTATAGCAATGAATGCTACCAGTTAGCAACATATTATTGATATGCAGGAGAAACAGCGTTGGTGATAGCACGCAGCCTTGTGGAACACCAGCGTTGATAGGCTTGAAATCAGAGCATGCACCGTCTACTACGACCTTGATGCTCCGATCAGCAAGGAAACTGGTGATCCATTTGCACAATTTCTCGGGAAGCCCATAGGAAGGAAGCTTCGAAAGAAGCGCTTTGTGCCAGACCCGATCGAAGGCCTTCGCTATGTCCAAACTAACGGCCAATGCCTCCCGCTTGGACTTTACTGCCTCCGTCAATCTATGATTTAAGTAGACTAGAAGATCACCAGCTGATCGACCCCCACGAAAACCGTACTGGCGGTCACTAATCAGCTGGTGATCCTCAAGGTACCTCATGAGCTGGCAGTTTATAATGGATTCCATTATTTTGGAAAACAAGGAGGTTATGGCGATAGGCCTGTAGTTGGACGGGTCTGAGCGGTCGCCTTTTTTAGGGATCGGGTGGACCAAAGCTGTCTTCAATGAATTCGGGACTATGCCTTGAGAGTAGGAGTACCGGAAAACACGCGTAAAACCGGTGCTAACTCCGAAGCACACGACTTCAGCACAATGGGAGGGACTCCATCGGGCACACTTGACTTGCTGACGTCCAGGGAGAAGAGTGCTTTACGAACCGAGCGCTGTGTAAATCGCACATCCGACATGGAGCACTCACATCTTGGGATGGTCGGCGGTGTGTTCCCCCCATCATCTAGAGTCGAGTTGGACCCAAAAAGAGAGTTCAACAGATCGGCTTTCTCCTTTGCAGCATGGGCCAGTGAGTCGTCCTCTCTGTGCCGAGATGGGAGAGATGGCTGACAGAAGTTCCCTTGGACAGCCTTGGCGAGAGACCAGAATGCACGGGTTCCCGAAGGAAGGCGAACTAGCTTCTCGCCAATTCTGCCGATGTGCTCAGACCTTGCCTTGGCAATGACGCTTTTGAAGGACCTGGAGGCGGAATTATACTTCTTTTTAAGTGCGCTGGTGTTTACATTCCGAGACTTTGATGCGTCAGCCCAGGCCCGGTAGCACTCCTGCTTATAGCGTGATGCTATTTTACAGGAGCGACCAAACCATGGCTGGGATCTGCCTCCGATGGGCACCACAGAGGATGGAATAAAAAGTTCCATACCCTGAAGTACCACATCAGCAACAGAATCGGCAACAACGCTGGGATTTTACGGCGAGAAGCAAACCCGCCCCCAAGGGTAGGATGCAAAAAAGCATCCCGTTCCAATCAGCTGACCTATAGTGCCAAACACGGCGGCAAGTTGTAGATCGCAACTGCGATTGGAGCGTGAGTGGCACCGTACTCCGGATCAGACAATGGTCCGAAGAGCCTAGAGGGGCATCGACGGAGACCTGATATCCGTCCGGATGAGAGGTCAGCAGAAGGTCCAACAGGGAAGGTACATGGTCTTCCACATCTGGAATCCGCGTAGGCGAAGTAACCAGTTGTGTTAGACCATATGCCAAAGCAAAGTCATAGACAGATGTACCCGCATGATTGGTTAAACGAGAACCAAGCCATTCAGCGTGGTGGGCATTGAAATCACCGAGTATCACGATCTCTGTGGATGGAACCTGTTGTAGCACGGAGTCTACAGCCATTTGGACGTGGTCGATGAGTCGGTCTGTGTCGGCATTACCGCTATGGAACCTATAGAGGCACCCGTAGATGCGGGGATGGTCGTCGCTGTCTACGCGAAGCCATAGGATGGACAGGTACCTTCAAGACTGCCGACGCGTCGAAAACAGATGTTCTCTCTGACGTATACGCAAACTCCAGCCCGGGGCACAAAGGAATGTTCCAATTTGTACCCCGGGTAGGAGAGATATGAAGTATCAGCCGGAGAGGACACCTGAGTCTCGGTTAAAAAGAGCAAGACCGGCTTTGACGTCTCTAGATGGTAATGGACAGCGTTAAGGTTGGAATGAAGTCCCCCGATGTTGCAAAAATTCACGGATAGCGTGACAGGGGTTGCCTTGGCTCTTGGCTTGCTCCGCTTGCCCCGAGCAGCATTAGTCGCGAGCGGAATTTTGCCCCCCCCCCAGAATACGCGGGGCAGCCTGAGCACCCACGCTCAGGCGCTCAGGAGTCAAGTAGTTTGGTCGTGGATGCTCAGCGAGGGATTATCCAGGGCTGCTGGTACCCTCTTGGGGTAGTCTTTTATTTAATTCCACTACCATGTTGATGGGGGGGGGGACTTTTCTTCATTGTTGCTAAAGGCTATAAGTCTGAAGCTCATAAGATAAACTCAGGAATTCCTCAATGATCGCATTTGGGGCCAATTCTTTTTAACGTATTTATCAATGATATACCCAATAGTTTCCTTTCATCAACACCCTATCTATTCGCAGATGACTTGAAAATTGCCCGAGCTATTAAGTCTCAAGCTGATGTTCTTATGTTACAACATGATTAAAATAGGTTATACAATTGGTGTTGTACAAATGGAATGGAATTAAATATAGATAAATGCTTTTTATTAAATTTACACGCAAAAATAATAAAACTAAATCCAAATATTATATTCATGGTAAACCATTAAAAGAATTTGATAGAATTAAGGACCTGGGAATAATTCTAGATAACAAATTAACTTTCATACCACATATTGAAAGCATTGTTAGGCGCTCATCTAATACGCATGGTTTTATTATAAGAAATAGTAAAGTGTTCAAAAATTTACAGACACGTATCACTTTGTACAAAGCACTAGTACGCAGTCTTCTTGAATACTGCCCTGTTGTATGGAGGCCACACTATGCCACTCACATACTAAGAATAGAACGGGTCCAAAAATACTTTTTATGGCATTTATCTCACATCTCCAAAGGTTCAAAGAAAAAGTTATACTATCATGAAAAGCTCAAGCACCTTAAAATGTCCTCGTTGAGCAAAAGGAGGACCCTTTTGGGCCTAATATTCATTTATAAAATTTTTAATAATCAAATTGACTGCCCTCAGCTTCTAAACCTTTTTAATTTCAGGATCCCCTTCAGGGTTCCAAGGAAACCAGTTTCTCTATTTTATCCGCCATTCCGCAGGACTGTTTTACGAAGACATTCACCAGTTCCTCGTTTGTGTAACGCATTAAAGATATGGTTTATTTAATACATGGTTTATTAATGATCCCAAGGATGTTTTCTCTCTTAAACTTAACCAGTTTCGTGCATATTTGTCAAAAAAAATCCCAGATTAATTACACCTATCTGTTATCTGTTATAACTAGTTTAAAATCAACCTTATATCAATGTAAAAGGTACTTATGTCACATGTTAAATTGCACGCTGTGTTTACCTGTAACTGATTGTGCATTTAGCTCATAATAGCTTATTACAATGTAACTACTTTAAGTTTTTGTAATATAACAGTCGTTGGTAGACCAAATAAATAAATTAAATAAATAAATAAATCAGAGCGCGGTTGTATGAAGCTTTGAATCTGTACGGTACGGTTTCTTTACTCATGTGACACGATGAGCTAGCTTAGTAGTCTTACCCAAAACTAGAACTATCTATGACAAAAAAATGCTTACTGTTGAAGGAGCACAGCTTTTAGAATACAGAGGGTATTCTAAAAGTATAAAAAATTCACACTCTTTCAATTCATTCAAAACTCAACTTAGTCATTATAATTATAATTTCGGATCGATCACTTCTGTAGAAATGAAGGCTTTGAATGGTTTTATCTAGTCTGCAACTGATAACAACGAACTTTGTGTAATTTATGGATGTGTTAATATTGTTCAGAAGTGAGTGACATGTCTTTATTGAGAATAAAGTTTCTTTAAACCTAAGTATTTTAGTATGGTAAAGTACTTGTAGTGTTTACGATGTGTGTTATTTGACCTGAATGCAGACCTTCTTGACAAATATAATAGTCTTCTTAATAACTGCTAAGTATGACCATGTGTCTACTTATCGTTCCCAACTTCTCATTTTCAGTACCTTTGGTCTAGCCATGACAGAAACCTGCGTTCTTCGAACAACCTTTTACTAAAGTGTCTCTCTCATAAATCTGGCTTCTTGCATTCTTCCTTCACTGTACAGTCTGCTCTTCTCTGGAACGCACTCCCTCTTGAAATTAGAACGACTAATAATCGTTATGTATTCAAGAAGAAAGTTCGCGAACATTAGTTAAATAAATTGGCAGAATCATCTCATTAGTAGTATTTATTTATGTATTTATATAAATACACAATTATATAATGTATGTGATTTATTATTTTAATGTACATAATTTAAATATTTAAATAATTTTTGATATGTAAGTTTCGGTATGGGTATATATATTATTTTGTTTTATATTTATATAATTTAATTTATATTATTATGTTTTAGCGTTTCACACACCTAACTCATATTTTTTATCTCTGCGTTACCCAAAGGTTGACTGGTAGAGAATACCTCAGGCATTATATCCGCCTATACATCATATTGTATGAAGTTTAAATAAATAAATAATTTTAAAAACAAAAATATAAATTTATTAATTAAACGACATTAAAATATTAGTAAAACCAAGGTCTGATTATCCAACCTGGCCAAGTTCCCGTCGTTGGAAGATGCTGAATTGCGACCCAACGTCGTGATGTCGCTCTAGAGATAAGCTGGCTGCATCCATTGTAGAGTGTACATAACACTCGTTACAAGTTAAGAGTTTAAGAAATTAAATTACACACGACAGTAAAAATTATTTAGTACATAATTTTTTTTAAATAAAATTTTAACCACTTAGTGTATTCATATCCTTATTCCATTTTTTAACTCATCTGTGCCAAAGTCACCAATATGGTCATTACAAAAGCAATCACCTGCAATGAATAAACATAAAGCGTTTAATTGTAATTAATACATTTACATTTAATGTGCTTTGTGGGGGGGGGGGTCTTTTGCCATAGTTGCCACGCTTGGCTAGCGGGTTGACAACCGCAATTTTTTTTATTATTTTGTGTTTTTTTTTTACTTATTATAAGCCAGTGCTTGACCACAATCCCACCTGGTGGTAATTGGTGATGCAGGCCTAGATGGTAAATCGCATTGTCTTAGCGTAACAAAAGCCTATTCACTCTTGCCTTGAAGACGCCCAGATTGTATTCGGATGGAAAGATGGACGCCGGCAAATTATTAATAGTGTTGTTATTAGGAAGATGCTGCTGCTCTCCCGTTTCATTTTCCCTCTGACGTCTCTTACGACGCCCTTGGAACTATAGTAGAAAGTGAATATTCTTACACCGACACTAAATAGAGGCAACCTATAAGGGGTGCCCATGCTCATTAGGATAATATGTGTTTATGGACCACAACCCGTAACTGTCACCCGTGGAGGAGCGGTGTTAGAATATCCTCTGGTCTATTTTAACTCGTCGTTGTTTTAAGAGGTTACATAGGAAAACAGGAGATGTGCAGCAATGGTGCTGTAATTTGTCATCAGGAATATGGATTCCTGATAACAACTAAACATTATAAAAAACTAGCTGACCCGGCGAACTTCGTACCGCCTAACAGTCGATTCTTTATTTTTTTAATACTTAAGTATTCTGCTTTTCGGGACACTGGGTCACCTAATAAGATAAAAAAAGAAAAAAAGTTGATAAGTCAACAATTACATTATGTTAAAACATAAAAATTATAAAACACTTAAAATTATTTTAATAGTCACTAAAAATCACAACGAAAATTACAATTTCTGATTTCTTATTATGACATTGAAACATTGACATTAATATTTATACGATACTAACGTCACTCAATTGTTTTGCCTTCCCGGAACCCCTCCACTAATACTTAAACTTTATGGTATGGTATTAATGTTCAAATTGACTTTTAAGTATTATTACGAATCTTTTGTATAGAAATATAGAAATGTGTTGTTTTTAGAGTTTTTCAGGCAATTTTTTTTAAATTTTTCTCTCCGTAAGAACCATCTTCGTACTTCAAGGTATATTATAAAACAAGAATTAGCGAAATCGATTCAGCTGCTCTCGAGATTTGCGCTTCACATTCAGCGATTCATTTTTATATTACAGATGCGGTTAACAAACGTATCAATGGCAAAATCCTTCCGATTTGGCAATCTATGTGGAAATATTTGTTCAACAGTGGTTTTTTATAGGCTGTAACGGATGGATGGAAGACATTTAATGTCTTATTATAGAAGAAAGATTTTTTTCTACGATAATAATAGTAAAATATTAAAAACTAAAAAAGTCAAATTATAACGAACAAAATTGCTGTAAAACTATTTTAAAATAAACCGTAAAGTTCCTTTAAATATTGCAAAACATTATGAAATTACCAAAAGAAATTAATTGTAAAAGCAGTTAACATACTATATTTTCACAAGGACAAACATTCATATCCGGAATAAATATTTGTAGGTCATACAATACAAATACTTGTTGTACTGCGCCACGGAGCCGTTTATGTATAAAATGTCATAAAAATGTTTTACGAGAAAGTTGTACCGCCCTGAAACAAAGACTTGTCGAGCTTTGAAATAGTAGAATAATGCAGCTATATTTCAAATGATGAGTGTAAAAAACCGGAGGCAACGAGCCATTTAATAATAATAATAATAATAATCCATTTTGAGATATCATGTCATTCTGACATCCATTTTGAGCACGCGAATCATTCGTCACCTGGTATTAAATCAGGTGATCTCGCGTACTCAAAATGGATGCCGGGGCGCTAGTCGTGGAACCAAGGAACCACTCCTCATTGACGCGGTCATTGGCGAAATGGTTAAACGCAACCGTCGGAACTTCTCCGCCGATTGGATAGAAAGGCATTCGACTCGGTGCCCCATACATGGCTAAAGAGGGTCCTCGAGCTGTACAAGGTTGACTGTACAGTTAGAGACTTCCTCAGACAGTGTATGGGGCAGTGAGTACAATCCTTTGAAATCTAGGCGAACGGGTGACGGATGCGAATAGCCACATAAGGATAAGAAGGGGTATCTTCCAGGGCGATTGTTTGAGTCTAATCTGGTTTTGTCTCTCCCTGAACCCTCTCGATGCCTTACTAGAGGGCTCCGGGAGGGGATTTCAGCTTCAGAAAGGAGGTACAAAAGTGACCCACCTTTTCTATATGGATGATCTCAAATTATTCACCTCCAATCGCTCCCACCTTACGGAATTGCTAAACATCACCTGTCATTTTAGTAGTTCTATTAGAATAGAGCTGGGGACGGATAAGTGTGCTGTCCTCCATGTCGAAAAGGGAAAGGTTGCTAACTCTGAGGGCATAGACTTATCTATTTTCATCAGCATAAGGACCTTTGCGGAGGCTGAAACATACCGATACCTGGGTATGTGACAGAACATAGGTATCGATGAGGCGGGTATGAAGCAGTCAGTTTGCGATGTGTTTTATGCACGCTTTACCAAAGTGCTTGACAGCCTTTTGTCCGGTGTGAATAAGACACACGCATATAACGGTTGGGTCATGCCTGTTCTCATATATAACTTTGGTATACTTAGGCGGACTCAAACTGAACTTAACGCCCTGGATAGGAAAGTTCACACTACGTGGCCTTTTAAGCGCGCTTACCATGCATAATCGCGAAGTGTGCAGCCTCCGTAATTACTTTCTGACGAGATTGGATGATCCATTCTATAGGAACGTTATTTCTTCTGATAAAGGACTTACCCCTCTCTCCTTAGCCAACGCGCAATGGCAAGATCCGGCAGTACAGAGTATTTCCAACCGGGAGACCATATGGAAGAAGAAGGAGCTCCACGGGAGGTTCTACAAGGCTCTACATGAGCCTTAGACACAGTTGCCTCCCTTCACTGGCTAAGTTTTGGTGACCTCTTCGGGGAAACCGAGGATTTTGTCTGTACAATACAGGATCAGGTTATTAAGACCAACAACTATCGTAGATACATCCTAAGGGATGACATGGTCGACATCTGTCGAGCTTGTCGCCATCCTGGTGAGTCACTTAGGCATGTCATCTCTGGTTGTTCGGCGCTTTCTAACTCTGAGTACTTGCATAGGCACAACCAAGTAGCCAGGATTCTACATCAGGAGCTCCCTCTGAAATATGGTCTCGTGGATCGGAAATTGCCTTATTTTAACTACATGCCGGAAGCCGTGCTCGAAAATGACCGCGCCAGGCTCTACTGGGACCGGGACTATTCTTGCAAATAAGCCTAATATTGTGCTGATGGACCAGGCACAGTCAAGGATATTTTTGGTCGACATTACCATTCCGTATGACCAGAACCTCGTAAAATCCGAAACAGATAAGCGAACAAAATATCTGGACCTGGATCACGAGGTGACCGACGTGCGAGGTGGACGGCCGACCGAAATTATACTTGTAGTCGTTTCTGCGAACGGGTTAATCCCAGTCAGCCTCTCAGGTCATCTGAAGCGCCTGGAACTCCGTAACGGACCGTTCCAAGCTTAAGTGCAGAAGGCAGTGCTCCTCGATACCGCCCGCATCGTCCGCCGCTTTCTTTCCCTTTCCCCCTAACCCTCCCCTCTCCCGGTCCGGTCTCCCCTGCCGAGGGTTTCCATCTGGTTGGATTTTTATTTATTCATGTATTTTTTATGTTTATTATTTAATTTTATTGATATGTATGTTTATCATTTTCATTTACAATTATATTTGTATATAATTTTATAGATACCCCGTAATAATAATTTATTTAGTTCTAAACATAAACACAAATTAACATAACAAAATAAATTAATGTAATGAAACTAAAATGGCGTCTACTTAGCACAAATGTTACAAAACCCACATAGTGGTAACTATAACGCTGATTTTCTGTAAACGTCAGAGATTTAGGCGCAATAAAATAAACTTAGCTAATCACACAATCACACTCCGACATAAAAAATACACTCTTATAAAATGTATAAATAATTAAAAAAAAAACTGGCACAACAAAAAGCCAATGCAACAAAAAGCGTGACAATAGGCATGTGCAAGGCACAAGGCACACAAATAAATTATTTAATAAGATACAAAAGCAAAATAAATGTAGAATTAAGCAAGTATTTCTTAGTTTTATAATATACAGACACAGTATACCTCATAAGAAAGGTGTGATACATCGACACAGAATTATACTAAATTTAAAAGATATTCTTTTAATTTTATTTTAAAAGTGCGAACTGTTTTGTTGTTTTTGATCGGAGGTGGTATATTATTCCAATACTCTGTGGCAGCATACCGAAATCACGAAACGCGGCCGTTCTGTGTCTTGGGTACAACCAGCGAACAGTTTCCCGTGAGAAACGTTGCGAGAATCTGAGCTTCTCATATAAGTATTTCGGTTGTAGATTTTGTAATATTTTATAAAGTAAACAACTATAGTGAACCGATCTACGAGACGTTATATTAATAAGTTTGCCCTGATTTAAAAATGGTGTCACGTGACCGCGACGAGGGGTTCGAAAACAGAACCTAGCGTCATTGAAGTATAATGTACTTACATACTAGAACAGCTATTTCAAACAAAAACTGTGCGCTACTCTATGTCGTTGCGCATGCGCCGTATACAGTCTTACCGCGCATGTGCGGTTTTTTTATCATAATAGATTATGCGCAGGTAGAATGATCAGTAGGTATTTAATTATTGTTTATTTAGAGTACATACATATATTAATAATTAATATATTAAAACGAGTACAATTTTTTTATAATTTGTCATTTCTTTTGCATGATATGAGGTAAATTAATATGATAATATATAATATTACCACAATAACATTTTAATTCTTTTTTATATAAATATTTTATAAGATAACTATATAAATTGGAAGGAATCGAATCTAATGAAATATATTTTTTTCAATCTAGACCTGGGTCCCCAAAAGCCCTAACCTAAGTTCGCGTGAGGCATGGACACAGAGCTGATACTTTTTTTATTATGCCTTATGAATTACTGTGAGAAAACGTAGTAAAACTTTAAAAACTTCTACCATTTCTGTTTACACATGAATAATACGTATATACACTTATTTGTTGTTTTTTGCTGAAAATTAATTTCAGTTAATGAAATGTATAAATGTTATTGTAAAAATATGTATTAGGAATTTAATGAAGTGCCTTTAAACAATATAAGTTCTGTTAATTTTTGCCTTCTTCGTACTGTATTTATCCTCTTCCTTAAAATGCAAGGAACAAATGTATGTGTGATTTGTTGGTGTGTCGGTGGTGTCGGTTTTCGTGGTTTGGACGTGGAAACCTAAAAATAAAATAAAAGAATAATCAGCAAATATAAACGTAAGTAATTTAGCCAAATTATAAATACTTTTACTTATTTCATCAAAAAAAATTGTGCATAATATAATCGTCCTACACTTGCTCACAGAAATGTCGTATCTGAACAAATTAATTTCATAATCTATATTCCATGACACAAGTTGGCGCCAAAGAAATAACTTTTTAATTATTAATCTATAATGTTTTTTTATTATTTAAGTATCTTACTTACCGATGAAAAGTGATTCCTTGGTTTTTACTAACATTTCGTGAATTTTTTGTGCAATATTTAAGAACACACCCCGGCATATTTTATCAAGAGATTTTTTTTGAAATCAACACAACACGTGACTAATCTACAAGCGCCTAGCGAGCAACTGATTAAAGTGCGGTGACATTGCCGCAGTTGAATGGAACAGCGTAATTTAGTGCAGTGTCGCCTCTAGTACGTAGTACATAATAACTCAATGCCTAGCGCATGCATTTTGTTCTCGTTGTATAACGAGCTTGGTTCGCGCAAGCAAACATTCTCCCATGACAATAACATCATAATTTAGCTTCAAGAGTATTAGTGACTCACAAAGTTGAACTCTCAATTCTTCATTTAAGTATTTACAAATATTATATAATATTTCTATTCGGTAAAAAAAAAATTACTGTATTGGTAACATGATTTTCAAACCTTAATTATACACAAGTTACGAACTTTGGATACCTGTTCACAACAATTTTAGGCTTTCGTTCTATTAACTTGTTTGACCCCAAAATCATGAACTTGGTTTGGTTTGGTTCATTATTATTCGCCCATTCAGCGAAGATGCTTAAATCCAGATTTAGTTTGTTAACTGCCTCATTTGTATTACCCGGCCTAAATGATATGTACACTTGAAGGCCGTCGGCATATAAATGATACTGGCAATATTTAAAACAGCCCGTAATATTGGCACTGAAGAGCATAAACAGTAAAGAACCTAAAATTGACCCTTTTGGAATGCCACGAGTAACAGGAAACGCAGTAGAAAAAATGTTGGTACCAGTTTCATTTCGACGTCTGACTCGCTGTGTACGACCAATGAAATAACTTACTAACCACTTTAATGCATTCCAGTCCAAACCATAATATATCAACTTCGACAGAAGTAATATTTATTGCGTCAAATGCACGCGAAAAGTCCAGCAGTATCAAAATTGTAGCCTCTCCATTATCCTCCGCTGTTAGAATATCATCGATATCACTCAATACAAAATAATAAAAACCCAAAATGAATAAAACACAAAAAAAAATAAAGCAAAGAAATACCACCTCCCTCAAAAACAACACTAAATATTTCAGAAAATAAAGTACACAAATGATAAAAGGAATTTCTATTAAAGATCTATTAACAAACCTTAGACAATTCCATGTCAACAGGTAAAGAAATATACAATATATTATTAGGCCATAAAAACTGGTGTAACATATCACATATTTCAAAAGATCATTGTATGAATAACATAATTCAATACTTTTACTTACACATAAATAAAATATTAAAAAGTAAGAAATCTTTGAGCACATAACCTTTGTATCATTATTAAATACGGAATATGTTGAAGCAAGCAAAAGTAAAATAATAATCATAATACATTTACATATCTTAAATTTATATATAGCTAATCTGCCTGAATATAACATACGTATGTTATCATAACATTTAGGAAATAAAAATATTGTGAGTTAATGTGAGAAGTTTGTATTAAAATAATTAAAAATAATATACTCCTACTATTCGCCAAGTGACATGGTTTTAGAGCCAACAGCTTCAACACCAAAAACCTAAGCTAAATCTTCTTCCAACCGAAGCCGATGTCGCTCACTCCTTGTTACTTCCTTACATAAATCTTTCCATCACGTGACCATACATACTTCCAACCAAGGCTTTTGGCTGCCACACGGGCTTTATAAAATAACCGGCTATTGTGCTTAGTAAGAAGCTCATTGACATAAATGCTTCGAGCTATTCCCTTCATGATAGGGGGATGAGTCGCTGGGAGATGAGTCGCTCGTGTCCATAGGGTTCGACTATCTAATGCTAGGCTCATCCTACATATTTCCCCCGAGTGGTGCTAAACAAGCGACAAAGCTGAAAGAACAGACTCAGCTCCTCGCCGTGTGGTAGCGGCGTAAAAAATTACCACTACCTACTTTCTCAACATGAGGCAAAAAAGTGACGAAATGGCCCCGAGTTCCCGCCGCCCCTTTAATGGGAATCTCCGGGAGGAAAACCGGCGACGAGGTTCGTCACCCATCACGTTCGGTCCCCCGGAGGGGTGAAAAGTGGATTGCAGAAGCCTGTCTGGCTATGTTGAATGTATGTGGAGCAATGAATGATAAGATGGATGAAGTATGCGATATGATGTATGATAGAGAAGTGAAGACGTGTTATGTGTAAATGAGACGAAACGGAAGGGAAATGATGCCACTACACATGGCATGTATACCGCGTACTAGTCTGGTATAGAAGAGACCGAGCGGGCATGCCAGGGAGTCGGTATCATCCTTTCAGAAAGAATGGGTCATTGTGTGAAAGAGTGTGAACGTGTAAGTCCGAAACTGCTATGGATACGAATGAAAGTGGGCTTAAAGTAGTTGTTTGTTCTAGGGGTCTACGCCCCAGACATGTCTAAGCCTTCTTATATCCGAGAGCAGTTTTGGGAGTTGGTAAGTATGGTGCTAATGAAATGCAAGGGTAATGAAAATATTGTGATATTAGGAGTTTTTAATGGAAGAGTTGGGGTGAAGAGGCTTGGTTATTAAAGTATATTGGAAAAGTTTGTTGATGAAAGTATAAATGAGAATGGTGTAAGCCTCGTCACCGTATGTGTGGAAAAGATTCCTTTTGTGACGAACACTTTCTTCCATCATAAGATGATTCATATGTATACATGGGAAAGAGGTGATGATAGAAGCATGATAGATTTCATAATTCTGGATGAAACAATAAGGAGCGCGGTGGTAGATACAAGGGTTTACCGGGGGTCCAACGTAGGGACGGACCATTACTTGGTCTTATGCCGAATTAATGGTCTATTCAGACGTTGGCGGCATCGGACATCTGTGTCTACCACTGAGAAACACAGAGAGGTTACAAGATGAAGGTGTGAAAGAGAAGTTCAAATGTAGACTGAAAGAAAATATAAGTGGTATGGCTGAATTGTGTAAGAATGATTAAAACTTGGGGACTGTGTGCTATAATGTCAAGAAAGGTTTAGTGGATGCAGCTACCGAAAAATGTGGTGTAAGTAAGAGAACGAATGAAAGGAAAAATAACACGTTATGGTGGGATGATGAGGTACAGATGGAAGTTAAAGCAAAGAAGAAAGCATAAATTTACTTATAGTAAGTATATACTTATTACTTATATAGAACTAGGTATACTAGCAACCAAGGCTAGTAATTCTAGCGGTATGAATGATGATATTGAAAGGAAAAGGGCAGTCTTTAGACATCTAAATAAGAGAGTAAAAGAAGTAGTTGAAAAGAAAAAGCAAGAAAGAACGAATAAAAATGATAGAAGAATATTGGATGACTTCCAGTCAAACATTAAAATGTTCTGGAAACTCGTAAGAAATAGAAATTGCGAAAGAAGAGGAAATAGATAGAGAGATAAGTATAGATGAAATAATGAAAGCAATGAAAAGTATGAAAGTAGGTAAGGTAGCCGGATATGATAGAATATCTCTCGAAATGCTAAGGGCTGGAGAAGGAGAGGTGGTAGACCTGCTGTACGCCTTGTTTAATTTATGTTGGGAACTTAAGCGGGTACCGGTAGACTGGTGCAAAGCCGTAGTAGTCCCAATATATAAAGGAAAAGGATCACAGCAGGACTGTAAATACTACCGTGGTATCAGCCTTCTTAGCATTGTGGGAAAACTGTATGCTAAGGTACTAATTAAAGAGTTACGAAAGAAACTGATAGAAAATTTGGGATGTGCAGGCGGGATTTAGAAGGGGTGTATGGATCAGGTATTTTCCATGCGCCATGCGCATGGAAAATACCTGATACGTGGAGAAGTTTTTGGCCAAAAATCAAAAAGTTTTTTGTGCGTTCGTAGACATGAAAAAGGCTTATGACAGAGTGGACAGTGATGTGTTGGCAAACGCTGAACTCATTTGGGTTGAGCGCTGGGTTGATACAGGCATTGAAATCTCTGTAAAGGGACTCTAATGCTTGTGTCAGGCCTACTCTGACTGGTTTGGCATCCATAAAGGTATCAGACAGGGCTGTGTGGCTTCCCCGTGGCTGTTCAACCTATTTATGGACAGTTGTTTGGAAAATTTGAAAGTAGAAGAATGAGGGTTAGAATGGGCGATTTAACCGTCATATTACTTTTGTACGCCGATGATGAAGTCACACTTGCGTCGTTGTCGGCCGAGTTGCAAATGATGTTACATTAATGAACAGGAAATTCAGAGAAAAGGGAATGAAAGTGAGCGAAATTAAGACGAAATTTATGGTTTTTTAAAAGAGAAGAAACTTAACGATCTGTGAAATAAGAATAGAAGGGGAGTTGGTCGAGCAAGTAGATGAGATTGTGTATTTTTTATTAATCTTTAGGGGTCGGAAAAGCAAAACGTAATGTAGAATCTCTTAATTTGAATTTAAATAAGCTTAATGCTCATTTCCTCTCTAGCGCCACTATAGAGAGTGCTACGAAGAAAAATACACTTGTTCAACTTTCTGCTATATCAACTCCCAATTTTTCCTCTTTTGTCTTTAGCCAAGTTACTGTAAGTGATGTTAAGAAGAACATATTAGCCATTACTTCCGACGCAGTTGGTTCTGACAGCATTAGTCGTAAGATGATTATCCCATTACTCGATCTTTTAGCTCCTATCCTTACACTTATTTTAAATCGTTCCCTTGACACCAGTGTATTTCACTCATCCTGGAAAAACGGCCTAGTAACTCCACTCCCTAAAAGATCTAATCCGACATGTGAAGATTACCGTCCTATATTCATCCTTTCCTTTCTCTCTAAAGTACTCGAGCGCCTAATATACCAACAGCTGAGCAAATTCCTGTCCAATCATAACCTTTTGAATTCATTCCAATCTGGTTTCAATCCCGGTCATAGTACCACTACGGCTTTGGTTAGAATCACTGATGATATTCGCCTGGGCATGGATAATCAGCAGGTTACAGTATTGACATTGCTTGACTTTAGTAATGCCTTCAATACTGTAGACTTTGATATTTTACTCGCTGTCCTAAGTTCTCTTAACATATCTCCTGAAGCAATTGGTTGGTTTCATAGTTACATGCAAGGGCGCCGGCAACGTGTACAAATTCAAGACACATTTTCTGATTGGCCTGCTGTCAAAGCTGGCGTCCCACAAGGTGGCGTGTTGTCTCCTCTATTGTTCTCTATTTTCATCAATTCGATCTGTTCCCACATAACTTCTCTTTACCACCTATATGCAGACGATTTACAAATCTACTCTCAATGTAAGATTGCGGATCTCCCCAATACAATTAGATTAATTAATGAAGACCTTATTCGTATTTCTCATTGGTGTAATTCTTTTGGGCTTAAAGTTAATCCTTTGAAGACTCAAGCTATTATTATTGGGAGTTCGAAATTAATCTCTCGGTTAACTTGTCGCTGCTCCCGTCAATCATATTCGAAGGGACACTTATCCCATACAGTGACAAAGTTAAGAATTTAGGTATTATGTTCGATCAGACTTTGTCTTGGGGACCGCAAGTGAGTGAATTAAGTAGAAGAATGTTTGCTGCAGTTGGTTTACTTCGAAGATTACGCAATGTTCTCCCCATTCCTACTAAAGTTGCGCTGGCTCAATCTCTTCTTTTACCGATCCTTGACTACGCGGACACTTGTTATCTTGACCTAACAGTCGAGCAACTTAATAAACTTGAGCGGCTTCAAAATTATTGCATAAGGTTTATATTTGGATTACGAAAGTATGACCACATATCAGAATTCCACCAAAAGCTCAAGTGGTTACCGATTCGCCTTCGCAGAAATACTCACATTCTTCATCTTCTTTACTGCATTCTGTTCAATCCGACCACTCCTTCTTATTTGAAAGACCGATTTATATATTTAAGTAGTTTACACTCTTTACCTGTACGATCTCAAAATAATCTCCTTCTAAGTACTCCTAGACATTCCTCTTCCTTCTATTCTAATTCTTTTACAGTTACCGCTATACGACTATGAAATTCTCTCCCCTTACATATTAAAGAATCTAAATCTCTTCCTATATTTAAAAATAAATTAAAACATTATTATCTTTCCTCTTAAGTTACTACCTGTCGTCATTCACTTTTTTTTCCTTTAATCACTTATGTTCTTCTATTTATCTTTCTATATTATATTCTGTACACCCCTTCTGCTATCATTTAAAAATAGTATCCTCTGCCCTAAGGTTACATGGTACAATAAAGTATATTTTACTTTTACTTTACTTTACTTTATTTGGGATGTGTATTTAACAGGGATGGTAGATATGATAAGGATATAGAACGACGAGTCAACGCAGGAAATAGAGTGAATGTGGCTCTACACTTTATTGTGGGAAATCAGAATGTGTCCAAAAAGGCACGTATTCACAACACTGTGTTAGTCCCTACTTTAATATGGTAGTGAAAGTTGGGTGTGGCAGAAGAAGCACGAGAGTAAAATAAATGCTGTAGAAATGCGATCATTAAGGAGTATGTTAGGGATGAATCTGAATGACAGGGTGAGAAATTGTTTGATAAGAGAAGAGTGTGGTTTGCAAGATGAAGTTGTGATTAGGATTAAGAAAGGAATGCTTCGGTGGTTTGGACATGTAGAAAACATGAATGAGGAAAGAGTGACAAAGCAAATTTACGTTGCCGAGGTGAACGACAGAGTCGGGAAGGGACGCCCTAAGCGAAAGTTTAGGTATTAAGTATGACCAAATTGACGATATATAGAAAATGGGACAAATTAAGAGTACTTTTAACTGACAAGCGTGTATGTGTAGGTATATGGATGTGAAGGAAGCGAGAGAGGTGTGTCAGGATCGTGCTAAATGGAAGTCCGTAGTCTTTGCCTACCCCTTTGGGTGACAGGCGTGAGTGTTTATGTTATTCTATTCCCGTCAGTCCCAGACCTTGATATTGCGCTGTATGCGTGCCGCATCTGTTAGCGCATCACGCTGAGCACGACGCGCCAATCGCACAACTAAAAGGCGTGGCCGCGGAACTGTAGGGCTCTTGCCATTATCTTGTATGAAATCTGTACGCTCTGTAAACTCCATATCGCGCTCATCTAGGTCCACGCATAAGTTTTTGGCAATAGCCAAGATAATATGTGCAGTATTTTCACCACTCGTTTCAGGGAATCCCATAATCTGGATATCATTAGAGAGCAAGTCTTGGTCACGTTCCAATAATTGAGACTTCAACTGTAACATCGTCTCCTCCAATGTCGAAACTTCACATCGTTTTAAGCCTTTTGATTGGTTTTCTAAGGCTGATATCCTGGTTTCGATGGAATCAATGCACTAAGAATCAGTTTTAGGTGAATATTCTTATCCTCAGTATTTTTGTGGCGGACTGCAACATTCGAGTTCTCTGGTGAGATAACCAATGCAGGGCTAGAAATTTCAGAGTCAGCCGTACGCACTGGTGTAATCAAATTATTCGTACGCAGAAGTTTGCTTACACATGATATGCAGTTCCAATTATTTTTACGCTCTTTATTAAACGAATAAAAAGAATAAAAGCGTTTTTTGCTTATACTGAGATATTCAATATCATAAACACCTTTACAATTACAACAACGTAGATATTCTCTTTTGGGTAAAAGTTTCGCACATGCAGTACAAATCTAGGTTGGTTGCGACATCACTTTAAACAATAGAGCTAGGACTTATTTCAAAATTAAAATATTTTAAAATCAGACGAATGCGCGCGTCTCCTAATGGGTGATCGTAGGATTGATCAATTTATCTATTAGCATTTAGCATAAGTTCGTAGCTTATTTTACCAGTAATTAATAGATGGCGTAATAATAGACAAATAGTTACTCGCTTTTGTCATATAGATGTCGCTGATTTAATCAGATATACACAAATTTTAACATTTAAAACGACTGTAACCGTCACTTTAATACTAAATTAATGTTTTTTCACTTTATAACAAAAATAAAAAGGTGATAGCACTGCGACTTAGTTAGTTAATGCAGTTTCTTAGCGTTTCACTTTTAAAAAGCACTGTCTTATTACAATAAAATTGAAATCAATAACAATTTATAGTTCACTGATTCACTGGATCACTTTTATCAACTTCGCACTGATAATCTAGCTCCAAAAACCGATATAACACTGGACAAACTAAATTATGTTAGAATTAATACTTATGTTATAGAAAAGTTCAATGAAGTTTGTTTATAATATTTTTAAAACAAAAATTATACGGAGCCTATGTTAACTGCTTAAATAGCGCCACCAGTCTCTCAGAATCCTCATTTTGGTCTTAGTAATAATCCTCATTTCGATTCTAAATCGAGAATAAACGAAGATGCCTCTGGGCCACAGCGTCTACTTACCATGAGATAAAAAGTGTGCTTTACACCCTAATTCTATAAAAAGGAATACAAAATGAGAGATGGCTACTAGATAATCAACATCAAACCGCCAACACTACCATGACGGATTCCTTTAACCACGATATTTCAATATTTTGAGGTAATGAAGCCACCCTGCTGCTATATTATGGCTGCAACACTGGCAGCAAATAGGAATACATTTGTACATAATACCAGTACAAATGCAAATAGCATAATGCTGCTGTATTTTGTTCGACTAATAAGGAAAACCGAAGACTTCACTCACTGACTTCTTCGCATTTGATGACTTAGTTTTTAAGGGAGACAACGCATCTGCATGTTGATTTTAAATGCAGATTATTCACGAATATTCTCAGGCTTATATCGTCCCGTAGTTGTTTTAAGAGGTAGCATAGGGGAACTGATAACAACTAAAAATTATAAAATACGGTTCCCAAACGTAGTAATTATGGTAATATCCGGCCTATAAGGCAATCTATGTGGGATGCCTTTGTTCAACAGTGGACTTTTATAGGCGGTAATGGATGGATGGATGGGCCACAGAATCCACATGACAACAGTTCATCACTTAAATTCAAAGTGTTTAAAAGTAGATGTACTGTACGTTCGTTTACATTTATGTAATTGAAATTGTTATCAAATACTCACCGTGGTCAGAAGCGGTCTTTCTAAAGTGCATATTTTAAGCGGACGGTACAAAGGCGGTTGATGCAATAGCTGTCTGCAAAACATTTTCAATTCAATTAAGAATGAGTTATTCGAAGAATTAGTTTTACTCATCAAATGGCCCAAAATTCCTTTTGTTTCTTCCACCTGGACATAAATATATTATTATTGTAAGTTTCAAATTATTTCTTCCAACGTCAAGGAGAATATTTGGAACTTTAAAATAATAAATTCACGGATTTTTGCAGCTTTAAAAGCTACCTTAATTGTCTATAAACGTAATATATAATGATAATTGACTAAGAGAAATTCGTTAAATTGCTGGACTCATCCAACGTTATGTAAAACAAGTGAAAATACTCTACAAAAGAAAAGTAAGAACATTTTTTCACTTTCGAGAATACATTGTTGTAACACAAAATTGTAAAAATAGAGATTGTATTAGTATATCAACATTCTACTATATGACGCAATCTATCTAAGAACCTGGCAAACGAGCATGCGGCTCACCTGATGGTAAGTGACTACCACCGCCAATGAACAACCGCAAAACCAGGGGCATTGCAGATGCGTTGCCGACCTTTTAGAAAGGTGTAAGCTCTTTTCTTGTAGGTCCCTAAGTCGTACCGGTCCGGAAAAATCGCCGGTGGTAAACAATTCCACAGACAAGTTGTACAAGGAAGAAAACTCCTAGCAAAATGCACAGTCGTGGACCGCTAAGCATCCAGATGGTGAAGATGGTATCGTGAATTTTGACGCGATGTACGTTTGTGAAATTTGGTGGCTGGAATTCATCCGAACAATTCCTCAGAGCACTCACCGTAGTAAATTCGATAGAAAATGCTAAGGAATGCAACATCCCTATGCAGTGCCAGTGTATCGAGCAGATCAGAAAGAAATCGTTCGTCCACGAATAGAACCGCTATGCGCTGGATACGGTCAAGTGGAAGGATCTGGCACTGGGGTGCCCCCGCCCAAAGATGAGAACAGTATTCCATGTGGGGCGTGGGGCCGAACTTGCGCTTTGTAAAGTTGCAAGCGATGTGCCGGCATGAAATACTGTCTGGTTCTGCTGAGCACGCCAAGCTTTTTAGAGGCCAATTTGGCCTTCCCTTCCAAATGACCTTGAAACCACACACTATTCGATATGTCGATCCGAGGATTCCGATGCTAGCTGAGGTAGCAAGCAACTCAAAGGAGATACGACAAAAGGGTTCTTTATGGCGGTAAACGCGCAAACTTGTGTATTCTGGGGATTGAACTGGACTAGATTTAGTCGCCCCCAATCCGAGACTCTGTTCAAAAAAGACTCGACTTCAAACACAAGTTTGTCCCGGTACTCGAGAACTGTACTGTTTTCCCGAGAAATATTGGCACGGCCGTTATATAAAGCATCACCACTGCTGTCGTCTGCATAGCAATGAATGTTATCAGTATGCAACATAACATTGATTTGCATGACAAACAGCGTTGGTGATAGCAAGCAGCCTTGTGGAACACCAGCGTTGATAGGCTTGAAATCAGAGTATGCACCGTCTACTACGACCTTGGTGCTCCGATCAGCAAGAAAACTCGTGATCTATTTGCACAATTTCTCGGGAAGCCCATAGGAAGGAAGCTTCGAAAGAAGCGCTTTGTACCAGACCCGATCGAAGACCTTTGCTATGTCCAAACTAACGACCAATGCCTCCCCCTTGGACTCTACTGCCTCTGCTCATCTATGAGTCAGGTAGACCAGAACATCATCAGCTGATCGACCCCGATGAAAACCGTACTGGCGGTCACTAATCAGCTGGTGATCCTCAAGGTACCTCATGAGCTGGCAGTTTCTAATGGATTCCATTATTTTGGAGAACAAGGAGGTATGGCGATAGGCCTGTAGTTGAACGGGTGCCTTTTTTAGGGATCGAGTGGACCAAAGCTGTCTTCCATGAATTCGGGACAACGCCTTGAGAGTAGGAGTACCGGAAAAGACGCATTAAGACCGGTGTCAACTCTGGAGCACACGTCTTCAGCACAATGGGAGGGACTCCATCAGGCCCACTCGACTTGCTGACGTCCAGGGAGAAAATTGCTTTGCGGACCGAGCGCTGTGTGAACCGCACATCCGGCATGGAACACTCATACCTCGGGATGGTCAGCGGTGTGTTCCCCTCGTCATCTAGAGTCGAGGTTGACGCAAAGAGAGAGCTTAACAGATCGGCTTTCTCCTTTGCGGCATGAGCTAGTGAAGTTCCCTTGGACAGCCTTGGCGAGAGACCAGAATGCACGGGTTCCCAAAGGAAGCCGAACTAGCTTCTCGCCAATTCTGCCCATGTGCTCAGACCTTGCCTTGGAAATGACACTTTTGAAGGAACTGGAGGCGGAATTATACTTCTTTTTAAGAGCGCTGGTGTTTACATCCCGAGACGTTGATGCGTCAGCCCAGGCCCGGTAGCATTCCTGATTATAGCGTGATGCCATTTTAGAGGAGCGATCACACCATGGCTAGGATCTTCCTCCGATGGGCACCACAGAGGATGAAATAAACAGTTACATTCCCCAGAATTACCACATCAGCAATAGAATCGGCAACAACGCTGGGATCTTCCGACGAGAATGCAATAAAAGACCGCATTCAGTCCCAATCGGCCGACCTATAGTGCCAAATACGGCGGCAAACCGCAACTGTGATGGAATCGTGAGTGGCTTCCTACTCCGGATCAGAAAATGGTCCGAAGAGCCCAGAGGGGCATCGACGGAGACCTGATATCCGTCCGGATGAGAGGTCAGCAGAAGGTCCAACAGGGAAGGTACATGATCCTCCACATCTGGGATCCACGTAGGCGAAGTAACCAGTTGTGTTAGACCAAATGCCAAGGCAAAGTCATACACAAATCTACCCGCATGATCGGTTAAACGGGAACCAAGCCATTCACCGAGGTGGGCGTTAAAATCACCGAGTATCACGATCTCTGCGGATGGGACTTTTTGTAGTACGGAGTCTGCAGCCTTTGACGTGGTCGATGAGTCGGTCTATGTCAGCATTATCGCTATGGGACCTATAGAGACACCCGTAGACGCGAGGATGTTCGTCGCTGTCTACGCGCAGCCATATGACGGACAGGCCTGTACCTTCAAGACTGCCAAGGCGTCGAAAACAGACGTCCTCTCTGACGTACACGCAATCTCCAGCCCGGGGCTCAAAGGCGTGTTCTAATTTGTACCCCGGGTAGGAGAAATATGAAGTATCAGCCGAAGAGGATACCTGAGTCTCGGTTAAAAAGAGCAAGGCTGGCTTCACCGTCTCTAGATGGCAATGGACAGCGTTAAGGTTGGGATGAAGTCCCCTGATATTGCAAAAATTCACGGATAGCTTGATAGGGGTCGCCTTGGTTGTATTGCGCGGCTTGCCCCGAGCAGTATTATTCGCGAGCAGAATTTTGCCCCCCCCCCCTCCAGATACGCGGGACAGCCTCCGGCCACCTGCACTCACCAAGCGTAACGCAGAGATAAACCTCTACTTCACGTTGGTATTCTGTGAAGTCGTGGTACCACCTCGGTTCGAGCTGGCCCATCCTTGCTACAGCAAAAGCTGCCGCGTGGCTGTACCACTGTTAATCTGTATTTTGTTTCCTAATCAAGGATAGATGTGTCTTTGGGTCACCGTATCCACACTTACCATCTTACTTACCATCAAGTGAACCGCAAAGTAGACTGCCCGCTCTTAAAAAAAAACCTTTACATTATGCTCACTTATTACCCATTTTATACAACAAATAGTTAAATTATATAATTAATTAGCTTTGATTGAAACTGGTAACGAATAGTTGAAAAACAACCAGAAAGTTTTAGTAGGAATATTACTAAACGGAAACAAAAAATTCAAAGGTCGTATGAGTTTACTACTTAATACAAATTATTACCTCTTGTTGAGTGCGATGACAAGGATCGATTATAATAACAAGCTTGAAAATGTAAGATATAAACAAAACTAGTTGGCCATACACCATGAGCGTCCGAAAAGGTGTATCCACTAAAAAAAAAGACACTTGTTAAATTATGATGTAGTCTTCAAATTTCCGCTTACTTATTTAATTTAATACATCATGAAGCTTAAGCACGCTTGACGGCCTTTGTAGATCACAGTAGTACCATAGTAGCCGACTTAGCCGTTGGGCTATGTTGGATACTCAGGTACTACTGTTGGGCATTGATATGTTGATATCAGTGTGAGCTGAAGTGGTAATGGACCGGCCATGTCCAACACTGGATTTGTGAAGGGCTGTCATGAATAAAATATACATGAATCCACAACCACTAACAAATTTAGTCTAAGTTCAGTTTCAATTGCTATTTTAATTAAAACTGAAGATAAAAATTAGAAATGATAGATGCATCTTAAATTTATGCTTTTTAGTTTTTTTTTTTAATATATATTTTCCACATAAGTATTTTAATAACTTTTGACATCGACGCTAAAACATAGTGTATGGCCCTGACCTCAGAAGCTATTAAGTTATGTGGCAATTATTTTATTATATTTAGTTCTTAGAAGTAGGGAAATAAATCACCTACTACTTCGTTATTTTTTTTAGTACAAAATTTTTATATTTAAAATTCAAGTAAATTCTTAAACTTGGAGTAAATAAAATGTAAATAAAAGCGGCACCTGGAATATTCAAATGATATATAAATTGACGGCCCGAAATGACTAATAAAAAGCAATTATGGAAAAATAGTAACAGCAATATGGGTCCTTCCTTTATATTTATTTGCCTTGCTAAATTTAAAACGGATATGTATGAATGACGGTAGTCACTAAAATTGTCGCGCGACTTCCACGTTGGTGAGTATGTTGCAATATCTGTAAAGAAATAATTATATATCTTGAAAACCATGTACTTAAGATTACATATTAGACAATTTTAGCAATAGAGTAGAATATAATATATTAGAATAATTTTTATTTAATATTTAATAATTACTTACATAATTATAACATCATTACTGTTACATATATTACTAATGCGGTGCTACATGTAAGAAAACATCATTTCATTTTATTTTTTGAGGCGCTACGGCCGAGAGTAGACGTGCTGTTGTTAGTTAAAAAGTGTGACTTTAAGTAAGATCAACTGATTTCATCTTTATAAGTGACTGCGTTAAGTGCTATAATTGACTGTGGTCATATTTGCATACTAAGTGACTAAACAACTGTCTATAACGGACGCACCTATTCAAAAGAGTTGTAAAAATGTCGATATAACGCACACTACCAAAATTTTCGTCCAACCCGAATTTATCTGCATCGGCGGAGGTAGATGATATTTTTGTCAATTTACGTAAGCGTATTTGAAAGGGACGAAGAGAGAACAAACTGTGAAATATGGGTAAATCAGGAATGTCTAGAACAGGTAAATGAAATTGTATACTTGGGGAGTGCTTTTATCCGGGATGGAAGATATGATTTAGATGTGGACAGGCGTGTCGCTGCCGGGAACAAAGTCAATGGTGCTCTGACTGCGTTAGTCAAAAGGCAAGGCGTAGTGAAGAGTGCAAGTCTTGCAATACATAACGCAGTGTTGGTACCGACTTTGTTATATGGCAGCGAAACCTGGGTATGCCAGAATAAGCATAAAAGCAAGTTCAATGCAGTGGAGATGCGATCTCTTCGTAAAATGTGCGGCATTACCATGGCCGACCGAAAGAGAAACGAAGAGATTCGCAATATGGCAGGTTTGAAAGATGACCTTATCACAAAAATGATAAGGGCGTGCTTCGATGGTTTGGGCACGTTGAGCGAATGAGTAAAGACCGAATGGTGAAGAAAATATATAGCACGAAAGTTAATATTAAAAGGTGTTGAAGTAGACCGAGACTAACTTTCGAAGACCATGTGAGCAAATTGCTCGAAGAGGGGAGGGTCAAGAGTACTCCGATACCTAGACGTGCATGTATGAAGAAGATAATGAATCTGAAAGAAGCGAAAGAGGTATGTAAGGATCATGACACTTGGCCATCTGTTCTCTCTGGCTACCCCGTCAGGGATTGTGCGTGAAGATAATTAAGTAAGTAAGTACGTAAGCGTAAGCAACATGGAGATGATGACATTACTTACCAAAAGAAAATATTGGAAGATAAACTCGATAAGTTTGATCAAAATATATCTGAGATTATAACCAAGTCCTTACAATTAATTTTGGCAAGTGAATTGTCTAAGATAACAGTGTCATTAGCCACTCTAAATGACACTGTCCATGGCCTGCGCTCCGACAATGCAAGCTTCAAGGAATCCCTCAAGGATATAAATAGCCGCCTATCAGAGACGTTCAATTATAGTAATTCACGCCAGGACACCTTCGATGAACAATTACAAACCTTAAAAAATCAAATGCAGCCAGTCAGTGACCTACCTTGTCATATTAAAAAACTTGAAAGCAAGTTAGCAGCTACGGAGCAGCAAGCTCGAGATTGCAATATTGAAATCATAAACTTGCCCGACAGACGTAATGAGAATCTCACAAATGAGGAGTGACGGAACAAAACATAATAATTCCACTTTTTGTAAAAAAAAAGCAATGACATTCGACAGAATACCATAAATTACGTCACCTGTTAGACTGGTGTGGTTCAAATCGCGCTTATTCCTGTAGTAAATAGCCTCTGAAGTTAAAATTTTAAGGCAAATCATGACATTTCTATGTTTAAAAATATTATAAACAAAATCGGAACAAAACATGATACATTTCATACATTTCTGGTATGCAGATTGAAAGTTGGTACAAAATAGAATATTTCCTTATAAAAATAACTTATCGAATTTTGAACGCTTTATTTGCTTAAATCTTAGGGTGCTGAAGCCGTATAAAAGTACACTCTTTGTCTATGGTTACGCTGTATGGTTGACATATGTCACTTGACTACAGATTTAAGTCAATGTGAAAATATGACTATATGACATGAGATTTCCAAACAGATGGTAGTTTTGGCGGGAGCTTGACCGGCGGTGGTTTGCTGCTCTTGTATTATTGTTTAAAATTTAAATTTTTAAAACAAAAAATCGAAACCGCCTTGCAAATGAAAGTTTGGAAGCAGTTTTACGTGTTGCTACAAGTAAATTTGAGCCAAATATAAAAAAGATTGTAAGCACTATGCAGTGCCACGCTTCAAATTAATAAATTCTTTTTCGATTTTAATACATTATTATCAATTCTTTATTGTCTTTAATTACCTATACTTCTGGCGGCCCGCCATCAGTTCATAATTTGCCCGAGTGGCCCTTAGTCTTAATAAGTCTGTGCATCACTGGTTTAAATAATGATTTGAAGTGGACTTTGATATGTAAAAGTGGTGCGATTTTGTGTATTAAGTGTCTGCGCATGTGAACTATTAGTGGAAACTGTGAAACAAGTACTCTGATGGTGATGTGATTCTCGAAATAAGGTGTCTGTCTGCTTCGGCGCCTTGAGATACCATCGCCAAGCGTCAGCTGTCTGCTGGCTCAAGTTGCCGTCAAAATCTCCCAAGGGCTGCACAATGTGACGCATCAACATATTGTGAAGCAGTATACTATGAAGGATAATTATTATAATATATTGTAACTTCAGGCTCAGAAGGGCTAGATCCCAGAGCCGTAAAGCCAGTTATTAAGAAGAAGAAGCCAAACAGTTTGGTACAAATCATGATATTTTCGTCAGATCTAATCAGAACATGATATTTCCATTTTTACATAAGAACAGATAAACAATTTGAAATAAAAAAAATAAAAAAACATACTTAATAAGCTTTTACAGTTATTTATTCATTAGAACCCATATTTTTTTTTAATTGCACAAAGGCAAAGTAGTTGCCAGTTTTTGACCTTTTTTGAAAAATTAGACACCATGGAATTATCATGTTTTGTTTTGTCACTCCTCAAATATTATAGTGGGCATTGGTACAGTTATCAAACAACAAGTACTTGCGACCGATATTGTAGCAGTTCACCGTGTACCTCACGCAGACTAAAAAGTTACCCGACCTAAAAACATTATTGTTAAACTTACCACCCAGACTCTACGCGACAATATCATAGCTGCTAGTCGATCTAGTAAGGATCTCAATACTGAAAAGCTGGGAATATCCGGACCACCTCAAAAAATATTCATCACCGAGCATCTAACTATCCAAAACAAGCACTTGTTTCGTGAATGTCGTAACAGAGCCAAATCACAGGATTACAAGATTGTTTGGATCAAACATGGTGTTATTCTTACACGTAACACCGAAAATTCCCCAGTGCTGGCAATACGCTCGGAACTAGGCGTGTGTATTTCTTTACGGAAACGACTCACTGATACGAATCACTGAAGTGACACAAAAGATTGGTTCAGTAACAACGTTTCAAATGTATCATTTGTATCTGGAACAGTGAAACATTACTTTGCTCTTTGCTCATTTCGCGCGACGCGTCGCTTGCGAGGCGACTGAGCCACGAGCGAAAGAGAGAGACTGAGACAATGATTAAATTAACTATTGACTCACGAGTGGCGAGTGAGCGGGCGAAATAATTATAATTCACACAAGTCAGATAGAGATAACAAATAAGAAGTGTATCACTCAACTCGTACGGATTTTCGCTGACGTTATTCATGCACGTAAAAATTACCACTAAGGCGCTTATGTGTCAAATACTATACGGTCGTCTTTTGTATGTAACGTTTGCATTAACAAGTTGTCATTTTACGTTGATGCAGCACTTGTCAAATTGTTTATATTCATTAGCGCCTGTTTACGAAAACATACTGAGTTATGTTTAGGATTTCTTTGCGTAGTGATTATTGTGACTTTACTTTCTTCCTTTTCATCATAAAGTTTAGAGTTATGATACTTCACGAGTAAATTCTGTGTACATAGACATTGCTGTTTTGTGTAAATGGACATTTTTGTAAATAATGAATTGACATAATGACATTTTTGTTAAAGTATGAAGGAGAATGTATTTTATATACAATCTTATTACGGTACACAATAAATAATCTAAGCACTTATATTATTCAGCATTGTTGCCACATAACATTTCACGGATCAGTCAGTAATAAACGCCCGCGACGCAACTTAATGTATTCGGAACATTCTTTCTTTTATATCTTTTGAGTCGATGATACAAATGAGCCAAATGAAACATATCAGTGTTTCGGAACATTACAGTGATCAAGATGCAAATGTTCCAACCCCAAAAATGATACACTTTGCCCACCTCCACTCGGAACAGGACCTCATTAAGATTAAGTAACTACTCTTTGGATAGGCTTTTCATTTTTGGTAGGTCAATTGATTGTAAACTACCTACAGTCATGTTACTAATTATAGCAGTACATACATGCTATGTTAATTCAATAAACTGGCAGGCTCATAAACGTGTAACTACAATTTTAATAAATCATGGCTCTATTTCGGTAAGTAAAGTAAAGTTACAGCCTATATACATCTCACTGCTGGGCACAGGCCTCCTCTCATTTCTGAGAGGGTTTTAGGGCACCCAAATAAATGAAAAAAACTACTGACTAATAAATAATAATAACTATCAACATGAATATAAAATAATATCCTACAATATGATATAAACGTCATTAAATAAAATATAATCTTGCCCCTTGGATAACTTCAGCTTTAAAGGCGCTCATGGCACATAGAGATAAAGATAAATTAAGATACAAGCGATTTCCACTGGAGAGTAGTTTAACAAATTATAAGATCCTACGTAATCGTTGTAATCGTTTGTGCAGAGATGCAAAATGGCGTTATTTTTATAACTTTCTTACTAAATATGATCCCAAAGCCAGAAGATTTCTTAAAACCGTTGACGTTGGATAGTCACGAACACTTTTCAGTGGAGACAGTCTTCACCAACACTTTAATCTCAACCAACATTTTTCTTGGCCTCCTATTTCTATCTCTACGCGTGATAAAGCTAGTTCAATGTAAGACTTAAGCACTCAGTTCTACAGTGTGCTACATTTGGTTTTGCTTTAGTCACTGAAGACGATACTAACCGATCAATTACAGCTACAATTCATCTAAGGTTGTTAGTAATGACTATTTATGCTCCAATAGGATAATGCCTATGCTCTCTTTTCTTCTACCCATTCATACACATATTTATTTAATTTTTCTTTATCTTCTTATTGTTTTCCGTCACACACACATTATTTCTATCCTTGAGATATCCAATCCTTCATCTCCCTCTCACTTTTGTCCTATCAACCCTTTTGTTCAATCTTGCCTTTTCTTTCTAAAAGATTTTTGATTCTTGAACACATTCTTCACAAGCAATTAACAGTGTTTCTCAACGGCAAATAATATTTTATGTCCATATCAATCTGGTTTCCGACCCGGTTATAGTTCAACAACCGCACTTCTTAAAGTTATCGACGATATTCAATGGAATATGAAACATGGATATTTAACATTTCTTGTTTTATTATATTAGAGCAGTGAATTCCACACTTTTAATTTTCATATATTTATAAGTATCATTCAGACTGTAAATGTGTCTCTAATCTGTGTTATTAAGAGGTTTGACTCCTATCTTCTTGATCGTTCAAAAGCACGATGAAAAGCATGGTTTTTCAGATCACTTTCTGCATTATTTATCGTTATACTACAAATAATTTACTGCTATCTCTTTTCAAAATTTCATTACTTATTTTAGAATCAACATCATTCTTCAGAAGTCTGTCCCTATCCCCTCCCAATTCTCTGTTTGCTACGTATCCGTTTCCATCTAGCATTAGTTTTCTAGTAGTGACCCAAATGAATGTGCAAATAAGTATATTTGCCTATAATCTTGAAGATTTACATGCCTTATAAATTTCATCTGCAGATGTGCTCTTTTAAATAACAGGAAAAGTTTGGCGAAAGTCGCCAGCCAGTAACACAACCATTACTTCATTACTTACTACAAATTTTTGTTGATTCGTAAGATTTATAGGTCCAATGTGGGCTTAAATTACCTTTTATGCAACACTTGTCCTATAGCGCTATATCAAAGCTCTGAATCATGTCCTGACCGTTATTTTTATTAAAAATAACGGTGCAAATTCTTTTCAAATCTTCTGTTGTCTTATTGTTTGTACTAGCGTTTAACGCATAACAATACATTTTGTGAAGACATTTCTAATCGTTTCTCTTGATGTGTCAAAAAGAAAATTGCGCCATTTATAGATTCTATTTGCTTTGCTATTTGATTAAATGTGTTTTTTTAATAGCAACAACTAATTCAGTCACTTGCTGCAGCAGAACCCGAACGTCAAAGTGAAGTTTTCAATTAGTTCATAGCCATCAGATTTTTTGGAGCGTTATGGACTTGCCATTTTAAATTTTGAAAAAAAAAACATTATAGTAGGGATCTTATTTTACTGTGGCCATAACTTCTTCTTCAACTTTAGTCAGAGTTACGATAGACCTAAGACCTTTTCTTCGGCTACGCTCTTTGCGACAACACCGTTTAGTCATCTCTCTTCATTTTTATTTTGCAATTTCTAACAAAAAATTTAAAATTACTTTCAAATTTAGTATAATTTTAATTCAGTGGAACGATTGTTAACAAAGTGAAAGCTGTTTATAAATTTAACTACGCGTTCCGGTACAGTGAAGCATAAAATTTTAAAATATTTAGTTACTGGTTGCGACCTAGAACTACCTCACATAAGCGTGATTAAAACGGTCGACTTGTACCCGTCGTAGCTGGTGTGTGTAAGCAAGAAGCCGCTACTTCCCGATTGTTCGAGATTTTTGCCAAGCTGGTTGTTTACGACTTTTGACAGTGCTGTGAGCTTCTATAATACGGCACAAATAGTTCCGCCCACTTTGCTACGATACCTCTACGAACCACCGCTGTACTTACTGCATCATTGACTCGCCGTATCCAGCTATCTACAGGTTGTTTTTTATATTTACATACTACTACTATGCCGAAAATGTGTTTGTTTTGCAACCTTGGTTTAAAAAGCTATAATTTTTGCAAATGTGTTTACTGCAAACAAGCATGTCATGAGGTTTGTGCTAATTTAATGAAATCTTCTAGTGAGCTCGCTCCAGTTTGGACTTGTCCAAGCTGTATTACCAAAAGACCCAAGGGCGACAATACGGAAACACCATTAAGGCATATTCTTAAGAGCAATCAATCATCACCTAATTGGGTATCGTAGCGATCACTAGGCAACAGGGTCTGTTCTCCAGTCTACATATTTATTTATCTATGCTAGCGCATCTTTGTTCTGATGCATAAGCATCATATTACTCTGTGGCTCTATGATGTTTTATATCATAATCATAAAGCCGGCGCCAGATGGAGCAACAAAATTTGAACATTTATTTGAAGGACTTTGCACACTTGTTGGAATACTTATTGGTGCAACCTGCCAGACATGCTTTGCAAGCACATCTCTCCACAGTATGTTGATAAATGTGAAAGTGAACTTCTCTCTACCCCACTGCCAATGACATTAGGGACATCATGCAGTAAGAAATTAAAAACATTTTAACCAAGGAGTTGACCGTATTAATTGAGAAAACGATTCCGTGTGAACTTCGAGATACTCTTTCTGATATTGCATGCTCAAAAAGTGATTTCTTTTCGATTAAGACTTCTATGGATTTTATAAACTCACAATATGAAGAAATCAAGGTTGAATTGAACCAAAAATCAGAATTTTGTAATCACTTACAGAAGGAATGTGGACTTAGCCATCGCTAATAGGGAATTTTTTGACCGTGTGGCACAAATAGAACAGTACTCTCATGCCTATTACGATTATATCATAACTCAACAAGTAAGATTACTTAGAATTACAATGTGTACCTGAAAACAAATCAGAAAATTTGATTTTACTGACTAAACAGCTTGCAAAAACGGTCTTCTTTGACCTTAAAGAAGAAGACATTCACATGTTTTTTTTTATAGGATCGAGTGACAAACGAGCACACAGTCCACCTGATGGTAAGTGGATGCTGTGGCCCATGGACATCTACATTTATCTTCGTTTGCGAATCAAAACGCAGATGCGTTGTCACTCGTGAGGACTAAGATGGAATGCCTCTTTTCCAGTAAAAAGGGTCTGTAACATGTCAGTAACATGTGCACCAGAATTGCTAAATCCAACCTAGCTACCACCATACTTAGATCAATTACTATCTAGCTGCTCTGTGATCTGTGATGAATTTTTAGCTTCTGTCATAAAATTCAACAAAATCCACCCATCGTACAAACTTAACTCTAGCCACGTGGGTGACAAGAAACTGGTATTCTCTTTCCAAGTAATAAGGATCTGCATCGGCCTATCCGACTTATCATCATTATCATTCATCATTACAGCCCTTCACAAGTTCACTGCTGAACATAGGCCTCTCCCAAGGAATGCCACAAAGCACGGTCCTGAGCCACCTGCATCCATCGACTTCCTGCATATCTTAGCAGGTAGTCACTCCATCTAGTGGGGTGACTCTCTTCACTTCTTCCGCCGGTACGAGGTCGCCACTCTAGAACCTTTTTTCCTAATTGCCTGTCGGTTCTTCGAGCTATATGGTCGGCCCATTGCCACTTCAGCTAACTAATCTGTTGGGCTATGTCGGTCACTCTGGTTCTACTGCGGATATCCTCATTTCTAAGTTTATCACGCAGACAAACTCCGTGAATAGCCCTCTTCATAGCTCGCTGAGTGACCTTGAGCTTCCTCATCAAGCCAGCAGTGAAGGACCACGTCTCCGTACCATAGGTCATCACTGGCAACACGCACTGGTTGTACAATCTTGTCTTCAAGTTTCAAGGCATACCTGACGAGAAGATGTGCCGTAATTTCCCGAACGCTGCCCAACCGAGTTGAATGCGTCGATTGACCTCTCGGTCGAAGTTGGACTTACCTAGTCGGACTATTTGTCCCAGGTAAACATACTCGTCTACAACTTCGAGCTTAGTGCTCCCAACAACTGTCGGCATAGGTGTGACATGGAAGTCCATGTTCATCTTAAGACCTATCCGTTGGGAAACACTATTGAGGTCATTGAGCATCGTGCTTAGGTCCTCCAGCGATTCTGCCATAAGGACTATATCGTCGGCAAATCGAAGGTGAGTGATGTACTCGCCATTGATGTTAATACTGTATCCTTTCCAATCCAGAAGCTTGAAAACATCATCCAATACAGCGGTGAAGAGTTTCGGGGATATAACGTCACCCTGTGTTACACCTCTCTGCAATTGGATAGGTTTCGTACTCTGGTTCTGTACTTGGATAGCCATCGTAGCTCTACTGTACAAGCACTTCAGCACTTCGATCCGCCTTAAGCCCAAAGAAAAGAACTAAAATTCGTTTGGGTAAAAGGTGGCCGCATTTTTGTGAGAAAGTCAGAGTCAGCTCCTGTGATTATTATTAAAAATTTATACTCGTTATTACAAAACTTAACTGATTAGATTTCATCGCATTTACTCACGACTTGTTTTTTATGTATACTTGCACAAAATCAACTGTCTGAAATTGTTGTTACCGAAACTGTAGAGGCCTAAATTTTGCAGGAAAATGTGTACAAATAAGTATGATATTGGTGTAATAACAGAAACTTGGCTACAAAATAATGTTAACAATTAAGAGTTATTTAACTATAATATGATGCATTTAGACGAGACAGATACTTGACTAATTTATTTTCAAAGAAGACTGGAGGTAGTGTAATAAAAAAGGTATAAAATAATGCCGTCAATAAAAAATTCGACTCCCTAGGATTAATATCTACATCTTTGGATTGTAGTTCATCTCATAAATGGTAAAATCTTATAAAACTTTGCATATGTGTGTCTGTATACCGCCTTCCGGTAATTTAAGGAACTATGAACAATTTGTAGACAACATTAATAATAATCTTTCTAATTTTGATCACTCATTAGTAATTGGTGATTTTAACCTTTCTAATTCGGAGTGGCTGAAAAATGGAAATCACCCATTTGCTATGTTTATTTACTCTCAATGCCAAAACTTTTATATGATCTCAGAGTTTATGACCCTAAATAATCTTAAGCGCTTCAATTACATTAACAAAAACAAAAACTCAAAAATGCTCGATTTAATATTCTCATCACAAAGAAACGTATGTGATCATGAAGCCGACTAAGCATTAACCGCTATTGATCTTTTTCATCCACATCTTTCTTGTATTTGAAATAATTTTCCACTCCATCAATCATTTACAACCTTACCATCAATCTAGCCCAAATTTCGACAAGAGTCTATTAAAAATGAATTGGATGGTGTTGATGGGCTCAATATATTTGCATTATGCAGGGATTGCGATGAAATGGTTACTTGTTTTTATGATGTATTATGTGCCACTATAAGTAAACATGTACTATTAACCACACCTAAAAGCATAAGGATTATTAAAGAAAAAAAATTAAACAACGTGTTAAGAAATATAATAATCCAATGGATAAAATTGCCCTAGTTAAAATTGCCCATGTTAAAAAAAATAACAAAAAAATTATGAAACAAAGCTATAATAGTAACTGCAAATGCCTTGAATATAGTATAACCTCAAATCCTAAATATTTCTGGACACTTATAAGGCATAAGCGTAAAAATAGTAGTAATATACCATCCCGTATGCAATTAAATAATGAAACTGGAGTTGATGAAACAAACATAATTGTTTCATCCACACATCCACTCGCCACTAAGGCCGTTTACTTGGAACTTGTAAGTGCACGGATAGATATTAGAAAAAGGTCGTCGAATTTCTGTCCAGCAACAGGCGTTATTTAGGTGCTGCGATATCTAGGAAGGGCATCCAGTGGAGGTTCGACCCTCCGACTTGCCCACATTGGGGCGGTATTTTTGAGGCGGTGGTTAAGGTTGCAAGATCTGATGGGGTACCTAGGGTGGCCGAGGTTTGGTTGGAGATTCGGTCTTGCAACGCACCGTTGCGTGGGTGGCCGTATGCCGCTTCCCGTCTTTCAGCAGCGTGGGCTAGCGACAGTGTATTGAACGCCGCGGCATTGTCGACTAGTGTTGTTTGCGACCTTTAGTGAAGAATTTGCTATCGAATATTTAGGTCTTCGAAAGTTAGTCTCGGTCTACCTCGACACCTTTTAATATTTACTTTCGCGCTATATATTTTCTTCAACATTCGGTCTTCACTCATTTGCCGAACGTGCCCAAACCATCGAAGCACGCCCTTATCAATTTTTGTGATAAGGTCATCTTTTGCTTGCTCGAAGAGGGGAGGGTCAAGAGTACTCGGATACCTAGACGTGCATGTATGAATAAAATAATGAATCTGAAAGAAGCGAAAGAGGTATGTAAGGATCGTGACACTTGGCGATCTGTTCTCTCTGGCTACCCCGTCAGGGATTGTGCGTGAAGATAAGTAAGTAAGTAAGAATATTTAGGTCCGGTTGGGTCCGCCTCGAATTGAGTGTCTGTTTTAAGTGTTACGTGACAAAAGGCCTAATTTGAGTTTTGAGTGATTAAATTAACTGATTGCCAATAATTGTTGCACGACGGACGGCTTGTATTGAGTTTGAATTATTAACTTAACCTTGATTGACATTAATTTGATTTGATTTTGCCTTGTTGTGTGGAACGCTGAACTTTGAGACTCGAGAAGAGGCCGCGTTCGTTTCCGTGTTTGTAATTTTGTGCTAAGTGAACCCGGAACATTGAATATTGAACTTTGAACGACGTTTTGTTACTTGTGTTGTGTGTCACTTGTTTTAATTTCGATGAACGTTGAGTTGGTCGACTTTGAAGTCAATTAAAGGTACAATAAATTTGATAAACTAATACAGTGAAGTGAAAGCAGAAGTTTTCATTTGGTGAACGCCTCCCTGAGGGATCTCACATTTGGAGAGAAGCAGCGCCTGGGGATCTGCGGTCCGACTTCATCGGGGATGTCAGGTTACACATGTACATATTACTACTACTTACATGCACATCACTTACCACCTGACTGGTACCCTGTGGTCAACCCTACCTCCGGAAATCGGTAAGTTGTGCTTGCTTATTTGCAATTAATTTAGAATTATCCATAGGCCAATGGGCCCCTCCCTTGGTTGCCCGTCGCGAATACCACTCATGGACCCTGGTACGGTTGACCTTTGTCGGAGCAACTAAGGGCGTGTACAGAAACAAACGAGCACACCTAATCGTAAGTAGTTGCTGTGGCCCTTGGACATTTACATCTATCCTCGATTACGAATCAAAATGCAGATGCATTGTCACCCGTGAGGTTTTGTAATTACTTACACCAAAATTATACTTCCTCTAAAAATAAAAATAAAAATATTTTATGCTAAGCTAGATAACATGCGAGGATTATTGTTAAAGGTTAAAAACTCTCTCAGATTTTTCTCTCAGAATTTTATACGCTTCTTATATAAGCATTTTATACGCTTCTGTATAATATTAAAGTAAGGGTTCTCTTTCTGTTTCTGGTACACTTACTTGTTTAAATTTTTTTTAATTTTCGATGTTAATAGTATTTTACAGCACCCATATTCAAAAGACGACTGACTGATTTGTTGAATACCTATTTTCATAGTAACTCAGACTACCTTCAGCTTTTAATTTGAAAAATAATTATTAAGCTTTAAATCTCGCATACTCGTAATCTACGCATAAAATTAGTTCAGGTACTACAAGGTAGTCAAAATGTGTGAAATTGAAAATAAATACAAGCAAAGAAGATTGTTTTTTTTGTATAGAGGGTTTCTTATATACACCGAGTTGCCTAGATAACTCGAAAAAAATATATTAAAACTACAAACGATTTGTGTCCGTTGAAGTACGCAATCTGTTAACCCACTGCAATGCTGCATGCACAATCAAAACAGTGTACATTGTCTGCACCTCGAGAAGAAACAATATAAAATGTGCCAAACAAAGCACGCAGTATACAGATATAACTAGTTCTGAAAAACAAAAAAAAAACGCTTAAAATATAATATACATAAATATTCTATAAAACATGAAATTCAAAATTTATTTACCGTTTTCAAATTGAAATTTTATTCTTTTTACAAAAATGAATAACTCTAAAACAACTAGTACACAGTTCCCTGTTATGGTCAATGCGATCACCATCTTCTTAATTTTTTGGTTCAGATCTTGGGTATAGTTATATTTCTCATTTATCTAAATCCACAAAACAAAAGTTATATTAGGTTGGTTTAAAAATTCAGCCTAATAATGAGTTATAAGAATAATATACCTTTTTGATACAAGTAACGTATTTTAAGAAACGATTCATACGCTGCCGTCCACCATATGCTCCTAGGAAAAGAATTGTGACCGTGAATGTGATATCTCCAACAAAAAATATATAAAAAGTGGTCGTATTCAAAAGCGCAGATTTCGGCCAATAAGTGATGTACACGATAAGACCACTTATAATGAATAGATCTGAAAAGATATTTTATTACTGTTAGTCAGAAAAATATTATTTTGAAAAAATTAAAAGTTAACCTTAAATAAAAATTAGAAAAATGATTTTTTAAACAATAATGGTGACAATCAAGCACACAGTCAACCTGATGGTAAGTGGTTGCTGTGACCCATAGACATCTACATCTATCTTCGTTTGCGAATTAAAATGCAGATGCGTTGTCAGCCGTGAGAACTAAGATAGAATGCCTCTTTTACAGTAAAATGGGTTTCCAGTTCTTTACACTCACCATACGAAACAAAGCACCATTAAGCTGCTATTTTGCGCTGGTATTCTGTGAGAGCGTGGTCCTTCCCCGGTCGAGCCGACCCATTCGTGCTACAACTATACTATTAATTTAGCTGCAGCATGGCTCTACCACGTGTGAAAATGATAAAAATTTTGCTTTATAAATAATATTTTAAACTTACATTTTATTATTTGATAATATTAAATTCTTTTAATTTTTATTTATTTTAGGCTTTATCCTTGAACATCTCTAACTATTGTTGCATATAAGTAAAAAAAACTAAACTTGAAATATTTAGCTAATACTCTAGACAGTCGGGTTGTTTTTTTTTATAAGTGTGACAGATGGGCACACAGTCCACCTGTTGGTAAGTGGGTGCTGAGGTCTATCTACATATATCATCGGTTAAGAATCAAAATGCAGATGTGTTGTCAACCAGAAACTTTTTTCCTGGTTCCTGGTATCTGGTTCTCTAAATCCACCGTACGTAACACAGCAGCATTGACCTGTTATTTTACGCTTGTTCTGTGAAAGTGGACCTTCCCCGGTCGAGCCGACCCATTCGTGCTGACCACGTGCAAAATATACTATATGGTGAATATAGACACGACAGACTGGTGATGCCGTACTTTATTACCAGCCTATGATAATCAGATTCATCCTTTCTTAATGAAAAATAATTAGTTATTGGCAAGAGCTTACTCCTAAAGTACTATTTATATTTACAGACAAAATTCTGAAAATTAAAAAAACAAAAAACAAATTTAAAATACTCTTAAAAAACTTACTAATAGCTGTGATTATGATACAACTGACAATTGTGTAGGAATTCGCTACGCGCGCTAAGTAACTTGAGCCGACCTTTGTGAGATGTAGTGGGGCGCATCCACAAAAGCGTGAAATTCGCAGTACAAAAGAAAATGCATCATCGATTACAAAATCAGATTCTTTGATCATCTTTGAATGTTGAGCTCTTTTTATTTTACATGAGACATGATCCTCATGTATTGGAGTATCGACTGAAACTGCAGATTACTCATAATTTTTGTATATAAGACACTATCATTAAAAATGGATTAAGAACATAAAAGTGAATAGTTAAGTACGTTACGAAATCACGCAGTACCACATGCTTATTCACGTCGTAACATTAAATAACATCTGATAAAATCTAATTGTTGAAGCAATATAGCTGTGTGTCTTATATTGGTTCTATCGAAATTAACATTTTTATATTGACATGTTCTTTGGGGCTGTATCTGTTGGTACTTTCTTTACAATAAATCTATATAGAAGCTTAAATTTTCTGTAAAAAACAATTGCGGTAGCTTTGTAATGGATGAGCTTAAAAATGGAGCAAAATTAGTTATTTTGAATTTTTTTCTGTACGCCATCTGTCTCTTCGTGTATTTGATTCAGACTATAATTACTAGATCAATTTCCATGAAATTTGATATGGCGGTATTACTAATGACCTTGGGTAGCATACAGACTAATTTAACTTTAACCACTTGTAATAACTAATAATAATATTACTCGCTACGTATCATAGTTAATTATTAATTAGTGGTAAAGCCAAGTTGCAGCTATATTATAGTTGTAGCACCCATGAGTCAACTCGACCGGGAAATGACTACGATCTTTTCTGTGAGATCGTAGTCCTTTCCCAGTCGAGCCGACTAAAGGATCTAAAGGATCGGAGACCCTTTTTACTGGAAACTACACATTACTTATATATATAGTCCTGAGTATCAACTTACCATCAAGACTTGTTTTTTTTTAATTTGTGACCAGTATTCTGCTGAACAAAATGCTTAAGATATAAAGAAGCGAGTACCCTCGATTTCGTAGTCCGTAACAGTAAAATAATAATGCCTGCATAAGCAACCGTGCCGTGTAGTGGCGGTAAAGAATATCCACTACTCCGTATCTTCCCGTGGGTGTCGTAAAAGGCGACAAATGGAAACAGGCAGGAGATGGGCGGCAGCATCTTCCTGATAACAACAAACTTACAATAAAATAACTGCGGTTGCCAACCCGCTCGCCAAGCGTGGCAACTATGGCATATGACGAGAGTAAAAAAGAGACGGCCCCCAGTCCCCGGCGGCCCCGCTATTCCTGGCTACGGTGGCGACCATGGTAACGGCGGGGCAGGGGGTGCTAAGAATCTCCGATGGAGGTTCGGTTGCCACCTAAGATGACTCGACCTGGAAACATACAACGCACGAACCCTGAGGACTGACGAGAAGATTGTGGAGCTGGAAGAAGAGATAGACAAGTTACGCTGGCATATTATAGGATTATCCGAAGTCCGAAGAGAGGGGAGGACACGGTAATCCTCGAATCCGGCAACTTGTTCTATCACCGGGAGGGCAACCATCTGTCCCAAAGAGGTGTTGGATTTATCGTCTACAAGTCTCTCGTTAACAACGTTGTAAAAATTGAGAGTGTGTCGATGACGGTTGCGTACCTTATACTCAGAATCACCAAACGGTATTCGCTGAAGGTCATACAGGTTTACGCACCAACCTCGAGACACCCCGATGAGGAGGTGGAGGAAATGTATGAGGATATATCTAGAGCCATGCATTCCTCCAAAACCCAATATATGGTGTTAATGGGAGACTTCAATGCATAACTAGGCACAAGAGAGAACGGTGAGTTGAAAGTAGGGAAATTTGGAATAGGGCAACGGAACCCAAGGGGCCAGCAGCTGGCCGACTTCATGGAGAAAGAGGGACTCTTTATCATGAACTCTTTCTTCTAGAAGCGCCCCCAAAGGAAGTGGACCTGGTCGAGACCCGACGGTTCCACATAAAATGAGATTGACTTCATTATGACGACCAGACATACTGTTCAGTGATGTATCTGTTAGGCTGTTAGACGGGAGATGAAGCTACATTCTTCAACAGATTTGACAGTATACAGGCAATTGAACAGACAGATTTCCAAATGCATGCGGCGGGACTTACGCAACTTCAATACAGCTTGTATTGAAGAAACGATCGAGCGGAACCAAGGCTCCAAATTCTTTGCCAGAGATCTGTCTGCCAGAAAGAGCCAACTGTGAAAGCTGAAGACCGAATGTGGCAGCATCGTTTCCGGGGAACCTGAGATTTTGAGTGAGATTGAGAGGTTCTATGGGCAACTGTACACATCATCGTTGGAGCCACACGCAAGTGTGAGTAACGATCCACGAGTGAGTCTTATCCGAGACTATTCCGAAGATATCCCGGACGTCAGTCTGAGCGAGATTAGAATGGCTCTCCAGCACCTTAAAAACGGCAAGGCCCCAGGCGAGGATGGAATTACAGCGTATGGAAAACCTGAAAGCGGGTGGAAAACCGGTACTTGAAGTCCTTCAGAAGCTCTTTAATTCCGTCCTCCATGGTAGCATTACACCGGAGGCATGGAGCAGAATTGCGGTGGTCTTGTTCTTCAAGAAAGGTGACAACGCTCTCTTGAAGAACTACAGACCGATTTCCCTTTTGAGCCGCGTCTACGTGCTATTTTCGAGAGTCATTACGAATCATCTCGCGCGCAGACTTGACGACTTCCAGCCTCCCGAACAAGCCGGTTTCCGAAAGGGCTTTAGCACCATAGACCACATACATACTCTTTGGCAAATTGTACAGAAGTCCGAGAAGTACAATTTGCCACTATGTCTAGCGTATGTGGACTATGAGAAAGCCTTTGATTCCATCGAAATTTGGGCGATGCTGCAGTCCCTACAACGGTGCCAAGTTGACTGTCTTATATCGAAGTGCTGAAGTGCTTGTATAGTAGGGCTACGATGGCTATCCGAGTACAGAACCAGAGTACGAAACCTATCCAACTGCAGAGAGGTGTAAGACAGGGTGATGTGTAGTGTTATGCTACTTACTTATCATTTTATATTATTTTAAATTCATTTTTCCATTCTGTTTCGATTTTCTGCATTCACCTCAAAACTGGATATTTTACATCACCTTTATTTCCATAGGATCCTGTAACGATTTTAAACCATAAGAACACAATAACAAATCATTTCTACTTCGTATTTTCACATTATCAGCACTTTTAAATTGGTGTCAATGGAGTCTACCTTTTTCGATCTTTTATTTAGTTTTCCGTAACTCTGCAATTTCGGGCTTTGTGCGGGCAGTTGCGCTACCTTTTTTCCTATATCAATAATATCTCATTTTTCACTTAAATCTTGCCGTTTTTTTATTACAAGCCTAAAACCAAAATTTGACATGTTTTGACATTGTTGTTTATTTGGTCTCTATGGCAATTTTATTCAAATTTGCTACCGGTCTGTTGTTTCTATTTCGATAATTCCACATAAATACTCTTTTCTCTTGACCATTTACAAAAAATTTGCGTTTAATTTAAATAATTTTTCCGTTCTCTCTAGAAAGGTATAAAAGCCGAACAATCGGTGAAGAAATTCAGTCTCGCTTCAGTTCTCGAATTGGAAGCATCTCCTAAAGGCCTTATCCCGGGGCCGCACTGCCCCGGGATCCTGCAAGCCTCTGTCCTGCCTGAAGCCACTGGACTCTACGAACCACTGCTCTACCTGAAGTCGCCGGATTCTACAAACCGTTGCTCTGTCTGAAGTCGCCGAGATCCTACAAGTCTCTGCTCTACCTGGAGTCGCCGGAACCTGCAAACCTCTGTTCCGCCTGAAGTTACCGGAATCTGCAAACCTCTGTCCCGCCTGCAGTCACCGGATCCTGCAGGCCTCTGTGCTATCTGAAGCCGCTGAGGATCCTGCAAGCCCCTGTCTGGCCTGAAATCGCCGGATCCTGCAATCACCACATTCACCTGAGGTCGTCGCATAGAGACGCCCACGCCTTCTCACCTACGCCGTGAGTGCTCGTTCCAGGTGCTGAGAGCACACCTTGGATCTTCAGACTCAGCTTCGACACTAATCTCCTTTTTTTTTATTACCTTTTTTTAAATAATTTGTAAATCACATCATCCATCCTCATCTTCATACTCCATTTTTGTTATATAAAATTGTAAATATCTTTTGAATCTTAAATATATTATTTGCATTTGTTGTATTTTGTTGTTTTGTTGCTCTTAGGTTAGATTCTTTTTGTTCTTAATTGTCGCTTCACGACAGATGTTATATCCCCGAAACTCTTCACCGCTGCATTGGAAGACGTTTTCAAGCTTCTGGACTGGAAAGGATACAGTATTAACATCAATGGCGAGTATTTCACTCACCTTCGATTTGCCGACGATTAGTGTTTATGGCAGAATCGCTGGAGGACCTAAGCACCATGCTCAATGACCTCAATAGTGTCTCCCAACGAATAGGTCTTAAGATAAACATGGACAAAACAAAGATCATGTTTAATGTCCATGTCACACCTATGCCGGTAGTTGTTGGGAGCACTAAGCTCGAAGTTGTTGACGAGTATGTTTACCTGGGAGAAATAGTCCGACTTGTTAAGTCCAAATTCGACCGAGAGGTCAAACGACGGATTCAACTCGGCTGGGTAGCGTTCGGGAAACTACGACACATCTTCTCATCAGACATACCTCAAAACCTTAAAACGAAATTATACAACCAGTGCGTGTTGCCAGTGATGACTCTGAGACGTGGTCCTTCACTACTGGCCGTATGAGGAAGCTCAAGGTCGCTCAGCGAGCTATGGAGAGGGCTATGCTCGGAGTTTCTCTGCGTGATAAACTTAGAAATGAGGATATCCGCAGTAGCACCAGAGTAACCGACATAGCCCAACGGATTAGTAAGCTGAAGTGGCAGTGGGCCGGCCATATAGCTCGAAGAACCGACAACCGATGGGGAAGAAAGGTTCTTGAGTGGCAGCCTCGTACCAGTAGGCGAAGCGTAGGGCGACCCCTTACGAGATGGAGTGACGACCTGGTAAGACATGCAGGAAGTCGATGGATGCAGGTGACTCAGGACCTTGCTTTGTGGCATTCCTTGTGGGAGGCCTATGTTCAGCAGTGGAATTATGAAAGGCTGTAATGATGATGATGATGATAAATAAGCAAAGGTGAACTCTCTATTCCTTCAGTCTCATAGTTAGATGGAACGTTAATCCGACACGACCAGAGAGAGATTAGGGGCAGAACCAACAGCTGTACGTGTACTTGTAGTTGGCACTGGCCGCCTTAAAAACTATTCCACTGCCTTTTTACGTTTATGATTGCCTACTTTTTCTACCTATTTTTCCTCCTATTTATGAAAAGCAAATATCAGTCCACTTAGGCCAAATATGTTAACGTAAAATGCATCATTTTGACAAAAATAAAATAAAGAGTCTGGTAGTTACGAAAATATTCTACTGAACTACTGAGTATTTTCTACCCTAGTGGTCTTAGTACCAGTTAGTTTTACATGGTAAAAAATTCGCCATAGGTTTAACAATAGGATTATTTGGTAAGAATACTGGGAATATAACACGCCACGAAGAATCTAGTAATAGGAATTTCCTAATGGGAACTTCTAACTATTCCCATTGGTCTTACTAGTAAGACTACTAGAAATACCCGGCATTTCCAACATACTAAGAGTGAATAATTTTTACTCAATATAGAATACATTTAATTCTTATTGAAAGTCAGTATTTAATTTTACGACTGTATACCTAGTTTTATAAGAGAACGAGCAAACGAGCATACGGCTCACCTGATGGTAAGTGATTACCGCCGCCCATGAACAACTGCAACACCAGGGGAATTGTAGATGCGTTGCCGGCCTTTTAAAAAGGAGTACGCTCTTTTCTTGAAGGTCCCTGAGTCGTATCGATCCGGAAAAATCTCTGGTGGTAGTCGATTCCACAAGGAAGTTGTGCGAGGAAGAAAACTTCTTTTAAATCGCACGGTGGTGGACCGCCAGTCATCCAGATGGTATGGACGGTAGCGCTAATTTTGTTGCGATGTGCAATGGTGAAATTGTGCGGCTGGAATTAGTCCGAACAATTCCCCAGAGCACTCCCCGTAGTAAATGCGATAAAATACGCAAAGAGATGCAACATCTCTTCGCAGTGTCAGTGAGTTAAGCCGATCGGAAAGATTTCGGTTGCCAACGATTCGAAAAGTTCTGCGCTGGATGCGATCAAATGGAAAGGAGCTGGCACTGGGGAGCCTCAGCCCAGAGATGGGAACAGTATTCCATGTGCGGCCGAAACTGCGCCTTGAAAATTTGCAGGCGGTGTGTCGGCGGCCGCACTGCTGAGCACGCCAAGCTTTAAAGAGGCCAATTTGGCTTTCTCTTCCAAGTGAGTAGTCACTAAGTTGGGAGTAGCGGTACTGGGATTAGTGGTGACGGGGATAGTGCACGCAATTGAGGGAGGGCGAGAGATGCTCTTCATATTAGGTAAGACACATCATTTTATTTTATAACGCGGATATTTGCGAAGTAAAAATTTTCCTATAAGCTTTTTTTATGTGGTTCTGTTTTTAGAGGTCACGTTTCGTAGGAAACTGCACGTGACTCGATATGTCGAGAGAGGAGATACGACGAACCCAAGGTTGTACATATATATATGGGGTGGTCGGCTGATCGACTACTATTACTACTATTGCATAATGACTAGTCCTATATTAGGGACATATCATAGTAAGGTCTAACGAACCAAAGCATTAATATAGAAGGTCTCTATGATCAATAAGCATTATGATAGCAGAGTTATGACTTGAAGTCCCATATGTATAATACCTATAATAGTATGGTCTATGAAATAAAGCTAATATGTGGAGGGTCTCGAATATGTAAAAGCATTATATTGAAAGAAATGGAACTTGAAAAGTATTATTATAGTGGCATGTAGAGGCTTCACATCGTCCGAGACCGGGGTAAACTTGGACTCGCTAACCGATGTGTCCTAGACTTATCATCTTAGTGCCGGTGATAAGCGGGTTTGTTGTAGCAATACGACTTGCTCGTGGACATCGCACACCCCTAGCGTTATGATACTTCGTCTATCTTTCGGATTAGGGTGAGTGTGTTTGGTAGTACTTTTAAGTGCAGCAAGCATACTCAACTCCATGTCTTAGTGTATTAGTTAGTTAATAACATTATCAATTTTGTTACCAAAGTCGATAGGGGTCATGTGGGTGTGTTGTGAGGGGGCGCCATCCGTATGATAGTTGCATTGATGTTTACTGCTTCTTGTGGTATTGCATCTTGTGATGGATCTGCGGGTGTGCTGCGCCTGATTCGACGTATCTTGTTGTTCTGGTCGATGGAGGTATGCAGGTGGTGATGACTACTGTGTCTGTACGGGGAACTTCGGATGGTGTAAGCCGACGATTGTCGTGTTAATGCTTGTTGTCTTTTGCAGCAAGAGATCGTTGTTTGGTGGGTCGCTATTCTCAGCGGCGCTCTCTGCATCTTGGTTTGAGTCACAACCTAAGTAGCTTCGCCCAAGTCGGGTCCCTTCATTGCCGGGCTGCAGACTGTCTGACCTCCATGATATTTTATATAACAACAATAATATATCTCTATAAATTTCCCACCTTTGAATGATTAAAGGCATCTTGTTAGTGGGTGAAACAAACATGATCGAAAAATGCATATACTTAACGTCAGTGACACAACCCTTTCTAATGACGAATTATTACTATTAGCTTATAACTGCCTATTGGCTATATCTGCCATTGTATTGGTTGGTGGAGCAAATGTTTTGACCTCATGCGGGTGGTAGCTGGAGCGAGAATCTGAGGAGGCTCTCAAGGCTGCGGCCGAAAGCCACGCAACGTGGAACCCTATTCCCTTGACGTGAGCGGTAGACTCATGACACGCTCTGCGGCTAATTGGCCGTGCTAATCATGCAATTGGTGGTGATGCCTGGAACGGCGGTCTGGCAGGTGGTGGCGCTCACGTAGAGCTTTTTATGGCCAGTGTGTCTATTGTTGCCTAACCCGTGTGACGAACAATTACTGTAGCTGGATTTGATCGTATTCTGTAAGGCGTTTACACGCATTGACATGCGTGACTTCGGTCAATGTTTTTGCTTACGCACTACCAAGGGGCCAAGTCCTATTTTACTGGTACGCCAGTGATTTTGCTGTGGACTATGGTCCAGCTCCCAACTTAACGTTCCCTTCGGGTTGAGCGCGTTAAATGGTTGGCGCTCACCGTGCACGGCGTGTGTAGAGCCGTGTGCCTCCCTCACATGTTTTTAAATGTGGGAGAGCGAAGCCCTTCTATCTGGTACTTGATTTAAATATTGTGAGCCTTTTCCAGGCGGAAAGGGATTAATTAATAAGGAATTGACTGTGGTAAACCCGATACAAGTGGAATCGGGACAATTTATTGTTCTTAATTTGTTTTTGAGCTCTGACTTCGTGAACGGGGTTCTTTAGCTTATAAGACTCTACCAACAGCTTTCGATTACTCTCGTGAATATTCATTTTTCCAAGAGACACCCAAAAGAACTGAGTTACTATATAATCACAAGGTAAATAAGGTTCCTAAGACGAACACGCCATAAAGTTATTAAACAGCCTATATTTCAACCTTTAGTAAGATCAATATATGGGTAATATACTGGTCACGTAAATTTCATATATTTATATATCTTATAGATGTAGATTTATAAGAAAGACAAAAGTAAGTATAAATGAGGGGGGGGGGGGGAGTGTTACAATATGCAAAAGAAACAGCGTTGGCTATAGCATGCAGCCTTGTGGAATACCAGCTTTAATGGGCTTGTAATCGGAGCAGGCACCGTCTACTACGACCTTGATACTAATATCTGCAAGAAAACTGATGATCCAATTGCACAATTTCTCGGGAAGTCTATAGGAAGGAAGCTTTGTAAGAAGCGATTGGTACCAAACCCGATCGAAGGCCTTCGCTATGTCCAAACTAACAGCCAACGCCTCCACCTTGGACTCGTTTGCCTGCGCCTGGAAGATCACCAACCGAGCGACCGCGACGGAAACTGTACTGACGATTACTAATCAGCTGGTGATCCTCAAGGTAACGGATGAGCTGGCTGTTAATAATGGACTCCATTATTTTAGAGAACCAGGATGTGATGGCGATATTTGGCCTATTGTTGGACGGATCAGAGCAGTTACTTTTTTGTAGGGATTGGGTGCACGGAAGCTGTCTTCCATGATTTCGGGACTACGCCTAAGGAGTAGGAGTACCGGAAAAGACGCGTTAAAACCGGTGCCAACTCTGAAGAACACGTCTTCAGCACAATAGGAGGGACGCCAACAGGCCCACTCGACTTGTTGACATCCAGGAAAAGTAGTACTCTGCGCACCGAGCTTTGGGTAAACAGCAGCCAGGGAGTAGTCCTCCCTGTGCAGAGATGGGAGAGATGGCTGACAGAAGTTGCCTTGGACATCCTTGGCGAGAAACCAGAATGCACGTTTTTCCAAAGAAAGATGTACTAGTTTCTTGCCAATTTTGCCAATGTGTTCTGACTTTGCTTTGACGATGACACTTTTGAAGGACCTGGAGGCGGAATTATACTTCTTTTTAAGAGCGCTGGTATTTGCATCCCGAGATGTTGATGCGTGAGCCCAGGCCTGGTATGACTCTTGCTTATGGCGTAATGCAATTTTGCAGGAGCCACCAAACCATGGCTGGGTTCTGCCTCCGATAGGTACCACAGATGTTAGAATAAATAATTTCATTCCCTGTAGCACCACATCAGCGAGAGAATCAGCAAGAACGCTGGGATCATCCGGCAAGAAGATAACCCGCCTCCAAGGGATCGGGATTTTGTAAGGATGCGAAAAAAAGTCGCATCCCGTCCCAATCAGCTGACCTGTAATGTTTGGCATTGCAGGTCAGCCGATTGGGACGGAATGCGATTTTCGGCATGCTTCATTAATTTGTGAGACTTCGGCAACCTTTAGAACGCAACCGCGATGGCAGCGTGAGTGGCACCGTACTCCGGATCAGACAATAGTCCGAGGAACCAAGAGGGGCATCGACGGAGAACTGATATCCGTCCGAATGAGAGGTCAGCAGAAGGTCCAACAGGGAAGGTACATGATCTTCCACATCTTGGATCCGCGAAGGTGGGGTAATCAGTTGTGTCAGACCATATGCCAAAGCAAAGTCATAAACAGATCTACCCGCATGATCGGTTAAACGAGAACCAAGCTATTCAGCATGGTGGGTGTTAAAATCACCAAACATCACGATCTCTGCGGGATGGGGCACAAAGTAATGTTCTAATCTGTACCCCGGGTACGAGAGATACGAAGTATCTACCGGAGAGGACAGCTGTGTCTCGGTTAGAAAGAGTAAGGCCGGCTTCGCCGTTTCCAGATGGTAGTGGACGGCGTTAAGGTTTGAATGAAGTCCCCTGATGTTGCAGAAATTTACGGATAGCGTGACAGGGTGCGCCTTTGACTTATTGCTCCGTTTGCCCCGAGCAGGTTTAGTCTCAGCCTAAGTACCCACGCTCAGGAAGAGTAGGGTAACTGGAACGTGGATGCTCAGCGAGGGATTCTCCGTCACCGAGGGTGCTGGTATCCTTCTGGGGTAGTATATTATTTAACTCCGTTACCATGTTAAGGGGAGGTAAGGGGGAGGGGGGTTTGGACCTCCGGCCACTCACCAGACGAAATACAGGAGCACAGCTTCTACTTCACGCTGGTCTTCTGTGAGGTCGTGGTACCACCCATGTTCGAGTCGCCCATGCGTGCAACCACAAGGACTGCTGCTTGGCTCTACCACTATTTAAAATTTAAAAATTTAAACAGTGGTAGAGTATTATTAAACATACAGCCGGGATTGATGGAATAACAAATTATACGCTTACTCGATATTGACGTCTCGTAATTGTGTGAAACCACCCACAAAGGTGGGCATTATCGTCTTTTAAATCAATCACGTTCAATGTACAGCCATTTCGGACCTAGCATTACCAACATTACTGCGACACATTGGCCCATAACAGAGAGGACCTACAAATATATATAAATTTAAATTTTCTTTAATATATATACTTATCTTCACGCACAATCCCTGACGGGGTAGCCAGAGAGAACAGATCGCCAAGTGTCACGATCCTTACATACCTCTTTCGCTTCTTTCAGATTCATTATCTTCTTCATACATGCACGTCTAGGTATCCGAGTACTCTTGAAATATATATATAATTTCTATAATTTCATGAGTATCAACAAATTATCAAAAATAATATCATATTAGGTAATTGTAAGTGGGATTATAATTTTTTTCACAAAATGTGTAATTAAGCTCAGTTTCATAAATTAGCTCACGATGACGAGGTCTGTTTAGTGGGCGGGTCTTTGTCTACGGTATTACGTTTATCTCGTTTTCACGGTGTCGCTGCTATAGATTAACCTTATTTTAGATTATTAGATTAATTAAAATAGAGTAATTTTTGCATTGCTCGAAACTTCTATTTAGGTGTTTTATATAGCTGACTTATTTTTAAAGACCTTAATAAGTGTCATTATAATATTATAATTCGCGGTGAAATGCAGAAATGTTTAAACATCAATAAGTTATTCAGATTGGAAAGATAAGTGCATTTTCTTGTGGCAGACTTTTTTAAAAAAAATAGTGTTTCCTGTTATTTCAATCTCTCCTTTATGCGGTACTTTAAAGATGGTTAATATAAAATGTAACTGTTAATATTAACAGTTATTTTTTTAATTTATTAAATAAATAAAATAAACCATTAATTGTCATAAATTATCATAACCAGTTCATTCCACGAGTTCATAGCTTACCGATTTATGTTAAACTAGCTTTTTATCCGCGGCTTCGCTCGCGTGGTCTTCTTTTCTGCCGACTTCCAAAAAGGAGACGCGTAATGTTTCTTTTTTTTATGTGTGTTACCTCATAATTTTTTACTGGGTGGACCGATTTCGATGATTCTTTTTTTAAATGAAAGCTGATAGTTCTCGTGTGGTTCCATATGAATTCGATCAAGGTCAGACCAATGGTTATTGAGTTATTCGTAAATAACTTATATTGAAGTCGCTTATATTAAAGTCATCTGTAAAAAAAATTTTTTATTTTTTATTTTTTTTATTTTAAATTATATTTATTTAGAAACATCATTAAATGTATTCCACGCCAAATTTAGTAAAGTTCGATCACTTTTAGAGTCAAGTCGGTGTCTGTGTATCTATGTCAGTTTTTCAAAGAATTTTTTGAACTCCCAAAGACTATTGAAAGAAAGAAAGAAAGAAAGAAAGAAACAGATTTTATTTGGCACATGCAGCACACTCAAGCGGATTACATAAAACACATAACATTTAAGTAGTCATAGAAACAAACAAAAATAAAAAAAACAAAAAAAAATTATACATAGAAATCATGAAACAGGACATTAACTCCTTGTTTATAGATATGGTAAAATTAAACAAAAAAAAAAGCAAAAAAGCAAACAATAATATTAAAAAAAAATAACAAAGAACTAGAGAATAAGGAGTAATGCATAAGGTGTATTATAAAGATAATCCACCCGTTATTGCTGCTCTGCTCCAAAAAGGAAAGCCACTCAGGATATGTTGGAATGTATCAGAAGCACCCCAACCCTGATTTTCAGTGGCACCGTTATGTATTTAAAATAAAAATACACAAATAAGTATAAAAATATATATATATATACATATATTATATATTCTTTATGTGCAGAGGGCAGTTCTGTTGTGTTAAACCAAATATAATAACAAAAATTTATTTGTTGTAATATTGTCATAATTCTTATAAAATATTCTTAATACTGTAAGAGGTTGCATTGAAATTCACTCAGGAACGTAATTAAGTTTAAGTTACAAGCAAATACACAAACCAGCTGCAGTACACCGCTTCAATACATAATTTCAATAAATAATATTTACATACTCAAACATACACACATATACATATATACACACACATATACATATACATATATATACATATATATATATATATATATATATATATATATATATATACATATACATATATATATATATATACATATACATATACACACATAGATACACATATATACGCTCATACATTCTTTATAAAATTACATACTATCAAAATATCTGCACTATTTAACTTTGAGATTGCTGATCTAAGAGGAACAATTTATATTTTTGACAGAAGCTATGTATCGATTGCGTATTACGGAACGGCGGCGGCAAGTTGTTCCAACACTTGGTTGCTGCATATCGAAAACTGCCTCGAAACGCAGCGGAGCGGTGTTGGGGCAGAAGCAACCCGTACGCCGAAGCTCTTGTTACTACATTTGTTAAGACGTTGTCTCGAGTCCAGCGCAATTTTTCATAGAGATAAGACGGTGCCCTGTATTTGATACAACCAAACAAAAACGTAGCAAAATGCAACTGCCAGCGGTAATCCATTTTAAGCATTTTCGCATTATTAATGTAAGGTGTAACATGTGCACGGGAAGGTATTTTAAAACAGAAACGGGCACAGGCATTTTGTACGCGCTGTATAAGTTTCTTTGAACGGTTGAGAAGTCTTGGACCTATTACTGCATCTGCATAATTGAATTTGGACAGTATCAAGGACTCACATAATCTGATACGGACTTCCGTTTTTAATTTGGATTTTGGATATTGGACCTAGATGATTGAGGGACACGTGCAGAAATAAGTTTTTCAGAATTGCATTAATATCATATGTCTAGAAATATCTACAATTTTTTTTTATTGAACCTGTCTTCCGATGTATCTATCCATAAGAAAGATAAATAGTCTTGGAATCCAAATATACTATTATTATTTACTCTTTATTATTCATTCATAATTTATTTTTATCAAAATAATGATGAATTCATGGTCTTTTATGCCTCCAAATAACAAAATAATAAAATAATATAAATATACGTAGCTTTTGACAGTGAAAAATTTTGACATATCTCTGATTCAAATATCAGTGTAAATATGGACAAGACTCCTACTAATCTTATTTCTATGCGTAAAAAGAGAGCAAGGGAAGAAGACCTACCAGGGTAATTTGCTAAATTCAAGAATGAAATCAAAGAAATGTTAGCTTCCTTTATCTCAACCCAACAAAGTGAATTAAAAGTAATTACCTCAAATCTCAAGGATATTCAGATAACAAACAATAACATTGAGACCGCCATTACTAACTTATCTTGCCAAAATGAGGATTTCCGTAAGAAAATTGAACTGCTTGAGTTACAAGGTAAAAAGGACCGTGAATACATTGTCTTGTTAGAGGATAAAATCGAAGACTTACAAAGGAGCCATAAGAAAACTTGCATTGAAATAAAGAACGTCCCTAAACTGCCTCAGGAAAATAACTCTGATTTAATAAATATGATCATGAAACTATCTACACATCTAAGTCTGGAGATGGACTCACGTGACTTAAAAGACATTTACCGACTGCCCAGTAGGAAAGAAGGTATAACAAATACTCCTATAATTGTGGAATTGAACTCTACTATGTTAAAGACTAACTTACTAAAGAAGGCAAAGTCATTTAATATTAAAAACACAAGTAAACTTCAAGCAAAACATCTTGGGATAACAAAAAACGCCGATGTACCTGTGTTTATATCTGAGCAATTAACTCCTAAGGGCGCCCGACTATTTTTCTTAGCCCGAGATTTGGCTAAAACTAAAAAATATAAATTTTGTTGGACAGCATTTGGTCGTATTTTAGTAAAAAAAGATGAAAATTCTCGAGTAATTGCCATCAAAAGTGAGGCCCAGGTACAACAGCTGATGCAAGAAGCATGACTAGTATGTACTGTCACAATCATTAAAATATTCTTAGTACTAATAACGTTGCCTTTTTCTATTAGTATAAATAATGTTTTGTTTAATTTTAATCAATACAGATATATTTTAAACTACTTTAATTATCATTGTAAGCATGCTCAGCTCGCTGTTACACACACAAACACTTTGTTTCGAACACTCCGTATCATAAAACAGAAACAACAAACTCACTCAATATACCCACACCCACACTTATTCTTCACAGTGCCTAATATAGTATGTTTTGATATACCAATTTACACGCATATAATTAAATACAGAAATAGTCGTCAGATTACTGAAAAAAATATTGTTCAAAAGTTAGAATCACCTTTTGTCACTCTAATTAATAATTCTAAAAACAGTAACTTCGACGATTTTCAGATAACTCTGTTTCAAATCGGAGTCGAGGTAGATGTGCTAATCCTAACAGAATGCACATTAAACACTAATAAACCTCTACCAGTGTTAAACAACTATACTTCTTTTAATACATTTAGGCAACTAAACCAAAATGACGGCGTAGTAGCCTATATAAAAAACTGCCACTTACCTCAGGTAACTGAAATCAATTTAACACATGCATCCGCCTTGGAAATAAATATTCCAAATTTTACCATTATTGGTATCTATCGGTCTCCGTCGAATGTATCCACTAAACTTTTATTCACTCATTTGATCAGTACCTTCAAAGTATTCACACACGTAGAAACACCATTATTACTGGAGACATAAATATTAACCTAATAGGAAAGCCGTCAGAATCAGCACAAATGAGAACTAACAGATTAACGTATTTAAATATGACGGTTATACATGGTTTCCTCCCAGGACACTGTTTGCCTACAAGGGAAGAGAACTGCCTGGATCACATGCTCCTTAAGCTAGACAAATTAAATAACTCGGCTTTTGTGGCTGTCCTAAACACGTCTGTTACGGATCATGCAATGGTATTATTAAATACATCCCACAAACACGAAAACAAGGCTTGTGTCAAATATAAAACCATAGCAAACTGGGAGAATACGTATAAGCACCTTGTAGATATAGATATATCTTTTCTTAGTGCACATAGAGACCCAAACATTCTAGCTGACGCGATGATAGGCTTGATTAGGACATCCCTCCTCCAAAACACTAAAGTTGTCTCAGTGTCCAGCTCCAAGCGAATTTTAAAGCCCTGGATAACTATGGGCGTCCTAATATGTATTAGGTTTAGAAATAAATTGCAGCTACAAAAGAGAAAAGACCCTTTTAACGTTATATTGATTATAACTTACAGGTGTTTTCGCACATATTGTTCTAATCTTATTAAAAAACTCAAACGACAGTATCATAAAAATCAGATTTTAAATTCTTTAAAAAATCCTAAACTACTCTGGCGTAAAATTAATGACATTACACATTATAAAAAACCCAAGGCGTCTAGTATACACCTACTGCATATCACACCACATCCTCTTGACTCTTTAAACCGTGTAAACCAATTCTTCGCAACTATTGGAAAAAAACTTGCGGATGAAATCATAACCCTAACTGGACAAGCATCTAGATCTGTCACTTACTTAAATTCACTATCTCAAATTAACTCGTTCGTCCTACTGGAGACAGATCCGGCAGAAGTGGATAGCATACTTGGATCACTTGACTCAGAAAGTGCTTCGGGGTGGGATTGCATACCTGTGGGTTTCCTTAAATTATCTCGAAAACTAGTCGTTCCTCTTATTAGCCAGTTGATTAATATGTGTTTCGAAACGGGCGTATTTCCTGATGCACTAAAACGTTCTATAATTACGCCCGTGCACAAAGATGGGGACAAGAGTGATGTTAACAATTATCGGCCGATATCTGTCTTAACATCCCTTTCAAAAATAATAGAGAAAATATTAAACAAAAGGCTAGTAAGTTATTTAAATAAATACAACATTATTTCAGATTCACAATACGGTTTTAGACAGGGACGGTCAACTCAGGATGCGATCATTGCGTTAACATCTGAAATCGTTAATAAGGTAGACAATGGTTATAAATGCGTTACGGTGTTTCTAGACCTGAAAAAGGCTTTTGACACTGTATCTGTTCCCATCCTTGTGCAGAGACTTGAAGCTATAGGGATAAGAGGTAAAGCTCTCTCCCTCTTTGACAGCTACCTCCGAGGTAGGAGACAGCAAGTTAAAATAGATAACTTGCTTAGTGAGGAGGAAAACATTGCTTACGGTGTCCCACAGGGCTCGGTTCTCGGCCCATCACTGTTTCTAGTGTATATTAATGAATTATGCAACCTACGAAGCAGTGGTGGGAAAAACCTTCTCCTACGTGGACGACACCGCCATCGTTTACATTGGGGACTCGTGGGAAGAAGTATGCAATAATGCCGAGCAAGGATTAGTTGTTATAGATAGATGGCTCAAAGCCGGTCTGCTAACCATTAATGTGATTAAAACGAACTACATTTGTTTTTCTCCTAGTTTAAGGTCTAAACCAGGCCTCAATTTTAAAATTAGAATACACACGTGTGCGGACCACTTGAACCATAATTGTAATTGCCAGGTCCTTAAACATATAACGTCCACAAGATACTTGGGAATTATAGTTGACAAGTGTTTAACTTGGCATTCGCATATTGAGATTGTTACATCACGGGTCCGCAAATTTATATGGATTTTTAAAAATTTAATATATGTGATGCCTCAGAAGACACTAAATAGCATCTATATTATGCTTATGCAATCAGTTCTTACATATTGTTTACCAGTCTGGGGAGGAGCCACTAAAACTAAATTCCTTGAGTTAGAAAGAGCCCAAAGGTCACTTATAAAAGTCATGTACTATAAACCATACAGATACCCCACCGACGATCTATATAGAATCAGTGGCTTACTTTCAATTAGAAAACTATATTACTTAATTACGGTCCTATACTTACAAAAATCTATTCCATTTAACCAAGACAGTCAAGAGAGGAGACGAAGAGACATAGTAGCTTACTCCCTAAGGGTCCGAACCGCTTTTGCACGGCGTCAGTATGCAACCCAATCAGTCTACATTTATAATAAAATAAACGTAAAATTAAAGTTCCAGCATGAGGTATCACACGTATGCAAAAAGGTAATAACTGAGTGGTTAAAAACCTTAACATACGAAGAAACTGAACAAATTTTAGATAGACTTAGTTAAGCAATTTTTTTTTCTTCTTTCTTATCAATAATGTACGTACTCACCGAGCTTAATCTATTACATGCACTTCGAACACACCGGCACTACAAAGAAGACACACACTCACACACATAAACGCACGCACAACACACACCCACACACACACACGCACACACACACACACACACACACACACACACACACACACACACACACACACACACACAGGCGTACAACTACAGCTACACATAGAGCTAATAATTACTTTATAAGTCACTTACTGTTATTTTTTCTTCATAAATTTATCTTTACTTACCTTTTGTATAATAGTCTCAATATTGTTAATAATTAAGGGAAAGAGCGAGATAGCCCCAACACAAGTATTATCAATTACTTACTGGGGATGTCTCATTTATAATTCATGTAACTGTTTTGAGACAAATAAACATTTTCATTTTCATTTTCATATCATTGTTTCCATTTAATATTGATTGGCACCATAAAATAGATTCTGATTTTTTTTCTATGTTCGAGTAAACTTCATAATTTCATAAATGCAGTTCTGATAATGATGAATACTACACATATACTTAATAAAACAAATTGTAATAAATCACGTTACATTTTAACTTCTATTTAAGCGGGTTGTACAAAACACATCATTGGAAGAAAGTTCCATAAAAATTTGCGTAAAATAACGTATTGCTGATGTGAAGCGCCGACGCTCCGAGAAGTCTGAAAGTATGTCAACATGTTGAGTATCGTCCCAACCATTATAATATCAGATCTGATAGATAACAAATAAACCCCCGCCCCCCTCTCCATGGATTCTGTATAGTGCCCGAAACGTCATCAATTATAAAAGTTAAAATTAAACACGATAAAATCCTTATGATTACTTTTATTGCAAATGAAGTTCTATTCGCAGTGAACGTGGGTAGAACTACACTCATGATCGAAAGCAGAAAAATATTCGCCTTGTTGTGGCGGCGAAAGAGAATCCGCCACCTCATATCGTTCCGTGTGTGTCTGTGTCCTAAGAGGCGATAGAGGAAAATCAACAGGAGATGGGAAACATCATTTCCTGACAACAGTTCAAAATAATAAATGCTACGGATGTCAACCTGCCTGCCAAGCGTGGCAACTATTGCAAATATCCAGCCTATTTGACAAGTTGTAATGATAACGGTGATGAGTTCTATTCTTTAGAATCTTTGCTACCGTTAATATTTACGGTAGTATGAAAACAAAAACGTAACATCTCCGAAAATATGAATGATATAAAAACAGCATAATTGCCCCATTAAAACTAAAAAAAGTAACAACCTACATACATGTCACTACTGGGCACAGGCCACAGAGCATTTGGCCAAAAAAGGTACCAACGCTGGATCACCTCAGCTGGGGAACTTCTCAGATATTCAGGTTTTCTTTCACCGCCGAGAACGTGGTAAATCAACACTTGAAATTGCATTTAATGTAAAAAGATATAATAATGCTTATGTACTATGAAATTTACCTTTGCCTTTGACAAGTAAAATAAAATAAATCATTGTTTAAGTAAAATCTGCTATCTTCGATATTTAAAGTATTTTTCGCAACAGCCTGTTCATTTCTATATCTAATGTGAGCTATGAAACCACTACTATCACAAAAATCTTGATTTGTCTGATAATATGTAAACTCAAAAATACAAAAATCCAACAAACTGATAGCAGCTTACATACGTCTCACTACTGTGCACACGGCCCCCTTTAGCTATAGTGTTTGTGAGCAGAAAAGAGTATGCCGCAATCCTTCAACTACTACTCCGACATTTAGGTTTGCCCACGAAGTTATTCTTCACCACTTCACTGCAATATTCAATGTATATACTTTATATGGCATACGTATATCGCACCGCCATCTCTACCATTTTGTTTTGGTTTCACTTAATTTTAGTTTCTCTACTCCAGTCCGTTACACCATTTATTTTTAGGTCCATCGGCTGGATTTGTTGATCATAATTGTAGGAACTATAGAAACTATAAAATAATGGTTATTTTATAGGTCCTACGAGCGGGCTTGCTGACCAGTGTTTTTGGTTACTTCGAGCCGGATTGTTGAATTCATAAATCGCTGAACCTATATGATTTGCGAATTTTATTTAATTTTAATTATTAATAAATATATACATTTACTAATTTATTAATTTTCATTTAATACTAACCATATTTTGCTTTGGTAAACACCTAGATAAAAAAAAACATCTTGCTATTTTGTCACACCATTTATATACGTCATTAAATAAGTTGTCGCAACGCGAACGGATTGAACATGATCGAAGTTACGAATTGGCGGTACATGGAAAAACTTTTGTAAGTTTATTTGTACAGTCGGATGTTATTAAATAACTATACTTTGTAATAAATAAATAAATAAATAAAAAAATTAAGGAAGCCCTAGTTCAGGTTTTCTAGTATAGTATATTTTAAGTTTTTTTCTGTCAATTCGTTTTTAATTTTTCCTGGAAGGTTGTTCAGAATAGAAGCGATTTTTGCTATTGTTTTTTGTTACATTGTCGTATTCTATCACAATATTTTATCAGTTTCAATATACAATAAAATAGGCAAAGTAATTTAATGAACCCATTTATTTATTTTTATTGATTTGATAAAATATGTATGTTACAAAAATTATCTATACTAATAAATAAAATTGAAGTATCTGTTTGTAATGTCAAAATAACAGCTTTTTACTAAATGCATATGAAAGTACATACGGTACTTATAACAAAAACACAATATTTTAAATTTTGGTCAATCTATCTGTCTGTCTGTCTGTTTATTTCGGCTTATCTCCGAAACGGCTGGACCAATTTTGATGGGACTTTTACTAGCAAATAGCTGATATCATAAGTAGTAACTTAGGCTACATTTATTTTAGAAAAAGAATTAGGATTCCGTGCAAAAAAATTAAAACCCTAAATAACACGCGGGCGAATTCGCGGGGAACAGCTAGTATTACATAAAAGTAAATGACTTTTATTAGATTATTAATTTTACCTTTAATAGATGTTATAAGTATATTGCACAGAAGAAAACCATAACAGCTGCACTTTCTTTAAACACTTGATTTAACTACTCATCTAGTTTTCATACCGTGCGCTATATGTATGAAATTATTATTAAAGAAAAAACTCCAACAAACTCCAATTGTCCCTGCTCTAAGAAGAAATGGCAGAAAATTAAAAGGTTCATATATATCAAAAATAAAAAGAAACATACCCATAGGTAATTAAGGCATGTTCTATAATGAAGTGATACACCAAAAATATGCCAAATTAATAGTAATAAATTTACCGAGCAGACCAGTTTCCCGCAAGTAGCACCTGGCCACAAGTATGACACATGTGGCCATCGCCTTCCTCGTTATATTAAAGTTAATTGGTCGTGCCTAAAGAGTTATAATGTAAATGATCATGTGGGGTATGTTGTTAGATAACCGAAAGACATGAAAAACTTGTCAATCCAGCTTGTAAAGATTAAGGGAAATCCTCCATACAACGAGAGAGGACAGTGATTTTACGAGCCGATGAGCAATTAGTATTTAGTTCTGATATTAGGATTTTCAGCAGCAGCCTGGTATCAGGAATTTCGCGGTGTTTCCGCACGTACCTAGGAAAGCACGTTTAGTCGTTTGTCCTGCGCTTATCTCTCCCCGGTCGTATCAGATCGCCGTCCCTTCGAACATTGAGAGCGAGGGAATAGATAATGCATCTGTGCTTACGCATACACTTATGCGCTATTAACCTGTTCTGCACAGATGGCTATCTTCCGGTTTGACTGGCTGCCGAGACCAAAATACAGTTGGAGGACATAATACTGTTGCTGTATTTAAAAAAAAAGTCTTCACAAATATAACGCTTTTTAGTCTGTCTATTTAATGGTATAAAACATATTGATTCGTGAGCTATTATGTATTGTTTGTACTGTAATGTGCAATGTAGCGTTTAATTATTTACAAAACTCACGCTACATTAAAGATACGATCAAATTTATTCGTGAGTAGTTATTACGTAGGTTATGTTTACTATATAATAACGCGTTGTTTGCCGGAATGGCCAGAGACAGATAAATACTTTTCAAGAACAAACAAGTAAAAACAACAGCGCTATATAAAAAAGCTTTCTACTTTTAATGTTTTGCTTTTTGTATTTAGTACGGTCTTGATTAATTAATAATTGAGATACATAAAATGTAAGTTACTTTTTATTTTTATAAAATTGATTGAATGTGAAATGTCTAGGCGTTTTCGCAATAATTAATTTTGGCGCGTAGTTAACATTTTAATCTGTAGTAAACAGACTTTTTACCTGTTAAAATAACTGCTTATTCATATTTCATAATGCTAGACACTAGACTAATTATATTTATGAGAACGTAGAGGTAACTGGGCAATTAGTCCATCACGATTTAGTGCCTCATATGTACATGAAAGTTTCCTCACGGTGATTCTCTTCGTAGTCGAGCATGTGGTAAAAATGCACTTAAAATTTCGTTTTTAATTATTTATTTGAATATAACCCGGGTTCTATTTATAAAGCACTTCAAATAAGATTTTCAGAGAAGTTTAAATGTACGAAATTAACTGCGTAAAATTTTCATTTATTGTGCATATAGTGTAAAATACGCTGTTATTACGAGTATGTTTTATATTAGGTCTATACCTATGAAATTGCCATTTTATTTAAATAAGTTAACGCATTTTTTTCCTTAGTTACTTAATTACCTATCTTCACACACAATCCCTGACGGGGTAGCCAGAGAGAACAGATCGCCAAGTGTCACGATCCTTATATACCACTTTCGCTTCTTTCAGATTCATTATCTTCTTCATACATGCACGTCTAGGTATCCGAATACTCTTGACCCTCCCCTCTTCGAGCAATTTGCTCACATGGTCTTCGAAAGTTAGTCTCGGACTACCTCGACACCTTTTAATATTTACTTTCGCGCTCTATATTTGCTTCACAATTCGGTCTTCACTCATTCGCTCAACGTGCCCAAACCATCGAAGCACGCCCTTATCAATTTTTGTGATATGGTCATCTTTCAAACCTGCCATATTGCGAATCTCTTCGTTTCGCTTTCGGTCGGACATGGTAACGCCGCACATTTTACGAAGAGATCGCATCTCCACTGCATTCAACTTACTTTTATGCTTCTTCTGGGATACCCAGGTTTTGCTGACATATAACAAAGTCGGTACCAACACTGCGTTATGTATTGCAAGGCGTGCACTCTTCACTACGCCTTGCCTTTTGACTAACGCATCAGGGCACCATTGAATTTGTTCCCGGCAGCGACACGCCTGTCCACATCTAAATCACATCTTCCATCCCGGCTGAAAGCACTCCCCAAGTATACAATTTCATTTACCTGCTCTAGACATTCCTGATTTACCCATATTTCACACTTCGTTCTCTCTTCGTCCCTTTCAAATACCAGAACCTTAGTTTTATTAGCATTCAAACGGAGACCTTTAATTTCACATTCCTCGTTCATACACGTAACTAATGCCTGCAGTTCTGCCTCTGATGGTGCAATAAGCATTGCATCATCAGCATACAGCAGACAATTTCACACCCAAACAGCTATCTTTCAGCTTCTGTAAACAGCTGTCGAGATACAGTATGAACAGACAGGAAGACATGACACAACCCTGTTTTACGCCCGTTTGGACGCTAAACATGGGTGACAGGTCATGCCCTACCCGCACACAGGCTTTACAGTCACAGTAAAGTGACTGAACAGCCCTTAGCAATCTATCATCCACACCATACCCCGGCAACAGTTCCCACGTTTTCTTCCTTACAACCTTATCAAATGCTTTCTCAAGATCCACAAAAGCACAGAAAATCTTCTGGTTAGCAGCCAGAAGCTTCTCCGTGATCATGCGGAGAAAAAACATTTGATCCGTGCATCCTCTTCCAGGTCTAAATCCGCATTGTGCCTCCCATAGAAATCTTTCGGATTTCTCTTGCATCCTACGTGTCAAAACCTTCGAGTAAACTTTACTTGCTAAACTGGTCAAGCTGATCGCCCGATAGCACCCGCAGTCAAAATGTGAACCTTTACTTTTATATAAAGGCACAATGACTGCGAATTGCCAATCATCCGGGACATCCCCCGTCCGCCAGCACAAATTGCACAACAGATGAAAGCTGTCCCAGACCCGAGGCTCACCATACTTGACCATTTCAGCAGTAACTCTGTCTAGTCCCGCAGCCTTACCACATTTCAAACTTCGAATCGCACGTTCAATCTCTTTCATACTGATGACCTCAGTATCATCGAGGTCCGGGTCTGGCGTACACGCATACATTTCTCTATAAAATTCGCTCCATCGCTGCATGACGTCCGATTTTTATGAGAGGACGTCATTTATTCTTGTAAGCACTTTGTTCATTCTTAAGGCCGTCGCACCACTTCGGGTCCTTCCAACCTCTTTCCAGAAGAGTTTGGGTTCTCCTTAAAGTTGTGCGACAACCTTTCGTCCGCTTCCACTCTACACCTTTCACGCACTTCCTCAATCAATGTATTCGTATGAACTTTCTGCAGCTTATATCTTTCTTTCATTTTCTCTCTTATATTACTAGAGTACTAGAGTTACTAGAGGCCAAGTAGTCTAACCATGCTTTCTTCTTCTTCTTTACAGCTGCTTTCACTTCATCATTCCACCATGCATCTCTTCTTTTACTACTACCTCTTTTTATCGTGCCACACACTTCTTCCGCTGCACTTACCATTCCTTCCCTAAGGTTCTGCCATGTTCTTTCTACACATTCTTTTCTGCCATCGATGGTGTCAAGCTTTTCGGCTACCATCGCATGATATTTAGTAACCGCTTCCTGAAGCTTCCAGGTTCGGATGCGACAGACCGACTGTGATTCTGTCACTGCCGTCCGGTAGCGCTAACCCGCGAACAGACCCCTAAATCACTAGATAGTGATCCGTTCCCAGGTCAGCACCCCTGAACACTCGCGTATCCATCACCTGTTTTCGCAGTCGGTCATCCACCAGAAACATATCGATCATACTTCTCTCATTCTTTCTTTCTCTAGTATACAAATGGATTTTCTTGTGATTAAACATAGTGTTTGTCACAAGAAGACCCTTTTCCTTGCATACAGCCAGTATAAGCTTGCCAGCATTATTAACCCTTTTATCGCCAAACTTTCCAAGCACCGACTCGTACCCTGGTCGAGCGGTACCAACCCATCCATTCAAATCACCACATACAACAATTCTTTCGTTTCCCCTAACTAAATCTAGAACTTCTCTTACATTCTCCCAAAACTCCTCCAGCTCAGCCCTGGATGACGAAGCTACCGGCGCATTAACAGCCAAAAGGAATAACTTCGTCAGTCCCAATTTAAAGCGAACCCAGAGAAGTTTTGAGTTCACAACCTTATATTCAGTCATAACATCGACCAACCGAGACGACAGCAGCACCCCCACTCCTTGGCAGGCGCTCTCGCTCTCCGGGACTCCGGACCATAGAGATAACGTCCTGCCAGGGAGCTCTTCAGTACCACTGCCCTTCCGTTTGGTCTCCGACATACACACGACATCTAATTCTCTTTCTTTCATTATTTCGATCAGCTTATTCGTCTTATCTCTCATGCCTCCTCTAACATTCCACGTGCCAACTCTGCACTCTGTCCTCCACCTTCCGCCGTGTCGGGCTGCGCGTGACGGGCGGCGGTCCCCATCGCCGCTTTGCGCGCTGCATTTCACACCAACGGGGACGAGCTGGTGTGCGTCGCCTTGGGGGGACGCCCTAACCCTCGTTGGCATGGCTGCGCAGCTCTGTAGAATTGCAGCCCTGAAAAGGGCTGGCAGGGGTCACGACGAGCACGCTTCTACAATGACCTGAATGAATGATTTTTTTCCTGTATATTTTATTTCTATTAATCAAAGTAATCACACATCTTTGCCAATCGCAATCGATGCATCTTTGCCAACGCAGTGGAAGTTAATTCAGAATCAACAGGACGGGAGGCAACAAATTCTTTTCAAAGGCATTTAGTACTGCCCTCTCGTGTATTGAATTTTTTCCTGCCTAAAAGTTAACCACAATCGGGAAAAAGTTGATGGCGAATGGAATGAGTTGATAACGGAGAGCGTCCAACCTCACCTCTTGTACTTGGAGACCATCTGTTGTGCAGAATGAGGTCACACGTTGTCATGCAAAAGCAGCGGGGACGACGAAAGCTGGTTGGAGACGTGTGAGCTTCTCCATAATTGTATTCAGTTCTTCACAGTACACATCTGCAGTAATGCTCATCCCGTTTGGTAAGAAGCTGTGATGAATCACAACGGCACTAGACCACCAGACATTGACCATCACTCTTCTGGGGGTAAGTTATCGTTTAGGGCATTGTTTAGATTCTGATCAAGGATTTAACCAACTTCCTGAAAGCTTGCCATTGTCAAACAGACTCCATTTTTCGTTGCAGGTAACAATGTGGTTTAAAATTTTTTCGTTTATTTTCCTGTTGAGCAGTGCAATGAACGTCACGGCAATCTTTGAGTTCGTGGGCACCCATTTGTCAAGCTTTTTTACCTTGCTATTCTCAAGGAAATGGATCAATATTGTTTTGACTTTTGACGCTAAAGTCGAAAGCTGCTGCTAATTCAGCCGTAGATTAAGTATCATCTGCTTCCACTATCGCCTTTATTTCGTCTTTGTCGACCAAAGATTGCGGACAAACACGCAGTTCATTTTTCAGGTCGAAATTTCTAGAACGGAAGAGAGCAAGCTATTAACAGGTGGTGCTTTCATTTGTAGTATTTGCTCCGTTAGCGTCGTTCATGTTGCGTGCCGCTTGCGCCACATTGCCGCTACGACGGTACTCATATTCCATAAATACTCGATTTTTTAACGTATCCATAATGAGGTAAAAGATTTAAATACGATGGAAACATAACGCATAATCATTAAATAAATAACTAATTTTGTAAAAAGGATTCCATGTTTTTAAATTACATTAATTTTAAATTACAATTCTTATCCAAACAAAACTTTTTGTTGTGAAAATGCCACTACTGCAGAACGGCAATTTAAAATTAGGTAAAGACCTATTATTAGGTAATACTTGTCTTATGAAGACTTGCAAAAATGGGGTAATTGAAATGATATATATAATTTTTCTTTTTATTGCAGACGAATATTAAACAAATATTTTAAAAAATGAGTATGTCTCAGTATAGTGTTGAAGTGCATGAATCGTTAGCACTGGTTATACGATTGTCACGCATCTTTGGTATGGCACCGCTGCGACTGAAGTCTTCTTCCAACACTTCTATGGTCCACTATTCGTTTGCATTTGATATATATGGACGTATACTTCATAGTTGTATATGTAAGTGAAAATTTAAAACAAGTTTAAAATGCGAATAAATTTTTAAGACGTATAACAAAAAGGTGTCACCAATAAAATAATTAATAATGAAATTACTTCTGTTCAAACTCATGAATATAGAGAATGCAGCTCAGGCAACTCACAAGGAAGAGTACCATCCTATTTATACTTTACATTAATAACATAACAGCAGTTCTAGGATCTGCGGCGTCCTCTAGACCTAATTTCAGTCATAGCGGCAAGTTTCAATCTACTAAACATGTGCGCGAGTCAGGATTATAGCGCATGATACGTGCGCAAACAAATGTGCTCCTTATCGCCTTAGTCTGATATTCCGATGGAATGGCAATCCGATACGACTGGAGAGATATCAGACGCAGGACCAATGGTCTTACTTATAATAATTTTCGCATGCCAGATGTGGTAAACATGTGGACTATGTATAATATGCAACTATGTGTCACCTCTGTTTAAGCGAATAAATGATATTATTATTATTATTATGGGGTATTTGTATAGTTTTCTCATCTGGTTGGGCTGTATAAATATATAATTGTAAATGAAAATGATAAACTTACATAAATATCAATAAAATAAAATTACATAAATATATAAAAACCCAACCAGATGGAAGCCCTCGCCAGGGGAGACCAAACGGCCGAGGGTTAGGGGGAAAGGGAAAGAAAACGGCGGATGATGCGGGCGGTATCGAGGAGCACCGCCTTCTGCATTTGAGCCTGGAGCGGTCCGTCACGGAGTCCCAGTCGCCTCAGATAACCCGGGAGGCTGACTGGGATTAACCCGTTCGCAGAAACGACCACAGGAATAATTTCGGTCGGCAGACCACCCCACATGCCGGTAACCTCGTGAGCCAGGTCCAGATATTTTGTCACCTTATCTGTTTCGGCTTTCACGAGGTTGTCGTCATAAGGAATGGTAATGTCGACCAAAAAGATCCTTGACTGTGCCCGGTCCATCAGCACAATATCAGGCTTATTCGCAAGAATAGTCCTGTCTGTGATGATGGCCCGGTCCCAGTAGAACCTGGCGCGGTCATTTTCGAGCACGGCTTCCGGCAAGTACTTATAATACGGCAGTTTCCGATCCACGAGGCCGTATTTCAGAGCGAGCTCCTGGTGTAGAATCCTGGCTACTAGATTGTGTCTATGCAAATACTCAGAGTTAGAAAGCGCCGAACAACCGGAGATGACATGCCTAAGTGACTCACCGGGATGGCGACAAGCTCGACAGATGTCGACGGCGCCATCCTTTAGGATGTATCTCCGATAATTGTTGGTCTTAATAACCTGATCCTGTATCGCACAGACAAAACCCTCGGTTTCCCCAAAGAGGTCACCGAAACGTAGCCAGTGAAGGGAGGCGACTGTGTCTACGAAAGGCTCATGTAGAGCCTTGTAGAACCTCCCGTGGAGCTCCTTCTCCTTCCATACGGCCTCCCGGTCGGAAATGCACTGTACTGCTGGGTCTTGCCATTGCTCGTTGGCTAAGGATAGAGGGGTCAGTCCTTTATCACAAGAAATAACGTCCCTATAGTATGGATCATCCGCTCTCGTCAGAAAGTAATTACGGAGGCTGCACACTTCGCGATTATGCATGGTAAGCGCGCTTAAAAAGCCGCGCCCACCATGCTTCCGCGGCAAGTACAGCCTCATTACTGACGATCTCGGATGATGCATCCTGTGGGACGTCATTACAGTGCGGACTTTTCTGTCCAGAGCGTTTAGTTCGGTCTGAGTCCACCTAAGTATGCCAAAGGTATACATGAGAACAGGCATGACCCAACCGTTATATGCGTGCGTCTTATTCACACCGGACAAAAGGCTGTTAAGCACTTTGGTCAAGCGTGCATAATACACATCGCAAACTGACTGTTTCATACCCGCCTCATCTACACCGATGTTCTGTGACATACCCAGGTATCGGTATGTTTCAGCCTTGGAAAGGGTCCTTATGTTGATGGGCATAGATAAATCTATGCCCTCAGAGTTAGCAACCCTACCCCTTTCGACATGGAGGACCGCACACTTATCCGTCCCCAGCTCCATTCTAATAGAATTGCTAAAATCACAAGTGATGTTTAGCAATTCCACAAGATGAGAGCGACTGGATGCGAATAACTTGAGATCATCCATATAGAAAAGGTCGGTCACTTTTGTACCTCCTCTCCGAAGCTGAAATCCCCTCCCGGAGCCCTCCAGTAAGGTACTGAGAGGGTTCAGAGAGAGGCAGAACCAGATTGGACTCAGACAATCGCCCTGGAAGATACCCCTTCTTATCCTTATGTGGTTCTCCGCAGCCGTCATCCGCTGGCCTAGATGACAAAGGATCGTACTCTACTGCCCCATACACTGCCCGAGGAAGTCTCTAACTGTACAGTCAACCTTGTACAGCTCGAGGACCCTCTTCAGCCATGTATGAGGCACCGAGTCGAATGCCTTTTTGTAGTCTATCCAGGCGGCGGATAGGTTCCGACGGTTGCGTTTAACCACTTTACCAATGACTGCGTCAACGAGGAGTGGTTCCTTGGTTCCACGACCACCGCCCCGACATCCATTTTGAGCGCGCGACATCACCTGATTTGAGTTCAGGTGACGAGTGATTCTCGCGCTCAAAATGGATGTTAATGTCTTATATATCGTGGGTAGACACGTGATGGGGCGGTATTTGCTCGGGTCTATGGTATCCTGATCTTTAGGAACCAAATGAGTTATCCCAGTAGTGAAGAGGCGCATTATTATTATTATTATTATTATTACTCGCTTTACGAGGCACAGGGGTAAAACATTTCTTAACTCTGGGTTACTATTGAAAGTTTCTCGACAGGAAAATCCAAACAATAGTTAGTTTATATAATAATTGGATGACAAATGAGCTGTAAGTCTCACCTATATATGTAGCAGCGATACCAATATAACGATAGCGATAACTATATAAACAGCAGTGAATGTACTGCTGTGTTCTGATCTGAAGGGAATACAAAACGTATAATAGAGCAACATTAAAATAGGGTAAAGAGCCAGTACAATTAACAGGCTGTGAGGCATTCCATCTTATTCCTCAGAGGTGACAACACTTCTGGTTTTTTTTATTGTTTTTTTATAGGATAGGGTGACAAACGAGCACACAGTCCACCTCATGATAAGTGGTTGCTGTGGCCCATAGACATCTACATTTATTGTCGTTTGCGAATCAAAATGCAGATGCGTTGTCACCCGTGAGGACTAAGATGGAACGCCTCTTTTCCAGTAAAAAGGGTCTCCGGTTCTCTACACTCACCATACGAAACACAGCAGTATCAAGCTGCTATTTGACGCTGGTATTCTGTGAGAGCGTTCCTTCCCCAGTCGAGCCGAACCATTCGTGCTACAACTATACTACTAATATAGCTGCAGCATGGCTCTACCACGTACATAATTCTGTAACATTCTTTATTTGAAAAAGTTCGCAGGTGTCAATAGACAGTAACCACTTACCATCCGGTGGAATGTAACTTACATTCCACCGGATTCTTTTGCTTAAATTAAAAAAAACGGTATTCTGTCATTTCCGTAGTTGCCTCTTACGACGACCACGGCATGAATTAGGGTGATAAATTCTCTAATGTATTATGATATTACAATTGAATTGTATTAATTTTGTTCCTTATATTTTATTTACAGTTTTATTCAGCTCAGCATACGTAATGTGGAATCTTCTTGTGGTGGGAAGTGAAGAAGAATTACACACGGGGCCAGTGAGGATGGCTTTTTCACTATTAATCGGAATCACGATAATCTTGGGAACATACTCAACTTTCAAGGGCACGCGACGGATGAAAGAACTTATTGAAAATTTAAACAGCATACAAAAAGTGTTTGAAAGTGTATGTAGTTAAATATTGTATATTATCACTTCTTGAACCTGGCTACTGAAAGTTACTAACTGAAAGATAGCTAGTAAAATATCCTAATGATCGAATTTCAATCATGGCGGCCAGTTTCTATGGCTAGCCATCTGAGCAGAAGTTTCTTGTCAGAAAAACTGACTTGCTGATTTTAGCCCGACTCGGGATTTGAACCCGGGACATCATGATCAGCAGTCGCGCTTTCGAAGACTAGACCAACGAGTTTAATTACTGGTTATAAGGCATTCGATCAATATTCGGGCGTGACAACATATTTATGCCCTTGTTAAGTTTATTGCAGATGTCTACGGCCTGCATCAGTCACTATACAAACTTTTATATCACTTAAAGAGTATTCTCAGTGGTCATTCTAAGCTGATTACATACTTAAACTGGTTGCATAAAATTATAACATTATTTTAAACATTTTTTTGATAATTAAACTATATTACGTAGACCAGTGATCTGTAAATATTTCACACCTTAAAATATTTCCTCAATGCAGAGATATCATAGAACATGCATGACTATAATTTAGATTTTAATTCATATCCAACATTCTGTCCTTTATGTAGGAAAAGAGCAATACAATAAATGAACTTAAGAATTTTCATTCAAATATGCTACAATAATAGTCGGTTCACAGAGCTTCAGAAAAATTTATAAAATATTAGCAAGAAAATATAATATTTTATTTTTCTCACTTTACGATGAAATGAAATAGCATTGTTTTAAATCAGTGGTATGGGAAATAATAGGTCTTTATCAATGAAATTGCCGTACTGCAGTACTGACCATTTGAAGTCAAAATAATTTTTCTTAAAATCAAAAGATTAACGTTATGTTTTCATCGCATTTGAATCTTTATCGTCATCATGGATACGTTAAACATTTGAATAATTATGGAATATGAGTATCGTCGTGGCAGCAAGGCGGCACAAGCGGCACGCAACATCAACGACGTTTACGGAGCATATACTACAAACGAACCCACCACCTGTTATTGATTTGCCCGCTTCCGTTCAAGAAATTTCGATCATAAAAATGAATCCCGTGGTCGTCGCTTTTGATGTTAGCACTAAAACAATATTGGTTCATTTGCGTCAAACTAGCAAGTTAAAAATGCTTGACAAATGGGTGCCCCACGAAGTCAATGATCGCCGAGATGTGTCTTACGCTGCTCAACAAGCACCACACAAACGAAGGAATTTTGAACCGCATTGTTATCTGTGACAAAAAATGGAATTTGTTTGACAACGGCAAGCGGTCAGCAAGTTGGGTGGATCCTGGTTCAGCACCTAAATAATGCCCTAAACGAAAACTTACCCCTAGAACAGTGATGGTCACCGTTTGATTGTCTAGCGCCGTTGTGATTAATCACAGCTTCTTCCCAAATGGGATGATTATTACTGCAGATATGTACTGTGAAGAATTGAACACAAAGATGGAGAAGTTCGCACGTCTCCAACCAGCTTTGGTCACTCACTAGTCCTCGCTGCTCCCGCACGACAACGCGACCTCATACTGCACAAAAGATGTTCTTCAAGTTACAAGAGCTGAGGTTGGAAGCTCTCCGTCATCGGCCGTACTCACTAGATCTTGCGCCTACAGATTTCTACTTTTTTTTAGAACTTGGATAACTTTTTGGCGGGAAAAATATTCCATATACAAGATGCAATACGAAAAGCCTTTAAATTATTTGTTGCCTCCCGTCCAGTTGATTTCTTCAAGAAGGGCGACAATAAACTGCCACTGCGTTGGCAAAGATGCATCGATTGATTTCATGTGTGATTACAGTGATTAATAGCAATAAAAAATATAGAAATAAATTATGTTAACTAATTTCATAAATAACGGCAATTTCATAGGTTAAAAAAAATTACGACGTATAAGTGTGTGTTGCTGAACTTGCAGCAATAACATCAGCAGCTACCTTAATGTCAGTTTTAGGTTAAGGGCTAGACTGGACAATTTTAACATCACAATTTTTATTTCATTAAAGTAATTTGCATAATATATAATATGTATATTATTAACCGTGTGGTGTAAGAATATTCACTACCACATATCGTCTCGTGGATGTCGTAAAAGGCAACATAGGGAAACAAACAAGGAGATGGGAAGCAGCGTCGTCCTGTTAAAAACTCAAAATTATAGAAAACTGCAGTAGCCAAGCGTGGCAGCTATGGCAAAATCTACCCTATGATTCAATCTATGCGGGAGACCTGTATTCAGTGTATTTAATGGATGGATGGATGGATTATGCAGATCACGCTTAATATAATAATTGAATTTCAGCTAACTTTAGAGAGTATTAACGATGACTATAAACCGAAAGACATTGAAAGAAGAAAAGTTAATTTACTAAAATTGTTTTTAGCAGTTGTTATGTCTTTATTATCTTTTGAGATTTGGATTACATTTGAAACGGGTGTATCAACGATTGCAACAAGTAAGTATGCACATTGTGTAAGATAAAACCTATTAAAGATAAAACGGAAGACAGATACGGTATTTATTATCTGTTTCTACGTCAGATGAAGATTTTAATGCGCCTGGAATATTATTGGGCAGGGTTGAATTGTATCTAATGCGTATATATTAAAATTTATAAAAAAAAAATTGAGTTATTCATTAAATTACGAGTATTTAATCTATGAAAGTTGTTACCACCATAAAAACCACCAAATTATCACTATATTTTAAACATTCGGAGTGTTATGTTATCCCAAATATCCTTACTAGAAGAAACATAACTTTGTAATAATTATTCTGAATAAAAAAGTAAAAGAACACAAGTTTTGAGGGTAGGTGATATGAGTAGTAGATTTAAATGCTTTTTTAAAATAGTTACAGTGTGAATTGTTTGTTTAATGTTTACATGTAATAAGTAACTACATACCAGCACTTATTACATACAATACAATACTATTTACTGTACACCAAGAAAATTAACAGTAACAAAAAAGCTACTGAGGGTAATACAAAGGGCGGTCTTATTGCTACATAGCAATCTCTTTCAGACAACTCAGAATAAGAAATAAATAAAAAAAATACGAAAAAGAACAATGGATAGGTAGTGCTGCACTAAAATAAAAATAAAAAAAAAACATGAAGATACATACTTGCTCATTAAGAAGACAACATTCTTCAGGTAGATAAATGACCATAATATAGCGTAGGAAGGGACAAGGGTTAGAGAGACAAATAGTATTCCATAACCTGTTTCTGGAACACATTTAACGATTGAACACTTTTTAATTGACTGGGGTAAGGAGTTCCAAAGCCCTGGGCGTCTGATTGGTTGTTGACAAGTATTTAGAAAGCCGGCGGCCATTTTAAATCGAATCGTGGCGACGATCGTTAGTTAGTTTCTAATATCGCTGCGCAAGCACGTGTTTAAACTTCCTTCTAAAAAACTCTCATTTGCTATTGTTTTGAGACGTTATCGCTATTGTTATTATAGCTGTTACCGTTATCTGTTACTGACTGTTCATTGTTACTGAACACTTACTAGCTTTGAAAGTATTGCACCTTTAAACACATAATATCGATTCTAGTACTGCTATGAGTAATTTTGGAGATAAGGGGTCTCCAGGCGTCACGCTTCTTTTGATGAGAAAGCTCGGGCCTTTGGTTTCCAACTTGACTCTATCTGTTCTATTTTGCAGAGACTCTAGATGAATCCTAGGTACTGTTGCTCTACACCTTGAGTTTTGAGGGCTTCCCAGATGCTTTCATGTGACACCGCATCGAATGCTTTCTGGTAACAATGTAGGCAATATAAAGAGGTCTTCATTTTTCCTGGTATTTTTCTATAAGTTGTTCCAGTGTATGAATGTGGTCTATTGTTGAAAACCCTGTTCTAAAGCCTGCTTGCTCTACTGGCTGGTTTAGTTCTAGTGATTTGCTTATCATGTTGTTAATGATTGACGAGAAGTGTTTGTAGATAGGTGATAGTAAGCTAATTGGTCTGTAGTTTGAGATATCTTTGGGGGTCACCTTTTTTGTAGATCCGAATGATGTTTGATTAAGTCCATGGTAATGACATCGCGGCTGTTTACCGTATTTAATTGAACAGATTTGCTAAAGGTAGAGCTAATATAGTTTAGCCTAACTTTAGGGTTTACTAATGTACATAATCTGACCCCGGGCTCTTATCTCTCTTCAATCTGATTATCGCCTCTAATATGTATATTTAGGTTACTACAATTACTTGGCTTGTTTCACCAACGCTTTCCAATGTATAGTTTTTTCATGGGGGGCTTTTCACCGTATAGATTCCTGTACAAACTAGTAGCCACTTCTGTGATCTTTCTGCGATTGTGTTTGGTATTTCCTGATGATTTGTCTCCCGCTATCCATAGTCTATTTGGCGTTAATTCTTTGTAAGCTTTTTTGGTACTTCCTCACTGCTTCAGATATTTTGTAATTGTATTTGGTCTGTTTTTAACATCATCGGCTTTAATGTACTTGCTAATAACTTTGCACAGAGCAGCCTTTAATTTTTTACTTTTCGAGATTTATTTTCAGTTTTATGCAATATTCTCCTTCTGTTTTTTTTTTTGTCATTTGTTTGTGATTCGGCGGCAAATTGAAATTTTTGTATGTCACGTTAGCATGAATTTAACGCGAGAAAATTTTCGTACAATGATTTTTTATGTATTTCGATGTCATATAAGTCAACATGAAAGTTATGTAAATTCATAATTAATTTCTTCATTCATTCTCATTTATTGATAGACTTCGATTGGCTTTTCACGATTAAGCCCCATCTCGTGCCACTGTTTAAAACTGGTTTAATGAGTTTAAACGTGGTCGCACTAATCTCATCAATGATCTGCTTGAGGGACGGCCTTCTACGGCGACGATTGAAGATAACATCAGTGTTGTGCGGCGTATATTAGAGACTGACAAAATAGTGACTTATCAGCAGATTTGAACAAGCTCAAGCACCAGTATGAATGAACAAAATGCTACATGAACATTTAGCGGTCAGGAAGCTTTGTGCTCGGTGGATACCTTATAATTTGACAGAGGCCCAAAAACTCCGTCCTCATGATTGGTGTCGTGAAATGGTTCAAAGATTTAACGTAGGTGACTCAAATTCTGTGTTCGACATACTAACGGGTGACCGAATTACAGTTACTACAGAGTGGTACACTAACAATTGTTTGCCACTTAACTTGGAAAAAGTTCGGGAGAAACGACCTCGCATTGGGATCCTCCTTCACCACGACAACGCCTTGTCACACACCGCCAAGCAAACAATTGACTACTTGGCGACGTCAGACCTAGAATTACCGGAGCAACCACCCTATAGCCCTTACCTCGCACATTGATATTTTTATTTATTTCCAAAAATTAAATAAAAACTTTGAGGAAAACGTTTTATAGACGACGAAGAAGCCGTGGCTACGTTTAAAAATGCCGTCGAAGAGATCCCTAAGGAGGAGTGGGCAAAGTGCTTTTCTCAGTGGTTCCATCGCTTGCCGCGATGTATTGATGTAAACAGACACTATTTTGAAAGCTATAATAAAACTAATAACTTGCCAGTTTGTCCCGTTTTTTATTTTCTAAGAATTTTCAGTGTCACCCTCAAACCCCCGGTATTTTTGACATTTTGAGGGCAAGTCTCTCTCTATACTTCTGTCTTTCTTTTTGGTTCTTTAATGATTTCATTGCATTATTTTTATCAAAAAAAAACCAGTCAGTTCCTAGGGACTTGAATCGAGAGAAATATAGATTAGTACGGAATCGTTGCAACAATCTGTGTAGGAAAGCACAACGACGCCCTATCCATGAAACAGCACAAGGCCCTGACCCTGATAGGGGCTGGAAATTCCTTAAGTCTTTAGGAGTTGGGAAATTAGGTGCTAGAAGATTCTTAAGAAAATTTCACTCATCATAACTTTAATCTCAATCAACTTAATTTGCATTTCTCATATTCGTCTTGTATTAACGATAAAACAAAACACAATACTTTAGATTCTCTTTCAAAAGCTCCCGCTCTAGACACCTCTTCTTTAATTTTGGTCAAATTAACAGTTATGATGTAAAGAGAGCCATAATTTCCATCCATTCGAATTTGATTGGTGGTAGTGACTGCATTAGTCGGGAAATGGTCATCCTTCTCATTGATCTTCTTTCACATATAATCACTTCCATCCTGAATCATTCACTTAATTCTGCCTTTTTTCCTCTGGTTTGGTAAGATAAACTTGTAGTAAAAATATAAACGGAGACCCACTTGATGATCAGTGAACCGAGTATATATTATGCTTGTTAGCAAGTCATCAACTGCTGTTGGTATAGTATGCCATACTAATCTTACTGATCATGACATTTGTTTACTTGGTGCTACTATCAACCAGGCGAATCACCCATCTCCTCGAAACCACGATAAGTTCAAAACGGATTTTAATTGGATTGTTGACACGTTTGAGTCGACTAATTGATCTTCGATAATGAATATGGAAGACTCTAATGAGGCAGCTGATAAATTTAACTCAATTCTAGAAATGGCAATAAACGACAACACAAGTTATATGGCGCCCAAACGACCAGAATGGGTTATAAAGCCATGGATAACTTCAGGCTTAATGAGATGCCAAAAATACCGAGACAGTCTGCATGTCGAAGCCAGGAGAAAACCTTATAACACGAGAATAACCAAATTCAACTTAATAAAGATTACAAAAAAAAACTGCGGTAAACGCTCAAAAATATATGTTATCTCTCACGTAAGACTACCGAGGCTACTGAATTTTAGAGTACTGAAAATTAAAAGTAATGCTATCTAAAATCTTTACATTTAATGTAATTAGTCCTCTTCCTACCACTTGTATGCTAATGATCTGCAAATCTATATTCAGTCAACACAAGTCACTATTTACGCTGATCTGACTTGTATTTCGAACTGGAGTAAATGTTAGGTTTCCACGATTACTCCAGTTTAGTTAGTTTAGGTTAAATACCTGGGGCTGTATCTAGACTTCTGTTTGACTTGGACCTCACAGGTTAGTGAGGGTAGTAGAAAATTATTTGCTGCGTTGAGCTCTTTACGTAGATTACGTAATTTTCTTCACACAGTAACTAAAGTTACGATGATATTTGCTATCTTGACTAATGTAAAGATATTTGCTATCTTGGCTAATGTCGGTAATCCGAGGAGCAACTTAATAACCTTGAGTACATTCAAAATTTATTATGTATTAGATTTATATTTGGGCTTCGTAAATATGATCACATCTCAAAATTTCGCAAACAGCTCAATAGGCTCCCGATAGGAATTTGCAGGAATACTCACATTCTCTCCGCGTTGTATGTGTTCTGTTTAATCCTTCCACTCCACATTACTTAAAATACCGTTTGCAGTATCTTTCCCTTACCCATTATCGGTTCCTTCGATCCTCTGTCAATCTTTCTCTGTCTAATCCTTTGCACTCTTTCTCCTATTCCAAGAAATACTTTACTGTTACTGCTGTGCTTTTGTAGAACTCTTTACCTCCTCACATTCGTCGTGCTAAGTTAAATCGTATTATATAGACCGCTATTAGATAAATTACTTTTCCTTTTCCGTTTAGCTCAGATGGTTAGTACTCGATGTAAATTTCACAGTACGTGAGAAACTCGGGTTCGATACATGCCAGTACCATTGGAGTTGTTAATTGCAATTTTAAGTGATAATTTATCACGTGCTTGGCGGTGAAGGAAAACATCACGAGGAATCCTGCATTTCTAAGAAATAAGAAAAAATAATATTTCGAAAACATGTGAAGTTCACCAACATGCATTGGGGCAATGCAGCGGACACTTTTCTGCATTAAAAACCTCTCAGAAATGAAAGGAGGCCTGTGCCCACCAGTGGGACGTGCATAGGCTTCTTATCTTTATTTATATGTATTTTCATATATTCTTCTTGCTATCCCCCCCCCCCTATTTTAACTATTTTGTTTGCATCAGTTCTCTACGCAAATGTTGTCTGAAAGAGATCACTTTCAGAGTGATAAGCCCGCCTGTCATACATATTGTACTTTAGATTTAACTCTACTAGTTATTCTGTATTTTGGTGTACAATACATAATAGATTAATAAATAAGAATTGACTGACGTTTACGGGAACTCTAAACTATTAAATGCTATATTCAAACATGGCCATGACCAAAGATAACATCGTAACAGTTAAAAAAACTGGAGTGCCAACGAAATCAAATATTATAGATAGCAGAGGAGTTACATGTAAACTCAGACTAACAAACAAAGACAGAACAGTACGTACATTTCAAAAGAGGCGACTCTATGCAAAAAAGGACACGCATTGATGCACAAATTTGCATCCAAAATCATTTGCGGCCAACAACATGGTTTTATGTTTATGTGTGCATCCAACAATGGAATTTTACGGGCTTATAAATACAAATGAAATACATTTAATGGGGAATATAGGTTTGAAAATATATTTTTATCTATTACATAATAGTAGTGCTATTTCCATTCCGTATTGGACATTGGATCACTTAAATTATAATTAAAATAATCAATAATTGCATAATAATAATAAAAAAGAAGAAATATTTGAGCGTATTAAAAAGCTGAGCATGGGTTCGGCGTCGTTAATTTTATTCTGTTCCTACCTGCGGATATTGGCATTTCTAAAAATAGCGCCTGGCCTCACCAGAGTTCAAATCGACAAACTCAAACTGATACTGCTGCTTCCCACTAAAAATCTTTGGAGATTCACAGAGTCATATTAAATTCTTTTTAAACTGAAAATTAAAAAGATTAGTAAGAAATTATTAACACGAGTAGCTTAGGTCATAAGTTAGTAAATAAAATGAATAGGATAATAAATTAAATTTAGTATTTTATGTTTTAGTGAATGCCGTTATAAGGATTATGTTGTATTGCTTCGGCTACTTAACCATGTGTACGCTAGAGATGTTGTTTATTTTCGTCGTTATTGAGGTACAAATACTTCTTCAAATGATAAACCAGCAGCTGAGGATTCTTTGCATTGGAATGAAACAAAGTATGTTTTTTATGATCTTAATTTTATTATCAAATCTCAGATAGACGGACCGCTGCCTACATTTAAAGTGACGCTGAAACCATACTCATCTTCATGGTACGCATTCACGCACATATGTTTTTAAAAGATCACAGCTGGACGCATATATGTGCACCTAAAACCATATCATATTGTATGTTTCAAAAATTTTTCGAATTATAGATGCATATACATATGTGCGTGAGTGCGTATTCTTACAATAAGTTGAGTATGGTTTTAGCTTGTTTCGATGTCGCTTGAATAATTAATAATTATCTTTTTTATACAATAATATGTACAACCGTCTTATCTAGTTCTGATATAGATAATTGGCTGTAGAAATAAAAAGAGGGATCTCCCGCCGGGCAAGGCATTCCGCCCGGGGAGTGGCCATTACTCCATGTAGCCAAACTATATAATATACCGTAGTACTTCGAAACTTCGATAGCGTGATTTAGACTGCGCTTCACTTCGCTTGTGGCGCGATGATAGCGCCATCTTAGATGAGAGGGTGTTACATACTCAGTTGAATTTTGATACGTAATTACATATTAAATATTTTTATATGTAACCGGTATTACTCGCCAGGTCGCGCTGCCCTCATGATACCGGTTACGTATATAACATTTACAATACCAGTTAAAGGTTAAATAGCGAGTCTTCCATTAAAAATCCATCCCGTTCATGGTAGGTATCATATCATACCTACCATGAATAATAAATAATATAGTATAAGTAATAAAATAATAAAGTACAAATAAGGAAATATCTGCTGCGATGATGCTCGTCGAACCACTTCGACGTGCCGCGTTCACATGGAAATCGCTACCGTAAATCGCCGGGTTACTTGTTAGTTCAGTTTTTTTTATATAATAAAATAAAGTTGATAAACGAGCACACAGTCAACGTGTAGGTGTTGTAGCCTATAGAAATTTTCATCTACCCTCGATTTTGAATCAAAATACAGATGCGTTGTCACTCTGGTCTAAGATGCAGTAATACCCCGTTACACCTTTGTCTCTGCACTCACCATAAGAAACCACAGATTATTCTGATGTTTGACGCTGGCATTCTGTGAAAACGTGGTCTTACCCCGGTCACGCCAAGCCATTTGAGATGCAGCCATAATATAGCTCTAGCGTGGTTCTACTACGAAAATCTATGATTGTCTCAATATATTAATACGAAATAGTGTATTACTATTGTAGTTTACACACTTATAACTTAAACTTATAACTTATTTCAGCAAACAGAAATGTAAATATTGCGATGCGCTTTGTCCCAAAAACCATCCGTCATCTAACTGTGATGTCCTCCACTTTGAGTGATCTTATAAGTAAATTAAATATTGAAAACGGAAAATTGTTAATAACTACTCTTCTTGTATCCGTGATGTATTTTGAATTGTCCGGCTTTTTGCTAATAATAGGCTTCACGGATAAAGAGACTAGTTCATTAGGTAAGACATCATTTTTATTTATTAAGCAATAGAAATGGTTGTTTCTTAATTCAATATAGATTGTAAATAATAATAGTATTATGTAAGTTGTCTTATGTACCTATGATCTGGGAAGAACCAGCAAGAAACCCAGCGGGACGTTTTTTTTTTAAATAAGTACAGTTTACACTTATATGTTACACAATTAACTATTAAAAATAAATAAGAAATAGCTTGGTAGTGATGAATTCAATCCAAGGGGTTATTATCATCCATATCCTTCCTCCTTCTTGATCACGTGGTTAATCAGAAATGGAAAGGAGACTGATACGCTATCATACATTCTTGGGCCCAGGTTGTAAAAAGATGAAAGTGGTGTCAATTAATAGCTTAAATTAATACCAAAACATCACTGAAAATTCTGCGGACTTAAGCAATCTGAGAGCAAAATTATAAGAGATTTAGTAAAAGTGAGGTTATGCAACAAGTTGGTAAAGACCTATACTAAACAGCAAATTTTTGAAGTGCGATTGCTATTTTGGAAGGATCGTAGGCCTAGTGTATTACAGCAACTAGTCGCTATGCCGCAATTCACACAGCGATCCATTGAGTCAATATCTAATAGATAAAATCCAGGCCATAAAATCTACAATGAAGAGCCAAAGTCAAACGAGTAAACAAGATTATTGGCGTTCGGTATGTTAGCAAGGGTAGTACAAGTTAAGTAAGATCAGAAGTCCGTAGAAAGAAAGCACTGGTCGAGCAATATAAATCAATAAGACAACGGGAAACACTTAAAACACACACGTACTAAACGATACGGGACGAGTGATCATAGATTAAGTTGAGTCAGGCAGGATCTGTCACTATCAGCACAGATTAAAAATACAGTTGACAAAAACAAGTAATAATTTGAACTGTAAACGTGAATCGATTTTAAGTTATTTTTATTATGTTGATATTTTATTTTTTAAACTGTTGACACTATGTTAATATACTATAATTGTCTATTTACTTTGATTGAATTAATCATCTGATGTAAGTTGTTTTTATGTTTACTTGTTAAAACTCATTCACATTATTCGATTAAAGTAATCAATTTTCTATTTTATTCGTGACATAAACTTTTTTCAAGATTTCTCGTCTTCCAGATTGTGAACTGGACAAATTTTTTATATTTTGAAATAGAAAAATATAACGCTTTTATTAAATCATATTTCAACTTATTACAATTGGGCCCAGAAATCCCCGTCTCCTATAAATCAATATTTTTTTATGCGAATCGGTACCGGTGTTTCAATATCTAAAGACTAAAACTATTTATTAAAATATTGATTTTTAGGAGTTTGAAGTTTGCCATCTAATAGCAATTTAAAAAAAAATGAGCATTTTTATTGCACTTATAATGTTTGCTTTAGATTAGATTGGAAGCTATAATCAGGAAATAAGTTCCAATAATATAAATGCTTTTAGAAAAATTTACTTCGCAAATATCCGCGTTATAAAATAAAATGATGTGTCTTACCTAGTATGAAGAGCACCTCCCGCCCTCCCTCAATTGCGTGCACTATCCCCGTCACCACTAATCCCAGCACCGCTACTCCCAACACCACTACACTAGGCAAGACACACAACTGACGATAATACGACACGTGTTTTGCCTCTACACGAGGCATCCTCAGGTGATATAGACTCTACGGTGGCTAACCGCTAAGGCTAATCTTGTTTGTGTGTCTTGCCTAGTGTAGTGGTGTTGGGACTAGCAGTGCTGGGATTAGTGGTGACGGGGATAGTGCACGCAATTGAGGGAGGGCGGGAGGTGCTCGTCATACTAGGTAAGACACATCATTTTATTTTATAACGCGGATATTTGCGAAGTAAATTTTTCTAAAAGCTTTTATATAATAGATTTCCGCAAAGTATTGCCTGATTCTATTAATTAAAGTTCCAATAACTCTAAGCTCTAAATAGGTTTTATTATTCTAAGTTTTAAGACGTCTTAAAGTCAATAATACTGTCACCTATTTACTATTCATTATAAGCCATTTTACGTGGTAGAGCCATGCTGCAGCTATATTAGTAGTATAGTTGTAGCACGAATGGGTCGGCTCGAAAGGGGATGGACCACGCTCTCACAGAATACCAGCGTAAAGTAGCAGCTTAACACTGCTGTGTTTCGTATGGTGAGTGTAGAGAACCGGAGACCCTTTTTACTGGAAAAGAGGCATTCCATCTTAGTCCTCACGGGTGACAACGCATCTGCATTTTGATTCGCAAACGATGATAGATGTAAATAGATATCTATGGGCCACAGCAAGCACATACCATCAGGTAGATTGTGTGCTCGTTTGTCACCTTTATACTATAAAAAAAAGTTATCTGATTTTAATAAAATGAATCAATCACAACATTTCACTCTGTCGGTATTGCATGAAGTGACTGTGAGGAAGACATGTGGGACCTCCTAGATTCTGATAGATGGCGATATACTATCTCGTATTTGTCAGATGTAAAACAGACTGGCAATGGGGAGCATTCAAAGGTGCGAGACACTACATATTGCCCTACACTTCATCCGCCGGTACGGGGCAGCCACTCAAGAACCTTTTTTCCCCATCGCATCGGTTCTCGGTTCTTCAAGCTATATGGCCGGCCGATTGCCACTTCAGCTTACTAATCCTATGGGCTATGTAGGTCACTCTGGTTCTACTGCGGATATCCTCATTTCTAAGTTTATCACCAGAGAAACTCCTTCTCCATAGCTTGCTGAGTTATCTTGAGCTTCCTCATCCGGCTAGCAGTGAAGGACCACGTCTCAGTTCCATATGTCATCACTGGCAACACGCACTGGGTGTACAGTCTCGTTTTCAAGTTTTGAGGTATACCTGACGAGAAGATGTGCCGTAATTTCCCGAACGCTGCCCAACCGAGTTGAATCCGTCGATTGACCTCTCGGTCGAAGTAGGACTTACCTCGGACTATTTGTCCCAGATAAACATACTGGTCAACAACTTCGAGCTTAGTGCTCCCAACAACTCGCTATTGATGGTAATACCGCATCCTTTCCAGTCCAAAGCTTGAAAGCATCTTCCAACGCAGCGGTGAAGAGTTTCGGGGATATAACGTCACCCTGTCTTACACCTCTCTGTAGTTGGATAGGTTTCGTACTCTCGTTCTGTACTCGGATAGCCATCGTAGCCCTACCGTACAAGCACTTCAGCACTTCGATATACCGACAGTCAACTTGGCATCGCTGAAGGGACTGCAGCACCGCCCAAATTTCGACGGAATCAAAGGCTTTCTCATAGTCCACATACGCCAGAAATAGTGGCAAATTGTACTCCTCGGACTTCTGTACAATTTGCCGAAGGGTATGCATGTGGTCTATGGTAAATCCTTTTTGGAAACTAGCTTGTTCAGGAGGCTGGAACTCATCGAGTCTGCGTGCGAGACGATTCGTAATGACTCTCGAAAACAGCATGTAGACGCGGTTCAGAAGAAAAATCGGTCTGTAGTTCTTCAAGAGAGTATTGTCGCCTTTCTTGAAGAACAAGACCACCGTACTTCTAATCCACGCCTCCGGTGTAATGTCACGATGGAGGACGGAATTAAAGAGCTTCTGAAGGACTTCAAGTACCGGTTTTCCATGCGCTTTCAGAAGTTCTGCTGTAATTCTATCCTTGCCTGGGGCCTTTCCGTTTTTAAGGTGCTGGAGAGCCATTCTAATCTCGCTCAGACTGACGTACGGAATATCTTCGGAATTAGTTCGGGTAAGACTCGCTCTTGGATCGTTACTCACACTTGCGTGTGGGTCCAATGTTGATGTGTACAGCTGCCCATAGAACCTCTCAATATCACTCAAAATCTCAGGTGTCCCGGAAACGACACTGCCACACTCGGTCTTCAGCTTTGAAAGTTGGCTCTTTCTGGCAGACAGATCTCTAGCAAAGACTTTGGAGCTCTGGTAACGCTCGTTCATATTCCGTCTAACAATCATGAGATTAAGAGTGTTATCGGAGAGTTTTTGTTCTTCTGCGGCGGGTCTTGCAAAACTTAGCTCTGACCGCATGGAGAGTTTCCACGAGCTTGTCATTCATATCGTCCACTGCATTGCAATCTTCTAGGCACTGAAAACGGTTTCGTAGCTCGAGCTTAAACGTTGCGGGACTTTGGATTAGAGCACGAGGCGGACGGAGTGTTGACTTTATTAGACTTGACCTCTCCAACTGAACGTTTAGGTTCAGTGTGCCTCTAACCATTCGGTGATCGCTGCCGGTTTTCACCCGCGCGATCACTGAGACATCACTTAACTGTTGTTGTCTGGTCGTCATAATGAAATCAATCTCATTTTTTGTTGAACCATTGGGGCTCGACCAGGTCCACTTCCTACGGGGTCGCTTCTGGAAGAAAGAGTTCATCATAAGTAGTCATTTTGTTTCCATGAAGTCTGCCAGCTGCTGGCCCCTTGGGTTCCGTTGCCCTATTCCGAATTTCCCTATTTTCAGCTTACCGTTTTCTCTTGTTCCTAGTTTTGCGTTGATGTCTCCCATTAACACCATATAGTGGGTTTTGGAGGAATGCATGGCTCTAGAGATATTCTCATATATTTCTTCCATCTCCTCATCGGGGAGTGCCGATGTTGATGCGTAAACCTGTATGACATTCAGCGAATACCGTTTGGTGAATCTGAGTATAAGGTACGCAACCATCGTCGACACACTCCGAATCTTTATAACGTTGTTAACGAGAGACTTGTGAACGATAAATCCGACACCTCCTTGGTACAGATGGTTGCCCTCCCGGTGATAGAACAAGTTGCCGGAGTCGAGGATTACAGTGTCCTCCCCCTCTCTTCGGACTTCGGATAATCCTATAATATGCCAAAGTAACTTGTCTATCTCTTCTTCCAGCTCCAGGATCTTCTCGTCAGTTCTCACTATGCATGCGTTTTATGTTGCCAGGTCGAGTCATCGTAGGTGGCAACCGAACCTCCACCAGAGATTCTTAGCACCCCCTGCCCCGCCGTTACCATGGTCGCCACGGGAGCCAGGTATAGTTGGGCCGCCGGGGACTGGGGGCCGTCTCTTTGTTACTATATATTGCCATAGCTGCCACGCTTGGCGAGCGAGTTGGCAACCACAGTTTTTTCATTGTTGTTTTGCTGTTATCAAAAAGATGCTGCTGCCAATCCTCTGCCTCAGTTTCCCCCTTTCGCTTCTTACGACACTCACGAGAAGTTAAGTTTACACTTAAGGTGTAAACTTAACTTCCTATTATTCTTATTCTGTAGTGAGTATTCTTACCTGCCATTACACGGGTTAGACTTAGACTTGGAGAAATATTTAAAGCAATAAATATATTAACTTTTGCCTCTCATTATATTAAGGAATATCTAATGTACGTACACAAATACACGAATGGTTTAATTAAAAATAGTGATTTGCTCTCTGTAAATACTAGCAAAAAGCACAAGCTGATACATAATACCAGTTACTCGAATCAAAAGAATCTGTAATTCCTTCATGAAACAGTGTATACGCTTTCACAACAAAGTCCCAAAAAATATGCACGACCTACCTAACCATCAAAAAGTTAAAATTTTTTATGAAGAGAATTTTTTTTAATTTTATACTATTAAAGAGTTCAAGATTGTTATCAATCATGTATTTATAAACCCCTGGGAAAATGAACGCTACCATGCTTTTTCTAAATGTCTTCATATTTAATTGAACTTCCTGGGTTTCTTGCTACATAAATGACTTTAGTAAGTATTCTTGTAATGTCTATAGAATAAAAATCATTATTATCTAATTTATTACCTTAAATTTTTTTCTGTAACTTAAACGGCTTATGTATTCAGATATTTTCCTGCGCGTGACTAGGACAATTTTTAATTTAACGTCTGTAATATTGCTGATGGAACCATGCCAATGGATACGCACGGAGGTAAATTTAAAAACAGTATTACGTATTATTATACTTTAAAAATTGTTTGCAAGCTTATTGAAAACTTTAAGCATCAATCCTTCATGAATTTTAAAGCAGATCTCTAAAATGTCAAGGTTGAAATTTTGCTACGTGTACATTGAACCGTTGAATTAATGATTATAACTCTGGACAACTTATGACATTTATTTAGAAGTATTATTGTTCTTCTATCCTGGCCGAAGCTCGACTTAAGTTTAAGTCCTACTTTTCCCTATATTGTTGAATATTTCATACGTTGTCTTAATTTTCTTACCTTGGGCATTCTTAAATACTTTGCAGCTTTGGCGCTGCTTCCTGATTTCTGTAGAAGTACCTATTCTAGAGAATGAGCGGTATGTTTGTCTATTAAAAGAAGATTTTACTGGAATTTACCATAATCGAGTCTTACGACAACTTCAGTATGACATGGGACTGTGTACATTATTTATGTCGTCACCACGTGGCTCTTTTCTTATTTACAAACATTATTTAGGGGCACTCATCATAGCTTTAAATTAAATATATTATTATTTTTATTAATTTTTCACATTATTGTTGAGTCCCGTAGATAATGCTACCGTATAGTTTATCATCATCATGATCATCATTTCAGCCTATCAAAAGTCCACTGCTTAATTTAGGTATTCCCCGTAGACTGTCTTATAAGAGGTATATTGCCACAGTTGTCAAGCGTATCAGGTAACTTTTAACAGTTCTATCAAGACGATGCTTCTGTTCATCTCCTCTTATATTTCGTTCTGTCGCCTCATATACTCTTACATCGCCACTACATGGTGATGCTGTAAACAATGCTGATTTATATAATTATAATAACTTTTCTCTGTATGCAGGTGGAAGTTACGAAGGTGTTATTGAATCGGATTATCTATAACGTAACTTCTTTTGGTGAATCGTTGGAAAACGAACTTAATATATTCTATCGTCTGATGCATGCGAATAAAGTTTGCTTCTCGCCGCTAGAATTGTTTGTACTAGGAAGGCCGCTTGTTTTTAAGGTAATGTTTTTAAATATCTGCTTTTGTCAAAGTTTCGATATGTCATATCTTCTCTTTTAAAACTTATCATAAATATATATTTAGTTCAAGCTTTTAATCAATGTATTCAAATTATTCCTATTCGAGATTGCGATTCGCGTTAAACCTCCGAGAACCTCTTGATTGCAAGAACCAGCGCGGGCTAAAGTATTTTTTTTTTTATATTTTATCACTCAACTCTGATAATGGACTACAGTGCAAATAGATGGATTTTAAGGAGACGGTTTAAAATTCCATGCGTTTGAACACTTTTAATTTTTTTTTATGTTATCCATGTACGGTAAATCGGCATTTATTTGTATTTATGTAGCCGATGGACGTTTAAGTGGTTAAAAATTATTGTTAGCATTATTATTTAATTTATATTGTTATACTTTATATCTGTGCAATACAAACTTTCAATAAATAAAATATTGTAACATACACACCATATACTATTTAACAAGGGCACCATCTACTTATTAGTGTGGGCTAAAAATATTTCTATTCCGAATTGAAATGTGATGAGCAATTAAGCTTTTCTAACAAAAAAATTTACTGCATGTTATATCTTAAGGAATGATTGAGCTTATGTGTCTAAACTTTACTGTTTCTTTTTATTTCAGATACTTGGAGCAGTCATCTCATATTTAATTATTATTTTTCAATTTGACGTACAGGCTTAGACAATGATTAATACTTGCTTTAATAGTTCTGATGTGTTCTGTGACAACATTTTACAAAACATTTTTAAAGTCAGTTCTAGTGTAGCGGTGTAATGTCTGCTATTGTGTCTACAGTCAAAGGAGTATAGAAAAATATTAGTCCTGTACTTACTACTACACTAGTATATTTATTGTTCACAAATACAAAAACACACCAAAATATACAGTCAGAAGGAGAATGAACACTTAACAAGAAGAAACAAGCATACGGATATAAAGGAAAGTTAAGAGACCTAAGTAACAGAGTTTAGTTTACACGTAAATATTTTAACAAAATGCGTCAATAAGCCAACGCGACAAGCTCTCCTTGTTGGAGTACGTTAACTGATCAAAGTTCAAGGGGGTTGTAGGAATTATCTACACTTGTAGTACATAAAGTAATAATTTAAGATGATGATGATATAATAAATGATAAATAGAATGATAACGACCGGTTCCATAGAATGTTAAGTGCACAACTATTTTATAAAAGTAAAGCATTAAAAATATTGCCGCGTTTACAAAACGTGGCGTATTAGAACGCTTATGTATTTTACTTAATCACAATAAAAACATTCGAGTAGCTGCTACATCCTGCCTCTCAAATAAAAAAATAAAAAACTAACTAATAATTAAATAATATCATGGCAGCAAGTGAAACTACTCGTATTTTTACAGTAACAAAGATTTCGTAGTTACAGCTAGTGCAAATGTACTATACATGTTTAATGAGATGCGACAATGTGATAATTAATATTACAACATAATGTTATACAAAAATATTATTCTGTAGTTCACGTGTTACAGTGCACGACACATTCACTCACTAAGTACCTCAAACTTATTTGAAAAATTAGTCATAGGAGAGGTAGCCTTATCGACACTTAACACTGATTCGCGTATATCTATTGGAATACTTTGTGTTGTACGTGACGCACATTCACCATCACTTCATTAGCATTTTCACTATTCGGTGGATGTGAGATCTCCCCAATCTGCCGCTGGTTGGGTTAGAACTTATAGACCGAACACCGGCGCCACAGCGCGTTAGCGACAACTCGCTCTCAACCGCAAAAATGCAACGACACCGCTCACAAGTAAATAGTAAGACAGTGATGATATGCCCAAGTGCATAGTGGTGTTCATTTTGTAGTCGCGCCGAACATGAGCATAAAATAACCTCCCCGTATTTACTATAGATGGCGGTGGTGTGAGTAAAAATTGCCACTTTACTTCACCTTCAAAAGGAAAGGGTCATTGGTTCTATAAGTCTACACCTATCCGCGCCCGCTGTTGCATCGTGTTGTGCTCTTATCGCATTATTAATTTAATTATTTTAGTTTAAGTTTATAATCGCTAGTGTTTTTAGGCATATACACTATCATAGATAACCAGGACCATCTACAACATTACACACCACAATATTTAGAATTAACGCCGATTAGTGATTATGAGTACGAGCTTTTCGGCGAGTAACTTTAATTCCTCTTATTTAAGACACATAATACATTCTCCCGTGAAATCAAGTATTTAACAACCACAAGGTGATATTTCGTGCCCGGCCCGATTATCGTGAATACTTAGTTCACTACGGGACTGTGCACACTATGTTTGGTCTTGATCATCTGCTAGTAATCGTAGTATCAGAACGCAGCTTGTCAATGTCAGAATAATCACCCTCTCTTTTGCCAGTCGCTATCTCGCTCTCTTGTAATTGAAGTGACAGCACATTGTAGCTTGCGATAATAAATAATAATATATTATATGTTTTATTAAAACAACCATTGTAAGAAACTTTATAAATAAACTCAAAAAGATCTAAACACTAATCTTTTATTTACTATAATACAAGGTAACCTTAAAGGCGCATGGCGCACTAGTTCTTAAAAACACGAATTGATTATGAGTCTAGAAGAAGTCGCAGAAATGAATAACGTGCTGGCGTGCGAATGCAAAATGCCTCAGAAGCTAATTTTGGACGACATCGAGAACTGTTAGCCGCGGTGGCAAAGGTTTAAACAATCTTTTAATACGAGTATATATATATTAGCGGCTGATCACGAGGAACTGGCGGAGACAAGGAAAGCGGCGATCCTATTAAATTGCATCGGCCAGCAAGCTCAGGATTTATACCCAAATACACTGAAGATAGAAGACTCAGACAAGACGAAAAATATTTGACGATTATTTCAAAACGAAACAGAACGAAGTTATAAATAGTTATAATTTTAATAATAGAAGTCAGGATGATGGGGAGTCATTCGACGTTTTCTACTGTAATTTTGGTGACTAGAAAAATTGAATGGTCTGGGATAGAATTGTTATTGAAATTCAAGACCAGAGGATGCAGAAAAAGCTTTATGAAATCAAGGACTTAAGTCTAGAGAAGGCCGTGGGTAGGTATGAATTGGGGCTTCTACGTCACTTGCTCTCGCATCGCTCGAGCTACATGCCGCTGAAGACCCCAATTCTCTCCAGTAGAGGTGCAAAATTTTTAGTTTTATCAAATTAACGTTTACATACTCACAGCTCTATCCCGCGGGAACATGTGTACTTCCACTTCCAGTTGAGTTATTGAGCATTATATTCAGAGCGTTTGCGAGATACTGATGGTATTGCCGCATCTTTATGATTAATTTCTAATAATACAGCTTGTTTAGCCTAATTTCATTGTGGTTAGTGCTAATAAAGGTTTTAAGCTATTGCATAGCTTTTATCGCGGGATTTAAGTGAGGCGACCGAATCAAGAAATTCCGTAACGGAAAAAACCTAAGACCCGAAAACCTAACATCGTAAATTCATTACAATAAAGATATTAATTAATTTGCAGCCATCCGTTAACTAACTACAATGATGTGTCTTAGCTGGATTGAAGAGCGCCTCCCACCCTCCCTCAATTGTTTCATTATTGTTTTATTCTCATAGCAAGTGCACGTTGATTACAACGCTCGTCAAATATCATTTATATGTTTTTTTTATAGGAGAGGGGGCAAACGAGCATGCGTTGAGACGGTGAGCAGGTGAGCCTGATGGTAAGTGACTACCGCCGCCCATGAACAACTGCAACACCAGGGGAATCGCAGATACGTTGCCGGCCTTTTAAAAAGGAGTAGGCTCTTTTCTTGAAGGTCCCTAAGTCGTATCGGTCCGGAAAAATCGCTGGTGGTAATCGATTCCATAAAGAAGTTGTGCGAGGAAGCAAACTTCTTCTAAATCGTACAGTGGTGGACCACCAATCATCCAGATGGTATGGATGGTATCGCGAGTTTTGTCGCGATGTGTGATGGTGAAATTTGGCGGCTGGAATTAGTCCGAACAATTCCTCAGAGCACTCCCCGTGATAGAAGCGATAAAATACGCAAAGAGATGCAACATCTCTACGCATTGCCAATGTGTCAAGCCGATCGGAAAGAACTCGGTCGTCAACGATTCGAACTGCTCTGCGCTGGATGCGGTCAAGTGAAAGGAGCTGGCACTGGGGAGCCCCTGCCCAGAGATGGGAACAACCCACCACCGCCCATGGCCCCACCGACCCTCAGGTCATACGGGTCGAATCTCGGGAGATGCACGCGGTACTTGCACGTGGCTCTTTCCCGCGCGCACTTTCTTGACTCCCTACAAATATTTAATCTGTTCCTTGTCCCAGTTTAACGTCATTATCCCCCTTCTGGGGCTGACGACACACTTATGCCTACGTTATCGGGCCTTCCTACCAGCTCTCTCTCCTGCCTCCTACTGCGATCGTACCACCTATGCGCAAACTCGCGCAAGAGCCCGTAGTTAACCACATCGCTGACGAGATCTGAGTAGTAGATCGGTCCCTGAACCGGACGAACTAGTCCATCCATCATTTTCGCTCTTAGGTCGTCATACAGAGGACATTCCCATAGCACATGGTGAACATCCTCCTCAGTCATACCGCACTTACACATACTAATTTCACACAGTCTCATGTCACTCAATCTCTTTCGAAAGCATCCATGTCCGGTGAGAATCTGAGAGGTTTGGTAGTCCGGTGAGACCCAGGTATACCTGAATCTCAGCGCCACGTCCGGGAAAAATCGATGTAGCTCACGTCCTTTTGTGTCACTCGTCCATCGTTCCTGCCAGGCACCGATTACCTCAGTCCAGATTTCGCGCTTCCGTCTGCTCAACTCCTCTTTGAGCGCGGTCAAACATGCTATACCCATCTTACCAGCACGGTGACCTCCAGGTCAGCAGGGAGAACACCAGCCAGTACCGGTAAGGCCGCCGTGCTGGTTGATCGATACGCTTTTATCATCAATATAAGAGCTGATCGCTGCGAACAATAACATGCTACGAACTGTGTACATGTTCGCACGCTCGTAGCAGCATTCCGCCACGTACGTGAGCGTGGATACAAACACTCCTCTGTATATTATTTTTAAACTCGGATATCAGACACCCCATGAGGATGTCGATACGCGAGTCATCTTGCCAAATCCCTTGGTCGCTCTTTCAGAGATATCGGACGCATGTTGCACAAATGATAGTCCCGAGTCCAAAACCACGCCTAGTACCTTAGCATTAGTTACAGTCTTTATGGATTCTCCTCCAAGTTTAATAACAGGAGGGCGCGGAAGTTTCCCTCTAACCGTCATGGTGGTCGACTTAGATGAGGAAAACTCCAGTCGATTCCCTAAACCCCACTCCCGTACAAGGTCCAGGGACACTCTGGCCCTGGATTCGATACCCGCTCTGGTTTCAGATTCAATCAGAATTGTAACGTCGTCAGCGTAGGCAGTCATGGCTACTCCCTCAGGAGAGAGTCGGAGTAGATCGTCCATCAATACATTCCATAGTGTTGGGCACAGCTCAGAGCCTTGAGGACATCCCATGGTCGACGTCTTCCACTCAACCCGGTCGCTGATATAGAGGCCCACACGTCTGGAGGTGAAGTAGTCCACCAGCATTTTGTCCCAGAGATGGAAACAGTATTCCATGTGAGGCCGAACCTGCGCCTTGTAAAGTTGCAAGCGGTGTGCCGGCATGAAATACTGTCCCGCTCTGCTGAGCACGACAAGCTTTTTAGAGGCCAATTTGGCCTTCTCTTCCAAGTGACCTCGAAACTGCACGTCACTCGATATGTCGACACCAAGGATCCCGATACTGGCTGAGCCAACAAGGGGAGTGCCTTGAAACTGAGGAGATACGACAAAGGGGTTCTTTTTAGCGGTAAACGCGCAAACTCGTGTCTTCTGGGGATTGAACTGGACTATATTTAGTCGACCCCAGTCGTTGTTGAACAAAGTCTCGACTTCAGACACAAGTTTGTTCCGGTACTCGGCGACGTTTTCCCGAGAAATATTGGCACGGCCGGTGTATAAAGCATCACCAGTGCTCTCGTCTGCATAGCAATGAATGTTATTGGTTTGCAACATATCATTGATATGCAGAAGAAACAGCGTTGGTGATAGCACGCAGCCTTGTGGAACACCAGCGTTAATGGACTTGTAATCAGAGCATGCACCGTCTACTACGACCTTGATGCTCCGATCTGCAAGAAAACTGGTGACCCAATTGAACAATTTCTCGGGAAGCCCATAGGAAGGGAGCTTCGAAAGAAGCGCTTTGTGTTCAAACCCGATCGAAGGCCTTCGCTATGTCCAAACTAACGGCCAACGCCTCCCCCTTGGACTCCACTACCTCCACCCATCTATGAGTTAGGAAACCTAAAAGATCACCAGCTGAGCGACCTCGACGGAAATCGTACTGGCACTCACTAATCAGCTGGTGATCCTCAAGGTACCGCATGAGCTGGCTGTTAATAATGGTTTCCATTACTTGGGAGAACAAAGAGGTAATAGCAATAGCCCTGTAGTTGGACGGATCTGAGCGGTCGCCTTTTTTAGGGATCGGGTGGACAAAAGCTGTCTTCCATGATATCGGAACTACGCCTAGGGAGTAGGAGTACCGGAAAAGACGCGTTAGAACCGGTGCCAACTCTGGAGTACACGTCCTCAGCACAATTTGGGGGATTCCGTCAGGCCCACTCGACTTGTTGACGTCCAGGAGGAGGAGTGCTTTACGCACCGAGCGCTGTGTAAACAGCACTTTCTGCATGGAGCACTCACATCGCGGGATGTTCGGCGATGTGTTCCCCCCGTTATCTAGAGTCGAGTTGAAAGCAAAAAGAGAGCCTAGCAGATCGGCTTTCTCTTTTGCGTTACGGGCCAGTGAGTCGTCCGCTCTGTGCAGAGATGGCAGAGATGGCTGACAGAAGTTCCCTTGGACAGCCTTGGCGACAGACCAGAATGCAAGTGTTCCCAAAGGGAGGCGAACTAGTTTCTCGCCAATTCTGCCGATGTGCTCTGACTTTGCCTTGGCAATGACACTTTTGAAGGACTTGGAGGCGGAATTATACTTCTTTTTAAGAGCGCTGGTATTTACATCCCGGGACGTTGGTGCGTCGGCCCAGTTTCGGTAACACTCCTGCTTATATCGTGATGCAATTTTGCAGGAATGACCAAACCATGGCTGATTTCTGCCTCCGATAGGCACCACAGATGATGGAATAAATAATTCCATTCCCTGAAGTACCACATCAACGACAGAATCAGCAACAACGTTGGGATCAACCGGCGCGAAGCAAACCCGCCGCCAAGGGTAGGATGCAAAAAAAGACCGCATCCCGTCCCAATCGGACGACCTATAGTGCCAAACACGGCGGCAAGCTGCAGATCGCAATTGCGATTGGAGCGTGAGTGGCACCGCACTCCCTATCAGACAATGGTCCGAAGAGCCCAGAGGGGCATCGACGGAGACTTGATATCCGTCCGGATGAGAGGTCGGTAGAAGGTCCAACAGGGAAGGTATATTATCCTCCACATCTGGGATCCGCGTAGGCGAAGTAACCAGTTGTGTCAGACTATATGCCAAGGCAAAGTCATAAACCGATCTCCCCGCATGATCGGTTAAGCGTGAACCGAGCCATTTGGCGTGGTGGGCGTTAAAATCGCCAAGAATCACGATCACTGCGGATGGGACTTGTTGTAGCACGGAGTCTGCAACCATTTGGACGTGGTAGATGAGTCGGTCTGTGTCGGCATTACCGCTATGGGACCTATAGAGACACCCATAGACGCAGGGATGGTCGTCGCTGTCTACGCGTAGCCATAGGATGGACAGGTACTTAGACTGCCGAGGCGTCGAAAACAGAAGTCCTCTCTGACGTACACTCAAACTCCAGCCCGGGGCACAAACGAGTGTTCTAATTTGTACCCCGGGTAGGAGAGATACGAAGTATCAGCCGGAGAGGACACCTGTGTCTCGGTTAGAAAGAGCAAGGCCGGCTTAGCTATCTCCTATCACAGTGGTAGAGCCACGCGGCAGCTTTTGCTGTCGCACGGATGGGCCGGCTCAAACCGGGGTGATACCACGACCTCACAGAATACCAGCGTGAAGTAGAGGTTTACCTTTGCGTTTCGCTTGGTGAGTGCAGGTGGCCGGAGGCCCTTTTTACTGGAAATGAGGCATTCCATCTTAGTCCTCACGGGTGGCAATGCATCTGTGCGACAGCAGAAGCTGCCAAAACATGGACAAAACAAAAATCATGTTTAACGTACATGTCACACCTATGCCGGTAGTTGTTGGGAGCACTAAGCTCGAAGTTGTTGATGAGTATATTTACTTGGGACAAATGTCCGATTCAATCGACGGATTCAACTCGGCTGGACAGCGTTCGGGAAGCTACGGCACATCTTCTCGTCAGGTATACCTCAAAACCTTAAAACCTTAAAATTGTACAACCAGTGCGTGTTGCCAGTGATAACTTACGGATCTGAGACGTGGTGCTTCATTGCTGGCCGTATGAGGAAGCTCAAGGTCGCTCAGAAAGCTATTGAGAAGGCTATGCTCGGGGTTTCTTTGCGTGATAAACTTAAAAATGAGGATATCCGCAGTAGAACCAGAGTAATCGACATAGCCCAACGGATTAGTTTGCTGAAGGGGCAGTGGGCCGGCCATATAGCTCGAAGAACCGACATCCGATAGGGAAGAAAGATTCTCGAGTGGCAGCCTCGTACCGGTAGGCGAAGTGTAGGGTGACCCCCCTTGAGATGGAGTGACGACCTGGTTAAACATGCAGGAAGTCGATGGATGCAGGTGGCTCAGGACCGTGCTTTGTGACATTCCTTGGGGGAGGCCTATGTTCAGCAGTGGATTTATGAAAGGCTGTTATAATGATAATAATGATGATATTGTTGTAGAATGAACTATGAGATCCAAAGGAGAAGTAGAGATAATTAATTGATGTTTTATTTCATCCAGAGCGATTGATGGAGCACGATCAGTTGAAACGGCCTTACTACCCACATCGGCGGGTAAAGAGTTTGTAATATTACTATGGATATAATAGCGTTTAGCATTTCGTACCATCTGATAGCATCTGTTTCTCAGCATTTTATAACAATCCCAGCTCTACTGAGTACGATGCTTCTTAAATAAAATAAAAAACTCCTCAGCGTGGGTGTTCAGGCTGCCCCGCGTATTCTGAGGAAGGGCGAAATTCCGCTCAACACAATAACTGCTCGGGGCAAGCTGAGCAACAAGATCAAGGCGATCCCTGCCACTTCACTCGAACCTAAACACCGTCAACTACCATCTCGAGACGGCGAAGCCGGCCTTGCTCTTTCTGACCGAGACCCAGGTGTCCTCTCCGGCTGATACTTCGTATCTCTCCTACCCGGGGTACAAATTGGGTACAAAAACACTCCTTTGTGCCTCGGGCTGGAGGTTGCGTATACGTCAAAGAGGACATCTGTTCTCGACGCCTCGGCAGTCTTGAAGGTGCGGACCTGTCCATTCCATCCTATGGCTGCGCGTAGACAGCGACGACCATCCCCGCGTCTACGGGTGTCTCTATAGGTCCCACAGCAGTAATGCCGAAACAGGCCAACTCATCGACCATGTCAAAATTTCTTGACGTGGACGTCAAAATTCCAAGATTCCTTGCTACAACAGGTTCCACCTGCAGAGATCGTGATTCTTGGCGAACGTCTACTACGCCGAATGGCTCGGTTCACGTTGAACCAATCATGTCGGGAGATCTGTTTATGACTTTGCCTTGGCATATGGTCTGACACAATTGGTTACTTCGCCTACGCGGATTCCAGATGTGGAGGATCATACACCCTTCCTGTTGGACCTTCTGCTGACCTCTCATCCGGACAGATATCAGGTTTCTGTCGATACTCCTTTCGGCTCCTCGGACCATTGTCTGATCCGGAGTGTGGTGCCACTCACGCTCCTCTCGCGGTTGCGTTCTGCAGGTTGCCGCCGTGTTTGTCATTACAGGTCGGCGGATTGGGACGGAATGCGGTCTTTCTTTGCATCCTATCCATGGTGGCGGGTTTACTTCTCGCCGGATGAGCCTATCACTGACTCTATCACTGATGTCGTGCTACAGGGAATGGAACTATTTATTCCATCATCTGTGGTACCCATCGGAGGCATATCTCAGCCTCGGTTTGGTCGCTCATGTAAGAATGCACTACGCAGTAAGCAGGAGTGCTATCATGCCTGGGCTGAGGTTTCGGCGGCTCGGGATGTAAACACCAATATGCTTAAAAAGAAGTATAATTTCGCCTCCAGGTCCTTCAAAAGAGTTATTGCCTAGGCAAAGTCAGAGCACATAGACAGAATTGGCGAGAAACTAGTTCGCCTTCCTTCGGGAACCCGTGCATTCTGCTCTCTCGCCAAGTCTGTCCAAGGGAATATCAGTAAGCCATCACTACCATCTCTGCACAGGGAGGACGACTCACTGTCCCACGCTGCAAAAGAGAAAGCCGACCTTTTAGCCTCCCTTTTTGCATCCAAATCGACTCTTGATGACGGGGAAAACACACTGCCGACCATCCCGCGGTGTGATTGATTCATGCTGGATGTGCAGTTTTCGGGGCGATCGGTCCGCAAAACACTCATCTCCCTGGACATCCACAAGTCGAGTGGGCCTGACGGAATCCCCCCAATTGTGCAGAGGACGTGTACTCCGAAGTTGGCACCGGTTGTAACGCATCTTTTCCGGTACTCCTACTCCCTAGGCGTAGTCCCGAAATCATGGAAGACAGCTTTTGTCCACCCGATCCCTAAAAAAGGCGACCGTTCAGACCCGTCAAACTACAGGCCTATCACCATCACCTCTTTGTTCTCGAAAATAATGGAGTCCATTATTAACTGCCAGCTCATGCGGTACTTTGAGAAGCACCAGCTGATTAGTGACTGCCAGTACGGTTTCCATCGGGGTCATTCAGCTGGTGATCTTCTTGTTCACCTAACACATAGATGGGCGCAGGCGATCGAGTCCAAGGGGGAGGCATTGGCCGTTAGTTTGGACATAGCGAAGGCCTTCGATCGGGTACAAAGCGCTTCTTTCGAAGCTTCCTTCCTATGGGTTTCCCGAGAAATTGTGCAATTGGATCACCAGCTTTCTTACAGATCGGAGCATCAAGGTCGTTGTAGACGGATCATGCTCCGACTACAAGCCTATTAACGCTGGTGTTCCACAAGGTCGCGTGCTATCACAAACGCTATTTTTTCTGCATATTGTGACACCTCATAATTATTATTAATAAATAATTATTCAATTCATTATAAAGACATTTAAAAATGTCATAGAAATTATATTTTAAACAATTAAAATGCAAATTAAGTATAAAGTTCAAATATGTTCATTTGGATTATTGACGCATAAATTGTCTCTAAAAATCTCTAAAATTTATTAAAATTCTGTTTAAAATATTCAAATGTATTAAATTATATAAATACAAGACGATTATATTGTAATAATAAAGATAAATGACATTTGTAATATAAGTTGATGAAAGTGTTCTTGTAATGTTCCCTTATAAGGGGGCGTTGCCGGAGACGCATACCCAAGGTTGTACATATATATGGGGTGGTCGGCTGATCGACTGCTAGTACTAAGGTTGCGCAATGACTAGTCCTATATTAGGGACTTATGATAGTAAGGTCAAACGAACCAAAGCAATAATATAGAAGGTCTCTATGATGCATAAGCATTATGATAGCAGAGTTATGACTTGAAGTCCCATATGAAAAAGACATACAATAGTATGGTCTTTGAAATAAAGCAAATATGTGGAAGGTCTCAAATATGTAAAAGCATTATATTGAAAGAAATGAGACTTGAAAAGTATTATTATAGTGGCGTGTAGGTTGTTTCACAGCCTCCGAGACCGAGGTAAACTTGAACTCGCTAACCGATGTGTCCTAGACATATCATCTTAGAGTCGATGGTAAACGGGTTTGTTGTAGCAATACTACTTGCCTGTGGACATCGCACACCCCTACCGTTAGTGGGCGGCGTCTTAGCGCATAGCGTAATGATACGTCGGCTATCTTTCGGGTTTGGGTGAGTGTGTTTGGTAGCACTTTTAAGTGCAGCAAGCATACGTGGACTTTTGGCTACTGACGTCTTAGTACCGTGCTACTATGATACGTTGGTGGTATTTTTAGTTAACAACGTTATCAATTTTGTTACCAAAGTCGATAGGGAATATGTGGGTGTGTTGTGAGGGGACGCCATCCGTATGATAGTTGCATTGATGCTTACTGCTACTTACAGTATTGCGTCTTGTGATGGATCTGCGGGTGTGCTGCACCTGATTCGACGCATCTTGTGGTTTTGGTCGATGGAGGTATGCGGGTGGTGGTGTCTGCTGGGACTGTATGGGAGACCTTGGAATGGTGTAAGCCCGACGATAGTCGTATTGATGCTTGTTGCGTTCTGCAGCATTGCGTCTCTGCGACGGTTGTTTGGCGGGTCGCTATTCTCAATGGCGCTCCCTGCGTCTTGGTTTGACTCACAACCTAAGTAGCTTTGTCCAAGTTTGATGATCCATGATGTTTTATATAACAACATAATAATATATCTCTATAAAGTTCCCACCTTTGAAAGATTGAAGGTAACTTGTTGGCGGGTGAGACAAACATGATCGAAAAATAAATATACTCAACCTCAGTGACACAAACCCTTTCTGATGGCGAATTATTACTATTATCTTATAACTGCCTATTGGCGATATCTGCTATTGTATTGGTTGGTGGAGCATATGTGTCGACCTCATGCGGGTGGTAGCTGGAGGGAGAATCTGAGGAGGCTCTCAAGGCTGCGGCCGAAAGCCGCGCAACGTGGGACCCCATTCCCTTGAGGTGAGCGGTATCTCATGACTCATGACACGCTCTGCGGCCAATTGGCTGTGCTGACCATGCAATTGGTGGTGATGCCTTATACTTACATCACGTTTACATGAACGGCGGTCTGGCAGGTAGTGGCGCTAACGGAGGGCTTTTAATGGCCAGTGTGCCTATTGTTGCCTAACCCATGTAACGTACATTCACTGTGGCTGGATTTGATCGTATTCTGTATGGCGTTTACACGCATTGACATGCGCGACTTCGGTCGATGTTTGTTTTTACGCACTATCAAGGGGGCCAAGTCCTCTTTTACTGTTTCGCCAGTTATTTTGCTGTGGAATACGGTCCAGTTCCCAACTTAGCGTACCATTCGGGGGGAGCGCATTAAAATGGTTGGCGCTCACCGTGCGCGGCGTGTGCGGAGCCGAGTATCTCCTCAACATTTTTTTTTTTAAATGTGGGAGAGCGAAGCCTTTGTAGCTGGTATTTGATATAAATATTATGAGCCTTTTCCAAGCGGGAAGAGATTAATTAATGAGGAATTGACTGTTGTGAACCTGATACAAGTGGAATAGAAACAATTTATTGTTCTTAATTTTTTTGAGCTCTGTCTTCGTGAACGGGGTTCTTTAGCTTATAAGACGCTACCAAACAGCTTTTGATTGCTCTCATGAATATTCATTCTTCCAAGATACACCTAAAAGAACACAACGTGACTATACAAATACAACATAAATAAGGGTCCTAACTAAGACCATCACGCCATAAATTTATTAAATGGCCTATATTTGAACCTTTAGAAAGATCAATGTATGATTAATCTACTGGTCACGTAATTTATATATATTTATATATCTAATAGATATAGATTCTAAAGAAATACAAGTATAAGTATAATATATAGAGGAGGGGCCGTTACAATTTGGTGCCGTGACCAGGATAGAGGTTAAATTTTAAATAGGAGGCCGGTAATATAAAATTATGAGGTAGGCTATATGCCTACAATTTGTTGTCCGTGAAATGGAGAGGTGTCTTGGAGAGTGATGTTTGCTGGGAGTGGTTGAGAGTCTGGGGGTGGTTGAGAGTCTGGGGGTGGGGCTTAAATATTAAAATTGAGTATTAATATAGAAGGTGTATGCATAGCTGAGCGAAATAATATTTTAAAGTGAAATACGAGTCAGTGGAAAGACTCAATTAAACGTGAAGGACACAAAAAGTGTAACAAAACTAAAAACGAAATAATATTTTAAAGTGAAATAAGTGGAAAGACGAAATTTAACTAAGTGAAGGACACAAAAGGTGTAAAAAAACCTACAAGTGAAAATAAAAATTAAAAATGGCTAAAAACAAGAAAAATTCAAACTCAATTAAGGCTAAGCCTAAAAATGAAATGAAAATACTTCAGAAATTAATTAAGAATGCAGTGAAAACCTTTGAGGTTAAAATAATTAAAATTTATTAACCAAACAAAAGATCACCAAATTAAAATAAATCAAGGAGAGGTGTTCGGGGCGAGCACATCTTATGTAAATGATCCTAGACAAAATATTGTATATAATAAACATAATGTAACAATAGAAAAGCCGAAATTTGGAAATGGAAATACTCATCCAGTATCATTTTTGGAAGATCTCACTAATTATTTAAAGAGAGTTCCATCTAATGGTCTCGAAATATCAATAGCACAAGAGTGCTTAGTAGGTGAAGCCAAATAGTGTGCGTTGGACAACTTTTGATGATTTTAAAGCTGACTTTCTAAAAGTGTTTTGGGGTGAAGTAGAACAGAATAAAGTAAAGAGATTCCTTTTCCAAAATTAATGGAATAGAAGTACCACCATGATGTAATATTGTTGCAGATGTGCTATCACGTTATCTTCCTGATGGCTATTTAATACAAGAGGATAAAAATAATAGCTTAGAAATTGCTTACACAGAGAGCAAACTGAATATTGAGTTGATAAAAAAATTAAAATCCTTATCAGTATATCAATTACAAGATTCAGAGTCGTTGGCTATTATTGAAAAGTTAAAGACATTAAATACTTCCACAATACTACAAAACACTAAATTGAAACGGCGGTATAGTTTGAAAGATTATATATTATATTACAAAACGAATTTAAAAGAAGTAATATATTTACCCAAAGCATTGAGACAAGATATTATAAATCAAGTACATGTCGAAATGGGTCATTAAGGACCCTATATGGTAATTAAATATGTGAGAGACAGATTTTTTTGGAAAGGCTTAACAAAAGATATTAAAAATCAATTAAGAAATTGTCATTTATGTCAGTTATCTAAGAAAAACAATATAACATATGTGGGTCCCTGCAAATCTATAATAACAGAAAACATTGGCGATATAGTCATGGTAGACTTATATGGACCACTTGCATCAGGCACCTTTGGGTACACTTTCATATTTGTCATACAAGATTCATTCAGTAAATTTATTAAATTACATAGGCTGCACTAAAAGTATCGGGAATGGAATATTTCCACTGTTCCTGTCATATTAAAATCTTTTTAATTAAAAATCCTTGGTTTTAAAAATCGAATACCATTTATTTATTAAAAAAAGATTCTCGGTCTTGTCACAAGGTTTTGTCAAACTTGTTTAGTCGTTGAGAAAATGGAATTGACTCGAGAAAGTTCAAGAACGATGATTTATTATGACTTTTGAAGTGGTTTAACACAAAAACAGTGTGTTGACCGGATGATTTCTGCATTTGGTGATGAAGCCCCATCCAAAATCACAATTTATCGCTGGTTTGCTGAATTTCAACGTGGACGTGTCAAGCTCAGTGATGATCCCCATCAAGGTCGTCCAAAAACTGCAGTCACCCAAGAAAGCTGTGCGTAAGCTGATTGAGGAAGATCGACATGTGACATACCGCGAAATTCAGGCAACTTTAGACATTGGCATGAGTCAAACACAAATAATCTTGCATGAACAATTAGGCGTAAAAAAGTTGTTTTCCCGATGGATACCGCATTCGCTCTGTGAAGAGCAAAAAGCGGCTCGCGTTACTTGGTGCGTCAGAACTCTCGAAAGATTCCATGCAGGATCCTCAAATGCTGTATACAACATTGTATCAGGTGACGAATCCTGGATATATGCGTACGAACCCGAAACAAAAAACCAGTCACGAGTTTGGGTGTTCGAAAATGAGTTAAAGTCAACAAAAATTGTTCGTTCACGGAGTGTTGCAAGAAAAATGGTGGCCACGTTTGTCTCCAAAACCGGCCATGTTACGACTATTCCTCTTGAGGGACAAAGAACGGTTAATGCAGAATGGTATGCTAGCATTTGTTTGCCACAGGTCGTTTCTGAACTCCGTAAAGAGAACTGCAACCGACGCATCATCCTCCATCACGACAATGCGAGTTCTCACACCGCACACAGAACAAAAGAGTTTTTAGAGCAAGAAAACATAGAATTATTAGACCATCTGCCGTACAGCCTCGACCTAAGCCCTAATAGTTTCTATACTTTCCCTAAAATAAAGAATAAATTGCGTGGACAGAGATTTTCATCTCCTGAAGAAGCTGTGGACGCCTACGAAACGCCCATTTTGGAGACCCCAACTTTCGAATGGAATGGTTGCTTCAATGATTGGTTCCATCGTATGGAAAAATGTGTCAAATTTTACGGAGAATACTTCGAAAAGCAATAAATACATTTTTAAATAGTAATGTTGTGTCACTTCCTTGATTCCCGAAATTTTCAGTATATCCTTCAAAACAGTCAACAGCAAAGTCTGTTAAATCAAAAGTAAAGCATTTTGTTGAGATTATTAAGCCCAAGGCAATAATGAGAGATAATGGATAACAGTTTATAAGTAATCACTGGAAACAATCATTGAGAGATTTAAATATAAAGTCAATATATACCACAGTTAAAAATCCTAGACCAAATACAACAGAGCGAGTAAATAAAGAGTTGAGAAGATTATTTAGGACGCTTTTTCATACTAACCACAATGATTGGGCGTTAATATTGCCGAAATTAGAAGAATTGTATAATAATTCTAATCACAATAGTCCAGGCTTCACGCCTTGTGAGATTCTTTATGGTCAGTTTAATGAGATTTCTTTTACAAAATAATTTCTAAAAGTAAAGACAAACATAATGTCGAACAAATTAGACAACAAGTGCGTAAAAATTTAAAAGAGGCAAGTCGAATAAGAAACACAAAATTTGATAAGCGAAATAGATTAATAAAATATAAAATTGGCGACTTAGTAAAAATTTCAAGATCTAGTAGATCAGACGCCGATAATAAAGTTATGAGTAAGTTCAATTTGGCATATGAAGGGCCTTATGTAATAACAGCCGTACCATTTGACAATGAATATACCTTAGCAAATCCAGAGACAAGTAGACTCATGACACGCTCTGCGGTCAATTGGCCTTGCTGATCATGCAATTGGTGGTGATGCCTTACACTTACATCACGTCTATAAGAACGCCGGTCGTGCAGGTGATGGGGCTAACGGAGGGCTTTTAATGGCCAGTGTGCCTATTGTTGCCTAACCCGTGTAACGTACATTCACTGTGGCTGGATTTGATCGCATTCTGTATGGCGTTTACACGCATTGACATGCGCGACTTCGGTCGATGTTTGTGCTTACGCACTATCAAGGGGCCAAGTCCTCTTTTACTGGTACGCCAGTTATTTTGCTGTGGACTACGGTCGAGTTCCCTGTTCCGAACTTAACGTACCCTGCGGGGAGAGCGCTTTAAAATGGTTGGCGCTCACCTTGCACACCGTGTGCGGAGCCGTGTGCCTCCTCTTCATTTTTTTAAAGACTAAATCTATCTAGTCCAGTCTAATCCTCAGAAGACACGAGTTTGCGCGTTTACCGCTAAAAAGAACCCCTTTGTCGTATGTCCTCAGTTTCAAGGCACTCCCCTTGTTGCCTCAGCCAGTATCGGAATCCTCGGCGTCGACATATTGAGTGACATGCAGTTTCGTGGTCAGTTGGAAGAGAAGGCTAAATTGGCCTCTAAAAAGCTTGGCGTGCTCAGCAGAGTGGGACAGTATTTTATGCCGGCACAACTCCTGACGCAACTCCTGACGACACTTTACAAGGCGCAGGTTCGGCCTCACATGAAATACTGTCCACGCCCTGCCGATCTCTGGGCAGGGGCACCCCAGTGTCAGCTCCTTCCAATTTACCGCATCCAGCGCAGAGCGGCTCAAATCGTCGACGACCGAGTCCTTTCCGATCGGCTCGCTTCATTGGCGCTGCGAAGAGATGTTACATCTCTTTGCATTTTCTCTCGCATATTTACCACGGGGAGTGCTCTGAAGAATTGTTCGGATTAATCCCAGCCGCCAAATTTCACAATCGCTCATCGCGGCAGAACTCCCGATACCATCCGCACCATCTGAAAAAGTGGCGATCCACCACTGTGCGATTTAGAAGATGTTTTCTTCCTCGCACAACTTCCTTATTTAATAGTTTACCACCATTGATTTTTCCGGACCGATGCGACTAAGGGACCTTTAAGAAAAGAGCCTGTTCCTTTTGAAATGGCTGGCAACGCATCTGCAATTCCTCTGGTTCCCCTGGTGTTGCGGTTGGTCATGGGCGGCGGTAGTCACTTACCATGAGGTGAGCCGCATGCTCGTTTGCCCCCTCTCCTATAAAAAGAAATTCACAAATGCTCGATTTCGCCTGGTCATTGCCACCTTAACGGCCCTAGTCATCTACGGGGCTGGTGGACGCTTCAATCTTACCGGATGCTTAGAAGCATAATTTTTGTACAAAGAACTTTGTTATTGAGGATGGAAACTTTATCTTCAATAGAAGTTGATTTAAAAACAGAGGTTAAGTCAATACGTATGTGTTACTTTTAAGTTCGCTCTGCGCTGGATGCGGTCAAGTGGAAGGAGCTGGCACTGGGGTGCCCCGGCCCAGAGATGAGAACAGTATTCCATGGGGGGCCGAACTTGCGCTTTGTAAAGTAGCAAGCGTTGTGCCGGCATGAAATACTGTTTCGCTCTGTTGAGCACGCCAAGCTTTTTAGAGGCCAATTTGGCCTGCCTTTCTAAGTGACCACGAAACTGCACGCCAAGAATTCCGATACTGGCTGAGGCAGCAAGGGGAGTGCCATGAAGCTGAGGAGTTACGACAAAGGGGTTCTTTTTAGTGGTAATCGCGCAAAATTGTGTCTTCTGGGGATTGAACTGGACTAGATTTAGTCGGCCCCAATCCGAGACTTTATTAAGCAAAGACTCGACTTCAGACACAAGTTTGTCTCGGTACTCGGCGATGTTTTCCCGAGAAATGTTGGGACGGCCGGTATATAAGGCATCCCCAGTGCTGTCGTCTGCATAGCAATGAATGCTATCAGTTAGCAACATATCATTGATATGCAGGAGAAACAGCGTTGGTGATAGCACGCAGCCTTGTGGAACACCAGCGTTGATAGGCTTGAAATCAGAGCATGCACCGTCTACCTACGACCTTGATGCTCTGATCAGCAAGGAAACTGGTGATCCATTTGCACAATTTCTCGGAAAGCCCATAGGAAGGAAGCTTCGAAAGAAGCGCTTTGTGCCAGACCCGATCGAAGGCCTTCGCCATGTCCAAACTAACGGCCAATGCCTCCCCCTTGGACTCTACTGCCTCCGCCCATCTATGAGTTAAGTAAATTAAAAGATCACCTGCTGATCGACCCCGACGAAAACCGTACTGGCGGTCACTGATCAGCTGATGATCCTCAAGGTACTGGCGAGCTGAGCAGTATGAGCTGGCAGTTTATAATGGATTCCATTATTTTTGAGAACAAGAAGGTGATGGCGATAGGCCTGTAGTTGGACGGGTCTGAGCGGTCGCCTTTTTTAGGGATCGGGTGAACCAAAGCTGTCTTCCATGAATTTAGGACTACGCCTTGGGAGTAGGAGTACCGGAAAAGACGAGTTAAAACCGGTGCCAACTTCGGAGCACACGACTTCAGCACAATGGGAGGGACTCCATCGGGCCCACTCGACGTGTTGACATCCAGGGAGAAGAATGCTTTGCGAACCAAGCGCTGTGTAAATCGCACATCCGGCATGGAGCTCTCACATCGCGGGATGGTCGGCGGTATGTTCCCCCCGTCATCTAGAGTCGAGTTAGACGCAAAAAGAGAGCACAACAGATCGGCTTTCTCTTTTGCGGCATGGGCCAGTGAGTCGTCCTCTCTGTGCAGAGATGGAAGAGATGGCTGACAGAAGTTTCCTTGGACAGCCTTGGCGAGAGACCAGAATGTACGGGTTCCCGAAGGAAGGCGAACTAGCTTCTCGCCAATTCTGCCGATGTGCTCAGACCTTGCCTTGGCAATGACGCTTTTAAAGGACCTGGAGGCGAAATTATACTTCTTTTTTAGTGCGCTGGTGTTTACACCCTGAGACGTTGATGCGTCAGCCCAGGCCCGGTAGCACTCCTGCTTATAGCGTGATGCTATTTCACAGGAGCGATCAAACCATGGCTGGGATCTGCCTCCGATGGGCACCACAGAGGATGAAATAAAAAGTTCCATACTCTGAAGTACCACATCAGCAACAGAATCGGCAACAACGCTGGGATCTTCCGGTGAGAAGCAAACCCAAGGGTAGGATGCAAAAAAAGACCGCATCCCGTCCCAATCAGCTGACCTATAGTGCCAAACGTGGCGGCAAGCTGCAGATCGCAACTGCGATTGGAGCGTGAGTGGCACCGTACTCCGGATCAGGCAATGCCCGTCCGGACCAGACAATGCTCCGTCGATGCCCAGAGGGGCATCGAGGTCGAGTATCACGATCTCTGCGGATGGGACCTGTTGAAGCACGGAGTCTGCAGCCATTTGGACGTGGTCGATGAGTCGGTCTGTGTCGGCATTACCGCTATGGGACCTATAGAGGCACCCATAGACGCGGGGATGGTCGTCGCTGTGTAGGCGCAGCCATAGGATGAACAGGTCCGTACCTTCAAGGCTGCCGAGGCGTCGAAAACAGATGTCCTCTCTGACGTATACACAAACTCCAGCCCGGGGCACATAGGAGTGTTCCAATTTGTACCCCGGGTAGGAGAGATATGAAGTATCAGCCGGAGAGGACACCCGAGTCTCGGTTAAAAAGAGCAAGGCCGGCTTCGCCGTCTCTAGATGGTAATGGACAGCGTTAAGGTTGGAATGAATTCCCCTGATGTTGCAAAAATTCTAAAAAATTGGGCCTCCGGCCACCTGCACTCATCAAGCGCAACGCAGAGGTAAACCTCTACTACACGCTGGTATTCTGTGAGGTCGTGGTACCACCTCGGTTCGAGCTGGCCCATCCGTGCGACAGCAAAAGCTACCGCTTGGCTCTACCACTGTTAAAATAATATACAATAATATAAAATAGGATACTCATACTAGGACGTCTTTATAAGTATTTATGTATGTCAAACTTTGACGCTGATGTCGTAGACGTAATTAAAGAGTTCGTAAATCCAAAAATTAAAACCGCGTTGCTCATAATTCCTCCTTTGGCTATATCCGATATTATACTTATGATCCAAGAAATTATTTAGGAGCTCTTCCATGAATTTAGTACTGGCTAAGTCCGAAGTAGAGAACCGAAGTAAGTAAGTCCGAAGTGAAGGAGTATCTTAGACAACAAGAAAAATGAACCACCGAGACATAAATTAACCCTTTCGCTGTCTCGTGCACTACATATAGGTCATTGCTATTATCTTACGATAGTGTTTGAAAACTGGACAGTGAAAGTGTTAATGTCATTTAGCTTTAAGTTGTCGCTATTACTGGCCAAATGTGAAGAACGACATAACAAAATTTATTAATAACTTCACTGTGTGCGAAATACGATCGAAAACCCATTACACAACAATTTAATTTAGTTCCCCCGGCAACGAAGCCTCTCGAAATCATTCATATAGACGTAGTGACAATTCAATTTAAATTATTTTCTTAGTATGCGCAAGCATATAATATATAACAATGCGAACTGCTAACTCAAGGAGATTAAACTATACCAATAGCGAAATAAATCAACCTTACAATAAGCAAAAATGTATTGAATCAAATTAGTATAGTAATTCGGATTTGACAGGAATTGAAAAATTTTCACATATTAGCCTCAACCAAAATAATAAAAATTAATTGTACGAAACTTTTAAATTTACCGCATATCCGTATACCTGAACTGAAAGCCGTCTTTATGATATACACTGGTAGTACTAGGTCATTTATTAGCCCGGAGTTAACACAAAAATATTATAATGATTCGGTACACTTAGAACCGTTTGAGGTTTTTAGTACTCACGCCGCCGTAAACACGGAGAAGTTGTCTACGCAAAGTTACCGAGTATCTTTCAGAGTCCACAAAAGCAAAAGTTTTATGTATATAGTGTAGACTAAAGATACGATGGGTTAATAGGTAATGATTTCCTAAAATTGCTTGACGCTACCATTGACATGAAAAACCTCACTTTATATACAAATAATACTAATATCCCAATTATTTACTCCCCGCCAATGAGAGAGACATATAATCTGCCTCGTCGCTGGGATTTAAGAATTAAATTACCAGTCAACTTATTAAATGCTGAAGCTATTTTAAATTACGTACAGTTTACAGAAGGTATCCCAATGCCTGACGCAATAGTAAGTTGCAAAGATGGTTTTGCCACCACAGTTATACAAAACTGTACAGAAGAGAAAAAAAATTAGTGGTCACGTAACCATTTCAATTTGAGATTTTTCATGACACATATGACAATAACTTGAATTTTACAGAAACTAAAAGTAATCATTTAGATATTTTACTAGAGGAAAACTTAAAAAAATTAAGAGTAGATCACATGAATGAAGAAGAAATAACGGTGATAGACGTCGGGACAGGGACCACAACTAGAGGACTCGTAATCTTTGTCGTCTGACCTTTTCTTTTGAGAAAGGGACTTCTAGGCGCTCTCTTGTGATACTCCTTCACGGGGTTCACGACCACCTCATTGAACCCCCGAAGCCAACTTAGTGTTTCTGGGAAGAACGTCTGTGACAGACTAATCCCAGTTTGATTGGATCCTTTCAGATAAGGGATCTGATTAGTGAGCTGATTGTTTAGGCTAAATCGTAATATTTTAAAAACTTGCATCAACATGCGCGCGCGGCGCGTTCGTTCCATGGTGTCAGTCAGCCTAGCGCCTCCCGCGCGCGTCTCTCCGCTCACCGCTCAGTCGCTCGACGCGTGGACTAGCAACTGTGTGTTGAACGCTGCGGCATGGTCGACTAGTCTTGTTTGCGACCGTTAGTAGGTTGCGTGCGGTTGAACTTTGTGACTCAAGAAGAGACCGCGTTCGTTCCCGTGTTTGTAATTCTGTGCTGGGTGAACCCGGAACCTTGAATATTGAACTTTGATCGACCGTTCATTAGTTGTGCCGTGTGTCACGTGTTTGAGTACGATTTACGAGGCTTATCCTTGAGTTTGAAGTTAATTAAATGTACAATAAAGTTGATAGATTAAAATAGTGTACAATAAAGTTGATAAACTGAAATAGTGAAATGAAGGCAGAAGTTTTCAATTGGTGATCGCCCCCCTTGAGAGATCTCGCTTTTGAAGAGAAGCAGCGCTTGTGGATCTGCGGTCCGATTTCAACGATTAAGACAGGTTACACACTTTCGCACACCACTTTACATACACCTCACTTATCACCTGACTGGTACCATGTGGTCAACCCTACCTCCGGAGACGGTAAGTGCTTGCTTATTTGTCAGCCGTTTTTGAACATTTATCCATAGGCCATTGGGCCTCGTCTTCTGTTGCTCGTCGAGGACGCTACTATGGGCCCTAGCCCATTCGACCTTTGCCGGCGCAGCTAAGGGCGTGAAAACTGATGCTGTAGGTCCTTTTCAGTTGGTGTATTGGTGTGTGTATATTATGCTGCAGCTATATTAGTAATATAGTTGTAGTACGAATGGGTCGGCTCAGCCGGGGAAGGACCACGCTCTCACAGAATACCAGCGTAAAATAGCAGCTTAACGCTGCTGTGTTTCGTATGGTGAGTGTAGAGAACCGGAGACCCTTTTTACTGGACAAGAGGCATTCCATCTTAGTCCTCACGGGTGACAACGAATCTGCATTTTGAGTCCTTATTGAGGATATATGTAGCTGTCTATGGGTCACAGTACCCACTTACCATCAGGTGGACTGTGTGCTCGTTTGTCACCCGATACTATAAAAAAATTCTATTGTGTGAACATACTGCTGTCTTTTACAAATGAGGTTAAGCATAAGATTAGGACGAAGAATGAGGACCCTATTAATATCAAAGCCCATAGATTACCACCTGCACATACTAAAGAAATAAAACAACAAGTAGAGAAAATGTTGCGAGATAATATTATCCAGGAGTCTCATTCTCCGTGGAGTGCACCGGTGCACTTAGCACAAAAAAAAGATGTATCGGGCGTACAAAAATAGAGAATGGTAATTGATTATAGGTGACTAAATGACGTAATTACAGATGACAAATACCCACTTCCTAATATTAGCGATCTATTTGACATGCTAGGAAAATGCATATATTTCATTACCTTATATTTAGCTTCCGGTTACCACCAAATAGAAGCAGAAAAGGAAGACAAACCAAAAACAGCCTTCAGCACACCCTTCAGTCATTTTGAATTCAATAGAATGCCCTTTGGATTAAAGACAGCTCCTGCTACTTTTCAGAGAGCAATTGATAACGTGTTACGAGGGTTACAAGACTTACATTGCTTAGTATATTTAGATGACGTCATAATCTTCTTGAAAAGCCTACCGGAACATGGAGAAAAGCTTAAAGCTGTATTCGAAAAATACAGAAAACAAACCTTAAAGTCCAACTAGATAAGACTCATTTTTTAACAAGCGAAGGATTAAAACGCAACAATAACAAAATCGAAGCAATATTAAAATATCCCCTACCACAAACTCTAACAGAATTAAGTAGTTTCTTCGGCCTTGTAGGCTACTATAAGAAGTTTATAATAGGTTTCGCTAAAATCACGAAACCCTTTACAGCTTGTTGCAAAAAGAACCGTAAAATAATAATTAATGATGAATACATACAAAGCTTAGAAATATGTAAAAAATTGTTAACCAATGCACCCGTATTACAGTATCCAGACTTTGACAAACCGTTCATTTTAACCACCGATGCATCAAAATTTTCAATATGAGCCGTATTGTCACAAGGTACAATAGGAAACGATAAACCCGTGGCATATGCGAGTAGAACGTTAAATGATACGGAATTTCGTTATAGCCCCATAGAAAAAGAACTCTTAGCTGTAGTATGGCAGTCAAATATTTTAGATCGTACTTATATGGTCGAAAGCTTACCATTTTTACGGACCATAGGCCATTGGCATGGTTATATTCGCTCAAGAAACGCTGGAGGTTAAGACTTGAGGAATATGACTTCGAAATTAAATACAAGAAAGGCCAACCAAATATAAACGCTGATGACCTTTCTAGAATTAGAATCAATGCTATAGGTGATGATTTAGATTCTATGTTCGTGAATACGGATGACAATGATGAAAGACTTCAAGACATAATTAAAAAAATAAATTCTGAATTCGTAACAATACGTAAAAGAAAACAAAAAGAGGATTCAGATATGTCAATCTCAGATACGGAAAGTGAAGAATAATCTTAATTGATGGAAATATCAGACGATGGTTTTACAGCGAACTCCATATATAATAGGGAACATGAAGGCATTCCGATTTTAAACGAAGCAATAGATTCAAAACCGCGTCAAATATTAGTTCTATCGTGGTTCTCTGATAAATTTTCGGTCATGTCTAATAAAAGAAGTTCATATGCCAATAAATGATGAAACGTTAGTTAAAGACTTTCTGAAAGAATATGTAGACTTTAAAAACAAATATTTTATATATTTCAAAGAACCAGCTTTTAGGATAAATTTTTCAAACGTATTATTTCAATTATGTAAGAAAGGAGCTTGCAAACTAGTTGAATGTACTGAAAGAATTATAAATTTAATTGATTCCGAGCATGACCAACGAGAGATAGTGATATAATATCACGAGGATAAAACTTAAATAAATATAAAAATAGTTTAGTATGTATGCTTTCCACGTAAAATAAATAGCGACTCGGGTAAAAAATGTAATAACGAAAAGAAAAACTTTTAAATATTTATAAAATAGTGCTCCACATAGGAATACCAAATAACCCTAGTTCCATGGCAATAGTTGAAAGATTTCACTCCACCATTAACTAAATATATAGATAAGCTAAATACGATAAAACAGACCTTGATGCCTGCTCTGTGATGACATATGCGATAATGGCTTATAATAATAGTATTCATTATGCAACAACCTTTACACCATTTGAAATTATTTTCGGTACCACCGATTCAGGTAACGTCTTCTATATAGATAGAGAATGTAATTTGATGGAAAAGCTCTTACAAGACCATTAAAAACGTCTTAAAGTTTTTATGAATATGGAGCCGAGAAATTACAGACAGATAATATTAAGGTTAGAGAAAAAAGAGGAGATGAGGAAGTCCCGAAAATTAATGAAGGGCATGATATTTTTATGAAAACTACTAGGACAAGAAAACCAAAAGATAAGCCACGTTTCGAAAAAGCCAAAGTCATAGGTTAACCAAATCATAATATAATACCTGTTAAGCTTAATAAGAGACAAACTAGAGTAGCTATAAAAAATATTAAATGTCTTCCACAAGTCGTGGCTAGTACTTCTGCTATTGGCAAAACTGTCCAACAGCCTATATCTACAGAACCTGAACACCAATCCGGGGATAGCTCCTCTGAAAGTTGGGATGACAGTGATCAGGAATAACTCGTGGACCATTTTGAAAACATAAGATTTAAAGTTGGTAGTAGAACAAATATGTAGATATTATTACTGAACAATATAATTGCGTAAGTAAGATTATTAGTAATAATAGTGAAGTTAGAGATGAATTAAGGGGGTTAATTAAACAAATAGAAACATCCATAGATTTAACAAATAATAAAATACATCAGATTTTACCTATATCTAAAATAAGTAAACGAGCCATATTGAGTCCTTTAGGTTCCTTGGTTAAAGTTATTTCAGGTAACTTAGATGAAGAAAACGCCAGGCACTTCGACTCACAAATAAGTCAGGTGAATAATAGAAAACATTTGGTTAAACACCGAGTCATTTTGCTACAACAAGCATTTAACAAGCTTGTTAATGCGTCGGAAGACATAAATTCGAATGTAAATCGTTTACAAAATCAGGAAATAGATTCTATACTTCATAAGGAAAGGTCTCTAAAAATGTTGTTACAATATTAAATAACTTATATCAAATTTTGAACAATTTTCGAACAATTTTAGATGTAATACAAGAAATAGAAACAGCTATTGCTTTTAGTAAATTACATACTCTACATCAATCAATCATAAATTCAAAAGAACTATTAAATATGTTAATAAATATAGAAAAATATGCCAAATCAATTTACCCAGCAAAAAAGAAAAATTTAATTAAGTTAGAAAGAAATATAGTAGTTAAATCTTACGTCAATAGGAAGTTTTTGTATTAGATATCCCACTAATTGAACCAGACATATACACATACAACAAAATAATACCAATTCCAATATCCAATTCCGATGTCATCCATATCAAAATCCCATCATATCCTTTTCTATTGGTGAAAAGATTTAAATACAGATCAACGGTGAGTCACTGTGAAGAAAGCGAAGATGAAAAATTCTTATGCCCAGAGGAAAGTCTCGCAGAGTATCTATCCGAAACATGCATTGAGCAAATAATGCAGATGATAACCAACCATAGTAGCTGCAAACAACATAATATACTATTGGAGAATTTGAAACTCCAGAGGATCTTCAAGAACTATTGGCTACTGTATACCACTACGGACTTGATAATAACTGAACACTGTCCAGAACATGTACAAAAATACCAAGTGCAAGGTACATATATAATGATACCTAATCAAGAATGCAGAACACAAGTTGGAGACACATTCATCAGCGCTCCGAGGTATTTTGCAAATATCAAACTTCAGCTTCCCACAGTCGAGATGCCAACCGTACGAGAGGATGACATCAAGAAAGAAGCAAAACAGTTAGATTTAAGAAACGTGGACTTCAGTGATATAAAAGAACTAATAAATAGTGCTAAATTCAGTGATAACGAAATAAATACAAAATTCTTAGTAACAAGTGAAATCAGTTTATGGACCATAAGTTTATATTTCATTATAGTAATCTGTATAGTATGTAGCATTTTAATTAAATTCAAATTATGTTGTCGAAATTCTCCGAAGTCGCTTGAGCCACCTTCGGATAATTTCTCTCTTGAGGGGGGAGGAGTTAAGGCTGAGCACCCCTGCCAAATCTCATTCGTTCGCACATCATCAGCAATCCCATCTGGGTCAAACGTATGCAGTAAATAAGCTTAGTAAATAGTTTTGTAGCATATAACTTAAGTATAAATAGACAATTGTAATCATTTAAAATCGAATATTGTAGTAATAAACTTCTTACTGTAACTCTGTCAAAATAAATAAATATATTTTTTATTGAAGTTGGGTTCATTATCTTAATTCACGCATCCTGAGGACTGACGAGAAGATTGTGGAGCTGGAAGAAGAGATAGACAAGTTACGCTGGCATATTATAGGATTATCTGAAGTCCGAAGAGTGGGGGAGGACACGGTAATCCTCGAATCCGGCAACTTGCTCTATTACCGGGAGGGCGACCATCTATCCCAAGGAGGTGTCGGATTTATCGTCCACAAGTCTCTCGTTAACAACGTTGTAAAGATTGAGAGTGTGTCGACGAGGGTTGCGTACCTTATACTCGGAATCACCAAACGGTATTCGCTGAAGGTCATACAGGTTTACGCACCAACCTCGGCACACTCCGATCAGGAGGTGGAGGAAATGTATGAGGATATCTCTAGAGCCATGCATTCCTCCAAAACTCAATATACGGTGTTAATGGAAGACTTCAATGCAAAACTAGGCACAAGAGAGAACGGTGAGCTGAAAGTGGGGAAATTTGGAATAGGGCAACGGAACCCAAGGGGCCAGCAGCTGGCCGACTTCATGGAGAAAGAGGGACTCTTTATGATGAACTCTTTCTCCCAGAAGCGGCCCCACAGGAAGTGGACCACCGATTTACAAGTATGTAATTGCTGTTGTAAGCATTATGTAAAGTGTATAAAAATGATTTTTGATATAATTTAAGCAGTCAAACTCTTACTTTTGCTCAGTACACAACTTACTTACAATTTATAATATTCCGAAGTGTAATTAATTAACTGACACGTTTTGGAAAACCTAGATGTTCGTGAGAATCTACATTTTGTGATTAATTTTATGTAATATTAAATTAAAATTTTCACAAGTTATTAATTAAAGTGATTTTACAAGTGAAAGTGATTTAATCTAAAAAAGTAATCAATTGTAAGAGATTTATTTTAAAATTAAGTCATTGTATTTTAATATTTTGTTTACAATATTTTTTAATGTTCGCTAATGAGATAAAAACTGAAGAAGTGAAAATTTCAAATTCTGATACCTCAGATAGTTTTCACTGTCAGGATCAAATCCAACACCGAAAAATATTAAATTGAAAATGTCAGAAAAAAACTCTCACTCTTTCGGTCCTATCCAAATTTATTAAGCCCTACAACGGGGGTCGTGAGTCTCTGCCCGCATTTCTTACTAATTGCGAAAACGCAATTTCATTACCAACAGAATGTTTTGTTTAAATATATTGTGTCCAAACTTGAACGAAAGGTAGAATTAGCTTGTTGCTTAAAAAAATTAAGTAGTTGTCCTGAATAAAAACTTCTTTATCTCGTCATCCAGTAAACGCTATTACACATTATAAATTAAATAAGACTACATATGAACAATTTTTTAAGACAAAATTTACAAAATCAATTTCTAATGATACACAAATTGAAGAGCACAATTAAAGTTAATATTCTGCAAAACAAAAAATAATTGGGTGTCCATTCTCTCTAGACTTTGATTACTCTATGCCAAACTGTGAACAGCTATTGTCAGGAGTTTTGGCGGGAACTTGACCGGCGGCGGTTTGCTGCTCCTGTATTATTGTTTAAATAAAGGTTTGAAGTAGACTTTGATATGTAAAAGTGGTGCGATTTTGTGTATTAAGTGTCTGCGCATGTGAACTATTAGTGGAAACTGTGAAACAAGTGCTCTGATGGTGATATGATTCTCAAAATAAGGTGTCTGTCTGCTTAGACGCCTTGAGATACCATCGCCAACCGTCAGCTGTCTGCTGGCTCAAGTTGCCGTCAAAATCTTCCAAGGTCTGCACAATGTGACGCATCAACATATTGTGAAGCAGTATACTATGAAGGATAATTATTATAATATATTGTAACTTCAGGCTCAGAAGGGCTAGATCCCAGAGCCGTAAAGCCAGTTATTAAGAAGAAGAAAGCTATTATCAATGATAAAAAATACTGCCGAGTTGTTATCAGCGGAACGCGAACCTGAAACCATACACTCGGTCGACTATAACAATAAAACGTTTTACTTTCGTTACACTAAAGTTCATCATTATGATGGGACAAGTTTTATAATTTATAATTATTATTATTTATAATTTACTACGCAAGTTTAGGGACCACATTATTTCTAAAGATAACTATGATACTGAGGTAGTATTTTCTGACTTTTCGGAAATGTGGAGTGATATTGTAAGATAAAATTGCAGCAGCAAGATAACAGTGCCAATTATCATGGTTATCATTTACAAATTATTTCAAATATTATTTAAGGGTAGCGTACTACGTTCTAACACACCATACGTTGGGCATGTTATGGACTTGAGAAGTTATATTTTATTTTAAGAATACTAGTCAATTGTTTAAATAATTCTGAAGTAAAGCATGAACCTTCATCAGTTAGAATCATTTTAGGAAACCCAAATAATGAAGTAAAATGAATGAGATTACGCTCGACTTCATGAGTTGTCAAAGTAAGCATTGGATAGACGCAAGAAAATTTGGTTAAGTCATCCTGGAGCATTAATATGTATTTAAATTTTTGAAGACCCGCTTCGGGTAGAACACCGACAATATCTAGCACTAATCTATCAAAGGGCTTCGTGCTTGAGGACGTTATGCCCATGGGTGCCTTGTTACAAAGGCGCAACGGATTATTAATTGACATGGTTTACAATCTTCGAAGCGTTCTATATCTGAACGCATATTTTTCCAATAAAACAAAGATTTATTTCTGCTATACGTGCGTTTAATACCTGGTTGACCAGCTCCGCCAGTCCCGTGGCTTTCCTTTAAAATGTTTGGAATCTCGGCTGGAGAAGGTATTCGATTCTTGTTTATGTACCATGAAAAATATAATATATAATATTGTAAATCTGTAAGTATACTAACTTTCGGTACACAACTTTCTTACAATTTATAATATACCGAACATTACATTAGTTTTGCAGCAGTAAAAGTGATTTTTTTTAAAAAAAAGGACCCAAGGCGAGTCATCCTAACAGAACGCAGTGGTGATGTATTATATATTATGATTTCAATTACAACAACTGGTGCCACAACACATTCGTGCTGTGATCACGACAATGCGCCGAGAGTATTGTGGTCTGTGCGTAAATGTTTTGGCTTATTTTGTGCGGATGTGCTCCGTTCTTTATAGGTGTACTTTAAAAATACAACAATATATTATACAAATAAATAAAATTCAAGTTTGTATCTGTATCGAAATAACTGAAAATAGATGCCACTAAGGCAAGGCCGTGGTTGCCAGTAAGATGTTAAGGCTTTAACAAGCCTGAATGACCTTGACGAAACGGCGATCGCAGAGATATTAGCCGACGTCAATACTGTCTAGCAACTACGTTCTGTATTACTTATAAAAGTGCAAAGATTAATAAACTGCAGAGATGACAATTATAAAAGTGACATACTGCCTGTTATGCTTGCGCATCACTGAAAATTATGTCGCGGTTACGTATCTTCAATTACATTGTAATGTAGCTTTCTCCGGTAGGCGTCACGAGCTATCAAGTTTCAAGTACGTAAAAGTTTTTTATTATATATGTTAAATCGTATTTATTTGTGTCGTATTAGTGGATCTGGGTCAAAGCGTTCGCTGTAAATTTTTCCCGGGTTTGGTCCTCGATAGCACGAATGAAATTTGGAACTGCAATTTTCGTCAACACGCATTGGGGCAGCGCGGCGGGCATTTCCTTGCCCTAAAATCCTCTCAGAAATAAAAAAGAGTCCTGTGCCCAGTAGAGGGACTTATATAGCCTATTACTTTACTTTAAAGCAATATTTATATTCGTTTCAGATACAAAAAGGTATCTCATGCTGACAAAAATATCATGTGGAGGCGACGAAAACGTAAAACATCTTTGTGCCTACCTATAAAACGTTCGAAAGATTGTCAGTCATGTCATACGCCACATTTTCTATAGAGCATAAACATTGCAGATAGGGCTAAATAAAAATAATCCACAATATTATGGGAACTATTTATTAATTATATATACATTTATAGGTATTTATAATAAAAATAATGAACAAACTGCAAAGTTCAACTAATAATGTTACTTTTAAACACAATTGTAAAATTCCTGTTTTAATTTTTACCAATGGCTAATTGATGAAACGTAGTCAAGATCACTTCATATAAAATATATTTAATTAAAATTGACACGTGATCTATTTGACCTTCTACTTACAACTCGGCGGAAATTTGAAAAGAAGATTTTGTCTTTTCACACAAGTATTGTTTACAACTGGCGTGGTTTCGAAAAGCGTGATTAAGTGTCAGCGGTATATAATCAATTAAATACTGAACTTTTTTAAAATTTATTTTTTTGTTTTTTTTGTTATATCTTCTTAAAAACTGACGCCATCTCACTATTTTATTATTTGTTTTTTTTTGTAACGCATAAAAACGGTCGAGCCGACCCATTCGTGCTACAACTAAACCTACTATTAATATAGCTGCAGCATGGCTCTACCACGTAAGAAAAAATTTACGTTGATAATTGAAGTATTTTCAGAAGCAACTTTGCAATTATTTTCTATTGAGTTAATTTTTGTGGAATCGTGTTTTGCAAACCGCCACCTGAAATACGTACAATATTTTTTCGATAACGACGTGAAATTACAAAACCATCCCCATGCATATCAATGTGGCTCTATTCAGCCTCTTAATATAAACATACCTCGGGATTCAGAGATTTTAAAAGTTTTCATGCGTAGATAATGGAAGATATAATATTACATTATTACTGTCCCGTGTGAGGTAACCTTTATACTTATATACCAATTCTCATCATATTTTTATGGTTGGTTAGAAAAATTATATCTAAATGCAAACTTTCACAGGGTACATTTTTTTTTACTATTTTTACGCAGCAAGTAGTAAAGCAACTACAATCCCATCCGTAAGTGGTTATGTATCTTAAGATGGTGAATTGTACTGACTTAACAAAAACCTATTCACTCTTGCCTAATAGTACTAGGTAAGTATTATTTGCGACCTATATGTGAGTGTGTGTGTGTGTGTGTGTGTGTGTGTGTGTGTGTGTGTGTGTGTATGTGTGAAGAAAAGCGTATGAGAATACGTGAAGAGGAATAAAGATTGAGTACTACTTCGCTTACCTGTACGAGGTTGCCATTCGAGAACCTTTCTTCCTATTTTTTTTCGGTTTTCCAAGTTATATAGCCAGCCCATTGCCATTTGACTTTAATATTCCGTTGGGCTTTGGCAGTTACTCTGGTTCTACTGCGAATATCTTCATTTCTAACTTTATCACATAGAGAAACCCCTCTCCAATTTAAAGTTTTTACATTTTTTAGATGATAGTTTGTCTAATATTAAAAAAACCATAAACCCAAGAATGTCTTTATATAGATATTTATACTTAGCGAAGCACCATTTTTTTATTTATTTAAATTGTTTGATTTAATTTGATAACAGTGTACCTAAATGTAAGTATCTGTATCTATATTTCCTCCCCAATAATATTTTATAAAGTCATACTCATAAAAACATTGTTTTATTGTAATACATAATTATAAAATTCAGTATCAAATAATTAATAAAAATATGCAACAATAAAATTACATAGGTATTAAAAACTAACGAAATCTAAGTTACGAGAACATGTTCGTCGTTCCACATCTAAATTACATAAAAATGCATTTTTCAATTTCACTAATCAACATCCCCGCGAAAATATCTTCTTCCTTGGGCACTTTAAAAATTAATTTATATATCGATGCCTCACAGCCAAAAAAGGATAAGCGACATTTTACAAACTTTACAGGAGATTGGTTTAAAGTTCAAAATATACGAAAAAAATCGTAGAAATTTTTCCATAGCCTCCGAAGAATTGTAAATTGAAGCATAATATAGTTTTTAAATATTTCTCTACAAAATGGAATTATTATCTGATCATAAATCAGCCTCCTTACACTGTTTACTGTCGCTTATCCCCAAAATGTGCTGTTTTTTCAAACAGTAAATATGTCATAAATGATAATCGCTGTTTAATTCTCTTCCAGCCTAAATCATTTAACTGCACCTTTTGTTTTATTTAAATTGAAGGAAATTAACATAACTGTAAGTTTTTCGTACATCAACAAGGGGTAATTTGATATAACCGGTTATTAGTTAATCACAGGCGGACAAGGAAATTGTAATAAGTTACTAATTATTGGAAGAAATATTCAGCATTTACGAAAACGACGAAATTACGTAATGTTTCATCGTTTTAAATAAAATAAAATGGCAAATTCATCTCAGAGACGGAAGATTAAAAAAAATTGGTAAATCAGTCTTTATTTGGAATTCTAATGGCACAAATTCACAGCCCTTCTTAATCAAACTACTTAAAAGTAAAATATAAAAGTAAATACAATTTTTTTTTAATTCAACAAAAAGAAGTGAATGGTATAAGCCATTACAAAAAGTAAAATCAACTTTCAACTTGAACACACTCAAGTTTGACATAGTATTTTAAACTTGTCCATAATGAAAATATAAAAAAAATTATGTATCAAGGCACGTTAATCAAAAAAATATAAGTAACCATCAATTTAAACAGCTTATATTATCTTAATGAACATTTTTTGAGATCAATGTACTCGTAAGTCTGATATCAAAGATTATACAAATACTTTAAATGCAGTCTTTAGACCCTTATCATTACTAGTTAAGTACACATTACAAATCTTAGACTGTTTTTTTAATCTCTAGATTTTTTATATAAGTAATAAATTCGTCGGTTTGACAGCTTTTGTATAAAAAATTTATCAAACTATCGTATTTTTTGAAAAATTTGTCTTTAGACAGAAATAAAAATTGATGCCAAAATAAAAACCAAATCTACTTATTCAATATCACCATCTTCGACATCGGTTTCTGGTAGAGTATCTTTGACATTGTTAGTGGTTGTAAGACTGTAATATTCATTTTGAAATATTTCAGGAATCACCTTTTCCCGACAAAGTTTTAGTAAATCATCGTGTTTTGCTTTAGATATAGGTAATTGAGATTTATAACAAGCTGACGGACTAATTTTAATTTTTGATTGAACTTCTTTTGAATAAGTTTTTGCATTCTCATTCATGGAGTTCTTGACGGCAATTTCTGAATCCTTTTGCTTTTTGAATGTTACAACACGAATTTTACTGATTTTGCCAGTCAAATTGCCCTTGAAATATTTTTCGCTTATTGTGTCCCATCTATTAAATTCTTTGAAATTCAACAACTCCACTTCATACGGTTCTGGATCTTGTCTTGCCGTAGTGAATACTGTATACCATTGTGAAGGTGCGTGAATAATGTTTTTTTTTTAAATATCTTTCTATTACGGCATGAACAGAATCTACTGGCATGTAGGTGTGCCCGGTTAACAAGAAGTTTATCTGGATTGCTTCAATATTATTGCATGTTTGTAAAGTTGAGTGTAACATTGCCATGATTATCCGATTTTTGTTCAGACCTGGGCAACAATCACAGTAGAGTAGCAAATTCTTTACTGTACGACGTTCATCGACAATGTTAATGTATTTATTAGGTATTGTCGCAATTTCGTTGGCACCTCTTTTTCCATTAGCTTCGTTCCAATAGAAACAATACACTTTACGCGTGCCATTCTCGTAAATACACCCATAAGTTTTCCCCATAAGGGGTATTTAATACCTTTTGTAGATCAAAACTAGCACATAATGTACTAGGGTCACCCTTGTGTATCTTTCGATGAGCTTTAAATCTCTTGTAACTCTCAGTCTTTTCTTTTACATGTTGTTTCCTTTCTTCTTCTATTTCAGGGTTATCTTTATTTTGTTCACATTTTAGGCATTTGACACATTTGTCCCTTTTAGGGACATGAAAACCTATGTTAAATCTCTCGTTAAATAAAGATCGGAACACCCGATCGCTAACTATGTCAATTCCTTTCTCTATATAACTCTTTTTATAAATTTGGTATAAGTGTGATAAAATTTTATATTCACTTGGGAAATAAACACGACTAGAGTCCTTACGACAGTAGTGGGACGGTACCGCTGGGAGACTTTTAATGAAATTCATAACTGAAATTATGGTTGAATCTTTTGTTTTATTTTGTGGTTCACGTCTGCCACGGTTATCTTCTTTAGATAGTCCAATGTTAGCGTTTTGTACGGTATATTGAATGAATTTTAAACCAACATCCAAAGTAGCTGCTAAAAATTGAAGACAAACTGATCGCTTACCCTCACCTTCAGTTATAAAATATTTGTAAGTGTAACATCGTTTCTCAGATTCTTTGTTTCTCCTCCTTTTTATAGCTGTTTTCTGTGTCATAAAAACTAGCCAATCTTTGCGTCGTGTCGATGATAGACTCCAGAAATAGTCAAAAATACTTTTTCGTTTCTCGTTTGTCACAGAATCACAATCATTGCCACATTTTTTTCCTATACATTGGATAGGTTTAATTTCTTTAGCAGGTATTTCAGTCCCATCTTGCTTAATATATGCTTGACCTGATTGCTTGAGGATACTTCTTTCTTTCTTTTTATTCTTTCGTGGTCTTTTCATTGCATTTTCTCCTACTAAATTATCTTCAACTTGATCCACTGGCTCTTCTATATTTTCCTTACTTTTTTGAACTTCATTCGTTTTTTTTTTTTACTAGTATTATTTATTTCCTCATCAGAATCATATGAATCTGAAGAAGGTTTGTACGTATCAGAATCAATAGCATCTCCAAAAATTGCTGTAAAATCTTCTTCATCTGTTAAATAATCGAAGTATTGTTTGTTTTGTTTCGCATTTCGTTTTGTTTTTAAGCTTGATTAGTTAACAGTTATGTTTGATTGTGGCATAGATTGTGATTGCAATACTGCACTATAGCTGGTAGTTGGCAAAGGTTCTATTACGTCACAATAAGCCAGAGTTTGAAGTGATGATGAAATCTCAATTTCTGCAGTATACGATGTTTGTGCTGGTTTGTCTACAGATTGATAATCTGCGACTTTATAGCCGGTTATTGATTGATCAGGCTGCTCTAGATAAGTAACTTTGTCGTTGTTTGACAAAGTATAGTTACTATTTTTGTTATCTAAAACGTAATCAAATGGCTCTACATTATTCATTTCAGTTATGACTGGTGGTGGATGCCCTGCTTCTGCTTCTTTATTTATATTTACTAACAATACCTTTTTAGCAATATCTTGCTGTTCAGAAATTAAATTCTCTTCGTGTACATTCAGTTTTGCGTAGACTGTTTGAATAGGAGCGGAGCACGATGAAATGTTTTTATTACATAGATTTATTTCCTAGAAAGCAAAAAAACAATTTTATATAAATAATTACTTGTATAAACACAAAAACATAAAACTCCCCTTATTTATCATGATAGCTTAACTATGGAGTTACAATTATTCTTACCTCATCTGCTGGTGGTTCTGGGTAATCAAAATTAAATTTTCTTCGAGTCCGTAAGCTTATGTTGGAATTGTGCAACGCTTTACCGATGATGACAGATGCACGTTGTTTTTGGGCCATAATGGTATCCTGAAACATTAATAATAAATAGTTGTCAAGTTGTACAGACGCCTTACCAAAGGTGACTGCCAATTTACTATTTATCTTTTAATTTAATTTTATTTATCTTTTATTTTATTTTTTCTGTAATCGCTGTGTAAAGTTATGACAAGCATTAACGTCAAAAAATGTACTTACACTAACGTTATTTATAACATAGGGAGTTAATAGTTACCAACATGTACAACATTAAGAAAATATAGCTTACCTGGATAGTCGAAGCAGGCTCAAAGCTTCGTGCTGAAATGGCTCACGCACGCGCGTGGCGTTTATACCGCCGTCGTCTGAGCACTAAATGTTCACTGTACGACCGTGACCTCGTTTGCTTCGAGCGAATGAAAGAGATAACTGACGTTTTTAATTTTTGTTGCACTACGTAAACGACAAATGCCGTGACATTGAATTAGGGTAAGTATAAATATTAGTTTTATCTGCTTATCTAACCACCACACTCGTTACAATAACGGGAGGTAAAAAAAGGATAAGCGACAATTTAGGTTGAGTGAGTTTTTAGAACAATTTGTATTAAACTGCTCCGTTAGTTGGTATAGTAACAGGGAAAATGACTCTAAACGCCATACAAAGTCACGGACATATTGGCTTAAATATCTTAAGGCTTTAACTAGCCTGAATGACCTTGACGAAACGGCGATCGCAGAGATTTTAGCCGATATCAACACCGTCTAGCAACTACGTTCTGTATTACTTATAAAAGTACAAAAATTAATAAACTGCAGAGATGACAATTATATAAGTGACATACTGCCTGTTATGCTTGCGCATCACTGAGAATTATGTCGCGGTTACGCATCTTCAATTACATTGTCCGGTAGGCGTCACGAGCTATCAAGTGTTCAAGTTTCAAGTACGTAAGAGTTTTTTATTATATATGTTAAATCGTATTTATTTGTATCGTATTAATAGATCTGGGTCAAAGCGTTCGCTGTAAATTTTCCCGGGTTTGATCCCCGACAGCGCGAATGAAAATTGTAATTGCAGTTTTCGTCAACACGCATTGGGGAAGCACGGCGGGCATTTCCTTGCCCTAAAACCCTCTCAGAAATAAAAAAAGAGTCCTTTGCCCAGTAGAGGGACTTGTATAGCCTATTACTTTACTTTGTAGCAATATTTATATTCGTTTCAGATATAGAAGGGACCTTATGCTGACAAAAATATCATGTGGAGGCAACGAAAACATAAAACATCTTTTTACCTAGATAAAACGTTCGAAAGATTGTCAGTCATGTCATACGCCACATTTTCTATAGAGCGTAGAACATTGAAGATAGGGAAAAATAAAAAATAATCCAAAATATTATGGGAACTATTTATTAATAATATATACATTTATAAGTATTTATAATAAAAATAATGAACAAGCTGCAAGGTTCAACTAATAATGTTTTTTGTAAACACAATCGTAAAATTCCTGTTTTAATTTTTACCAATGGTTAATTGATGAAACGTAGTCAAGATCACTTCATATAAAATATATTTAATTAAAATTGACACGTGATCTATTTGGCCTTCTACTTACAACTCGGCGGAAATTTGAAAAGAAGATTTTGTCTTTTCACACAAGTATTGTTTACACCTGGCGTGGTTTCGAAAAGCGTGATTAAGTGTCAGCGGTATATAATCAATTAAATACTGAACTTTTTTGAAATTTATTTTTTTTGTTTATTTTTGTTATATCTTCTTAAAAACTGACGCCATCTCACTATTTTATTATTTGTTTTTTTTTTTTTTGTAACGATTAAGGATAAGTTAGACTAAGTTAGATTAACTTGAATAAGTTTATAATTTTTTTTAATTTTATCACAAAATTTCCGCAATAAATTATTACCTTTTCTAGAGTGATTCTCTCCTCTTAGTTTCGGCGTGACTGTAGGATGTTATAGTGAGTCACCGTCAGTTACTAAGCGGCCATAAATCATTATATGTATGTATAGACATACATATATACATTTTTTGATTTTAATATTTATGTTTTTTTGAATTTTGATTGATTTTTTAAAACCTGGTAAAATTATTTTTCCATACCAATTGATGGGCCTGAGTATAATGCCAGTTATGCTCTTTGGCTGAAGTTATTTTTTATTTTATGCTCAATTGCAGACAAAACAATATTGATTGCGCATTTCTAAAACAAAATTTTACCTCTTCTCCTTCTAATAATAGCTCCTGCACCTAACACGGCGGAATAGTTATTATTATCTATAAGACCATTTCCGGAAACAGTTTTTGTTAACAGTTATGAGTGTAACATTTTATCAACTGCTTTGTTTATAGTGCCTTGAGCAACACTTTGCCGGTTTCTGTACTCAAGAATTGACTGGTTCTCTGTACCACCTATCGTATTCGATGGAGTTGTTATCCCTTACTTTGACAATGTCAAAAATCTTGGTATTTACATTGATAATTTCTTAAATTGGATACGCCAACTGAATGAGGTAAGTAAGAAAACTTTTGTCGCTCTTTGTTCACTGCGTCGCCTTCGATCATTTCTTCCCACTACTACAAAAATTATGCTCGCACAGTCTCTTCTCCTTCCGATTCTCGACTATGCTGACGAAAGCTATGTAGACATAACTGAGGACCAGCTAAATAAGCTAGAGAGACTTCTAAATACTAGTATTCGGTTCATATTTGGATTGCGCAAATTTGACCATATTTCCCAATTTCGCTGTGTGTTTAAGAGTTTTCCTGTGTGTGTGGTTACCTATCCAACTTTGCCGGAACATACATATACTTTCTATTATGTACTGTGTATTATTTCTCCCTTCTACTCCTCTTTATCTAAAGGAGAAGTTTAATTTTGTGGGGCTTCCAGGGGAACCTTTACGCTCTTCTAGAAAATTCATTTTAAGTGTACCAACTCACAATACATCATTTTTCAATAAATCTTTTATAAGCTCTGGAATGCCCTATCTTTGCATATACGTGAGGCACAAACTATTGTTATCTTTAAGCGATTACTTAAAGAGCATTACTTGTCTCAATCGTTCGGACACCGTTAGGATAGATTGTGATTATGTATTTATTGTATCTATCAGCTTTATATTATTGTTTGAGGAATTTTGTATATATATGTATATTGATATATATGTGTTGTGGGTATATTTATGTATATATGTTTATATATATGTGTATATGTATGTATATGTATGTATATGTATATATTATATGTTTTACTTTATCTTTTATTATGTGTTAGTAATTTATATTATTTCATGTATTACTTAGTTATTTATATCTTTTTTTTTTGCATTTATTATTTGTATATTTATATTGCACCACCTACCACCTACCTATTCATTGTTTGTATTACTTTACACCTTTGGTTGCCTGGAAGAGATCGCTATGTAGCGATAAGGCCGCCAAATTGTACATATTATAATCTGATTTGTATATTGTTCGCGGTGTACAATAAAATTATATTCATTCATTCATTCATTCATTCATATTCATTAAATCCGACGTGGTATGCGTTAAGCGTTTTTACAATCATCATCATAATGATTGACCATGATTGACCCTTCACAAGTCCACTGTTTAACATAGGCATCTCCCAAGAAATATCACAAAGTACGGTCCTGAGCCACCTTCATCCATCGACTTTCTGCGTGTCTTACCAGGTTGTCACTCCATCTAGGGGGAGGTCGATCTCCACTTCTCCTACCGATACGAGGCTGCCACTTGAGAACCTTTTTCCCATTGGTAGTCGGTTCTTCGAGTTATATGGCGGACACATTGTCACTTCAGCTTACTAATCCGTTGGGCTATGTCTGCTATTATGGTTCTACTGCAGATTCCCTCGTTTCTAAGTTTATCACGCTTCAAGTTTAAACCCAATATACGGTGTTAATGGGAGACTTCAATGCAAAACTAGGTACAAGAGAGAACGGTGAGCTGAAAGTAGGGAAATTTGGAATAGGGCAACGGAACCCAAGGGGTCAGCAGCTGACCGACTTCATGGAGAAAGAGGGACTGTTTATGATGAACTCTTTCTTCCAGAAGCGGCCCCACAGGAAGTGGACCTGGTCGAGCCCCGACGGTTCCACAAAAATGAGATTGACTTCATTATGACGACCAGACGACAACTGTTCAGCGATGTCTCCGTGATCGCGAGGGTGAATACTGGTAGCGATCACCGAATGGTTAGAGGCACACTGAACCTAAACGTTAAGTTGGAGAGGTCTCTTCTAATGAAGTCAGCGCTCCGTCCCCCTCGTGCTCTGTTCCAAAGTCCCGAAACCTTTCAGCTCGAGTTACAAAACCGTTTTCAGTGCCTAGACGACTGCAATGAAGTGGACGATATGAATGACAAGCTCGTGGAAACTGTCCATGTGGTCGGAGCTAAGATCTGCAAGACCCGCCGTAGAAGAACACAAAAACTCCGATAACACTCTCAATCTCATGGCTGTTAGACGGGAGATGAAGCTATATTATTCAACAGATTTGACAGCATACAGGCAACTGAACAGGCAGATCTCCAAATGCATGCGGCAGGACTTACGCAACTTCAATACAGCTTGTATTGAAGAAGCGATCGAGCGGAACCAAGGCTCCAAAGTCTTTGCCAGAGATCTGTCTGCCAGAAAGAGCCAACTGTCGAAGCTGAAGACCGAGCGTGGAAACATCGTTTCCGGGGCACCTGAGATTTTGAGTGAGATTGAGAGGTTCTATGGACAGTTTTTCACGTTAACGTTGGAGCCACACGCAAGTGTGAGTAACGATTCAAGAGCGAGTCTTATCCGACACTGTTCCGGAGATATCCCGGACGTCAGTCTGAGCGAGATTAGAATGGCTCTCCAGCACCTTAAAAACGGCAAGGCCCCAGGCGAGGATGAATTACAACGGAGCTTCTGAAAGCGGGTGGAAGACCGGTACTTGAAGTCCTGTCCATGTCCAGTCCATGGTGGTACTACTCCGGAGGCGTGGAGCAGAAGTGCGATGGTCTTGTTCTTGAAGAAAGGTGACAACGCTCTCTTGAAGAACTACAGACCGATTTCCCTTCTGAGCCGCGTCTACGTGCTGTTTTCGAGAGTCATTACGAATCGTCTCGCGCGCAGACTTGAAGACTTCCAGCCTCCCGAACAAGCCAGTTTCTGAAAGGGCTTTAGCACCATAGACCACATACATACCCTTCGGCAAATTTTACAGAAGTCCGAAGAGTACAATTTGCCTCTATGAATGGCGTATGTGGACTATGAGAAAGCCTTTGGTTCCGTCGAAATTTGGGCGGTGCTGCAGTCCCTTCAGCGGTGCCAAATTGACTATCGGTATATCGAGGTGCTGAAGTGTTTGTACAGTAGAGCTACGATGGCTATCCGAGTACAGAGCCAGAGTACGAAACCTATCCAATTGCAGAGAGGTGTAAGACAGGGTGATGTTATATCCCTGAAACTCTTCACCGCTGCATTGGAAGACATTTTCAAGCTTCTGGACTGAAAAGGATACGGTATCAACATCAATGGCGAGTACATCATTCACCTTCGATTTGCCGACGATATAGTGCTTATGGCAGAAACGCTGATGGACCTAAGAGCCATGCTCAATGTCCTCAATAGTGTCTCCCAACGTATAGGTCTTACGATGAACATGGACAAAACAAAGATCATGTATAACGTCCCTGTCACACCTATGCCGGTAGTTGTTGGGAGCACAAAGCTCGAAGTTGTTGACGAGTATGTTTACCTGGGGCAAATAGTCGGACTAGGTGAGTCCAACTTCGACCGAGAGGTCAGTCAACGGATTCAACTCGGCTGGGCAGCGTTCGGGAAATGACGGCACATCTTCAATCAGGTATAGCTCAAAACTTGAAAACGAGACTGTACAACTAGGTTCTTGAGTGGCAGCTTCGTACCGGTAGGCGAAGTGTAGGGCGACCCCCCACGAGATGGAGTGACGACTTGGTAAGACATGCAGGAAGTCGATGGATACAGGTAGCTCAGGACCGTGCTTTGTTGCATTCCTTGGAGGAGGCCTATGTTCAGCAGTGGACTTATGAAAGGCTGTAATGATGATAATGATGATGAAATTTATCACGCAAAGAAACCCCGAGCATAGCCATACAGCTCGCTGAGCGACCTTGAGCGTCCTCATATGGCCAACAGTGAAGGACCACGTCTCAGATCCATAAGTCATCACTGACAACCCGCACTCGTTGTACAATCTCGTTTTCATGTTTCTGGGGGCACGGCAGTGTCCCCGCCAAGTCGAGCAAAAATGCGGCACGGCCGTACCATCCTTTTCTCGAAACAGTTCAGGCCATTTTCGGCCCCCTATAACTTCGTTGTGGATAAAACTAGAAGCCTGAATTTTCAGTAACCAAGTAGGCATTGTATAGACACTGTTAATTTCAAATTTCATTCAATTTGAACCAGTAGTTTAAGAATTATAACTAGTCAAAGTTTCTTAATTTTTTCACTTACTGACTGACTGATCATCAAAACTCTAAGGCACTTCCAGCAGACGTAGAATCTTCAAATTAAAATACAATTAGTGTTTACTGTATAAATCAAAGAAAGTTTAAAATATTTTGTAATTTCGGGCCAGTTTTCTAGATACATAAACTGCATAAATAACTTTGTAATCCTATATAAATATATAGGATTACAAAGTTACATTTGCAGTGAATAAATCAGTGTACCTGTATATGTAAAATATAACGGAATAATAGATGTTGATAGGTACCTAGATATAATTATGTTCAAAGGTAACTTGTAAAATGGTCAACGGAATGAAAAAGCAAGAATGGGACATGTCTTATGAAGTTGTACCAAAATCCCGCAAAATATTAAGTAGACTAAATTGCCCGAAAATCCGTAGTTGGTATTCAAGAAGTAGATGGTACCGGAAAAAAAACCGGCCAAGTGCGAGTCGGACTCGCGCACCGAGGGTTCCGAACAAATCCGTAGGTATATAACTTTAAAATAATTAAAATAATTTTATTATGTGATGTAACTATAAATGTACACTTTTCGCAAGTTTTCCTTTATCTGTGCTATAATACGTTACTTCATATCAAATTTTACGATTCTGAGTTCACGGGAAGTACCCTGTAGGTTTTGATTCCCTTGCGAATGTCGAAAATTTGCGGCATAAACGGCTGTATCTTTTGATTGCGATGGCTTAGAAGTTTGATTTTTTCACAGCTCCAAGGGACAGTAAACATGAGTGTTTGAAATGTAAACACAATGTATCTCACAAGTATACATATTATATTAAATTAGATTGTTTAGTGCGTAGTATTTAAAACATAAAAGATTTTTAATATTGATATGGTCACTATAAGATGTTGTTAGGTTAGCTAATTACGTAATAACCTGAGACAGAAGGACCCTTAAGTAGGGACTGATTAAATTAACCGACTTGGTATTACATGGATCTCACAACTTTTTTGCAGTGGAAGAACTGAGTTGCGAGACTTGGTTTTTTTACAAGTTATGTTTTTGATGGCATTGAGGTATACTTGACAAGAAAATGTATCGTTATTTCCCGAACGCTGACCAGCCGAGCTAAGTCCGTCTATTGACCTCTCGGGCAAATTAGACTTACCTAGTCGGACTATTATTCCCAGGTAATTATACTCGTCGACAACTTCAAGCTTAGTGCTTCCAATAACTACCGACATGATCTTTGTTTTGTCCATGTTCATGTTAAGAACTATCCGTTGGGAGACACTATTGAGATCATTGAACGTAGTGCTAAGGTGCTCCAGCGATTTTGTCGTAAGGACTATATCGGCGGCAAATCAAAAGTCAGTGATTTACTTGCCGTTGTGACAATACCGTATCCTTATCAGTCCAGTAGCTTGAAAACGTCTTCCAATACAGCGGTGAAGAATTTCGGGGATATAACGTCACTCCGTCTTATACCTCTCTGCAGTTGGGGAGATTTCGTACTAACCAGAGTACCTGGTTCTGTTTTGTGTATAAATTGTATGTGGTAATTTTTTTTTTCTTATTTACACTTATTTATCTTATTATTTATAAAAACAAAGTTTGAAATTATATGATAATAAGGTTAATCACACAATAGAGCACAAATGTTTAAGAAGGCATACTTTTATTGTTGAAAAAAAGATAGTTAGACACATTAGTTTAATTGTTTTTCTGATTAAATCTTTTAACTTCAAAATGATTCCTCTACAAAACTAAAAATAAGAGTTCTGGAAAAATAAAATCATTTATCTCATCATAACCGAAAGCAAAAAAGTAACAATCATCATTTCTGATCAAATTTCCGACTAAAAGAACTGCAATATTCTTACCTTAGAAAACAATATTTATAAAATAAATAATACATATAAAGTTAAACACAATTTTGACATGTTGCAAGTATAATACATTGGAATTTACATACATATGTACCAAATTTTAAGCAAATAATGTTAGTTTTATTTGCTTAAAATTTGGTATGCGTTTCTATTTTTGAACAACAAATTTGACAATGTTTTCGTTTTCTGCCTCACGCCACTAACTAGGTCTGATCTTCAGATGTCGATGGTATATTTTCTTCTTGAACGACTCGACGAATCAACATTTTTTCATTATTGTAAGTAAAAAGAATCTGTTCAAAATTAACGTAAACTACTGACATAATTTACTTTGAGTACGTTGTTTAACTCGTTACCCAAAAAGAAAACGCAGGCGCTTCAACACCTACTTTACCTACTTTAGAGATTACCTACCCAGAGGGACTTTTGAGCAAAAAAAGAAGTTGGTAGGACTTCTTTTCTCCTAGAATAAATTAGCTTTACCACGTAATAAAACTGCACTGTCTTTAATGTCCGCAGTAATCAGGATATTAGACGTAATATTTATATGTAAGCAACTTTTAAAATTAGAAAGCGAATGTGCAATATGCACTTTCTCTTCACTTTTGCTTTTGAAATTTTAACAACTGACTAGTAATAATAGTAAATTTAACCTTTCGTTTCTCTAGAAACTGATTTGACGTGTTATAATATCTGCAGGAAAAAGGTTCAAGCAAAATTATCATACCAATTGATTTAAACTTGCAAATTGCATTGCCAAATCAACCAAAAGAGAAAATGTCGATTTAATTATAAACGACTCTTATTTATTGATGTTTGCCGCAGTTTTCTTTATCATCATCATCATCATCATCATCATCATTACAGACCAACACAAGTCCCTTGCCGAACATAGACTTCAGCCACGAAATCCTACAAAACAAAAGTCCACCTGCATCTATTGACTTCCTGCATCACTTCATATCCAGTCGATTACTCCATGTAGTGAGGTGTTAACTTACACTTCGCTCATCAGTAGGAGGCTGCCACTTCAGAGCCTTTCTTTACTTTCGGTTGTCGGTTGACACTTCGGTGAACGGATACGTTATTATTTGTCGGTTACTCTGGTTCTACAGAGGATATCCTGATTACGAAGCATATCGTGCAGAAAACCTCTTTCAAGACCATCCATTATAATGAGCTACCATGGGAAAATCTTTGTTACAGAAAGCACAAGAGATCTGTGACAGAAAATATCTGGCTCCCGAGCTTCAGCATGTTAAGCAAGTATTATTGAAAGACAAGAAGATTACAGTGACTGAGTGAAACCGGCCACAGTCGAGCTTGTGCCTGCTGTCCTACGCACAGAGGAGTCACAGACAGGGTTGGTTACATCTTGAAGCAAGCTTCTATTAAAACATACTTCGAGCTGCCGAAGAATGTTAGTCAATTTTTACCATCCTTCAATTGTAATATCCGTCTACAACATGCAGGATTGTACAAGCTTGATTGCAAATGTAATTTCTGTCACATATGACATACAAAAAGAACCATTAAAACTCGCGTGAAAGAACATATAGCTGACGTGAGGCACCGATGCTCTGGTAAGTCTGTAGTCTATGAACATGTTCAAGATCATCCCCGCCATTACATCAGATTTGGTAGACCATTGATCCTCGCAAAAGAACACTGATTCCTTCCAAGTATGATTCCCTAGGCTATGGAAATTATAAAACATCCTAATTTCAAAAGAGAAGATGGATAGGTGTTACCATCTTCTTGGGATCCTATAATTAACAAAATAAATCCAAACCCAAGCATACCACTGCAAGACAAGAAGATACTGTAAGTTCATTCTGCGTAGATCGAATCCAAAATTTTATATTCAAATACTGAAGGTAGCCAGGTTAACTGTGACGTCAGGATGTCCAATATATCAGTACTCCCTTGATCATGGGTTGCTGTAAAGCACCCATAACGTCGGAAATTAAAATAAGTTAATTAAAAGCGATAAAATCCGTAAAACTAGTTTTATTCAATGTATAAGTTAATCTAGCTAGAGTTGTTACTGTTACAGATTGTGTATATAAAGTCTATTCATTATAAACTAATTGTCAAAAGGTGAATCCATACAATATAAAAAAATACACTGATTATTTTTGATATTCATACAAGCACGAATAACAATATTAAGCAATATTTAAGGCATACAATATTTTAAATAATTTGGACATTGCGACTCACACTGTGTAGTGGCAGTGTGAGAATATCCACTAGACCATAATATCATCCCGTGGGTGTCGTTAAAGGCGACAGCGGGAAATTGAAACTGCAGATGGGCATCAGCATCGAAGTGACTGAAATGGCAGCTAATGGATTAAATTATTTTCGCAATCCATCCATTATCTATCCATTACAGATTGTAAAAGTCCACTGTCGATCAACGCCCCTATAAATTGCATCATATGGGTGATTATGGTGGGGTGGGTTGGCAACTGTATTTTTTTAAATTTTGAGTATTTATCAGGAAGATGCTGTTGCCCATTTCCTGTTTCAGTGTCCCTATATAGTCTCTTATGACACCTAAGTGACGGTACGGGGTAGTTGATATTCCTACACGGTCTCTATCTTCTAATAATAAGTAAAAATAATAAGAAACTACGGTTGCCAGCCCGCCTGAAAAATATAGCAAGAACTATATTTAGAAAAAGAATTTGATACAATGTAATTATGATAATGATGAAGAAAAACCTATTTCAAGTGCAACACTCTGACATTAACATCTATTGATTTTATGTTATTGAAAGATTTATGATTAAAATGTTAATTTCTCAGTTTACGTTATATGCATTAAAAATTATATAACTATTGTAATCTAGAGATAAAAGGTCAACCCATTATACAATTATAACAACGAACACTTGTTTATAGAATAAGTGTGCGTGTACACAGTCCACCAATGTTTGGTGAATGCTGCGGCACATAGACATCTATCATCGTTATCATCATCATTACAGCCCTTCTGAAGTCTACTGCTGAACATAGGCCTCCCCCAAGAAATGCCACAAAACACGGTCCTGAGCCACCTGCATCCATCGACTTCCTGCATGTCTCACCAGGTCGTCACTCCATCTAGTGGGCGTCGCGCTACACTTCGCCTACCGGTACGAGGCTGCCACTCGAGAAACTTTCTTCCCCATCGGTTTTCGGTTCTTCGAGCTATATGGCCGGCCCACCGCCACTTCAGCTTACTAATCCGTTGGGCTATGTCGGTTACTCTAGTTCTATTGCGGATATCCTCATTTCTAAGTTTATCGCGCAGGGACACCCCGAGCATAGCACTCTCCTTAGCTCGCTGAGCGACCTTGAGCTTCCTCATACGGCCAGCAGTGAAGGACCACGTCTCAGATCCGTAAGTCATCACTGGCAACACGCACTGGTTGTACAATTTCGTTTTCAGGTTTTGAGGTATGTCTAACGAGAAGATGTGTCGTAGTTTACCGAACGCTGCCCAGCCGAGTTGAATCCGTCGATTGACCTCTCGGTCGAAGTTGGACTTACCTAGTCGGACTATTTGTCCCAGGTAAACATACTCGTCAACAACTTCAAGCTTAGTGCTCCCAACAACTGCCGGCATAGGTGTGACATGAAAGTCCATGTTCATCTTAAGACCTATCCGTTGGGAGACACTATTGAGGTCATTGAGCATAGTGCTTACGTCCACCAGCGATTCTGTCATAAGGACTATATCGTTGGCAAATTGAAGGTGAGTGATGTACTCGCTATTGATGTTAATACCGTATCCTTTCCAGTCCTGTAGCTTCAAAACATCTTCCAATGCAGCGATGAAGAGTTTCGGGGATATAACATCACCCTGTCTTACACCTCTCTGCAGTTGGATAGGTTTCGTACTTTGATTCTATACTCGGATAGCCATCGTAGCTCTACTGTACAAACAGTTCAGCACTTCGATATACCGATAGTCATCTTGGCACCGCTGAAGAGACTGCAGCACCGCCCAAATTTCGACGGAATCAAAGGCTTTCTCGTAGTCTACATACGCAAGGCAAAGTGGCAGATTATACTCCTCTGTCTTCTGTACAATTTGCCGAAGGCATATGTGGTCTATGGTACTAAAGCCTTTTCGGAAACCGGCTTGTTCGGGAGGCTGGAAGTCGTCAAGTCTGCGTGAGAGACGATTCGTAATGACTCTCGAAAACAGCACGTAGATGCGGCTCAGAAGGGAAATCGGTCTGTAGTTCTTCAAGAGAGCGTTGTCGCCTTTCTTGAAGAACAAGACCACCGCACATCTGCTCCATGCCTCCGGAGTAGTGCCACCATGGAGGATGGAATTGAAGAGCTTCTGAAGGACTTCAATTACCGGTTTTCCACCCGCTTTCAGAAGCTCCGCTGTAATTCCATCCTCGCCCGGGGACTTGCCGTTTTTAAGGTGCTGGAGAGCCATTCTAATCTCGCTCAGACTGACGTCTGGGGTATCCTCAGAATAGTGTCAGATAAGACTCGCTCTTGGATCGTTACTCAACTTGCGTGTGTCTTCAACGATGACGTGTACAGCTGCCCATTGAACGTCTCAATCTCACTCAAAATAAGACACACACATACAAATAGACATCTATATATATCGTCAATTAAAAATCCGACTACCATCTGTATTTTAAGTTTTCTTTTCACCCCGGAGTAGTAAGCTGGAATACCTTGTTAACATTAAAAAAGGTCTCCGGTTCTCTACACTCACCATACCGAACATAGCATTATTCTACTGTTTCACGCAGGTATTCCGGGCATGGTTCTGCTCCGGTCGGGCCGTCTCATTCGTGCTACAGCTATTATATAGCTGCAGCGTGACTCTACCATGAAAAAATATACATATTGAGCGATGGTAACATCATGGTTAAGGATGCGTACTGCAATCTCTGGAGAACGTGAATTTAAATCTGCCATTCGACATCTGTCTCGTGAATTAAGTTTAGCACATGCTTTTTAGCCTTACTTGGAACGGATGTATTATTATTAAAATTACTAGAATAATAGTTAAAAAAATAGTAGATTAGTAAACTTACATTATTACTTATCCAAAACATAGCAAATAATATTACATAAAATTAATATACGTTTCATTATTATACACTACAATTTGTGGTGGTTCTTATCCCCCTACAAAATTAAATAAATTGTCTTCTTTATCTGTGTCTCTTGAAATTATTGACATTCCACTATAATATGATACTGTTTAATAAAGACTATATATGCAACTAAGGCACTTATTACCTAAAAATTAAAAATGTCGTTTTAAATAATTATCAAACAAAGGGTATTTTGAGTATGAAGGCAGTAAAAAACTAAGATAGTTTCATTAAATATTACTTTAAAAGTTCTGAAAATAGGGATAATCTTCACACAAATATATTAAAACAAATACATTTTATTATATTATTATTTTTCAAAACTATAGATCTTTTTTATGGGTGACAAAATAGCACACGAGGACGAGGATAGAATTTCTTGTATCCAGTAGAGGTCTCCCGTTCTCTACACTCACCATATGAAACGCAGCAGTAATAAGCTGCTGTTTTACGTTGGTATACTGTGAAAGCGAGGTCCTTCCCCGGTCGAGCCGACCCATTCATGCTACAACTATAATATACCTGCAGTATGACTCCACCGCGAAAAGACATTGACTTTGAAAATGAGCGGGGAAGGGAATGATATACTGGCAGCATCTAATGCTACGCAACTGTTGAAATGGCTTCCCAAAAATACCCAGTATTTTACATTAGGTATAAATATGAGATGGTTCAACCATCATCGCCGGTCATGAGATCATTTTGCTCTCCTACAACGGCTACTCTCACAATGACATTCAGAGAAAGACAAGAGGTGATAGATTCCCTTAAGCCATCACAACATGGCGAAAATTATATTATGAAATTTTTTATCTTAGAGCCAGTTTACGTAGCATGCACTTAGATCTGGAAAAATATTGTACAAACACTAGCTCCGTGCGGAATTAGAACTCGCGGTCCTGCAGAGCCGCGACCAAACAATAGTCCCCTGCCCTAAGGAAAATCTATTATAACGTCAAAATCTATATCATTTAATAAAATAATATTTAATATTTTATTAGAATTACCGTAATAATCAACTACTTTTAACTTGGTATAGTGGCGCTACAGCTATATTACGGTTGCAGCACGAATGGGTCAGCTTGACCGGGGAAGGGCCACACTCTTACAAAATACTAGCGTAATATAGCAGCTTTGTTCTATATTTTATATGGTGAGTATAGAAACTATTTTAACTGGTAAAAAGGCATTCTATTTTAGTTTTCAGGGGTGACAAAGCACCTATATTTTGATTTTAATTGCAGATACGTGTAGGTGTCTAAAGGTCACAACATTTACTATCAGATCGACTGTGTGCTCATTGATCGCTCTTATTTTATAAATATATGAAAATATAATTAAAAAACTTAATAAGTAATAGAATGAACACGATGGAAGGGGATAAGAAAGGCCTTGGCTCAGCCGTGGGTGGGACGTTTACAGCTCGAGATGCGCCACCGTTGTCGCCGATCCCGTTGAAGGTTTGTGTATTTCACGTTTCGTGTAAACGATATGGTTGTATCGCTATCAATTGGTAATAATGAGACATTTCTAGGATTTCCCGTATTTCTCTTTTACGATTTCCACGATATGAAATATGATAATTTAATCAAATTATATCTTTTCTGAGTACAGGCCTCCTATCAGCAGTTTTTAAATTTTAAGTAAGGCCACGTTATTACGTAAGGCTTTCACCGGCGACCTGGTTCCATTGCACAACTTGGGCGGATTGAGATTCCGCACTAGCATTTTTGCACTTTGAGGATAAGTATTTGAGACGATAAACCAGGTGGGTTGAGTGCATTTAGGAACTCTGCAGGATAGTATACAGCATCATCTGAATGCGCTTCAGTACCCATAAACTTGTATCCCGTACTATGGAATGACTCCAAGAAAGTGCCATTAATGTCGGAAGTCTTATGTGTCAGAATTGCACGTCTGCACAGACACTCCTTCGTTTTGCTGTTTTGGTTCTGGACTTCTGATATAGAACAATTAGTCCACCGCGCTACTGAAATGCGTGTTGGAATATTTCACAAGGCTCCAAAATATTTCGTAGACATGCTTGTAGGCTTCTTCACGATTTTTGCCTTCCTCGCTGAGCACGTGATAAATCAGCGCTCAAACTTGCAGTTAATAATTTTATTTGGTGCCTGCGGGTATTCAACATGGTTGCTTTCGTACTGTGTAATTTACAATGAGCTAGACTAGACTGCACTGGACAAAACGAGTGCGTGCCCAAGCGCAGGTGCACACTCTATTCCCTCACTGACATAGTCCAATGGGACAGCAAGCTGACAAAACCAGAGAGAAATACCAAGTTTTTTTTATAGGATAGGGTGACAAACGAGCACACAGTCCACCTGATGGTAAGTGGTTGCTGTGGCCCATAGACATCTACATTTATCCTCGTCAGCGAATAAAAATGCAGATGCGTTGTCACCCATGAGGACTAAGATGGAATGCCACTTTTCCAGTAAAAAGGGTATCCGGTTCTCTACACTCACCATACGAAACACAGCACCATTAAGCTGTAACTTTACGCTGGTATTCTGTGAGAGCGTGGTCCTTCCCCGGTCGAGCCGACCCATTCGTACTACAACTATACTACTAATATAGCTGCACCATCGCTCTACCGCCTACAAAATTGCAGAACTAACGCCTTTATGTGATCTTCGGGCACGGAAGTGAAAAACCACCAACTTTCTTATTCTAGGCTGCTACTTTAAATTTTTGGATAGAAAGACCAATAACTGATTTCGGCCTGGCCTGGGATTCTAAACCGTGACAATATGATCAGCAGTGAGCGTTTACGATAATAAGACCAACGAGGCAGCCAAGGTTCTAAATACATTAAATAATAATAATAAAGTGTAACATATTAAGGAATTTACCGTAGCAAACAAAGGTCTGTTAAGTATATATACACCCAGTAGCGAAAAGGCGGTCTTGCATAGGACGATTTGCATATGGAATACTTCCAACTCAAACTGTACTGGACAACCAATCGGTGTTAGGTGGTACGTCACTTTATTCAACAAAACGTTGGTTTCTTCCATCTGTATTAAATATTACAACATACTTAAAAATTAGCAAGAAGCAACATCAATTATTCTTTTGCAAGAGCGGAAAACACGCAATATTATATGTGTGGCAGTAATTTCATTGTCGGACCCAGGGTGCAGCATGTACGAACAGTTATGAACCGATGTACAAAATATATATTGCTATTGTAACCAAAAGTGATTTTTCATATAATTTAAGTAGTCAAAGTCTAACCTTTGTTCGGTACAAAACTTTCTTATAATTTATAATATTTATAATTAATTTTACAGCAGTAAAAGTTTTTCTTTTAAAAAGGACACAGGATGAGCCATCCTAACAATTTTGATGTCAGAAATGGGATGTCCTGGGAAAACACTTAAATTACTGGGACTCTTAAGTGTTAGGTGCATCGCGATACAGAATTCACGTCTCACACTTATTTTTGGCTATGTGAACCTCATAGTCCATCACCACGGTCCTTGGGTAAGGAGCCAGATGTCGACGGTAAGTCTTGGGTACATATGCCGAAGCCCGCACAGTTGCACTTGTGGTCGACGATAAGACTCCGCTACTAAGCGCGAGCCCGTACCGCATCATCTAGGACCTCCGGCTCCTCCATCGTGGCTGCACATCTTCCTTGTGGAATCGATTACCACCAGCGATTTTTCCGGACCGATAAGACTTAATGACCTTCAAGAAAAGAGCTTACTTCTTTTTGAAAGGCCGGCAACGCATCTGCCATTCCCCTAGTTCCCCTGGTGATGCAGTTGTTAATGGGCGTCGGTAGTCACTTACCATCATGTGAGCCGCATGCCCGTTTGCCCTTTTACTAAAAAAAACAACAACAGGGAAAACGCAATTTCATTAGCAGGTACAGACCAACTAATGATAAACTAATGTTTTGTTTAAATATATTGTGTCCCAAATTGAGGGAAACTTAAAAAAAATAGTAGTTGGCCTGAATTAAAACAATTTCTTAAACCAATATTCGGATAGAAAAACATTCGACGCATTTACACGTAGACCTACAAAATTGTAAACAGTTGCCTTCTGAAGATGTGACATGATATTCATTAAGGATTTAGTCGTGCCTTACGCGGATATTCACTAGAGCTGTGAGGATGAAAAACAACTTTTAGGTAGATTTGGCAATGGAAGACTAAGCCTTAAATACTTTCTTATTGGGTATGAATCTTAGTTATTTACATATTGTACGTTGTAGGAACCCATGAACTTTATCTTTAGCGATTACACATGCTATCGAGAAAGATTTTTATTAAATTAAGTAAATTATCGCAGCCCTCATCCAAATCGTGCTCTATTTGTCACAAACTTGGACATATGCAAGTGTTATAAAAATAAATCAAAAGTTTCCTATCCTAACATCCATCATCTTAATTATAATTTCATCGCATCATAACCATTCAAATAATCCAATTAATTATTATAATAAACCTCATTCTAATTTTAATCCTAGTAAAATATGTGCATATTGCAAAAAGAAAGTTCATTTAATAAGCGAGTGTCGCAAACTTAAGTATAAACAATAATATGCGCCTCGATCAACGTAACGCTGCACTATCAAGTACACAAGTACCGGATAATAATCGTTCTATTATACACGTTTTTTGCGCCTCTGAAAATAATAATGATGATTAGTTTAAGCACGGTTTCGGTTCCGTGTCTGAAACAAAACATCGTATTAATTTAATTGACACGAAAACTATTAAACTTTTTAAATCTCGTGTTTTTTATTCCTAAATTATGTTATGAAACACGGATGACAAAAATATTGATGACCATTTTTCAAATACTACGTTTCATGAGTCTTCAATAGAGTTTCAAGGTCGCACCTGTGGTCAATTCTCGGTGTAATGCACCTTCATCTTAATTAATATGCTCCACTTCAAATAAAGGACTCGATTCCCGTGTTTCTAGGTTATTTTTAACACAGGGTAATTAAAAATCAGAGACTCAAAAGGTTGAAAATAATGCCTCAGTTTGCTAAATTCCGCTTTCAACTAATACTGCTCGGGGAAAGCGGAGCAATAAGACCAAGACGACCCCTGTCACGCTATCCGTAAATTTTGCAGCATCATGGGACTTCATTCCAAACTAAACGCTGTCCATTACCATCTAGAGACGGCGAAGCCGGCCTTGCTTTTTTTAAACGAGACTCAGGTGTCCTCTCCGGCTAATACTTGATATCTCTCCTACCCGGGGTACAAATTAGAACACTCCTTTGTGCCCCGCGCTGGAGTTTGCGTATAAGTTAGAGGACATTTGTTTTCGACGCCTCGGCAGTCTTAAAGGTACGGACCTGTCCACCCTATGGCTGCGCGTAGACAGCGACGACCATCCCTGCGTCTACGGGTGACTCTATAGGTCCCTCTAGAGGTAATGCCGACATAGACCAACTCATCGACCACGTCCAAATGGCTGCAGACTCCGTGCTACAAAAGGTCCCATCCGCAGAGATCGTGATATTCGGTAATTTTAACGCCCACCACTCTGAATGGTTTGGTTCTCGTTTAACCGATCATGTGGGTAGATCTGTCTATGACTTTTCCTTGGCTGTGATGGGATGTGGAGATGTGGAGGATCATGTACCTTCCCTGTTGGACCTGCTGACCTATCATCCGGGCGGATATCAGGTCTCCGCCGATGCCCCTCTGGGCTCTTCGGACCATTGTCTGATTCGGAGTACGGTGCCACTCACGCTCCCACCGCAGTTGCGATCTGCAGTTTGCCACCGTTTATGGCACTATAGGTCGGCCGATTGGGACGGGATGCGGTCTTTTTTTGCATCCTACCCTTGGGGGCGAGTTTGCTTCTCGCCGGAAGATCCCAGCATTGTTGCCGAGTCTGTTGCTGATGTGGTACTTCTGGGTGTAGAACTTTTTATTCTATCCTCTGTGGTGCCCATCGGAGGCAGAGAATACTGGGCCTGGGCTAACGCATCAACGTCTCGGGATCAGCCAAGACCTCTTAAAAAGAAGTATATTTCAGCATCCAGGTCCTTCAAAAGCGTCATTGCCAAGACAAGTTTTGATCACATCGACAGAATTGGCGTGAAGCTAGTTCGCCTTCATTCGGGAACCCGTGCATTCTGGACTCTCGCCAAGGCTGTTCAAGGGAACTTCTGTCAGCCATCTCTTCCACCATTCCACACAGAGGACGACTCACTGGCCCATGCCGCAAAGGAGAAAGCTGATCTGTTAAGCTCTCTCGTTGCGTCGAACTTGACTCTAGTTGACGGGGCGAATACACCACAGACGATCCCGCAGTGTGAATGCTTCATATCGGATATGCGGTTTACACAGTTCGCAAAGCACTCTTCTCGTTATTAAGCACTCAACCCTCCGCCTCACGCAAGTGATTCTCGCCTGACCTGTCCGCGAATTAAATGTCACTATTTTTTACGACCGCTCGACGAGACATTCTTGATAAAAACGATTACTACTGAAAAACTGCTATAGCTACATTCAAATAAAAAATATTCTCAAAAGACTCAAAGAATTTAAAATTGTATTTTGTTAAAAGAAAATTAGTCAAATTAAAAATAAAGCCTGAAAATAAAGCTCAAATTTGGGAATGTCAAAAAAATCGTATTTATTTTTTATTTCGAGTTTTACAAGAAATGTGTAATACTTACTGGAGACAATTATTTTATATTATAATAGTACATGATATTCCCTTTAAAACGACACCAATATCAATAACATCTTATATACTCAATATACATAAGTGTATAATGTTTACACGATATAAATTTGATTAAATAAGTAAATAAATGAAAAAAATTGGTTTTAATAATTAGACACATCTCAACGGATATTTCGTTTATAAATTGCTATCAACGTGTTAATATTGAATCATTATTTTATATTTTGCATTCATTTAACACAAAAAAGTGATTAGAATACATTTTAAACAACATATAATCAATAAACGATGATCGCGTATAGTGATTAAAATTTAGAGCTAAATTATTATATGTAATCGTTTTGGAATTGTCGTAATGATACATATTTACTAAAGAAAATATCTTCACAATTAGTTTGATGTACAATAACATTAGAAATAACGTATAAAAACAAAAAAGTTATCACATTTTTGATCGAATTCCTCACACGTTAACATTCCACAAACAAAAATGGCGAAATTTAATTTTAACTTTTTTTTCCTAAATATTTTGTTACTATTATACAGATAAAATTCACTACCACAGACGACAAATTTCATATAGCACCATCTTTTTTTTATAGAATAAGGGTGACAAACGAGCACGCAGTCCACCTGATGATAAGTGGTTGCTGTGGCCCATAGACATCTATATCTATCTTCGTTTGCGAATCAAAATGCAGATGCGTTGTCACCCGTTGTTTTTGAGAGTTTTTGTCACCCGTTGTTTTTTGTCAAACGTTGTTGTTGAGGACTAAGATAGAATGCCTCTTTTCCAGTAAAATGGGTCTCCGGTTCTCTATGCATGGCTCTACCACGTTGAAAAATCTATAATTTTTTATCTATAATTTTTTACTGCAATAATAACAGCTATTTTTGCGCTGTACGCGTTTAAACCGAAAAATGTCGTTTGCTGACTAGACAGGTGAGGCAATAAAGGTTTTTGGGGACTGTAGTCACCGTGGACGCTTGAGTGGTTAAATCAACCAGTTCTAGGGACTGATATAATTACATTGAAAGGTCTCAGTGATAATGATTCCACATACGCTTCTCTAGGATCTATTAGGCTTGATTTCAAATACCAGATTTCTTCTAAGAGTAAGATATTATTTAACTTTTTTACATTACGACGGTATCAAAGGTAGTGATTTTATACAACATTTTAATGTAGATACACAATACTCTATTAGTTCTCTTAATTTACATGGTCATGCAATACCTTTTTATTTAAGTAAATCATTATACATTAAACCTCCACGGTCGGAGATGGTAATTGAGTGCCAAGTTGCCAATTTATTAGAAGTAGGTGATTGTAAAGAAGCCTTAGTATTAGATCAGAAAGTTTGTGAATATGTATTTTTAGCTAATTATTTTGTAACTTTAAAGCCGAATATTAGAGTTAAGATTATCGTCTTAAACTCTACGGTAAATGATATCGAAATTAAAAACTTTCAGGTTCAAAAGATTTCATACCAACCTATGTTGTCAAAATTAGATCATTTGCATAAACAAATTACTCATAACTTAAATTCTTTAAATATTCATCGTTAACGTCAAATACGATGCTATCACTTAAATTCTCAAGAAATAAATACATTAATGATTTGTATCTCAAAATACACGCATATATTTCAATTTGATGATTAATTCTTAACCCATACAAACAGTATTCGATATTCATACCGGGAACGCGCTCCCTATACATGTAAATTCATACCGTTTTCCCGAGATACATAAAATGAACTCGAGAAGCAAATTAAGAAAATACTTGACCAACATATTATCAGACCCTCCACTTCGTCTTGGAATTCCCCAGTTTGGGTTGTCCCAAAAAAAATTTAATGCTTCCGGCAAGCAAAAGTGGCGAATTGTTATTGACTATCGCCGACTAAAAGACGTCACTGTTTCTGAAGTTTATCCCCTCATTACGGATACCCTCCATCTACTAGGTCATTCCGAATATTTTAGTACACTAGACTTAGCCTCTGGATTTCATCAAATTTGCTTAGATTCAAAAGGTGTTTTCAGTGTTCCGAGCTTCAGTTTTAATGGTGTTTCTAGACATTTTGAATTCACACGTACGCCTTTCGCCCTCAAAAACACCCCATCAACCTTTCAAAGACCGATGAATTTTGTTCTTTCTGGATTACAAGTTATTCATTGTTATATATATTTAGATAACCGTATTGTATACTCTCACGATCTTGAATCGCATATGAAAAAACTTAAACTAATCTTTTCAAAATTCAGACAGGCTAATTTAAATCTACAGCCTGATAAATATGAGTTCTTGCGACGTGAAGTCACTTATATTGGACATATAATTACAGATCAAGGTGTTTTGTCTAACCCTAAAAAGGTAAAGTCTATTACTCAGTTTCCGATACATAACTTCTCAAGCGTCCAGCCCGCGCGATTAGTGTATCCTTGTACGTCCAGATACATGCGGTCCTGATTCGGCTGCTACCGCGCTCGCATGTTGTAACAAAAAAACCTATATAGCTTCTTAACTATAATAGCTAGAATAAAGAAATAAACTACGAAAATTGTAGAAGAATACAAATTAAACCTATGTATGTTTTAAGATCTAAAAATTTAATCTAAGTATTTAAAATTAGGTGTGAACATTGAATTCGAAAAAAAATTAACGTATAAATTTTATTAATTTACATCACAACGGAGAGGTATCTTTTACAAATAATTCAATTATTTCACAACTAGAACTGTGATATGTATAACTAATTATAAATAATCTAGTTTACTTTGACGTATAATAATCTAAGAAATATTAAAGCACTGGTCTCATAAGCAAGAATATGTTTTCAATCAACTTAAACAAAAGTTGGTTTCAGATTTAATTCAACACCCTGACTTCTCTCAACCTTTTATCGTAACTACCGATGCTTCCAATTACGCTGCTTGCGCAGTTTTGTTTTAGGGCAAGATTGGTAAGGATAAACCTATCGTCTATGCATCTCATACCTTAAATAAACAAAAAGAAGAAGGAAACTATTCGACTACAGAAAAGGAATTATTGGTAATACTCCTCGGTATTAACACTTTGCGACCAACACTTAATTTAAGATTGTCACAGAGCATCGCCCTCTTTAATGGCTTTCTAATGCCATAGATCCAGGCAGACGCATGCTCAGATAGCTATTACACTAACACTGCCGTCAGTCATGTTTTATATGCAATACACTGTACAAAGTGACTGACACGGCAGCTATCGGATTAAAATTACTACGAAGGCACTAAACTACGGACACGACCTTTAGTTTTGAAGAACACGACCAAGAAGAAGAGTTAAATTAAATTAGTTTTGCAGCAGTAAAAGTATTTTTTTGAAGTGCCCAAGACTAGCCGTCCTAACAGAACGCAGTGGTAATGTATTATATATGATTTTATTTACTACAACTGGTGCCAGTACACATTCGTGCTATGCTCACGAAAATGCGCCAAGAGTATTGTGGACTGTGCGTAAATGTTTGGATGTATTTTGTACTGATGTGCTCCGTTCTTTATCCTTGTAATTCAAAAATGCATCAATATAATATACAAATAAATACAATTTAAGTTTCTATCTGTATCGAAATAACTGAAAATAGATCCCACTAAGGCAAGGTCGGGTTCGCTAGTAAGATGTAAAAAATACAGAAAAGGAAAGACAATATGACATTTTTATTAATCAAAATGCTTGTAAAATTAGATAAAATACCCTCTTCTCATGACATTTATATTTTTGGGAATTTGAGTGTGATAAATGATTTGTAGGCCGCGTTTTCACGTGCAAGAACACTCGCAGAAGTCTTGCATAAGTTTATTGCAACTGTTTACATATTGTATGAATTCTTGGAATTATTTTAAATATCTTAAAATAATTGTCTTGTAAATATCTTATGAGAAGCTCAAGAATCAATCTATCGTAGCTTATCGCAGAAGAGTTTACACACGAGAGCTATGAGCTAAATTTAGTTTTGAGTGTTCTTGTGTAGGTGAAAACGCAGCCTTAGAATTCGTATACCATATCCTATGTTAGGCATATATATTATTTCATAATTAAGGGATTGACGAAGCGTAAAATAGCAGCTCAATGCTGCTGTGTTTCTTATAGTGAGTGTAGAGAACCGGATACCCCTTTTTACTTGAAATGAGGCATTATATCGTAATACTCAGCGGTGGCATCGCATCAGCGTTTTGATTCTTAATCGAGGATTGATGTAGATGCCTATGGGCTACATCACCCACTCACTCACTAGGTGGATTACATGCTCTACTGTGAACATAAATGTGATGTGATCGTTGAGGAACAACCCGTAATATGGAATATAGCTAATGCATTTTAACATGAGATGTTTATTACAATAGAGAATTTAGCGACTATTCGCTGTTCGCTTAAAGGTGTCTATAACATATTTTTGCAGATTTCCTAGTCTTAAAAAAATACTGAGTCGATAAATTATATGATAGACAAAACTGGACGCCAAGCCGGCACATTCATACTCGTATTTGTGCTAAGTATTATACTTTAGATTCATTTGTATGTAGTATTATAGTAGAATATTATTCATATTATGAAATGGAGACAAATTAGGGAGAGACCTTTTTACTGGAAACGAGGCATTTCGTCGTAGTCCTCAAGGGTGACAACGCATCTGCATTTTGTATGTTAGTCAAAGATAAATGTAGATGTCTATGTTTCACAGCATACATTTACCAAAAGGTTGACTGTGTGCTTGTATGTCGCCCCCATTGTATAACAAATATTGATCCACATTGGCGATGACATTAATAAACAATATGTAGCAAAAATAAGTTTTAAAACATATATAATCTGCTATATCTGTTGCTATATTTAATAATTTACCCATTCCGTGCGAATCCATGATAAGTCTTTAAGTGTGTTGTTTTTCAATGATTTTTCATTCCAGTATTTGTGTAAATACTAGAATAAAATCCATCATATATTATTTCTTTTGTAAAATAACTATGAGCACAATTCTTCGGACATTTATTTGTCACCCCTTTTTTTTTTCTTTTTTTTTTGCGGATGGAAAATCATCAAATGACGCCTTTCGCTCTGGGTGGAGCGGAAGGGAGTGTCAGACTTTTACTGACTAAAAACCATCCGTGTTCCTTCAGTGCCCTTACGTTCCGGAGCCGCGGTATCTCTTTCGAACAGCCCGCAGCCCCGGCAGGCGTCGGCCCTTGCGGGCCCCTTCACGCTGCTGACAGCTCTTTGAGGCGCGCGTGGAACAAAACGCGCCGTCGACACGGCCTGTCGTCGTTAGACGGACGGACGGCGAGCTACCCATTGCTCGCCGTCCACAGGCCCGCGCCTACGGTGGTCGGGGGCCACGACGTAGCCCCCGACGCCCGGGGCGTCTCCCGCGGCGGCCGGGAAGGAAAGCTGCTGCTCTCTCCATCTCTCGCTCCGCCACCTCCTTCGCTAGCATCACTGCTTCGCAGAAGGTGATGACGGCATCCCATTCCGTCTCGCTCCGGACCATGGCTTCGACCAGGGCCGGACGCGAGAGGTCGCCGCCGCCTATCGCCGCTACGAGGACACGGCGGTGCTCCGCCCAGGCAGGGCACACCTCCACGGTGTGCTCCACCGTGTCCTCCGGTCGATCCTCGCAGTGGGAGCACCCGGGCGTTTCCTCCCGCCCGATTCGGTGCAGGAACCTCCCGAACACACCGTGTCCGGTGAGGACCTGCGTCAGGCGGAAGATGAGGACGCCGTGGCATCTCTCAAGCCACTCCTCAAAGAGGGGTCTTATCGCCGCTATAGTGGCGTGCCCATTATTTGTCACCCTGAATTTAGTTCTTTGATTGCGCAATGAATTGCTTAGGTTATAGATTGTCTATTGCACAGCCAAAAGTGCAAACTACGGAGTGACTCAGAAACGTCAGCCAAACTGTTGTTATGAGTCGTTCCTCTGTTACTCGTAATCCTACTAGTTGTGTCTACTGGAAGGGCTTAATATAACTCAATAAATATTTATCATATAACAACCGAATGCTCCCCACATGTTTATAAGTAAATACATAAATAATGTGAATATAATTTTATAATTATTAACTATCTTAACTAAGTAAAAACTGTACAACGTACATGCTTTAAGTTAATCTTTTTTTTTATAGGAGAGGGGGCAAACGAGCATGCGGCTCACCTGATGGTAAGTGACTACCGCTGTCCACGAACAACCGCAACATCAGGGGAATTGCAGAAGCGTTGCCGGCCTTTTAAAAAGGAGTAGGCTCTTTTCTTGAAGGTCGCTAAGTCGTATCGGTCCGGAAAAATCGCTGGAGGTAAACTATTCCACAAGGAAGTTGTGCGAGAAAGAAAACATCTTCTGAATCGCACAGTGGTGGACCGCCAATCATCCAAATGGTGTGGATGGTATCGGGAAAATCACCTGGATATCCGAACAATACAAAATATTTTATGCCAAACTGATACTCGAAGAAGCTGTATATGATCTAGCAACTAATCAAAGTTTAGTTGTATTGTTGCGAGGAGTTGTTAAGGAGAGCACCTTCTAAGGCAATCTATGATGCGAAGTTATATTCAGCAGATGAATTTTGATGAACTGTAATGATTATGATGCTAATAGTGATAAGTAGGAATAAGCGTAAAAATAAAAAATTAGTACGCACCTCTTCATGTGTTCGATGGCAGGTCTCAATTAAAATAAATATTTCGGTGAAGTAGCCAATAATTGTCATAACTGTCAAAATTACTGTGTACCATCGACTTACTTCGCCTCCGAAATCTGTACAGAACAAGCGATATCAAAACCAAATGTTTTAAAAAATAATATAAGTGGCGATGCGGAGAGAGGGTAAAGAGGCGGTGTGGAGAAAGTAAATGGTCCAGACCCCGTAATTTTAACGCAGAACCTTAATACTCATTCAAAACTTAACTGAATTCGGCGTGGTATACGTGATGCGGTTTTACAATTAGCTTTTACCATGTTGTTGCTGTGTTATATATGTTATAGTTAGCTGTAGTTTCCTGATTGTGCCTTATATATATATAAACACAGTCTAAAGTCGTAGAAATACGAGGGCGGCACTGAAAATTTCGGGAATCAAGGAAGTGACACAACATTACTATTTAAAAATGTATTTATTGCTTTTCGTAGTATTCTCCGCGAAATTTGGTACATTTTTCCATACGATGGAACCAATCATTGAAGCAACCATTCCATTCGGAAGTTGGGGTCTCCAAAATGGCCGTTTTGTAGGCGTCCACAGCTTCTTCAGGTGATGAAAATCTCTGTCCACGCAATTATTCTTTATTTATTCTTTATTTTAGGGAAAGTATAGAAATCATTAGGGCTTAGGTCGGGGCTGTACGGCGGATGGTCTAATAATTCTATGTTTTCTTGCTCTAAAAACACTTTTGTTCTGTGTGCGGTATGAGGACTCGCATTGTCGTGATGAAGGATGATGCGGCGGTTGCAGTTCTCTTTACGGAGTTCAGAAACGACCTGTGGCAAACAAATGCTAGCATAGCATTCTGCATTAACCGTTCTTTGTCCCTCAAGAGGAATAGTCGTAACATGGCCGGTTTTGGAGACAAACGTGGCCACCATTTTTTTTGCAACACTCCGTGAACGATCAATTTTTGTTGACTTTAACTCATTTTCGAACACCCAAACTCGTGACTGGTTTTTTGTTTCGGGTTCGTACGCATATATCCAGGATTCGTCACCTGATACGATGTTGTATACAGCATTTGAAGTTCCGGCGTGGAATCTTTTGAGAGTTCTGACGCACCAAGTAACGCGAGCCGCTTTTTGCTCTTCACAGAGCGAATGCATCCATCGGGAAAACAACTTTTTTACACCTAATTGTTCATGCAAGATTATTAGTATTTGACTCATGCCAATGTCTAAAGTTGCCTGTATTTTGCGGTATGTCACATGTCGATCTTCCTCAATCAGCTTACGCATAGCATCAACGTTTTCTTGGGTGACTGCAGTTTTTGGACGACCTTGACGGGGATCATCACTGAGCTTGATACGTCCACGTTGAAATTCAGCAAACCAGCGATAAATTGTGGTTTTAGATGGGGCTTCACCACCAAATGCAGAAATCATCCGGTCAACACACTGTTTTTGTGTTAAACCACTTCGAAAGTCATAATAAATCATCGCTCTTGAATTTTCTCGAGTCAATTCCATTTTCTCAACGACTAAACAAGTTTGACAAAACCTTGTGACAAGACCGAGAATCTTTTTTTAAATAAATAAATGGTATTCGATTTTTAAAACCAAGGAGTTTTCAATTAAAAAGATTTTAATATGACGGGAACAGTGGAAATATTCCATTCCCGATACTTTTAGTGCAGCCTATGTATCACAAAATTTACTCAAAACATCTTCTAAACTGATATAAATTACATAATATTAACAATTAATATAATAATAATAATAACGAATTCTTTACATTTGGGTCTCGAAAAATTGGTATATTTGAAAACAAATCAGTCTTGAAATTCCACGTATAAAATTAAAATTAAAAGTCGTCACATATCACTATGAACATGGACCGTACTGCAGTGTTTTACGTACTGAGAGTCGACCCGCTTAAATTACATTACACGTGTTAGATTACAGTCATAAGGTCTATGCCAACCAATGGCACCAATGGCACGCGTGCCATCTATGACACGCGACACAATTTCTTGCGCACACCACCTATCACTAAGTTCACTATGAATTATTATAATATAATACCACAGATTAAATAAGAGTATAAAAAATATAACAAACGCGAGTGATCATACTACGCTACGGAGTGTTCGGGCGTGTTGCGCGGGGCGGCGGTAAACATGAAGTCAAAATTATTTTACGGCACGTCTATCATAACGAAAATAGTATTCATTATTTCATTGTTTCATTATCAGTTCAATATGACTTTGACGTAAATAAGCGTATGTATTACAGCCCTATTTATACTTTGTATTTGTAATAATATTTACCTGGTAGGCATAAGGTTATTAACAACTGATGACTGTATAAAAATAAGGCCGAAGTTGTAGCCGTACACATGACGAAAATCATTATTCCGTTTTCCTCATTAAAATTTCTCACCACGTTGCATAACCGGACGTAAGAAGTAGACATGTCATGTAGAGATCTTCTAGCTGCAAAACTTGTATTTAAATAATCACAAGGTATAGTCACACACAGTAGACATATTCTTACCTTAAACACTAGTAACAAACATGAGCTTGTAATGCCAGTTACTAGACTCCACAGAATTAGTAATTCATTTATGGGGCAATGTATACGCTTTTACAACAAAATCCCAGAACATGTTCAAAGTTTGTCAATAAACGTTAGTAGCCTAATGGCAGGGCGCGGACCGCGAACTCGAAAGGTCGTGGGTTCGAATCCGCCATTCGACTACTGTCGTGAACCACTTCTAACACAAGCATTTTAAGCTTACCAGAAGTGGTTAAAGGGAGTATTAGTAATGTTTTAGCATTACTAGTATTTAAAAAAAACTAGTTTAAAAGTTTTAATAAAGAAAAACTGTACAAAAAGGGTTATTATAATGTCAAGAAATACATAAATGAAAATAACCCCTGGGAATAAGGTGATCGCCACCATGCTGGTTCTATGAAAATTCATTTAAAATTGTATAATCAAAATTATTGTTAACCTAAATTATGTTTAAAAAAAGTCCCGCTGGGTTTCTTGCTGGTTCTTCCCAGGACAGATGTATTTTCCGAACCAGTATAACCAAGTAATAATCAATATTCAGAATTCAGTGTCATTTGAAAAGTTAAGAGTACATTGAAAACTTCAACTGATTATTTGTGTACGTGTTGATGACTATCGATACACTTATGGATTAATACTTTATATATTAAATACTTTTTATGATATTTGTTTAGTTCTAATTTAGAAATCAAATAAGATAAAAATTAAATTGCAATCATTATACAAACTGTTCAGATTCTGGGTGTCCATCAGCTCTCTAAGGCGGTTGTTTATTTGTTTAAACGCAGACTTTAGTCGAACAACAAAACAAGCAACCTGCATGAGAAGGAGAAGAGCCATGCTGTACTCGATAGAAAAAAGTCCATACATACATAATATTATCGCTGGAACAATTTAACTTTCTTAGTATACATGGATAGATTAAGCACTTCAAAATGTTTTATTTGTAACCAACGCACTTTTTTCTATTGTTGAAAAAGTATATAATCCAAAATACGAAAGCTGATTTATATATGAAATAACTAAAAGAACAATCACTCCAACACTAAAGATTTTATCATTAAACTGTTGCGTAAGATCACACCGCATGTCTTGGTGCACCTGAAATATTTAACGCTTATTAAAAAATGTTTTTTTTTTTAATTTGAGTGACAAATGACCTTACAATTGGTAAGGGGCTACTGCAGCTCATGCACACCTGCATCAAACTTTCAATAATGAAGGCACAGAGTTCCTCACAGCTAGTAATTTTTCTGGTTCTCATACACTTCAAGTCCGAACAGAACCAACAGGAACTGTAGTGCAGTATCTAGAGGCAGACATAAAACAGGGTGGTTCCAATCCTGACGGACTAAAACTCGCTGAAATTGACAAAAATTGCGTTGCCAGAAGAAAAGTATATCTGCATTCGACAAAACGATAGTTGAGGGAGCTCTTTTTAGATTCTTCTTTTAATTGTTATTACTTATAGTAATGCTTTCCTTCATATAAAATTGGACATAAATTTATCAGAGATTAACGCTGGAGTTGGTAACACGCAATAGGCTTGGCATGCCGAAAAATTAGCCTAGCAGCGTTTTCTTCCTAACTTTGAGCGCGTCACATTGACGTAAAAGAACTAAATCTTAGCCAGGCCTCATATCAATACATCACTGAAAACAAATTAGGTTTAGTGGAGATTAGTGTGCACAAACGTAGACAAACAGAAAAAAGTTTATTTACGGATTCATTTTAAGTATGGATGTGATGCCAGAAATAAATTATGTGATTTAGAAAATTTATTGCGAAAATGATGGTAAAATAATAAAACTGATTTAAAAAGTTAATATATACTATACTGAAACCTTTTCTATTTGCTTCAAATATCGTAAAAATTTTCTCATACGTGTTCGCCCGTCGTATACCCCGAAACCTATTATGATCTTTATTATCATAATTTGAGTGAACCATGTGATCAAAGATGAAAGATTAGGAGCTCCTATAGACTTGCTCGTACCATAATACTGCAAGTCTATTACAACTCCTATAAAACCTGCAACACCTACAAAAATCATTCAAAATTAATTAGTTCATATCAATTTTATTCTTAATTCCAGATACACCATAACAAGGAGGCAACAGGAGGTAGGCAGCAGTTATCATTCATCATCATTACAACCCTTCACAAGTCCACTGCTGAACATAGGCCTCCCCCAAAGAATGCCACAAAGCACGGTCCTGAGCCACCTGCATCCATCGACTTCCTGCATGTCTTACCAGGTCGTCACTCCATCTCGTGGGGGGACGCCCTACACTTCGCCTACCGGTACGAGGCTGCCACTCGAGAACCTTTCTTCCCCATCGGTTGTCGGTTCTTCGAGCTATATGGCCGGCCCACTGCCACTTCAGCTTACTAATCCGTTGGGCTATGTCGGTTACTCTGGTTCTATTGCGGATATCCTCATTCCTAAGTTTATCACGCAGAGAAACTCCGAGCATAGCCCTCTCCATAGCTCGCTGAGCGACCTTGAGCTTCCTCATACGGCCAGCAGTGAAGGACCACGTCTCAGTTCCATAAGTCATCACTGGCAACACGCACTGGTTGTACAATTTCGTTTTCAGGTTTTGAGGTATGTCTGACGAGAAGATGTGTCGTAGCTTCCCGAACGCTGCCCAGCCGAGTTGAATCCGTCGATTGACCTCTCGGTCGAAGTTGGACTTACCTAGTCGGACTATTTGTCCCAGGTAAACATACTCGTCAACAACTTCGAGCTTAGTGTTCCCAACAACTACCGGCATAGGTGTGACATGGACATTGAACATGATCTTTGTTTTGTCCATGTTCATCTTAAGACCTATCCGTTGGGAAACACTATCGAGGTCATTGAGCATAGTGCTTAGGTCCTCCAGCGATTCTGCCATAAGGACTATATCGTCGGCAAATCGAAGGTGAGTGATGTACTCGCCATTGATGTTGATACCGTATCCTTTCCAGTCCAGAAGCTTGAAAACGTCTTCCAATGCAGCGGTGAAGAGTTTCGGGGATATGACGTCACCCTGTCTTACACCTCTCTGCAATTGGATAGGTTTCGTACTCTGGTTCTGTACTCGGATAGCCATCGTAGCCCTACTGTACAAGCACAGGCAGCAGTGTCTTCCTGAAAACTATTACTCTAAATAATAAAAGACTGCAGTTGCCAAGCGAATTAAATGGCAACTATAGCAAATTTCCTCCAACGAGGCAACCTATGGGATAGGTCTATGTTCAGCAGTGCACTTTTGATAGACCTTTTAATTGAATTATATTACTTAATAAATTAATTAAGTATTTCACTAGGTGGTAGGAGATCAGATGCACTACTACCCGGACAGGTAGATACCTTCATCAAAAGCAGTACTTGCACTGATGTATTCAGATCTGAAGGCTACAGAGAGCCAGGATAATTACAGGCTATTTAAAAGTAAAAATTAGGGATTTTATCGCTTCAATATAAGAAATCATTAGTCTAGAATGGTGATAACGCATCTGAAGCCCTCGTTATTTGAAGTCGACAGGAGGTGTCTTCGGACTGCAGTAGCCAATTATTACCCGGTGTTGTGTAGTTAGTACAAGGGTACAGTTGCAGGGAGTGCACTTAGCAGGCGGTTTGACGATCGCACTAACAGATGCCTCGCGCCTTAGATGCTGCAGCCCGTCGCCGGTCCGAGTTTTTAACGTTTATGACGTTAATGAAATATAGTTCAAGGTAATGTAAATTTTAAAGTCAAATTGTACCGCGTTGCGCTGAAATGATCCAACCCACAAACTCGCCAAATTAATGATCCAGAGGCTCTTTTTTCAATTTATTTTCAAGAATGAGTCTGTACTGTCATAAGAAAAATGCATTTATCTTTCCAATATGAACAACTTTATATTTTTGATGCTTGAAACATTTCTGCACAACAGCGTCTAATTATAATATTATAATGATACTTACTCACGCCTGTGAAAAGAATCCAGCCATATAAAACTAATGAGTTAGACATTCGAGCAACGTAAACATTGCCAAGCGGTGTCAAATCTAAAGGAGCGACACCGTGAAAGCGAGATATAAGTAACACCGTATACAAACACCCGCCCACTAAACACGAATCTTCATCTTGAGCCATTTTTTTTTAATTTAGCTTATTATACTTTTTGTGACAATTTTAAGTTCAATGTACTTAATGCGACATGGATTTTGATAATTTGTTGATACTAATAAAATTATATTGAAGGGAATTTAAATTTGAATCATATATATATACGTCCTCTCTGTTATGACTTATGAGCCGCTTTGTCTCAATGATGTCAGGTCTAAAATGACTGTACATGGAACGTGATCGATTTATAAAAAGGTAATGCCCACCTATAAGGGTGGTTTCACACATTTCCGAGACGTTAATTTCGAGTCAGCGTATTTGATATCCCATCAATCCAGGCGGTATTTTTTTTAATCAGGGAAATTTTTATCGCTGTACACATTACAAATACTCGCGTTATTTACTCCAAGTAAGTTCAAATGGCTTGCGTAGACAAGAAGTGATTTATGACAGCAGTCAAGTGACGGATTCGAATTCATGATATTTAAGTTACAGACTACGAAATAACCGGCGTTAACAAGTCTTGACCATAAGGCTACTGTCACTTCTTGCTATTTTAAATATTTTTTAAATTCTTCTTTTTTAAAAAATCTATCGATACTTTATTTAATCTTGTTCAGCTTGGCAGCTTAAACATGGATATTTTTTCATGGTGGAGAACGAGCACACAGTCCACTTGATGGTAAGTGGTTTCTGTGACCCATTGACACATTTTTTTTTATTTATACGATCGGGTGACAAACGAGCACACAGTCCACCTGATGGTAAGTGGTTGCTGTAACCCATAGATATCTACATCTACCCTCATTAAACAATCGAAATGCAGATGCGTTGTCACCCGTGAGGACTAAGATGGAATGCCTCGTTTCCAGTAAAAAGGGTCTCTGGTTCTCTACACTCACCATACGAAACACTGCTATTTTACGCTGGTATTCTGTGAGAGTGTGGTCCTTCCCTGCTCGAGCCGACCCATTCGTGCTACAACTATACTACTAATATAGCTGCAGCATGGCTCTACCACGTAGAAATATACACATAAATCTTTCCGCCTATTAGTTTGTCACCCCTGATGACTAATATGGAAAGCTTTGTTTCCAGTAAAAAGGATCTCCGGTTCTCTACACTCACCATATTATATCAGTATAATATAACAGCATTAATCTGTTATTTTATGCTGGTGTTCTTTGAGAGCGTGGTCCTTCCGTGGTCGACTAATGGGTGCTACAACCATAATATAGCTGCCGCGTGGCTGTACCACGAATTAATAATAATATTAAATAATATAATAATATAAATAAAATTATTATTACAACTAGCTGTGCTGTGAACTCGTCCAACAACTCTTTTAGAAATGACGTCTGGCTCTTTTTCATTGTAACGGTTTTCACTTTTAACAAATACTATCATCACTCTCGAATTAGAGCCCGAATTTTGTTTTTATTCGAAAACGGTGGATCTAAATCTCATAGGCTGGTAATAAAGTACGGCATCACTAGTGTATCAGCTCTGTATTCACCAACCCGAATGCTTAGTGTATTGGCCAACTATTACAAAAACTATTACACAAATCAGTAGACAATTTTTTTTAAAATATTTTCATCAAGCAATAGTTAGAGGTTGTTAAAGGAGAAAATAAAGATTAACATAAATATTAAAATAAATAAAAGTTCTAACAGAGTTAAAGAATCGAAGGATAATAATATAAGGAGAATCGGAGAATTGAAAAATATTTATAAAGCAAAATTTTCATCTATTTTAAATTTTTTTTTACATTTAACTTTCAATTATTTTACATTTATATTTTTCTTAGTATTAGTTAATTTTGTCTTTCAGATCTCTTCATTAAACGTGGTAGAGCCATGCTGCAGCTGTATTATGGTTGTAGCACGAATGGGTCGGCTTGACCGGGGAAAGACCACGCTCTCACAGAATACCAGCGTAAAACAGCAGCTTAACGCTGCTGTGTTTCGTGTGGCGAGAACCGGAGACCCTTTTTACTGGAAACGAGGCATTCCATCTTAGTCCTCACGGGTGACAACGCATCTGCATTTTGATTCTTAATCGAAGATAGATGTAGATGTTTGTGGGCCACAGAAACCACTTACCATCAGGTGGACTATGTGCTCGTCTGTCACCCTTATCCTATAAAAAAAATCACTATAAATGGTCTCATCACATACATCAATTATTTACCGAAATCTGCGCTTTTGAATTCAACCACTTACTACATATTTTTTATTGGAGATATGACATTCACGGTCACAATTCTTTTTCTAGGAGCATATGGTGGACGGCAGCGTATTAATCGTTTTTTAAAATATGTTACTCGTATAAGCAAGGTTTATTATTCTTATAACTCATTAATAGGCTGAGTTTTTAACTTGACCTAATGTTACATTTTTTTTTTGAGAAATCTGAATGAAAAATATAAGAAGATGGTAATATCATCGATCATAACAAGTAACTGTGCACTAATAATTTGGAGTCATTCTTTTTTGTAAAAATAATAAAGTTTCACACTTAGAACGGTAAATCGATTTAGAATTTGATGTTTCTTGGAGTATTTTCTACATAATATTTTAAGCATTTTCTTTGTTTTCACAACTAGTTATAACTGTATACTGCGTGCTTTGCTTGGCACATTTTATATTGTTTCGTCTCGAGGTGCAGGCAATGTGTACTGTTTTGATTGTGCATACAGCATTGCAGTGGGTTAACAGAGCGTTTAAAAACTGCAGAGGTTCATCTATATCAAATATCAAGGGAGTTTTTTCTGATTTACCAAGTAGCCCGGAAAAAACTTTATCGTTGCAACAGCACATGCCAAGTATTTCTTTTTTTTTATGGAGCGGCAAATGTTAATCTGTGTTTTTTTAATAAATTAGATTATCATTATTACAAGGGGAAGTCTCAGCGTAGGAGAAGGACACGGTATGAGCAATTACATCCGGAGTCCAATAAAGCCCAAAGTCGCCGTGACCTTAAAAATGTTAATGGACAAAAATGCGCCACACACAGAAGAATATAAAAAGCTCTGTTTTATTGAAAAATAACAATTACTGTGATGGAAGTATATGCAATAACTATCCAAAAATAAAGTAACTTTTTGTCACTTCTTTTTTATTAGGCGGCCTTAATAGTCTTCAGATGTTACTGGATAAATAAAGAGATTAGGACAGCCTACGTATAAAGTTTTGCAAAAATCTTTTTTTTTGTATGGGACTCTGGCCAGTTTAATTCTAAAATACGATTACATAGAAGTAAAGATACAAATGTTCCAATTTTAAATTCTATAGCAGTGAAAAATGTAATTGAAGAGAATAGATTAATTATGTATTATGAGATTCAGCACATATTGCAATGAGCATTTTTTTTTGGGACCAAAAAGCGTTCACTAGTTTAAAACTCCTTCGTGAGAGGAGAGTAGTTTTGCGTTGGGTGCTGCTCAAACTCTCTTTTACTCGGAAGCCGGCCCTCGTGGGTGGTGCCAGACATAACAACTAAATTTCAACATGGTCACCTGGGCGTGTTAACGACATTTTTACGCAGGTAACCCGGGTTCAACCCCCGCCGTACTATTGGAAAACCGGGTGTTTTTCGTCTCAAAACCTCATATTTCAGTTGTTTAAAAATTTATTAACCTGTAATTATACATACGTATATGGGTTTTTATTTAAAAATTTTAAGTCAAAATAAAAATTTGACCAAAATTGATATTAAATTACAGACTTATTTTTTTTGACCACAGGTAAATTAGGTTTTGAGAACTGTTTAACATATCTCGTTTCAATAAATTTATAAATACACGGTCATCTATGCTATTTTATATAGAAATAAAAGTTTTTGAAAAAATTGATTTTTATCTCGCGATGTGTTTTGGGTTCGTATCAAAAAAGGTGCAAATAAGTGCAAATTATTTTTATCCCTAAACAGAGTAATGTGTGAAGATCTTAATCCAATAAATATCTCTAAAATCTCTCTAGTTAAAAAAGTGTAAAAATATAACCACTTAAAATATATGGTTTAACTAACTAATACGAGTATAATATAATATTATTTACAAAAATTTGAAGAAGCATATAAACATTTCAAATATGTATAATAATTATATACTAATATGGAAAAATTTCACATAATTGTGGCATTGAATCGTAATAACGTATTTCGTCAAAATCATCTAATCTAATATAACTAAGATTTGATGCTCTTTTTTACTTATGTTAAACATACAAAATAAAATAAAAATACCTAAAAATAAACTTTATTTATAATAATATATTACTTTACAATTTTCAGCACGTAACAACGACGTTCATTAAAACCAGTTATGAGAAGGCTTTGTATGGGGCTTTCCCATAGTGCACCGGCACCAAGGAAATGGCGGTGAAGGAAAACATCGTGAGTGAAAATTGCATATCTGAGAAATAAGGAAAACAAGTTATTTCGCGGATATGTGAAATTCCCCAACACGCATTGGGGCAGCGCGGCGGACATTTTCTTACCCTAACCCCCCCCTCTGAAATGCGTATATGGGCTGCAACTTTAACTTTAACAAGTGCATTTTATAAGTTAGTAGACTATTACTCTTTAAATTCTTAATTCAACTTAGCTATGACAGTTTTTTAATGTTAGAATTTACTACGATTTCATAGATACCAATTTTTTTGCGCGGAACACTAATTTTGTTTTTGAGTAATGTTATCATCGTATAAATATTGACAAATATTGACATTAATATTTATACGATACTAACTTCACTCAATTGTTTTGCCTTCCCGGAACCCCTCCACTAACACTTAAACTTTATGATATGGTATTAAAGTTCAAATTGAATTTTAAGTATTATTACAAATCTTTTGTATGACAATATAGACAAGTGTTGTTTTTAGACTTTATCAGGCAATTTTTTTAAATATTTTTCTCCGTAAGAACCATCTTCGTACTTCAAGAAATATTATAAAAAAAGAATCAGCGAAATCGGTTCAGCTGCTCTCAAGATTTGCGCTTAGCAACACATTCAGCGATTCATTTTTATATTATAGATACGTCCATATATATCAAATGCCAACGAATAGTGGACCATAAAAGTGTTGGAAGAAGACTTCAGTCGCAGCGGGGCCATACCAAAGATGCGTGACAATCGTATAACCAGCGCTAACGATTCATGAACTTCAACACTATACTGAGACATACCGATTTTCTAAAATATTTGTTGAATATTCGTCTGCAATAAAAAGAAAAATTATAGCAATCATTGCAATTACCCCATTTTTGTAAGTTTTCGTAAGATAAATATTACTTAAATAGGTCTTTACCTAATATAAAACTGTCGTTCTGCAGTAGTGGCCACTTCACAACAAAATAATTTTTGTTTGGATAAGAATTCCAATTTAAAATTAATTTTATTTTAAAAAGATGGAATACTTTTTTCAAAATTAGTCATTTTTTTAATTATTAGCGTTATGTTTCCATCGCATTTAAATCTTTCACCTCATCACGGATACGTTAAAAAATCGAGTAATTATGGAATATAAGTACCGTCGTAGCAGCAATGTGGCGCAAGCGGCACGCAACATGAACGACGTTTACGTAACAAATACTACAAATGAAAGCACCACCTGTTAATAGCTTGCCCACTTCCGTTCTGGAAATTTCAACCTAAAAATGAACCGCGTGTTTGTCGAAATCTTTGGTCGACAAAGACGAATTAATGGCGATGGTGGAAGCTGATGATACTTAATCTACGGCTGAATTAGCAGCAGCTTTCGGTGTTAGCGTCAAAACAATATTGGTTCATCTGCGTCAAAATAGCAAGGTAAAGAAGCTTGACAAATGGGTGTCCACAAACTCAAAGATCGCCGTGATGTTTCTTGCACAGCTCAACAGGAACATAAACGAAAAAATTTTGAACCACATTGTTACCTGCAACGAAAAATGGATTATGTTTGACAATCGCAAGCATTCAGGAAGTTGGTTAGATCTTTTTCCAGATTTTGGGTAACTTTTAGGCGAGAAAAAATTGGACGAGAGGCAACAAATTCAAAGAATTTGTTGCCTCTCGTCCAGTTGTTTCTGAATAAGCTGCCACTGCGTTGGCAAAGGTGCATCGATTGCATGGGTGATTACTTTGATTTATAGAAATACAATATGCAGGAAAAATTGCGTTAACTTATTTAAATAAAATGGCAATTTCATAGGTATCATCATCATCATCATCATTACAGCCTTTCATAAGTCCACTGCTGAACATAGGCCTCCCCCAAGGAATGCCACAAAGCACGGTCCTGAGCCACCTGCATCCTTCGACTTCCTGCATGTCTTACCAGGTCGTCACTCTATCTCGTGTGGCGTCGCCCTACACTTCGCCTACCGGTACGAGGCTGCCACTCAAGAACCTTTCTACCCCATCGGTTGTCGGTTCTTCGAGCTATATGGCAGGCCCACTGCCACTTCAGCTTACTAATCCGTTGGGCTATGTCGGTTACTCTGGTTCTACTGCGGATATACTCATTTCTAAGTTTATCACGCAGAGAAATCCCGAGCATAGCCCTCTCCATAGCTCGCTGAGCGACCTTGAGCTTCCTCATCCGGCCAGCAGTGAAGAACCACGTCTCAGATCCGTAAGTCATCACTGGCAACACGCACTGGTTGTACAATTTCGTTTTAAGGTTTTAAGGTATGTCTGACGAGAAGATGTGTCGTAGTTTCCCGAACGCTGCCCAGCCGAATTGAATCCATCGATTGACCTCTCATGGGTATAGACCTAAAATAAAACATAATAACAGCGTATTTTACACTATATGCACAGTACTGCACAATAAATAAAAATTCTACGCAATTAATTTCGTAAATATTCGTTTTCAAATTCTCTGAAAATCTCATTTGATGTGCTTTATAAATAGAACCTGATGTCTGAACCCGGGTTACATTGACCTAAATAATTAAGTGCTTTTTTACCACATCCTCGACTATAAAGGGAATCACCGTGAGGAAACTTCCATGTACATATGAGGCACTAAATCGCGATGGACTAATTGCCCCGTTACCTCTACGCTCTCATAAATATAATGAGTCTAGTGTCCAGCATTATGAAACATGAATAAGCAGTTATTTTAACAGGTAAAAAGTCTGTTTACTACAGATTAAAATGTTAACTATGCGCCAAAGTAATTATTGCGAAAACGCTTAGACATTTCACATTCAATTAATTTTCTAAAAATAAAAACTAACTTACATTTTATGTATCTAAATTAATAATGAATTAAGACCGTACTAAATACAAAAAGCAAAACATTAAAAGTAGAAAGCTTTTTAGATAGCGCTGTTGTTTTTACTTGTTTGTTCTTGAAAAGTATTTATCTGTATCTTTCCATTCCGGCAAACAACGCGTAATTATATAGTAAAAACATAAGCTACGGAATAACCACTCATGAATACATTTGATCGTATCTTTAAGGTAGAGTGAGTTCCGTAAATAATTAAACGCTACATTGCACATTACAGTACAAACAAAACACTCAACAAAACACCAAACAGCTCACGAATCAATATGTTTTATACCATTAAATGGACAGAATATAAAGCTTTATTTTAGTGAAGATTTTTTTTAAATACAGCAACAGTATTATGTTCTACAACCGTATTTTGGTCTCGGCAGCCAGTCTAACCGGAGGATAGCCATCTCCATCTGTGCAGAACAGGATAATAGCGCATAAGTGTATGCGTAAGCACAGATGCATTCTATATTCCCTCACTCTCATTGTTCGAAAGGACGGCGATTTGATACGACCGGAGAGAGATAAGCGCAGGACAAACGACTAAATGTGCTTTCCTAGGTACGGGTGTGGAAACACCGCGAAATTCCTGAAACCAGGCTGTTACTGAAAATCCTGATATCGGAACCAATACTGATTTCTGCCTGAAGCAGAATTCGAACCCAGTACCATATAGTCAACAGTTGCGCTTATGATCGCTAGATCAACGAGGAAGTTAACAACAATAGTCAACGAGATATTCAACAGTCAGTAACAGTATATCACATCGCATAGTAAGCTTTTTTACATCGTTTTTATTCTTAATTGCTACATCTACGTCAAATTCTCACCACTCCATGGGTTGACTGGTAGAAAATTCCTCAAGGTATTAATTCTGCCTTTTGTTTTCTTTAGTTTTATGGAACGCAATAAAGAATAAAATAAGTAAAATATTGGCCTTTCCTAAAATAAGCGCAATTTTGAAAAGCCCTATTTTTATGATAAAGCTTTTTGATTATCGGCCCGTGAAATCATTGTCCTTTCTCGTTGTATGGTAATTATTTATTTAATTATAATTGGTAACAAGTTTCATTTGCACACCTCACAGCGTGACGGAGTGTCCTACTCTCGATATGTGGCCATACCTCAATTTCCAGGGGTCAAAAAAGAGCACGTTCTGGGCAGTGTTTTTATTGTGCATCCGAACAATACTGAATGCTATCACCTTCGCATGCTTTGTCATGCGATCCAGGGCCCAATTTCGTTTGAAGCGTTACAAACTGTACATGGTCATGTATATTCCCCGTTCTAATCAGCGTGCAAATCTCTCGGCTTGCTTGAAGATGATCAGCATTTGTTCGCAGCAATGGAAGAGACAGCACTTTGCCAATCACCGCAAATGGTTCGGGAATTTTTACGATTATTTTAGTATTCTGCCAAGTATCAGACCCTTTAAGCCTTTGGGAGAAATTCAAAGAATATCTATCTGAAGATTTTAAAAGGCAATTAGAAAGACAGGGAGATGTGGATGTAGAGCACATAACAGATGTGGTATTTAACAAATGCCTTTCGGTAATCGAAGATGCTGTATTAGCGTTGGGTGGTCGGCTACTAAAAGAGTATGGTTTACCTCAGCCAAGCAAAGAACAACAATTTGAAAATATAGAGTTTCTTAAATAAACAAGTTACGACTTAGCAAAATTAAAAAACACAGTTAAAAAAAGTTAAAGGATCACTGAATGACGTACAAAAAGCAATTTAAAATCAAATTAACGCAAAAAATGAATCAAATGAGGGTGGAATATTCTTTAAAGATGATCCCGGTGGAACAGGCAAAACATTCCTCATAAATTTACTATTAGCAAAAGTAAGAATTACTCGCGGAATTGCTTTGGCTGTGGCTTCATCTGGGATCGCAACTACACTGCTTGAGGGTGGACGAACTGCTCGTGCTACCTTCAAGTTACCACTCAATTTAACAACAGCTGATACTCCCATTTGTAATATATCGAAACAATATAATTTTACTGAAGTATTAATACATACTAAACTGATAGTGTGGGATGAAATAACTATGGCTCATAAGGGTGGCGTAGTGGCCTTAAACAGAACTCTACAAGATATAAGAGGAAATAAGAGGTTAATGGGTGGTGTAACGGTTTCGCTGGCTGGAGAATTCAGACAGACTCTACCAGTAGTGCTAAAAGTAACTAGAGCAGATGAAGTTAAGGCGTGTCTTAAGAGATTCACTTTATGGCATCTAATTAAAATTCTTAAGCTCTCGAAAAATATGCGGATACACTTACTTAGGAGAAAAAGTGTCTGCTGGTGGATTTGCGAATCTCCTTCTTGAAATCGGCAACGGTGGTTACCAAATAGATGACGGAATGATAACCATCCCTGATAATTTGTGCACAGTTGTATTTATGTTACAGAAGTTAATATTCAAAATTCACCCAGATATTGCTCATATTCAGGATAATCCAATGGAATGGTTGTGTGAACGTGCCATACTAACCCCGAAAAACGACCAGCGTCTGTAATACAGTTTTTACCATAAAACTAGTACAGCCGCTAACGATCAACCATATCTTACTAGTATGCTGCCAAAAAGACGAGTACTGTAGTAGTTTAAGATACCCTGGATGTAAACAAAGTAAATAAATTATTTTTATTATTGGGTACCTATAAAATTTTCTCATCTGGTTGGGCAGTATAAATATATAATTGCAAATGAACATGGTAAACATACATAAATAGCAATAAAATAAAATAAATACATAAATAATACATAAATATATAAAAACCCAATCAGATGGAAGCCCTCGGCAGGGGAGACCAAACGGCCGAGGGTTAGGGGGCAAGAGAAAGAAACCAGCGACGATGTGGGCGGTATCGAGGAGCACCGCCTTCTGCATTTGAGCTTGCAGCAGTTCGTCACGGAGTCCCAGTCGCCTCAGATGACCCGAGAGGCTAACTGGGATTAACCCGTTCGCAGAAATAGGCACAGGAATAATTTCGGTCAGCAGACCACCCCACATGTCGGTCACCTCTTGAGCCAGGTCCAGATATTTTGTCAGCTTATTTGTTTCAGCTTTCACGAGGTTCTCGTCATAAGTAATGGTAATGTCGACCAAAACTATCTTGGCTGTGTCCTATCCATCAGCACAATATCAAGCTTATTAGCAAGAATAGTCCTGTCTGTGATGATGACCCGGTCGCAGTAGAGCCTGGCGCAGTCATTTTCGAGCACGGCTTCCAGCAATTACTTATAATATGGCAGTTTCCAATCCACGAGACCGTATTTCAGAGCGAGCTCCTGGTGTAGAATCCTGACTACTAGGTTGTCTGTGCAAATACTCAGAGTTAGAAAGCGCCGAACAACCGGAGATGACATGCCTATGTGACTCACCGGGATGACGACAAGCCCGACAGATGTTGATGGCGCCATTCTTTAGGATGTAATTCCGATAATTGTTGGTCTTAATAACCTTATCCTGTATCGCACAGACACAACCACCGGTTTTCGCAAAGAGGTCACCGAAACGTAGCTAGTGGAGGGAGGCGACTGTGTCTACGAAAGGGTCATGTAGAAACTTGTAGCACCTCCCTTGGAGCTCCTTCTCCTTCCATACGGTCTCCCGGTCGGAAATGCTCTGTACTGCCGGGTCTTGCCATTGCTCGTTGGCTAAGGATAGAGAAGTAAGTCCTTTACCACAAAAAATAACATTGCTATAAAAAGGATCATCCGCTCTCGTCAGAAAGTAATTACGGAGACTAGACAATTCGCGATTATGCATGGTAAGGGCGCTTAAAAAGCCGCGCCCACCATGTTTCCGCGGCAAGTACAGCCTCATTACTGACGATCTCGGATGATGTATCCTGTGGGACGTCATTATAGTGCGGACTTTTCTGTCCAGAGCGTTCAGTTCGGTCTGAGTCCGGCTGAGTATGTCAAAAGTAAGCATGAGAACTGGCATGATCCAACTGTTATATGCATGTGTCTTATTAACGCCCGACAAAAGACTGTTAAGCACTTTTGTCAAGCGTAATAAAAACATCGCAAACTGACTGTTTCATGTCCGCCTCATCGATACCCATGTTCTGTGACATACCCAGGTATCGGTATGTTTCAGCCTCGGATAGGATCTTTATGTCGAAGGGCATAATAATAATAATAATATATTTATTTGCTTAAAACATGGTATAAAAAGGTTTTACAAATATTATACAATTGAACATCATGTTTTGCTACAGTTACATATAGCATGCAAAGGTTTTGTTTTGTACCTTAATGGTTATGATTAGAAAAGTCTATAATGCTGTAGAAATTATTCTTAGTTAGGTATTCTTGTAATTTAGATTTAAATAATTTAGTATTTAACATTTTTAGATTATTTGGTAACTTGTTATAAATACGTACACACATAGATAGACAACTTTTATTATATTTACTTATTCTAGGTATGTTACTTAAAATAAGCTTGTATGGGTTTCGCCGTTTTCAAGGATTTGCATCATTTTCCGTGTTAAATAAATATTTATGCTTCCATACGAACATGCATATTTCATAAATATAAAGACACGCGAAGGGTAATAAGTCAAGTTTTTTAAACACCTGTTGACATGATTCAGTTGGTTTAAGCCCACATATTGCTCTTATACATTTTTTTGTGTACTAAATGCTCTATTATGATCCGTGCTTTTACCCCAGATTATAAGTCCATAGCCCAGTATTGACTCTACGTATGCATGGTAGGGCAGAACAGCCGTTTTTATGTTTGTAACGTTTTTTAAATGTTTAAGGGCGTATGCAAACCTATTTAATCTCGTAGATACATTGTTTACATGCAATTTCCAGTTTAAATTTTCGTCTATAGTTATTCCTAAAAACGTTTTATTTGTTACTGCTTTTATTTTTGGTATGTTAAGATTAAAATTATATGTCTTATTATTACATTTATTGAATTGTATACAAACAGATTTGTCAAGATATATTTTCAAATTGTTTATGTCAAGCCAATTAATTAAATTATCTATAGTATTATTTATGTCAGTCTCGTGGTCATTAATAGTATTACATTTTTTATTAGAGGTCACAATTATTGAAATGTCATCCGCGAAAAATATGCATTTATGATTTGTTATATTAACAATGTCATTTATATATAATAGAAATAAAATAGGACCGAGCACACTTCCTTGTGGGAAGCCACATCTATTGAATCTATATTCAGATGAATACGGTATGAGATCCTTATTTTCATCTATTTTCATGACCGTAACACATTGCTGTCTGTTACTGCGGTATGAAGATATCCATTGAAGAGTAGGTCCCCTAATCCCAAGCTTTTCAAGTTTTTGTAGCAGGAGGTCGTGTGAGACCTAGTCAAAAGCTTTAGATAGGTCAAAAAATAGCCCTGTAGTTAAATGATTATTATTTAAATTTTCCAGTATTATTTTTAGGAGAGAAAAAATGGCCAACGTTGTAGATTTGTCTTTTTGAAATCCGTATTGTTCGTTAATTATAATATTATATTTGTTGCAGAATTCGATTATTCTTTTGTACATACACTTTTCATATATTTTGGACATAATAGGTATCAACGTTATTGGGCGATAATTGTTGACTATATATTTCTCTCCTTTTTTAAACAATGGTTTAACAATGGATAACTTAAGTGCATCTGGAAAAGTTCCACACGAAAATGATAGATTTATTAAATGAGTCAAGATTTCTATAATTTCGTTGATACAAATTTTTATAATTTTTGTACCTATGTCGTCATAGCCCGCAGAATTTGTATTTTTTAATGACTTTGTCTCTCTTTTAACTTCGTCTCTCGACATAGGTTTGAGAAACATTGAGTTAATATCATAACTGTTACTTAGTAAGTTTTTTCGTTTTGTGTGTGTTGTTTCGTGTGTTGAATTAATATAGTGATTGTTAAACGCAGAGGATATTTCTATTGGGTTCGTGATGACTGTGTTATTAATTATAATTTTTTCTATGCTATTTTTGCTATGTAAGCTACCTATTTCATTTTTAATAATGTTCCACGTGGCCTGAAACTTGTTGTCATTGTTATTAATAAACTTTATGTTGGAATTTTTTTTTTGAATTATAAATACATTTCCTTAATAATTTGGAATATGTCATATATTTTGCTTTATTGGCAGCTTTTGTATTTCTATAGTATTTATATCTTAGGATTCGTTTGGTTTTAGAACTTGTTTTGATTCCTTTATTTATCCAATTTTGTTTCTTATTACTATTTATATCTACTTTAATTCGTACTTTTGGAAAACAAAGATTATATAAAAGACAGAATACGTCATGAAAACTACTGAAAGCGACGTTAGCATCATTTGCCATATACGCTTCAGACCAATACATTTTTTGTAGACATTCTTTAAATTTCCTAATATTATCTAAGTTGTAATCTCTTTTATAAATATAGTATATCGCTTGCTTTTGTATATTACCTTTTAAAGGAAAGCTTAACAATTGTGCTGTGTCGTGATCAGATAGATAAAGTGGTAACACTGTTGCAGCTGCATCTGGAATATTACTCAAAATATGATCGATGCAAGATGACTTACGGGTAGGTACATCAATGTGTATTTTTAAATTGTAATTATAGCATAAATCTTGAAGTTCATTTGTGATATTACCACTTTTTAATGGGTTTATGTTAAAGTCACCAGCCAATACTATACGTACTCTAGATTTGTATTTCATAGTTAAATCGTGTAAGAGATCATTTAGTTTACATAGAAATTGGGTCGGATCTGATTGGGGTGTTCTGTAGAGACAAACAGTTATTAATTTAATACACGTTAGTTCTATGCCGCAAACTTCAAACGTATTCTGGGACGCATATTTTTTTATAATTGACTTTTATTAAGTTTTATTATTTTTATTAAGTTCATTAGAATAGAATAGAATAAAATAGAATATTTTTTATTCAATATACATTACATGTGTAATTCTTATTGAAAGTCATTTTTTACTTTACCACTGGTTCGAAAAAAACCCTCTGTCCTGGGAAGAACCAGCAAGAAACCCAGCGGGACTTTTTTTTAAAATAAATTTTACAATATAAATGATTACGAACTATTTACAAAATTTATTTTAGAAACTGCTTGGAAGCGATCACAGGGGTTATTATCAACCATGTATTCATTTATACTATAATAACCCTTTTTATACAGTTTCAGCTTAATAAAACATTTAAACTTGGTAATAGAGAGAACCTGTACACTTTCCGGGACCTTGTTGTAATAGCGTATACATTGCCCCAATAATGAATTCCTGACTCTGTGGAGTCGAGAAACTGGTATCACTAGCTTGTGTTTGTTCCTAGTGTTTACAGAATGTATATCACTTCTTTTACTAAAACTATCTTTGTTTTTGTGAACATACATTAAATTTTCGTAAATATACTGAGAGGCCAAAGTTAATATATTAATTTCTTTAAATTTATCTCTGAGAGACTCTCTCGGTTTTAGATTGTAAATAGCTCTAATGGCCCTCTTCTGTAAAACAAAAATAGTTTCTGAATCAGCCGCATTTCCCCATAGCAAAATCCCATAAGACATTATGCTATGAAAAAACTAAAATAAACTAATCTAGCTGTCTCGACACTAGTGAGACCTCTAATCTTTTTTACAGCATAGGCTGCAGACCTTAGTCTGCTTGCTAATTTTGATATATGGGGGCCCCACTGGAGCTTTGCGTCAAGAGTGATGCCAAGAAAAACAGTGGATACAACAGGGCTCAATTCCTCCCCATTTAAAAACACATTGGATCAGATTTTTAACATCCGTTGTTGTAAATTTAACACAATTAGTTTTATTTTCGTTCAAATGCAGATTATTAACGTTAAACCAATGCACTAATTTTGATATAGCATTATTCACTTTGTCACATTTAAATGATTGACGTTTAAGTTTAAAAATCAAGGAAGTATCATCAGCAAATAATGCTATATCATGACTATCCCCTACAAGGTGAGGTAAGTCATTAATATACACCAGAAACAGGAATGGGCCGAGAATCGAGCCCTGAGGAATACCCATTAGTACAGGTGGCCCGGAAGAACTTTTACCATTGATAATAACCTTCTGTTTTCTATTACTTAAATATGAAATAATAAGTTTAAGCGCTGTGTTCTTGACACCATAGTACTGTAGCTTCCTGATTAATATCTCATGGTGAACACAGTCGAAGGCCTTGGAAAGGTCACAAAATATACCCAAAGCATCCTCTGAATTCTCCCATGCACAAAAAATATGTTTAATAAGCTCAACTCCAGCGTCAGTTGTCGAGCGACCCCTTGTAAAACCGAATTGATTTTTATGTAGCAATTTATTAATATTGAAGAAACTTAACATCTGATCTAAAATAATTTTTTCAAAAATTTTACTTAATGTTGGTAGTACAGAAATTGGTCTAAAATTGGCAGGGTCTAATGTACTACCAGATTTAAATATAGGTATGACTTTACTATGTTTCATTAAATCAGGAAACACACCAGATTCGACGCTTATATTGAATATAGTGGCTAGATAAGGTGCTAATGTATCTATTATAGATAAAATAACTTTAACGGAAATCCCCCATAAGTCTGCCGTTTTCTTAACATCAATAGTTTTAAAATATTTAACGATATCTTTTGGCAGTACCCTATGGAATTTAAAAGTATTTGAACAAGCCTTTACATTTTGTTTGAGCAATGATTCGGCGACAGTAGGAGAAGAATTTAATGATTTTGTTGTCAAAAAAGAACATCAGTAAAATGTTTCTCAAAAGCCATAGCAACTTCTTGATCAGATCGCGTTAAATTATTGTCAATATTTAATTGAAAATCCGAGTTGCGCGGTTTGACCTTGCCCGTTTCACTATTTATTATTCTCCAGGTCATTTTAATTTTGTCGGATGCAGTTTTAATTTTGTTGCTTAAATGTTAAAGCCTTAGCAGTGGAGCACACTTTTTTAAATATTTTAGAATATGTTTTTATATAATCTCTAAATATAACATACTATTATATGATCTTTCATCATAAAGCTCGTATAACCTTCGCCTACTTTTATAACTTCCTACTGTCGCCCATTCATTAAATGATTTGCGACTGTTAAAAGAGTAAGTTTTGAAGTAAATATTCGACTAAATTCACAACGTATGATTTCAAATAATGTAGCATACAAATAATTAGCACTATTTTTAAACGAAAGTGATGGAAGTCTTTTTATTATATTACTTCTAAACCTCTCCAAGCGATGTTCATTTATTGAAACAAACACAACTTTCTTATTTTTCTGTTTTTTGTGTATGTAGGGTAGTGATACTAACTGTCCACAGTGATCTGAACTTAAATTTTGAATAATTGATTTATGCAAGGGCTTAACATCTGTAAAAATGTTATCTATACAGGTCGCACTAGGCCCAGCAATACGTGTTGGTTCTAAGAATAAATTTACAAGATTATGCGATTTAAACAACGAGCGAAACTTAGTACTAATGGAAGAAGTTTCAAGGAGATGGATATTAAAGTCTCCACACATTACAACAGACTTGTTCTGTTTATTAAGTTTGAGTAAAACTTCTTCCACAATCCTTTCAAAACGGTCATAAGTAGCACATGGGGGTCTGTAAACACTTACAACAATGAGGTGCTCGAGCTCGACACAAGCCATTTCTACAATTCGTTCAACAGAGCGGCTCACAATATCCTTACGTTCTTTATATAATAATGATTTATCTGCTAATATTAAGGAGCCACCACGTAAACTTTTTTCTCTATTGAAGGAACTGACCACCTGGTGATTACTGAAATTAAACATGAAATTATAATCTTTTAGCCAATGTTCAGTAATACAAAGGATGCGTATATTGTTACTATTTAAAAAGAATTCAACTTCCAATTCTTTGCCCAACATGCCTTGTATATTTTGATGCACCAGGTGTAAACAATTTTTATTACTTATTTGTGGGCTGTATTCAAAATTAATTAAACTCTTATTATTGCTAGAGATTGCCTCTATTGTCACATTCACTAATTTAAATTAGTTGGAACTGATTCCAAATTAAATGTCAAATGATTATGCTCAATAAAAGCAGTCTTGGTAGCCAAAAACTTGGCTGAGTTAAAAAGTAAATAACAAGATAGCACATTTGCTATCAGTCTTAAATTATATTTGGATAGGTAATACCTATCTTTTGTCCAAAACTTTTTTATTAAATTATTTATGTCAATTACATGAAATTTAGGATTATTATCATTAGAATTATATGTCAAATTTAAATTATTATTACATATTAAATTATGCATTTGTATATTTAAATTATATCTTAAATTATTTTCTTGTGGCAATCCCTGTATATAAGGCAGTGTGAACAAGACAATTTTGTGTACATTTAAGTTATTAAGTTGTTCAATATATCTTAATAACTGTTTGTTGTTGACACTGCCTCTTCTACCAACAAAAATTATTATTGTACTATTTGGGCAAAATTTAGTAACAATAATTTTATTTAGGATGTCACTAAAAGATGCTCCAGGCATGCAGCAATTTGTAACTTTTTGTCCCTTTAAAGAGTTATTTAAAGTTATGCCTAGATTTTTTCCCATGTCATCGCTATAAACAATTATATTATTTTTAGTAGTATTTGAGTTATTTATTATTTTAATATCCTCTGCTATGGCACTGTCATAGAGTTTTGATGGTGGTATAATATTATCAGCACACACTGACTTTGAAGAATCTGGCATTGAGCGCATTAAAAATCAATCCTTTTTTAAATAAGATATAAGTTCCCCCTCTTTGCTTTTCTCTGCAGAAATTAGCGGCCATTACATAACCGCTTATTCTTAAAAAATTCTCATAACCTTTTTTTATAAAAGTTTCCGAAAGACATATGACATCCGGATTATTGTTACTATCCCACAACTCCTGTATAGTTATTTCTATTAAATCTTGTTTTAACAGAGCACTGGCAATATTTTGATGTAAAATTTTAAAATTATATGCAGTAGTAATTTGGTTTTTACGGTCGAAAAAATGTATTATTCTTTTTTAATACAGGAAAATAATATGGTATAATTCCTCTTTTAAAAATTTCAACTGGTTTTGTGTACTTTTCAGTTTGTTATTTAAAGTAAAAGGGGATTGTGCCTTTTTTGGGTTCGTTTAAGATTTTAAAACTTGACTTATTACTTGTATGTATATGTTTACTGATCTCGATAGGGTTTAAGTATTTTTTGCATAATCATTACAGTCAACAACATAATTAATTAATTAACAAATTTCCGAACGATTAGAGTTTTACAATCCAAAAAATGACAATTTTTATATTTCTTACATATATTTCTCATAAGATAATATAATTTGTTAACGTTTATATATATGTTTTCAATAACATTTAGCACAATTATCGTATTATTACCAAAGGTGTCTAGTATAAATTGTAGTTGTGATAGAACTAGCCTTATATTATAAACATTTTCTCCTATACAAATAATGAGTTTATCATCTGGTTTTAGTGTCATGTTTTGGCAGTTTTTTATTATTTCGTAGCTTGGTGCATATGGCTTCGTTTGTGCAGTAACTTAAGTTTTCGTATTGAGTCATGTGTATTGAATGTGATATAGCTGCAGCCAGGCCGACGCATTTTTTGGAACCAATAATGTGATTTTTTTATAGGTTCGGGTTTAAGTTGCAAAGTGATTGGATATGAGGTCTTATTCAGTTTTTCTATCGAGTTTTTACAGTATATTTTTTGTGTCAGATTCTTTATTTTTTCCGTAAAACCTGTGATCTCTTTTTCTGCTTAAGGAAATGTCAACTTAAGGAAGTTGTTTTTGCAAGTCGCTGATTTTTCGTTGCAGGCACAATATTACTGTGTTAGTGTGAGAATTGACGTGTGGCTTGATTGTTGGTGAAGATGGTACAGAGGAAACGCTAGGAATTAATAAGGAGTTTCTTTTCTTCTTATTTTTATTAAAAATTCCAGGACTACCTTCTATTGTTGTAGGAGAATGGCAGAGTGATTTTAAAATTTTATTTTCCGATGTTAATTTATGTATTTGTCTGTGCAGATCATTATTTTCTAATATCAAAATTTCCGATTCATTTTGAGCACTTTCAAGTGTACAGGTTAACTGAGATATCGTTATTTTCATATCTGAGATTGATGTTATGTCAGTAACGGTCCCGTCTACACTTTTAGACAGTTTACTTGGCGTGGTAAATGACTCATCTGATATATTATAATCGGTAAGTATGTGAGAATCCAGCACGTTAGAAGAATTCTGGTACGATAACTGTAATGATTCAAAACATTGTAATTTATTTACATTACACAGTTTTTTTGGTGAAGGCGAAGTACATTGTTCTGTGAGATTAGGTTTCTTTCTCGTTGTGATATTATGCATGTCGCTGTTGATATCTTTTTTATTTTTAATACACATTTTACATCGCCACTTCTTTTTTTTTTGCTGCCTGATCCAATAGGCGGTATCTTTTTTCCGGATATCCATCACATTCTAATTCATACCTGTTTTCACATATAGAACATAACGCAGTTTGTTTTATGTCAACTATGTTTTTGCATTTGTAACATCTTACTACTGCCGGCATCTTGTGGCCGCTATTGGTAGTTTTTCCGTTGATTTTATACGTCATACTGTGAATTTACGTAGTTAAATGTTTACTAAGCACAAAGAATTTCCTCTGTCCTTCAAAAGATGTCGCTGTTATTGATATGACTGTATCTTCAAAATTTAAATAAACGGTTCTATATAATATTTATATTTGAAGTTTTTCCAATAAGATTTGTTTAGTTAGTGAATTGATAAATTGAAATGTTTAATTGTTACTTAAATAAGACTTAACTTAGTACACCCTCCAATGAATGTATAATTGTGTTTTCTATTATTTTGCACCACTTTTTTATACTTCAATTTTAATCGTTTGTTACTTTTGTTAAGTTTAGGTTTTTTCACAGATAACAGTATTTTTTTTTATAGGACAGGGCGACAAACGAGCACACAGTCCATATCAACACTAACTGTTTAGGCAAAATATTAACCATTTGAAATTGTATTATTAACGCACCCTAATAGCCTAGCATCTTATCGAGGTCACCCCCCCCCCCCCCCCCCCCCGCGCCGACATTCCATTCGAGCGATGTCGAACGGAAACGTCGAGACATTCATTCTAAAAATCGGTCGATCGTAGCGGATATTTTTTGGTTTCTTATTAAATTTGCTGCGTCACTAACGCAGGTGAACTTTACCCGACGGTAGTCGGACGCGCCACGTGTTGGTTCTTGACTGTAATCAATGGATTAGTTCCTTTTTTGTGAAGCTAGTTGAGTGTATAATAACGTGAATAGACTGACCTAGTGCCTTGACGAAAGAAATTGCCACCGGGGACGCCACAGGAAAATACCGCCGCCGGGGCAGCATCGTGGCATCTGGTTCAGGCCACCTAAACACAGACACTCCCAAACACCACTTACATGCACTACACCTTCAGCCTGACAGATCCTGGTGACCAGTCTCCGCCCCCAAAGCAGATAAGTACCTTAGTAGTTAAATACTCTCTATTCGAGTGTAGTGTAGTTCCCCTTAAAGTGTAGTAGGATAGAAAATTTCCATAAGGCCACAAGGGCACGAACCCTCTGTTGCTCATCGAGTGGATCACTCCTGGGCCTGGTTCAGTCGACTTTTGTAGGGGCAACTGAGGGCCGTAACAAACTGGTAGCAGGAGCACGGTTGATTGAATTCCAATCACGCCACGGCCGTAATGTTAACAATATAATATTATATAGTATAAAAAATAGTACGTTATTAGCGGGTGGAAGGACAACGCCGTAGCTTGTTAAGGCTAGATACTTACCGTAGTTTGATAAGGCTATCACACGTTATCGGATAACTATCGTTGGCGTATAGTTATAGTAGATTAATTGTCGAGGGGTTGGCTGTTTGAGCGAGGCATTTTGCTGATTTATTGTAGTGTAACTTGTATTTAATTCAATAAATAGTAGGTCATATTTGTAGTAATTTGTATTTAACTCGATTTCATAGTAATTGTATTTGCTATTTGCTCATTTGATTTGTGTTTTTTTTTGTGTTTTGTGCATTAGTTTGTATTTACTAGTGATGCCGTCGCACAAGCCACCGGCGCTCCGCCTGCAGGCAGAGCTGCGTAGGGCTGCTAATGCCCATATTTTGATAGGTCGACCTGATCGGGTTCATAGTTTAGGGAAGCGGCTCGAGCAGGTCGATGCCCGAAGGGCTGCAGTGGAGTAGGCTTGCACAGAGCTTTTGGCCTCGGATGCGGAACAGGAAGTCCTAGACTCCTACCTCGCGGACTACGAGAAATTTTTTGCGCTCACGGACGATTTGATCGAGGCGGGGGCCAAGGAGGCGGAGGAAGCGCGTGAAGCTAGACTGAGGTGCCTGTCCGAGTCTCCTCGGAAGCAGCCTACTCAGCCGGAGCTGTTAGGACGACTCCCTACTCTGGACCTGCCAAGGTTCTCCGGGGTCCTCTCCGAATGGCTGACGTTCGTCGGTCTCTTCGACAGCCTGGTGGACGCCCGAAGGGACTTGACGCCCAGCCAGAAAATGGGGTACCTCCTAGCCTCATTGGAGAGGTAGGCCCTGGGCGTAGTCGGTCACCTGAAATTGTCGGACGACGCCTACCAGAATGCTCGGGACCTCCTCGCCGGAAGGTACGCCAACGTCCACCGGATTGCGAACGACTACGTGCGGAGGTTGCTAAACCTCCCGCTGCTGAAGGATCGGACCAGACTACGCACGGATATCGTGAATCCAGTCGTGTAGGCTTGCAACTCATTGAGGCGGCTGGATTTACCGGTGGACTAATGGCCTTTCCTATTGCTCCACATTGTGCTGTCTTGCCTGCCTCTCGACCTTCGGCTCCACTTGGAGGAGAGGTACGGCGGAGACGGCGCCTCCTATATTCCTCCCTTCAGGGACCTGCTGCGATTCTTGGAGGAGCAGTGCAGACAGATGGAGAACGCAGCAGGCTCTGCCGAGGAACCCCAGGTTGTCACCCGAGCAGTGCCCAGGGAGAGGCGGAATTCGAAGGCCAAGGTGTCGCCAACCCCCCTGAGACCGAGCGGAGCTCCCGCGGGAGGGCGCCACCCCCTACCCTCTTATAGTGGCCTAGCGGCCAGGGAAGCGCCCCCCTGTTCATACTGTCGAGCATCCGACCACCGGGCGATGTCGTGCACTAAGTTCCTGGGTAAGCCGGTCCCGGCGAGGCGAACGATCGCCAGGGAGCGCCGCTGGTGCTACTGGTGCTTGGAAAGGCATCTCCAACGAGACTGCCCGCACCGGCGGCCCTGTCCGCACTGCCAGGACAACCACCATGCCGTGTTGTGCCTGGGTGCGAACGACGCGTCCTCTCGGGACCCTGCCGGCCCCCCGACTCCCACGGGCGGGGGCGCTCAGCCACGCCCCCTGTCGGGCGACACTCGGCGCTCGCCTGCCGACCACCGCGCCCCTCGTTCTGAGGGGAGTCCCTCCCCCGACCGGTCGGGGAGTCGTCCCCCAGAGGCGGGGGGATCGTCACCCCCCTCAGCGTGTTGAGATGGGCTTCGCGGCCACTCAGCGGTCAGCTACACCGTTCTCACCCCCGTTGGCTGAGTGGCCGCGACTGGAACGCCGCCCTCCCCCTTTTGGTCGGTGCAGGTATTACTGGGTTCCTGAGGCCTCGCATCGGTCCCGGGCCTCGGGGCCGAGGCTCCCCGAATTTCCCCAAGTCGGCCCGTTCGGGGAATTCCAGCCGAGGGTCATCGAGATGCCGTCAGAGTGCCGCTCTCGGGCCCCCGGTTCGGGTGCCGGTCCGACAGAGGCAGCTCCAGATAGGAAGCTGCCGCCCTCGCTCCCACCACGGCCGCCTCCACTGAGCCTTTGAGCCGTCGGCAGTCTACCTGTCAAACTGTTCTATTGCCGACGGCCTCAGTGAAGGTGTACAACTCGAGCGGCGACCGCTTAACGGTTCGAGCTCTATTGGATTCGGGTTCACAACGTAGTGTGGCCTCCACTTGGTTGGTGTGAAGACTGGGGCACCCCTGGAGCTCTGAATCACGTCCGATGGTAGGTATCGGAGGTGCCGAGCCTCATGCTCCTAGGGGACAAGCAGAGTTGGTGTTCAGCCCCGCCAGCGAACACCTTCACATTTTAGTCAAGGTAAATGTCCTCGATGACATTGTAGGTTTCCTCCCTAACGTCCGTATAAATGACAGCGCGTTTCATTGTGCATCGGGTTTGAGACCGGCGGACCCTCAATGGTCCCAACCTGGGCCTATAGATTTGTTGCTGGGGGCCGACGCGCTGGGGTTCATCTTGTTAGTCGAGATACGGGCCCTGCAGCCTGATGGCTTGTCGGCCGTGTCCACTGTATTTGGGCACAGTTTCTTTGGACCGGTTATGTGGTCCCCTCCTCCTCCGACGGCCGACCCGCTCTCTGTTGTGGGCGTGTCCCTTTCGGACGCCGTCCAGCGGTTCTGGGAAATTGAGGAGCCACAACATGCGGCTCGAGTCAACCCTCTGGACCGTGAGTGCGAGTTGTTCTACCAGAACAATACCGGCCGTCGTGTCGACGGTCGTTTCGTCACTCGCTTACCCTTTCTGGTTTCACGTCCCCCTTTGGGTCAATCTCGTGCACTAGCAGATAAGAGGTTGCTTTCCATGGAGCGCCGCATGCGGCGCCAACCAGCCTTTCGCGACAAATAAGTCGAGTTCATGCGCGAGTATCGAGAGCTGGGTCACATGTCCAACTTCGAATGGCGCCCACAGGAGCACTACTTCCTCCCTCACCATGCGGTCTTGAGGACCTCGGAGAGTAAGATTCGGGTAGTTTTTGACGGCTCCGCCCCCACGTCAAATGGTGTATCCTTGAACCAGTGTCTTCACTCTGGTCCTAAACTAATCAAGGACATATCCGACATTTTGACCCAGTTCCGTCGACACCAAGTTGTTTTTGTAGCCGACATTCGGATGATGTTTCGACAATCAGTTGTCCATCGTGATAACTGTCGATATCAGCTGATATTGTGGCGCGAGAAGCCCAGCGATCCGATACAGGTGTTCGAGTTGAACACCACCACCTATGGACTCCGGTCCAGCCTGTATATCGCCATGCGAACCCTCCTTGAACTCACTGAGAGAGAGCGCCTAAGATACGCTCGGAGAGCTTCTATTTTAGAGCGGTCTACATGGACGACATTTGTACGGGCGCCTCCACCATCGAGAAGGCTCTTGTCTTGCGAGACGAATTAATTGCCATCCTGAAGTCCGGAGGTTATGAGTTGCGCAAATGGTTGTCGAAGTCCCCTCATATTTTGATGGACCACCCAGGAGAGGATCAACAAGACCCTCATCTATTCGAGCACCCTGAAAATCCTAATTTGTTGACTGTGCTGGGCATTCAATATCAGCCTGTTCAGGACACCTTCACGTATCGAGTAAAACTTGATCCCCCTCCCAAAGCATGGACCAAACGTTCCGTGCTGTCTACAGTAGCCCGCACCTTCGACCCTAATGGATGGATCACCCCGGTTATCTTTTTGGCTAAGTGCTTTCTTCAAAAGCTTTGGATGTCCGCGTTGGGTTGGGACGAGCCTATTAGCGGAGCCCTCTTGCGAGAGTGGCTCTCCATGATCTCCTCCCTTCCGGACATCAACCGGGTCTTGGCATGGAGCCAAGGTGCTTTCTCCCTCCAGGGAAATGCAGGGCTACCCTACATGGGTTTTGCGACGCCTCTGGGAAAGGCTATGCGGCTGTCGTATATTTGCGGATGGTGAATTCTTCTGGTCATACTGCAGTTCATCTCGTACTTGCCAAAAGCAAGGTTGCTCCCATTAGGTCCCGCTTAACTATCCCTAAATTGGAAATGTCCGGAGCCGCTCTTCTCACGCGACTCCTCAACCACGTTCACTCGTCCTTGAAGCCTGTAATCGACATTACCGACGTATACGCGTGGTCGGACAGTGAGATAGTACTTTGTTGGCTCAGAGCTGCACCTCACAATCTTGAGGTCTTTGTAGCGAACCGCGTGTCTTAAATCCAGAGTTCTGAGACTTCTCTAAACTGGAGACATGTCCCAGGTGAGTTGAATCCCGCATACTGCGCTTCTCGCGGCTGTGAGGCCCCCTCATTGGTTGAACACCCACTGTGGTGGGGTCCCGGTTGGTTATCTGAGTCTCAGTCATTCTGGCCCCAGGGTAATTACTCCGAACCGATTGAATTGCCTGGCCTACGACCCCGAGTAGGAGTGGGCAAGGATAAGCCCACTCGGGATCTCTCTTTTCTGGAACGGTACAGCTCCCTCGATAAGCTCTTAGGAGTGACTGCTTGGTTGCGCCGATTTGACCGCAATTCGAGAGACCCGTCGAACCGAATCTCTGATTTCGTTTTGTCCCCTAGCGAGCGTCGTGAAGCATGCATTGGACCCGTATGGTCCTAGCGGACCATTTTGAGCCCGTGATTGAAAACTTGAAGCGTGGCTCCGTTGTCAAGGGTGCTCTGGCCCGTCTGAACCTCTTTCTGGACGACGCTGAGATGCTGCGCATTGGTGGAAGTTTGAGAAATTCCCAACTGCCGTACGGGTCTCGACACCCGTTACTGCTCCCCAAGTACGGCGCCTTTGTCCGGTTGCTGGTAACCCACCATCATATTAAGAACGCCCTCGCTGGTTGTAACGCTCTTTCAGCTATTCTGCAGCGGGAGTTTTGGATTTTGGCTGGCCGACGCACCATTCGGAGCGTCGTCTTTAAGTGCATATCTTGTTATGAACTGAAGGCCACCATATCGCAGCCTATGATGGGTGACTTGCCACCCGACCGCGTCAGGGCCATTCGACCATTCGCTGGAGTCGGAACAGACTTTGCTGGCCCCTTCCTCGTCAAGTCCTCTAACCTTCGTAACGCGCGTTCACATAAGGCCTATCTTTGCGTCTTCGTGTGTCTCTCCACTAAGGCCGTTCACTTAGAACTTGTAAGTGCCCTCAGCACGAATGCCTTCTTGGCCACGCTGGGACGTTTCGTATCGCGGCGCGGTTTGCCGCACCTGATCCGGTCTGATTGCGGAACGAATTATAAGGGCACGGATAGATATTTGAAAGAGGTCGTCGAATTTCTGTCCAGCCACCGGACTCATTTAGGCAACGCGATGTCAAAAAGGGGCATCCAGTGGAAATTCGATCCTCCGGCTTGTCCCTACTGGGACGGTATTTTTGAGGCGGTGGTTAAGGTTGCAAAAACGCATCTCCGTCGCGTTATTGGCGAAACTATATTGACATTTGAGGAGCTCGCCACTGTATTCTGTAAAATTGAGACGGTACTCAACTCTTGGCCCCTCTGTCCCCTCTCGTCCGATCCGAATGATTTGGAGGTTCTAACCCCAGGACTCTTCCTGATTGGACAGCCGCTTAACGCGCTGCCCGAGTACCCATTCAGGGAAACGAACTCTTCGCGATTGAGCAGGTTTGACCTGCTGCAACAGATGACTCAGAGTTTTTGGCACCGATGGTCTCTGGAGTAGCTACATCTTTTGCAGCAACGCATTAAGTGGTCGGACAAGACGGATCCTCCTCGGGTTGGAGACCTCGTGTTGGTTAAAGAACCCAACGCTCTGCCTTCGTATTGGCGCCGGAGGCGCATTGTTAAGTTGTCGTATGGATCGGATGGGGTGCCCAGGGTGGCCGAGGTTTTGGTCGGAGATTCGGTCTTGCAACGTGCCGTCGCAACCTTGTCCCGTTTGCCAATCTACTCGCGGACGTAATTCCTTATGTCCGGGGCAGGGGTTTGTTTAGGCAAAATATTAACCATTTGAAATTGTATTATTAACGCACTCTAATAGCCTAGCATCTTATCGATGTCACCCCCCCCCCCCCCCCCCCGCGCCGACATTCCATTCGAGCGATGTCGAACGGAAACATCGAGCCATTCATTCTAAAAATCGGTCGATCGTAGCGGACGTTTTTTGTTTTTCTATTAAATTTGCTGCGTCACTAACGGAGGTGAACTTTACCCGTCGGTAGTCGGACGCGCCACGTGTTGGTTCTTGACTGTAATCAACGAATTAGTTCCTTTTTTTTGAATCTAGTTGAGTATATAATAACGTGAATAGACCTAGTGCCTTGAAGAAAGAAATTGCCACCGGGGACGCCACAGGAGAATACCGCCGCCGCCGGGCAGCATCGTGGCATCTGGTTCAGGCCACCTAGACACAGACACTCCCAAACACCACTTACATGCACTACACCTTCAGCCTGACAGATCCTGGTGACCAGTCTCCGCCCCCAAAGCAGATAAGTACCTTAGTAGTTAAATACTCTCTATTCGAGTGTAGTGTAGTTCCCCTTAAAGTGTAGTAGGATAGAAAATTTCCATAAGGCCACAAGGGCACGAACCCTCTGTTGCTCATCGAGTGGATCACTCCTGGGCCCTGGTTCAGTCAACTTTTTTAGGGGCAACTGAGGGCCGTAACACTAACTATTTACAATTATTACACAAATTAGGCTATTATCACTGTAAAACTATTTTTTTTACTTTTTTTAAACACGAGCTTGATGTTTACCGTATCACTAGCGACATAGATAAGTCTATGCCCTCAGAGTTAGCAACCCTACCCCTTTCGACATGGAGGACCGCACTTATCCGTCCCCAGCCTCATTCTAATAGAATTGCTAAAATCGCAATGAAAATAATGTTTAGCAATTCAATAAGATGAGAGCGACTTGAGGCGAATAACTTGAGATCATCCATATGTAGGTCACTTGTATATATCATATGTTCCTCCTTTCTGAATCTGAAATCCCCTCTCGGGACCCTCCAGTAAGGTACTAAGAGGATTCATAGAGAGGCAGAAACAGATTGGACTCAAACAATCGCCCTGAAAGATACTCCTTCTTATCCTTGTGTGGTTCTCCACAGCCATCATCCGCTCGCCTAGATGACAAAGGATCGTACTCCACTGCCCCATACACTGCCCCAGAAAGTCTCGAACTATACAGTCAACCATGTACAGCTCAAGGACCCTCTTAAGACCCTCTTAATGTATGAGGTACCGAGTCGAATGCCTTTCTGTATTCTACCCAGGCAGCGGAGAGGTTCCGACGATTGCATTTAACCACCTTGCCAATGACCGCGTCAATGAGGAGTGGTAACTTGGTTCCATGACCACCGCCTCAACATCCATTTTGAGAGCGCGGCATCACCCGATTTGAGTTCAGGTGATTTGAGTTCAGACATTAAAATTTGCGGGTATAGACTTGAGAGAAAACTGTTTTTCACATGGGCAATTCTATGTGACTCACGCATAAGCTCGCCCAGTAGTCTGATAATTTTGGCACATAGTAATAGATTAGCAAAAAATGTGGTGTGTAAAGAAGTTTTGTAATTTACTAGCTTTTACCCGCGACATCCAGTTACAATTGTGGCTTGTACCAGCAGACCCTTTCAGTTATGTTTCACACATGGGCGTGATATAACCGAACTCCACGCGGACAATGTCGCGGGCAAAAGCAAGTGTGTCATAAAATCAATCGTTATCTCCGAACCCCTTCGGAGTTAGCGGGAGATCTTCATCTCTCGCTAATTCGGGTGATGATGTTCAGGTTAAGCAGAAAATTAAAAAAAATATTAATTATAAAAAAAGATGCCAAAATGTAACAAATATAAAAATACTTTCAATTCTTATGAAAAAGGTATCAAAAATTTTAATTACAAAAGATGTTATAAATATTTGTGGGTATAAAGATAAAAAAATTACACTAAATGATTTTCATTTGTTACCAACTAGAGGCCATGCGGGGGTAAACAGAATGATAACTTAATTAATACAATCAGGCGTTACTTTACGGAAATCCATTATATTAAAGCTTTTAAAAAGTTACTTCGCAAACATCCGCTCTATAAAATAAAATGATGTGTCTTACCTAGTATGAAGAACACCTCTCGCCCTCCCTTAATTGCGTGCACTATCCCCGTCTCTACTAATCCCAGCACCACTACTCCCAACACCACTACACTAGGAAAGACTCACAACTGACGACAATACGACACGTTTTTCGCCTCTATACGAGGCATCCTCAGGTGATGTAAACTCTGCGGTGGCTGACCGATAAGTGAGCGGTGAGCCAAAACAATTGCCATTTATACAGACCGCTGACGCAACCGCTCCCTGCTTAAGGAGCGGGCGACCGCGTCATGCGATAAAACATGCGACTATTCACCGCCGGACTTACGTAGCCGTTTGTGAAATTAAAAACAAACCGCCGCACAACGCCCGCCTACTCTCCAACCACGCAACCAATCGCCGATCACCGTGGGGGTGACAAACGATCATATTGCGAGGCTTTTTCAGATATGGGGCCTAAGTAGGTCAAACTGTTCACATATCGACGAACACTTTGAGGTTGAACTGCGTACAGAGAGTTGCGAACAACATGCTTTTGTTTCTTTTTAATTAAATTGTTAATGAGATTTTTTGTGTTTTGGCTCACCGCTCACTTAACGGTCAGCCATAGCAGAGTCTACATCACCTGAGGGTGCCTCGTGTACAAACGCGACACGCGAAACATGTGTCGTATTGTCGTCAGTGGCGTGTCTTCCCTAGTGTAGTGGTGTTGGGAGTAGTGGTGCTGGGATTAGTGGCGACGGGGATAATGCACTAGGTAAGACACATTATTTTATTTTATAGAGTGGATGTTTGCTAAGTAACTTTTTAAAAGCTTTAATTGAATAATAATTAATTAAAAAAATATTATCTCTGAACAGGAATGTCCAACGGTGATATAGACAATATTTAAAAATATCGGCAAGCTATTTTCTCACTTCAGAGTATTCATACCACAACGCGATCCCACAACTAAGTTGCCGCTTGATAAAACTGTCTCTTCCGCAAGTTTCTACTCGTATGGAATAATAATTAAAGAAGGAGAAGATTACTATTTATTCAACTATCGTGCCTTTTATGTCAATATTTGGTGGGTGAATACGTCAAAATAGAAACAGAGAGATTAAATTATATCAAAAATAATCAAGCCAAATTACGTGCTGATAGTTACATCCATTTATAAGATGCTATTGGACGACAAGACGCAGAAGCCAACCAACTAGAACAAATGGTTGTTATTCCATCATCTTTTACGGGGAGACCTAGGTATATGCACGAAAGAACACAGGACGCTATGACCTATGTTAGGAATTACGGCCGGCCTGATCTTTTTATCGCTTTCACATGCAATCCTCGCTAGGACGAGATATAAGAGCAATTGCTTCAAGGACAACAATCTCATGATAGACACTATATAAATTCGAGGGTGTTTCGACTAAAGGTGAAAAAGATCATGAACTTATTGACAAAGGGCTAAATATTTGGTGAACTGCGATGCTATATGTATACTCAACGGAATGGCAAAAGAGAGGTCTTCCACATATTCATATTATTATATTGCTTCACAAACGTATTACTCCGGATTAAATCGATAATATAATTTGTGATGAAATACCGGATCCCAAACGTGGCCCAGAGCTTCACGAAATCTTTAAATGTACTATGATACATGGTCCATGTGGAACTTTAAATCAAAATTCACCATGTTTGCAAGATGACATGTGCAGTAAACAATACCCCAGCGCTCTTATAAGAGAAACTCAAACTGGTGAAGACGGTTATCCGCAGTACAAGAGACGTTTACTAAATGACGGTGGGTTCTTTGTTGATATCAAAGGCACAATTATAGATAATCGCTGGGTAATCCCTTATATTTCAGTATTATTAAAAACATTTAATGCTCACTTAAATGTGGAATATTGTCATTCGGTGAAATAATTAAAATACGTCTGTAAATTACGTAAATAAAGGTTCAGACCAGGCATCGTTTGCTTTAGAGAACGAGAAGGATGAATTTAAAACCTATACAAGTGAAAGACATGTAAGTTCATCAGAGACACTATGACGAATTCTTGAATTTCCCATTCATGAGGGTTTCCCTGCAGTAGTCCAGCTTGCTGTTCATTTGGAAAATGGACAAAGGGTTTATTTTAATAAGCAAATTCTGAGTGAAAAAGTGAATAGTCCTCAAACAACCACACTTCTATCCTCTTTCGATTTGTGTAAAGTAGATAACTTTGCAAAACATTGCTTTACCTAGAAGTACCTGCATACTACGTTTGGGATAAAAGTTCCAAAGGAGAAAGAGAGGAGCAAACGGGGTTTTTATAGACTAATTTGCTTAATTCCGCGTAAAAAAAGAAAATGATGTGTCCTGCCCAGTTTTAAGGGGACCTCCCACTCCTCCCACCGCCCTTCGATCGTGCGCACTATACCCGTCGCCTTCTATCACCGCCCTACCATCCCTAGCACCACCACACTAGGAACGCACCACTCTCGAAAATACGACACGTGTTTCGCCTCTACACGTGGCGTCCTCAGGTGAACTAGACTCTGCGGAGGCTGGCCGCTAAATGAGCGGCGAGCCGAAACTACTGCTATTTATACTACTTACTGACGCAACCGCGCTCCAATTACGTAGAGAGCGATTATGTCATGCGATCAATCACCACCTGACGTACGCAGATATTTGCTGTAAAATTAACAACAGACTACTGCGAAACGTCTGCCTACCCTCCAACCACGCAATCAATTGCTGACCACCGCACAGTGATGGTGATAAACGATCATGTTGCGAGGCTTTATATCATCAAGGAGCAGGCATAATCACGTTTAAGAAAGGCGATTTTTAAACATTTGTTTGTTCATTCAGCAGTGTAGCGTTACCGCTATTATTTTTTAGTATCTCTAACTATTCCAGCATACACAGTCGTAGCCCTTTATTACAAGTATGTAAAACTTTAAAGGAGAAATCATTAGCTAGGATGTGTACAGTATCCAAGAGATGTTTAGCAAAATGTGATTTAACGGGATTACAATTCCTGTACGCGCCTAAATGCTCTTTATAACGTGTTTCGAAGTTACGACAAGTCTGACCCACGTAAAACGCTTGGCATTCGTCACAAACAAGTTTATAAACACCAGAATTTAGACAAATATCTAATTTTTCTTTATTATTACAGATATTCCTAAGTGAATTATTTGTTTTGAACGCCACGTAAACGCCACTCTGTCGAAGAGTAGCAATTTTTTCACATATGGAACCTAAGTAGGTCAAACTTCCAACATACCGACGATCACTTTGAGGTTTAACCGCGTACAGAGAATTGCGTACGACAAGCTTTTATTTCTTTTTGATAACATTGTCAATGATATTTTTTGATTACCCGTTAGAGATCACAAATTGAAAAATCACATTAAGCTCTTTTAAATAATTTTCTTTACTTAATGGCACAGTAAACAAACGATTAACATAACAATAAAAAGCGGCTAATTTATGTTGCCACGGATGACATGATGACGCAGGAATGACCGTGTCGGTATGAGTTGGCTTTCGATAAATTTGAAATTCATGTAACGACTCGCAGATCTCTTTAATAAACGTCGTCTACATCCCGAGAAAACAAAACTATTTCCGGTTTAATAACCACTTCTATCTACAAAAAGAATGGCTAGCCATGGGTTCCCCTATAGTTCCCTTATGGCGGACATTTTTATGGATAATTTTGAAAAACAACACATAGTTGTCAATCAAAATATCTTATACTATTATCGATATGTAGACGACATAATTATTTGCTGAACTGGCACAAAGAGGCAACAGGATATCTTCCTTAATAAAATTAATAAAAGCCACGACAAAATTAAATTTAAGTTTGAATTGGTACAAGATTGTGTCTTTAATTTCCTCGAATTAACAATAACACAAAGTTGCACTGCTGAATGAACAAACAAATGTTTCCAACTCGCCTCGCTTAAACATGTTTAAGCCTGCTCCTTGATGATATACAGCCTCGCAACATGATCATTTGTCACCTTCAAGGTGCGGTGGCCAGCGATTGGTTGCGTGGTTGGAGGGTAGGCAGATGTTTCGCTGTAGTCTGTTGTTAATTTCACAGCAAATATCTGCGTACGTCAGGTGGTGATTGATCGCATGACGTAATCGTTCTCTACATAAATTGAGCGCAATTGCGTCAGCAAGTAGTATAAATAGCAGTATTTTTGGCTCGCCGCGCACTTAGCGGCCAGCCTCCGCAGAGTCTAGTTCACCTGAGGATGCTTCGTGTAGAGGCGAAACACGTGTCGTATTTTCAAGCGGGTGACGAGTTAATTCCCTCTAATTACAGACCTATTTCTGTCTTCTATTGGCTTGGTTTAGAGATAACCTGTCGATAGCAAAACTTTTATACAAAAAGGGAGATAAAAGTGATATAACCAACTATCGACCAATTGCACTAGTCCCAGTCCTCTCAAAAGTATTTGAAAATGTGATGCTATACCAACTTAATTCCTTTTTTGTAAATTTACAGTGATAAAACAAATACAGTATGATTTCCAAAAAAAGAAATCCACAACACATGCTGCGTTTACATTAGTGAAGGAAGTCTTGCAAAATTTAAATCAAAGAAACTATACAACTGTAGTATTTCTTGACATGTCTAAAGCCTTCGATCGTGTCTCACATGATCAGTTACTTACCAAACTAGAGGCTAACGGCATAAGGGGGCCTGCTTTAAGTTGGCTAGAAAGCTATTTAAAAAATAGGTCACAGTGTGTAGAAATAACACAATTAAATTCTAACAACATAGCTCAGGTATATAGATCGGAATTTAAAAATAACAATTTCGTTGTTCCCCAAGGTAGTATACTCGGACCATTGTTGTTTATATTATACATAAATGATTTACCTGACCTCTCCAACTACAAAACTACTTTATTTGCGGATAACATCTCGGTAACGATTACGACTAGTAAAAAAAGTACACTTGATCGTCACAAAAGGGACATAGTTAAAACAATTAATTCAGTAAATAAATGGCTCAATAAAAATAATCTACACATTAATTTAAGTAAAACAAATATCATTAATTTTAATAATTTAAATTCTGACATAAATATTGAATATAATGGACAACTTCTGCGGAACGCTATTATTACGACATTTCTAGGTTTAATTATAGACTCAAATCTAAATTGGAAAGAACATATCCATAAAGTGAGTAACAAAATTAACAGATTTGTATACGCGTTACATAAATTGACAAAAATAGCAAACAAAAACACTGCGATCACAGCGTATTTCGTATATATAGAATCTGTTATCAGATACGGACTTTTAATGTGGGGTAATGGCACAGACTGTCAAAAAGTATTTTTAGCTCAAAAGCGCTGTATTAGAGCTATAAGTAACATCCCATCGGATACATCATGCAAGCCTTATTTTAAGAGTTTAAACATACTTCCGTTTCCCTGCCTCTATATATTTGAGGTTGGCAAATTTGTAATGCAAAACAAGCACATGTTTTTACAAGCTAAAGATGTTACAAAAATAAACTTACGGAACCCAGATAAACTAGTACTTGACACAATTCCAAAAGGTAAGCGGTTTCAAAAAAATAGCTATGCAATATGCAACACTATTTCTAACAAAATACCCTCACATATTAAGCAATTACCATACAACAAGTTTAAAATTTCATTACGACAATGGCTGGTAGAAAAAACATTTTACACAATAAATGAGTTTCTAAATTGTACTGATTAAGTACCTGTTGTCGATGCATGAATTAATTTATTTATATTAATTTATATATTTATAAAATTTGTAAAAGGATGTTTTTAGTTATGTGTTTTAGATTAAGTTTAGAAACAAGTCATATTGTAAAAACTTTTAGACATTTGCATGCCGTTGAAAACAGCTAAATAGGTTTTCTCCATACATTGTTTATAACACCAAGAACAAAATATTTTTGTACCTATTTACTAGCAAATAAAGAATTTGAATTTGAATTTGATAGGATTCAAATAGTCCGTGTCGGTAACTACATCAGTAGCAGAGTGGAATATACCTGCGGCATTCCGCAGGGTATTACACTTGGTTGTAGCCAGTTCCTGGCTTACATCAACCCGATGTGTGAATTAAATGGTTGTGGTGGTAAGGTACAGATGTATGCTGATTGATACAATATTACTTTGGCAAAGATCCAACTGGAATATAGTGAAAAAACGAGCAGAATGTGAATTATCAGCAGTGATGACTTGGCTTGAGAACAAGTTGCTTACGATAAATTTGTCTAAAACAAAATACATCTTTTTTTCAAAACAAAGAAATTCTGCTCCACTAAATAAAAATAGCATAAAAGTTCACACTTACCCGTGTAAAAGAAACACTAAGGAGATTCGTGACTATAAATTTGCTGTATTAGAAATAATGAAAACTTTAAAATATTTAGGCATTCATATTGATGACACACTATGTTGGAAGTTTCATATTCAAAATGTAGGCAAGAGAGTTAGGAAACTTATTTATCTTTTTAAAAAATTACGCGTGATTTTATTTTTTTATAGAATAAGTATGACAAACGAGCACACAGTCCAGCTGATGGTAAGTGGTTGCTGCGGCCCATAGACATCTACATCTATCTTCTTTTGCGAATTAAAATGCAGATGCGTTGTCAGCCGTGAGGACTAAGGATTGAATGCCTCTTTTCCAGTAAAAAGGGTCTCCGGTTCTCTACACTCACCATACGAAACTGTATCCTGTGAGAGCGTGGTCCTTTCCCGGTCGAGCCGACCCATTCGTGCTACAACTATACTATTAATATAGCTGCAGCATGACTCTACCACGTATAAAAGTGATTGCTAACAAAGACTTAATGATACAAATTTATAATTCGCTTTGTCATAGTTTAAGTTCCTACTGTGTTTATACCAATTCCATCATATGTCTTTTATGTGTCCCTCCCCAAGAGGGAAAAACATATGATTGAATTGGAACGTGCACAGAGAAGTTTGCTAAAGGTTATTATGTGTTTTCCCTACAAGCATTCTACCATATCAGTATATAAAAAGTTTAAAGTATCAAATATGCGTAAGTCCTATTTTTTTCACAGCATAATGAGATATCATTGTGTTACTGCGCCAACCATTCGAACCGCAGAAAAGAGGGTTGATAACTATCCCATTCCCACTTTTAGAACGAAGATGAGATTAGAAAATTTTATGATTTTCAGGCGTCGTATTTATATAAGTTAAACAAAATAACAGAACTAAGGAAATTTAACCAAAAACAAATAAAAGATTTTGTCTGGCTGAACGATCACGATTATGACAGCTGCGAAAATGTATTGAAAGTAAATACTTGATAATTGATTAAACATATTTTTTAAGCTCTTACAATTACTTTCTCGCGTTAACGAACTACTTAAAATTAAAACATACACAAAAACACATACATGCACCCACTCATTTGTCATATTACTTAGTCATTATCACATATTATTTTACATTTTTTAAATGCTTAATTTTTTTTATGTTTATCTTTAATTTTTAATTACATAATTTATTGCATACCTTAAGCGAAAGCGCAAGGTATGTTCTAGTATCCCCTAAAAAATAAGATTCCAACGTTTTATCGAATAAAATCGTATCTAGCAATCATATTATACATATAAATGATATTAAAAAAAAATTTACAATTTTTTAAAAATTTGACGGCTCCGTGGCGCAGTGGCTTAGCAATGAGTTGTTACGCTGGGGGCCGCGGGTTCGAATCCCGCACGGAACAAGTATTTGTATGGCCTATAAATAATTGTTCCGGGTCTGGATGTTTGTCCTTGTGCAATTTGTGTTTGTAAACTGCCTCCACGATACAGGAGATTTTCTCCTGTATCGTGGAGGCAGTTTACAAACCTAGTGTGGAGGTAACGTTTTTTAAAACAAAATAAATAAATAAATAAAAAATAAAAAAAGCACATTGTTAGAAAGATAAATTATTGTTGAACTTATTATTTTTTTTTTAAATCGATTAATTGCTATTTTTAAATAAAAAAAGTGTTTTAGTGGCTTATAGCGTGGATTTATCATGTCCCCAAGGCGTGTAAACACAATAACTTTTGAAAATATCAATTGTTTAACTCAATCTATTTTTAATCTCTTCATCTATCATGTGGGAAGCTACTAAATGTGAATGGCAGTGTAATTTTGTTTTGTTTAGCTATAATAAATTTTTTTCGGCTCCAAAATGGCGAAATTTTCGTTGATTTGGTAGCCTTGTATGTAAATTATTTCTGTAAATGGGGAGCTACAGCCACAGAGTAGCTTAGTTCGGCTTCAGTCGCCGTCACAGAGCACATTATATAGTCGCCGTCGTATGGTGTGGATTTATCATGTCCCCAAGGCTTGTAAGCACGATAACTTTTGAAAATATCAATTGTTTAACTCAATCTATTTTTTAATCTCTTCATCTATCATGTGGGAACCCACTGAATGTCACAGGCAGTGTAGTTTTGTTTTGTTTGGCTATAATTAATTTTTTTCGGCTCCAAAATGGCGAAATTTTCTTTGATTTGGTAGCTTTTTATGTAAATTATTTCTGTAAATGGGGAGCTACAGCCACAGAGTAGTTTACTCACTCACTCAGTTCGGCTACAGTCGCCGTCGTGAGTGGACATTGTTTCGGTTGTTTGCAGCGGATCAAAAAGATCGCTGTTCAAATACACAATATTCGAATAACCAAATTTCTTAAATACTTGATTATAATAATAATAAGAGATTTGTTATTACAATATTTTAAAAGCACAGAAAAAATAATAGTAGTACGAGCTAAAAGTGAGTAGTATAATTTTTTTTTGTCATGGGTTACATTTTCATGGTTTTCGAAGGTGTTGAAACCGATAGGGTTGTCGAAATGTAAATCCAAGATGGCGGCCGCAATAGGTATCAATTTTTTCATCATGGGCGTCATTTTCATGGTTTTCGAGTGTGCAGAAGCCGATAGTACTGTCGAACTGTAAATCCAAGGTGGCGGCTTCAATAGGTATAAACTTTTTCATCATGGGTGTCATTTTCATGGTTTTCGAGCGTGTTGAATCCAATAGTGCTGTCGAAATGTAAATCCAAGATGGCGGCTGCAATAGATATCAATATTTTCATCTTGGGTGTCATTTTCATGGTTTACGAGGGTGTTGAAGCCGATAGTGCTGTCGCAATGTAAATCCAAGATTACGGCCGCAATAGGTATCAATTTTTTCATCATGGGTGACATTTTCATGGTTTTCGAGGGTGCTGATGCCGACAGTGCTGTCGAAATGTAAATCCAAGGTGGCAGCTGCAATAGATATCAAGTTTTCATCATGGGTGTCATTTTCATGGTTTTCGAGGGTGATGATGCCAATAGTGCTGTCGAAATGTAAATCCAAGGTGGCGGCTGCAGTAGTTATCAATTTTTCCATCTTGGTGTCATTTTCATGGTTTTCGAGGGTATTGAAGCCGATAGTGCTGTCGAAATGTAAAGCAAAAATGGTGGCTGAAGTAGGTACCAATTTTTTCACATTGGGTGTCATTTTCATGGTTTTCGAGGGTGATGAAGCCGATAGTGCTGTCGAAATGTAAATCCAAGATGGCGGCTGCAATTGGTATCAATTTTTTCATCATGGGTGTCATTTTCATGGTTTTCGGGGGTGTTGAAGCCGATAATGCTGTCGAAATGTATTTAAACTACTTTAAAAATTATGTATAATCATATTATACGTAATATTTTTAATGCGCTTAAGGTATGCCCAATTGGATTTACCAATATATTTAAACTGCTTTTTAGTCAATTTTTAACAAAGTAAAGTAGAATATAATTAAGTATAATTAAATTGAATTGAAATTTATTATTAATGTTAAATTTGTTGTGCATAATGTATGGAAGGGCTCCTGACGTACAGGATTCCTAATTCAGGAGCTAGGGCTCAATCGGAACAAGTGTAACATTTATTTGAGTTCTAATAAAGTCATCATCATTACAGCCCTTCACAAGTCCACTGCTGAACATAGGCCTCCCCCAAAGAATGCCACAAAGCACGGTCCTGAGCCACCTGCATCCATCGACTTCCTGCATATCTTACCAGATCGTCACTCCATCTAGTGGGGGGACGCCCTACACTTCGCCTGCCGGTACGAGGCTGCCACTCGAGAACCTTTCTTCCCCATCGGTTGTCGGTTCTTCGAGCTATATGGCCGGCCCATTGCCACTACAGCTTACTAATCCGTTGGGCTATGTCGGTCACTCTGGTTCTACTGCGGATATCCTCATTTCTGAGTTTATCACGCAGAGAAACTCCGAGCATAGCCCTCTCCATAGCTCGCTGAGCGACCTTGAGCTTCCTTATCCGGCCAGCAGTGAAGGACCACGTCTCAGTTCCGTATGTCATCACTGGCAACACGCACTGGGTGTACAGTCTCGTTTTAAAGTTTTGAGGTATACCTGACGAGAAGATGTGCCGTAATTTCCCGAACGCTGCCCAACCGAGTTGAATCCGTCGATTGACCTCTCGGTCGAAGTTGGACTTACCTAGTCGGACTATTTGTCCCAGGTAAACATACTCGTCAACAACTTCGAGCTTAGTGTTCCCAACAACTACCGGCATAGGTGTGACATGGACATTAAACATGATCTTTGTTTTGTCCATGTTCATCTTAAGACCTATCCGTTGGGAATCACTATTGAGGTCATTGAGCATAGTGCTTAGGTCCTCCAGCGATTCTGCCATAAGGACTACATCGTCGGCAAATCGAAGGTGAGTGATGTACTCGCCATTGATGTTGATACCGTATCCTTTCCAGTCCAGAAGCTTCAAAACATCTTCCAATGCAGCGGTAAAGAGTTTCGGGGATATGACGTCACCCTGTCTTACACCTCTCTGCAATTGGATAGGTTTCGTACTCTGCTTCTGTACTCGAATAGCCATCGTAGCCCTACTGTACAAGCACTTCAACACTTCGATATACCGACAGTCAACTTGGCACCGCTGAAGGGACTGCAGCACCGCCCAAATTTCGACGGAATCAAAGGCTTTCTCATAGTCCACATACGCTAGACATAGTGGCAAATTATACTCCTCGGACTTCTGTACAATTTGCCGAAGGGTATGTATGTGGTCTATGGTGCTAAAGCCTTTTCGGAAACCGGCTTGTTCGGGAGGCTGGAAGTCGTCAAGTCTGCGCGCGAGACGATTCGTAATGACTCTCGAAAACAGCACGTAGACGCGGCTCAGAAGGGAAATCGGTCTGTAGTTCTTCAAGAGAGCGTTGTCGCCTTTCTTGAAGAACAAGACCACCGCGCTTCTGCTCCACGCCTCCGGTGTAATGCCACCATGGAGGACGGAATTAAAGAGCTTCTGAAGGACTTCAAGTACCGGTTTTCCACCCGCTTTCAGAAGCTCCGCTATAATTCCATACTCGCCTGGGGCCTTGCCGTTTTTAAGGTGCTGGAGAGCCATTCTAATCTCGCTCAGACTGACGTCCGGGATATCATCGGAATAATGTCGGATAAGACTCGCTCTTCGATCGTTACTCACACTTGCGTGCGGCTCCAACGATGTCGTGTACAGCTGCCCATAGAACCTCTCAATCTTACTCAAAATCTCAGGTGCCCCGGAAACGATGCTGCCACATTCGGTCTTCAGCCTTGACAGTTGGCTCTTTCTGGCAGACAGATCTCTGGCAAAGACTTTGGGGGCTTGGTTCCGCTCGATCGCTTCGTCAATACGAGCTGTATTAAAGTAGCGTAAGTCCCGCCGCATGCATTTGGAGATCTGTCTGTTTAGTTGCCTGTATGCTGTCAAATCTGTTGAAGAATGTAGCTTCATCTCCCGTCTAACAGCCATGAGATTAAGAGTGTGATCGAAGAGTTTTTGTGTTCTTCTGCGGCGGGTCTTGCAGAACTTAGCTTCGACCGCATGGACAGTTTCCACGAGCTTGTCATTCAAATCGTCCACTTCATTGCAGTCTTCTAGGCACTGAAAACGGTTTTGTAACTCGAGCTGAAAGGTTTTGGGATTTTGGATTAGAGCACGAGGGGGACGGAGCGTTGACTTCATTAGACGAGACCTCTCCAACTAAACGTTTAGGTTCAGTGTGCCTCTAACCATTCGGTGATCGCTGCCGGTTTTCACCCTCGCGATCACTGAGACATCACTGAACAGTTGTCGTCTGGTCGTCATAATGAAGTCAATCTCATTTTTTGTCGAACCGTCGGGGCTCGACTAGGTCCACTTCCTGTGGGGCCGCTTCTGGAAGGAAGAGTTCATCATAAAGGGTCCTTCTTTCTCCATGAAGTCGGCCAGCTGCTGGCCCCTTGGGTTCCGTTGCACTATTCCAAATTTCCCCACTTTCAGCTGACCGTTCTCTCTTGTGCCTAGTTTTGCATTGAAGTCTCCCATTAACACCGTATATTGGGTTTTGGAGGAATGCATGGCTCTAGAGATATCCTCATACATTTCCTCCACCTCCTGATCAGGGTGTGCCGAGGTTGGTGCGTAAACCTGTATGACCTGATTCGCTGAAGCGAATACCGTTTGGTGATTCTCAGTATAAGGTACGCAACCCTCGTCGACACACTCTCAATCTTTACAACGTTGTTAATGAGAGACTTGTGGACGATAAATCCGACACCTCCTTGGGACAGATGTTCGCCCTCCCGGTAATAGAGCAAGTTGCCGGATTCGAGGATTACCGTGTCCTCCCCCTCTCTTCGGACTTCGAATAATCCTATAATATGCCAGCGTAACTTGTCTATCTCTTCTTCCAGCTCCACAATCTTCTCGTCAGTCCTCAGGGTGCGTGCATTGTATGTTGCCAGGTCGAGTCGTCGTAGGTGGCAACTGAACCTCCACCGGAGATTCTTAGCACCCGCTGCCCCGCCGTTACCATGGTCGCCACCGTAGCCAGGAATAGCGGGGCCGCCGGGGACTGGGGGCCGTCTCTTCGTAACTTTCATCATGAGGGGTATATTGCCATAGTTGCCACGATTGGCGAGCGGGTTGGCAACCGCAGTTTTTTATTGTATTTTTGCCGTTACCGTTACGTTGGAAGATGCTGCTGCCCATCTTCTGCCTGTATCCCTTTGTCGCCTTTTACGACACCCACGGGAAGATATGGGGTAGTGGATATTCTTAACCGCCACTACACGGCATCTAATAAAGCATTATGAAGGTATTGTGCCCAAAAGACTGGCTGAATTACCTCGCTGAGTTGCGAGGCTGATCCGCTGACCAAAATATCTGCCAACTTTTGGGTCAACAGAGACATTGACAAGACAACTGGTTACATCGCCTACGCGGATTCCAGATGTTGAGGATCATACACCTTCCCTGTTGGACCTTCTGCTGACCTCTCATCCGGACGGATATCAGGTTTCCGTCGATGCCCCTCTTGGCTCTTCGGACCATTGTCTGATCCGGAGTGTGGTGCCACTCACGCTCCCCTCGCGGTTGCGTTCTGCAGGTTGCCGCCGTGTTTGGCATTACAGGTCGGCGGATTGGGACGGAATGCGGTCCTTCTTTGCATCCTACCCATGGGGGCGGGTTTGCTTCTCGCCGGATGATCCCAGCGCTGTTGCTGACTCTGTCACTGATGTGGTGCTACAGGGAATGGAACTATTTATTCCATCATCTGTGGTACCCATCGGAGGCAGATCTCAGCCTTGGTTTGGTCGCTCCTGTAAGACTGCATTACGCAGTAAGCAGGAGTGTTATCAAGCCTGGGCTGCGGCTTCGGTGACTCGGGATGTAAACACCAGCACGCTCAAAAAGAAGTATAACTTCGCCTCCAGGTCCTTCAAAAGAGTTATTGCCAAAGCAAAGTCAGAGCACATTGGCAAAATTGGCGAGAAACTAGTACGCCTTCCTTCGGGAACCCGAGCATTCTGGTCTCTCGCCAAGGCTGTCCAAGGGAATTTCTGTAAGCCATCACTACCATCTCTGCACAGGGAGGACGACTCACTGGCCCACGACGCAAAAGAGAAGGCCGACCTTTTAGGCTCCCTTTTTGCGTCCAACTCGACTGTTGATGACGGGGGGAACACACCGCCGACCATCCCGCGGTGTGAGTGCTCCATGCCGGATGTGCGGTTCTCACAGCGCTCGGTTCGTAGAGCACTCCTCTCCCTTGACATCCACAAGTCGAGTGGGCCTGACGGAATCCCCCCAATTGTGCTGAGGACGTGTGCTCCGGAGTTGGCACCGGTTCTAACGCGTCTTTTCCGGTACTCCTACTCCCTAGGCGTAGTCCCGAAATCATGGAAGACAGCTTTTGTCCACCCGATCCCTAAAAAAGGCGACCGCTCAGACCCGTCCAACTACAGGCCTATCGCCATCACCCCCTTGTTCTCCAAAATAATGGAATCCGTTGTAAACTGCCACCTCATGCGGTACCTTGAGGATCACCAGCTGATTAGTGACCGCCAGTACGGTTTTCGTCGAGGTCGATCAGCTGGTGATCTTCTGGTCTACTTAACTCATAGATGGGCGTTGACAGTAGAGTCCAAGGGGGAGGCATTGGCCGTTAGTTTGGACATTGCGAAGGCCTTCGATCGGGTTTGGCACAAAGCGCTTCTTTCGAAGCTCCCTTCCTATGGGCTTCCCGAGAAATTATGCAATTGGATCACCAGCTTTCTTGCAGATCGGAGCATCAAGGTCGTTGTAGACGGTGCATGCTCCAACTACAAGCCGATTAACGCTGGTGTTCCACAAGGCTGCGTGCTATCACCAACGCTGTTTCTTCTGCATATCAATGATATGTTGCAAGCCGGTAGCATTCATTGCTATGCGGATGACAGCACTGGTGATGCTCTCTACACCGGCCGTGCCAATATTTCTCGGGAAAACGTCACCGAGTACCGGAACAAACTTGTGTCTGAAGTCGAGTCTTTGCTGGACAAAGTCTCGGATTGGGGGCGACTAAATCTAGTCCAGTTTAATCCTCAGAAGACACAAGTTTGCGCGTTTACCGCTAAAAAGAACCCCTTTGTCGTATCTCCTCAGTTTCAAGGTCCTCCCCTTGTTGCCTCAGCCAGTATCGGAATCCTTGGCGTCGATATATCGAGTAGCGTGCAGTTTCGTGGTCACTTGGAAGAAAAGGCCAAATTGGCCTCTAAAAAGCTTGGCGTGCTCAGCAGAGCGGGACAGTATTTCATGCCGGCTCAACGCCTGCCACTTTACAAGGCGCAGGTTCGGCCTCACATGGAATACTGTTCGCATCTCTGGGCTGGGGCTCCCCAGTGCCAGCTTCATCCACTTGACCGCATCCAGCGCAGAGCGGCTCGAATCGTCGACGACCGAGTCCTTTCCGATCGGCTCGACTCATTGGCACTGCGAAGAGATGTTGCATCTTTTAGCATTTTCTTTCGCATTTACCATGGGGAGTGATGATGTCACCTGATGGAAAGTGACTACCGCCGCCCATGAACAACTACAACACCAGGGGAATTGCAGTTGCGTTGCCGGACTTTTTAAAAGGTGTAGGCTCTTTACTTGAAGGTCCCTAAGTCGTATTGATCCGGAAAAATTGCTGGTGGTAATCGATTCCACAAGGAAGTCGTGCGAGGGAGAAAACTTCTTCTAAATCGTACAGTGGTGGACCGCCAATCATCCAGATGATATGGATGGTATTGCGAGTTTTGTCGCGATGTGCGATGGTGAAATTGAGCGGCTGGAATTAGTCCGAACAATTCCTCAGAGCACTCCCCATGATAGACGCGATAAAATACGCAAGGAGATGCAACATCTCTACGCAGTGCCAGTGAGTCAAGCCGATCGGAAAGAACTCGGTCATCGATGATTCGAACCGCTCTGCGCTGGATATGGTCAAGTGGAAGGAGCTGGCACTGGGGAGCCCCTGCCAAGAGATGGGAACAGTATTCCATGTGCGGCTGAACCTGCGCCTTGTAAAGTTGCAAGCGGTGTGCTGGCATAAAATACTGTCCCGCTCTGCTGAGCACTCCAAGCTTTTTAGAGGCCAATTTGGCCTTCCCTTCCAAGTGACCACGAAACTGCACGTCACTCGATATGTCGACACCGAGGATACCGATACTAGCTGAGGCAACAAGGGGAGTGCCTTGAAACTGAGTGGTACGACAAAGGGGTTCTTTATAGCGATAAACGCGCAAACTTGTGTCTTCTGGGGATTGAACTGGACTAGATTTAATCGCCCCCAGATTGAAAATTTGTTCAACAAAGTCTCGATTTCAGACACAAGTTTGTTCCGGTACTCAGCGACGTTATCCCGAGAAATATTTGTACGGCTGGTGTATAGTGGCGTGTAGTGGCGGTCAAGAATATCCACTACCCCATATCCTCCCGTGGGTGTCGTAAAAGGCGACAAAGGGAAACAGCCAGGAGATGGGCAGCAGCATCTTCCTGATAATAGCCAAATGACAATAAAAAAAACTGCGGTTGCCAACCCGCTCGCCAAGCGTGGCAACTATGGCAAATACCCCCCTATGAAGAGAGTAACAAAGAGACGGCCCCCAGTCCCCGGCGGCCCCGCTATTCCTGGCTACGGTGGCGACCATGGTAACGGCGGGGCAGGGGGTGCTAAGAATCTCCGGTGGAGGTTCGGTTGCCACCTTAGACGACTCGACCTGGCAACGTACAACGCACGCACCCTGAGGACTGACGAGAAGATCGTGGAGCTGGAAGAAGAGATAGACAAGTTGCGCTGGCATATTATAGGATTATCTGAAGTCCGAAGAGAGGGGGAGGACACGGTAATCCTCGAATCCGGCAACTTGCTCTATCACCGGGAGGGCGACCATCTGTCCCAAGGAGGTGTCGGATTTATCGTCCACAAGTCTCTCGTTAACAACGTTGTAAAAATCGGGAGTGTGTCGACGAGGGTTGCGTACCTTATACTCAGAATCACCAAACGGTATTCGTTGAAGGTCATACAGGTTTACGCACCAACCTCGGCACACCCCGATGAGGAGGTGGAGGAAATGTATGAGGATATCTCTAGAGCCATGCATTCCTCCAAAACCCAATATACGGTGTTAATGGGAGACTTCAATGCAAAACTAGGCACAAGAGAGAACGGTGAGCTGAAAGTAGGGAAATTTGGAATAGGGCAACGGAACCCAAGGGGCCAGCAGCTGGCCGACTTCATGGAGAAAGAGGGACTCTTTATGATGAACTCTTTCTTCCAGAAGCGGCCCCACAGGAAGTGGACCTGGTCGAGCCCCGACGGTTCCACAAAAAATGAGATTGACTTCATTATGACGACCAGACGACAACTGTTCAGTGATGTCTCCGTGATCGCGAGGGTGAAAACTGGTAGCGATCACCGAATGGTTAGAGGCACACTGAACCTAAACGTTAAGTTGGAGAGGTCTCGTCTAATGAAGTCAACGCTCCGTCCCCCTCGTGCTCTGTTTCAAAGTCCCGAAACCTTTCAGCTCGAGTTACAAAACCGTTTTCAGTGCCTAGAAGACTGCAATGAAGTGGACGATATGAATGACAAGCTCGTGGAAACTGTCCATGCGGTTGGAGCTAAGTTCTGCAAGACCCGCCGCAGAAGAACACAAAAACTCTCCGATCACACTCTTAATCTCATGGCTGTTAGACGGGAGATGAAGCTACATTCTTCAACAGACTTGACAGCATACAGGCATCTGAACAGACAGATCTCCAAATGCATGCGGCGGGACTTACGCAACTTCAATACAGCTCGTATTGAAGAAGCGATCGAGCGGAACCAAGGCTCCAAAGTCTTTGCCAGAGATCTGTCTGCCAGAAAGAGCCAACTGTCAAAGCTGAAGACGGAATGTGGCAGCATCGTTTCCGGGACACCTGAGATTTTGAGTGAGATTGAGAGGTTCTATGGGCAGCTGTACACATCATCGTTGGAGCCACACCCAAGTGTGAGTAACGATCCAAGAGCGAGTCTCATCCGACACTATTCCGAAGATATCCCGGATGTCAGTCTGAGCGAGATTAGGATGGCTCTCCAGCACCTTAAAAACGGCAAGGCCCCAGGCGAGGATGGAATTACAGCGGAGCTTCTGAAAGCGGGTGGAAGACCGGTACTTGAAGTCCTTCAGAAGCTCTTTAATTCCGTCCTCCATGGTGGCATTACACCGGAGGCGTGGAGCAGAAGTGCGGTGGTCTTGTTCTTCAAGAAAGGTGACAACGCTCTCTTGAAGAACTACAGACCGATTTCCCTTCTGAGCCGCGTCTACGTGCTGTTTTCGAGAGTCATTACGAATCGTCTCGCGCGCAGACTTGACGACTTCCAGCCTCCCGAACAAGCCGGTTTCCGAAAAGGCTTTAGCACCATAGACCACATACATACCCTTCGGCAAGTTGTACAGAAGTCCGAAGAGTACAATTTGCCACTATGTCTGGCGTATGTGGACTATGAGAAAGCCTTTGATTCCGTCGAAATTTGGGCGGTGCTGCAGTCCCTTCAGCGGTGCCAAGTTGACTGTCGGTATATCGAAGTGTTGAAGTGCTTGTACAGTAGGGCTACGATGGCTATCCGAGTACAGAACCAGAGTACGAAACCTATCCAATTGCAGAGAGGTGTAAGACAGGGTGACGTCATATCCCCGAAACTCTTCACCGCTGCATTGGAAGACGTTTTCAAGCTTCTGGACTGGAAAGGATACGGTATCAACATCAATGGCGAGTACATCACTCACCTTCGATTTGCCGACGATATAGTCCTTATGGCAGAATCGCTGGAGGACCTAAGCACTATGCTCAATGACCTCAATAGTGTTTCCCAACGGATAGGTCTTAAGATGAACATGGACAAAACTAAGATCATGTTTAATGTCCATGTCACACCTATGCCGATAGTTGTTGGGAACACTAAGCTCGAAGTTGTTGACGAGTATGTTTACCTGGGACAAATAGTCCGACTGGGTAAGTCCAACTTCGACCGAGAGGTCAATCGACGGATTCAACTCGGCTGGGCAGCGTTCGGGAAGCTACGACACATCTTCTCGTCAGACATACCTCAAAACCTTAAAACGAAATTGTACAACCAGTGCGTGTTGCCAGTGATGACTTACGGAACTGAGACGTGGTCCTTCACTGCTGGCCGTATGAGGAAGCTCAAGGTCGCTCAGCGAGCTATGGAGAGGGCTATGCTCGGAGTTTCTCTGCGTGATAAACTTAGGAATGAGGATATCCGCAGTAGAACCAGAGTGACCGACATAGCCCAACGGATTAGTAAGCTGAAGTGGCAGTGGGCCGGCCATATAGCTCGAAGAACCGACAACCGATGGGGAAGAAAGGTTCTCGAGTGGCAGCCTCGTACCGGTAGGCGAAGTGTAGGGCGTCCCCCCACGAGATGGAGTGACGACCTGGTAAGACATGCAGGAAGTCGATGGATGCAGGTGGCTCAGGACCGTGTTTTGTGGCATTCTTTGGGGGAGGCCTATATTCAGCAGTGGACTTGTGAAGGGCTGTAATGATGGTGTATAAAGCATCACCAGTACTGTCGCCTGCATAGCAATGAATGTTACTGGTTTGCAACATATCATTGATATGCAGAAGAAACAGCGTTGGTGAAATCACGCAGCCTTGTGGAACACCAGCGTTAATAGGCTTGTAATCGGAGCATGCACCATCTACCTTGATGCTCCGATTTGCAAGAAAACTGGTGATCCAATTGCACAATTTCTCGGGAAGCCCATAGGAAGTGAGCTTCGAAAGAAGCGCTTTGTGGCAAACCCTTTCGTAAGCCTTCGCTATGTCCAAACTAACGGCCAACCCCGTCCCCTTGGACTCCACTGCCTCCGCCCATCTATGACTTAGGTAACCTAGAAGATCACCAGTTGAGCGACCGCGACGGAAACCATACTGGCGGTCACTAATCAGCTGGCGATCCTCAAGGTACCGCATGAGCTGGCTTTTAATAATGGTGTCCATTACTTTGGAGAACAAGGAGGTGATAGCGATAGGCCTGTGGTTGGACGGATCTGAGCGGTCGCCTTTTTTAGGGATCGGGTGCACCAAAGCTGTCTTCCATGAGTTCGGGACTACGCCTAGGGAGTAGCAGTACCGAAAAAAACGCGTTAAAACCAGTGGCAACTCCGGAGTACACGTCTTCAGCACAATAGGTGGGACTCCATCAGGCCCACTCAACTTGTTGACGTCCAGGCAGAGAATTTTTTTACGCACCAAGCGCTGTGTAAACAGTACTTCCCGCATGGAGCACTCACACTGCGGGATGGTCGGCGGTGTGTTCCTCCCGTTATCTAGAGTCAAATACATATTTGCGCCGCTTATTATACTCGGCAACAGAAGCAGCCGCGCCTGACTTCAATGCAGTCGCCGCGAGATGTGATAGTGCTAATGTGTCAACACAAGTCGTATCTCATACTAAGGAGCGCCATTTTTTTATCAATGAGTGTCATTCCATCAGGCATCTTGCCGTCGTCCCGCAATAAACCGCTCAAATATTGCAAGTACATTGGTACTGGTTAAGGCCTGTCGAATGACGTCATTAATGGCTGCATGACGAGGGATGCGATCAGCGCTCCACTGGCACGCCAGTCCATGGTGTCCGTGAATGTCGACCTCTTAGCCACAGCGGCCGCGATGGAGCTCATTGGTTTTTAAACCTAATCTCAGGCTGATAGCGAGAGACAAAGTAGTACTATCCAACAGTGTTCCGATATTTGATGGACAGTGCATTCAAATCATAGCCTGACTCCTCCTCAGATGCTAGGAGACGAACTCGCTCTGTAGGGTTTCCGCAGTTTTCTAAAAGATTTCTGAACTGAGGAAGATTTCTTCCAAAGCCTCTGCGAAGCTGAATTTGTCGGAAAAACTTGGTCCGGCCTTTCTTATTGCTCGATGCTTCCTTGGCCTCAGCTAAGCACGAGACCTGAAGTTTATTAGTAATAAAATTTTAAAAGATATGTCTATTAGGAATTAATCTAAAAAAAATATGGATTAAATATTAATCCAATAAAGTAAAGGTTGAAATCCAATTTAATGTTAAATTAAATAAATTTGTAATAGGATCAAAAATTGATAATATAATTACTTATCATTATCAGTTTATATTTTTAAATTTATTAAAATAAAATAATTTTTGAATTTATGATAATATCTCTAAAGTCGTTTCACAAAAAAAGAGATTAGAATATAATAATTTTCACAGTGGTAGAGCCACGCGGCAGCTTTTGCTGTCGCACGGATGGGCCGGCTCGGACCGGGGTAGTACCACGACCTCACAGAAAACCAACGTGAAGTAGAGGTTTACCTCTGCGTTTCGCTTGGTGAGTGCAGGTGGCCGGAGGCCCTTTTTACTGGAAATGAGGCCTTCCATTTTAGTCCTCACGGGTGACAACGCATCTACATTTTGATTTGTAACAGAGGATAGATGTAGATGTCCATGGGCCGCAGCAACCACTTACCATCAGGTGGACTGTGTGCTCGTTTGTCACCCTTATCCTATATAAAAAATATAACTTGTATTTATTTTCTCATTTTCCATTATGGCGATTAGACGGCAACTGTTCAGTTAATTCTGAGTCTATCGCATTTATCGCGATGGTGGAAACTGACAGAGATCACTGTATACCAGAAAGAGCCAACAGTCGAAGCTGAAGACCGAATATGGCGGCATAGTTTCTGAGACACCTGAGACTTTGAATGAGATTGAGAGGTTCTATGGCAGTTGTACATGTCATCGTTGAAGCCACATGCAAGTGTGAGTAACAATCCAACAGCAAGTCTTATCAAACACTATTCCATTGATAACCCGGACGTCAGTGTGGGCGAAATAAGAATGACTCTTCAGCACCTTAAAAAACGGCAAGGTCTGGAGTGGAATTAAAGCGGAGCTTCTAAATGCGGGTGGAAAACCAGTACTTGAAGTTGTTTAGAGGCACTTTAATTCCGCCCAATATGGTACACTATCCGAAGGCATGGAGCAGAAGTGTTATCAGTTGGTGAAGTGTGGAGTGGCCCTCCACTAGATGGAATGATGACACGGTAAGACATGCAGGAAGTCGATGGATACAGGTGTTTTAGGACCGTGCTTTCTGGTATTCCATGGGGAAGGCCTATGTTCAGCAGTGAACTTGTTAAGAGATGATGATTCCACATAATAGTTTATGGAATCGTGGCTGAATCCTGAGAGGGATAAATAACTTAGTAAAATAAAAAATACATATTTATTAATTTAGCGACATTACAATATGAGTTACAACTAAGGTCTGATATAGTTACTATGCAGCCTTTTTATCATATAATAAAAATTTTGAAATTTTAATATTTAGAGTCTTCATATCCTTATTCCATTTCTTCACTCATCTGTGCTAAAGTTATCAATATGGTCATTACAAAAGCAATCACCTGCAATCAATCAACATAAAGCATTTGATTATATTAAATGCATTTACATTTAATGTGCTTATCACAAAAAAAAAATTTTTTTCTACGTTCTTAAATAGTAATTATATGTCAGACAAAATGTGTGCTTTTCACCTTATTCTATTTACAAAAACATGAGATGAGAGGTGGGGTACTTGGATTAATATTCGGTGTCATAACAATCTCGTACTACAAATCCCCTCTCACCGTACCGGTTTTCTCTCAAACTCTTTCGTTTTAACAGTTGTACGACTCTGGAATGCGCTAGTTACATATGCCTACATAAACCTTTAAGCCGAAGACGTCTCGGCGACATTTTTGCTGAATGTATGCCGCAATAGTCGCCGCACTGCGGGTGGAGGAGTTACATTTTATGCCTACTGGAACCTTATATGCCATCAGGAAGTCACCTACCTTACAGCTCCGCCCGATAAGCAAATAACAGCACATCTTTTACGTGACTTAAGAATGTTCAATATAGTATAAAACCCAAGGTCTAATTATTAAAACAGCCCAGTAGTAGTTAAGTTAGTTTGTAAGTTAGTTTCGTCTAGTATTCTTCTTCTTCGTCTTTCCGGTTGACTGGTAGAAAATGGTAGTAAATAAATAATTTATTAACATTGAACCGCTACCACCACCATAACGGAATAAGTTAACCATAATATTTCAATATTTTAACGTAATGGAGCCGCGCTGCTACTGTATTATGTTTGGAGCAGCGACAGCAAAACGGACCGATTCAACGAACGAACACACTCACACTTAACACCAGCGCAAAGTAGCAGCAGTTCTTTTTCTCATATTTTGTTAATATTTTTGTTTTTTTTTTTAGCGTACAATAAAGTGTTATCTATCTATCTATAATGCAGCCGTATTTTGTTTGACTAGTAACGATAACTGAAGACTATTCACTGGTAATGACGCATTTGATGACTTAGTTCTAAGGGGAGACAATGCATCAGCATGTTGATTTTAATTGTAGATAATAGGTGTCTATGGGCCACGACCCGAACCCTATATATCATCATATTATCAAGGTGGGAAATTTAAACAGATATAATATTATGTTGTTATGTAAAACACCACGGAGGTCAGACAGTCTGCATCCCCGTAATGAAGGGACCAGACTTTTGAAAAGCTATTTAGGTTGTGAGTCAAACCAAGATGCAGAGAGTGCCATTGAGAACATCATCGCAGAGATCAAACAATACGACTATAGTCGGGTTACACCATCTGAAGGTTCCCCATCAGTATACCTCCATCGACCAAAACCACAAGATGCGTCGAATCGGGCGTAACACACCCGCAGATCCATCACAAGACGCAATACCGCAAGTAGCAGTAAACATCAATGCAACTATCAAACGGATGGCGCCCCCTCAACAACACACCCACATGTTCCCTATCGACTTTGGTAACAAAATTGATACTGTTCTTAACTAAAAATTCACATATCATAGCGCTATTGCACTAAGACATGGAGTTGAGTATGCTTGCTGCACTTAAAAGTCCTACTAAACACACTCACCCTAATCCGAAAGATAACTGACGCATCATAACAAAACAAGTCGTATTGCTACAACAAACCCGCATACCACCGGCACCAAGACTCGCAAACCGATATGTAGGACATATCGGTTTGCGAGTCCAAGTTTACCTCAGTGTCGGATGCAGTGACGCAATATACACGCCACTATAATTATCCTTTTCAAGTCCTATTTCTTTCAATATAATGCTTATACATATTAGAGACCTTTGACATATTTGCTTTATTTACTACATAGACTTCAAGTCATCATTCTTGTTTTTTATTGGATAGGATGATAAACGAGCACTCAGTCCACCTGATGGTAAGCGGTTGCTGTGATCCATAGACATCTACATTTATCCTCAATAAAGAATGAAAATGCAGATGCGTTGTCATCCGTGAGGACTAAGATGGAATGCCTCTTTTCCCTTAAAATGCGTCTCCGGTTCTCTACACTCACCATACGAAACACAGCAGTGTCAAGCTGCCATTTTACGCTGGTATTCTGTGAGAGCGTAGTCCTTCCCCGGTCGAGCCGACACACTCGTGTTACAACTACACTACTAATATAGCTGTACAATGGCTCTACCACGTATAAAACTCTGCTATCATTATGTTTATATATCATAGAGACTCTCTATATTTATACTTTTGTTCCATAGACCTTACTGTCATAAGTCCCTGATATAGGACCACGGAGCAAATATAGGACAGTTATTATTATCTCCGACAACTCCCTCTATAAGCAATCATTACATAAACACCCTGCAGTAATACAAGAATACCCACATTTACTTAGAAAGTTTTTGACCCATTTTTTCAATTATATTACAAATGTTATTTATCTTTATTATTGTAAAATAATCAACTTATTTTTAAATACATTTTTAATTAATAAACAGAGTTTTATAAATTTAAAGGCTTTTAAAGACGATATTAAGCCTCTATTATACTATAATACTTAGTGTTCAAAATGAATGTATTTGGACTTTATGCTTATTAACGCATTTTAATAATTCAAAATATTATATCTGTGATATTTTTATTGAATTTAATTATTATTTAATAATAATAATATTGAGTCGCCACAACATCAAAGTGTTTAAAATAAAGTGTACTGTACTTTCGTTTGTCGCCCAGATTTATATAAATGAAATTGTTATCAAATAACTCACCGTGGTCAGAAGCGGTCTTTCTAAAGTGCATATTTTAAGAGGACGGTACAAAGGCGGTTGATGCAATAATTGTCTGCAAAACATTTTCAATTCAATTATGAATGAGTGACACGATGCATTTGTTTTGCTGCTCAAATGACCCAAAATTATTTTTGTTTCTTCCACCTGGACATAAAAATATGAGCATTGGAAATTTTAAATTATTTCTTTTGAAATCAAAGAGTGAAGTTTGAACGCCCACCTCATGGCATACCTAGAGCAGAATTATCTACTTAGTGACCGCCAGTACGGGTTTCACCGAAATCGATCAACAGGGGACCTTCTAGCGTATGCCACTCATAGATGGGGCGAAGCCCTCGACAACAGTGGTGAAGCACTTGCTGTTTACCTCGATGTTTCGAAGGATTTTAAGTAGGGTTGGCGCGCTAGTCTATTAGGCAAGCTTCTAGCGTAAGGATTATCCCTTGGCCTGATTGTCTGAGCGAAGGACTTTCTGAGTGAAAGATTTCTTGGGCGATTCATTGAGTCCAGAGCCAAAGCAGCCGCAAGGAAACTTGGTGTCCTTGCAAGGGTATGGCGGTACTTCACGCCGGGGCAGCTTCTTATCTTATATAAAGCACAAGACCGGTCGTGCATGGAGTACTGCTGTCACATATGGGCTGGTGCTGCAAAATACCACCTGGCAGCGTTTGACTCTGTGGAGAGACGTGCTAAGAGGGCCGTTGGTGACCTTTATTTGGTGGAAACCAATCTTGTTAGCCTCGAGCACAGGCGCAAAGTAACCATCCTCTCGGTATTCTATAGGATGCATATCGGTGAGTGTGCCCAGGAATTACAGTCCCTGGACAAATTATTAGACGCACTATAGGTTTTTCATAATTACACGGAGACAGTACAGTCTAACATTGATAGTATGCCGCGCAGAATTTAAGCTCCCGTAGCGGCTAAAGGTGGCTCAACAAAATATTAACATTTTATTGCATTCATTAAAATGTTTTTCAAGAGTTCATAAATACATATTTTTTCTATGACTATGATGTTTTATTTGTGTTAAAAATAGATAATAAGGTTGATAATAAAGAAATATACACTGTATCTAGTAAAAACAATAAAGCCGTATAGTATCACCTGATAATTAAGATTTTACATAGAATCTTATAGTGCGTCTAATAATTTGGCCAGGTACTGTACATGCTGTAATTCCTCCCTCTCTTTTTCACCATCGGACGACCAGGCAGTCGGCGGGTCTTCATCCATTTGTTGTCGATATTTCACACATTAGAACCAAATGGTTTGTTTCGACTTTTGTAATACGTACAGAAAAGAAGCGGAATAATTTGCCGCCGTGTATCCTTCCGTCCGAATACAATCTGGACATCTTCAAGGCAAGAGTGAATAGGCTTTTGTTACGCTAAGACAGTGCGATTTACCATATAAGGCTGCAACACCACTTACCAACAGGTGGGATTGTGGTCAATCACTGGCTTATAATAAGTAAAAAAAATGACAAAAGAAAAGTTAGAACATTTTTCCACTTCCGAGAATTCAGTGTTATATCAACATAGAGATTTAAGTAGTATATCAACATTCTATTATATGACACAATCTATCTTAGAGTGACAACACATCTAGATTTTGTTTCCTAATCGAGAATAGATATGTCCCATTAGTCACAGTATCCGCTTACCATCAAGTGAACCGCAAGTAATCCCAGCCGCCAAATTTCACGAAGGCACATCGCGGCAGAATTCCCGATACTATCCACACCATCTGGATGATTGGCGGTCCACCACTGTGCGATTTAGATGATGTTTTCTTTCTCGCACAACTTCCTTGTGGAATTGATTACCACCAGCGATTTTTCCGGACCGATACGACTGAGGGACCTTCAAGAAAAAGCTTATCGTTTTTAAAAGGCCGGCAACGCATCTGCGATTCCCTTGGTTCCCCTGGTGTTGCAATTGTTCATGGGCGGCGGTAGTCACTTACCATCAGGTGAGCCGAATACTCGTTTGCCCCCTCTCCTATAAAAATGTAGTCTATCTATCTTCTATAAAAAATGTTTACATCATCTACATATGTTACCCATTTTGTACCAAAAATTGTAAAATATTAATTAGCTTTGATTGAAACTGGTAACGAATAGTTGAAAAACAACCAGAAAGTTTTAGTAGGAATATTACTAAACGGAAACAACAAATGCTAACATCGTATGAGTCTACTACTTAATACAAATTATTACCTCTTGTTGAGTGCGATGACAAGGATCGATTATAATAACAAGCTTGAAAATGTAAGACATGAACAAAACTAGTTGGCCATACACCATGAGCGTCCGAAAAGGTGTATCCACTAAAAAAAAAACGACACTTGTTAAATTATGATGTAGTCTTCAAATTTCCGCTTACTTATTTAATTTAATACATCATAAAGCTTAAGCACGCTTGACGGCCTTTGTAGATCACAGTAGTACCATAGTAGCCGACTTAGCCGTTGGGCTATGTTGGATACTCAGGTACTACTGTTGGGCATTGATATGTTGATATCAGTGTGAGCTGAAGTGTTAATGGACAGGCCATGTCCAGCACTGAACTTGTGAAGTGCCGTAATGAATAAAATTAAATATATATACATGAATCCACAACCACCAACAAGTTTAGTCTAGGTTCAGTTTCAATTGATTTTTTAATTAAATCTGAAGATAAAAAATTTGAAATGATGAATCTCAAAAATTTATTCTTTTTAATTATTTCAAAAAAGATTTGGACTAGATAAGGATTAAAATATTTACCACATAAGTATTTTAATAACTACTAACGTTGACGCTAGAAGTTATTAAAACATTTAGTATAGCCCTGACTTCAGAAGCTATTAAGTTATGTGGAAATTATCTTACAATTCGGGAAATAAATCGAAGTTCCCGTTTTATTCTTTTTTTGTTTACTACTACGTCGATATTTTTTGTTTATATTGCAAAGTCTTCTTAAACTTGGAGTATACAGGGCTATTTTTCAATAACCGGCCAAATTTGCAGAGATCAGAATAAGTAATATAGGCAAATGGTGAAGCAAAATTAATAAAAAAATCTCAAACATTCTGTCCTTTTTATCTTTTAAATTCAAAATACGTGGTATGTAATGCATTGTTTTAACTTATTTTACTACGCACGTACACATTTGTAAGTTCGATCGGTGGGCAAAAACGTTCTTGCCCATAAATCACAACATTCAATTTGGGATAATTTCAAATAAAAGTAAAAGTCTTACTTACTAGTATTTTCAAAAACTGCAATAACGGTATATCATTATTTATATATTTTAAATTAAGTTTAAAATTTGGCTACTCTTTGAAAAAGAACCCTGTATAAAATGTAAATACAAAGCGGCACCTGGAATATTCAAATGATATATAAATTGGCGGCCCGAGATGACTAGTAACAGACAGGTATGGAAAAATATTAACAGCAACATGGGTCCTTCATTTATATTTATTTGCCTTGCTAAATTTAAAATGGATCTATGTGAGTGACGATAGTCACAAAATGTTTTGCGCGACTTCCACGATGGTACGAATGTTGTAATATCTGTAAAGAAATAAGTATATATCTTTAGAAACCATATATTTAACATAATGATGTTAGACAATTTTAGCAATAGAGTAGAATATAATAGAATTGAATAATTTTAATTCGTTATTTAATATTTATTTATTTGTTTATTAATTACATAATTATAATATTGCTACCGTGTAGTGGCGGTCAAGAATATCCACTACCCCATATCTTCCCGTGGGTGTCGTAAAAGGCGACAAAGGGAAACAGGCAGGAGATGGGCAGCAGCATCTTCCTGATAATAGCCAAAATTACAATAAAAAAACTGCGGTTGCCAATCCGCTCGCCAAGTGTGGCAACTATGGTAAATACCCCCCCAATGATTAGAGCAACAAACAGACGGCCCCCAGTCCCCGGTGGCTCCGCTATTCCTGGCTACAGTGGCGACCATGGTAACGGCGGGGCAGAGGGTGCTAAGAATCTCCGGTGGAGGTTCGGTTGCCACCTTAGACGACTCGACCTGGCAACGTACAACGCACGCACCCTGAGCACTGACGAGAAGATCGTGGAGCTGGAAGAAGAGATAGACAAGTTGCGCTGGCATATTATAGGATTATCCGAAGTCCGAAGATAGGGGGAGGACACGGTAATCCTCGAATCCGGAAACTTGCTCTATCACCGGGAGGGCGACCATCTGTCCCAAGGAGGTGTCGGATTTATCGTCCACAAGTCTCTCGTTGACAACGTTGTAAAGATCGGGAGTATGTCGACGAGGATTGCGTACCTTATACTCAGAATCACTAAACGGTATTCGCTAAAGGTCATACAGGTTTACGCACCAACCTCGGCACACCCCGATGAGGAGGTGGAGGAAATGTATGCGGATATCTCTAGAGCCATGCATTCCTCCAAAACCCAATATACGGTGTTAATGGGAGACTTCAATGCAAAACTAGGCACAAGAGAGAACGGTGAGCTGAAAGTAGGGAAATTTGGAATAGGGCAACGAAACTCAAGGGGCGACCAGACGACAACTGTTCAGTGATGGCTCCGTGATCGCGAGGGTGAAAACTGATAACGATCACCGAATGGTTACAGGCACACTGAACCTAAACGTTAAGTTGGAGAGGTCTCGTCTAATGAAGTCAACGCTCCGTCCCCCTCGTGCTCTGTTCCAAAGTCCCGAAACCTTTCAACTCGAGTTACAAAACCGTTTTCAGTGCCTAGAAGACTGCAATGAAGTGGACGATTTGAATAACAAGCTCGTGGAAACTGTCCATGCGGTCGGAGCAAAGTTCTGCAAGACCCGCCGCAGAAGAACACAAAAACTCTCCGATCACACTCTTAATCTTATGGCTGTTAGACAGGAGATGAAGCTACATTCTTCAACAGATTTGACAGCATACAGGCAACTGAACAGACAGATCTCCAAATGCATGCGGCGGGACTTACGCAACTTCAATACAGCTTGTATTGAAGAAGCGATCGAGCGGAACCAAGGCTCCAAAGTCTTTGCCAGAGATCTGTCTGCTGGAAAGAGCCAACTGTCAAAGCTGAAGACAAAGTGTGTCAGCATCGTTTCCGGGGCACCTGAGATTTTGAGTGAGATTGAGAGGTTCTATGGACAGCTGTACACGTCATCGTTGGAGCCACACGCAAGTGTGAGTAACGATCCAAGAGTACATACATTGCAGCTAAATGTAAATTAGAGCCCACAACTGAATTAAAAGATTTAGCAGGTATGGTAGCCCAGATCACTTCCATCAGTGGTAAAACCTCATTATCATTAATCATGATTGCTTCGAGATCCCTTCGCACTAGTATCATGACCCCCATCCCGAGATGTGTTCGTGGAGGCACAGAATAAATAATAGTACTACGTACAGAAGTTGCACTCTTTTGATGTTGACTGCTTGCCGCCGTTTTAATAGCCTACATAGTTATTATTAATCAGATAAATCGCGCACGCAAGCTAAATAAAACTTTATCGCTGCGCGTGATTGTCCGTATTACTTTGCATCTTTTCTCCTTACGACCTCACAACGGATTTTCCGTGATTACTAAGGGCTGTTAATAAAGAGTAAAAAAATAAATTGTGAAATGGTAAGTTACTTAGGTAAAGTACCTTTTTTGATAAAGTTAAGCATGATAACAACTAAAAACCTATTAATACCTTTTAATAACTATTATACTATACATATACAGGCTGATTTCTATAGCATTTTTTAAAATAATTATTTGTATATATATATGTGTAGATTTAATATTATTTGAGTATTTATTAACGGAGACAATCTAGGTTTTCTAGTACATAATACTTAATTTTATATTTGCAGTTTTTTCAGAATAGAAGCTAATATATTAACAGTTCTCCTGTCTCCGTAAAAGTTATTTGATTTTATTTTTGCTACAGATTTTTTATTAATTTGTCGTGTTCTATCAGAATATTTTACCATTTTTAAAGAAGGAATCGTATTAAAATCTTCAATCGTGATATGACATTCAAGTTTTTTATTTAGGTATTACGTATGTATATTACGTATATAGGTATTACGTTACAGTATTTAAAAAGACCAATAGAGTTATTTTCTTGTGATGTACTGATTGTAATATGTGGGAGAAAATAAAAAAATACCAGTTATTCTTTATATTTTTGTTTTACCTTGTCATCTACAATGAGCTTTAAGAATTTTAGTTGTAAATTAAAGATCCTTCTTATGTATGTTTTGAATGTACGACCATAACTTGTCATTCCATATGATATTATCAAATCTACTAGCGCATGGTACATTGATAGTAGTACTGAATATGGTACTTTATTCTTGATAATATAGAATATTGCTAGCAATGAACTTAGCTTATTACAAATCATATCAATATGAAGACCCCAGTTAAATCTGTTGTCTATGATTAAGCCTAGGTATTTTTGTTTTGTAACTTGTTCTATAGTTGTACATATGCATTTTTGAATAAGGCCATGCATACATTCATGTGTATGCACAATTATTGATATTGGACTATATACTGTGTTAGGACTCGACCTAATATGAATGACTTTAGTTTTTTCTGCGTTAATACCTAGTGATGAGACCATTGATTTAAGAGCGTTATATCGTCTTGAAGTGTTTTTTAAGCGGCGGCGATGTCACGATCTGCTGATACAAAACAAGTATCGTCCGCAAATTGATATAGATTACACTTTGTTATAAGGTAGTTAAGTAAGGTCATTTACATAAGCAAGGTAATGCAAGGTACCCAATACTGATCCTTGTGCTGTTCCTTCTGTAATGTTTATTTTATCACTAAGTGTAATATCCACCCTAACAACATATTATCGGTTACAGAGGTAGTTCTTACTCCAGTCTAATAAAGGTCCTCTGATACCTGTGTCTTGAAGCTTATGAATTAGAGTTTCATGTCGTAAAGTATCGAAAGCCTTACTCTAGTCAATAAAGGCGACTAATACGTGTCTTTTCTCATCAAGGTAAGTATTAATATCATTTGTAAATTTTGACAGTAGCTGTCTAGTGCTTTTACCAGGTTGAAATCCGAAGTGATTGTTAGATAGAATAGAGTTTTCAGTGTAAAATGTTTGTATTTGTTCACATATATACTTTTGTGCTATTTTGTCGATAATCGGAAGTATTGATATCGGTCTGTAGTTGGCATATTCTTTTTGGGAGTGTTACTTATAAATTGGCCTAATAATACTTGTTTTTAATCCGTCTGGATAAATACCCTTTCCTATGCTTGTGTCTATTTTTAAGTTTTGCCAAAGCAAAAGAAATCTTTTCGCCTATGGCTTTTATGTTAATATCTCGAATGCCATAAAAAGCGGGTTCTTTATTGACGTTAATATTTTCTAATATTTTTGCCACTTGCTGTACACACGGTTATTTATAATAAATAGACAAGCAGGCCGGTTTTTATAACTGTTGTATAATGTAGGATTGTAATGGTGAAAGAATTTTTCAAATCGGTCTAGTAGTTTCGGAGACTAGTCAATTCAAACAAACAAACATACAAATCTTTCTACTTTATAATATTCTATATAGTGTAGAAAATTAATGAAGTTTCAATATTTCCTTTTTCTTACCTAGTTAAATGATTTTTTTCCATGCCGGATTATTGTATAATCGAAATCACTTTTTAATATTTATTCTGAAGCAATAAACCAAAACTAAAGTGCTTAAAAATTATAAGATGAAAAGTGAAAATTGTAATTATGCAAAATTATATACTGTTTCTTAAAAAATTAAAACTAAAAGCATGTTATCCTAACAGCTACAGAACAATCACAGAATTATTTTTAAATATTATTCTAAATAATAATTGTGGCTATGATACAACATGTTATAATAATAATAATAATTTAGGCGCTCTCACCATGCATAATCGCGAAGTGTGTAGCCTTCGTAATTACTTGCTGACGAAATCGGATGATCCATTCTACAGAGACGTCATTTCGTGTGATAAAGGGCTAGCCCCTCTATCTTTAGCCAATGAGTAATGGCAAGACCCAGCAGTACAGTCTATTTCCGACCGGGAGACCGTATGGAAAGAGAAGGAGCTCCACGGGAGGTTCTACAAGGCTATTCATGAGCCTTTCGTAGACGAAGTTGCCTTCCTACACTGGCTACATTTTGTGACCTCTTGGAGAAAACCGAGGGTTTTGTCTGTGCAATACAGGATCAGGTTATTAAAAAAACGATTAAAGGATGGCACCGTCGACAACTGTCAAATTTGTCGCCATCCGGGTGAGTCACTCTGGCTCTTTCTAACTCTGAGTATTCGCACAGACACAACATAGTATCCAGGATTCTGCATCAGGAGCTCGCTCTAAAAAACGGCCTCGTGGATCGTAAACTGCCTTATTATAAGTACTTGCAGGAAGCCGTGCTCGAAAATGACCGCGCCAGGCTCTACTGTGACCGAGCAATCATCACAGACAGGACTATTCATGCGAATAAGCCTGATATTGTGCTGATGGACCGGGCATAGTCAAGATAGTTTTGGTCGACATTACCATTCCATATGACGAGAGCCTCGTGAAAGCCTAAGCAGATGAGAAAACAAAATATCTAGACATGGCTCACGAGGTGACCGACATGTGGGGTGGTCTGCCATCTGAGACAACTGGGACTCCGTGACGAACCGCTCCGGGCTCAAATGCACAAGGCGTTGCTACTTGATACCGCCCGCATCTTCCGCTGGTTTCTCCCGTTTCCCGTAACCCTCGACCGTTTGGTCTCCCCTGCCAAGGGCTTCCATCTGGTTGGGATTTAATTTTTTATGTTTTATTTCTTTATTTATTAGTATATTAAATATATGTTTATGTTTATTTATTATTTCCTTTAATATATTTATTCAGCCCAACCAGATTAGATACTCTGTAATAATAATAATAATAAGCCCCCTAAAATCCAACCACACGTCCAGATCGGCCATCAAATCACGGGGGGAGGGGCGATGAGAAATTACTGGCGTAGCTAACGTGGCCCTGGTAACCATGACCAGGATCCAGATCAGACCAGATCAAAAAGTAAAGTGAGAGCGCTGCTTCCCGGGGGCAATTGCCGGGGTACACCTAGAGCTGACGCTGGGTGTTTCAGCAGACTATCCGTTAGCAATGAGGAGTTGAGCAGGCGGGCCCCCACCGGGGATTCATAACTTGAAAATGCTACAGCCGATAACGCTGGACTGAACAGAAATACGGACAGTAGAAGCAATATCCCCTTTTAGCCCGAGTACCGTATCATACAATTCCTCGGTACAGTCATCACCATCTCCCTCGGGTAATAGGAATTTATCAACGTCTGCCCTGGATATTGCGCGGGAGGCAAATGCCTTTTTACCTGCGTCCACCAAGGCCGATAAAACTAGGGTGCGGATGAAATGGAGCAACGAAGTAAACCTATTTATTATGCGCACCTATACTACTACGTAACAAAACCATAGACCAATCGAACCATATACAGGAAAAAACTGCACGAATCTTTCTTATTAAAATATGCTGATGTGAATGTGTCGCAACAAAGAATTTCCGACCATTAAAATGTAATAGAAAGGAATAAGCTTTTATCTCAAGAAATCCTTGACTGACTAACAGAACAATTACGCAAACAACTATAAGAGGAAGAAGAAGCTTACAACACCAACGAAGGACAAGCCACAGTTGAAACGACACCTTTGTCCATCGAATCAATACTACCCTCAAAAATACAGCCATTCATTTCAACTAACAAACATCCACAGACCACGCATACATCGACAGAAACAGAATCAATAACCCTATTAATAGAAAACGACGTTGAGACATTCATGAATATCCATAATACCGCCAAACCACATGTCTAACAAATAAAAGACAAATTCAGAACAACTTTAACACTCTTTTCAGGAATGGACCCAACAGCTAGGCCTAAATTACCTAAACTGAAATTTGCCCTAAACTTAATGAACTTATATAGGTACCTATTCAATCATAATATTCTTGAAAAATACATCTCATCAGATACAGATCTAATAGATATACACACCTTACGGCACTGAAAATTTCGGGAATCAAGGAAGTGACACAATATTACTATTTAAAAATGTATTTATTGCTTTTCGAAGTATTCTCCGCGAAATTTGACACATTTGTCCATACAATGGAACCAATCATTGAAGCAACCATTCCATTCGGAATTTGGGGTCTCCAAAGTGGCCGTTTTGTAGGCGTCCACAGCTTCTTCAGGTGATGAAAATCTCTGTCCACGCAATTTATTCTTTATTTTAGGGAAGGTATAGAAATCATTAGGGCTTAGGTCGAGGCTTTACGGCGGATGGTTTTAATAATTCTATGTTTTCTGGCTCTAAAAACTCTTTTGTTCTGTGTGCGGTGTGAGAACTCGCATTGTCGTGATGGAGGATGATGCGGCGGTTGCAGTTCTCTTTATTGAGTTCAGGAACGACCAGTGGCAAACAAATGCTAGCATACCATTCTGCATTAACCGTTCTTTGTCCCTCAAGAGGAATAGTCGTAACATGGCCGGTTTTGGAGACAAACGTGGCCATCATTTTTTTTGCAACACTCCGTGAACGTACAATTTTTGTTGGCTTTAACTCATTTTCGAACACCCAAACTCGTGACTGGTTTTTTGTTTCGGGTTCGTACGCGTATATCCAGGGTTTGTCACCTAATACGATGTTGTATACAGCATTTGAGGATCCTGCGTGGAATCTTTCGAGAGTTCTGACGCACCAAGTAACGCGAGCCGCTTTTTGCTCTTCACAGAGCGAATGCATCCATCGGGAAAGCAACTTTTTTACACCTAATTGTTCATGCAAGATTATTTGTAATTGACTCATGCCAATGTCTAAAGTTGCCTGAATTTCGCGGTATGTCACATGTCGATCTTCCTCAATCAGCTTACGCACAGCATCAACGTTTTTTTGGGTGACTGCAGTTTTTGGACGACCTTGACGGGGATCATCACTGATCTTGACACGTCCACGTTGAAATTCAGCAAACCAGCGATAAATTGTGGTTTTGGATGGGGCTTCATCACCAAATGCAGAAATCATCCAGTCAACACACTGTTTTTGTGTTAAACCACTTCAAGGTCATAATAAATCATCGCTCTTGAATTTTCTCGAGTCAATTCATATCAATTCCATTTTCTCAACGACTAAACAAGTTTGACAAAACCTTGTGACAAGACCGAGAATCTATTTTTAAATAAATAAATGGTATTCGATTTTTAAAACCAAGGAGTTTTCAATTAAAAAGATTTTAATATGACAGGAACAGTGGAAAAATTCCATTCCCGATACTTTTAGTGCAGCCTATGTAATATATTACACTACGATTGTCATCCCTGATGAATTAAAATACAAAATCACGGAAAACACAGGACGTAAGGAAGAAAATTGACCACCATAGCAACAAAGATTAGAAAAAGATATTACAAAATTGAGAGCAGATATAGGAAAACTTACTCAGTACATCAACAACAATATATCTAATAAAGTAGTTGTGAGTTGAAATTATATTTAGAAATACAACCATACATACAAGACACGAAAATACTTACAGAAAACCTGAAGAGTTCTTGGACACACTAAAACAGAAACTAGCACTCAAAGCTCCCAGACTAAACGATACAAAAATGCACAATAAAGGAAGAACGACAATATCATATTTGCTACTAATGAAAAACTATTTTATAGAAACTTAGAGAACCCACAGATTAACACGGCAATCTAGAATGTAGAAACTCCAACAGCAGAACAGTTAGACGAATTTTGGTCTGGTATATGGGAACAACAGGTACCACATAATGAGAATGCCACATAATGAAAATGAATATATATTCCGCGTATATCCCCGTTCCGCGCATATATATATACGCGGAACGGGCCTAGCACCGAATCAGGCCGACACTGTCGCTTTCTTTCGCTTTCGCTGCCTGTGATTTATGTCATGCTGTGCTTGTCCTACAGTTTCAAGAGGCTCTCGACCAGAAGTTTCTCCCGAGCCTCTTGACCACTGGCATCACTCATTTGGTTTCTAAAGACCAAAACACCACAGACCCAAGCAAATAACGCCTTATAGCGTGACGACCTACCATATACAAGACACTAACATCCATTTTGAGCGCGAGAATCACCCATCACCTGAACTCAAATCAGGTGATGTCGCGCGCTTAAAATGGTTGACGGGGCGGTGAGCGTGGAACCAAGGAACTACTCCTCATTGACGCGGTCATTGGCAAGTTGGTTAAACGCAACCGTCAGAACCTCTCCGCCACCTGGATAGACAACAAAAAGGCATTCGACTCGGTGCCTCATACGTGGATGAAGAGGGACCTCGAGCTGTACAAGGTTGACTGCACAGTTCGACACTTCCTCAAACAGTGCATGAGGCAGTGGGTTGCAATCCTTTTTCATCTAGGCGAGCGGATAACGGTTGCGGAGAACCACATAATGATAAGAAGGGGTATCTTCCAGGGCGATTATTTGAGTCCAATCTCGTTCTGCCTGTCTCTGAACTCTCTCAGTACCTTACTTAAGGGTTCTGGGAGTTCCGGGTATATGGTAGTAGAACATTTGAAAAAACATAGAATCCGACGTAACACTAAGTCACTGATTTCTTCTCCTGCCGTCGCCGAATCATTACTTAAACAAAATGTAAATGTGTGTACAAAGAATTTTACATTTCATAAAATATCATCAAAAGATATTTTAAGTTATTTTAAAGCTATTGATATAAAGAAAACTGCAGATATATGGGAGATTTCTGTTAAAGTTATTGCGTCTATAATAGATACAATCGCACCTCATCTAGCTATTATTTTTAATACTAGTATAGAATATGGTATGTATCCTGATTTAATAAAGCATAGTAAGGTTATACCTTTATTCAAATCTGGTAGTGCATTAGACCCCGCCAATTTAAGACTGATTTCTGTACTGCCAACAATTAGTAAGATTTTTGAAAAAGTATTCTTGATCAAATGTTAAATTATTTTACTTTATAAAAATCAATTCGGCTTCACCTTGTGCAGCCCTCTACAGCTGATGGTGGTGTTGAGCTGATTAAATATATTTTCAATGCATGGGAAAATTAACAGGATGCTTTGGGTATATTTTGTGACCTATCCAAAGCCTTCCATTGTGTTCACCATGAAACATTAATCAGGAAACTACAACACTATGGTGTAAGAAGTAATGCTCTTAAATTTATTGTTTCATATTTAAGTAGCGGAACGCAAAAAGCTGTCATTAATATTATGAGCTCTTCCGAGTCGATAGTACAAATGGGCGTACCTCAAGGCTCAATTCTCGGCCCCTTTCTGTTTCATGTATATATTAATGACTTACCTTACATAGTACGGGATAACCATAATATAATATTATTTGCTGACGACACTTTATTAATTTTCAAATTAAAACGAAAATTATTAAAGTATGACGAAGCAAATAATGCTATATCTAAATTAGTAAATTGGTTTAATGCTAATAACTTGCATTTAAATGGCACAAAAACGAAATGTATGAAATTCATGACTTCAAATGTCAAATAATTAAATACTAATGTAATTTTAAATGGGGAGGTACTGAGTCTTGTCGATACCACCATTTTTCTTGGAATAACACTAGACGCGAAGCTTTAATGGACTCCCCATATATCAAAATTATCAAGCAGACTTAGTTCTACAGCATATGCTGTAAAAAAGATTAGAAATCTTACCAGTGTGGAAACAGCTAGACTTGTTTAGTTTAGCTATTTCCATAGCATAATGTCGTATGGTATTTTACGATGGGGACACGCAGTTGACACTGAAATTACATTTGTTTTATTGAAGAAGAAGAAGAAGGGCCATGAGAGTAATCTATTATTTAAATCCTAGAGTCGCTCCGAGAATAATTTAAGGGAAGTTATTATATTAATTTTGGCCTCTCAATATATTTATGAAAATGTAATATACGTACACAAAAATAAAGGTATATACAAAAATAAGTGATATTCATTCTCTAAATACTAGGAACAGCCACATGCTAGTAGTACCAGTTACTCGACTCCACCGAGTCAGTGATTCATTCTTGGAGCGATGTATACGCTTTTACAACAAAATCCCAGAAAATATACAAAATTTAACCTGCTCAAAGTTCAAAAACTTTATTAAACAAAGTTTGTATAAAAAGGGTTATTATTAAGGAATTTATGATAATGAGGTGCTCGCTACCAAGCTATTTCTAATTAGTTTTGTGTGGTTAATTATGATTACATGATTGTAAGCTGTTATTTAAAAAAATAATCCCGCTGGGTTTCTTGCTGGTTCTTCCCAGGACAGAGGTTTTTTTTCGAACCAGTGGTAATTAAACAAAAGAGTGACTTTCAAAAAGTATTGTTTATAATATATATTTAAAAAAAAGTTTCTGTAACAAAATCCATTAAATATCACTTGGGTTGTTTAGCGTTATTATTTTTTAGACATATATATATATATATATATATATATATATATATATATATATATATATATATACCTAAGTGAAAAATAACATATTTCCGTATGATAATATTACAATTTTTTATACATGATCTTTCGAATTTCGAAAACTTTATACAGCATGTCAAATTTCAGCTTCATAGCTTAAATATTTTTTGACATATCGAGTTTTAAACTTTCAAATCGCTCTCCCGTAAAATTTGCGTTTTGTATTTGCAGGATTATACTTACGGACCGTCGAATTTTCGAAACACTTTCCAGACCGCCTCAGGCACTATTTCTACGACCTGCTCGAACGCTACTAGTGCATCTTCTTCACAGTGAAGTAGTAGCGCAAGGAGACCCGTGTTCGATCGCTTATTGCTCGCAGCAGTAAATACTTTCAACAGGCATTTGAAGTATGCCAGTATAAAATTATCTCATTAGACAATGGTACAAAGTAAAAAAAAAACTAGCAAACTCTTCCCTATGCTCCTTGATGACTTCACTTTAAGGCATTTTTTTTTCAGTTTGAACCAGCCGAATCTCAATTTCAACCGAATTAAAAAAAGAAGAGGTATTCAATTCGACTGTATGTTTTGTTTATGTGTGTTACCTCATAACTTTTTCTGGGTGAACCGGTTTCGATGATTCATTTTTTATTTGAAAGCTGCTGCTTCTCATGTGGTGTCATATAAATTTAATCAAGATTTGATTAATAGGTTTTGAGTTATTCTTAATAATTCATATTGAAGTCGGTTGTACAAAACGTTTTATTTTAAATTATTTTATGTTCCCATGCTTTAAGTACTTTACATGGCCATACTCACGAGACGACTGACTGATTTGTTGAATGCCTAATTTCATCGTAACTCAGACTACTTCCATTTCATCATCAGGTATTTAATTTTAAAAAGAGATTGAAAGCTTAATAAGCTTTATAAGCTTAATAAGCTTTCAATCTCGCATAATCTAAGCAAACATCAATTCAGATACTACCAGGCAGTCAAAATGTGTGGCGTTTAAAATAAATTCAAGCAAAGAAGACTGTTTTTCCTGTATACAGAATATTTTTTTGCACACTGATTTGCCTAATTGAGTTGAAAATAAAATACAATAAAAACTACAAACGGTTTGTATGCGCTGATGTATGCAATCCACCTATTTTTCTGTTAACCCACTGCAATGCTGCATGTACAATCATAACAGTGCACATTATCTGCACCTCGAGAAGAAACAATATAAAATGTGCCAAGCAAAGCACGCAGTATACAGATATAACTAGTTCTGAAAACAAAGAAAATGCTTAATATTTTGTGTAGAAAATTACTCTGAGAAACATGAAATTTTAAATCTATTTACCGTTTTCAGTGTGAAATTTTACTGTTATTACAAAAAAGAATAACTCTAAAATAATTAGTACACAGTTGCTCGTTATGATCGATGCTATTACCATCTTCTTAAAATTTTCCTTCATATTTTGGGCACAGTTATATTTCACATTTATCTAAATCCACAAAAAAATTAATATTAGGTCAAGTTAAAAATTCATCCTAATAATGAGGTATAAGAATAATATACCTTGCTTATACATGTAACGTATTTAAAGAAACGATTCATACGCTGCCGTCCACCATATGCTCCTAGGAAAAGAATTGTGACCGTGAATGTGATATCGCCAATAAAAAATATGTAAAAAGTAGTTGTATTCAAAAGCGCAGATTTCGGATAGTAACTGATGTATGTGATGAGACCACTTATAATGAATAGATCTGAAAAAAATTACTGTTACTCAGAAAAATACAAATATAAAATAAAAAAATTCAAAATAGATAAAAAATTTTGCTTTATATATAATATTTTAAAATTCTCGTATTTTTCTTATATTATTGTCTTTCGAGAACCTTTAATTCTCGTAGAAATTTTATTTGATTTATTATTTATTTTAATCTTTATCTTCTCCTTTAATAACCTCTAACTATAGCTTGATGAATTTTGGTAAAGACTTATCTTTTCAAAAATTTGTCGTGTTGTTTTATTTGCTGTAGTAGTTGGCCAATACAGTAGGGTTGAAGAATACAGAGCTAATAAACTGGTGATGCTGTACTTTATTACCAGCTTATGAAATTTAGAATCATCGTTTTTGAACGAAAACATAATTCGGGCTCTAATGCCAGAGTGAGGTTAAGGATAGCTTTATATAAGATATGAAGAGACAGACGTCATTTCCAAAAGAGTTATTGGACGAGTCCACAGTTTTGGCCCAATTTATGTTGACGGACTTCTTGATCATCTCTTTCTTCTTATTATTTAACCATGCAGGTTACCTCAAAATTAATTAAAGTTGTAATTTACAATTTCTTTGTTGTAAATGAGAGCTTATTCCGTCTTCAACAACGTAGAAATGCAATCGTTTACATTTACAGATAAAATTCTAGCAATTAATTAAACAAAAAACAAGTAATTCTTATAAAACTTACTGATAGCTGTGATTATGATACAACTGCCAATTGTGTAGGAATTCGCTACGCGCGCTACGTAACTTGAGCCGAGCTGTTTTAGATGTAGTGGAGCGCATCCAAACAAGCGTGAAATTCGCAGTACGAAAGCGAATGGACCATCGATTACGAACGCAGATTTATCGATCATTTTGGTACGGTTGGCTCTTTTTATTTTACACCAGACAAGATCCTAATGTATTAGAATATGGACTGAAACTGCAGCACATGCGTAAAGTACGGTACGCTTTCTTTACTCATGTGACTGCAGATTACTCATACTTTATGCATATAATAACATTATCATTAAAATGTATTAAAAACAAATAACCAGAATAGAGAATTACGTTTCGAAATTACGCAGTACCGCATACTGATTTCAATCTAACATTAAATAAAAACATCTGATAAGAATCTAATTGTTGGATCAATAACACTGTGTGTTGTATTGGTTCTATCAAAATAAACATTTTTATAATTACATGTTTTTTTAAGGTTGCATCTTTATATATTTTATATTAATAAAATTTATAATACATCTATTAAAAGGTTGTGATAATTTCTAAAATTTTCTGTAAATAACAAATCTAAGTGATAGTCACTTGGCAAAGGAAAGTGAAGCCAGATTAGTAATATTTAGAATTTTTCCCGTATTTCGACTGTTTGTCCGGGAATTAACAGTTTACACATAAACTACTGATCAAATTTCATGAAAATACACATTTCATGGTATAGAGTTAGTTCTAATGACCCTGGGTAGCATTAAACTCTTGTACACATGAATTTTATATATCAAAAATACTCTGTGCGTATATAAGAAAATCCAATCCTTTATTGTACGATCATTACTAATTCGTGTAAAGCCACGTTGCAGCCATATTATAGTTGTAGCACCCATGGGTCGCCGAGGAAGGACCACGCTCTCAAAGAATACCAGTGTAAAATAGCAGCTTAATGCTGCTATGTTTCATATGGTGAGTGTAGAGAACCGGAGACCCTTTTTACTGGAAACAAATCATTCCATATTACGAGTAGTACTCAGGCATGACAAAATAAAAGGTGGATACATTTAAATGTCACAGCATCCGCTTACCATCAAGTGGAATGTGTGTTCGTTTTTTACCATAAAAAAAATAAAATTAAAGCTGCCAAGCTAAACAAGATTGAATAAATAATCGATAGATTTTTTTTAAAATATTTAAAATAGAAAGAAGTAACAAGACTTGTTAACGTCGATTGTTGTGTAGACCCTTACTTAAATGTGGTGGCCCTTACGGTGGTAGAGCCACGCAGCAGCTTATGCTGTTGCACGTATGGGCCGGCTCGAGCCGGGTTAGTACCACGACCTCACAGAATACCGGCGTGAAGTGAAAGCTATGCTTCCGCGTTTCGTCTGGTGAGTGCAGGTGACCGGAGGCCCAAATTCCGCTCAACACAATAACTGCTCGGGGCAAACTGAGCAACAAGACCCCTGCCACGCTATTCGTGAATTTCTGTAAAATCAGGGGACTTCACTCGAACCTAAACGCCGTCCACTACCATCTCGAAACGGCGAAGCCGGCCTTGCTCTTTCTGACCGAGACGCAGGTGTCCTCTCCGGCTGATACTTCGTATCTCTCCTACCCGGGGTACAAATTGGAGCACTCCTTTGTGCCTCGGGCTGGAGTTTGCGTGTATGTCAGAGAGGACATCTGTTCTCGACGCCTCGGCAGTCTTGAAGGTTCGGACCTATCCATCCTTTGCTACGCGTAGACAGCGACGACCATCCGTGCGTCTACGTATGCCTCTATAGGTCCCATAGCGGTAATGCCGAAACAGACCGACTCATCGACCACGTCCAAATGGCTACAGATTCCTTGCTACAACAGGTCCCATCCGCAGAGATCGTGATCCTTGGCGATTTTAACGCCCACCACGCCGAATGGCTCGGTTCACGTTTAACCGATCACGCGGGGAGATCTGTTTATGACTTTGCCTTGGCATATGGTCTAACACAACTGGTTACATCGCCTACGCGGATTCCAGATGTTGAGGATCATACACCTTCCCTGTTGGACCTTCTGCTGACCTCTCATCCGGCCGGATATCAGGTTTCTGTCGATGCCCCTCTTGGCTCTTCGGACCATTGTCTGATCCGGAATGTGGTGCCACTCACGCTCCCCTCGCGGTTGCGTTCTGCAGGTTGCCGCCGTGTTTGGCATTACAGGTCGGCGGATTGGGACGGAATACGATCTTTCTTTGCTTCCTACCCATGGGAGCGGGTTTACTTCTCGCCGGATGATCCCAGCGCTGTTGCTGACTCTGTTACTGATGTGGTGCTACAGGGAATGGAACTATTTATTCCATCATCTGTGATACCCATTGGTGGCAGATCTCAGCCTTGGTTTCGTCGCTCCTGTTAGACTGCATTACGCAGTAAGCAGGAGTATTATCAAGCCTGGGCTGTGGCTTCGGCGACTCGGGATGTAAACACCAGCATACTTAAAAAGAAGTATATTTTCGCCTGCAGGTCCTTCAAAAGAGTTATTGCCAAGGCAAAGTCAGAGAACATAGGCAGAATTGGCGAGTAACTAGTTCGCCTTCTTTCGGGAACCCGTGCATTCTGGTCTCTCGCCAAGGCTGTCCAAGGCAATTTCTGTAAGCAATCACTACCATCTCTGCACAGGAAGGACGACTCACTGGCCCAAGACGCAAAAGACAAAGCTGACCTTTTAAGCTCCCTTTTAGCGTCCAACTCGACTCTTGATGACGGGGGGAAAACATCGCCGACCATCCCCCGGTGTGAGTGCTCCATGCCGGATGTGCTGTTCGCACAACGGTCGGTTCGCAAAGCACTTCTCTTCCTGGACATCCAGAAGTCGAGTGGGCCTGACGGAATCCCCCCAATTGTGCTGAGGACGTGTGCTCCGGAGTTGGCACCGGTCCTAACGCGTCTTTTCCGGTACTCCTACTCCCAAGGCGTAGTCCCGAATTCATGGAAGACAGCTTTTGTCTACCCGATCCCTAAAAAAGGCGACCGCTCAGACCCGTCTAACTACAGGCCTATCGCCATCACCCCCTTGTTCTCCAAAATAATGGAATCCTTTATAAACTGCCACCTCATGCAGTACCTTGAGGATCACCAGCTGATTAGTGACCGCCAGTACGGTTTTCGTCGGGGTCGATCAGCTGGTGATCTTCTGGTCTACTTAACTCATAGATGGGCGGAGGCAGTAGAGTCCAAGAGGGAGGCATTGGCCGTTAGTTTGGACATTGGCCTTCGATCGGGTTTGGCACAAAGCGCTTCTTTCGAAGCTCCCTTCCTATGGGCTTCCCGAGAAATTATGCAATTGGATCACCAGCTTTCTTGCAGATCGAAGCATCTAGGTCGTTGTAGACGGTACATGCTCTGACTACAAGCCTATTAACGCTGGTGTTCCACAAGGCTACGTGCTATCACCAACGCTGTTTCTTCTGCATATTAATGATATGTTGCAAGCCGGTTGCATTCATTGCTATGCGGGTGACAGCACTGGTGATGCTCTATACACCGGCCGTGCCAATATTTCTCGGGAAAACGTCACCGAGTTTCGGAACAAACTTGTGTCTGAAGTCGAGTCTTTGCTGGACAAAGTCACGGATTAGGGGCGACTAAATCTAGTCCAGTTTAATCATCAGAAGACACAAGTTTGCGCGATTACCGCTAAAAAGAACCCCTTTGTCGTATCTCCTCAGTTTCAAGGTACTCCCCTTGTTGCCTCAGCCAGTATCGGAATCCTCGGCGTCGACATATTGAATGACGTGCAGTTTCGTGGTCACTTGGAAGAGAAGGCCAAATTGGCCTCTATAAAGCTTAGCGTGCTCAGCAGAGCGGGACAGTATTTCATGCCGGCTCAACACCTGCAACTTTACAAGGCGCAGGTTCGGCTTCACATGGAATACTGTTCCCATCTCTGGGCTGAGGCTCCCCAGTGCTAGCTTGACCGCATTCAGCGCAGAGTGGCTCGAATCGTCGAAGACCGAGTCCTTTCGGATCGGCTCGACTCATTGGCGCTGCGAAGAGATATTGCATCTCTTTGCATTTTCTTTCGCATTTACCACAGGGAGTGCTCTGAGGAATTGTTCGGATTAATCCCAGCCGCCAAATTTCACGAACGCACATCGCGGCAGAACTCCCGATACCATCCACACCATCTGGATGATTGGCGGTCCACCACTGTTCGATTTAGAAGATGTTTTCTTCCTCGCACAACTTCCTTGTGGAATAGTTTACCACCAGCGATTTTTCCGGACCAATACAACTTAGGGACGTTCAAGAAAAGAGCCTACTCCTTTTTAAAAGGCCGGCAACGCATCTGCAATTTCCCTGGTGTTGCAGTTGTTCATGGGCGGCGGTAATCACTTACCATCAGGTGAGTCGCATGCTCGTTTGCCCCCTCTCCTATAAAAAAAAATGTCACGGGTTCGAATCCGTCAATCGATTACTGTCATGAATCACTCCTTGTCTACACAAGCATTTTTAACTTACTTGGAGTAAATAACGCAACTATTTGTAGTCTGTACGGCGTTAAAAGTTTTCCTTATTAAAAAATAATACCGCCTCGATTGACCAGTTGGAAGTTAGCGTAGAACATTCTTTTTTTTAACTAAACTGTATGCCAATTAATTGATCCATAAATGTTCCAGCAGAATCCGAAATTGCTCCACCTCTATTGTTATTAGTTATTTTATAATTAATTTAAAAAAAATTAACTATCAAAAATTTAATTTTGCTATAAAGTATAAAATATCTACTTTTTTAAATTAAACTGTATGCCAATTAATTGCTCCTTAAATGCTCCAGCAGAATCCGAAATTGCTATACCTCTATTGTAATTAGTTAATTTATAATTAATTTTAAAAAAATTTAAGTATCGACAATTCAATTTTGCTATAAAACATAAAATATCTACGTTTTAAAATTAAACTGTATGCCAATTATTTGCTCCTTAAATGCTCCAGCAGAATCCGAATTTGCTCCACCTCTATTGCTATTAGTTAATTTATAAATAATTTTTAAAAAATTTAAGTATCGAAAATTTAATTTTACTATAAAACAGAAAATATATAGTTTTTAAAATTAATGGTCTTTTCAGACGTTGGAGGCATCGGACATCTGTGTCTACCACTGCGTTACAGCGTATAAGAACAGAGAGGTTACAAGATGAAGGTGTGAAAGAGAAGTTTAAATGTAGAATGAGAGAAAATATAAGTGGTATGGCTGAATTGTGTATAAATGATTTAGACTTGGAGACTGTGTGGTATAATGTCAAGAAAGGTTTAGTGGATGCAGCTACCGAAGTATGTGGTGTAAGTAAGAGAACGATTGAAAGGAAAAATAACACGTTATGGTGGGATGATGAGGTAGGGATGGAAGTTGAAGCAAAGAAGAAAGCATGGCTAGATTTACTAGCAACCAAGGCTAGTAATTCTAACAATATGAATGATGATATTGAAAGGAAAAAGGCAGTTTTTAGACACCTAATTAAGAGATTAAAAGAAGTAGTTGAAAGGAAAAAGCAAGAAAGAACGGATAAGAATGATAGAAGAATATCGGATAACTTCTAGGCAAACTTTAAAATGTTCTGGAAACTCGTAAGAACTACCAGGGGACATTCACAACAGCCTAGAATGAATGCTATACGAGACCAGAATGGCTGTATTCTAAATGACGACGTTTTGAGTTTAAGGAGATGGAAGGAATACTTTGAAAGCGTGTTTATGAGTGATGAGACGTTTGAATTAAATGAAATAGAAATTCCGAAAGAAGAGGAAATATATAGAGATATAAGTATAGATGAAATAATGAAAGCAATGAAAATTATGAAAGCAGGTAAGGCAGCCGGTTATGATAGAGTATCTCTCGAAATGCTAAGGGCTGGAGAAGGAGTGGTGGCAGACCTGCTGTACACCTTGTTTAATTTATGTTGGGAACTTAAGCGGGTACCGGGAGACTAGTGCAAAGCCGTGATAGTCCCAATATATAAGGGAAAAGGATCACAGCAGGACTGTAAAAACTACCGTGGTATCAGCCTTCTTAGCATTGTGGGAAAACTGTATGCTAAGGTACTAATTGAAAGAGTTATGGAAGAAACTGATGGAAAAATTTGGGATGTGCAAGCGGGATATAGAAAGGGAATGGGATGTACAGATCAGGTCTTTTCCATGCGCATGATCGCGGAGAAGTTTATGGCCAAAAACCTGAAAGATTTTTGTGCGTTCATGGACTTGGAAAAGGCTTATGACAGAGTGGACAGGAATGTGTTATGGCAAACACTGAACTCATTTGGGTTGACCGCTGGTCTGATACAGGCATTGAAGTCTCTATATAGGGACTCTAGTGCTTGTGTCAGGATCAACGGGGCCTACTCGGACTGATTTGGCATCCATAAAGGTGTCACACAGGGCTGTGTGGCTTCCCCGTGGTTGTTCAACCTATTTATGGACAGTTGTTTGGAAAATTTGAAAGTAGAAGAATGCGGGTTAAGAATGGATGAGTTAACCGTCAAATGCCTTTTGTACGCCGATGATCAAGTCATACTTGCATCGTCGGCAGCCGAGTTGCAAATGATGGTTACATTAATGAACAGGACATTAAAAGAAAAGGGAATGAAAGTGAACGCAAGTAAGACGAAAGTTATGGTTTTTGAAAGAGAAGAAAGTAAAACGATATGTGAAATAAGTATAGAAGGGGAGTTGGTAGAGCAAGTAGATGAGTTTGTATATTTGGGATGTGTGTTTAGCAGGGATGGTAGATATGATAAGGATATAGAACGACGAGTGAATGCAGGAAATAGAGTGAATGGGGCTCTGCACTCTATTGTGAAAAGTCAGAATGTGTCCAAAAAGGCACGTATGGCAATTCACAATGCTGTGTTAGTACCTACTTTAATGTATGGTAGTGAAAGTTGGGTGTGGCAGAAGAAGCATGAGAGTAGAATAAATGCTGTAGAAATGTGATCATTAAGGAGTATGTTAGGGATGAAGCTGAATGACAGAGTGAGAAATTGTTTAATAAGAGAAGAGTGTGGTTTGCAAGATGATGTTGTGACCAGGATTAAGAAAGGAATGCTTCGGTGGTTTGGCCATGTAGAAAGAATGAATGAGGAAAGAGTGACAAAGCAAATTTATGTTGCAGAGGTGAACGGCATAGTCGGGAAGGGTCGCCCTAGGCGAAAGTTTATCGACCAAATTGGCGATATATTAAAAATAGGCCAAATCAAGAGTACCTTTAACCGACGAGCGTGTATCCGTAGGTATATGGATGTGGAGGAAGCGAGAGAGGTGTGTCAGGATCGTACCAAATGGAAGTCCATAATCTCTGCCTACCCCTCTGGGTGACAGGCGTGAGTGTTTATGTTATGTTATGTTAAAATTAAAATGTATGCCAATTATTTGCTCTTTAAATGCTCCAGCAGAATCCGAAATTGCTCCACCTCTATTGTTATTAGTTAATTTATAATTAATTTTAAAAAAAAATAACCAGAAGGAAGTTAGCGTAGAACATTATTTTTTTAAATTAAATTGTATACCAATTAATTGCTCCTTAAATGCTCCAGCAGAATCCGAAATTGCTCCACCTCTATTGTTATTAGTTAATTTATAATTAATTTTTAAGAAAAAATATGTATCGAAAATTTAATTTTGCTATAAAACAGAAAATATCTACTTATTAAAATAAAACTGTACGCCAATTATTTGCGCCTTAAATGCTCCAGCTGAATCCGTAATTGCTATACCTCTATTGCTATTAGTTAATTTATAATTAATTTAAAAAAAGTTAAGTATCGAAAATTTTATTTTGCTATATAACATAAAATATCTAGTTTTTAAAATTAAACTATATGCCAATTGATTGCGCCTTAAATGCTCCAACAGAATCCGAAATTGCTCTACCTCTATTGCTATTAGTTGATTTATAATTAATTTAAGAAAAAAAAGAATCGAAAATTTAATATTGCTATAAAACTCAAAATATCTGCTTTTTTAAATTAAACTAAATGCCAATTAATTGCTCCTTAAATGCTCCAGTAGGAACCGAAATTGCTCCACCTCTATTGCTATTCGTTAATTTATAATTAATTTTGAGAAAGAGTGATCCCATTTGAGTAATAGCGCCATCATCAATAGAATGTAGTAACATTCTATAGTAAAAGTCATTTTATCGAATAAAAATTGATTGACTCTCAAAAGTGGTACGTATAATAGATGCTAAATGGCATAAACCCAAAAAAATAATATTGATGGGTGAGTTTTGAAATTATGGATTCTTAGGAATGGATTAGACAACCATCTTAGTAATTTTTTTGTGTTAGTGCCATCTAGCGTCTTTTCTACGTAGCACCATGAGAGTTAACCAATTTTGATTTGATAAAATGACTACTTATAGAAAGAAAGAAATAGATGGTGCTATTAAAAAAAATACGTATATAATAGATAGTAATTACCTAATTAACAAACAAAACAGATATTTCTCTTTTTAAGATCGAACAAGATGATGCACTATGACACATCTGTATATAATTATATGTAAATAAATGAATGATACACGCCATCTATGTTATTCAAAAGTCATTGATGAATAATTGAAATGTTTCCCTGTAATACAAAAATTTCACTTCTGTCGTGTGTCTTCACGACACACTGTTTTTTGTAACGCTTTTGTAATATATTTATATAAGTAACTAGCTGTGCCCCGCGGTTTCACCCGCGTCATCACACGTTGGAGGTGCGCGACATGACCTATTTCAAGCATTTTATAATTGCAATTAAATATTTTATTTGATAGCAATGGATGGAAAATTTGGCATAATTAATGGAGTACTTTTATCTGTCGGCATATTATGTATGATGTAGAGCGAAGTTAAGTTTTATCCACTTTCCCTCCTTATTGTTTGCTGTATATAATAATGTGATCGCTAGTGTTTCCTCTATTCCTTGATACATTATTCGACCAGCAAGTAATTATTTAAAAATAAATCATAAATAAATGCACATGCACGTGCTGCACTGAGCACGTCCTCCTACTTTTCAACTTTTAATACTTGACATGTCAAAAGATTAATTTTTAAATGACTTTTCTGAAATTTTAAATGTGGAATAATATTATAATCCACCCGACCACTGTAGGGTTAACTTTTAGGTTTTTCCAAAATTGATTTGTAATGTGATTGCGGATCGATATCGATATTTATAAATATATATATATATATATATATATATATATATATATATATATATATATATATATATATATATAGATATATATATATATATATATATATAGATATAGATATAGCTATATAGGTTTATGTTTATATATTTTTATTAACTTTCTCAGTGTTAAATTAAAAAAAAAGTATAAATTATATTAATACTTATATATATTATGTAAGTTATTTATATGCATTACTTATATAAATATATTACAAACGCGTTACAAAAAACAGTGTGTATCGTGAAGACACGACAGAAGTGAAACTTTTGTATTACAGGGATGCATTTCAATTATTCATCAATGACTTTTGAATAACATAGATGGTGTGTATCATTCATTTATTTACATAAAATTATATACATATGTGTCACAGTGCATCATCTTCTTCGATCTTAAGAAGAGACATATCTGTTTTGTTTGTTATTTAGGTAATTACTATCTATTATGTATGTAATTTTGTTTATTAACACCATCTATTTCTTTCTTTCTATAAGTAGTCATTTTATCAAATCAAAATTGGTT